>LR989983.1:10000000-11407264 GCA_905147175.2 Nymphalis urticae
TTTTGACTGCTATTATCGCTAAGCGTTAGTTGTTTACAAGTGTGCGGCGATGCACTCGCAGGTGCTGTTACCGTAGGTCCGGGTAAGTCATCGCACTTAAAATTGAATATCCATTTACGAAGTCAACATAAAAATCTTCGTTTATTATTCTACGAACTTCGGTGTTCGTAGAATCGATTGCTAATTGTTTTAAGCAGCGAACACTTAAAAAAGGCGCCGACGCGGTACCATAGGTCACCGTATTTAAGCAATAAATATTAAGAGGCTGCGTGGGTTCGTCTCGCCAGAGAATCAACTGGAGATCGCCCTGCTCATTAT
The DNA here is from genome assembly GCA_905147175.2 of Nymphalis urticae. Classification (NCBI taxonomy): domain Eukaryota; kingdom Metazoa; phylum Arthropoda; class Insecta; order Lepidoptera; family Nymphalidae; genus Nymphalis; species Nymphalis urticae. Next base: position 10,000,319 of record LR989983.1, read on the forward strand.
TTACTAGGCAATGTCGATACATTTTCTCGATGTCTGCACATGCAACATATCTATGACATCTGAAACGTAAAAGAATTGAATTTAAATCTCCCTGTATAGGCGGACCTACCAGCTGTATGTCATTATAGCTAAGACCTGTGCTGGTAACGGCGCTGGCGTCGAACACTACCCGAAGACGTGTCGTATCGCCGTCGCGAAGTACGCCTCTGTGCGGTAAGAAATAGTGCGGAGTGCCATAGGTTACAGTGCGTGTCATATGACCTAAGCTCTCGTATTCGTGTGAAAAGTCTGCGTATATTTTTTTATAAGCGAGATCGCGTTGTAACCGCTTTTCTAATAGTAAGAAGCGTCGTTTAGCCTGAGTAAATGATTCACCTAATACTTCGTGTGATGCCTTTAACGGCATCGTAACGATGAAACGCCCCTCGTCATTGCGCGTCGTAGTACGAGAGAACAAATCTTCGCAAGCACATTCAACACCTGTGCGCGTATCCCGATTCCTAGGCAGCTCTTCGATTTCCCAGAATTAGCGTAGTTGTGTATCTATCGATTGCGAAAAATTACACTGAATATGATTTTTTTTTTACCGTTAATAGGAAGCGCTTGACCGTTGACTTGCCTGATCTTAAGCATAGTCACGGTCTAGGATGGAGCGCGCCTGCCCAGATACTATCATTTAGCGTATTTGATGTGATAGATCCGGATATTATCCAGCCTAAATGCGTATTTTGTAAATATGGTCCGTTAGGTAACCTTATATTGCCTTTGTTTAATAATACTAAACTTAGCACGTTCGTAATTTACAGCGGACAACGTAGACGAAATCTGTGGTAATACGAAACATTGAAGTTTAGTTGTGTAAGGATTAATTCGCGATTTTATAATAATATCGCATCATTTATTACATTGCGTTACTGAATTACCTACACCCCTAATCTCGTGTATGGACTGTAATGTAATAATCCCTAATAATTTGCAAAAGGACGCGCTTACTTCGTTCACTACCATTATCAAGCAGGGCATTCGCGTAACGTATATAAATACGTATACGTGTCGACTCCGTACTTCGATTAACGTAGTGGACAATAAAACCGGTCGTAAAGAATGATGTGTGCGTCTATTAGATAAGTGTGCATCAATTTTTATTGCTACTTAAATCCGCAGGGTATGCGGGGTACGCGCCACGGTAGCATGCGAAAGCGATCCCGTGGCGCTCCTCGTGACGGAAAGGGAACGGGGAGGTTTTAGTGGGTAGGACGGTGGCCTTCTGCCCCGTGAGTCCCACATAAACGTCCCTGTCGTGTCGTGTCGTTTTGTACAGTAGCTAATGTAATATCAAAATTATTTATATAAGTACCGAATATAGTTAACCTAGCTTTCAAAATGCCTCGTTTTTTAATGAATTCGCGTACTAATAATTCTACCTTCTTATCACTGAGACCTAACTGAGGAGATCTATCACGCGTTGCCGTTGTGGAGGATTGTAAAATGAGGAGTACTTACTGTTTTCGGTAGAACAAACCACGTCGACAAGCGTCTGCTACGGTATCTAAGCGCGGTATTCCAAGGTTCTTAGTCGATAGCTGAAATTATATACGACACCATATAAAACAAAAGAAGCAAGTGTTGGATAGTTTCCGGTTAAAGGCATGGAGCAGGGATGTGGTGGTGCTGTTTTTTAAGAAGGGTGATAAAGCTCTTCTGAAAAACTACCGCCCCATTTCACTTTTAAGTCACGTATATAAGTTGTTCTCGAGGGTAATCACGAATCGTCTCGCCCAAAAATTCGATGACCTCCAACCCGTTGAACAGGCTGGGTTTCGAAAAGGCTTCAGTACCGTAGACCACATACACACACTTAGGCAAATGATACAGAAGACCGAGGAATATAATCAGCCTCTATGCCTAGCGTTTGTGGACTACGAAAAAACCTTCGATACGATCGCGACCTGGGCTGTTCTGGAATCGATGCAGAGATGCCTACTAGACTTTCGGTATGCCCAGTTGTTAAAGTGTTTGTGCGAAGCCACAACTATGACCATCCAAGTACAAGATCAGAGCACAAGACCAATCCAATTGCATCGCAGGGTAAGACAGGGGGATGTAATCTCCCCGAAACTTTTTACCAATGCATTGGAGGACGTCTTCAAGACGCTCGATTGGAACGGACGCGGCATTAATATATGTTGTATAAACATAAACTTATTTGCACCTATTTATTTTAAAACAATGCCACCATGTGACGTACGCCAAAACTACGTTACAATTGACATAATTTTACGTTCTACTGCCTATTTAGTTGTCTTTACAATGAACGTTATTCATCATAGTCATCAATATCAGCACTAGTCAGTCCACTGCTATAGCATAGGCCTCTGTCTTCTCCCATGTCACACCACTGATCTCGATCTGCAGCTTTCCTCCTCTAACCCCTCCTCACTGCCTTACGATATCATCCTAATTAGCGTATCGTAGTGTACTACGTTTCCCAACATGCGATCTCCACGCACGCATAGCCTTGAATTATTGGACAAACTACACAGTGAATGGCTACGTTTCGGCTCCGTATGTCTATATATTACAGCCAGGACATAATGACGAATGAAGACATCACGAAGTTTTAAAATTCCTGACTTTTTAAATTATTTATTTACTGTAGGCATATATTGTAATCTGGTTATTTTAGTAACAATAATGTTACTATTTTATTATATATTAATATATCTATGCTAATTTACAATCAGACTTTCAAAGATATAGATAAGAAGATTGCTGAAGAGATTGTTATGTGTAACCATTTGATTATTAATTAATTATTGGCACAGCTTACTGCATATCTGGATTACATTTTCAATCTAAAATCTAGACATTTTGGAGTAAATTAATTGATTTCCTTCAGGAAATTCCACCTTCTATCTAGAATAGATAACATCAAATAGATGTTCATTACATTACACATATATTACATTAACTTAGCTTTGTTGTGACAAATATTAAAATAACATTTATGTATACAATAGATACAAAAGCCTGTTATATTTGCGTTTCGGAATCTCAACATATATAGTGGAGGACAATCAAGTTTTTTTTTCAAGGTGAACGACTGCAATAACATTCTATCTAAATAAGCTTGTTGTAAAATATCTGTTATAAAATTAGCTATAAAATATTTCTTTTATGATAATAAGTTAAATCAAGTAAAGCATATTTCTTAAATTCTGAGTTATGTCCTCATAAAATTATATTATCTAATAAAATTATATAATAGAATAAATATCATAAAGAATATTATTTTTGTATCCGACCACCGATTATTGTCAATCTTGCTTAAATATGCAAGTTTATATATAATAGACAAATGTGTATTATAAAGTTCCGGTTTATCATATAATCAAATATGAATAACATTTTTATCTTTATGATTCAACTAGTAATATTAAAAAATAACAATTATAATCATTTATTGTTTGCATAAAACTTCTAACAATGTTCCAAAATAACCTCTAACATCACGAAACTGTGTGAAAAGTTAGTTTATTTATAAGCCTTCAGATTTCGAACTCTTGGTTTCAAATCATTGAATTTGTTGTGTGAAAAAATATTATGAGTTTTTTTGTAAGGACCTCATTGACAGTCCGGAGCTAGGGATTTGGCTTTACATTCTTGTTGGCCTTGGAAACGCACGAAAAGCCGTTGGTGCGTATTATGGAACTGATATAATAGTGGTCGTGTGAGTATTTGTGCACATGCTAATAGTGCTTTATATATCCTCAGCGCAGTTGGCTAGAGTGGCTATTGATTTTTGATACGAAATTCGTTAAGAATGCCATAAATATTAAAATACAATAGGCATTTAACAAGATATATATCAGCTGTAGTTATCGTGCTTCAAACGTCATTACGTATTTCGAAAGAACTAGTTGAAGTTTTAATCAGCACTTTTTATTATGAAACAATATTATGATTATTGAGCACATAACTATACTAAATAAGCTCTGACTATACCGGAACTGCCAGCTATCATGATGTGGAAGTTCCGTATCAAATCGTATTGCTTCGCGTGTATCCAGGAAATAACCAAACTTTCATCTTTAGGTAGTGATTTTGATTTGTATATTCGTAAGATAAAGCTATACACATTTTAAGAACCTATAATAAATACACATCAACTTTCTATAATTCAGAATAGGTTGATGTTACGCACGGTGGTAGGGCTTTGTGCAGCCCCGTCTGGGTGGGTAATATACAATCATTAGAGATTTTATCGTTAAACATCAATACTTAGTATTGTTGCATTCCGGTTTAAAGGGTGAGCCAGGTTGGTGGCTCATTGACGATGTAAGGAATGGTTGTTATTTCTTACATCGCCAATGTCCGTGGGCGGTTTTCCGAATGATATATGTATTGGTAAAGATAAAAAAACTGAAACGGATACAAGACAGGTTATATATTAAATAATGGTTAAAAATTAATAATATTTATAAGCAATTCATTACAACCTTATTAAGATTACTAAAAGGTTACTAAGAACTAAATGTTCCCCGTGACTCCATGAAGCGCAAAATTGATTGTTCCCGAAAACACCTAACTGTCTATCGTTGTCCATATCTTGATCCCAGGCTAACTCTATGTAAAAGTTAATAACAATCAGTTCAGTGGTTTTATAATGTGTCATTTCATGTATCTCTTGTCTGTTTGTTTATTACCATGACAAACAAACATACCAGAGTTATTATTTAGTATGATAAATTATGTAAACTAAAATCTTCGATCACTAATAAGAACTAGATACACACTCCCGTACAAAAAATATTTTAAAACTGCCCTTAATGTGTTTATGTAGTTGTAGTTGAAACAAAACCACATCAATGCAAATTCAATCTTAAGACCATCGGTTAAAGTTGAATTCACAACTCATACTCATATTTACACACACACATATTTCGACCAACAATAACTGGTCTACATACATTACAAATTCAACCTTATGCGGTTAACATAAAGTAGAATTTAAAAAACGGTAAAAAAGGCAATAAAATTTTACGAGGTAGGCTGGCCGCTAGCACACTAGAATGGAGCCGAATTGTTCAATATATTTGTTTTCATACTCAAATATGAAATGCAATATGATTTTTGTAATTAAGTCAAAGTTGTGTTTTGTGTTATAAACCTTATTTATTATTAATAGGGAAGGACATAAATAATCAATGAAATTAATATAAATATAAACATAATTATTTATTTACATAATCAATCATCAAAATATAGTTACATATTTATCACTTTCGAAAAAATTCTTCGAACATACAACGCTTCGTTGGGTCGGCTAAAAGAATTCTTCGGATCTTTGACGTGCTATTATAACAGTTATTCATTCGTCACACCGCACAGGATCTAGAGGAAAGCTAAAAACCATTATAAAATCTCTTATCGTCAATTTAATCACATGTAGTCAAAAAAAAATCAAGAAACAAAACTGACTAATTAAAAATGTTGCAATAACTCTTTAATTCTCGCTTTGGAGTCGATGCCAAGCCTTTAGATGGTCTAGTAAAAACAAGAACTTGGCTATAGTTGGTTTAGTTCATATAAGTCTAATTTCAGAGCCTATTATAATCTTTCAAAAATGAATTTGAATGATTCAAAACTGTCCATTGATCACGGAATATTCGATATACATACATAAAATAAAAATCGATTCAAATTGAGAACCTTCTTCTACTTAGTCAGTTAAAACTTAAATCAATAATATTTTACTACTATATTTATAGACACAGTAAAGAAGTTAATAAAACAATAGAAATGCATAATCATATATTTCATAAAAACAAAAAATTAACAACAGCGTCTCCACCAAACGTGTTCCATTGTTGTTGAAACAACCCATGTAACCCGAACAATTCAAGTAGGTACGCGATAGAATAAATAACACGTTTATCAAGAGTCTTTACAATTGTCATGCTTTATATCGCGTGGTGTTTATTACTATTTAGTTTTTAAAAATGTTTTCCTAAAGAAATACCTGTATTTACAATACAGTAATAACAATTATATAATGGTACAATTAATACTTACCGAAAATTTGAAACTCCATCCTTTTTCAGCGTCCTAGAAGTGTGATTTTTGCGTTTTTGAAAGAGCACAGAGGCGTGTTTACTGTCGGCGCGTCCGAATGGTACTACGTTAAAAGAAATCCCAAATATTCAAATGGGTGCTCATTTAGTGAGGACGTTTTTTGTAGCCGATTGTGTATCTAGTTTTTATTAGTGATCGAAGACTAAAATGAATAAAATATGTATTAATCCTTCGTATGCCGGAGCCTTCGATCACTAATAAGAACAAGATACACAGTCCCGTACAAAAATCATTTTAAAACTGTCCCTTACTGTGTTTATGTAGTTGTAGTTAAAACAAAAATACATTAATGCAAATTCAATCTTAAGGTCATCACTTAAAGTTTTATTCCACTCATACACATATTTACACACACACACACACACACACACACACACACACATTTCGACCGACAATAGCTGGTCTAAATACATTACAAGTTTAACCTTACGTCGTTAACTTAAAGTAGAATTTAAAAAACGATAAAAATGGCAATACAATTTTATGAGGTACGCTCGCCGCTAGCACAAGGACTGAATGGAGCCGAACTGTTCAATATATTTATTTTCATACCCAAATATGAAATGCATTTTTTTTGTAATTAAGTCAAAAGTGTTTTTTGTGTTATAATATTTATCACTTTCTAAAAATGCTTCGAACATACAACGCTTCGTTGAGTCGGCTAAAAGAATTCTTCGGATATTTGACGTGCTATTATAACAGATATCTATAGGAAAGCTAGAGACCATTATAAAATCTCTCATCATCAATTTAATCACATGTAGTCAAAAAAAATATTAAGAAACAAAACTGACTAATTAAAAATGTTGCAATAACTCTTTAATTCTCGCTTTGGAGTCGATGCCATGCCTGCCTTTAGATGGCTTGTTTTGATGATGTCGGTTTTGTTCATATAGGTCTAATTTCAGAGCCTATTATAAGCTTTCAAAAATAAATTTGAATGATTTAAAACTGCTCATTAATTACGGAATAATCGGTATATAAATATAAAATAAAAATCAATTCAAATTTAGAACCTTCTACTTAGTTAGTTAAAATTTAAATTACGTATTTTAATTATGTACGTATAATTAAATCAATAATATTTTACTACTATATTTATAGACACAGTAAATAACTTTATTAAACAATAGAAATGCATAATCATATTTTTCATACAAAAAAAAAGAAAATAAATTAACAACGTGTCATTTCATCATAGTTCATAGTAATTCATATATATTTGTCTCCCTCTCCCTTTTTTATTAAATAATCATTCAAGCATTTCGACCAATCAGCGACAACGAAATTCACGTTGCAAATTCGAGCGCCAACATCATTTTTTCGAATACTCGCGGCCATATTTGGGAAAAATTCGTAAATTGCAAAATATTTTTCGATAATAATTAACAACAGTAAAGTTTGTGTGTTAATCATGTTAACATAGATTCTCGGGTAAGCATAGAATAATTTTCTTTTGAAAAACATTTTTGTATCAATAAGATTCAGGTGTCAGTTTCAGGTTGTGTTCGGCTCTTACTATTTGTGAACTCATTTATTAACTTCATTGTTTCATATACATGAAAATGAATAAAATACATAGCATACACTATAGCGAGATCTAAAATTACTTTTCATTTTTTGTTATAAATAAAGATCTATTAATTTTAATACTAATATAAGATATATCTTATAGGTAAAATGGTGTTGTTAATTACGAAACTAAGTTGTTATTATTATTGTTTAGATGGAATTGAAACGGATCAATCTAGGATAATATTTTTGAACATTGCTTATTCCGGATCACCTAGAGAAATGTTGCATATCATACAAAACATTGATCAAGTCCATGTGCGAACATCTGAACCCAACAGTGTAGGCTTAAGTCTTTTTTTGATGCTAACGACAAAATCAGACTAGATTCGTCCAAAATACTATTGTAAGTATTGATAGTAGGTACTTGAATTTGTAGATATTATATTAGTTAGAAATTTATAACACCTTTTTAGAGTAAACTTTTTATAAATTAAAAAAATACCTTTCTGCAAAATCAAGTAAAAGATTAGCAACTTCGATCTTAATTAAGATAATTTATCATATTTGTTTTGAGGACAATTTTGACGAGGCTCCTGTATACACAAGTACCTTATCCGATGACGTTACCTTGTCCTTGCCAATGTTTTGCGTTTACATATTTAATAAAATATACAATTTCAGCTTCAAAGAAGTTCATAATTGTATACTAGAGTAGAGTGTGTAGGTATGCGTGTGTTTTCATGTGTGTATGTGTATGTGTGTGTGTGTGTGTGTGCGTGTATGTGTGTATATATGTAATTTGTTTCACAAAATATTATAGCAAAAACAGTTCAGTTTGTTCATAATTTAGTCCTAGTAGCCAATTTTTAATAATTACTTTAGCTTCACAATTACATAAGGGATTTATATTTTTTATTTTATTTATTTTGTTATACAAATAAACTGCTTTAAAATCATGTTGTCGTTTGGCTGAAGCTGTTCGACATATAACAGGTGGACATACGTTTTTAATGACACGTTGTTTACTGTATTCGTCGGCATGATAGGGGGTGATTCTATACTTTATACTTTATTGTACACCACAAAGATAAAAAGAATACAAAACATGGATACAGCCTAAATAAAAGTAGCATACAATTTTGGCGACCTTATCGCTACATAGCGATCTCTTCCAGGCAACCAACGGAGTAAATGATAACTCATAGGATATGAGGTAGGTGGTGCTCTAATAATAAATAAGATAATATTAATATATGATTAAACAAACTAATAAATAAATGTAAATATAAAATACACATAATATATATCAATAAATAAATTATATTATCAATACATATAGTATTACAAGTATACAATTGGCGATGTAAACATTGATCTGATGGTAATGGCTTTTTTTGCGGGTAGGAGTAAATCAATATAGTCAAGCTTTTGTTTGCTCTAATAAACTTTTATTTAAATAATTGTTTTAAGTGTATATGTCACACTAACCCTTAGCAAGTATTCTCCTGTATAACTTTGATGATGAAATAGTTTCATCACTATCACATCACAACAGCACTTTATGGAAACCATTAAAGAGTCTTTGTCTGCCATGACAGAATTGTTCAACAATAAAATGAATGAGTTCCAGCAAGATCTACAAAAATCCTCCTCTTCCTCGCCTACTACAACTTCCTCGCTGGCTTCAGAATTCACGACCTTTAAGTCATTTATTATTTCTGCACTTAACACATTGCAGCGACAAGTTGAGTTTCTTGCAAGAGAGATGGATCGTCAGGAAATGCGCAAAAGACGAAGAATGCTTCTTTTACATGGAGTACCAGAAGAGAAGTCAGAGGAAACAACATCTCGAGTCACTGGTCTCGTAGTTCAGCATCTACATCTGCCGAATTTCTCCAGTACAAGTATAAAAAATTCCTACCGCTTAGGTCGCTCAAATGATAACAAGCCTCGACCTATTGTAGTCAAGTTTTGTGACGTCGCGATGCGTGATAAAGTATGGTTCGCCAAAACAAAATTTAAAGGAACTGGAGTCACGCAATCGGAATTTTTGACAAAAAGTAGGCATGATGTCTTCCTTGAAGCAAGATCTCGTTTCGGTATTGCCAAATGCTGGACACGGGATGGCTTTATATTTGTCATAGCTCAAGATGGTACCCGGCATACAGTCGAATGTTTGTCGGATCTCAATGCCATTCAATGCTCGTCGAATGTGAAGTCTCCTGTTCAGATGAAGACTACCGAGTCTAAAGGTGACAAGGTGACTATTCCACGCACTAAAAGGCTGATTAAAAAGTAATAGTTGGTTCTTAACCTTCTTGCGATATTTATCCTTATTGTTACTATTTTCTGTAGTTTGCTTTGTTTTTAATAACTCTTTTATTTTGTATTTTTGTATAGTTGCTTTTTAACCTTCTTGCGATATTTATCCTTATTAATTGTTACTATTTTCTGTAGTTTGCTTTGTTTTTAATAACTCGTTTATTTTGTATGTTAAGTGTCTCATGTCATTGAACACATCTATTTGTCACTGTCAAATGTCAATGTGAATGTCAATGTCTGTTGCAGATTAAAAATTTATTTAGATTATTATAGGAAAAAAGAAAAAGAGAATGGAAGGGAAAATTGATATTATTTTACACTATTTACTTTTATATTCCTTTTATTTATATATTATAATTCGAATACAGTTGGAGAGCCAGAGCAACTTTTTATTGAAGTTGTTCTCTCTCACTCTTACTCCTGGGTGTATACTATTGCCCGTCGCAGAATATTGATTACTTTCCATCTTTTGAGAACTTACTAGTCATTTACTCCTTTGTACACTCATACCGTGGTGATGGGTGACTTTAATACTTGCCTTCTCAAGAACGATACTCGATCATTACGCTTATGTTCTATCATCAATGGTGCTAACTTAAATGTTCTGCCACTTTCTGCAACTCATTCCTTTCCAAATTCCACTCCTTCTTTACTTGATCTGATATTTGTGTCATCGCTTGCTCATGTTGAAAAACATGGGCAATATGCTGCACTCGCTTTTTCATACCACGATCTCCTCTTCCTTTCTTATAAAATGAGACCTACTAGAGCTAAACCTAGAATTCTCCTGCAACGCAATTTTAGAGGAATGTGTGTGGAGCAATTGCGAGAGGATGCTGCTAAAATAAACTGGCTAGAAGCTTTAAACGGTGTTACGGTTGATGAGCAGGTTAACATTTTTAATTCTCTTCTGACTCAACTGTACGACGTACATGCTCCTATTAGGCGTATACGTATAAAGCACTTACCAGCACCCTGGATTACTCCTAAAATTAAAGAACTCCAGCTTAAGAAAAATTTGGCAAAGCGAAATATAAGGCTAATCCATCTGATAAGAACAAAATAAATTATAAAAAATATCAGAATCGTTGCAACATGCTGTGTAGGGATACAAATCAAAGGCACATTTTTAAATCTGTTGTTGAAGACGACAACACTTCCAGAGTCTGGAAATTTCTCAAGTCTCTCGGAGTTGGCAAGTCAGATATCGATACCTCCACTAGTACCCTGGATCTCAACTAACTTAACCATCATTTTGCATCTTCAGTTACCATAAATAATACAACTAAATCTAATACCTTAATTCAACTTTCTGCGTCATCAACTCCGACTTTTTTGCCCTTTACTTTTCGTGTTTTTACCGAATGTGATATTAAGAAGAATATCTTAGCTATAAATTCTGATGCCGTCGGTTCTGACTGCATTAGCCGTAAAATGATCCTGCCTATTATTGACTATTTAATTCCAGCTATAACTTCCATTTTCAATAATTCCATTAATTACTGTACCTTTCCCGACTCCTGGAAAGATGCTCAAATAATCCCTCTACCTAAAAAAAAATCTTATGGTGATTACCGTCCTATTTCCATCCTTCCATTTCTTTCTAAAGTTCTTGAGCGTCTTGTACATCAACAACTTAACCTCTTCCTGTCTTCCTACAACTTGCTAAATCCTTTTCAATATGGTTTTAGATCTGGCCATAGTACGGCTACTGCATTAGTCAAGATTACCGACGACATCAGATTGGCTATGGATAACCAGGAAGTTACAATTTTATCATTGCTTGATTTTAGTAATGCTTTCAATACTGTAGATTTCGACATACTCCTGGCTATACTAAATTCTCTTAATATATCTCCATCGGTAATTAATTGGTTTCATAGTTATCTCAATGGTCACCGTCAACGTATTCGAATCCAAGATTCTTACTCGGACTGGTTGGCGATAAATGCCGGTGTTCCCCAAGGCGGTGTCTTATCTCCTCTTCTATTCTCAATTTTCATCAGCTCTGTAACTCAACATATCTCTTCTTCCTACCACTTGTATGCCGACGATCTCCAAATTTATGCTCACTCCACAACTATTGACCTACCACTTGCTATTCAATTAATTAATTCTGACTTAGACAAAATTTTAAAGTGGAGTCTTTCTTTTGGTCTCAAGGTAAATCCTATTAAAAGCCAGGCTATTATAATTGGCAGTTATAAATTATTACCCCGTGTAGACTATTCCCGTTTGCCACCTGTTGTCTTTAACAATACTATAATTCCATTAAGCAGTAAAGTTAAAAATTTAGGAATATATATTGATCAAAATCTCTCATGGATGTCACAAATAAGCGAAGTGAGCAGGAAAATGTTTCACTCGATTGGATCCATTCGTAGACTACGTAATTTTCTACCTATCCCTACCAAAATTGCGTTAGCTCAAGCCATCCTCTTGCCCATCCTTGATTACGCCGACACCTGCTATCTTGATCTAAGAGAGGAGCAATTAAATAAACTCGAGCGTATTCAAAATCTCTGTATTCGGTTTATATTCGGACTCCGCAAATTTGACCACATTTCTGAATTTCGCAAAAAACTCGAGTGGCTCCCAATCCGTCTTCGCAGGAATACTCATATTCTTTCTCTTCTCTACTGTATACTTTTTCATCCGAATTCTCCTCAGTATCTTAAACACCGTTTTGAATTCCTTAAGGACTCGCATGGTCGCACTCTACGATCTGAAGATAATTTAATCCTTAAAATTCCTTCTCACTCCTCTTCCTTTTATACCAATTCCTTCGCTGTCCAAGCAGTTCGACTATGGAATTCCTTACCACACCACTTGAGACAATCTCAAACTATTAATACGTTTAAAATCCGACTCAAGGCGTATTATTTGTCATTGTAATTATCGGAGTGTTGTTTTGTTGTCTGCTGCACTTTGTTGTTATTTACTGTTATAATTTATCATATATATATAGTATATATATATATATATATGTCAGAGATAATAAATTTAAGCGGATATACGACTATACTTATTAGAATAGGACGTACTGGCCGGTTGTCAGACGTCAAGTTGTGAAAATATATAGCCGAATAATCGAAATATAAAATATAATGGTGTATCTGTCAGTAGCGCGTGTGATCCTTGGTCTAGCGACTCTCTTGGTCTCTTGCCCTCAGGACAGCGCCAGCGCCGGACGTGCGCACTGACTAATTTAATAAAACCAATATATTGGACGACAATGGCGGCCATTAAAATGGCAATCCATTTGAATCCGCGACATCAGAAGTGGGATATGAGTCTCATGTGTTCTGATACGCTTAGCTTCCTGAATTACAGCCGTTGGATATACAAATTAAATCAAAGCAGTTACGATTTTTTTTATTACGATTGTATACGAACAATAAGGAGTATTCAAAGCTGACTGCCAATCTTCGCTAGTCGGAGTAGAACTCGAAGAAGAAGAAGTCACGATTTATTTTATTACTATACGAAAATATTATAATTTAGTGAATGCTGATAATGTATGGTAACGTATTATAAGATGAAATAGATCTGGTGAGTACATTCCAATTTGTTTAAAAGCGATAGACACTGTATCTTACCGTGTGTCGTACTTTCGCAGTTTCTTAGTAACTTCACATGTTAGCCTTGTACCTACATTGCGATAATTTATTTATTAGTTGACCCTGCTTTTTGGATTATTAATTAACCCTGATCTTGCGCAATAGTAGCTAAGAAACATGCCTAATACAGCCATAAGCGAAGAAAAGGTAAAAGAAATGAATACTCGCGTGACTCACGTTCCAGAAATCGATTAACGTCGTTGGAGGAACAAACCGTTTACCTCCACAATGAACGCTGCCGTGATAGCGGATAGTGATTGCGACTATGGTGGAGCATCGGGACTCTGCGGCGTTGTTCGCCAGAGCGTTCCGTGAGTTCTGCCACGAAATACGATGCTGGTGCGACCGGTATCATTGATGCGATACGATCTATCAATACTACGGTGAGATCCAACCATTTTTCAATTCCAATTTCGATCCTAGCATAAAAAAAATATGCGAGAAGGTAGATCGCGCTAAAATTTAAAGCTAATAGTATTTTAATAATATTGAGTGTTTGTCTCGCAAATGCATTAAAGGATACGTTCAAGACGCTGCACTGAGAATGGCGAGGCATAAAAATAAACGGCGAGTACCTTTCATACTTGAGATTTGCAGACGATATCGTCATCGTGGCAAAAACCGTGCAGGTCATGCAGTATATGCTGACAATAAAGCCTGATTCTTCTTTTCGAATTGGTCTCCAGATGAACTTGGACAAAACCAAGACAACGTTCGATAAATACGCCGACCCGGAACCGATAACTCTTAACCGAGTTCCTTTTGAAGTTGTTTAGAAGTATGTATACCATGGGCAAACTTTGTAGTTGGGTCGAAACAGCTTTGAGAAGTAAGCACGAAGAAGAATACAGCTGGGCTTGGCAGCGTATAGGAAACTTTGTCGTCTTTTCGTGACAAATACCGCAATGCTTAAAGACTAAAGTCTTCAATAAGTGCGTCTTCCTGGTTATGACTTACAGAGCCGAGACGTGGACACTGACAGTGCGTTTGGTCATTTTAAGGTCGCTCAGCGAGCTGTGGAGAGGGCTATGCTCGTAGTTTCTCTGAAAGATCGAATCCCAAATGTGGTGATCCGACATAGAGCCAAAGTTGACGACGTGGCCCAAAGGATTACTAAGCTGAAGTGGCAGTGGGCTGGACACATATGTCATAAAACCGACAACCGTTGGAGTAGACGTGTTCTGGAGTGGAGACCGTGTTTTGGCAGACGTAACGTGGGACGCCCACTGGCTAGGTGGAGTGACAATATACACAAAGTGGCTGGCAATGGATGAAGACTGAGAGCTGAAGATGGAGCTCAGTGGCGTGCCATTGGAGAGGCCTATGTCCAACAGTGGATGACGAAAGGTTGATGATGACGAAGATGACAAAAGGTTATAGTTAACCTTATAAGGTAGACATATAGCAAAACCAAAATTTTAATGTTATGCCTTAGAACATAAGCTTAACAATCTGTAATCTATATATCCATACCAATTGAAACGAAACAAAGTGAAGTTAGCCACAACACATTGTAAGAAATCGCACTCAAATCTGTTAAGCCATATCTAGGATTGTTGTGCACAAGCACACAGACAAACAGATAAAACGGACAAAATTCTAGCAATCATTGTTTTAAGTTCTATCGTTCATTTACTCATATGTTTTACATGTACAGTCGACGAACAGTTGCAGATTTTTTTATATGTATAGATTTGGTGTGAATTTGAATTGAATCACTATCTAGAATTGAACGACTGTTGTTTTGATGTTTTTTTGTTGTTTTGAATTGAAAAGAGAATTCTGTTGTTTTGTCAACAAACGTAATGCTGTGTGAATAAAAATACTTATGTTCTTCATTGATTAAATGTTTTATTTAAACTGAAAGCTGTTACGCTTTGTTGAAGATTGGATTGAAAGCATTATCGCTTTGTCCTAGTGGTTCGATGAAAGCTGTTACGCTTTTCGAAGGATGGATTGAAAGCATGATCGCTTTGTCCTAGTGGTTCGATGAAAGCTGTTACGCTTTTCGATGGATGGATTGAAAGCATGATCGCTTTGTCCTAGTGGTTCGATGAAAGCTGTTACGCTTTTCGATGGATGGATTGAAAGCATGATCGCTTTGTCCTAGTGGTTCGATGAAAGCTGTTACGCTTTTCGATGGATGGATTGAAAGCATGATCGCTTTGTCCTAGTGGTTCGATGAAAGCTGTTACGCTTTTCGATGGATGGATTGAAAGCATGATCGCTTTGTCCTAGTGTTTCGATGAAAGCTGTTACGCTTTTCGAAGGATGGATTGAAAGCATGATCGCTTTGTCCTAGTGGTTCGATGAAAGCTGTTACGCTTTTCGATGGATGGATTGAAAGCATGATCGCTTTGTCCTAGTGTTTCGATGAAAGCTGTTACGCTTTTCGAAGGATGGATTGAAAGCATTATCGCTTTGTCCTAGTGGTTCGATGAAAGCTGTTACGCTTTGTCGAAGGATGGATTGAAAGCCTTACCGCTTTATCTGATGATCTGCTGAAAGCTACAACGCTTTGCAGTGAAATTGGGCTCAAATGTGCGTTGACCCAAGGTTGATGCTGAAAGCTGTAACGCTTTGCAATGTGTTTCAAGTGCAGCTTCTGAGAAATGCTGAAAGCCCGAACGCTTTGCTATACGCTAGAGCTGTAACGTGCTGAAAGCCTTTACGCTTTGCTTTGTGAGAGGTTGAAAGCTGTCTGTGAACGCCTTGCCTGCGTGCGTGCCATGCGCTGTGCCATTTAGGCTGGACGTGACGTTGAGAAGCAACGCGAGAGCGCGTTGAGGATTAGAATGGCCGTGTCAGAGATAATAAATTTAAGCGGATATACGACTATACTTATTTGCCGGTTGTCAGACGTCAAGTTGTGAAAATATATAGCCGAATAATCGAAATATAAAATATAATGGTGTATCTGTCAGTAGCGCGTGTGATCCTTGGTCTAGCGACTCTCTTGGTCTCTTGCCCTCAGGACAGCGCCAGCGCCGGACGTGCGCACTGACTAATTTAATAAAACCAATATATTGGACGACAATGGCGGCCATTAAAATGGCAATCCATTTGAATCCGCGACATATATATATTATATTATATGTATATTATATTTATGTTTATGTATATATTATTTGTTTATATGTATATATATATATATATATATATATATTTATTTAAGAGATTAAAGATAAAAATTGAGATGATCAGTACACCTCCTTACCGCTTTATATATGTATTTCTTGTCCTTTAACAAAAGGTTGTCTGGAAGAGATCGCTCTTAGCGATAAGACCGCCTTTTGTTCAAAATAGTTTTCGTTTTTCTTTTATGTTTGTGTTTGTATTGGTTATGTAACTATTTTGTTACAATAAAGCATATTATTATTATATTATTATTATTAATTTATACATACAAAGACTCATATTTATCAGCACTTAGTGAACACGGATTGATGTGTGGCATAACTGATTACACCCGAATTGAATGTAAAAAAGATTTGATTACTAAATCGTGTATTGATCATATATTTGCACCCTTCCCCACATTACATTCGTTCGCGGCGGTGCTCGATGTCGTACTGGCAGATCATCGAGGCATTATATTTACCTATGTTGACGAATCGCTTGGAATGCATAGGCAAATACAGCATGTTTCTAAAAATACTACTAACTACGCCACTTTCATTAAACTTAACTATTTGAATTGACTGGAAGAATGACTGTCATCATCGCGCTTAAAATTAAATATCCATTTTCTCAATGGAAAACAGCCTGATTGCAACGTTTTCTGGGTTTTATTACATAAGTCTAATAATTTAATTTTATCATCTAAGCCCGTAATGTAGTCGTCAACATAAAAGTCCTCTTTTATGGCTCGAGCCACATCAGGATCAGAAGATTCAAACGCTAATTGTTTTAGACACCTAACACTAAGAAAAGGTGAGGAGGCGGTTCCGTACGTCACTGTATTTAATTTAAAAATACCTAACGGCTTCGACGGATGGTCGCGCCACAGAATCATTTGCAAACTACAGTAACATCTTCTCCACATCGGCGCATGCAACGTACTTGTGCTGCCTAAAGCGGAGAAGAATGGCAACGAGGTCACTCTGTATAGGAGGGCCAACTAGTTGCAAATCATTAAGTGATTTACCGGAGCTCGATGGTGCACTTGCGTCAAACACCACGCGCAACTTGGTGGTGGTACTGAGCTCGCGGAACATGCCATGATGCGGCATAAAATAACACGGGAATTCATAAGAATCTACCTGTGTCATATGGCCTAGATTGAGGTACTCTTGCATAAAATTAACATAAAGACCAATCGTAGTAAGACGTAATTTGGTTGCGTTTTGTTTCTGCTGGAATAGCCTGTAAATGTCGTACTGCTGGGATGACCTCATACATCTATCTTTCAAAGTTGACTCACTTAACCTTATTTTATTGCTTCAAAAAAAACTTAATAATAATTAATTAATAAAATACAGGCAGATATCATCATCGTTATTCGCGTCTTTTTTTTTTTTTTAAATATATAGGCTAGCGCTTGTCTGTTATCACACCTGATGGAAAGTGAGATACAGTCTAAGATGGAGCGCGCTTGCCTAGAAGGTGGCTTTTCACTCTGGACTTGAAGGTACGTACGTACGAAGGACGTACGTGTCTAAATACTGATTGGTTGACGTTAGACTAATTTATAATGATTGACTTTAACGTCTACTACTTTAACACTACGCCATTACGGAACACAATGTCGATTAATAAATGTCAAGATTTTTTAATCAGTAACGAATCTTCCCGGTTTGCATGCATCATTTAGATGTATGGTGTCTATTATGGCATTTATTACAGTCATATTGAACCCTCGTATCAAGTGAAATTTTATGACCCTTCGACGGCTTATTACCGTCATATGAAAAAGTTTATGTAATGTGTTATTCCAGCATTGTTGGATAAAAAACTTTATTTACTTTAAATGTAAATATCATAAAATATTTCTTATATATATTGTGTAATCCATGTAGATTTTTTTTTAAATATCTTTAATTGACATAGTAACTGACAATTTATAGCTGAGGAAGTGCGACGACACGCATTTATGTACAATCAAGATCTCTCGAGAGAACGAATCGTTATTGCAGATCAAACACAATGAGAGGAATAGCACAAGTTTGCACGAAGTATGTAGATTTGTTCCCGGGTTGCATACATGAATTTCAGCATTCGGACCTTAAATGCATTAAACTGGGTTCAAGCTACGAAAACGACTAATTTGAAAATCTCAAGAAACTTTTGTAAATTGTAACACAGTAATAAGCTATTTTAGGTATTTCTTCATAAAAAAATCACATTTTTAATCATCCTGTGTGTTGACTATGACCTCATTAAAAAAAGGCTGGTCCTATAAATCCCTCATGCCTGGCAAACCTGTATTAGTCTTTACTTGGTAACGTGTTATATACGTGTTACTAATTAAAGACTAATACGGATTACTTGCGAAAAAAAATATTATTTGACTATTACCTATACTGCCATATTTAATGAGGCTTCCCCCGACTACGTCCTGAGCCGAGGTGCGATCTCGCAGGAGACACCCTCAGGATGGACGTCTTTTAAGAGCCCGTGAGGGCTCCAAATTCACGGCGGAGTCCAGTACTCGCCACAAAGCCCGGTGACGCTGTAAAGGCCATTAGGGCCAACAGCATAAGTCAATCAGAAAAAATAAATAAATAAATAATAATAATAATAATGAGGCTTAACTCTGAACGAACTGATGTTTAAAACGGAGCCATTGAAACTTTTGTTCAGCCAAAAATGTCTATCCAACGATGTATTACATGTAGATTGAAGGGGACCAAAATTTGCATCCTCCTTTATGTAAATACTAATTTAAAATTATATACAAATAATGTTAGTGTATTTTAACTATTATTTTCTTAAATTAAGCTGTACTAATATTAGTACCGAGTTTGCGACACACAATGTATGTATTTTGGTGAAAAAAGCTACCTATATAATAAAAATGGATAGAATTATTACTTGGAGTGCCAATAGTTGTGGAAATCGGACAAATATATTTAACAGTTTCAAGTTGTCACTTCTATCGATAGTCCCTATGATTGCCTGTTTTTTTAACCTTTAAAAGTAATTGAATTTTTTTATACTTTCTGTAATTTAGCTTAATACAAGCACAGTTGCACAGTACACCTGCATGTGTCTAATTTCACTGAAATTCTGCCACATGTGAATTCCACCAACCCGCATTGGAGCAGCGTGGTGGAATAAGCTCCAAAACCTTCTCCTCAAAAAGGAGGAGAGGAGGCCTATAGCCCAGCAGTGGGACTTTCACAGGCTGTTACAACAAGCACAGTTAGGTGCATACTCATCAAGAACTCTAATGATGGATACTTTAAGGAGGAAATATAAAATTGTGCTTAATAAAAGTTATTTTAATATTCAGGTTAAAGTCCTGACTTAAATAAAAATTCTCTAAAATTAATATTATATGTTTCGTATAAATCTGAGACTCAATTGAGAACATCTATGTCGTAGTCAGATAATAAGGTTTGCTATTTTCAATTTGCCTAGATTTAATCTTTTATCAATGACTACATTTCCTGACCGATCCTGCCCAGCAGTGGGACAGTTTTTAAACAGGACAAATATTGTCATTATTTAGATATTGCTGCGATCATTATGTCATTAAAATTACGTTTTATATTTGTATTATATTATTTGTTATTATTATAATTTTTACCTAAATAAAAAAAAAAACTACACACTTCTCATCGTCAGAAATTAAGAATACTTAATTTATTGAATTTCATCTACAATTTTAAATTCGGGTCTAATAGAATAAGGTTTTTCTTTATTGTACACCAAAAGAGTAACAGAAACCATAGGTTTAAACACAAACATAAAAAAACAAAAGTATTTATAAACAAAAGGCGATCTTATCGCTAAAAGAACTTCCAGACAACCTTCGGGTGTAGGACATGAAATAAATAAAGCGGTAAGGAGGTGTACTGATGAAATCAACTTTTATTGTTTTAAATAAATATAAATAATAATAAAAAAAAAATAATATATAATTTCAAAATTCTATCAGTGAACAATCATGATACGTATTTCACATACATAAACTACACGCAGATATCATCATCGTTATTCGCGTCTTTTTTTTTTTTTTTTTTAAATATATAGGCTAGCGCTTGTCTGTTATCACACCTGATGGAAAGTGAGATACAGTCTAAGATGGAGCGCGCTTGCCTAGAAGGTGGCTTTTCACTCTGGACTTGAAGGTACGTACGTACGAAGGACGTACGTGTCTAAATACTGATTGGTTGACGTTAGACTAATTTATAATGATTGACTTTAACGTCTACTACTTTAACACTACGCCATTACGGAACACAATGTCGATTAATAAATGTCAAGATTTTTTAATCAGTAACGAATCTTCCCGGTTTGCATGCATCATTTAGATGTATGGTGTCTATTATGGCATTTATTACAGTCATATTGAACCCTCGTATCAAGTGAAATTTTATGACCCTTCGACGGCTTATTACCGTCATATGAAAAAGTGTATGTAATGTGTTATTCCAGCATTGTTGGATAAAAAACTTTATTTACTTTAAATGTAAATATCATAAAATATTTCTTATATATATTGTGTAATCCATGTAGATTTTTTTTTTAATATCTTTAATTGACATAGTAACTGACAATTTATAGCTGAGGAAGTGCGACGACACGCATTTATGTACAATCAAGATCTCTCGAGAGAACGAATCGTTATTGCAGATCAAACACAATGAGAGGAATAGCACAAGTTTGCACGAAGTATGTAGATTTGTTCCCGGGTTGCATACATGAATTTCAGCATTCGGACCTTAAATGCATTAAACTGGGTTCAAGCTACGAAAACGACTAATTTGAAAATCTCAAGAAACTTTTGTAAATTGTAACACAATAATAAGCTATTTTAGGTATTTCTTCATAAAAATCATTCAATTCATCTGTGTTTACTACATGGTATGTATCATATACATCTGTGTTTACTACATGGTATGTAGTAAACACAGATGTAAACTTTATTTTGACAATATTATTAAAAGTTTTGAATAGCCTTTCTATCACTATCTCTGATATCCAGAATTTTTAAAATATTAATATATTTGTTGAATAAATGTCTGTGTTTTACTTCTTTATTATATATTGTTTGTACTTTTTACAACTTTTTACAACACAATTTTAATTACGTTAATTGTATTAGATTTAACACAAAGTGAAATTCACAATATATATTAAGTAACTGCTGGCTCCTAGTATTTTTAACTTAGTTTGTTCTCTAACAAAGTAGTACTGATGTTCATAGAAGTGTTAATAGGGACAAAAAAAGAATTAAAAAATATAATGATCAGGCTATAGGGAACAATAATTCCAGACCAGTAAGATTTATGCTTTGTAGAGTTTGCCATCGCACCTTAACTGATTGTTACTTGTCTGAAAGATTTGTGGCTAGTCCACATACCTTTCAGACCAGGCAGTTATTTTAGTAGGATAATCGTAAAATGTTTGTTATTCCTTCTTCGCAGGTAGCTAAGATTGTTATGAGGTGAGTTATGTCAGCATGGCCGTGACGTTATCTTCAAACGCTGTACCAACCCGTACTTTGTAAAATAACACGTACATCGATCACGCTACTCATTCGATCTCCCCATTCTTTGCTTTGCAAGTAGTTTAAAACGATACTACATACTACAAACAATATTACTGCCGGTAAGACAGTCCTTCAAAAAGAGATCGACATAGATCGACCACTAAATACCTGAAAATACTTTCTTTGTCGTAATTTGAAAGGACCAACCAACACAGTAATCCGCTGATATCACAGGCCTATTCTTTAACCTCCCTCAGAGGATATATAGAGGAGTAATAGTATATATAGAACAGAACTTTCAGATCTATACGAGTTATGCTAAGCTTACCACTTTTAATGGCTATTTTTTATATTTAGTCTGGACTATGAATCACTTTCATGATTTGACATGAGCTTGGCATAATTAACATTCCTGATTATTTTTCATTATCAAAGTATATAAAAATTACTACTAGGGAAAATATGTATATGTTTATACATACTTATAATTATCTGTACTAGTATATGTACTTGTACTGAATAAGTAATCAAAAATAAATAAAAAGATTTTAGCGTATCTCATATCAATTAGTATTCCGTTTGTTGACAATACATCCATTAGCGGGAGTCCACAGTGAATCACTGGATTCTCTAATGAAAGATGGTGTATTATTTTACTTTTTGAAAGTAGTATCGCGGTAGTATCGTCCGACGTAAATAAGTCTTGGTTTATTATAAGGCATATCAAAGATCGAAAAGAATGTGATCAGTTCAAGACATGGCTTATGCAAAATAGAAAACGTGCATCAAAAATAACATCTATAATAATAGCTGTATTAATTAGCTGTTGCCCGCGGATAATGAATAATCGAATTGATAGGCGATGGTTATCACTTAATATCTGTTTGCCCATTTGACCGTCCGGCTACCTATAACATAAAAAAAACGAAGTTGGCGGTGTTTCCTTTTGTGGCTAAAATTACTAAGTTACTCGCAGAGCTCACTCTGGAGTATGCAACATAAAAACTGCCCAAGTGATAATAGTGCTCACTAAAATTAATGCCAGCCATGTTCAAGGATTGTCATGGGGAAGCATACTTTAAGAGGCAACTATATACTTTGAATTTTGAATGATATATTTTCATGAATGGTGTTCTTGGAATGAAAACTAAACATTCTCGAGCCCATCCTGAAAAAAAAATTGCCAATCATTTGTGTTGTGTAGAATTTCTAAAAGTTTTGAAATACATGTTCAGTTTTGTCAAACAATTTAAATATATAGATATATATACAACGCTTGGTTTATAATTTACGATCACATTTGTAATGACCGTCTATAAGTCTTATATCTTATGATAGCCGATAATAAACTACGGTAGCCGATTTTTATGCTGATATTAAATCGATTTTTAGTTATTACGATTTGAAATTTGAATGATATATTCTCATGAATGGTATTCTTGGAATGAAAACTAAACATCCACCAGCACATCCTGAAAAAAAAAAAATTGCCACTCATTTGTGTAGTGTAGAATTTCTAAAAGCTTTGAAATACATGTTCATCTACTCAATCAAGAAATACAAAAAGTAAATTTCAAGCAGATCAGACTATTTTTTCATTTTTATACTAATGTTTCCACCCATCTCTCCCTTTTTGGGTTGAATTTATAAAAACGTAAATAAAACGTAAATACATAATATTAAATATCATTTTTTCTTACAACAAAATGACGAAATCCTTATACAAACTTTTAACCCCTCTTCTAGTTCAAGTTTATAACATCTGTGAAGGAAGTAATAATTACTTATTATAATAAGTATTTTAAGCAATTTTCGTTTTATTTAAAAAAAAACACGCTTAAGAAAACTTTTTAACGTATAAATTTAAATCAACCTAATATATATAATATGGATATTATTCATTCTATTAGGCCTATAAAAGTATTTTTAATACCTCATGATTGATAATTGTACTAAGAGTAAACTACCACCTGCTTGATTGCTACCAATGCTGTTTCTTGAATAATATTTTGTATTTTTTGTAAAAGGCGCTATTTACTTAATTCATTAATGTAAATGAATAGAAATCATTCAACTTAGATTGTTAATTTATTAATATCATAGTTTACAAGAATATTTTAATTAACCTGTCATTTGATAGTTCAATAACTTCGATCAAAAATTCTACTCACACTCAAATTTCTGCTATACGAAATAATCACTTTAACGAGTTTTGGCTAAGCCGAAACAATATCTCCCGACGACTCATATCTACGACGAAAACTCATATCTTTGACTGTCTACGTACTGTGTATAGGGATTTTTAACTCCGTACTTAAGTCCGTTAATATATTCGTTTCAAAAAAAATAATGATATGACTTGTCTAATATGTGAATAAGGTAGTATAGTAAGCATTTTACAATAAAATGTTTTTTATAAAATCTGGGGACTATCTATTTATCTAGGAACTAAAGTCGCTAGAAAAAAGGTACAAAAGAGCTGTTATACCTTGGACCATACGACATACAAAAATTTCCTAGAAGCAGCTCTAGATTTTTTGTAAATATAATTAATTGTAAGGTTCTACTGATTTTTAATAATTATTTTTGAGATTTTTAGAAAATAATGGTAATATTTTTAACTAAATTAACACTGGTTGGATATAATTGAACGAAAAAAACTACGCAATATATAAAAAAGAAACAAAGCACGGAAAAATGGACTCGTTCGATGGTTGCCACGGTGATTGCAGTAATTCCAATAAAAATTGTAATAGAATTGAAAAAGATTAATTAGTAATGAATTATATAACAAGATACGCGTGGAAGCGAATAAAATGTTTAAAGTAAATGTTAAGGATTGTTTTACTGGGGTATTCTTACATAATTATTGTATTTTAATTAACTTATAAGATTACGAGTATAAATCAGAAATATGTAAAGATTGGAGGATATTTCATTATTTATTTTTGTCAAGAATAATTTAAGCTTTTGCTTGGAAACCCAAACTCTTGCAAATACAATGTAGCTTACGTATAATGGTTTTGTTTTTAACTTTTAACGAAATAGCTTTACCCGTACAAATTCAAACAGATTGACATAATTGCAGTTTTACTACTTGAGATTGACAGTTTGTATCCCGAAAAAGTACACGAGAGTGAAGTCGGGGTTAAAACTTAATCTTAACTAAAATTAGTTGCAGAACGTCGACTGGCTCTGACTAACTTTAGGAAAAACCCAACACCAAGTAATCTCAACGTTCTACAAAAAAAAAAAATATCGGAACTACAAAAAATAATTCGAAAAGCTGATTCTATTTCCTGGCATAAATATTGTTCGTCATTGAATCAAACTTCTTCTTCAACTGAATTGTGGCAACGTAAGCGTTGGCTATAGAACTAGAAAGTCATATATTGATGAACAACTTACTCACGATGTTTTAAAATCCTTAACACCCGATTATGTTTTGCCACCCAAGCCCTATTTTGATATACACAATAGCAGTTTAGAAACTCCTATCTATATGCAAGAGATTTTATTAGCTATTAAGTCTACTGACACAGCTCCTGGTTGTGATAGTATATGATACTCAATGTTAAAAAAATTACTAGAAAAAGGTATTCTCATTTTGCGCTATTTATATAATAAATTCTTTTCGCTGAATGTAATACCTCATCAGTGGCGTTATATTGAAATCGTCCCTATACCAAAACCAGGAAGACTTAAAGCTTACTTCATCCATCCATCCTATATCCTTGTTATATTGCTTATGTAAAATGTTTCATTTAATCCTTAAAAAACGATTAGAATGGTATTTCGAAAAAAATTATATGTTCTCTAACGATACGATAGGTTTTCGAAATCTAGTTACTCATATACAGATGGGTTTTGCTAGAAGAGATATACCCTTGCATGTTTCGTAGATATAAATAATGCATACAAAAATGTTAACAATTCAGTCCTTTTAAACATTCTCCATAGATTTTCTCCATAGATCTTTGGAACTTTTTGAGTGACCGTTGGCTTAATATTCGTGGTAAGGACCTTAAATGCGGGAGATCTACTTGTTAAGGTTTGGCACAAGGTGATCCATTGTCACCCTTATTATTTAATATAGCTACGATTCATGTTTATTGTGATGTTTATGATGATTCTGTTAACATCTCACAGTTCGCTGATGATTATGCGATATATGTTTCAAATAAATAAAAAAAATTGCTTATGTACAAATGCAGTTACAAAAAGCATTAGATATATTTAATGAACAGATATGTAAGATAGGTCTTGATATTTCTTCGAACAAAACTAAAGTCGGTCTATTTTCGAAAGGTAAAAAACAAAATGATATCCTATTAAAAGTTAATAACTGTACATTACAATATGTCGAATCTGTGAAATATCTTGGGATGTGGTTGGATCGTTCATTACGCTGGGGTAAGCATATAAATGAAACAATACTAAAAGCTTCAAAATGTCTTAACGTTTTTAAGGTATTAGCTGGATCGGGTTGGGGCGTTCATCCAAAACATTTAAGACGCATTTATACTTCTTTAATACGAAGTAGAATTGATTACGCCTGCTTTTTATATGCCAATGCTGCTAATAGAAATCTAAATATGTTAGATATTATTCAAAATCAAGCAATGAGAATTGTAGGGGGCTTCATTAAAACTACACCTGTCCACGTCATGGAGAGTGAACTTTGATTGCAACCTTTGTTTATCCGTAGACGTTACTTAGCTGGAAAATTTTGGCTCAAATCTAAATCCTTAAAAAGTAATAAAGTCATAGAGTTAATTTCCACCAAATCTAACTCGAATGAAAGTCTTAGTTATTGGGAAAATAAACGGAAACCCTTACTAATTACAATCCATGCAGAATTACATTCAACGTAGCAAGCAGTTAGACATGTTCTCCTTAAAAACTTGGTTAGCAATATTGATATAAATAACGGTGTTAAATGTAACCTTATGCCTTTTACAAATGCAAAAAATAAATATAGCTTAATAGAAATTAAAACATTAGTTAACCAGTTTATTACATACAAAAATCATTATCAAATATTTACAGACGGATTAAAAGATAAAAACGCTTCAGATGGAGCCTTGTATGATGCGCAAACTAAAAATTATTTGAAATTTCAACTTAGTAAATACCATTGTTCATAGAATTACAAGCAATTTCGGAGGCACTGTCATATATTGATTCTATTGAATCTCAGAATTTCGTAATTTTAACAGACTCCAAAAGTGCTCAGTGCTGCATTTGACTTAATTCACCACCAGTTATCGGGGTACTTCAATAGCCTATACTATCCTAGATCAAATTGATAAATTAAATAAAACCACAAAATCTGTGTCTCTTCAGTGGATACCATCACATGTTGAAATGGCAATGAGATAGCGGACCACCTGGCAAAACAAGCTAGTGTCGATGGTATAACAATAACTGTGGACCCATATTTTACTGATCTAATTTGGATTATAAAGAAAGATGCAGATTCTGGTGGAAAGAATATTATGATGAACGTTCTAAAGAAAAGGGCATATGGTACAGAACAATGCAACCACAACCTTGGAATGAGCCATGGATAAACAAATGTGACCTTAGTCGTCAAGACCTCATCACGGCTTTAAGACTTCGCTCCGGACACCTTCCATTAAACTCATTTGCGTTTTTACTTAAAAAAACAACTAACAACGACTATGGCTTTTCCTAACAGCAATGAGGCAAAAAAATTATACAAATTAACCAACAAATGTCTACGACTAAGGAAATAAAAGTATATTGTTTAACAAACACAGCGTCATAGTCACAAATGGTGACTAAGCTCTTTAAAATAAAAACATATGTATTTTATACATAGTTACAGTACTCATCTTAATGTTTAAAAACATCAGTCGGGTCAGGCAGCTAGTAAATGTCTATGTATTTTATGTATCTTATTGCAAATATGATTAGGTAACAAAAACGAAGGTAAGTTGATATTTTTATACATACTTAGCATTGTAGCGTTCCGGTTTGAAGGGTGAGGGAGTCAAAGTAACTACAGACACAAGAGGCATAACATCTTCCTTCCCAAGGTTGGTAGCGCATTAGTGATGGTAGGACTGTTTAATATTTCTTACATCGCCAATGTCTATGGGCGATCGTGACCAAATTTGCGCCTCCGCCTACCTATAATAACAAAACATATTTTCCATCTAGTTGTAGATTAGGTTGTAAAGTAACGATTTAAATATCAGCGTATGTCGACACATAACATATTATAATTTTCTATTTATTATATTAATCTATTCTTAATTTAATTATTTACAAATATTCTGTATTATTTTTGGTGGTTACAGAGACATCTGTCTTGAAAAATGGGGGTTTGCCAAACAAAACGAACAATACTCGTGTGCACTATTAGTTCTACAATTCGGATCGCCACTTCCAGCGCTGGTTTGCACATATGCGCGAATTGCACACGTCGTATGGGGAGTTCGACCGCCGGGTGAAGCGCCAACAGCGAGAGACACCCGAATCCAGCATTCGAAACGAAAGGTTCACGTTTAAATGTATCCTTATTTTTACATTAG
Organism: Nymphalis urticae; assembly: GCA_905147175.2. NCBI lineage: Eukaryota > Metazoa > Arthropoda > Insecta > Lepidoptera > Nymphalidae > Nymphalis > Nymphalis urticae. The sequence goes on from LR989983.1 coordinate 10,029,130, forward strand.
TAATAACTTCTTAGATCTGTTTTTGTTCCTGGTACAAGATCAGATCACATATTTAGTGGCAAGAGGTGTATTATGTCGTTATTTTTTATATTTTTTCAATAAAGTAGGCTTTAAATAAGTTGTGTGAGTTTTGTGAGATTAACTAAATTTAACGAATAATTGGAGTACATCAGTATCTAATCCATCATTTTAAAGATAGGAATAACGTTCGGTTTCTATAAGTCTTTACGTCTTGTTCGACCGCATTCTCTGCGTTATTAGTTATATTTAAATTTAAATGAATACATAGTATTTTTATTATGAGTTGAGAAATTTACTTTGCTAACTGGTTGCACACTTAGAGAATATTAACCTTTCCGTTTCTAAAATGTTTCTCAAATCAATGAATTGAGTTCGATCAAATTTATATCACATAACCGCATTTATATCACATAAATATAATTTATATCACATAAGGGTTTACGGACGTAACAACGAAATGCAAAAGTAAAATTCGTCGGCAAGTTGAAACGGTAATAATAATAAAAAAATGTGTTGCATAAAGTAAACACAAATTATATTTAGCATTTAAAGAAGAAACTGATCTCACAAAAATCCTGGAATTGATCTTTTTAAAAATAGAACCCCCAAATCAAACACCTACAATACAAACTAATATAAATTACTCATCCAATTACTCAAAAAATCTAAATAACAATTTATATTAATTAGTTATTTATATAATTATTCATCTATTTCAGGAAACAATGTTATTATTAAACGTGAGTAATATTCACAATGCGCATTTACAATTTGCTCAGTGTTTTCTATTTACATGTCTTATCTTTTCTAGACTAAATAGAATAAACAGTTAATGGTAACAGATTATATTATCAAACTATGCTTTTATAGTCACCATAGTACACTAGATCGCATAAAGTAATTGTTATAATAGCTTGATTTTATCGAAATTGTATTATTACAATTTTGTTGTAACAGAGACAGTATGGAAAAATCTTAAATTAGGTATAGCAATATGAAGGGTCTGCTATCCTTCTTAGGCTCGTTAGTGTTTTACAAAAATTTTGGCTTACGTAGGTGCAGCTAATCAGTTTAGAGACCTTTTTGTTTGTGTAGTTGTGTACTGTCCTCAGATTAAGAAATAAACAAATACTTGTCATATTATACATTTTTTTTAATCATTAATTTCCTTAACTTTAGAAATTTCGTAGTTCGTTCTTATCCACGCTTGTATCCAATAAATCATTTATCTAAGCCCTCGCCTCTACCCTGAAATGTATTTTTCAATGTATTCAAAATCATGTCGACAAATATTTCTCAATTTCTTAACAGCTAATGTCATTATAGAATACATGTTCATTGCTACTTAAGTTTTCACTTTTCCAATATATTATTACTCTTGCCAGATAAGACGGATCCGACGAGTTATATGTATAAAATTTCAACTGTACTACCCATAGATATTGGCGCTGTACAAAATATTACCAAAACTTACAACTCTAATGCACCAACAACTTTGGGAACTGAGATGTTATGTCCCTTGTGCCTCTTCTAATTACACTCGCTCAGTCATCCTTCCGATCGGAACATGACATTACTAAATATTACTATTTGGCGGTAGAACATGTGATAAGTCAATGGTACTTACAGAGACAGGCTTGCACAAATAGCTGTACCACTAAGTAGTAAAACTAATTAATTATATAATACCATCCTCGAGACCACTGGGTGGTCCATAATACAAAACACGCTGAAGCAGATTGTTAAAAACTTAAATTAAAAGGAACCATAAATCTTTAAGTGTAAAGTTTGCTATCTATTCGACTTTTCTCATATTTACCGTTATAGAAAATCTGGCCAAATGTACAAAATATCTTATAAAAATTACTCCCAAATTTTTTAATAATAATTTTATATGTGGATTTTGTATTTACTATCAGCTGGCTCCCTCTCAATATATGTATTGCGAGTATTTTTATAGTTCTTTGTTTTATAGTTCTTTGTATTATGTATATTTTTAATTATTTCTTTATAAACATCAAGTGTATATAAAATACAGGGCTCTGGAATGATGGCGTTGTTGATTTATATTTAATTAAACTAATGCAAACATACATTTAGCTGCCTATATTTTAATTCAATTCACCAGAAATACATTTAGTCGACTAGTTTACTACTCATAATTAAGCTCAATACGATAACTACATAATGTTAAGTGTCCACGTGTAGTTTGATGGCTTAGTTAGGGTTTGGAGGCGTAGCCAAGGCAACTCTGACTGTTAAAACTGGCCATTCTATTGGTTATGATAGGTATCAATTAATTAATTTAATATATATTATTTAATATAATTTAGATTCTATGGACTCTCCACGAGACCGATGACGCTTGGCCAGGCATGCTGTTTACGCTCAAGAAATGGAATTTCTTTAGTGAAACTCTTTACATGCAATTAAGTATAAGTTTTTATTTCGTACAACATACAGGTAACAGTTTAAACTGTAACGAATGAGACTTGAGAGAAATGTGACAGAACAAATGTAAAATTTCGCCATACGTAATTAATGATAATAATTTAAATTTTTGTATTGGCAATAACTATAAGTTAATATAATGTTAATTTTATTGAGAAATAATTTTTTCGTTGTCTGGGCATGATGCGTGAACATATCCTCCCGCCGTTGAAGACCTCAGGTCTTCAAACGAGGAAATCTTCAGAGTTCGGCAGAGGACATAAGAGAACGAGTGATCGACGTACGCAGCCTCTTGCCATGTCGATGTCCGCCACACGGGTGATGCCGTCCGATCCAGTGAACAGACTGGCTACACGTCCGAGACGCCAGTTCAGTGGTGGCACGTTCTCTTCTTGAAGCAGGACAAGATCTCCGATATTAAGCTTCGTTATATTAGACTTCCATTTAGTCCGAAGTTGCAGTTCCGATATATACTCTTACTGCCAGCGATTCCAAAAATCACGCATTACTTGTTCAAGGCGGACATATCGTTGCCGTGGAGTACCCTTGCAGTCGTCTTGACATGGAGATGGTAGCGCGTTCAGTGGTCTGCCAATTATGAAATGCCCTGGGGATAAGGAAAGGAAATCATCAGGGGATGATGACATTGGGCACAAGGGGCGACTATTCAGTACTGCCTCTACTTGTGAGAACAACGTACAAAGTTACTCATATGTGAGATGAGTATTTCCCATGACTCTTTTAATGTATTGTTTAGCAGATTTAATACCAGCCTCCCAAATTCCACCAAAGTGAGGAGAATAGGCCGGTATGAATGAAAATTTTATTCCTTCTCCTGACCTACGACTTGCCTGGCAAGGTCCATACCTTTTGCCTAACAGTTGCTATTAGTAGCTGCATACCAGCGTGTAAGTTTTGTAAGTGTTCGCGTAAAAAATAAAGCTTTGTTACATACTGACCGGAATCCGAAAGTATTGGATGTTTTTTGTCGTAAGAATAATCCGAATTATCTAACCTTCCACCTACACTAATTAATTGAGTAGTGCTGTCAAAAAATGGAGATAAATTTAGTCATTTTAATTTTGATTGCAATGATGAATTTGAAAGCATTTTTTTGTATTCAATACGAAAGGATTGTTTTTATACAATTCGACAAATCAAGTGAAAATAATTTTGCAGCTCGTCAACTATTTGATTGTTTATAATTATGTAAAAATCGTAAAAAATATGCGAATATTCTGTAATTTTGTAAAATTAGAAAAGTCTTTAAAATCAAATGTAGACTCGAATAAATTATAAATATATGATAAACATAAATACCTGTGTTTCTGGTAAGTCTGTCATGTTATTTTGAGGTAATTTTGGCCATTGTGATTCATCATAATACAAAAATGAGGGACCTTGGCACCACGTCATGTTATCACCCAATAGGCAAGCGTTTACGAAATTAAATCTGCGGGGTTTGCGTCAGTGGGCACATAATGCCATGATTTAGGATTACTCAGCTCTAAGATTTCCGCTACTCTATTTCCAACAAAAGTTTTTAAGTTGCTTGGATCCTTGTTGATCCAACATATTACTACATTGGAATCACACCAATGTACGACTCTCGTCAGAGTGAGTCTTAATGAATCAATAGCGGACTTACATAAGTTTGCTGCCAATAAGGCTGCACAAAGCTCGAGACGGGGTATTGTCGTTGGTTTTACAGGACCAACCTTAGACTTTGAACATAATAACCTCGCTGTTACCTCATTATTTTCATTCAGTGATCTTAAGAAAATACAAACTCCTAAACCGACTTTGGAAGCATCACTGAACGAGTGTAGCTCGATGGATTTAGGTGAATCACAGAGGACTCTGTGTGAGATATGAAGATCTGCAAGTAACGGTAAGTTTTTGATATTTCATATCAATTTTGTTTCAAATCATCAGGCACAGGCTGATCCCATTTGATGCCTCTGATCCACAATTTCTGAATAAGTATTTTTGTTTGAATTATGCATGGACTTAACAAACCTAACGGATCAAAAATTTGAAAGGCTTGTGACGTTATGTGTATTCGCAATTATGTCATTAATATTTGTAGATTTTATTTTTACAGGTATCCGGAACATGTCATCGCTTGGATCCCAACTGAGGCCAAGAGTGTTAGTAGACTCACTTAAAGTAAATACCTCCTTTGAATTAATTTCAATATTATGATATAATTTAGGTAAGTTAGTTTTAAATTTACGCAAGGGAAAGCACGCTGAATTTAGAGTAAAAGAAAGTTTATCTTGTATATAAATTAATTGAACTTCACTGTCTGATCCCGTGATAACGTCATCAACCAGGAAGTCATTTTGTATAATACTGTGCCTACATATTATCTTTTATTAATGTAATCGGAAATTTTCCTAAGTGTCAACGCTTCGAACATTTACACGTGGATATTGTCGGACCACTAACTATTTGTAAGGGTTATCGATATCTAGTTACCATGGTAGACCGAGCGACTGGTTGGCTAGAAGCTTGCCCAATTAAAGACATTACAGCTGAAACGGTAACTAAGATTGTTTATTCAGCCTGGATAGCACGATTTGGATGTCCATTGCGTATTACGACGGATCAAGGTCGTCAATTTGAATCTAACTTGTTCGCATTGTTGGCTAAGAGAATGGGCATAACTAAAATAAGAACCACGAGCTATCACCCACAGTCAAATGGTGTCGTCGAACGAACTCATCGAACATTAAAAACAGCCCTTATGTGTAGAGGCAATACGGACAATTGGGTCAACGAATTACCGTCAGTTTTATTAGGCTTAAGTGCAAGCTTACGCGATGACACTGGAATAAGTGTAGCCGAGATGGTTTACGGTGAAGTCATACGTTTACCAGGAGATTTCTTTTCGCCGACAAAGCTGGAAATCACTGAAAATGAACGTTTTTGCAAAACTTGCGTTATAGCATCAGACAGATTGCATCGCTACCGAAACGAGATTTAAGACAAAACGGTATATTTGTACATCCAGAATTAAGTGAGTGTACACACGTTTTTGTCCGATGTGATAGAGTTTCGAAGCCACTTACGTCACCCTATTCTGGACCGTTTAAAGTTTTAAGCAAATCAGCGAAACATTTCAATATAGTGATTAATGGTATCAAAAAAATAGTAAGCATCGATCGCCTTAAGCCGGCGTTTCTAATTACCAGCGAAGATAGCATTGATCGAATTCCAAATAAGGTAGAAGCTAATAAAAACAATAAGCCAATGACAACGAGATCTGGTCGTATAGTTAGACCTGTTGTGAGATTTGCATACAGATAGATTGAAATATTTAGTAATTTTTTTAAATATAATTAATTGTAATTTATAAAAATATTTTGATGTTATACGAACATAAAAAAGGATCATATTATATACATTTTTTGTGCTTTTTTATAATTTCTTTGTTTAAAGATTTTAATTGTTTTTAAAATTTTTGAGTACCTTGGTTGCTTTTGTTTCTAGTTCATAGTGTTATATATAAAATTTTCATGTAGGTATTGAATGTTTGTTACTGGTTTTTATTTATTTTAAGAAAATTGATAATTTTTTTCTCAAAGGGGGATGCTATGTGCCGTCAGCACATTGCCTTTTTAGTTGTACTCCATATTTGGCATGACGAAATCATAACAATTTATTATTAGATAATTATAATACATTAATCAATCAGTCAGTACAGGGTACTCAAACAATTGTGACGTGTCGTAAATAAAAATATATTATTCCTTTGGTCTTTGAGTATTGGCTAGCCTCATACCTGGATCCGTCTCTGAATATTATATGCCTCAGTAATCTCAAGATAACATACTCACCAAAGTGGTGACCCCGACGTGACGTTAAAATTATGATCTCCGATAATATAAAAACAATTTCAATCGATCGATTAAAACCTGCATTTCTAATGCACAATAACTCAGAAATACAATACGCTCCATCAAATAAGGCCGAACAATTCATAACAAATTCCAAAGTGCATAGCGGCAGCAGAGAGGGCCACGATAACAATAACAACCAGATGCGAACCCGATACGGGCGACTCATCAAACCTACAGTGCGATTTATGTCTGCGTAAAAAACTTCTTATAATTATTCATACTTTCATCGGACGACAACTAATTCGCTACGATTTCGTGTAACATCAAGATGGGAAAACCACAAAGCAAAGAAGAAATTATCATTGCCCAAAACGGGCAGGCAAATCAGGCGAACACAAGCCTACTGCATGAGATTACGCATGATAAATTAAACCTTATAGTCATGCTAATCATCACGGCTGTCATCACTGTCACCTGTTTAATGTGTTGGAGATACTGCAAACAAAAGTACACTAAGTACCTGAGAAGAGAAATCCAGGGGTTGCGCGCTAGCCGTAGAGATCGCGACCCGCCTCATCCACCTCACTCAGTGCCAACATACTCCGTGGCGTAAAAAGTGAACTCGTGTTGTGCAATTAATAAATATGAATAAATAAATGTGCTAAAAATAGTGAAGTTACAATATAACTGTTGTAATCGTAGGTATATTGTGTCGTGTATTGTATCTTTAAATTTAAGAATATACCCATTTATATGTAATTTTTTTTTAAATATTTTTAAGGGTTTATTATATTTAAATTATAGGACATTATATTTCTTGTTTACACGATATACATTAAAATTTACAAATTTTATTTTTGACGATTGAAAAATATTTTTGTTTTATATAAGTGTAGTAGGTAATTAAATTTTGCATTATATTTTGTTAATTTGTTTACTTTTATAATAATATGTCATAATATGTTATTATTATTTATTTTTTTTAAAGGAAGGGAAGTGTTGTGCCTACGTATTATCTTTTATTAATGTAAGCTAAAATCACTGTCCATAATGGCACCTAGAAACAAGTCGATATTCGATATGCTACATTGTCAATTAATACATTATTATATGTTCTGTCGCCAGTCGCCATTCTAACATCGCACTGTAATATCGTCGTAACAATTAAATATTGTAAATTATATTACAATACATATATCTATACTCAATTGCCTTTCATTACATCATCCATAAGACATTTAAGGCAAAATACCCTTTATTAATTCGTCATCGCTTTCCTCTCCTACCTGCCATAGACATTTTGTGCTTAGGTACCTGGCACTTGCAGTACCGTAAGTCACAGTAACTAGCTGCAAAGTCTGGATTGGAAGAGACTCTTCTTCTCTCCATAATATCAATTGAAGGTTACAGTCATTTTCGTCACAGCAATTTGTCTGTACATTTTGGCTATGTCTGCAGTTAGAATATGTTTCCATTGATGTGATCTTAATAAAATGGAGAAGAGAGAGCTTTGTATGTTAGGTCCCACCACGAGGATATCATTAAGAGAGTATCCTGATGACGTAGGAGCGGAATCGTCTAAAACTACTCAGATTTTAGTAGATTCGACGTTTTCTTTAAAAACGGCATGATGACCTAAAAAAGGTGACCTAATTTTGAATATTCACGCATAAATTCTACGTATTGTGACTTTAGTGTCGGATGTTTCCTAAATCTTTTCTCGAGATTAAGAAGGCGTTTTTTAGATTGTTCGTATGAATCACCGAGACAGTCTGGGAAGGCCTCTAGTGGCAATCTGACACAGAATCTGCCGTTACTCAAACGTGTAGTGTTTTGTAGAAAATGGTTTTTATTTATTTATTTATTTTAGGAAAACAACAGCATGATACAAAATATGTTTACATTAAAAATAAAATATACAGACAATAGAGCCAATTACTGTTTTCCATTGAATTATACAAACTTAATAATAGTTAACAGAAGTAGCAACACACAGTTTTGAAAAATAAAATGTATATGTAACAAAAAAACAATGAGTTAAAACAAAACATTACAATTCGATTAGGCGACCACAGACTATGTTATGGGTGAGTGTGGTTATGCAGTTACACTGTAATTTGTGTGTATGAGTGATTGTATGTGTGTAAGTATTTGAGCGTACATGAGTTTGTGTGAGTGTGATTGGTTAAATTGAATTCTGAGCCCTAAGAATATCTTTTTTAAATGATTTAATTGACCGATTAAATATATCAATGTGAGAGTGTCTTTTATTATACAGTGAGAAAACGCGTGATAGTGTAGAGTTTGCAGCGTAACGCGTATTGGATAAAGGGACGTATAATAGATTCGAGTATGCATTACGAGTTCGCTTGTTAGGAACATTAAAAAGAATACGCGAGCGCAACTCAGGAGAATCTATTTTACCAGAGATCAAATATAGAAATATCATGTCTAATGTTTCGCGTCGATCTGTCAAGCTGGATATGCGATAACGATTACAAGCATCCTTGTAGTTTGTGTTAGTGTAAGTTTTAAAGTTCAGATGTTTAATAAACTTTTTTTGTATTGCCTCAATACTTTCAATATATTTATTATATTGTGGGTTCCAAACACAGCTAGCATACTCTAATATGCTTCTAATATAAGAGAAATAGGCAATTTTAAGGCAATTTATATCACGAAAAGGTTTGCAAGTTCTAATTATAAAACCTAGTAGTTTATAGGCCTTATTAGTTATAAAGTCTATGTGATGATTTAATAATAGTTTCGAGTCTAGGAAAACACCTATTCACGAATAAGGTTAGTTTTATTTAAGGGGGCGCTACACATTGTATAATTAAAAGTAATTGTCTTAATTTTTCGGGTAAAAGTAATTTGCGAGCATTTATTTACATTAATAGTGATCCTGTTCATTATATCATAATTGTATAATCTATCCAAATCACTCTGTAGTAAAATACAATCTTCTATTTTGTTAATTTTTTTTTATCATCGGCGAACATTAAGAAGTTTGAATATTTAAAGCAAGCACCAATATCAAACAAATAGGTATTATAGAGCAGAGGTTCTAAATGAGACCCCTGAGCTACACCAGAAGTAATATCAACGTAGTCAGAACAAGAACCACCAATTCTTACAGCTTGTCTTCTATTAGTTATATAGGATTTCAACCAACAAAAGAGGTCACCACGAATGCCTAAGCCGTGTAATTTGTGTAAAAGGATGACATGGTCTACACGATCGAAAGCTTTCTCAAAATCAGTGTAGATCACGTCAGCTTGAGCCCCTGAGTCCATATAATTGTAAATATCACTGATGAAAATTGATAAATTGGATACTGTAGACCGATTTTTCATGAAGCCATGCTGATTATCCAGAATGGCTCTCGCGAGAAAAGGGTATAGTTTGTGATATACTAGCTTTTCTAAGATCTTACCTACAACTCCTATATATGTATGACATTTCTTAAGTTTCTAGTAATATTGAATATATTCAATTTAGTTAAAGTTATCTTTTTGGCTTTTGTATTATTTGTACTATTTGTTGTTTTCTTTGTATATAGTTAACAAACATCTCCTTTATATGTATGATCTTTCTTAAGTTTCTAGTAATATATTCAATTTAATTTAGTTAATGTTATCTTTTCGGCTTTGATATTATTTGTATTATGTCATGCCATTGTTTTCTTATTCTATATTTAACACACACTTCCTGAATATGTATAACTTTTTTTTGTTTCTAGTAACGTATGCAATTAGTATAGTTATGATTATATCGGTGGCTTCTATGTTATATTATTACTAATGTAAAACTCACTCAACATACAATACCTAGTTAATCCTGTTATGACAAACTGACATTGACATCTTATTTCAGTGTAGCTACATCTATGCCACAGAATGTTTTTAGTAGTTAATTACTTTCATACTATTGTGAATTATAATACTTACTTATTGTAGTATCCTTATTGTTAGGAAAAATATTTTTGTATGGTATGATTAATTTATTTTTTAATCTTTTTGTTTAGTTTTTTTTTCTTTTGGATTCAATCTTGTTTTTGCTAATTGAATGTGTTTTTAGTGTGGTTTATTTTAGCTTTTTTAAGCAATTGAAGCGTTTTTTTTTATCTATTTTTGTTTCTTTTGTTTTCTTTTTTAATCTTTGTATTTTGCGTTACTACTGTGGTTTAGTGTTTATCTAAATTTTGTTACCATCTGCTGGCGGGACAAGCAGAAATTCTTTTTTTTTTAAGTTTATTAGAAAACTACCTTAAAATTTAATCTGTAATATTAGTATTATTTTGTATATTTATTATAAATTTGTGTATATATTGTTATATATTTTTATTTTTATTCATATTGTTATATATTATTGTTATTTTATTATTGCCTTACTTATTGCATTATGTCTGTTGATGATGACGAGGTGTTTTTGTCTGCATGCAGTAGCTGCTCCTCTTCTTGTGAAGATGATGACTCTTTCCATGTCCCTGAAACGCTTGGTTATCTGCTCTGCAACTCCCTTCTCAATTGTTCTCACACTCTTAATGTTTGCCATTTGAATACTCAAAGTTTACCTTCCCATTATTTTGATTTCTTAGACGCTTTTTCATATGCTCCTTTAGATGCCATTCTGGTATCAGAAAGTTGGCTTAAACCTTCACTCAATTCTAACCTTTACAGCCTTCCCGGTTTTGTTCTGATACGGAATGACCGAACAGGTAAAGGTGGTGGAGGCGTGGCTATTTATCTCCGTAGCGAGATACCTTATACCATCTTATATACCTCTCCTTCAGCTTACTCTTTTACTGCTGAATTTATTTTTCTTGATGTCCAACTAAAGGGCGTTAAAGCTGTACTTGGGGTAATTTATTGCCCCCCGACCTGCGATTATTTTAAATTATTAGAACCTGTCCTTGAATCTCTCTCTTCGGATTACTCACATATTATTATGATGGGAGATTTGAACACTGACCTTTTAAAATCTAATGCTCGCTCTTTTCGACTCTCTAATTTTGTAAATTCAATCGATCTCTACATTCTTCCTTCTGGTCCTACATATCATATTTCGGATGCGCCTGATTCTTGGTTAGACGTAACTTTTATTTCCTCTATTGATGATGTTTTTAAATACGGTCAATTATTGGCTCCCGGCTTTTCTCGACATGACCTCTTGTACCTGGCGTATAAAATAAAACCCCCTAAAATTAAACCTCCAATTGTTTGGATGCGCAACTCTGCTAAAATTGAACATAAAGTTTTAATAAGGGACGCTAACTTACTGGACTTATCACTGGTATACAGTTCTTCGTCACTTGATGATAAAGTCTCCCATTTTAACTCGTCCATATTATCACTGTTCGATAAACATGCTCCACTGGGACCTGTTAAGATAAGACGGTCACCTGCACCGTGGATAACAAAAGGGGTGCGTATGGCCATGACACGTCGTGATCGCGCCTTCCGGAGATACAAAAACGACAGAAGTGCTGTAAATTGGGAATTATATAAAGTTGCTCGTAACAGGTGTAGTATGATGTTAGGAACAGCAAAGCGCCACTACTGTCACAGTAATATCTCCAATGCTTCTACGGCCACTGTGTGGAAGTTCCTTCAAACCATGGGTCTTAAAAAGCGTAAAGGAAATATTGTCTTCTCATCACTTTCACCCAACGATTTAAATCAACATTTTTCCTTTACTACGCTTTTAAACTCTGATATTAAATTAATGACGATTTCTGAAATTAGAGCCATGGCTGCTATTTCAAGTGGTAGCTTTGCTTTCTCTCCAGTAACTGATGACGAAATTAGAATTTTTTTATTTTCAATTAAGTCCAATGCTACTGGTTTTGATGGCATCAATCGGTCAATGATCATCTCTATTCTAAATATAGTACTGCCTGCTATCACTCACATTGTTAACTTTTCCATGTCATCCGGGATATTCCCTGTAACTTGGCGCAAGGCTTTTGTCATTCCTCTTCCTAAAGTTTCTAACCCAAGCCAATTAACAGACTTTAGACCAATCTCTATCCTTCCCTTCTTATCCAAAGTTCTCGAACTCTCGGTTTACAAACAAGTGACCTCCTTTGTTTATAGCAACAATATCCTTAGTTCATTTCAGTCTTGTTTTCGGTCCGGTCATAGTACTACTACCGCTCTTCTGAAGGTCACGGAGGATGTTCGGAATAGTATGGAGAATAGAATGGTCACCATTTTAGTCTTAATTGACTTCTCCAACGCCTTTAACATGGTTGATCATGATATTGTCCTTGCTATACTCGAGCATCTCAAGTTTTCACCATCAGCTCTGGAGTGGTTTTCCTCATATCTTCGCGGCCGCAAGCAGGCAGTTAGATTGGATCAATCTCTCTCTGATTGGTTAGATCTTCAAACTGGCGTGCCACAGGGTGGTATTTTATCTCCTCTTATTTTCTCTCTGTTTATTAACCTACTTACAACTTACATCAACTGCTCTTATCATTTTTACGCCGACGACTTGCAGCTTTATTGTCAAACCGGGCTGGATGATATAAGTGATGCTGTTGCAACTATTAATAACAATCTGGCTAGTGTAAATACTTGGTCTCAAAAATTTTGAATAAAGGTCAATACATCTAAATGTCAGGCGATAGTTATTGGTAGTTCACGCTTTGTCACTAATCTGGGTTTAACATCTTTGCCTCCCGTTCTTTCGTTCAATGACATCGTTATTCCTTACTGCCATCATGTAAAAGACCTTGGTCTTCATATTGATTCCACATTAAGCTGGTCTGTGCATATCTCCGAAATCAGCCGCTCAGTCACAGCCACGCTAAGGTGCCTCAATCGTCTTCGAAATTTCCTTCCCATCAAGACTATGATATTACTTGTGCACGCTTTGGTCTTTCCCATAATCGATTATGCAGATGTATGTTATTCCGACCTTAACGAAATTCATCGGAATAAACTTGACCGTCTCTTAAATAACTCTTTGCGCTTCATCTTCTGTCTTCGTAAGTTCGATCATATTTCTCAGTATCGTGACAAATTAAAATGGTTTACTATTATATATTCGACATGGTATATTCGACAACGTAGAGACTTCCGATTACTGTCTTCTCCTTTCTCTATTCTCTTTGACCCTCTCTCTCCTGATTATTTGAAAGATAGGTTCAAATTTTAGCGTGATAATCACAATCGTCAGCTGCGCTCTAACGATTCTTACCTTCTTTCTGTTCCTATTCATACTTCTGGTTTCGTTTCTAATTCTTACTCCGTTCAAGCTGTCCGATTATGAAACAAATTACCTAATAAGGAAAGCCACCTCTAAACTTACTTTCAAGACTCGTCTCCGTGAGCATATCTTGTCAGAAAACTCCTAGTTCTCTTCATCTCTGACATCTATAATGTATTATTATTTATATGTATATTTGTATGTATGTGTGTGTATGTATGGATGTATGTATATATATGTGTATATATATGTATGTATGTATGTGTGTATATATATATATATTATTCACATATATATTATAGCTCTGTTTTTATTTTATTTTTAGTCGTTATATTTGTATGTATCTATATTTTTCATTATCAATTACCGCCTTCACGAATTTCCGCTTAGCCTAAAGGTTGACTGGTAGAGAATGCCTTTAGGCATTAAGTCCGCCTTTTGTCAAACTACTCAATGTGGTGGGCAAAAAAGTTTTAAATAAATAATTAAATAAAGATAAATATATAAATAATAAACCTATTGTTTCATGGTATATAGTTATATGTATTTAATTATTTTTCGTATTTAGAACTCATCGGTGTCAACGGCATTAACCGTCGAGAAATCAGCAGCGGTTCGGGTAACAGTTAAATAATAATTTATATAAAACACGGTACCTATTATATAAATATCAAATTACTTTAATGTTATTCTCTTGAAATGATTAAGATATAAGAATTGATTATTATTAGCTTGTTTTTTTCCCTTACATTGTAATTCCTTTTATCTTAGTACAGTTGTAAATTACTAAATTCATTATTAGCGATATTTTGTATCCTTTCTATATAAATATATATTGTATACGTTGATACCAATAATTTATCTCTATTATATTTAAAACAATGAATGTGCTCCATTTAATCAGGGTGGAAGACGCGGTCGATTGTGACACAGTTTACATTAGTACAGTCGTCAATGTAATCTGTCTTACATTGTAGAAATAAAATGTACGCTATGATTGCTATTGCTTAATTGAGATTAAGACATATTTGTAAAATGAATAAAATGAAATTAATAAAGAATTCAATAAAATCTCACCTTAAAACCTCAGTAATTTGATGAAATATGTGTTATTTTCTCTTAAACGGAATTTTTTAAATATACTTTTATGTATTATTGAATAATTAATAGTATGAAATTATAGTAAATAATATTTTTAACAAGTTTATATTTTCCATGCTTACCTTCCTGTAACTTGAGCATGAGTGATCAGAAACATGAATTTAGAGTCTTTACTAGACCAGCATGAATTTTCCCCCGCCTTACAGCCGCACAATGGCAGCTATCAGTTGCACGAGTAAGTGACGCGTCACGTAAAGTAACGATTTAAACTATAATATATGTATTTAATATAAGTATAGGTACACGGTTAGTTATTAAACAAATATTTCTATACAATCGTGGACCTAGAAAGCCTGGTTCAACTAGTAATATTGTAGTAGAATTCACTACAGTACAGAAAAAAAACGAAATACTTACAACATTACGAAAATTTAATAAATCGCGGAAGCCTGCTGATAAGCTAAATACTCAACACATAGGCCTGCCAGGAGAAGTAAAACCCTTCTACATAGACGAATTTATGTCGTCCTCCACCAAAAAGCTATTCTTTACAGCCCGTGGTTTTGCTAAAGAAAATGGATATAGATTTTGTTGGACCGCTAACTCCAAGGTATTTCTGCGCAAGGAGCAAGGATCCAAGCTAATCCTAATCAAATCCGAACAGTGCTTACGTGATCTTAAATGTGATAAATGACTAGTACGCAATCATGTTAAGCATTTAATAGTGACTATTATAAGTTCTCTTTGTTACTACCCGAATTCCACCATATGTTTGCTATGTGGTAAATCGTACGTAAGTCGATATTTACTTTGTAAACTAATTTGCAGATATAACACTTACAATCATCATACTATTAAACTTACAAACATACATAGTACTCAATCCTCTCAAACTGCACTATACACAATAAATTCATATAAATACCGATTACAACATTCATATATTTTACACATTATATACAATACCTACTATAATATGCCCCATAACTATTTACTTACTTATATATCTTTTAACATTATTTCCTCTTATTTATATATATTCTGTATTTATAAGGTTTATTTATTTATTTATTCTTCTGTTCCCCTTTTTGTTTATGCAACAATGTTATTATTATATAACTTTTCCAATGATTAATTTAGATAAAGTAACAAATGAACTATACTCGTTTAGTATTTCTAATTGTTATCAATGTTCACCGGATAAATGTTATCAGATATTAGGTAACCCAGCCAAGTACATTAAGAGCCTTCACATAAATATTAGGAGCATAAATAAAAACTTTGATCAATTTGTTGCCTTTTTAAACATGCTCAAGTTTGATACGGACATACTTATTTTAAGTGAGTGTTGGCTTAAAAGTGCATCTCAAATACCACAACTCGATGGCTACAACTACTATCACACCGTAAATAATAAACTACAAAATGATGGGATAGTGATTTATGTTAGGCGCGAATTGAAGGTCTCGGTGTGGGAACCTCGTTTTATAGATGGTAGATGTCTGATCTGCACTGTTGAAAATAAAATTGCGTTTATTTGCATCTATCGTTCTCCATCTTATTATAATAGTTCAACCAGCATAACTCCTCCCGTTTGAGTATGTTTTGTAACATTGCTGTGATAGGCGATATAAACATAGACATAAAAGACCAAAGTGTAGACAGACGCGTACATTACTACCTCAATTCTACAGTGGGCATAGGCTTGTTACCGGCATATACATATCCTACAAGAAACAATAATTGTCTTGATCATATCCTTTTAAAAACGAACTTGGCTTCCAAAGCCTTTGTCATTGACTGTCCGATAACGGATCATTTTCCTATTATGCTTTGCGTTGACTATGTCCACTCACGTACTTCTATTTACACACCAAATACAATTAAAGCAGACTATGATGCTATTAAGCTAATTCTGGACAACACAGATTATTCCCCAGTTATGTGCTCTATAGATACAAATGAGGCGCCCTATCAATTAACTTCGTTAATTAATAACGCGATAAGCACTCACACAAAAATTACTATCACTCCGCATAAAAGAATTATTCTAAAGCCCTGGATCACTCCAGGTTTGCTACGGTGTATTCGTAACAGAGACAATATGCATAGGAAATTATGGAAAGACGCTGAAAATTACATTCTTAAGGTAACTTATAAAAGATACCGTAATTTTCTTAATAATCTTCTGCATAAATTAAAACTTGAATACCAAAAGAATGAGTTTAAAAAGGCAAAAAATGACAAAAAGGCTATGTGGCATATTCTCAAAAAAGTTACTAACACTATTCAACAAGTAGAACCTCCCCGTGCACTCCTCAACATTAAAGAAAATCCCAAAATGGCAGTTAACTCAGTAAACGATTACTTTGTGAAAGTGGCCAAGGATTTGGCAGCTAAGATAACTCCTCCTACTTCGGCTCCCTCTATGTCCACAATTGCCCAAGCAAACTTCTTTGTACTCCCTGAGGTAGATCATGACGAAGTTGAGCGTATAATAAGAGGCCTACGAGATAATTGTGCTCCTGGATGGGATATAATTCCTCCGTCTCTAATAAAAGCTTGTAAAAATGTTTTAATACCTCCAATTACTCATGTGTGTAACCTATCGATTTCCACCGGCGTCTTTCCTAGAGTAATGAAAAGAGCTGTTATCAGTCCTATTTACAAGCAGGGAGTGAAGTAACTAATTATAGGCCAATATCGGTACTACCAGTATTGTCGAAGGTCCTGGAGAGAATACTTAATAATTCGCTAGTCAAATTCTTAAATAAATATAAAATTATTGTCAAAAACCAATATGGATTTAGAACGGGTATCTCAACTGAAGATGCAATCGTGAGCCTTACGAGTACCGCAGTAGATATTCTCGATAGTGGTAACAAATGTTTCGGAATTTTCCTTGACCTCTCCAAGGCCTTCGACACTGTATCAATCCCGAATTTGGTAAATAAGTTGGAACACCACGGCATTCGGGGTAGGGAACTAAAAATATTTCAAAGCTACCTTTTGGATCGTCAACAGTGTGTTAAAATTGACTCCTACACCAGTGACTTGTTACCAGTTTGTTATGTTCCACAAGGCAGCATACTAGGGCCTACACTTTTCCAGTTGTATATAAATGATCTATGCCAACTTAATATTCCAAACTGTAGTATCTTTGCATATGCCGATGATACCACTCTTCTGGTATATGGCAGTAACTGGAAGAGTGCCAAACAGCACGCTCAAGAAGCCCTCACTATAGTGTCTCGCTGGCTCTCAACCAACTTACTAACTGTGAATACAAAAAAAACACAAATCCTTCCCTTTTCCAGAACATCAGCTTCATCGGTTCCTCCAGAATATTCTAATATTATTGCTCATACCTGTCCCGCCCCATCCCCCACCTGTGGTTGTATACCCCTTAGCACTGTTTCAAGCGTAAAATATCTTGGAATTAAGATCGACTCCAACTTAAAATGGCACTCTCAAATTGAAGATTTAATAAAAAGGGTTAGAAAATTAACTTACATATTTAAGACCATAAGACACCTGACCGAGCCTGAAACTGTAAAAACTGTCTACTTTGCCTTGTGCCAATCTGTTCTGACTTATTTCATCCCAATTTGGGTTGGAGCCGGACAGACTATAATGTTGAATTTGGAAAGAGCCCAAAGAACCATCTTAAAAATAATGACCCATAAACATCCGCGGCACCCCACAACCCAGCTGTTCTCAGAATGCCAGGTTTTAAATGTCAGGCAACTTTATATTCTTCGGGCTATTCTGCGAAAACATGCTAGCCTACCTTTTGGTTCGGCTGTCACAGCAAGACGTAGCTATATATGTCCAACTGTTAAATGTAATACGACATTCGCAAAGCACCAATTTGCTTCTCTCTCCGCTAAGCTTTACAATAGGATTCATAAGATGACCCCTATTTATACCGATAATAGGTTCGAAGTCAAAAAGAAAACCACTGCTTGTTCTGTCCTTGTCACACACACACACACACACACACACACACACACACACACATATATATATATATATATATATATATATATACATACAAAAACACGCGTAATAATATATTATTATTAATTGTTTTATATTCCTTCTTGTTTTTCACTTGTTTTCTTTCATAAATGTGTATTTTACTACGCCTTTAAAGGTATCTAGGAATCTAATCTGGTGTGCAATGAATTGTTCGAGGAATCGCTGACTCTGATAGTACAATTTATATTAGTTTCGGAGTCAGAGGTCCACCACCAGTGCTGCTAATGTTAATAAAAACCCTAGAGTTAGATAATATTGCAAACAAATTGTGTACATGTATCTTTTGGGTGTGTAATAAATTATTATTATATTTATATTTCTCAGCTCATGGCTGGTTTTGGCTACATTTACGGGCGCTAACCAAGTAAATGCAGCATGTGGTGTGTTAATTTGGTAGAGGACTGTCATTTTCTTCTATTTGCATGAATTTTCTCACGATTCTACAAGTATTTAAAATAGCTGCTTTTTGTAGTGGTATGTATGTAGATTTTTTCAGATTCAATAATTTTAGGCTGTGATGGAGGTGACTAGGGATAACACCGGTGGTTGAAAGGACTATGGGTACGATATATACTTTTTCTTGTCTCCAGATTCGTGCGATTTCTGTTCTAAGTTTTGTGTATTTGTTTATTTTTTCAGTTATTGTTTTTGTATATTATGTGTGTTAGGAACTGCTATGTCTATTATGTAAGTCGACTTGTTTTTTTTATCCTGTAAAATTATATCGGGTCTATTGTAGTGAATAGTCTTGTTGGTGAGTATGGCGCGGTCGTAATAGAGTTTGTGTGACGTATTTTCAAGAATTGTTTGGGGCGTGTATTTGTAGTAAAGAGTGCTCGTGTTTTGTATTAGTGAATGTGTAAGTGCCAACTTTAGGTGAATAATATTAACTACTTGGTTGTGCCTGTAACTGTAATCAGTCTGTGTAAGGGTTATGCAAGCCCCTGTGATATGTTTTATAGTCTCCGGGTGTCTATGACATTTGCGGCATTTATCGTTTTTCACAGTAGGGTCTTTAATTATATATTTCCTGTAATTTCTTGTGTTAATGATTTAGTCTTGTATTGATATTATAAATCCTTCAGTTTCCGGGAATAAATTACCAATTTGCGCCATTTATTTGATGCTATTGCATCAATATGATGTTCCAGTTCATGAGGATGTCGCCCATGAAGTATTTTCTTTTTTCAGTTGTCTATTTTTTGTTTTTGCGGGTCATTATTACTATTATTTTCTATTTTATTCTGTTCTCTTAAGTTAAATGGAGTATAGTTCTAATCATCCACAGTTATAGCTTTGTGTATGTGGCTGAAATGAGATTTTAAAACGAAAAAATACCTTGCCGTATCCCTTTTTCCGGTTTGAAAGGTCCCGATAACGCGTCATTGACTCTCACAACAGTTTCACCATTTTTGTAAAGGTAGCAATTAATACTGCCAGGTGCTCGGGAACTCCCATCTTTATTAAGATTTTCCAGAGACAGTCCCAACGAACTCAGTCAAAAGCCTTGGAGTAATCAATGAAGCACATCAATGTTGGCTTGCAAAATTCGCGGCTTTTTTCAATTAATTGCCTAACGTTGAGAATTTGCTCCCTGGTACCTCGACCTCTAACAAAACCAGCCTGTTCCTCTGGTATTTGCCACTGTAGGAATGTCTTTAATCTCTCATTAATGACGTACAGCATTATCTTGCTGACATGAGATGTAAGTGCCATTGTGCGGTGGTTGCTGAACGAACAAGTAGATCCCTTCTTGTGGAGAGGGATAAGCATTGACTCTTTCCAGTCATTTGGCCAGTGACCTGTTCTCCATACCTGGTTACACAGACCTAAAGTAATAGTCGCTAAACTCAAAAATAGACTCATTAAAGACAGTATTTTCTCCGACTTAAAGAAAACGCATGGTATTACGACAAAAGACATAAACATTGCTGGAAACCGAATAAAGTTTTCGTAAATGATTATCTTACACCACAAATAAAATTTTGTGGTGAATTTGCTTCAAAAATGCAAAACACGCCTCCGAAAAAACATACAAATTTGTGTGGAAAAAAAACTGCCTAATTTTTGTTCGAAAAAAACGAAAAATCGCAGGCCATAATAATAAACTCAGAAAAAGACCGAATAAAAATGATATAATAACTAAAAAAACTATGTATTGTCAGTTTTTTTTAATTTTTGCACTTTACCGTGACAATTTTTTTGCTTTGTATTTGAAATAAAAATTTTAACACTAAAAGGCGACACTCGCTTATCTTTTACTAAACATAAAAACACTTTCACATTGGTTTTCTTGACTTTTGACTGTCTTAAATCAACCAGCTTTACAATTACATCGCGTAATTTTAATGAATATCTTAGTAATGCTTTAAATTTTAACAAACCATCATGAAGCCATTAATAAACTGTTAACGATTTTTTTTTCCTTGACAACAGCGTTACAAGAATGGTTGAACAGTTATTACTCATTACTGAAGTAAGGCCATAGGATTACAATTTTATAATACAAAGCATCAGAAAAAATCAAAGTAAAGACATTGTGTAAGCATTAATATTTACAGTAAAAAAAATAAAAAACATTCTTGCTTAATATTAATGCAAGAATTCGTATGTATTGTTTGTTTGCGTGTGTATGTTTGTGTGTGTGTATGTTTGTATGTTTGTGTGTGTGTGTGTGTGTGTGTGTGTGTGTGTGTGTGTGTGTGTGTGTGTGTGTGTGTGTGTGTGTATGCCGGCTCCGGACAGTCAATTTTGCCCATCAATATTGCGTGAAGCAGCAGCATATCACTTTGGTGTCTTCTATGTTAAAGTGTGTCCATATTTTAGTGAGCTCATGCCCCTTCATAGCTGCTGAATTTTTTGTAATCTTTAGAAGCAAGGTATCTGACTGCTCACAGGTGATAGATTTTGGAATTATACACTTACCACACTTACTTTTGTGTATGGGTACTATAAGAGCTTTTCCCAAATATCTGGAAAACTACAGAACTTATTTATGGAGAGGTTGAAAATGAAAGTTAGTGGCTTAGCTAAATGTGCGGCGCATTTGGTTAAGAATATAGGTAGAATGCCGTCATTTCCCGCTCCTTTGTTGAGTTTTAACGCTTTGAGCAATTTTAAGATGACATCCTCATCTAAAACGATTTTACAAATTAACCCTTTATGAAATTGAGCTGGGAAACTTTCCAAGTCGTAGAAGTTTTCTGGTTTAGCAGACACTTTTAAAGAATTCACTAAAGCCATTACAAGCAGAAGCTTTATCCGCATAAGTTTTGTTACCTAATGTTACCTTACTAGGGTATCTATTTTTATTATTTCTTAAAGATTTTGTAAGAGAAAATAGAAGCTTAGGATCTCTTAGGATATAAGTCAGTATGCGTTGGTTATAAGAGTTGTAACGCTTTCTTTGAACTAATTTTTGCCTTGTTCTTAATATAGCGAACTTATCATAGTCACGAGGATTTTTGTTTAATTTCCATTGTTTATGTTTCAGAAGCTTTTCTTTTCACAATGTGAATTAAAGATTTGGAATACCAGACAGGAAAATTAGATTTAATTATTATATATATATATAATAGGATTAAGAATTTCTTCTGTAGTTTCATTTAAAATAGAATAAAAAAATCACCAAAGCCGTTAATTAAATCAGCTGATTGTACTTCGTGCCATGTAATCCTAGACAGATGTTCTTTGACTCGGATGTACTCTGCTTTGAAAAAGTTTAGTTTATTAATAGGTTTCGGACGGTTATTACGAACTAGTAAACTAGAGATTAAATTGAAGACATGGATGACATAAGTCCTCTGAGGTAAGAGGACTGGAGCAATGACTTACACTAAAGTCAATGTTACTAAACAAAAGATCTAATGTATTTTGCTTACAGTTTGTAATAGTATTTTGTTGCTTCAGACCTGAGAGATTAGACATCTAAAAATTTAAGAAAGCATCGTGTAATTCGATTCCTCCACTTTTTTGAACGCTTGGTCCAGAATCTGACCATGTAACGTTAGGTAAGTTGAAATCACCGGCTAAAATAATATAATCGTTCGGGTACTTTGATACGATTTCCGCAAGACAAGAGGAGATTGACTTGAGACGAATAGATAAAAGGGTATCTGGCGGAGCATAAATTAATCCAATGTGGATACTACGATTGCACTTTGCTTTAAGAGATTGAGGTGGTATAGTCACCCACAGTGATTCGACGCCAGTATAAATAAAGTCATGTTGATGTTGTATATGTAAATACTTCGATGCGCATAATAGAACTCCGCCACCTCTTTTCTTGAATTATGTCTCGGGGTTTCGATCTCAGACATCGTATTTATCATCGCAGATTTCACGATCATAAATATCCTCTGATAACCATGATTCTTCAATCAAGAATAAGTCATAGTCATGGTTTAGAATATTTAGTCGAAACTCTTCTGTTTTCGTGCGCAAACACGTACAAAATGTACGTAAAGTATCTCTATAGGATTATTGCCTGTGGTGGTGTAAATAGTACCAAAATGTAAGATGCAAGATATTAATAACAGATAATGTGTGTGATTATTGATAATCTTGATAGGCGATAGTTGGTATGTAGGTAGGGCTTCGAAAATAATTATTGTTATTATAATGAAGTTGGTATTTATATGGCATAGTACGTTAGGCGTGTAATAAAAATACGTTGTGTAGTATAAGAGAATACTGTATGTCTGGTTTGATTTGTTGAGTACTAGAGTAGAAGCGTAATATGTATATAGTGTCATATGAGTAAATATGTAACCAGTTATTTCGAGTATATGTATGAATATGCTGTGAAAGGTCAAGAAGAATGGTTAAATACTGCTCTGTATAGTTCTCGACATTAATATGAAATGCTGTTATGAAAATTGCTAAAAATAATAGTAATGCTTAACATAATTTTGTTTTGGCTAAATCCTTTTTGGTACGTATATTTATGGCTGGCGATTACTCGTTTTTCCTTAAAAAAATGTTGCAGTTTCTAACCCAGACAAATTTAAAGGCTTTCTCGCTTGCGAAAGTTTTGGTTAATCTCAGAAGATGCTTGTTCTCTGGGTGATCGTTGACGAAGAATTTTTTCGCCTCGCCTTCGATGCCCACGTCTCTCGTGCAGATGCCTTTTTTCTTTTTTAAACCAGAAAGTAGTTTATCTTTATTCATCCAATCTCTCAGCTTTACAATAATAGGCTTAGGTCTTCCGGCAATGGTCTTTTGAGGCTGAACTCGATGCGCGAATTCTATGTCATGTTTGAGTTCGACCCCAGCGTAATCAGCTATTTTCAATACCAGATCTCCTGGCGATTGACTCGAGGTTTGAGGCACTCCTACGACCTCTAGATTATTAATTCTTGCCTGCTGCTGCTGTCTGCTGAACTGATAACGTAGATCAAAGACATATTCCTCAGACGAACTGACACGCTCTTTTAGCGAATGTAAGTCACTTTTTAGGTGGTCGTTGTCTAATTGAAGTTGAGTATACGAGGCCTGCAATTGGAAGAATTCTGACGATAGGGAAACCGATTTACTTTTCAATCCGGTAAAGATAGTCGTTTTGACTATTTATTGTTTGGTTAATTTCAACTTAGAGGCTAATATGTTCTCGAAGCGGCTGATTAACTTAGAGCTCTCAATGTCGCAATTAGATTGTCGCATTCGGAAATCCTCCGGTCAGCGGAATCAGCGTTGACCGAGCGCGTGGTTTTGCTCGATTTATTCGCGCGAACTGACCTGTTACTATTATCGCCGCCCTTTCTTGTAGCCACCACACAGTTTGGGCACCTCCATTGAGTTCTAGAGGACGCCGAGTCACTTGAAAATCCAACGAAATCGGAGTGGTATATATGACTGCATAGAATGCATTTTATACGTTTTACGGTTACGCTGATGTATTATTTATACGCTTCGCATGTTGCGACCATAATTGCACTAGCGCTGTGTTTACAAATTAACTAAGGAGAAATATAAATTGAAAAATTAAATGTACCACAGCGAGTCTCGAACCTGGTAACAAATTCAATAGATTCAATATGTCGTATCATTCGACCACAGAAGCGTCAGCTTATTCAGCGAGTTTGTAGATGTGTTTTCGATTACGGGCGTTTGGTGACAGTATAAGCGTTAATGACAGTGTTATACGTCCGTGATAGATAGATTGGTTGCACTGATTTTAGCACTTATACGAGCTATATATAGTGAAAATCTACTATCACAACACGGTAACAATTGTTAAACTTTATGCACATTACACTTTTGGTGTATTTAAGAAAGTTAATCCGCTGTTTATTCATTTTAAGTACGAGAGGTGTTGATTTACGGATATTATTGACTACCCACTAGAATATTTTTCTTAGGCGATTTCAAGATACTCAATACTATACCAAATCTCGAATGGACACAGCGGGGACCCGTGTATTTAAAAAAGGGTACTACGCAAAGCCAGGCTGCTTTAGTTATTTTATAAACACTATTGAATTCCTTGGACTAAGGCACGTCAATGAGCATTGCAACAATTCAAATAATATATTAGACCTCATTATTATCAATACTTCACCAAAAGTGTCGGTATTATGCGATCCTTTATTAGTCGAAGATAAGTATCATCCAGCACTAGGAATAGATTGCTCTGATATATTAATATCGCAACATCGATACACCCTTTAAAAAATATATAATACAAATTTCATAAAGCGGATTATATTAAAATTAGGGAGTGTCTGACTGGTGTTAATTGGAATACAATTTCATTGATAAGTCGTGTGAGGAGTCACTTCATAGTTTTTATGAATTACTGTACGAATTAAGAAATTCCTTTGTGCCTAAGTCTTTTTCGGGTGGAAAATATATGCGATCTATCTATCTAGATAGAAAAGAATTTAAATTACTTCGTGAAAGACGTAAGCGTATTCAAGCTGAATGCTATGATTCCCACATATTTGAAATACAAGAGAGCAATAAAAAGTCGCCTAAGCTTCTTCACAATCATATTTCATCCAAACGTAGAAATCAAAGTCCTTCTCCTAGTTCATTACGTTTTGGTGATTTACAATAACGAAAAAGAAATATGTTCTGGTTTTAGTGATTTTTTCAAGAATGTCTTTGTTAAACATGCACCTAACTACGATAATCTTTTACACGAAATCTCCTCAGTAACGGACGATACTTACCATTCTTTCACTGTGGCAGAAGAGAAAGCCTTAAAATTGTTAACATCTCTCGATATTCAAAAAGGCTCTGGCAGTGACAACATACCCTCAATATTTTTTAAATCTTGCGCTATTGAGTTAGCATTGCCTTTAACTTTCATATTTAATAAGTCGTTGAGGAGTGATTCCGCTAAATAGAAAGATGCACTTATCGTTCCTATCCATAAAAAGGCCCCAAGACAGAGATAGCAAATTATCGACCTATATCCATTTTGAATATTCCAAGTAAGATCTTAGAAAAGCTAGTATATAGAGCTATCTATATTATAGAGCAGAGGTCCTATTTGTTTTATATTGGAGCTTGCTTTACCCGAAAAATTATGACACTTACTTTTAATTATACAATGAGTAGCGTTCCCTTAAAGAAAACTAGCCTGATTCGTAATTTAGATGTTCTCCTAGACGCGAAACTATTATTAAATCATCATATAGACTTTATAACTAATAAGGCCTATAAATATTGTTTTAAGTTTAGTTTAGTTAGTTTAGTCTTATAATTAGAACTTGCAAATCTTTTCACAATATAAATTGCATAAAAATTGCCTATTTCTCTTCTGTTAGAAGCATATTAGAATATGCTAGCTGTGTTTGGAACCCCCATATACTAAATATTTTGAAGGTATTGAGGCCATACAAAAGAGTTTATTAAACATCTGAACTTTAAAACTTACACTAACATAAACTTAAAGGATGCTTGTTATCTTTATCGCATATCTAGCTTGACAGATCGACGCGAAACTTTAGACATGATTTTCATCTTTCTATATGATTTGATCTCTGGTTAAATTGTTTCCCCTGAGTTGCGCTCGCGTGTTCTTTTTAATGTACCTAACAAGCTAACTCGTAATGAATATTCGAATCTTATAATATTAGAATATTGAATATTATACGTCCCTTTGTTTTGTACATTTGGAAAATTTGTTTTGTACATATGGGAGGTATGTTTTGTACATAGGTAAAGCATATTTCATACCGCTGAGTAATAAGGGTGTTCCTATCCAGATTTTTTTTTCTATTTTTTAGACTTTTTTTTATTTTTATTATATTTTGAGTGATGGGGTGTAGTGGGGAGCCTAATGTGAATACTTTCGGGGCTTCACCAGCCGGTCCAAAACGGGTGGTGTGGCTTCGCTAATCACAGGCTTTCTGCAATCTCTCACCAGTAGCTCCAAGACGCTGTAGTGCATGCAGCGGCCACACCTTGGTAACCGCGTTGGCTTGCGGGCTAAACCTAGTTGACGGTTTGCCAGAATGGTGGACCTACTAGCGGATCCTTCCCATTTAATGCATTAAGTCTGCCTCGGCGGGGAAGGCAACCCAACGCAGATATGCACTCGGGCTTGACGGAACTGGCGAGGTAGCTAGGCAAGGTGGACGGCCTAGGGCGACAGTAGAAGGCGCACAGCTACTGTCGGCCAGACACATCATCGGATCCTTCCTCCAGTCGTAGCGGTTTTCCGTTCTACTGGATCAAGGAAGGGGAAGACGAGGGTGTGCACCTGCGTTTTGCGCGTACGCTTGTGCACTGAAATATCTCCTGCGTAACTGACTACTTCCGTATATGGACTCCGATACCAATAAAGTCCTGTGGCGATGGGTCAAGGTAGAGAGGTCCGGTTTGATGCAATCCGGGCTTTGTCTGAGGCCTGCACATGGGCGGCTCTGGGGGTGTGTAACACCGTGGTCGCTTTTGCTCTGCATAGGGGAGACAGAGTAAACCCGGATGCATCTGGAGTGACAAAGCAGCCCTATTTAGGGAGGCACTGCTTTCCCCGCTCAGCCAGGGAGGGGGCTAGAAAAGGTGCCCTAAACAAAAGCTCTTCCCAACCATTTTTTTTGAGGGTAGTAACCACGGCTGCCTTCGCATCCTTCAATTTCGTGGTCGGCGTTACAGAATACAAAAAATAAAAACACCTGCAATAACATTCGGCTCGTGGAACGTGCGAACACTTCTTGACCGTGATGACAATGCTTGCCCGGAACGGAAAACTGCCGTCTTAGCTCGAGAGCTTAGACGCTATAATGTGGATGTGGCTGCACTCAGCGAAACACATCTAGCCGAAGAAGGGGAGCTGGTAGAACATGGTGGCGGCTATACTTTCTTTTGGAAGGGACTTGCTACCTCGGAACCGCGGTGGTCGGGCGTAGGATTTTTGGTTAAGAACCAGCTCATTAATCAATTACAAGTGTCCGGTGCACATCTCGGACCGCATCACCACACTGCGCCTTCACCTTGAATATGACAACTACCTGAATGTCATCAGTGTCTATGCTCCAACGCTGGATAAATCTGATATCATAAAGGGTAAGTTTTACGACGATTTGAGCCGGTGCATCGAAAGCATACGCCCCAGAGAGATGATACTGGTCTTGGTGGATTTCAATGCTAGAGTTGGACGGGATTACGACGCCTGGCCTAAAGTCTTGGGGAGACATGGAGTTGGCAATATGAACAGCAACGGTCAGCTGCTGCTCAGCTTATGTGCACAATTAGACCTAGCGATCACGAACACAATGTTCAGACTTCCAGCCAAGCACAAAACTACATACATGGATGCAACCAAGATCCAACTCAAATACGGGGGTGAGGAGTTGCATTCGGCTCTATGGGAACTTTTTATCCATATATGGGAAAAATAACAAGTCCCTGATACGTTCAAAATATCTATCATCAGGACACTGTATAAGGGAAAGGGGGACCGTTCTGACTGCAACTCCTTCCGCGGTATTTCACTATTACCGGTCCCCGGAAAAGTCCTCGCCAGAATTCTTTTAAACCGCCTTACAGAACTTTCAGAAAAGATTCTGCCTGAAACCCAGTTTGGCTTTCGACATGACCGGGGTACTTGTGAGGCTATCTTCTCAGTGCGTCAATTGCAGGAGAAAAGCAGAGAGCAGGGTCGTAACATGTATCTTTTCTTTGTCGACCTTGAGAAGGCATTTGACAGCGTGCCTCGTGAAGCTCTTTGGGCTGTGCTAGGAAAATTGCGATGCACGGCAAAGTTTGTGCGACTAGTGAGACTACTGCATGATGGAATGAGAAGCTGCGTCACTATTGACGGTGAACAGTCGGACTTCTTCCCCGTTACCTGTGGGGTAAAGCAAGGGTGCGTGCTGGCGCCCACACTGTTTGCCCTGTACTTTGCAGTAGTTGTCCGCGATGTCCTACAGACGACTCCCGAGGGAGTTCGCGTCCGTTTCCACACTGATGGCAGCCTTTTCAATTTAGCCAGGTTAAAGGCCCGAACAAAAGTGTCTCACGCAATGATTACTGAGATCACTTATGCGGATGACTTATGTTTTGTGGCAGAATCCCCAGACGGCCTGCAAAAGCTCATGTCCGAGTTCCACGTGTCCTGCCGCAAGTTCGGCCTAAAGATCAGTGTCAAAAAGTCAGAAGTGATGTCTTTGAATATCCACGGCAGTGAAACACTGGTCATCAAACTTGGAGATGACGTACTAAAGCAGGTCGATCAGTTTTGTTACTTGGGGAGCACTGTTACATCCAAGTGCGAATTGGTTGCCGAAATCAACAGCAGGATCGGTGCTGCAGCCGCGGTATTCGGCAAGCTGAATACCAAAGTCTTCCGCTCACATGACCTAAAACTGGCTACCAAAATTTCCATATATATGACGGTCGTACTACCTAACATTCTTTACTCTGCCGAAATCTGGACCGTGTACCGACATCATATTCGCACATTAGACCGCTTCCACCTTAAATGCCTACGCCAAATCCTGAATATCCAGTGGTCTGATCGTGTGCGGAATTCAGAAGTGCTGCGAAGAGCTGATGTGGGTGGCATTGAAACTTACCTTATGCGGCGACAACTTCGTTGGTGTGGTCACGTGTCAAGGATGGCGGATCAGCGTGTCGCTAAGCGCATATTTTATGGCGAATTTGAGGAAGGCAAGCGTAAGCATGGCGGACAACTCCTTAGATACAAAGATGCGCTTAAGCGGCACATGCAAAAGTGCAATATAAAAACCGCGCAGTGGGAGCAGCAGGCCGCCAACAGGGTACAATGGAGATCCAGCATTAAAACGAGGATCCAAGAATTTGAAGTGAGTCACCTTGCTGAGCTTGATGCCAGACGCGACCAGTTGAAAGCCCGACCACCCGCGGCAATCAACTACAATTATATCAATGGAGTGCTCACATGCCCGCTATGCGTGAGGATCATCAGTAAGAAGATTGGCTACATAAGCCACATGCGAGCACACGATCGACACCAGGCAAGGAGTTGAAGCGGTTGCCGTGGCCGAAATCGGCCGGAAGAGTATTATTATTATTATTATTTTGAGTGATGATCAAAAATACATATAACCCCAAATTTTCAGCCCCCTAAACCATCACCCCATTTTGTAATCACGATTTTAGTATTTATGTATGAACAATATCACAATAATTACTTATAGTGAACCTCATCGAAATTTCGTCTACGTCATTCACGAGAAGCGTCGCGTCATTTTGACATTTAATAATTTCCAAAAATTCAACGCTTTATTTAATTGATAAGAAATATAAATATTTTATGATATAAAAAAGGTTACTAAAATACTAAAGATCAAATGCATTATCGGTATACCGTTTTTATCAGTAAATACAATAATTTGGTCTGTTTGTGTGTGTGTGTGTGTTACAGTGAAAAATGCAAGCAAGACGCAAGGGGGCCAAATTGGGCCGTCGAACTAATAAAGCATCAAGCATGCCTAATAATAGAGCAGAATGAACAGACGAACAAATCCAACAAAATAACAAAAATTTGCGTGTGAGCATGCCACCATTGAACGATTTGCTCGTCGGCACGTATCCAGTAGCAAGGCTGTTCCTGAAGTCCATTCACAAACAAAAAAATATCGCAAAGGACTTCGTTCCTCCTCGGGTCTCTTCTTCCCCAACCGCACATTGTTTTTTTTGTTATCGTTTTAATTTACACGGGACTTCTATCGAGTCTTCATCGCAATTTTATGGATGAAAGTCAAGAAACCGAAATTGTAGCAAGTGTAAATAATGCAATCTTAAAAAATAATTAAATAAATTATGTAAATTCATTCAAGTATACATACATTACATACATTCAATATACAAATGATGCGAGTGTTTACTATTGACAGTATAATAAGAGAAATGCTAGTATCATCATCATATCATTTCTCTGATTATACTGTCAATAATAAACACTCAGGGTCAAAAAAACTAAAAACAAAGAAAAAAAAAACAAAAACCATTATTTATCAAGCTTTTATAACAATATAAATATTGTATTTATAGTACTTTGTTATGATTGTTTGAAACTTTTAAAGACATTTTTGATGTTTAATTTATTGTTAAAGAGTTTAAATTACTTTGACAATATTCAAAATAAAATCCTTTAGAAATAATGACATCATCATCATTCTGAATCAAATTGAGTTATTTAATGCAATAAGTAAAACTTAATTCCATTTGAATTCTGTTAGCAGCGCCACCTTTGAACACACTATGTTTGTTTATATAGTTTACAAAAATGTAACTTTTTAACAACATTGTCCGGCCAATCCTGGAATACAATTGCATTGTGTGGAACCCGTACTATGATGTGTATGTGAGGATGTTGGAGATGATTCAAAATAAATGGTTTATCATCTATCATATAGCGATAGATTATCTAGGATAATTGGAGGCTATGGAGATAGATTGAATCAGTACCAAATGTCCTCACTCGCTTGTCGTAGAAAAATACACGATCTAGTTTTCCTTCATAAGCTATTTAATGGTAGCAGCATTGACTGCAACGAATTAATTTCATCTTTAACTGTTCATACTCCGTCTCGTTTGCCCCGACTTAATGCCTACAACTTCAAATATCCATATTTAAAACCAACCTCGAACACAATCTTGGTATACCTCGAATATCTACATGTTAGAAATTACAATGAACTCGCAAAAACAACAACTTGGATATTGCCATTAATCTAAGTACATATGAAAAAAATCTTAGGCAATATTTAAAACAAAATTCATACGTTCATTCATTCATTCTATTTGTATTTTTAGTATTTTTTTTTTAGAATCTTTAATATTTTTTTTGTATAACTTTTATTTTTTATTTTCATATTTTTTTTCTATATTATAGTTATTTAATATAAGAAGTTCTGTTTTTTGTTTAAGTTCTTTAAGTCATATTATTTTATATTTGTAAAGTTTTTAATTTTAATTATACTTTTTATATTAGCTGTTACTTTGTTGTATGTGATAGATGCTGTGTTTTCCTGTAACTGAAGGAGCACATAGCTTTATAACTCGCGTAATGTATTAAAGATTGTCATGTGTATTCCTTGTTGGAGATTCTATTAAAATAAAATAAAATAAAATCATGCTTCAAAAATATGTACAAATGTATATTTGTTTCTTAATTAGTCGCTGCAGCGCTGTTGAGATGAAAGGTCTGCGAAAAAAATGTTGTCCTTTGTAATAATTATTACATTACTAAACAATATTCTTTAGAATAATTTGTGAAATATGTGCAACGCGAAATAATACATACTGCACGACAAAAGTCAATTATCCGGAATTTTATTACGGAGTAATAGCATTTGACAACCAACCAGGTTGGTTGACAAATGCTATTACCCCGTAATAGAATTGCTGACAGGCAACGTGAAAATGCTAAACGACATTTGTTAAGAATATTAGTCTATTATTAACAAAGAGTACGTAGAAGTAAAACTCTTTTGACGTAACAACATTATTGTTTTTATTTGTGATATATTCAGTAATAATCTAATTAATATCATTATTATTTAATTTTGTGATGTATGCTGAATTGATATTTGTTAATTATTTAATGGTTATGACAATTATGAATGATAATTTTTAAATTAAGTTATGCAACAAATATACAATCGCCCTAATTCTGTTATTCTGTAAATCTATAATATTAGGTCCTTACATATGAAATTAGCGTTTTGTCGTACTGACCACTTTGATCTGAAATATCTCCCCTTTGGTTAAGAATTCCAAATTCAAATTTATAAATTTATTTAGTTAGTAAATTTGAGTTTTGAAACAGTCATTCATTTGTTTTTTCCTCAGTATTTTCTTTGGCGTCGCTTGTTACCGCACAATGGAAGACATAAAATATCGGTATATTTACGAGTATGAGTTCTACCGTGGCACCAGTGGCACAGATTAATGATGTGTA
Organism: Nymphalis urticae; assembly: GCA_905147175.2. Classification (NCBI taxonomy): domain Eukaryota; kingdom Metazoa; phylum Arthropoda; class Insecta; order Lepidoptera; family Nymphalidae; genus Nymphalis; species Nymphalis urticae. The sequence goes on from LR989983.1 coordinate 10,062,202, forward strand.
CGGTACTGGTGTCGCAAAAGAAAGCACAGTTCGTTTTTGGTTTCAACGTTTTCGTTCTGGAATTTTCGACCTTCAGAACTAACTTGGACAACTTCTTACAAGGAAAAAATTCAACTCCGATGCGGCAGTCCAAACCGCCTTCAAAGAGTTTATTGATTCTCGTCCCCTTGGTTTTTTTTAGTAAAGGGATCAATGAACTACCTTTGAGATGGCAAAAGTGCATAGATAACAACGTTATGCACTTTGATTAATTAAACATATTTAACAAAAAAAAAATTGACTTTATATTCCTCCCGTACAAAACGCCAATTTCATATGTAAGGACCTAATAATAATTGCATGTCATTTATATGACTAGGCATGTATGTGTATGTTAAAATGTATACTATGATGTTTTATGCAAATAAACTATTCATATTATTATTTTCTGTATCTATTTTTTACCCCCTTTTATCATTGTAAAGTAACTTAAGTATCACGCGGGCCACGACCAGGTTTTTTTAATGTTAAATTGACAATGGTGATGTGAGGAACTTTTGAGTGAGACGTGTGGTGTTTAGGACGACTGCTTTTTGTAAAACTGCGAGAGTGGAGTGAGACTGGAGAGAATGTTTATTAATTTTAGTAGCCAATTCTATGTATTTTATTACTTAATCATTGCGTGTACTGAGTAGATTAAATATAAGCCGAGATGGCCCAGTGGTAAGACCGCGTGAATCTTAATCGATGATCGTGGGTTCAAACCCGGGCAAGCACCACTGAATTTTCATGTGCTTAATTTGTGATTATAATTCATCTCGTGCTTTACGGTGAAGGAAAACATCGTGAGGAAACCTGCATGTGTCTAATTTCACTGAAATTCTGCCACATGTGTATTCCACCAACCCGCATTGGAGCAGCGTGGTGGAATAAGCTCCAAAGCCTTCTCCTCAAAAAGAGGAGAGGAGGCCTTTAGCCCAGCAGTGGGACATTCACAGGCTGCTACGGAGTAGATTAAATACTGCAATATCGTTTATAAAAACAATTTTGTTTTGTTGTTTTTGTCTACTACTCTTATGTCCGGTCTATTATAATATATGGTTTTATCGGTGGTAATCGTTCTATCCCAGCAAATTTTATAGTAATTATTTTCTATTACTTTACAGGATTGGTATTTATAGTAAGCTACATTATTTATAATGAATTTATATTGATGGGCTAAGTTTTGGTGAACTATTTTTAATGTTATTACTGCTACTTGGTCATGCCTGTGCTATAATTACTTTGGAGGATTGACTTGCAAGCACCGGTTATGCGTGGAATCGTTTTAGAACTGCTGAGGCAATGTTTACATAAATCAGTTCGTAAATTCAGTGTGCGAATAATATATTTCTGATAGTAACGGGTGTCTATTACTTGATTTTTTTGCTATATTTATATGGCTAAGTTCCTCATCTTAGTTATGATACTGATATACTAATTTCATTCACCGCGCGGTAGTGAGTCTCTGTTTACAACATTTGGGGTGATGTTTCCGGTATGTGGTCATATGTGTGTATATTATTAGCTGTGATTTTGTAGATCAGTTTCAGACCAATTTATAATCCCAAAGGAATATGCGAGTAATGGTATTGCTTAGCTGTTGATGTCTTTTGTTCTGTTGCGTGAGTTTAAATGTGTTTTCAATATTTGATTTAACCTTATTTTAAGCTTTTGTATCAATTATTTTTATGTTTTATTTGCTTAGACTGGTGAAACTGTAATATTTACAAGTGTTCATTACATTATTATTAAAAAAAATGACGTGCCGAGGGTGGCGTGTATGGTGAAATCTGCAATTTTGTTGGCTTTAGGCGTATTTGATAACAGTAATAGAATCAGTATCGTGAATGTATGCAATCTCAGATCTTAATCTGAAAAACATGAACATTAATAAAAAGGTCTTTAAATTAAACTGCCCAGCTGGATATTTTTACTTTATTCATATTCATTTATATTATAACATTAATATTTATAAAGAAAACATAACATATTAACATTTCACCTTAGATTAAATGTACAAGAACATATGTACTTCAAAGAATATATTATACATAGTATGAATCATGTACTTAAATATTATAAACAACTTTTTTTGGAAAAAAGTTTCAATTTCAATGGTGTGACATTCATAAGTATAATAAAATCTTACATGCTTAACACTAGATATACCAGCTGTTTACGTATACCTATTTGTACCAAACCAGTCAAAATGACAGGTGCATTAGAAATAAGGCTTATCGTGGTTTCCAGTCTATATTTACTCTTAAAAAAGATAAAAATAAAGTTGAACAATATTAAGTATAATAGATAAATGGATTTATAGACATTGACAAATAACAAAACATTTAATTGCTTTGGAGTAGTCAATAAAAGCAATGTATAAAGGTTTATCATATTCAGTATATTTTTCAATTATTTGTTTCAGCGTGTGTATGTGGTCGATGGTAGAATAGTTTTTCCTGAATCCCGCCTGTTCTACTGGTTGGTTCTCATCGATTAAAGCTGAGATTCTCCGGAGCAATGTCGAACTAAATAATTTATACAGACAGGGTATTAAGCTTATGGGTCTGTAATTCGTAATTAATTTAGGGTCTCCTTTTTTGTATATGAGTACTATTTCTGAGCACGTCCATTGTTCCGGAATCTTTTTCTTTTCCAATATAAGATTGAACAGCGTAGTAAGTGGTCGTATTAAGTGGTCTTTACCAGCGATAATCAAGTCGTTTGTCATGCCATCTGGACCTGGACTTTTATCTGTTTTTAGCCTCTTAATAGATAGCTCTAACTCGCATTCCAAAAACGGTAGTACTGGGTCCTTATTGGCTGTCATGTGATCTGGGATCGTGTCGTTCTGAAGTTGTTGATTGGCGTATAGATCTTTGAAAAATTGTGTAGCTATGTTCATAAGATCATTTCTATTAGTTATCAAAGATCCGGCTACATTTAATTGTGTCATGAGCTGGTTACTATTGTGGAGTTTTTTGAAAGCATTTTTTACTCCTCCTGTTTTTTCTAGGTATTGGTATAAAGTTCTAAGTCTGTAGTTCTTCAAGTTTTCTCTAATTTTTGTATAAATTTCTCTGTATAGTTTACTAAGTTTTAATTTTTCTTGTTTCGATTTGTTCTTTTTACATCTTAATACATATTTTTGTTGTTTAAGTTCAATGATGTCTTGTGTGATAATTGGCTGCTTACTACATTTCCTATTTTTCGACTTGTCGGAACATATAATTAAGTTGTGCTCTATATAATCATAATAAGTTTTTAAGGTGTTTTCTACTGGTGGTTCGTACTTAGAGATAAGATTTCCAAATTTTTCGAAGTCTACAGTTGTATGTGTAGGGTTGTGTCTATATTTTACTCTAGATTGTTTTTTACTTCTTGTGGTTAGAGTAATTCTCACCATTCTATGATCACTGGGGTGTAATAGTCTACAAAGAACGCTACAGTTTTCTATATTCTTAGTTAGATTAGTTGCTATGAAGTCTATTTCGTTTTTAATTTTTCCGTTTGGCGATAACCATGTCCATTTTAGTTTGTCCGGTTTCTTAAAAAGCGTGTTGGATATCTTTAAGTTATGTTGATGGCAGAATTCTATAAAAAGTTGACCTCTTTTATTCCTTTTCCCATATCCATAACTTCCCATGACAAGCTGTTCACCCGGCTTCGGTAATCCAATTTTGGCATTCATATCCCCCATAAATATTATATTTTTCGTGCATTTGCTTGTAGCTCTGTTTATATCATTGTAAAATAATACTAATTCGGATTCGTTGGCAATTTCAGTAGGCGCATAGGCTTGTACTAGCGAATAGTTTGTATCTTCTATTTTTATGTGTAATAAGGCGACCCTTTCAGATATAGCTATAAAGTCGTTTACTGTTATTGTTGGTTGTTTTTTGACAAGGAAGCCTATACCCTTTTCGCCTTTTGTTTCTCCATAGTAGTATAAGATATAGTTACCTCTGTCTTCGATTTGGTATCCTAATCTTCTAACTTCTGAGATACCAATAATGTCCCAGTTTATAAAGGAGATAGCATGTTCCATTTCAATCATTCGTATTTCACTCGCTAGCGAGCGAACATTAAATGTGGCTATGTAGTAATTCAAAGGATTTGGAGGGTGGTAGTCTACTGCCCCCGCGGTGACTGGCCGTTCTGGGGGAGTTATATTAAAATTTTTAGTTTTTTGTTTCGAGATTTTTGCGATAGTTCCAGGGCGTTGCAGGGGCGATTTTTGTTGCTATTCCTCCATAGAATCTTCCGAAGATAGAGCTGTGGCATAGTTAGGTGTGTCGGCTTGTGTTGAAGGGAAGAAGCTTTTCATCGAGTGTTGTACTTTTTTAGGGGTGCTTTTCTTAACTTTAGTTTTCTTTACTACTTGGTATTTTGAAGACTCATTCGACTGGCTTCCCGGTGTAAAATGTCTCGTGATCTGATTAGGAAGAGTAATTTCAAGACCTCGTTTTTTCTGGTTGTAATGAATATTCATTTTATTAGTTCTTCCTTTGGAAGTGCTAGTGGATGGCTCGTGAACAATCAGTTTGTCGTAGCGGATGAATGCTATCTTTCCTTCTTTTCTTTCTTTTTGTAGTTGTTCTTGTAATTTCTTTCTAGTTTCCAATACTTTTAGGGGATAGTCTTCCTTGATATATATATTTTTGTCCTTTAATTTTTGTTTGTTCCTGAGTATTACTATTTTTTTCCCGTATGTAGTAAGAGTTACCACTATAGGTCTGACTTTATTTTCAGTCCTCATACCCATTCTTTTCACCATCTCTAGTTCACCTTGATGGCATTTAATATTCATATCTTTATTAATAATGTCTAGAATTATTCTTTCCGACTCCTCGTAAGATTTCTCTGTTTCTTCCACGCCGAAAAAGATAATGTTTTTATGCCTTATTTGTCTCTCTAACTCAGATATACGTTTTTCTTGATCAGATTCAATTTTTTTAATATTTTCAATTTCCTTGTAGATTTGGCTAAATTTACTGTCAATATGTTCGTTTATGTTTTTGGTTATTCTTGTCTCCAGATTTTGTAGGGATTGCTCTGAGTCTCTCTTAATGTCCACTCTCAGTTCTTTTATGAGTTGTTCTATGTTTGAAATCATAGCGCCCTCTGTATACTAAAAACATACGTTCGGTATATGTCGTCAGACGGTTAAACGATGATCTACTCAGTGCGAACAGTATTGAGCTGGTTGTAAGTTGAAGTAGTTCCTGAGATCAATACTAGATGTCGATGATTTTTTATACTAATTAGTTGCTATATCAATTGACGTTGTAGTGCGATGTCTGACGTAGAGATGTCGCTGTTCGCAACTTTGAGTGTACGTTGTGACAAAGCAAAATTAAAATAATTTCACCCGTAAATTGTTAATTACACTTCTTCGTTTCACTTCGCTTGTTATTAATGTACATTCACTTTTTAGTAGTTCTTATTTTAGTCCCGCTTTGCACTGTATGTCACTGGTTTTGCAATCTAATGTTCGTTTTTCTTAATAAGTTTTGAGCTTGTTACGGTTCAGGTTTATTTCGTATTTTATCGTTTAATTCGTCTGTGTTCACTGTTTTTTTCACTGTTATAGAAGTTTTTCACTATTTATTATACACTTTTAAACTTTTTATGATGAGACTTTTCGTATTTTATTTGTTTTTGATTTAATTGTTGCGGAGTAGCTTAGACTATGTGTTTACTTTTCGAATATCGGAATACCCTCCCTTTCGATAATAGCACTACTATTATTACCATTACTATCACATAATTCACTCTCTACATCTGAACATTCCTCAGATATGTTAGTTGCATTTTCTAAATATGTAGAAAGTTTTGCATTTCTTAAATTAATTTATTAATATAGGTCTAACACTCTCGTTTTTTTTATTAAGAATATATATTAGTTAGGAATTTTTTTTTAATTATAATAATACACACGAACGAGACGGTTGTAACTTTCTAAAACAACACCGGCTTTTTAAGGTCACATCAATGGAAAATGTACATAAATCTAGTATATATGTAGGTGATACAACATTAATAATATATAAATTATATACAGTTTTATAATATATAACATTAACATAAAATGACCGTTATTTTAGTGCACTAGCCGAAATACGAATGAAATGAAACAGCGTGTGTAGTAGCGCGTGCTGATGCTGTAGACGATGTTTGTCGTAATGATGTGCACGAAGAACACTTTCTATTTAACTCAAGACTATTTAGAGTATCTCGGTTGATCTTGCGTTTGCATCTGGATAAATCTCTTTGTGATGGAAATCTTTTTATAGCCTTCAAATCTAAAAAATAAAATGTTATTACGATCTTCTTTCAAATGTTATAACTTGAAATATATATATAAATATATTTCAGAAGAGCTTCAGCGAAATGACAATGTCAGATAACAAACATAAAATAAGGAAATAAAAACCTATAATAATAAATAGTGGTTCTGTAAGCGCCTCGCATAAAAAGTTGAAAAACTGAAAAAAAAAATCCCCTTTGACCCATGTGTGTTTCACGTTCCATTTATCGAGCGAACGCTACAAATATTTAAACACATCTAACTAAATCATTATTATTCTTAGATTAGCATATAATAAAAAATGCAAGTTCTAAGGGCGTTTAGATTTATTTATTCATTCAAAATCGTATAGTGTTTCGGGGATTGTCCTTTACTGTTAAGTATATAATATTAGTAATTTATTAATTTTTTTTTAATCAATATTTCTAGTAATAATGGGGTCCTGATTTCAAATTCGGGTCGGGAAAAAATGTTATTGTATTACCAAAGTTAGTGCACTTCTTTTTGCGTACCTATTTGTGCACTATCATATACCCCATATCCAAAAGTAAACGATACAATAAAATTTACCTGATAGTGGAATTCTCTCACCAACGCTCGTACGACGACGCAAGCGGTTGTCTGCCCTGGTATTTTTCAAGCACAGGAGTTTGCGAAGCGCCTGACGGGAAAAAAAGGTATTGCTTGATAATCGAAATTCATGCGTCCTTTATGTAGGAAGAAAACCTTAACAGAAAAATCTATATATTAGAATTTATTAATATAAAATCTTTATTATTGCAATTATTTTAACTATTTTATCTCTGTAATGATTCAAGTTTAAACTCTGAAGACGTATTCGATGACAGCAAAGTACATACAGACATCTACATAATAGCAATTGTGATTTTCAGATCACATTAAGTAAATAATAGTAATTATTTCGAGATATATATACCAATTAACATGAAATTTTCCATGATGATTTAAAATAACATTTTTTATTTATTGTATAACGGGTTTTATCGCGTTATATGTCGTTGTTTTTCTGAAATAACTTAGATGTATTTTTTTACTTTGTAAAAGTCTCAACGTAAAAGAAGACATCTGCCTGATATCCGTTTATTCGTTGTTATTAAAAATAGTGCTCATTCTAATTAAAATATTTAATAAATTAAGGAACAACCTCCAGCACTATTTTTTAAGGATATTTAATGAAATCTAAGCGAAATAAAAACAAAATTTAACAATTACAGACTAAAATTTTGTAGATGTTTTCATTTACTTTGCATATAACATTTCACACAGCTTTATCTACGTCTCTCAGTTAAACTCATATAATTTCCTAAACCACGCCAATGTTATGTTTTAGTAATAAATAATCTTCTATATATTATAAACGCGAAAGTTTGTATGGATGTTTGTTACTCTTTCACTCAAAAACCACTGAATGGATTTTAATGAAACCTTACAATAATATAGCTCATACATCAGAATAACATATAGGCTATAATTTATATAGCTATTGATTAAATTGGCAAAAATATAACAATAAGTGTCACGTAAGTCGGATCTGCGAGCCATTCTGGCATGCGCTGTAAAAACCGTAAGAGTTATACGAATATAATGTATAGCGGATATGTATCTCTTAAATAGTTCTACAAAAAATAACTGTTTAGTTGAATTTGTTGAAACTTTAGCTACCTATAAATGATAGTCTGTAAAATGATGATGATTGAAAGTTTATAGGAACAAAACAAAGATAAAAAATGGACAGTTTCAGAGATTTAGTACTTCCAATGTAAGTTGAACTCATATCAATACGATCAATCATATTAAATAGTATTTAATATAATCAATCGAAATATTTAAATCAACATATTAAATAGTATTGAATAGTATTTAATATGATTGATCGTACGTTGTACGTCGGTTAACTCGCCCATGCGTAGATATATGTCTATCTTTAAAGGTTGACTATAACTTTTTGCATGATAGTCAACTTTCTTCTAAAATAATGTACTATTTGCAAATTCGTTTTTATAAAATATTAGCTCTTATGAAAGATATCGAAATAAGACTGAAAATAGACATAGACAGTTTTTATTACTTTTTATAGTTTTGACATATTATTACAACGGGTAGTTGAGTAGGTTGTTTGAAAGTACTCATATATACATACGTATTTATTTTCTTGAATAAATACTAATATCCTTCGAAAATAAAACTAAAAATGTTATATATACTGAAGTATTATAAGTCTGTTCTTAGGGATTTATTGAAGTTACACGCGAGTGAAACCGCGGGCACAGCTAGTAATAATACTGTTTTATTTATTATTTATTCATAATAATTATATATTTTTGTTTACGGACAAAAATTCAAAACTTATTTTTATTACATTAGATCAATTATCAAAGAAAATCATTTTTTTATTAATTAATATAAATAGATTATAATGCTAATATACAAATAAAAAATGAATATCACTGTTTCTTAAAAGTATAATCAGCCTTGAAATTTACAGAATATCAGGCTATTTTCAGTCACACAGTTAAGAGTTTTATTGGTGCTCGCGTATAACTTAAATAAATCACTAAAAGCGGACTTATAGTATTTCAATAATTTTTAGTTTTGTTTTCGTAGGATATAAGTATTTATTGGTTTTCGCCGCATCTAGATCTACATAGGGTAAAATACAGTTAGCCATGAGGAAAACAGAATTCCCTTAAATCTATTCCGACATATTTTAATGTCTGTCTCTGTGCTTTATTAATTATGACTGCAAACGATACCTTCATTAGAAATTGTATCTTTTTAAAACTGAAAGGTAAATCTGTATTTAAAAAATGAGTACCTGTGATTAACTAACTATTATAAAACGAATAATTATAAATTTAACAAAACAATGAGAAGAAAATCAACGCAAATAATGGATTATTTTAGAACTAATTTTATTACCATAAAAAGAGTTTATAGTGAGTCATCCTTAAATGATACACATATGATATCGTGGACGCTTTTTTTATCTTTTAAGAAAAACAATTCCGGCATACGTGATTGTTGCTTAACTTTTTCCCCGTTTCTGCAACATTTTTTATTGATGCTTAGCTCCTATTGGTTGTAGCTTGATGTTTAATATAATAGCCCGGCCATAGGCCAAACAAACTCCTTAGCTTTATAATAATAGTAAAGATTAGTTACCAAGTATGAAATAAAAACTAAGTTGTTCTTTAAATTCTGCGTCGTTAACTGCTGTTGATTCTCCTACGCAGTAGCATTACGCAGTAGGTGTTTGATATTTTTGTAAAAATCATGGTAGGTATCTTGATAGAAACTAATATTTTAGGGATACATAAATGTAGAGTGCTATAAACAATATAATTTAAAAAAAAAGTGCGATAAATTACGTAAGTAAAATTATCACAAGAATGTGATAAGTGTCTGACGTCTTTGTTTGCATTCCAATCATCTGTGGACACTCCGAAGTAAAGGCGGACAAATTCAAATGTCCGTTTCTACAGCGGCGTTTATTAAAATTCGAGTGTAGATATCAGATAATGTTACATACTTAGAAAAAATAAAAAACTTTGATACAGACTTGTATATAAGGTTAAGATAAGCTTTTACAGAAACCTTCGAAAGAACGTCTTTTACAGAAATTGCACCTTTATAAAACTGAAAAGTAAATCTGTATTAAAAAAATAAATACGTATTATCAAGTTCAATCATTAAAAACTGACTAAGTATAAATTTAACAAAACAATGAGAAAAAAATCTATGCGACGACGAAATGAAATATTTACCTAACCATTTAGTGACCAAAGACCTAACCTATAAACTTCGACTTCGCTTTAACAAAGTTATTTACAAACCGAAATCAATTACTTAAATATGAGTATTTTCAAACAACCTACTAAACTACCTGTTAGACATATATCAAAACTATAAAAAGTAAAAAAAAATGTCTATGATCTCATATCGATATATTTCACAAGAATTAATGCTTTATTTTAGAATAAATTTGATTTCCATAAAAATGGTTTAAGTGACTCAACCTTAAAAGATAGTATGAGGAGGCCTCAACCCAGTAGTACGACATTTAGAGGCTATTCCAGCAGAAACAAATCGCAACCAAATTACGTCTTACTACGATTGGTCCATGATTTTTTTTCTGCGTCATATAAAAAGAATTGTCTTGCACTTGAAGATCCTTTTTTTTTCTTTTTTAATTATGTGTACAATAGAATAATTAAAGCGCATCTCATATAGTTCGATTTTTATTTAATATTGAGCGATAACATAATTTTAGCCTACGACACCGAATTTAAAAACTACGTGAAAGAATAAACTATAGAAGAATAAAAAATATAAATATATCAAATAGATATACCTTAACAAATCCCCTGCGGTATCTCACGTTCATGTAGCAGTATATTATTGGATTGAAGCAGGAATGCAACATGGCCAAGCAGTCGCTTATGAACCAAAGGTACGGCATTGCCGGCCATCTGTCCCAGTAGTCGTCATCTTCGTGTGCCGTGTGTAATAACTGTTTATAATAAATAAAAACGATATAATAATATAATTCACTATTGGTCTATAGCAATGAAATACGATCTGAGTGATGATAACATAATTATGTCCGGTTAACGTATTGATGAAACAATTTATTTTGATTATGCGTAATTCAAAAGCATCATTAATATATTTCGTAAGTTTCACAGTCGCATTTACGTAATTTACGTAATTTATTACATTTACTTATGATAGGTGATTGGTACAGCCTCAGCGCCAAACTTGGCTGTCAGGACATTAATGCAAATAGCAGAAGATGAAGGTAAGGATTATCTAAAAGCAGCGAGAGTTATCAGAGAAGATTTCTATGTAGATGATTGTTTATGGTTGTTTTACAGTTCAAGAAGCTATAGAATTAAGTAACGGAATTAGGGACATATTAAGTAAAGGTGGATTTATATTGCGAAAATGGGCATCAAATAATAAAGACTTTTTGAACAGTATAAAACCAAAGGAAGAGTCTGAGAAGAATTATGAGGATGAAAATACAATAAAAATCTTAAGATTAACTTGGAACATGACAACAGACTCATTTCAGTATCAATTTAAATTACAAAAACAGCCCACTCTTATTACAAAAAGAACTATCCTTGCAGACATGCAACGATTACTTGATCCTCTTGGGTGGTTGGGATCTGCGATAATTACAGTTAAGATTCTCATACAGAAACTTTGGATTCAAAGATTAGATTGGAATGAATATGTGGGAGATACACTTAAACAAGAATGGGTAAGAATAAGAAGTGATTTTGATAAGGTAAATAAAGTTAAAATCAAAAGATGGATTAAAACAGAAAATGAAAAATTAGATAATATCACACTCCATGGATTTTTCGATGCTTCAAACAAAGCTTATTGTGCTGTTGTCTCTAATAGAGTAAAAACTAAAAATAATAAAATTAAAACAGGAATCATAGCATCCAAAACAAGGGTAGCGCCAGTAAAACCAATTTAAATTCCACAACTTGAGCTTTGTGGAGCAGTATTGTTAGCAAGACTATTAACTCAAATACGGAAATCAATACGAATACCACAAGCATTAAGCAACAAGAAATATGTAAATAAGACTTGTAGATTAAAATCTTTAAACCCTTATCTAGATGACCGCAATATCCTCAGGGTGGGTGACAGATTGCGCAATTCAGATTTAAGAGATGAAGTTAAACATCCTATTATACTTGATAGCAAATGTCGATTAGTTTATTTAAGACACCCATTACTCCTGCACGTCCATTTCTCCATTCTGGAGTTGACTTTGCCAGTCCTTTGCAAGTATTTATGAAAAAAAAGGAAGAGGAGCAAGGTCGAACAAGGCTTACATCGCTATTTTTATTTGCATGGCCACCAAGGCCATACATCTAGAATTGGTTAGCGACATGTCGTCTCAATCATTTATTGGGGCCTTCCATAGATTCGTTGCACGCAGGGGAAGGTGTGCTCACATATGGAGTGATCAAGGGCGGAATTTCGTCGGAGCAAATAAACAGCTTACAGAGGCATGGAAGGAGGCCAAACTTGAATTACCAACTCATTTAAAGGAAACTTTAACTTTTGAAGGAACACAATGGCACTTTATCCCAACATACAGCCCTAATTTTGGGGTAAGTAAAGTATCACTTGAGGTGTATTTTGACCACTAGACTTATATTCGAAGAAATGACGACCACACTTTGCCAAATCGAGGCATGCTTAAATTCACGACCGCTGACACCAATAGATACTGATTTTAAAATACTCACACCGGGACATTTTAATCGGTGAAGCACTTATCACGACACCGAGTCCAGATCTGCGTGATTTTAATTTAAGTAATTTATCACGGTGGCAATATGTACAAAGATTAATTAGAGATTTTTGGCATCTATGGCAAACTGAGTATTTATCTAGGTTGCAGGAACGTCCCAAGTGGCTAAAGCGCATTAAAGAGTTTGAGTTAGGGGATATTATACTAGTGAAGGATTTACAATTACCACCAGGCAAGTGGTCACTTGGTCGCTTCGTAGCTAAGCATCCTGGTCCAGACCATGTTACAAGAGTATATAGTGTGAAATGTGGGAGTGATATAATTAAACAATCAATATCAAAACTTTGTTATTTGCCTTTAGAAACTAAGTAGTTACGAATTATATTGTTCGATTCATACTGTCACATTGAATGTTAATTTAGTTCATAAGTTTTAATTTAATAATAACACTTCTAGGTAGAGGATTCACTTAACATTGTATAAATAATAAATAAGTAGGTACAGATAAAATTTTATAGTGTAAATTGTAAAAGAATTATTACATAATACTGTTTAATTTATTGCCGTTGAGCATATTGAATTGTTCGATTAAATTCGGTGCACAATTTCCTTATTGTAGTAAACTTCAGATTTAAAACTGCATTTCTCTATATATGTAAATTTACAATATTTTTGTTACGTATTCTCATTTTGTAATTTAAAGGACTATTGTCCTTTAGTGGGCAGTATTTTCGGACGTAAACTATATTTTAAGTTAGTCGCAATATACCAGTGACAGAGAACGGGTGTTTTATTCCAATTAAAAAATATAAAGAAATTAGATACAGTCCTAATCAAGTCTTATAACCATCAAATGGTTAGAGATGGGTAAATTAGTACCTATTGCCTGAAAAAAACATATTAATAATAATTAATATTTGTATAAAATTATGAATTTTAACTAAATGGTTGTGAATTTAAAAAAAAACATAAAAATAAGACGGTACAATGACAAATTTGCAGAAAGGAGAACTATAATATATAAATATATATAAGGGGAACTGTAGGCGCGAGTTAGGAAACGGAAGTAGCGAATTTAGCGACCTGCAGCGGAAATCAGACGATGTACTCTCATAATAGACTTCGGATGTCTTAGAAAACATAATACAAATTTTATTGGAAGGTAAAATTTTTATATTACTGTACCGTGCGTTCAACATGCCTTTTGATTTTTTTATCTGAGGATTTTAATAGTATTTTAAAAATAACATTTTACTACAGTAAGAAGCGATCATGATTTAAAATCATTATTTTTAATTTAGTTCTTACTTAACGGCCTTTATTTATACACGTTGTTTAGCAGGTATTTAGTTTAACATTGATTTCTCTTTTTTGTCATAATAATACTCATCTTTGTTACTTATTACCTCATAAACAACATTTTTAAGTTGTCATATTAAAAAAAAATGTAATATAAACTACATAATATAAATCAGTTACGAATATATATACTTACGATAACGATATTACGTGGTAGCCAACACACCGTGAAAACGATAACAACGGTTATCATCATTTTAACCATCTGAAAAAAAGAGTGTAAGATATTTTTTTTTAATTATAGACATCATGTGTGATGGAAACTTTTGCCGTATCTATACAATACTAACATGTATTTATTTTTTGTCTTAGATTTATATAACGGAAAATATTTGATTTTTTTTTATGTTTCTTTGTAAATGAAAAATTCAAAATTGAATACTTTAAAATTTATTTCACTTATTAAAAGCTACATCACGCTACATTAACAGTGAGTAATATTGACTATATTTTATTTTCAAAAAATTAGATATCCACAAAAAAAATGCAGTAATGTAGCCCAAGGTATCAATTTCGTCCTAAAAAGCTAATAATTGTTTAACCCGACCATGGTCGGGGCGGACCGTCTCAAATGTAGAAATAAATAGAATCAAATTGTTTGAATACAAATTGTTTTCGTACCCACTATGACGATATGAAAACAATTTAGTATTGGAAACGCATTTGTAAAATAAAATATATATCATAAATTAATTGTCAATTAGTACGAATCTGTTTCAAATGTTCACTTCATTATTAAATTTTATTAAAACAATATTTGAAACTTAACATGCATAATGTAGCATTTCAATTTATTATATTTACGTATTTGTATATAATCGTCTAATCTCGTCGGTATAAATACAATATATATATATATATATATATATATATATATATATATATATGTCGCATCCGGTCAATCGTACGGACACTCAATGAAACGAAAGGTGCTTTAATGTTCTTTCAAATATTCTTTATGAATTTTATTCCCACCTTTGTGGCTATTTTCGATCGATAGTATATTTATATGCGGCGCTCAATAATGTTTATTAAATATTACTCTTCACATGTTCGTTTTCCACACGTTTATAATCCAGGATTTTATATATTTTTTTCTTTACACTGTTTGGACAAGACTAGAACTAGCTTCATAGGATATAAGCAAAGTATGAATGCAAAGTATTCCTATAATTATTTTTATACTTTTATTTAAACATTTTATTTAAGTATATAAATTATAATTTAAACAAGTAACAGTAACAAAGTTTTTATGTATATAACATTGTCTATGTTTTATAAGCTTAACGGTGACTATGTTGTGTGGAATCACACGTTTAATAAAAATGTAAAGATGACAGACCACTTTTTTTTTCTTGCAAAAGAAACTTTCAGAAAGGTACCAGGGTCCCATTGGGGTGGAACCGAGTTATGTGGGATTCTTCCTCAGCATGGATCGGAGAGGCTGAGGGATCGTATTGATATATCGATATGATATACATCCGCGGCAGACCACTTAGACCTTACCTAACATAAGAGACAGCTTTATCAAGAAAATTTATAATACGCGTAAACTAAATCACATGATTATGGTAATTTCTATAATTTGTATCTTCTAAGATTTTTTGTTGAAACGCTTACCTTTCGCTTAGAGTGTTGTATTCGCATATCCCTTACAGTTTCCGCCTCGCCAGGCGGCCGCTCGCCCCACACTTTATAAGCAATACGACCGTACGAACAAATGAGTACTGTTAGCGGCAGTGCGAATTGGAGAATCAGTAACGCGTAAGTGTATTGTTCCCTCTGTCCAGGATAAGCCCATTTCTCGCTGCAAATATACCTAAAATTAAAATATATTTATGTATTTTTTTTGCATAATTTCATGAAATTAGCTCTAAATATAAATCAGAAAATTACACTTCATTTATAAGATAACAAATGTACCTATATATAAAATCTATTGTTGGTAATATTACCATTATATAAATATTAAAAAAATTAAGAAATAACAATAAATACATAAACTAGGACTTTGTATACATGTGACCTGACAGGAGCAGCCAAGTGCCTCGTTGGTCTGTTGGCTATAAGGCCGCAGATCCTTACCGACACCAAACGTTAACAGTGAGCATCTAATGTAAATGTAAGCCGTTCAGAAGGCAACCGCGAGCGTTTCAAATGGCACTAAAACGATATTACCAAGTCGTTCGCACTGCCTGTTTTCCTATTATGGAAACATAAATAACTCAACGAAAGCACACCTTAACGAGTTAAAAGTCTCTGGAAGTATTATAATATTACGTATAAATACGAAAACTAAATTGTATATTGATTTTTTCAGAATCTATATTGTTCATATAATTTCAATCAGGTTAAAATATGTACATCTTTACTTACATTACGTATAATATTTCCATATGAAAGATCCTAATGAAATTGATATTATAGAGGTCTTATCTGTTGAAATATTCTCTCTCGCACACAAACACACATGTACTCAAAGTTATGATGGAATTGGCAGCAATATTAAAATATTTAAAAAATTGTAAAGTTATTGTTCTTAGCGTTGAAAAAAACAAATATTTGAATGAATATATGTTAAACAATTCAATCCGTCAGATGAGTAAAAATGTGACAAACGTTAATGTTGGAACAAATGAAACAAATATTAATGTTGGAAGATATGATAATATTACCAAAAACGGATGGGTAAAATATTTTTGTCAAAAAAATAATTATTTCTTAGATTACTGTTAAGAGGTTTATTATTTGTTATTTTGGTTTCTGTTAATAACAAAAGTTTTACACCCACTGGAGACTCCTTCAGAAATAAATCCTCGTTCCGCCCTCGCTGTCGCTTTCGTTGTAGAATTTTATTTATTAATTTAAAATGTTGCTGTTATACTTACAGATCGCAAACTTGACGGAATACGGAAGGTTGCTCTAGTTGAGATACTATGAATATGGGTGCAGCCGTCGCTAAAGCCCCACACCAAACTGTACATATCACCAGCTTCGCTACCGATTTCTCCATTCTTGGCTGCAAAGGTCGGGTTATCATAAAATATTTATCAACTGATATAGTTATGAGTGTGTATGCACTAATTAACACTGATACTGCTTTCGAATAGTTCACTAACTTACACATTAATCCATTAAACGGCCAGTAACGTAAGATGAGGGTTGACACGAAAGAAAATGGTACACTGAATAAAGCCATTAAAATATCTACTATTGCCAAGTTCACTATAAAAAAGTTCGTCACTGTCTTCATGCGCGGTGACGATTGTACCACAAAACAGACTAATCCATTACCTACGAGTGCTAATAGAAAAATAAAACCGTAAATAACGTAAACGCAAGTTTGTAAAATCCATGTCGATAAATTAGGTTCTAAAATGCAAACGACATTCTGTTCCGTGTAATTGAAATCAGATCCATTCATCGATACGTATCCATTATTTTCACATCCAGCCAGCGGACATCCAAATACAGGTACGACATTCTCTGTTACGTTGTTCGGATGATTCATTTTGATCTGAATCTAGGCTTTTAATCGATGCCAATTATGACTTGGTTTTATCTGAAAAAAAAAATACCGTGACAACGCATTTTGAATGATAAAATATACAGTACAAGTTTTTACTATATGGGTGTGAATGTAAAGGAAAGTAATTTATTTATTTATTTATTAAGGGAAAACAACAGCATGATACAAAATGACATTGACATTAAAAATACAATATACATACAATAGAGCCATTTACTGTTTTCCATTGAATTATGCAAACCTAATAATAGTTAACAGAAGTTGCAACACACAATTTTGAAAAATAAAATGTAAATGTAACAATGAGTAATGTAATAATGAGTTAAAACAAAACAGTACAATTCGATTAGGCGACAAAGACAATGATGTGGGTGAGTGTGGAAATACAGTTACACTGCTAATTGTGTGTGTATGAATGATTGGATGTGTTAAGTATTTGAATGTACGTGTGTTTGTGTCAGTGTGATTGGTAAATTGAATTTTGAGCGCTAAGAATATATTATTTAAATGCTTTAATTGACCGATTAAATATATCAATGTGTGAGGACACATTGATATATATAATCGTCTTTTATTATATAGTGAGAAAACGCGTGATAGTGTAGAGTTTACAGCGTAACGCGTATTGGATAAAGGGACGTATAATTGATTCGAATATGCATTACGAGTTCGCTTGTTAGGTACATTAAAAAGAACACGCGAGCGCTACTCAGGGGAATCTATGTTACCAGAGACCAAATCATATAGAAATACGCGAAGACGGTAGGATGTTAAACATCCCTCTGGCTTGTTACCACCGTACGCATGGTGAAAATCTCGTGAAGTGGCATGCAGCCGCGTTACGAGGTCAGCTAGCGTACAGCCAGTGCCCAATCGAGCATTGGAGCGATGGGTGTTGGTCCAGTGGAGACGGCTGCTGAACCAATGCCGAGGGAAACTGTATTGACCTGCCAGACAGGGAGACCCGGAGAAACGGCTGTTCCGCTGGCCGCCCGTGGCATAGTACAGGGGCCCGAGCATGCCGAACCAACTCGCGAGGCTGCCTCACCAGTCCACGCATAATCCCAGTCCCGGCGGCCACTTCCGTGGTGGTTCGGGGCCCCTTTCGTCCGGCTGGTCAGCGTACTTTCTCTTTGGCAACCACTCGGGAAAACATGCCTCCACACTTTGCCCATCCCTATCGTGGCAATACATCGCTCGCTTCACGTCTCTTTTCCATCTTTTTCCCAAATAGGTAGCGCAACAAAACAGAAATAACGGTCGTCCAGCGGTGCACATCCCCACCATCCGTGGACTCCACGCTAACCTAAACGCTGTCCACCACCATCTCGAGACAGCACGGCCAGCAATGTTGTTTCTCACAGAGACACAAATATTCCGTCCTGCCGATACTACCTACCTTAATCATCCCGGCTACATGCTTGAAGAATCCTTCAAAGCGAAAGTCGGAATATGCTTGTTCGTCAGGACGGATGTTTGCTGTCACCGACTGCGCTGCTTGGATGACCCCTCCTTCTCCATGTGTTGGTGGCACGTGTGGATCTGGTTCGACAGAGTCGGGTCTACGTGTGCCTCTACAGATCCCACAATGGTGACTTGGAGACAAGCCGTATATTTGACCATCTTAGTCGGGTCGCAGATGCTGCGCAAGAGCAGTTTCCTAACGCGAAATTGGTGTTTTGGGGTATTTTAATGCTCACCATGAATCATGGTTGTCAAATCCCTCAAAACTGACCATGCTAGAAGGACTGCTCATGCTTTTGCTCTCACACATGACTTGACCCAACTGGTTGATCAGCCCACCAGGATCTTGACATTGATGGGCAAGCGCCTTCTCTACTGGACCTTTTGCTGACTTCTCACCCGGTGGAATATCAAGTTGTGGTTCAAGCTCCACTTGGTTCTTCGGATCACAGCCTTATAACTACCAAAGCGCCACAGGTCAAGCTGCCGCCACCAGCGGTATACAAACGTCGCGTTTGGCACCACAAGTCGGCAGATTGGGACGGTATGCGCGATTACTATGCGTCAGTCCCTTTGAAGGAACGTTGCTTCACTGGCTAGCATTCTGTCACGTCTGACACCAGCTACAGATGTGCTTCGGCGATCGCCCCCGGGAAGCGACTCTATACGTGTATTTCTTAAATGACCTTCCATATCTCCTTCTTGGGTTACTAGAGTTCTGTTGGCCATTGGTTAGTGAACTTAAAAGTTACCAATGTCCGTCCCTCACGTGGCAAAGATGGTCATGCCGGACGTGGAGTTAGATTTTGAGGGACATATTATTATTATTAAATCACGATTGTACTTTCTTGGCTGTTTTGAGTCGGCTTTAATAAATACTCCGTCCCGGTCACCGGGAAAAAGAGCATTTATATTCCCATCTAAAATAAAGTATTCTTTTTTTTCCTATTATCTACTTACTAATATAAAAATGACATAAAAGTAATATATATACATTAACATGAAACTTACCTAACTATTTATATTATTATTTTTAAATTATTATTATTTTTAAATGTGCATATTTTTTTTTACATTTTTTTTTAATATATTTTCAATAATGTATAATTAAACAGGCCTGCCTGAGTAAAAAATGATGTATAATAAACAGAGTTTGGACGTATAATATGATTATTGTCTGTAGATGACTGTTTTAGAGTAAATTATACAAAATCTATTAGCAGCTTCAGTGAGTTTCTTGAATGCTGTTAGATGTAAGACTTTTGTTGTCACTGTTACTAGTCTGCGTGCTTGTTACAAATATTGTGGTTGAGTGGAGTGATGCTTGTGTTTGAAGGATATTGATATTAACGTGTGTCTCTAGTTTGTCGCAGTACCGCTTTAGATTCTTTGTCACTACTCCTGTGGCGCCCACTACTATCGGAATCGTTGTGACTGTGCTTTTCCACAGTCTGCAGAGTTCGACTTTCAGCGGATGGTATTTGCTGATTTTTTCTATTTCCTTTGCTCCAATATTATAGTCGGTAGGTACCGAAACATCAATAAGGTAAGTTTTATTGTTGATTTTATCTATGTATATAAAATCAGGTCTATTGTGAGTGATTGTGACATCGGTTTGTATGGGAATTTCCCACATTAATTTGGCTATATTATTTTCCTTTACAGTGGGTTGTTTAAGTTCTTCTTTCTACCATAATCTATTAACTTCTATTTTGCTTTTTCTTGCTAAGCACCAGAATATATACTGTACCAAATTGTTATGTCTTTTAACATAATATGTTCCAGCTAGTTTTTTGCATCCTGCGAGAAGGTGTTGAACAGTTTCATCTTTAGATACGCACAAGCGGCATTTTCCGTCGACGCTTCGTTTCAATATGTCAGGTTCGTGCTGACGTCTTAGTACCGCTTGGTCTTGTATTGCAAATAAAGATGATTCCAATGAAGCTGAAATAGGTCGTTTCTTCAGCCACTTAAACGACAGTTCTATGTTCACATTGGCTAGGTCAAGGACCTTTTTGGGAAATTGACCATGTAGGTTCTTGTTTATCCAGGATTCGTTTTGCTTTTTAATTATGTTCTTTTTTATTTCTGTGGTTGTGTATTTGCAGTTTGGTAACTTTAAATCTTTCTCTATCTCTTCTGCTTCTGTAAATATAGAGTATTTTTCTCTTCTTTGGTCTTGCTATACTATTGCTTCAATTAGGTAGTCATTTTTTTGTTCTAAATATTGTTTAAGCTTTAGAATATGGGCTTTGTACAAGTATTCTACATTAATTAGTCCTCTACCCCCTTTAATCAGTGGTAAGTACAATCTGTCAACGTCTGATTTTTGTTGGTGGGCCTTTTTAATTTCTAACAGTTTTCGTGGTCTGATATCGATCCTTTTGAGATGGCTTTTATTGTAGTTAATTACACCATAAGAATACAACAAAACTGGAATGGCATATGTATTTATCCCCTTTATTAGGTTGCGCCCATTTAAGAAAAAAATTGTTAGTTTTTTTATTCTCCTGAAATACTCTTTAGTTAATTGATCTCTAATGTCACTATGAATATTTTTTCCGGATGTATTAATACCTAAATATTTATAATTTTGGTCTAATTTTAACTGTTTAAAAGTATCTCCGTTCAGTAGTACATGCTCGTTACCATCAGTGTAGTTTCTGTGTCCAGCTGTTAAGTGAAGTGTGTTACGTTTATCTAAACCAAAAGTCATGCCTATATTTGTCGTAAATATTTCAACACTGTTAAGTAAAATTTTTAAACTATTTCTATTGTTTGCATAAACTTTAATATCTCCCATGTATATTAAGGGATTAATCCACACTTTATCATGTAGTTTATATCCTTTCGTTTCATATTTACCTAGTAATGTAGAAATAGGGTTAAGAGCTAAGCAGAACAACAATGGCGACAAGGAATCTCCCTAAAAGATGCCCCGTCGTATGTAAATCGGTTCAGTAGTATAAGATTCTGTAGAGCCCTTAACCGTCATTATAACCTTCCATTTAAGCATTGCTCTTTCAAGAAACGACTTTATTAGACGTGGGCATTTATAAATGTCAAGTATACGCAACAGCCACTCGTGGGATAGTATCGAATGCTTTGCTATAGTCGATCCAGCTCATGCTTAAATTTTTTTGTTCCTTATGTGCATTTTCTAGAATAGCTTTATTTACCATCAAATGGTCTTTGCATCCGCGGGCTCCGCGTCGACATCCCCTTTGTTCTGGGGCCATAATATTGTTTACTTGACAATGAGTGTACAGTTGTTCGGATAGTATCGATGTGAGAAGTTTATACATGCTAGGTAGACATGCGATAGGGCGCCAATTTTTTGGATCTTCGGTGTCGTGATTTTTCGGTATTAAAATGACCTTTCCAGTTGTGAGCCAATCTTCTAGAGGTTCTTCGTTTTTCAAAAGCTTGGTAAATAACAGTGCTAGTTGGTTATATACATTAGTTAGATATTTTCGGTAATAGTTTTGAATTTTATCTTGCCCTGGTGCTTTCCAATTAAGCAATTTACTAACAAATTTTTTAATATGTTCTACAGTTATTTCTTCAAAAGTGCTCGTGTTTAAGTTACTATTGACTTGTACTATTTCAGATATCCATTTTGCGTCATGGTTGTATGCGACCGGTTCCGATAAAATGTTACTCCAAAATTCCTCGGTACAGCGTTTGTTTGGTGTTTTAATATCTACATGTTCTTTATTAGTATCTAAGCTTTTGTATAATCTATGCTCGTTTTCAATGAACATTCTGTTGTTTCTTATTGCTTATATCTATCTTTTTATCCTGCCTGCTAGTGTTTTTATTTTTTGTTTTAATGTTTCTTCTGTACATTTATGTTCTGTTTCATTCTGTATATTATATTTTTTGTAAAGTTTGCCTTTGATTTTTATCATTTTTCGTGAGTCAACTCCTCTCGAGATCTCTAACATTTGTCCCAATTCCTTCCTCAGGCGTTCAATTTTAATTTTTATCCTCTTCTTCCACGGCGGGTCTGTATAGGGTTTTATTACTTCTCTTGGTAAGGAGATTGCTTATTATTAATTATTAGTGTTTTAGCTGCTGCATAAATTAAATCATTTGTGTTTCGGAAAGTGCAATTACTTTCCAATAAATTGGGTAAATAGTTGGTTAGTTATTGCAAGGTTGTGTAAGAATTGTTTATTGATTTTAGCTGTTGGCAAGTAAGTTCGCTCTTCGATAGGTATTTCTTTTACTTCTGCTAAAATTTGGAGGAATTGAAGTTCGATAGGATTTCATTTTAAATTTGAGATGTTTCAAGAAATTGGCTTGCTGGAGGTTCGAGTTCATCTCATCTATTTTCAACGCTTGCCATGTCTTCTTCAAGGGTTTCCATTATATTATCTAAAACTGACGCTGGTACTGTATTCGATTGATTATTGGGATTAGTATGGTGAGAATGTCGCATCTCGGTATCAGCTCGTTGTTTGATTCGGTTCAGTAATTCTTGAGAAATGAGATTTTGTTTCAAAACTCTGCGTGCTTGATTCGATAGTGTATTTCCATTGAATCTATGAATTTTAGGATTATCTGGGTTTCTGCTTTTAATTTTTTTTTCTATTTTACTAATATATGCCATACCTTCACGTTTCGCTACAAAATAGCAAAACATTAGCTCTTCTTGCTCTTGTTGTGTCCATTTTCTTCTTCTATCTTCATTGGAGTTTATATTTAAAGAATGTTGAGATATTAAGCTTCATCTTTGTTCTGGTTCATTATTTGACTGGGTTAACATAGTAGATATTGGAGTGATTCCTGTTAGATTGTCAGAGTTTTGTGTATTTAATGGTACAATATTCGGTGTATGTTGTATTATATTTTCTGCGGTTTTTTATATTCTATCTAATGTGTCTTTAGGAAGTGTTGTTTAATGATTCTACGTGCATGATTAGATAATCCGTTACCAGTGAATTTAATTGATTTAGGGTTGTCTGGATTTCTCTCCTTGAAAAATGTCTGTAATCGTTTTAGATAACCGGGTCCTCCGGCTCTGGCTTTAAAATAACAAAACATAAGTTCCTCTAACTCTACTGGTAACCACTTCTTTCTTGCATCGTCATATTGTGAATTAGTGGTCGTTTCAGATGTACCGGCCGAGCTTGTAGGAGACAACTCCCTGCTCTGCAAAGTATTACCTGTATCGCTTCGTTCATCGGTTGTAGTCCTTGAGGATCTTTCCCTAACCCTCCTATCCCCGACTCCCGTCCAACCGGCAAGCCGGGAGTCACTGGCTAGCATTCTGTCACGTCTGACACCAGCTACAGACGTGCCCCGGCCATCGCCCCCGGGAAGCGACTCTATACGTGTATTTCTTAAATGACCTTCCATATCTCCTTCTTGGGTTACTAGAGCTCTCTTGGCCATTGGTTAGTGAACTTAAAAGTTACCAATGTCCGTCCCTCACGTGGCAAAGATGGTCATGCCGGACGTGGAGTTAGATTTTGAGGGACATATTATTATTAATATATTATATATTATAATTTCATACTATTAATTATTCAATCTAATATATAAAAATCTCGTGTCACGGTGTTTGTGGTCGAACTCGCGGCTAGACCGATTTTTATGAAATTTGTTATGTATATTTGGAAGGTATGAGAATCGGTCGTAAAGTATATTTCATCCCGCCAGGTGTTAAGGGTGTCTCTATCCTGATTTTTTTTTATTCTTTTGACATTATTTTTTTATTTTGTATTTTATCTAGATTTAACGTCAAAAATACATAAAACCCCAAATTTCTACCCTCCTAACCCACTATTCCATTTTTTAATCACGTTTTTAGTATTTTTGTATGAACAATATCAAAATAATTACTTATAGTGAACCTCATCGAACTTTTTCTTCTCGGTCGTTTACTTCATTGCTGAAGGTCGTGTCCACTCTGATCTAGGGTCTGGGTCACGATCTCTGTGAGTTTTCTCCAGTCCTTCCTGTCCTCAGCTTTCCTCAAGGCTGTGGTCACTTGGAGACCAGTGAGGTTGGTAACTTGGTAACTTGGTTGGTAACTAATCGAACTTTAGTCCATGTCATTCACGAGAAGCGTCGCGTCATTTTGACATTTAAAAATTAGCAAAATATTTAACGATTTATTTCATTGATATGATATATAAACGTGTTTTATGATAATGAAAAGGTTGGTAAAATACAAAAGATCAAATACATTATCAGAATACCGTTTTTATCAGTGAATGCAACAATTTGGTCTATTTGTGCGTGTGTGTTACAGTGAAAAATTACAGTAAGACGCAAAAAAGGCCCATTTGGACCATCGAACTAATAAAGCATCAAGCATTCGTAATAATAGAGCAGAAAGAACAGACGAAAAAATCAACTAAATAACGAAAATGTGCGTGTGAACATTGAACGGTTTGCTCATTGGCACGTATCCAGAAGCAAGGCTGTTTCTGAAGTCCGAAAAAATATCGAAAAGGACTTCGTTCCTCAACGGGTCTCTCCTTCCCCAACCGTATATTGTGTTTTTGTTATCGTTTTAATTACACGGGACTTATATCGTGTCTTCGTCGCAATTTTATGGAGGAAAGTTCAGAAAAAAACCTAGTCAATAAACCGAAATTGTAGCACGTGTAAATAATGCAATCTTGAAAAATAAGTTAATAAATAATTTGAATTAATTCAAGTATATATACATTCAATACACACATCTATGGTATGTATGGTTAATATTTTTATAGTGCCAATGTACCTCGGTGGGGGTGACCATTTACCAATATTATAAAGAAAACAAATAACGGACCACCTTTTCAAAAGTTCTGTCTCATAATGTGGGACGAATATACGATGAGCCGCCACTCACACACAAAATCCGTAGACATAACCTAAGAAAAGAATAATAAATAAACGCATGAAAAAATTCGTAGGGTGGCGCTTTATGCATATATGTATAATGACAATCAATAAGTCGCAAGGCCAAACGATGACCGTTTGTGGCTTAGATTTGGGCACACCATGTTTATCACACGGGCAAGTATACGCAGCATGTTCTCGAGTGGCCATACCATCGAGCTTATTTGTGTTGGCTAAAGACGGACTGACAAAAAATATTGTACACTCAATTGCTCTTCGAAATTAATTAACTGCTTTAGGATAAAAATATATTACTTTTTCAATTCAAATTTAACTTTTAATCAAACAATGAATATGTCCATAACATTAATGGTGTTTTTTTTTGTTTTTATCGGCGGTTATCGTCTACAGCGCTTCTTTCCTATTTCTCTTATAGATCCCAACCCCACACTTACAATACAAAAACAATTCGTTACTTTTTATTTAAAATCCAAAATATTCAGTAGATATCATTTATATGATGCCGGGTCAGCTACTATATATGTATTTTTTTTTTATAGAAAAGGAAGGTGGACGAGCATATGGGCCACCTGATGGTAAGTGGTCACCAACGCCCTTAGACATTGGCATTGTAAGAAATGTTGCCCATCGCTTAAATCGCCAATGCGCCACCAACCTTGGGAACTACGATCTTATGTCCCTTGTGCCTGTAATTATACTGGCTCACTCACCCTTCAAACCGAAACACAACAATACCAAGTACTGCTGTTTTGCGGCGGAATGTCTGATGAGTGGGTGGTACCTACCCAGACGAGCTTGCACAAAGCTCTACCACCAGTATAAAGATCTATATAATGCTTATATATACGATCACATTTGTAATGACCGTCTTTAAGTCTTATATCTCATGATAGCCGATAATAAACTACGGTAGCCGATTTTTATGCTGATATTAAAATGATTTTTAGTTATTACGATTATACGATTAGTTAAGTTACGTTATATATTTATTATGAAAAGCTAAGTTACTTTATATATTTATTATGGTTCAATAGTTTTTATCGAGACAATTTGTATAATTACTTACTGAATTCTAATAAATAGAAAAGTTTCATGGGACTTAATAATGTGCAATGAAGTAATGAATAAACAGGTGTATTTGCTAAACTAAATCCTGGTAACCAGGATGGCGGACACAGATTGTATATAGCCAATGTTGATCTAGCGGTATAAGATTTTTTTGTCTGTAATCGCGTCCCCTACGGTGCTGTGCACCGCTCGTGTCCCGCGCAGAACACTTATCTCACGTTTTAAAGTGAAATCCTTGACACATTTACTGTTTCTAAATAAACAATAATAGGAACATCTAACAAAAACTTGTATTACGAGTACATTAGACTGGTATAACGTTTATCTCACGTGAATCAAATACTGACGTCAGTCGGTATAGGCTAATGTTCCAAAACGACCCTCGAGTTTTCAGAATATAAACTAGATTTTCAGATTTACATATGTAAAGTTAATTAATTTACTTCCAAAAGTACAGTTATTTTTGTATGTTATATAAATAAAATGAGATTTCGCTCAAAATATAGCATGCTCCATAAAAGAGTATAGATCTACAGTCGATAATTTGATACAATTGATAATTTTTTTAAGTCCGCTAAAAATAAATGTTCACGTCGAATATAACTCCTTTTTGAGCTATGCTAAAAGCAGTTAAAGATACACACGTTAGTTAAAATCTCTCTCTGAGTGTAACAAGTAGAATAAATGTAGCAGAATATGCTGTAATTGCATTTAAAATTGTTTTGCACAGAATGAAATGTTTTCGTGACTGTTGTGGTTTTTTTTTGTCCGCATAAATAAAATATCATATTCAAATAGACAATTAAAGTAAGAGACCTTGTTACACGAACAGCGTGAATTATATTACAATATTAACGGAACGGTTATTTATCAACTGTCTCGTTTTCATACAATGTCATGAATCAGTTTCAGTTAAATTGTGCTTTTAATAATAACTGATATTTTATTATGTTATAATTTTGTTACGTTGTTAACGTTTGTCTTCTCTAAAAACGTGAATATAAATAACCAAGTATATTTGTTTCAATAAGGTTAACAGTTCGACCGAGTGGGTTAATTGCTGATTTGCAAAAACGTAAATTTTTATTTGTTTTGTATTATTGTGTTTAAAAGAATGACATGATCAAATGAGATAATCCGGCGAAAGAGTTTCCAGGAATTAAACTCAAAGTTCAAACTAAGCTTATAATCATTTTTATTGATATTTAAGTATATAACAATAATATTATTAGTTCCCTGCCTCGTTAGTGAAATATAAGCTAGGTGAAGTAATTAGCTAGCCTATAAGGCAGCAAATCCCGATGTCCTGGATTCGAACTCCGTGGGCCATTGCCAATTGCCAAAGTTTGTCAGAACGACATCAGCCGTGTGAATGTTACAAATTCTTAACCCTTTAGTTTTATAATTTCTTAGATATCTATGATAATTTCCAAACATGAAGCATAAAATAAGCATAATTCTGGGTTAATTTTTATTATAATATAACATACTAGTAATCGCCGACGGTTTCGTCCGCGGGTTAGCGGGAGAAGGGCGACTATTATGTAAAAAAAAGTCCGTACTTGGGGTTCAAGCTTGCTCCATAACAAAATTTTATAAAAATCGGTTCAATAGTTTACCCTTAAAGGGTAAAAGATAAGCAGTTTCGCATTTATTAGTATAGAATATTTGTGTAGGCAGCTTTAGCTATGAACTGTTTCACAACAAAGTTTTAAAGAGCACTTTTGTTTTTAGAAATGAAAATTTATTGATCTGTTTTGAATTATGATCATATAATCATAAATTTAATTTGATCAAAACTGATCTTTTAAAATTATCGCCCTCTCCACAGCTAGTCTCATAAAAAGTTACATGCGATTAGAGTGATAAATAAAAATGTTATATTCTTAATTGAAATCCAACCCCAGCTGACATAAGTTATAAATTAAATAATTATTATAGTATTTATTTATTATAATAAACATAATAATTAAACACACACAATTATTTTATTTCTTTTTATACGTAAATACAACATGCAATTTCCATGAAATATAATTATTGTAAACAAGTACTTGGTAGGTAATAAATAAACATATACTTAATATATTTTTATTTGTACCATAATTTTACTACCTTTTAATATAGTTCACTTAAATAATACTATATTTTAAACTATATAATAAGGACTTACTTAATTCTTAAGCGATATCCATGCAATGAAAACTTTTTCAGTCACTAAACACTGACTTTTTCAAAGTCACTGTTTCATTCACATAAATTTTCACAAGCTTAAGAAATAAAGAAAAGAAACCTATACGGTTTAACCAAATTTTACCACTACTCTGTCACTCTACTTTGTTTTTATAGTGCGAAAATCAAAAATGTTTTTCACTCGATGTTTGTATCTCGCAAGTTATCGTAATGTATGCAGCGAAATTTATAAGACGTCCCGCTTGTCGTTCCTCCTACAACGAACTATATGCAGTTCGACGGGCTCCCACTCAGCGGCGTATGTTTCTATAGGCAATTTTCAACTATTCAATGCTTCACTTCAAATATTTCAATGCTTATTAATAATACATATTACAATAGAATATTCGATTCATACAACAATAATTCATGTATGTATATATATATCATAATAATATGCTTCCCAAATTCCAACCTTACGTCTAGGGGGGCGAACGTGTAATATATAGTAAGTAATTAAGTAACAGCCTGTGAATGTCCCACTGCTAGGCTCCATTTTTTGAGGAGAAATAGCAGAGAATGTGGCAGAATTTCAGTGAAATTAGACCCGTGCAAGTTTCCTCACTATGTTTTCTTTCACCATCAAGCACAAAATAAATTATAAACACAAATTAAGAGTATGAAAATTTTGTAGCCTAAACTATGTAAAACATGTTTATCAATTTATACAAGGAACACAAACAGTAAATTTCAAACCCATTAGTCCGCTTTTTATTCTAATGTTTTCACCCCATTTCACCCCATTCCACTGTTTGGGGTAGAATTTCCAAAAAATGACTAAATACGTACGCATTTAGTTTTGCTCAGAAGCTTTTATATTGAATTTCATTCTTCTACCTTCAAAAATGACAGACTCCATACAAACTTTTAACCCCTATTTCACCCTTGGGGGAAAATTGTCAAAAACATTGAAATGCATATTTATTTATTTCTAATCAGAAGCTTGTACATCAAATTTCATGCTTATAACTTTGAAAATGTCGGATTTCCATTTAACTGTTCATCCATTATTTCATCCCTTTATAGGTGGAATTTTCAAAAATCCTTTCTTAGTGCGTGTTTTTAGGCTCCGCTTTGATCAGTAAGTCAGGATAAGTCATTACATATAAATAGATAATACATAAACAACATAAACAGGAGCACTCTATTAATCGATAAGAGCCTTTGAATTACTCTATGTTTCACGTATGCATGTACGATGGTTTATGTATAATGTATACAATACAGCGATACTTAGTATTGTTGTGTTCCGCTTTATAAAGTACTTACGACATATCTTGTTAGTTCTCAAGGTTAGTAGCGCATGACGTTGTAAGGGATGATAAATATTTCTTAACCGGGAGGGCAAATGACTGACCAAACGCTACGACGGTCAGTACAATCGGGA
The DNA here is from genome assembly GCA_905147175.2 of Nymphalis urticae. Classification (NCBI taxonomy): domain Eukaryota; kingdom Metazoa; phylum Arthropoda; class Insecta; order Lepidoptera; family Nymphalidae; genus Nymphalis; species Nymphalis urticae. Next base: position 10,092,734 of record LR989983.1, read on the forward strand.
AGAATGTTCTGCACTAGCCGCCCCCGCCTTGCCATTTTCCATGCATTTCCATGGTATGTATATGGTATAATACGGTTTTTATACTATCCACTTTGTTGCGTACACGCGACTAGAGGGCATGGCACATTTTCTTTCATAACATCCAACCGGTCAAAGTTGTACCCTCTTCGCATCCCGCCTACCACTGAAGACCAAACTGAGGATCTACGGGTTGAAAGTGCCTTTATAAATACGTAACTATTATGCCAAAGTATTTTTTTTATTTTATAACTTTAAGTTACAAGGAAAAAAATAAAAAAAATGTCGCTTATTTCGTTACATATTATAATGAATTAAATAATAATATTAAGGATTATGATATATGTTTACAAAAAATAAGGTCTCATTATTAGGTTTATAATAAAATAAGGTTTTAATATTTCTCCCTAGAACGAAAACAAGCCCGCACACAAGACAGAATGCGACGAAAAACTATTGTGTCAGCCAGTTTTCCCGACGTGATAGGACCCAGTGACAACGAATAAAATTATTTGTTTTATCTTAATTATTTGCTTCCTATATTAGCCGCGTATCGAACTAAAATAATTTGTTTTTTTTTGTCTACGCAGAAAGAAATCAAAATATGTATATAATGTCCCAACTAAAACTAATAAATAAATTAAAGGTTTAATCTGTACGCATACCTAATTATTATTAATCGACCCAGACAAAATCAAACCAAATAAATTGGAATCGAGCACCTATTAAACAATGACTAAAAACTCGATGAACTCAAAAACAACTAACGATCACTATTTATGTTTTTTTCATTCTACAAGTTTTGATTGTTAACTTCTATATTTATAGCTTTATCATTTGATTTTTTTATTCTAATTATAACATGTGCGTTACTTTTTTCCTTATTATTATCGATCTCGATCGTTGAATGTTTTATTGTAAAACTAAACCCATTTATATATCTAATTACTTGACTAGTCAAAATCCGATTTCATCACCTCAGGTCTGAGTTTATTCACGAACGTCTGTTGTTTATATACGAACCGGTGGTAGATTATGACAATCAATAAGTGTCACATCTGAAAACTGAGTAGCCGACAGTAGGCGACATTAACGAGCGACGGAGTTTTATATTTTCCGGAGAGGCAAATGACTACTCCACCTGATGGTAAGTGATAGTAGAGTCCAAACGCGACGACGGCCAGTACAATCGGGAAGAAGGTTCTGCACTAGCCGCCTTCGCCTTGCCGGACCGCAAGATGCCTCTTCACGCCTCGTTTGAAGGAACCCGGGTTCGAAGGAGGGGAACACGTGAGCTGGTAAGGAATTCCATTTTTTGGAAGTGCGACAAAGAAAGGAGTTGCCAAATTTCTTTGTGCGCGATGGAATTAATGTCACAAGCGGTGACATCGACAGCCAGAACGCGTAGACTTTTGAAGGAAGGGGGAAGCAGGAATAGGCATGATGACAGTATTAAAGAATTAAAAAATAAATGATTTTAGAGAAGAAACTATTTTAAAAGAATTATAAACAATTATCCTATTTTAATATACACATTGGGATTAATAAGATTTTTAATAAAATAAAAGTATAAAATTCTGCAATCGGCCATTTTATTTGAAACGCTAATCAGAGCGAATGACGTCACGCTTTTTTATTTATAACCATCTCTCTTGAACGGTCGTTCTGTTTACGCGTTTCAAAATTAATTTTGCATCGAATTGCACGTTGTTAAAATTTGGAATTCATTTTTAACCTTAGGAAATACGCAATACTTTCTGCCTTTCTTCGTTGGGTATAGACACAATACAACGTTTACTGTTTTCTGAGACGTGACGTCACGTCAGGCGCCATGACACCTGCGGGTGTTTTCGAGCGAAATAGGTAAATGAAAATGCAATTATTTGCGTAAGCAGTTAGTTTATTACTGAAATAAAATTATTTTCAGTAATAGTAGACGTGTACCTACATTATAGAAAGTTATTTCTAAATCAGTCATCATGCCTATTAGAGAGAATAATTCCTCAGAGCAGTCGCCGTAATACAGTCGATAGAAAGCGCTCAGCGCTGCTATGTCTCGACGCAATTGTAAAGGCTTGAGGGTGTTAGTGACCTTTACGTCACCAATAATGCGGACCGCACGTCGCTGCAACCGATCCAAAGCCTCAAGTAGGTACTTAGCGGAGCCATCCCAAAGGTGCGAGCAATATTCAACGCAAGACCGTGCCTGTGTTTTGTACGACAGGCACAGTTGTTGTGGCGTGAAAAAAACGACGCACCTTGTTCAGAACTCCGAGCTTCCGTGAAGCTGTTTTTATGACAGCCTCGATGTAATCTCTTGGACTAAGATCGCAGTGAATGTCCATCCCCAGCATGGCGATTTTGCTTTGTATTACCAGCGGAGTGCCACAGAGGGAGGGAAGAGAGAAAAATGGTGACTTTATCGCTGTGAGAGCGCATACCTGTGTTTTCTTGGCATTAAGCTCAACAAGATTATCAGAGCCCCATTTAGCGATAAGCTCTAACGTCCTATTGAGTTTAATAACAAGATCCTCTCGCCTCTCCTAAATTTCCGCTCGCCCAGCAACTGCGCGTCCGTGGTATCCATGCACTGTACTATCGTCTGCATAGCAATGAATGTTCCCGAGAGAGAGCATATCATTGATATGCAAAAGAAAGAGTGTGGGAGATAGCACAAATACCTGGGGGACCTCAGCATTCACTACATAGAATTTTGAAGCGCAACCATCAACTAAAACACGAAGGCTGCGCTTGTGTAGGCAGCTGGCAATCCAGGTGCATAGCTGAGCAGGCAGACCATATGCCGGCAGCTTGGAGAGAAGACTTCTGTGCCAGACCCTGTCGAAAGCCTTGGAGATATCGAGGCTGACAGCCAACGATTCTCCATGCTTGTCAATAGCTTCACCCCAGAGGTGTGTTACGTACGCTAGAAACCCGAAATGACGATCATTAATCAGTCAGTGATCTTCTAGGTAATGTATCAGTTTGTTGTTTAAAATCCGTTCCATCACCGTACAAAGTACTGAAGTGATAGCTATTGGCCTATAATTTGCCGGGTCAGACCGATTCTCTTTTTTTTAGTCAGTTTTGAGGGATTTCAACCATGATTCATGGTGAGCATTAAAATCCCCCAAAAACACCAATTCCGCGTTGGGAAACTGCTCTTGCAAAGCATCTGCCATCCGACTAAGATGGTCAAACAATCGGCTTGTTTCCAAGTCGCCACTGTGGGATCTGTAGAGGCACACGTAGACCCGACTCTGACGAACCAGATCCACACGTACCACCAACATGGAGAAGGAGGGGTCCTCCAAGCAGCGCAGTCGGTAACAGCAAACATCCGTCCTGACGAACAAACAAACTCCGGCTTTCGCTTTGAAGGATCCTTCGAGCATGTAGCCGGGATAATTAAGGTAGCTGGTATCGGCAGGACAGAGTATTTGTGTCTCCGTGAGAAACAACATTGCTGGCCGTGCTGTCTCGAGATGGTGGTGGCCAGCGTTGAGGTTAGCGTGGAGTCCACGGATGTTAGTGAACTCGATCTCAAATAGCGTGGGTATGGTTTGGGTGGGCACCGCTGTACGACCGTTATTTATACTTTGTTTTTGGGAAAAAAATGGAAAAGAGACGTGAAGCGAGCGACGTATTACCATGACAGGGATGGGCAAAGTGTGGAGGCGTGTTTTCCCAAGTGGTTGCCAATAGGGAAAAAACGCTGACCCGCACCCCCCCGGAAGTGGTCACCGGGACCCCACCTTCCGGTTACCAACCGGCACGACGGTCAACCCCGAGATTATGCGTGGGGCCTGGTGGGGCAGCCTCGCGAGCTGGTTAGGCACGCTCGGGCCCCTGTACTATGCCACGGGCGGCCAGCGGAACAGCAGTTTCTTCGGGTCTCCCTGTCCGGCAGGTCAAAACAATTTCCCACGGCATTGGTTCAGCATGGTATGATAGAGTGTGGGGATGATAGACAGATAAAGGAAATGAGAGCTGTAGACGATAACCGCCGGATAAAAACTAAACAACACTTACCATTCATTTTCTTAATTCACTGTATTTCATTAATGTAATGGAAATATTCATTGTTTGATTTAAAGTTAAATGTAAAGTAAAAAAAGGAATATATTTTTATCCTGAAGCAGTTAATTAATTTCGAAGAGCAATTGAGTTAACGATATTTTTTGTCAGTCCATCTTTAGCCTACACAAATAAGCTCAATGGTTTGCCCACTCGAGAACATGCTGCGTATACTTGCCCGTGTGATAAACATGGTGTGCCCAAATCTAAGCCACAAACGGACATCGTTTGGCCTTGCGACTTATCGATTGTCAATATACATTATATATAAATGAAGCACCATCCTGCGAATTTTTTTATGCATTTGTTTATTATTGTTTTCTTAGGTTATGTCTACGGATTTTGTGTGTGAGTGGCGGCTCATCGTACATTCGTCCCACATTATGAGATAGAGCTTTCGAAAAAGGTGGTCCGTTATTTGTTTTCTTTATAATATTGGTAAATGGTCACCCATGTACATTGGCACTATAAAAATATTAACCATTCCTTGCATCGCGAATGCGCCACCAACCTTTTAAACAAACATAGTATGTTCAAAGGTGGCGCTGCTAACAGAATTCAAATGGAATTAAGTTTTAATTACTTTCAATAATTAAATTTGATTCAGAATAATGATATTATTTCTAAAGGATTTTATTTCGAATATTGTCAAAGTAATTTAAACCCTTTAACAAAAACTTAATCATCAAAAATGTCTTTAAAAGTTTCATGCTATTAAAACAGTTTACTATAAATAAAATATTGTTATAATTTCTCGATAAATAATGGTCTTTGATTTTGTTTTTTTTTTGATAGTTTTTTTGATGTTGAGCATATGATTATACTATTATTTCTCTGATTATAATGTCAATAGTAAACATACGCCATAGTAACGTCCTTGGCGGGCGGTATGTTCAAGATAGAACATAAACATAATAGACATTTGCCTAATATTATTTAGTTTATCTTCTCATCAATAGATGGCGTTAGATGTATTTTAAATCGCGCTATAAGAATGTTTTTTTTTTCAAAGTATTAAGTAAGTTTTATAAATTCATAATGAGAGAGAATAATTACACTGATATCTAATGTATACTTGAATATACATGATTTATTAACTTATTTTTCAATATTGCATTATTTACACTTGCTACAATTTAAGTTTTTTTACTTTCCTTCATAAAATTGCGATGAAGACACGATATAAGTCCCGTGTAAATTAAAACAATAACAAAAAAAATGTACGATTGGGAAAGAAGAGACTCGGAGAGGTATGAAGTCCTTTGCGACATTTTTTCGTGTGTGAATGGAATTCAGGAACATCCTTGCTACTACGGAAACATGCCGATGAGCAAACCGTTCAATGGTGACATCCTAACACGCACACATTCGTTATTTTGTTGGATTTGTTCGTCTGTTCTTTTTGCTCTATTATTACGCATGCTTGATGTTTTATTAGTTTGACGGCCCAAATGGGCCCTCTTGCGTCTTGCTAGCATTTTTCATTGTTACACACACACACACAAATAGACCCAATTGTTGTATTTACTGATAAAAACGGCATACCGATAATGTATTTGATCTTTAAGTATTTTATCAACCTTTTCAATATTATAAAACACGTTTATATTTCTTATCAATGAAATAAATCGTTAAATATTTTGCAAATTTTTAAATGTCAAAATGACGGAACGCTTCTCGTGAACGACGTAGACGTAAGTTCGATGAGGTTCACTTTAAGTAATTATTTTGATATTGTTCATACAAAAATACTAAAATCGTGATTACAAAATGGGATGATGGGTTAGGAGGGTGAAAATTTGGGGTTATATATATATTTTGATGCTTAATCAAAATAAAATACAAATTTAAAAAAAAAGTCTAAAAAATAGAAAAAAAAATTTGGATGTGGACACCCTTATCAGCTAGCGGTATGAAATATACTTTACGACCTATTCTCATACCTCCTAAATATACAAAACAAATTTCATAAAAATTGGCGAGCCTTTTTTGAGGAGTTCGACCAAAAACACCGTGACACGAGATTTTATATATTAGATTTGATTTTTTGATCTGATACATTAAAAAAAAAAGCCTATTTATATATATTTATATTTCAGAACAGTAAACTTATTATTATTTTAAACATATTTAATCAATAATCAGATCAATTTACCTTTAGAAATATAAATTTTACGTACCCCCAACGGAACCCCGCGTACCCCCACGGGTACGTGTACCGCAGGTTGAGAATCGCTGTACTAATGTAAAAAATTCAATTATGAAAATAAACATTACTTGTGGACGTACTGTGTGTTCTCATCGCTGGGATCTCCGTGTATCAATGACTTGGCAAAATCCACTGCACTCTTTACGAATTCGTTATAAATGGCTCTCTACGTTACGCTACGTGAAGCAGCGACGCATATTTGCCCTTGATGAGTAAACACGCCCAATGCAGCAAACGGTACAGGGATATTCACTGCAATTTAATTAATTATTACATAATTAACGAATAAGTTTTTTGTTGTAGGTAGCGTAGTCAGTCAAGTGACAAGGATGTACCGTAGGAATTTCCAAGTGTATTTTTATTGATTTATATTTATATAATCAATGAAATTAAATTATTTTTCTTCGATATAAAACATATACTTAATATAATATATTCAAATATGAAATATTATATAAAGCTACTTCTCATGGTAACAATCTCGTAACGATAACGATTTACAACAGCAGGAGAAGTCTATAATAATTTGTAAATAAATTGTAGTAAAGTTTTCCTCTATGTAAGCCATTTCTAGGACATTTTTAGTGTATAGTGTATTATTTTTCTACAATGTTATATATTACATATAACTATATCATTTTTATTGGAAATTAGAAAATGGCGGGTGTTCAATGGATGCGAATAGCACAGGACGAGGAGAATGGGCGCGCTGGCGAGGAGGCCTATGTCCAGCAGTGGATCAATATGGGCTGAATATGAATAATTTAAATAAAACCATCACCTTAGACGAGATGCGTGCATATGCACAAGTAATAAATAGATATGTATTCTAAAAATATATGTCATCCACAAGTAATCTTGAGTAAGTGTTTTCTATAGTAATGTGCCGTCAGCACATCGTCTTTTTAGTTGTACTTTATATTTGGCATGACGAAATCATAACAATTTATTATTAGATTATTGTAATACCTTAACCAGTCAGTCGGTACAGGGTACTCAAGCAATTGTGACGTGTCGTAAATAAAAATATATTATTCCTTCGGTCTTTGAGTATTGGCTAGCCTCATACCTGGATCCGTCCCTGAATATTATATGTCTCAGTATCACAAGATAATCTACACGCCAAAGTAAAAATATATAAGATATAAACATATAAAATAATGTTCTTCCAATGTTCTTGTTGTCAGATCCAATTAGAGATTGGTCCGGAAGACATTATAACATATAAATATGTATTTTACATAAAATAACTTACGATCTGCATCATTCATAATAACAAGTGGACTCTTGCCGCCGAGCTCTAGTGCAACTCTCTTCAAGTTGTATACTGGGGTATATGGGGTATTGTGGTATTGTATATGGGGGCTGCCTGTTGAATCAATTTTCCTACCTAGAAAGTTCTAAGATTTAATTTTTATATTCTTATTATTATAAACACAAAGTATTTAGTAAAACGATATTATAAGAAGGAAATAAATAACAACAATTAATAAAAATATTAAGTTATATGTTAAATTAGACGATTTATTTCATTGTCTAACCAAATACTTGTCTTGAATTGGAATTACCATCAAAGATGTATGATTAATTATTATTTGCAAATGATTGTTTTATATTCATAAGTTTGATAATTATTTGCTTTCTGAGGCACGTGTCACCAACACCAAAGATGGAGACAATCCGTAGCGTAACATCATATGTATAAATCGAATCGCTACAACGACTAAAACGTGATCTACCTCTAATGAGCCAGTGAAAGAAATCATTGTGACATCTAGATGATGAGCGAGGGCATCACCAGCGGTCTCGCCAAAGCCTGGCACAACATTAACAACACCTGGTGGCGCTCCCGCTTCAGCGAGTAGTGCAGCCAATGCAAGCGAAGTCAAAGGAGACTGTTTGGCAGGCTTTACGATAACTGTACAACCTAAATATTACAAATTAAATGTTAATATTAAAAAAGTATGTAAAGGAAGTTTTGGTGTTCCAATTCATCAGTAACTAATAAAAAATTAAAATTAATTTCAAACAGGACTGGAAATTACACTAACTTATCCGTTATTTGTTTTCTGAGAGTAGTTTTTACTGAATTTGTACTGACAGGACGGTGTGATTAATAATTAAAATGACAGCGTTTTCGACGTATTAACAGTCATATTTACATTCAAATTTAAAGGCGCATTGTATCGTGCTATGGGAGTTGTACTATCCGCTTTTGATTTTGTATTCACTTTTGTATTACTGTTCCGTGCGTTCAACCTGTCTTTCGTTTTATAATCTGAAGATATTAATAGTATTCTGAAAATAACTGAAATAATTTACTAATTCAATTCAATCTAATTTAATTTACAGTAAGAAGCAATCATGATTTAAAATTATTATTTTTAATTTAGTTCTTACTTAACGGCCTTTATTTATACACGTTGTTTAGCAGGTATTTAGTTTAACATTGATTTCTCTTTTTTTGTTCATAAACAACATTTTTAGGTTGTTACAATTTAAAAAAAAAAGTAAACTACATAATATTAATTAGTTACGAATATATATACTTACGATAAAAATATTAAGTGGTAGCCAACACACCGTGAATACGACCACAACGGTTATCATCATTTTAACCATCTGAAAAAAAGAGTGTAAGATATATTTTTTTAATTATAGACATGTGTGACGGAAATTTTTGCCGTATTTATACAATGCTACTATAAGAGAGAAGATTTGTTTTTTTTTTAATGTTTCTTTGTAATGGAAAAACTCAAAAATGACTACCTATTTTCCAACTGAAACCACCACACACAATCAGATGGTCAATTTGCTAATCTGCCTAACCATTTTCAAGAAAAAAAAAAGGTCACTAAAACTGAAAATTTGGATTACTTAATTAAGTAGGTAATGTTGATTTTCAACAAATATTCTTTATTAATTATATTACCACCCTTGTACTCTTGGCACTCAATAATGTTAATTGGTTATTAGTCTTTACTTGTTCGCTTTCCACACGTTTATAGTCCTGGATATTATATATTTTTTTCTTTACACTGAGTTCACATTAGACGCGTTTGGCAACGCAACTTTAAAACTAGCTTCATAGGATATAAGCAAATTATGAATGCAAAGTATTTGTATAATTATTTTTATATTTTTATTTAAACATTTTAAATTCTGAAAATTATTCTCAACTTTAAATATAGTATGGTATATAAATTATAATTTAAATTAATAAATGTATCAGTAACAAAGTTACAATTTACGTATATAATATTGTCTAGGTCTTATAAGCTTAACGGTGACTGCTGTGTGGAATCATACGTTTAATAAAAATGTAAAGGTTACTTAGACCTGACCTAACATAACAGAGATCTTTATCAAGAAAGTTTATAATACGGGTAAACTAAATCACATGATCATGGTAATTTCTATAATTTGTATCTACTAAGATTTTTTATCGAAACTCTTACCTTTCACTTAGAGTGTTACGACCGTACGAACAAATGAGTGCAGTGCGAATTGGAGAATCAGTAACGCGTGAGTGTATTGTTCCCTCTGTCCAGGATAAGCCCATTTCTCGTTGCAAATATACCTAAAATTAAAATATATATATATATAAATTAGCACTAAATATCAATCAGAATATATAAAATCTATTGTTGGTAATATTACCATTACATAAATATTAAAAAAAGTAAGAAATAACAATGAATACATAAACTAAGACTGTATACATGTGACTTGACAGGAGCAGCCAAGTGCCTCGTTGGTCTATTGGCTATAAGGCGGCAGATCATTACCGAAACCGAACGTTAACAGTGAGCATCTAATGTAAATGTAAGCCGTTCAGAAGGCAACCGTGAGCGTTTAAAATGGCACTAAAATGATGGTACCAAGTCGTTCGCACTGCCTGTTTTCCTTATAATGGAAACATAAATAACACAACGAAACACCTTAACGAGTTAAAAGTCTCTGGAAGTATTATTATATTACGTATAAATACGAAAACTAAATTTTATATTGATTTTTCACATATCTTTATAGTTCATATACTACCGGGTAACCCTAACATTGGTCCTTCGAGCCGGAGTGTTTTTTGTGAGCGGTGAAGCCGCTTCTCCCGTGTCTCCGCAGTGGATTGCTGCAGTAAGGAAACACGCAACAGAGGCCGCAGCAGCGGGATCCCAGCCGTGCATTGGTGGGCGGACGGAGCAACTGCAGCGGATTAGTTCAAAGTGTCGCACCTACAGAGGGTGCCACTTACACCAGGTCAACAAATTGTGTTTGTGTGAAGTGCAATGTTGTGAGTACATTATTTTTCAATATTTATTGGTGAATAATCAAAAGTGAAAAAGTTAACTTGTCTATTGAATTGAATTTCTAATAATATTTCAATTTAAAGAAATTTTGAACTTTGAAAATTTACGAAGAATTTTAAACTTTATTTATTAATTAATTTAGATTTACTTTTATAATTTTAAGCATGTTAGTTAAGGACTTAGAATAATTTATAAAAAAAAAACAAAGGAACCGGGAACCTATGCCCGATTTCCAAAAGAGTTGATTAATTTCAAAACACTTGTAAAATTATACAGATTTGATTTGAAAAAAAAAATACTACTTTTATTTTAAATTATCTAAATTCATAATTTGGATATTTTAAAAATGGAAGGTATAATAAATGTTTTAAAAAATTCGCAAAATGTAATAAAGAAAGTTCTAATTAACTTTAAAAAATGTAGTAAAGATAGATTAACAGTAGAATATATTGAAAACAAGCAAGAATTGATAGAAATGGATTGGTCTATATTTAAAGATAATAATACTTAATTATATGAAAGATTTAAATTGGAGGACATAGAACAAATGGTAGGTGATATTTATGATGATGTTGAGAATACTTACATAGTTTATAAAAGTCTTATGAAAACAACGCTTAACAAAATCTGTTCGACAATGGGATCAGTACAAAGTGAAAACACTTCAGGTATTTCGAAGCCAGTTAATTCGTTTGTTAAGCTACCAAAGATCACTATCCCTATATTTTCTGGTAAATACGGGGAATGGACAACATTTCACGATCTTTTCACATCTTTAGTGCACAAAAATGATTCATTAGATAATGTACAAAAAATGTATTACTTAAAAAGTCACCTTTCTGGTGAAGCTGAACAGCTCATTCGCCACACTCCAATAACTTCCGCTAACTATAGTGAGTGCTGGGCTCAGTTAGAAAAAAGATATAATAATAAGAAATATCTGACTAATTGTATTTTAAAAACATTGTTTGGTCAAAAACGAATAAATGTCGAGTCAGCTTCATCGTTGAAAGAATTATTAGATACCACGTGTGATTGTTTACATGCACTTAGAAACTTAAATATTAATGTAAATACATGGGATATTATTATCATACACATTGTTACGCTCAAACTAGATAGTTAAACTCGTAAACGATGGGAGTTAAATGTTTGCGCCACCGATTCCTATAACGATTTTCCAACCTTTGAACAATTCAAACAGTATTGAAAATCGTTTCCGTGCTTTAGAATTTTTAGAATCAAAGGTATCGATGGCTCAGCAGGTAAATAAAAATGCTTATAACAATTCTTATAGTGCAAAGGTAATGTTAGCCACTAGCTCATCAAGTATGTGCTGTGAATACTGCTCAGAACCGCACAAACTTTGTTTTTGCAAGAAGTTTACTAAGCAGCCTGTTGAAAGTAGACGAGAGTTTGTGATCAAGAACCGAATATGCTATTATATAATTGTTTAGGTAGTAATTACACCGTATATGATTGCAAAAAGGTTACCACTTGTAGAGTTTGTCGGAAGCGCCATCACTCTCTTCTTCATTTTAATCCTCAATCAGAGCAAACCACATCAGTAAAGCCTACAATAGAAAATTTTATTCCTCAACTAGGTCTCATCCGATAGTTTCGTGCTTGTCGACAGGAAGGGTGTCAAAGACAAGACAGGTTTTATTAGCCACAGCGCTAATCAAAGTCGAGTCGAAGAATGGCGAATATCATACCGTCCGTGCCTTAATTAATCAGGGCTCCCAAGCTTGTTGTATAACCGAAGCAGCAGTTCAATTTCTTAGTCTAAAAAAGACACCTATACAAGCACCTTTATCAGGACTTGGTGAAAATAGTTCAACCATTGCTAGGTTTATGGTACATTTAAATATAAGATCAAGAGTGAATTTCGACTTCGTGTTAAATCTGTGTCTTGCAGATCCAGGATTCCACACCTCCAATAAAATTGATATTTTATTAGGTGCTGACGTTTACAGCCACATCATTACTGAGGGGATAATAAAAAATCCTGCCGGCAATTTAATCGCCCAAAATACGACCTTAGGATGGGTCATCCCGGGTGTTGTGGATAACGAAAATAAAGAGAGGTAAAAAATTATCAATATATAACATGCTCAGGTAGATAAAGAAGATGATATTTTAAAAAGATTTTGGGAATTAGAAGAATAAACTAGTACAAAGCAAATACTTACACCGGTTCTATAGTCTAACTACTAGAAGAGATGAAAGTGGGAGATATGTTGTTAGATTACCTTTTCGTGAAGATAATAATGCACTATGCATGTCTGGAAATTCACGAGATATAGCTGAAAAAAGAATTAGGTCATTAGAAAAAAGATTAGGAAATAATCAAGAACTAAAAGAAAAGTACGTAGAGGTTATACAAGAATATTTATCACTAGGATACATGAGACCAGTAGCAAAAGATGATATGAAGAAAGATAAAGCTATTTACTTACCTCATCATGCGGTTGTACGCGACGAAAAAACTACTACAAAAGTTCGAGTAGTTTTTAATGCATCTCAGAAGAACAGTAGCGGAGTTTCTTTAAATGATAATCTTATGGTAGGACCGAAATTGCAAGCTGACTTAAGGCACGCTATATTAAGATGGCGATTGTATCCCATAGCACTGGTAGCAGATATAATTAAAATGTATCGTCAAGTCAGAATTGCTGAAGAAGATGCAATGTTTCAACGCATAATTTGGCATGTTTTTTTTTTTTTTTTTATATTTTCCGGGAGGGCAAATGACTCTACTCCACCTTATTTTAAGTGGTAGTAGAGTCCAAACGCGAGGACGGCCACTACAGTCAGGAAGAAGGTTCTGGATTAGCCGCCCTCGCCTTGCCGGCCCGCAAGATGCCTCTTCACGCCTCGTTTGAAGGAACCCGGGTCGTTAGAGGAGGAGAATACGTGAGCTGGTAAGGAATTCCATTTCTTGGAAGTGCGACAAAGAAAGGAGTTGCCAAATTTCTTTGTGCGCGATGGAATTGATGTCACAGTTAGTCGGTGACATCGAGAGCCAGCTCGCGTAGATTTGTAAAGGAAGGGGGAAGCAGGAATTAGGGAAAATAATTCCTCGGAACACTCGCCGTGATACAGTCGATAGAAAGCGCTCAGTGCTGCTATCTATCGACGCAATTGTAAAGGCTCGAGGGTGTTAGTGACCTTTACGTCGCCAATAATGCGGACCGCACATCGCTGCAACCGATCCAAGGCCTCAAGTAGGTACTTAGCGGAGCCATCCCAAAGGTGCGAGCAATATTCAACGCAAGGCCGTACCTGTGTTTTGTACAGCAGGCACAGTTGTTGTGGCGCGAAAAAACGCCGCACCTTGTTCAGAACTACGAGTTTTCGTGAAGCTGTTTTTATCACAGCCTCGATGTAATCCCTTGGACTAAGGTCGCAGCGAACGTCCATCCCCAGCATGGCGATTTTGCTTTGTATCACCAGCGGAGTGCCACAGAGGGAGGGAAGAGGAAAAAACGGTGACTTTTTCGCTGTGAGAGCGCATACATGTGTTTTCTTGGCATTAAGCTCAACAAGATTATCAGAGCCCCATTTAGCGATGAGCTCTAACGTCCTATTGAGTTCAATAACAAGATCCTCTCGCCTCTCCTCAATTTCCTCTTCTATCTTATCTGCTCGCCCAGCCACTGCGCGTCCGTGGTATCCACCATGCACTGTACTATCGTCTGCATAGCAATGAATGTTCCCGAGAGAGAGCATATCATTGATATGCAAAAGAAAGAGTGTGGGAGATAGCACAAATCCCTGGGGGACCTCAGCATTCACTACATAGAATTTTGAAGCGCAACCATCAACTAAAACACGAAGGCTGCGCTTGTGTAGGCAGCTAGCAATCCAGGTGCATAGCTGAGCAGGCAGACCATATGCCGGCAGCTTGGAGAGAAGACTTCTGTGCCAGACCCTGTCGAAAGCCTTGGAGATATCGAGGCTGACAGCCAACGATTCCCCATGCTTGTCGATAGCTTCACCCCAGAGGTGTGTTACGTACGCTAGAAGATCGCCTGTAGACCGTTTTTAATCGAAATCCGTACTGACGATCATTAATTAAACACTGATCTTCTAGGTAATGGATCAGTTGGTTGTTAAGAATCCGTTCCATTACCTTACAAAGTACTGAGGTAATAGCTATTGGCCGATAATTTGCCGGGTCAGACCGATCCCCTTTTTTGGGAACCGCTCGCACATTAGCTCTTCTCCAAGCCTCCGGCACACATCCCGAAGAAAGAGAAAGTTGGAACAGGCGCGTTAACACGGGAGACAGCTCCGCCGCGCACTTCTTCAGCACTATGGCTGGTATTCCATCGGGACCGCTAGCTTTCCGTACATCAAGTGATTGCAGCTCCGCACGCACATCACGCTGCCTGATTTTGATGTCAGGCATCGTGTGGCCACAAGAAGGTATTACTGGGGGCAGAGCACTACAATCATCGATGACGGAGTTGTCGGCAAAGAGTTTAGCCAGGAGATCAGCTTTCTCTTGCGGACTGTGAGCTAGCGATCCGTCCGGACTTCTGAGCGGTAACAGCGAAGGTTGGCAGAAATTGTTTTGCACAGACTTGGTCAGACGCCAGAAGCTACGGGAGGCCCGAGGATGTGAAATAAGGTCATGACCAATCTGTACAATGCGCTGTGCGTCCGCTCTCGTGTAAGCCTTCCTACAGGACTTGGAGTATTTATTGTAGATTGCTTTCAGTGAGTCAATGTTAGATGCCCCGCTAATGCAGCCATTGATCCACTCGCGATATGCCGCCTGCTTAGATGATACAGCGTCGGCACATTCGCGAGTGAACCAACGGTTACGCGCACCCCTACTGTCGAGATCTGAGCTAGGAATGTAGTATTCCATTCCCAACATGATCTCGCCAGCAACAGCAGCGGCACTAGCTGTCGGGTCATTCCCACTGAAGCAACGTTCCTTCCAAGGGACTGACGCATAGTAATCGCGCATACCGTCCCAATCTGCCGACTTGTAGTGCCAAACGCGACGTTTGCATACCGCTGGTGGCGGCAGCTTGGCCTGTAGCACTTTGGTAGATATGAGGCTGTGATCCGAAGAACCAAGTGGAGCTTGAACCACAACCTGATATTCCACCGGGTGAGAAGTCAGCAGAAGGTCCAGTAGAGAAGGCGCTTGCCCATCAATGTCTGGGATCCTGGTGGGCTGATCAACCAGTTGGGTCAAGTCATGTGTGAGAGCAAAAGCATGAGCAGTCCTTCCAGCATGGTCAGTTTTGAGGGATTTCAACCATGATTCATGGTGAGCATTAAAATCCCCCAAAAACACCAATCCCGCGCTAGGAAACTGCTTTTGCGCAGCATCTGCCACCCGACTAAGATGGTCAAATAATCGGCTTGTCTCCAAGTCAGCATTGTGGGATCTGTAGAGGCACACGTAGACCCGACTCTGACGAACCAGATCCACACGTACCACCAACATGGAGAAGGAGGGGTCCCCCAAGCAGCGCAGTCGGTGACAGCAAACATCCGTCCTGACGAACAAGCATACTCCGGCTTTCGCTTTGAAGGATTCTTCAAGCATGTAGCCGGGATAATTAATGTAGCTGGTATCGGCAGGACGGAGTATTTGTGTCTCCGTTAGAAACAACATTGTTGGCCGTGCTGTCTCGAGATGGTGGTGGACAGCGTTGAGGTTAGCGTGGAGTCCTCGGATGTTAGTGAACTCGACCTCAAACAGCGTGGGTATGGTGGGGGTGTGCACCGCTGTACGACCGTTATTCCTGCTTTGATGCGCTACCATATGGGAGAAAATAATGGAAAAGAGACGTGAAGCGAGCGACGTATTGCCACGATAGGGATGGGCAAAGTGTGGAGGCGTGTTTCCCCAAGTGGTTGCCAAAAGAGAAACTACACTGACCCGCCGGACGGAAGAGCCCCTGAACCCCCCGGAAGTGGCCGCCGGGACCCCACCTTCCGGTCACCAACCGGCACGACGGTCCACCCCGAGATTTTGCGTGGCCTTATGGGGCAGCCTCGCGTGCTGGTTAGGCACGCTTGGGCCCCTGTACTATGCCACGGGCGGCCAGCGGAATAGCCGTTTCTTCGGGTCTCCCTGTCCGGCAGGGCAATACAGTTTCCCCCGGCATTGGTTCAGCAGCCGTCTCCACTGGACCAACACCCATCGCGGCAATGCTCGCTCGGGCACTGGCTGTACGCTGGCTGACCTCGAAACGCGGCTGCAAGCCACTTCACGAGATTTTCACCATGCGTACGGTGGTAACAAGCCAGGCGGATGTTTATCATCCTACCACCAGATGAGCAGATGGTCGCTCAGATATCCCTTAGTCGCCTCTTACGACACCCATGGGAAAGGGGCAGTGAAATGTATTCTTTCTCCGTCACTGCACGGATATGTGATTGTCCGGAAAAAGAAATTGTTGACTATGAACTAACAGTCAACAGACAGTAACCTTTGGTACAGCTTCTGCACCTTATCAAGCCGTTCGGACGTTACACTAAGTTGCTTTTGATGATTTACCGGCGTTAGTTGGGATGAAGAGCTAAACATGGAGTTAGTGAAGGAGTGGATTGACTATCGAGAGCAACTGTCACTACTTACCGACGTACGCATACCTCGTTGGATAGGCACAAGATTGAATCAGAAGCTGGAACTGCATGGATTTAGTGACGCTTCGAAGACAGCTTATTCAGCCGTGATTTATTTGAGGACCATTGACCTTGAAGGTAAAATACACGTTACACTTATTGTTGCAAAAACCAGAGTAGCTCCTGTATAACAAATTAGTATTCCACGTTTAGAGTTGTGTGGAGCAGTTCTTCTGTCACAACTTCTGATCGAAACAGCTAATGTCTTGAGTATTCCTAAAGATCAAATTATAGCATGGACTGATTCCACAGTGGTACTAGCCTGGATAAACAACCACCCAAGTAGATGGAAGACGTTTGTAGCTAATCGAATATCCGAAATACTAACGAACATGAAAGCATCTCAATGGTTTCATGTTTCGACAAAGGACAAACCCGCAGACTGTACATCTAGGGGAATACCGCTGAAAATCACTTCTCACCTGTGATTTATGGTTTTCAGGACCATCATTCCTGAAAAGGGACAATATATCCTATAACAGACCAAAAAATTAAGACAAATTAAACTTGGATTTAGAAGAGTGCGTTAAATCTTATGTAACAGTTGTTCCAAAAAATTCAATTTTCAAAAGGTATTCTACATTGAAAATGTTAATTAAAGTTATATATTGTCAAGGATTCCTGAAAAAAGAACGAAATATATCGTGGAATGTATTTACAAAAGGTAGAATTAGATGCTGCGGTAGAATGTTGTATAAGACAAACACAAATGGAAATATTTACAAAGGAATATATACAATTACAGGATGAAGGCTATTTACAAATAAAATCAAATGTATTGAAGTCACTCTGTCCTTACCTTGATGATAAAGGAATAATAAGAGTTGGTGGCAGATTGGAGAAAGCTCAGTTGAGTGAACAGACCAAACATCCGATTGTACTACTGCGCTGTAGTCCAGTTACTCGACTTATATTAGAAGATGCTCATGCCAAAACGCTGCACGGAGGTCTTCAGTTGATGATAAGTTTTTTGAGGACAACCTACTGAAAAATTGGAATCTGAAACTTAGCCAAACACCACATCTACAAGTGTGTTAAGTTACAAAGAGCAAAGATAAATAATAAATTTATGGGCTCATTACCGTCGGTTAGATGTACTCCAGCTCGTCCATTTTTACATAGCGGTGTAGATTACGCGGGACCCATAAATGTTAGAACAACGAAGGGTCGTGGGCACCGTTCGTACAAAGGCTATATATGTATTTTTATATGCATGGTTACTCGTGCTTTACATTTAGAAGTAGTCAGTGACATGAACACGCAGGCATTTTTGGCAGCTTTCAGACGTTTCGTGTCTAGAAGAGGTCACTGTGCTAAGTTGTGTAGCGATAACGGTACCACTTTTGTCCGTGCCGCAAGAGAGTTACAGGAATTAGTATCAATTCAACCATCTATTGCAGAGCACTTAGAATCGAATTGTACGGAATGGCACTGCATTCCTCCGCACAGTCCCAATTTCGGTGGACTGTGGAAAGCAGGGGTGAAATTAATAAAATTTCACTTAAAAAGAGTCATAGGTGACTCGACCCTTACATTTGAGGAAATGACCACGTTTATGACCCAAGTGGAAGCTTGTTTGAATTCGCGACCCATGAGTGTTATTCATGTCGGTGATCCTGGTGAAGCATTACCTTTAATACCTGGACATTTCCTAATTGGCGAGCCGTTACTGAATATACCGGATAATCAATATGAAAGTACAAATCATTTGTGATGTAGTATGTATGTGGTACATATGTATGCTTGGGTGCGTACTTATAATAATGTTTAATGGACTAAATATACTCAGTATTCGATCATCATTAGAGACGTTTTATCGTGTCTAAGTCCCATGCTTATATGGCGACCCTGCCACTTGAGCGGGATCAAGTTAATCATGTTTACTTTTAATCTGGAATGTGTTAATCTGTGGAAAAGTCATAAAATTACAAATATTATTATATTTAAAGATAATCATCATCATGTGCCAATCTAAAGTGAACAACGAGTAAATCTTTATAAACCAAAACAGTGCCGGTGGAGGAAAAAATTCAGCTACAGTGGAAGAAATCAAATTTCATCTGTCAGCAATAACATAGTCTTGATGATTTTATGTACAATATTTTTCCTTGGTTTATTATATATTGGCTACAGGTTATATAAGAAATGCCATCAATCTTGGATGAGAGACCAGTTAACGCGACATGTGCTAAGACATTCTAATCAACCCAGACTATCTAATCCGGAATCCTAATGTTACATGCGAAGATTGTTATTGTAGAGCTACCAATTCCTGCAAAGAAAACCCAGTGAAGTAATGAGTGTATAATTGTGCATACCTATACTGGAACCAGATGACCGAGGCTAGAAGATTGTAAGTGATAGTGTAATAAAAAATATGTCCAAGTGCTTTTATAGTGAATTGGTGTATGCGTGGTAATATATATGAATAAGCATATCTAAACTATATAAATTTGTCATATAATGGACCGTAATGTATGAACATTTAAATAATTTAAGTATTGAGCTAAATAAAGTAAGAATATATTTGGTGAAAATCGGACCAGGTAGGCGTCAAGATGAAATTGTATTGAAAAAATTAAAAGAAGCTGATAATTTAGTTAGTCAGTTTAATTGTAGTTTGGAAAAGTTAAATACGTTGAGACCTAAATTAAAGGAGAATGAATGTTTAGAATTAGATGAACAAATTTCACAGTTTTATTTATTTATATGACAGTATATTAGATTTATGCAGTAACTCATCGGTAGAGAAGTACTTTAGTAAATTAAAAAACATGGCTAAGTCTGACCTCAAGGTTGCATTGACAAAACAGCTCATTGACGGTGTAGAGTATTATCAATCCGAGCTCGACCAGAAAGGTCAAAGTAAATTAGTAAACTTTGTTTTGAAAAGTCGGTTGTCACAAATGGCTAAACTAAAACTTGAAAATAAATATGAATCAGTTGATAGTTTAATTAAGGCTATGAAAACTCATCTGTTGCCCAAAAAAGCAGCAACAGCACTTCAACATAAATTATTTAATTTGCGACAATTTTTTTCAGATTTATTTGTAGATTTGACGATCTCTCAATCCGAAGGGAGTGAAACCAGTTTGAGTGTATTGAAGCCTTTAAATGAAAAACAGACTATAAAAAGTTTCGGGGATGGATCGAGAAATCGGCGATTAAGTACCATAATAGCAGCAAGGAATTATTCGTCCTTGAGTGACGCTATTCAAGCTGCTATAGATGAACAAATCACTACCCCATCAACATCAGGTGATATATTTTCTATGAGTTACAAAAACAGAAATAACTTTAATCAATACCGGAATTTTAGAGGTCGGTTCATAAAAAAAGAGGTCAGTACACACCAGGAAGAGGACAGGTGCCAGTTCAGGGTACTCAGGCTAAATCAGACGAGAGCAGCTGGACAGGTGGTCGATTCAGAGGACGAGGCCGAGGACGAGAATATGCTCGAGCAAGGTATCATAGAAGCATGTAACAGTGAGTGGTCGAGCCCAGTTCTTCTGGTGCCTAAGAAAATAGACTTGAATGGGTCAAAAAAATGTCGTTTAGTCATAGATTATCATAAATTAAATAACTGTATACAGGTTGATAAATTTCCATTACCTAATATTAGTGAAATATTAGATTTTTTATCCGGATGTATTTATTTTTCGCACTTAGATCTAAATCAGGGATTTTATAATGTTGAACTTGAGTCGAATAGCAGAAAATATACACCTTTTTGCTCGAGGCAGTTTCAAATGACCAGAATGCCGATGGGACTTAAGACAAGCCCTAGTTCATTTTCGCGGATGATGACCATGGCTATGGCTGGTCTTTGTTACGAAAAATGTTTATGTTACCAAGATGATCTGATAGTTTTAGGCCGAAACCAAGCGGATTATAATAAAAATTTAATAGAAATATTTGAAAGATTACGTAAAGTTAACTTGAAATTAAATCCGGCGAATTGTAATTTTCTTCAAAAAGAATTGCTTTATTTAGGCCATATTGTATCAGGAGAAGGAATATTACCCGATCCTTAGAAAATAAAAGCGGTGCAAGATTATCCTGTGCCTAAAAGCGCGGATGAAGTTAAGCGATTCGTAGCGTTTACTAACTATTATCGAAAATTTATACCAAAATTCGCTGAAATTATTTATCATTTAAATTAATTATGTAGCAAAAATACTAAATTTAAATGGGATGATAATTGTCAAAAGTCATTCGAAACCATGAAAAAATATATAACATCGCCCCCTGTTCTACAATACCCTGATTTATCTAGTAAAAACACATTTATTATACAGACTGATGCATCCGGTTACGCGCTGGGAGCTATTTTATCTAATTTCGATGGCCGCCCAGTAGCGTACGCTAGTAGAATCTAACATTGTTCCGGAAAATTCGGTTGAACTTAGGTTTGCCGACAGGAAGTATTTAAATAGGCTACGAATCGAGAATAAGATTACATATGAAAATAATATTTTTTTGTACGATAGATATCAATTAACTTTATTTATAAATCCGTCAGCACTATCTCGGCTTACGCCTACAGAGTTTATAAAAAAGATGTGTGAATTTTGTGATACAATTAAAATAAATAAAATATTTTTAATGAAAAACAAGGACAATAGAATCTTTACACAAAAGTTTAAAAATGAGATAAAAAGTGTTCTGACTGGAGAGGGCCAACTATAATTATTATAAAAGATGTAGAGAGAATCGAAAATAAAGACAATAGGAGAGTTACTTTAAATGACTTCCATCTATTACCTACAAGCGGTCATGCGGGTATAAGACGCATGTTCAATAGAATTAAAAAATATTACTTCTGGCCGGGACTCGAAAAAGATGTTATTAATTTTGTTAAAAAATGTCCAAAATGTCAACAACAAAAATATACGGCATTTGTTAAAGAACCAATGACCCTTACTTCTACGTCTCATACTACCTTTGAAAAAATATATTTGGATTTAATGGGACCCTTCGATAGGGATTCTTGTAACCATTCTTATATTCTAACACTTCAATGTGAGCTGTCAAAATATGTATGCGCGTTCCCATGGTTACTAAAACATCAGAAGAAGTCGCACGGGTGTTCGTGAACAATTTTATTCTACAGCGCGACGTTCCAAGAGAGGTTGCTACCGATCGAGGCGCGGAATTTATGCATTTTTAAGAATACAAACAGAAAATAAACTAGATTCATTGAGCACTTGGCTCCCATTTTGGTGTTTTTCATACAACACGAAGGTATACACTTAAACTAAATTTACGGCATTCGAACTAGTTTTTATGGAAAGATATGTAATTTGCCACGTAATCTCACGAAAACTGTAGAGCCACTATACAATTATGATAACTATCCCAACGAGCTCAAGTATCGATTACAGATGTCACAAACAGAAGCGAGAAATAATTTAATCAAAAGTAAATTGCAGAGGAAAGACAAATATGATCACCACATAAGCCCTACTAAATATAAACAAGGTGATACTTTATTAATTAAAAATGAAACTGGAAATAAGCTCACAAACCTTTATACGGGACCTTACAAGATAATCCGAGATTTATCACCAAATGTAGAGGTGAATATAAACGGTAAATTAGATTTAGTTCATAAGAATCGTACGAAATTGTACTATGACTAATTATATATAACCTATATTATGTACTCATCGATAGTTTTTGATCTTATATCTCTAAGCTAATGTTTATTAAACTTATTCTAATATAACTCCTATATTGCACTACTTACTCGTATGTATAAGAAGAAAAGTAGGTGCTTATGATGTCATTTAATTTTAGATTGTAGATGCTAATGAATTACGAATATCGTTACTCGCTCGATTACTGTTTACAAAACAAGCAATAATTGCTTATATAACGATATTTAACACATGTTTTAAATTTAATTTTAAGCTTTTAAATTATTCCTTAAGTGCAAAAAAAATAAAAAAAATTGTCTTTATTTTGCCGGGGGAGGTGTGATGTAGTATGTATGTAGTACATATGTATGCTTGGGTGCGTACTTATAATAATGTTTAATGGACTAAATATACTCAGTATTCGATCATAATTAGAGACGTTTTATTGTGTCTAAGTCCCATCCTTATACATTTATCACGTTGGCAATTTGTTCAGAGAATGGTTCAATCGTTTTGGAAACATTGGTCAAACGAATACCTCTCTAATTTGATGAACCGGTATAAATGGTCTAGTCAAGTTCCTGAACCATCAGTTGGTGACATAGTCCTGATAAAGGAAAATAATTTACCTCCAAGTCGTTGGTTCTTAGGTCGTATATTACATAAACATCCTGGTAGTGATAATATTACCCGTGTAGTCGGTACAGTACGCACTAAGTCCAACACAATTAAAAGACCAACGTCTACAATTTGCATTTTAACAATTACCGAACAAAATAATGTTTAATTTTTGTTTGTGTGATTAGATCATATTATATTCATATCCATGTTTTAGTTCAACTTTTGTTTTATTATTGTTATGTTTTTGATTATTCTTAGGACAAATGTAATTGTATTAGATAAGGAGACCAAATAATATTTACTATTGCTAAATGTTATTACTCTAAATGTACCTAGAATAAGTATAGATTTATTTTATGTTTTATTGTTATTTAGTTTAAGGTACTTAGTATTTTTAAGTTATTATTGTTCAGTTTTAAGTTTAGTCCAAACCAGTATATTATTGTAAAGAATTACACATAACTCATAATATATATATATATATATATATATATATATATATATTATGAGTTATGTTATATAGTTAGTTATATACTCATATATATATATAATATCTAATAATTACAAATATTAGTACAAAATATTTTATCTGGTTTCTGGTTTTTGGTTTGTATATGTGTACAACTTTTAAGTAAACTCGGAAAGGACGTTCCTTCAGTAACGTCCTTGGTGGGCGGTATGTTCAAGCTCAAATGACATTATGCCAAATAATCATTTAGTTTATTATCTCGTCAATAGATGGCGTTAGATGTATTTTACATCGCGCTAAAGGAATGTTTTTTCTAAAGTACAATACAAGTTTTTGTAATTTCATAAAGTGAGAACAATTACACTATCTGACCAGCAGTACATCATACTCGGTGGTTTTATTTTGAAGTCTCACAGTACCAATACTACCGGGTAACCCTAACAGGTTTTCTATTTTCAATTTACCTAGGTTTAATATTTTCACTGACAAATTATCCATTGCCGGTTTTGTTTTGTAGACTACATTTCCTGACCGATCCTGCCCAGCAGTGAGACAGTTTCTAATCATAACAAATATTATTGTTATTTAGATATTGCTGCAACAGACAGGGTGTCCATGTTTACATGGAGTGCGTATTATTGCGTGTTTAAAAATATAAAAAGCGCTTACATCTTCAAAAAAACTAAAAACAACTGTGCTTAAACCTCTAATAAAACTATACTAGTGTTTGCAAGTGTACTTTTCTAAAGACTATGAGAAAAAAGTGAAATATGTGAATGAAAAGGTGGATAACGGTCGTTTCTATCAACAAATTATGTGATTATCATAAGAGGATTCTAATGCAAAATATTGATAAAACGACATAGTAAGCAACGAAAAAAAGGTAAATTTGTCACGCAATTCAATAAGCTAATAAAAGTAAACATAATATGATGGTCTACACTTTAAACCGACCGCATTTAAAAAAACATTAATTCATATATAAAACGCCAGCTAGCGCCAAGCCAATGAGGAGCGAGATCGTTAGTACAGTTACAACTTGGTACCGCTATGCGACGAAAGAGGGCATCATTTTTAAGAACCTTATATAATTTAGATGTAAATTATTTTACAGTAAATCAAACTTTAAAAATGGAAATTTAAAATATCACTACAAGAAAGAATTAAAAGAATATAAGCCTCAATGATTCTTTAAATCAATCCATCATATGCACGACCCAGAGCGAGTTTCATGAATTGCAGGAAAAAATTAAATTTTTTCAAACTCACTTGGAAGTTGCAAATCGTGAAATGAATGACCTTATTATAAAAAACAATAATCTTAATACGAAAATTCTTATTCGGTAACAGAATTTAAAAACATTAAGTAATGCATGAACGCTCGCCACGAGGGCATCGAGGGCCGCCTCCTTCCGGAGCCTCGGCTGCGGCCTCCACTGGCCGCTGACCGTAGGGCAGCGCAGGCAGCGGCCGTAGCCACGATGAGCAAGGATGCTCCAGCCGCCTCCCGCGCAGCTGGGCGTCGTGACCGGCGCCGTCCAGGCCACTGTCAAACCGAAACGGCCTAAGAAGAGTATGGCTGCCCAAGAGGCGGCAGTCAGGAGGGAGGCTCCTCAGCCGTCCGCGGAGCCAGCCACTCCGACCACGTGGAGAGCCGTGGTCGGAAGAAAAACAAAACAAGGCCGAGAAGCCGAGCTCCAAACCGGCGGCAGTGAAGCCGCAGCGTTAACAATAACGCTGAAGCCCGGTGCCGAGGAAAAAGGGTGGAGCTACGAGAAGGCTCTGGCCCTTGCCAAGAGCCGGATCGGCCTGCGGAAGGTCGGCTTGACGACGGTGTGGTTCCTGACCGCGTGGATGCTCGAGGTGCCGCCGGGCACCAACGAGGCCGAGAAGGCGACGGATGTCCGCCAGGGACAAGCACCGCGAGGTCCTGAGCGCGGAGATCGTCCAGGTCTGTAGTGTAATAAGTAGTATGTAAGTCAGATGGCGTATAAATATTAATTCATCGACCCACGAAGTGCAAGGAGTTGAGGCTGTTAGGCCTGGACGACTCTGTGACGGCGGAGGAAGCCGAGACGGCGGTCGCGGAGCATGGAGAGTGCTCTGCCGGAGCGATAAAGTTGAGAGTCATCGCTTGGGGCTCGAGCGGCTCTGGCTCGCTCTGGTTGAGCTACCCTGTACCGGCCGCGAAGAAGGTCGTGGAGGCAGGCCGCATTAGGGTCGGGGGGGTGTCAGCGCGAGTGATGCTGCTCGACCCCAGACCACGGCACTGCTTCAAGTGCCTCGAGCGGGGGCACATGGGGGCGAAATGTGACCGGGGTGTCGACCGAAGCCGTCTGTGCCTTCGCTGCGGTCAGCCCGGTCACAAGGCTCGGGAGTGCTCCGCCACCGAGGCGAGCTGCGTGGTCTGCACGGCGGCCGGCAAGCCAGCTGCCAGCTGCTGTCCATGCTGCGGAGTATATGGTTGTTTGTTGGTTTTCAAATGTAGTATTTGCGTCTATGTATTTGGGTAAGATTGATGTGTTGATATATGTTATTATTTTAGCAAAATCTCCCATTGGAGCCTAATTCCAGAAATCTATCAGTGAACAATCATGATACGTGATTATAATTTATAATGAT
This sequence comes from Nymphalis urticae, assembly GCA_905147175.2. Taxonomy (NCBI): domain Eukaryota; kingdom Metazoa; phylum Arthropoda; class Insecta; order Lepidoptera; family Nymphalidae; genus Nymphalis; species Nymphalis urticae. The sequence continues at coordinate 10,119,353 of LR989983.1, forward strand.
TGACTTTATCGTCACTACGGTACACAATGTCTATTAATAAATGTCTAGATGTTTCACTAAGTAACGAATCTTCCCGGTTTGCATGCATCATTTAGATGGATGGTGTCTATTATGGCATTTATTACAGTCATGATGTCTCGTTAATGAACCCTCGTATCAAGTGAAATTTTATGACCCTTCGACGGCTTATTACCGTCACATGAAAAAGTGTATATAATGTTTTTATTATAAAATGTTCTTATCATAAACATATTATTTACAACCTGTATTATGTAACTGTACATAGCATAGCTTGTAGTATAGTGCAAGCATAACGATGCACGGACGACACAAGGCGCAACGTCAGCAATTGCGTCACCCGGCAATAGGACACTTTTGTTTTTCACAGTATCCTGTAAATTATGTGGGAACATATTCTTGTAATTCATTCTGATCGTAACATCGCGTTACATTAGACACCTTTAGTATTAATTAGATTATGGGGATTTGACAGTGACTCCGGGTCCTACCTGGCGCAGACGTTGTTCATTGCCGTACAGCGTGGAAATGCAGCCTGCATTATGGGTAACTTTGCGTCGGGTGGGAACCAGGAGAGACTATTTTAATTTAACAACTGCATATTATATTCATTTGTAATTTGATTTCTCTAATTACCACATTTATTAGATTAATTAGATTATATTCTAATTGTAACATCGCGTTACATTAGAAACATTTGTATTAATTAGTTTACTTTTAAATAAATAATTTTATAAGTAAATTTCGGTTTTTTTTGGGTCCTCCAGTTGTGTCCTTCTTAACTACCCATGTAGAATAAATTCTGTAATATCTTTAATTGACACTGTAACTTACAATTTATAGCTGAGTAAGTGCGACGACATGCAATTATTTACAATCAAGATCTCTCGAAAGAATGAATCGTTATTGCAGATCAAATACAATGAGAGGAATAGCACAAGTTTGCACGTAGCATGTAGATTGGTTGACAGATCAGAATGATTGCCAGGTTGCATAAGTGAATTCCAGCATTCGGCCCTTAAATGCATTAAGCTGGCTTCAAGCTTCAAGAACGACTAATTCGAAAGTGACACTCCAATTGAAATAATAAATGGTTTAAGTTATAAAATGTCTTCGGAATTCTTTCTAAGCTTATTGATCCATAACAAGTGTCTTTACCTTTTTTGAAGTGAGAACTTCTTTAGGCGCGTTGCGCTGGTTTATCGTAGACACCGAAATGCTAATGTTAATATAATTAAATCGTTGAAGGTTCAAACAACTTAAGTATTGTGGAAATTAATGAGGATAATAATGATTGAAACGATGATGCTAGGATTCGTATGAAAGCTGGTCCCACTCCCGCTGGTCTCCTCGCTATCCGGAGCAGATATCTACCGAAGCAACCGTGTCCGGTAAGTACCTGCGTCAGCCTGAATGTGAGTGTGCTATAACTCCGTTCCACCCAGCGACTCAAGTTGGGACGGACCGCCTCCACTGCCGAGGGGGACCCCAGGTCCTCCTCACACCTGCGAATCAAAGCTCGCTCGGCTAGAGCCCTGACTCGCTCTACCTCCGCCAATCCTGGACGATCGCCGCTCGACCTGGCTTCCACCCGGAACCGGTATACTTCCGCAAGCACCTCTGCCTGGAATTCCGAAGGCGGATCGCTCGCGAGAAGTGTCGCTGCCGTCCATGACACTGTACAGTAACCACGTATCGTTCTCACCGCTATGACTCTCTGTGGTCTTCGAAGAAGAGCCTTGTTACGAGCGGTGAGAGCGTCCACCCAGATGGGTGGTCCCACCCTCCTATAGCGACGTGTAATTTATTTTGTATTACAATCATCGTACAGGGTACTTATAAGCTGAATAAAAGTTACTATAGCGCTAAGTTCCAAACGTTAGTCCGTTGAGAGTTATGCATTACTAAGCACGTCATAATCGATAGTACTTTTGACTGCCCGTTTTTTAATCTTTAAAATAAAGTGATTTTTTTATACCTTCTGTAATTTAGTTTAATACAACCACAGCCAGATGCATACTCATCAAGAACCCTAATCATGAAAATTTTAACGAGAAAAAATAAAACTGTGCTTAATAAAAGTTATTTGAATATTCAATTTAAAATCCTGACCGTTATTTTTATAGGTTTCTGTTAGTAATAAAAGTTTTACACCCACTGGAGACTCCCTCAGAAATAAATACTCGTTCCGCCCTCGCTGTCGCTTTCGTTGTAGAATTTTATTTATGAATTTAAAATGTTGCTGTTATACTTACAGATCGCAAACTTGATGCCATACGGAAGGTTTCTCCAGTTGAGATACTATAAATATGGGTGCAGCCGTCGCTAAAGCCCCACACCAAACTGTACACATCACTAGTTTAGCTACCGATTTCTCCATTCTTGGCTTCAAAGGTCGAGTTATCACAAAATATCTATCAACTGATATAGTTAAGAGTGTGTATGCACTAACTAACACTGATACTTCTTGCGAATAGTTCACTAACTTACACATAAAGCCAACAAACGGCCAGTAACGTAAGATGAGCGTTGACACGAAAGAAAATGGTACACAGAATAAAGCTATTAATTTATCACCTATTGCCAAGTTAATAATAAAAAAGTTCGTCACTGTCTTCATGCGCGGTGACGATTGTACCACAAAACAGACTAATCCATTACCAACGAGTGCTAATAGAAAAATAAAACCGTAAATAACGTAAACGCAAGTTTGTAAAATCCATGTCGATAAATTAGGTTCTAAAATGCAAACGACATTTTGTTCCGTGTAATTGAAATCAGATCCATTCATCAATACGTATCCATTATTTTCACATCCAGCCAGCGGACATCCAAATACAGGTACGACATTCTCTGTTACGTTGTTCGGATGATTCATTTTGATCTGAATCTAGGCTTTTAATCGATGCCAATTTTGACTTGGTTTTATCTGAAAAAAAAAATACTGTGACAACGCATTTTGAATGATAAAATATACAGTACAAGTTTTTACTATATGGGTGTGAATGTAAAGGAAAGTAATTTATTTATTTATTTATTAAGGAAAAACAACAGCATGATACAAAATGACATTGACATTAAAAATACAATATACATACAATAGAGCCATTTACTGTTTTCCATTGAATTATACAAACCTAATAATAGTTAACAGAAGTTTCAACACACAATTTTGAAAAATAAAATGTAAATGTAACAAAATAATAATGAGTTAAAACAAAACGGTACAATTCGATTAGGCGACAAAGACAATGATGTGGGTGAGTGTGGCAATACAGTTACACTGCTAATTGTGTGTGTATGAATGATTGTATGTGTTAAGTATTTGAATGTACGTGTGTTTGTGTCAGTGTGATTGGTAAATTGAATTTTGAGCGCTAAGAATATATTATTTAAATGCTTTAATTGACCGATTAAATATATCAATTATTGACCGATTAATTATATAGTGAGAAAACGCGTGATAGTGTAGAGTTTGCAGCGTAACGCATATTGGATAAATGGACGTATAATAGATTCCAATATGCATTATGAGTTCGCTTGTTAGGTACATTAAAAAGAACACGCGAGCGCTACTCAGGGGAATCTATGTTACCAGAGACCAAATCAAATAGAAATACGCGAAGACGCGAAACTTTAGACATGATCTAAAGTTTCGCGACGATCTGTCAAGCTGGATATGCGGTAAAGATTACAGGCATCCTTGTAGTTTGTGTTAGTGTAAGTTTTAAGGTTCAGTTTATTCATGATCATGTTTAATAAACTTTTTTGTATGACCTCAATACCTTCAATGTATTTATTATGTTGTGGGTTCCAAAAAAGTATATTTAGAGGTTTTTTTTTAATTTTAGATTGATGATAATTCTTTTAATAATCATCAGTGAACTTACGGTGAATCCCTGTAGTTTCTTCATCTAATATGAAGAAAATTTTTATTAATCGATGTGTGCCATTAATCTATAATATATATAATGACTTGTCCTGACTGAGAGACAGTCCTGAAGGAGGCAACAATTACAATATTTCAGTAAATCCATGTTTCTTTAATTACTAGAATAATAATAATCACACTCATATTATGAATACGAAGGGTTGTGTGTTTTGTCTATTTGGTTCACGCTTTATCACGTCCATACAAATAAATAAAATTTAAGATTCTGCCTGTTATTTCAAAATAACTGCCTCTTTTAAAGTCTATTTGCGAGCTACCGATCCAAAACAATACTCATATCATTAATATGAAAGGTCGTGTTTGTTGTGATTATTTGTTACTTCTTCAAGCCTTATCACAGCTAAAATATAACATAATTAACGTGTTTTGGCCTTTTTATCCCGTTTAACTGGATTTTTGATTATGTAGCAGGCGAAGCTGCGCTTAAACCGCTAGTAATGAATAATCGAATCTATAGGCGATGGTGATCACTTAAAACTTAAAAAACGAAGTTGGCGATGTTACATTACATTAAATATATAAGATTAAATATATATATTTTTTTGAAAATATCAGTCTGATATTTTCGTTAACGAGAAAGTATTTCAAGCAATTATCGTTTAAATTAAAAAAAAAACACGCTTAAGAAAACTTTTTAACGTATAAATCAAAATTAATCTTATAAAAGTATTTTTAATTCGTCATGATTGATAATTGTACTAAGAGTAAACTGCCACCTGCTTGATTGCTACCGATGCTGTATCTTGAATAATATTTTGTATTTTTTGTAAAAGGCGCTACTTACATAATTCATTAATGTAACTTAATAGTAACAGCCTGTTGAAATCCCACTGCTGGGCTAAGGCCTCCTCTTCCTTTTGAGGAGAAGGTTTGGAGCTTATTCCATCATAATCATCATATTTTAATTAACCTGTCATTTGGTAGTTCAATAACATGGATCAAAAAGTTGTGATTAACGCCCTGCCTGAAAAAGCCCTGGGTAACGTCGCACCCAAATTTCTGCTGTACGGAATAATTACTTTAACGAGTTTTAGCTAAGCCGAAACAATATGTCCCTGACGAATCTCATATCTTTGACTGTCTACGTACCGTGGATAGGGATTTTTAACTCTTAACATATTTGTTTTAAAAACATAATGGTATGACTTGTCTAATATGTGAATAAGGTAGCAAACATTTTACCATATAATGCATTTATACCATATATTTATGTAGGAACTAAAGTCGCTAGAAAAAAGATACAAAAGAGCTGCTGTACCTCGGACCATACGACATATAGAATATTTCTAGAAGCAGCTCTAGATTATTTGTAAATATAATTATTATCCAATTTTAATTAACTTAATAACCTATTACGATTAGGAGTATAAATTAGAAATATTTTAAGATTGGAGGACATTTCATGTTTTTTTATCAAAAATAATTTAAACTTTTAATTGGTAACCCAAACTCTTGCTCATATAATGTAGTTTACATATAATGGCTTTGTTTTTAACTTCGAAATGGCTTGACCCGTACAAAACCAAAGCAGATTGACAAGATTACAGTTTTATGGCTCGAGAATGACACTATGTATCCCAAAAAATGTACACGAGAGTGAAGCCGCGGTTAAAACTTAATTATAATATTGATGATATATTTAATAATGTAAGCCGTGATTGATTGATTGATGTGATAATACGGATAATACGGAAAATAACTCGCTCAAGCACCACTAATATTTCTTGCGCTTAATTTGTAATTATATTGATTGGTGAAGGAACATCGACAGAAAACGTGCGTGCGTTGGATGAAATTGTGACACATATTATCCACCAACCCGTATTGAAGAAATGCGGTGGAGTAAGCTTTGTCGAACACTTCATTTACAGCCAGTAACTATTAATAAAGTTATTATTATTAAAGCATATTATTATTAAGATCAACATATTATTAAGATCAACGTATATATATATGTATAAAGATCTATATAATGCTTATTTATATGATCACATTTGTAATGACCGGTTATAAGTCTTATATCTCATGATAGCCGATAATAAACTACGGTAGCCGATTTTTATGCTGATATTAAAACGATTTTTAGTTATTACGATTATACGATTTATACGATTAGTTAAGTTACTTTATATATTTATTATGAAAAAATATAGCCAATGTTGATCTAGCGGTAAAAGATTTTTTTGTCTGTAATCGCGTCCCCTACGGTGCTGTGCACCACTCGTGTCCCGCGCAGAACACTTATCTCACGTTTTAAAGTGAAATCCTTGCCACATTTGCTGTTTTTAAATAAACAATAATAGGAACATCTAACAAGACTTGTATTACGAGTACACTAGACTGGTATAACGTTAATCTCACGTGAATCATATGCTGACGTCAGTCGGTACAGGCTAATGTTCCAAAACGACACTCGAGTTTTTCTGAATATAAACTAGATTTTCAGATTTACATATGTAAAGTTAATTAATTTACTTCAAAAAGTACAGTTATTTTTGTATGTTATATAAATAAAATGAGATTTCGCTCAAAATATAGCATGCTCCATAAAAGAGTATAGATCAGTCAGTAAAGGTATTGTGTTATGCAAATAAAAACAAAAAAAAAATCACCCCAATTGATAATTCCCTTTTTTAAGTCCGTTAAAAATAAAAGTTCACTTCGAATATAACTACTTTTTGAGTTATTCTAAAAGCAGTTAAAGATACACAAGTTAGTTAAAATCTTTCTCTGAATGTAACAAAAGGAATAAATAGAATATGCTGAAATTGCATTTAAAATTGTTTTGCACAGAATGTAATGTTTTCTTGACTGTTGTGTTTTTTTTTTTGTTTTTTGTTCGCATAAATAAAATGACATATTCAAATATACAATTAAAGTAAAAAACCTTGTTACACGAGATGGACAAAAATATTAAACTGTGTCTGTGTCATTATAACAGCCTGAGTAATATTACAATATTAACGTAACGGTTATTTATCAACTGTCTCGTTTTCATTCGATGGCATGAATCAGTTTCAGTTGAATTGTGTTTTTAATAATAACTGATACTTTATTATGTTATAATTTTGTTACGTTGTTAACGTTTTTCTTCTCCAAAAACGTGAATATAAATAAGTTTATTTGTTTCAATAAGATTAACAGTTCGACCGGGTGGATTAATTGCTGATTTGCTGATTTGCAAACCGTAACAGCCTGTCAATGTCCCATTGCTGGGCTAAAGGCCTCCTCTCCTCTTTTTGAGGAGAAGATTTGGAGCTTATTCCACCATGCTGCTCCAATGCGGGTTGGTGGAATACACATGTGGCCGAATTTCAGTGAAATTAGACACATGCAGGTTTCCTCACGATGTTTTCCTTCACCGTAAAGCACGAGATGAATTATAATCACAAATTAAGTACATGAAAATTCAGTGGTGCTTGCCCGGGTTTGAACCCACGTTCATCGGTTAAGATTCACGTGGTCTTACCACTGGGCCATCTCGGATTTGCAAAAATGTAAATGAATTTATTTGTTTTGTATTATTGTGTTTAAAAGAATGACATGATCAAATGAGATTATCGGGCGAAGGAGTTTCCAGGAATTAAACTCAAAGTTCAAACTAAGCTAATAATATTTTTATTGATATTTAAGTATATAACAGTAATATTATTAGTTCCCTGACTCATTGGTGAAGTATAAGCTAGGTGAAGTAATAGCTATAAGGCTGCAAATCCCGATGTCCTGGATTCGAACCCCGTGTTGGGCCATTGCAAAATTTGTCAGAACGACATCAGCCGTGTGAATGTTACAAATTCTTAACCCTTTAATTTTATAATTTCTTAGATATCTATGATAATTTCCAAACATGAAGCATAAAATAAGCATAATTCTGGGTTAATTTTAATTATAAAATAACATACTAGTAATCGCCGACGGTTTCGCCCGCGGGATAGCGGGAGAAGGGCGAGTTATATGTAAAAAAAAGTCTATGCTTGGGGTTCAAGCTTGCTCCATAACAAAATTTTATAAAAATCGGTTCAGTGGTTTACCGCCAACCTTAAAAGGTAAAAGATAAATAGTTTCGCATTTATTAGTATAGAATATTTGTGTAGGCAACTTTAGCTATGAACTGTTTAACAACAAAGTTTTAAAGAGCACTTTTGTTTTTATAAATGAAAATTTATTGATCTGTTATCAATTATGATCATATAATCATAAATTTAATTTGATCAAAACTGATCTATTAAAATTATCGCCCTCTTCACTGCTATTATAACAAGTTACATGCGATTAGAGTGATAAATATAATGTTATATTCGTAATTAAAATCCAACCCCTGCTGACGTAAGTTATAAATTAAATAATTATTATAGTATTTATTCATTATAATAATTAAACACACACAATTATTTTATTTCTTTTTATACGTAAATACAACATGCAATTTCCATGAAATATAATTGTTGTAAATAAGTACTTGGTAGGTAATAAATATATATTTAATATATGTTTATATGTATCATAATTTTACTACCTTTTAATGTAGTTCACTTAAATAATACTATATTTTAAACTATATAATAAGGACTTACTTAATTCTTAAGCAATATCCATGCAATGAAAACTGTTCAAAGTCACAAAACTGTTTCACTCACATACATTTTCACAAGCTTTAGAAATAAAGAAAATAAACCTATACGGCTTAACCAAATTTTACCACTACACTGTCACTCTACTAAGCCTTTGCCTTTATATTGCGAAAATCAAAAATGTTTTTGACTCGATGTTTGTATCTCGCCAGTTATCGTAATGTGTGCAGTGAAATTTACTAGACGTCCCGCTTGTCGTTCCTCCTACAACTATATGCAGTTCGACGGGCGTTAGTGGCGCATGACGATGTAAGGGATGATAAATATTTCCTACAAGATCATGTCTATGGGCGGTCTTTAGCCAATTTGCAAGTTTACATACCAGTTTATTTATTATTTAATTCATAAATCTGATATGAACTTAATCCGGTATTCATTAAAAGTAGGCAAAAATCGCTTGTTATGGGGTAAGATACGTCGAACGGCTATGCATTATCATTCGTTAGGCCATCTCACATACATTATTTCAGTTATATTATAAATTTGTGTTACGTACATGTGACGTATGTTTATTAAACTAGATATGCATTCGATGAATTATAATGAATAATTGTTTAAAAGTATTCGGTTTAATATAACAAATAATTATGTTAAGCATCGCAATAGTATCGATCTATTTTTAATTAAAACTCAAAAAAAGTCTAAAAACTTTATTAAAATGTCAGCAAAATAAATTCATTAAAAATCTTTTGGTCAATCATCGTTACAGTTTTAACTTCCAAAAAAATGTCGACGTCATCCGTCCCGCTGGAAATGTATTAAATAATTAACAACAAAAACTCATTCACGGTTATTGGAATAAATTTGAAATAAATTGACTAACTTTTCTCTTCCGATACTAGAATCCTTAAATCCACCAAACGGAACATCGGGCCAGAACTCCAAATATGTGTTGACCCTGAAAATGACGCAAAAATTTTGGTAAAAATAACTTGTATCTTTAGCGTATTCTAACCACAAGAGGAGTTAACTCAAATAAAAAACATTAACACCGATATCAATTGAGGCGATATCATTGGTCGAGATCTTGGAAAATCTATGATATTCACTATGGATTCGCAATTGATTCGCAAAAAATAGCGTTTACAATGTCCGCGAGTTGTAATCGGAATTTCGAAAGTTAAATATATGTGATTATATGTAGTTAAGCTTAATAATATTGTATTATAAATAAAGGTAAATTATTCGAGAACTGTTTATTGTGCATCATACAGCAATCATAATACAGTAAATCTACGGTTTGTTTACCTTTGCTCCGGTTGGAATACGTGTTATATTAGCATGAAAATAATTATAAAAAATTAAAATACATCTGAACTTGAGCTTTATTATTCGATGACTTTGAATGTTTAATAAACTATTATTATTTTCTTCTAGAAATCGCTATCAATAAATTCCTTGTTTTTATATTTGTTAATAAATAAAAAATATACATCTCGCTGAAAGAAGAAACGGTCGTGAATACGTAGTTTTGGAGAGTCATTAATTTATTTAGATGATAACGCCAAACTCTGGCCAACGTTGTCCTGCATAGATATATGTTATGGACCATGATTGTATGAGTCATAAATTTGGGCATTTTTCATACTGACCGGGCATTATGAACAATGACGAGCTACAACCTAGTTTAGCTACGCCTTATAGCCCTCATATCTCATGCTAGTAAAATCCTGCTACACATACTCAATGAACGACTGAAGAACTTTCTGTCCAAGGAAATTGCACCAGAACAAGCCGGTTTTGTAAAAGAAAGGGGTACACATGAGCAGATCCTCATTGTTCACCAGATAATAGATAGCTTAACAAGCCTACTTATATTTACTTTGTTGACTTCTCAAAGATATTTGACTCAGTAAAATGGCCCAAACTATGGAGGGCGTTACTGGAAACACTTAGTTTTTTTTTTGTTTTTATAGAAAAGGAAGGTGGACGAGCATATGGGCCACCTGATGGTAAGTGGTCACCAACGCTCTTAGACATTGGCATTGTAAGAAATGTTGCCAATCGCTTAAATCGCCAATGCGCCACCAACCTTGGGAACTACGATCTTATGTCCCTTGTGCCTGTAATTACACTGGCTCACTCATCCTTCAAACCGGAACACAACAATACCAAGTACTGCTGTTTTGCGGCAGAATGTCTGATGAGTGGGTGGTACCTACCCAGACGAGCTTCCACAAAGCTCTACCACCAGTCTTCTTAGGCGTCTATACAAAGATGGGACTGCATTCGTCCGGACGGATGATGTTTAATAAGACTTTCATCCCAGCGCTGGCCGCAGCCAAGGATGCATAATATCTCCGCTCTTGTTCAATGCTTACACAGAATTGGTAGTGCGCATTACGTTTGAGGACTGGAATGACAGTGTTGCAGTTGGTGGGTGCAAGATTACAAATTTGCGCTGTGCCGACAACACGACCCTGTATGCGTCTGACGCGGTTCATATGGAAGAATTGCTTTTTAAAATGGTTGGCGCGTATGCCAAGAATTCGGATTAAAGCTTAACCGCAGTAAGATGAAGATGATGATCGTAGATCGGGTGAAAAACAACTCTCCCGAGATCACTCAGATTGCGAACTGTGAGGTCGTCTAATCCCTATATATATCTGGGTGCTTTAATATCGAATAATGACGGATGCGTAGATGAGGTCAAGCGACGTATGGCAATTATGAGAACTGCAATGGAGAGACTGAAGAAAATATGGAGGAACAGTAACATTACCAAAGCAACCAAGATCTGGCTCGAACAAACGCAATTTTTCCCCCATATTTCTATACGCTGCAGAGACGTGGACTATGTGGCAGGTCGAAAAAAAGAAGATCGATGCTCTGGAGATGTTGTGCTGGAGACGAATGCTAAGAGTTTCGTGGACCGAATTTCGCACCAATTTCTCCATTCTTCAAGATCTCAGCATTAAACAGCGTCTTTCGGCGCTGTTTCGAAAGCGTATACTAACATTTTTTGGACACGTCTCCCGGCAAGGAAATAACTCCATAGAGCGCCTTGTCATTTAAAGCAAGGTGGATGGCACCAGACCACGTGGAAGGTCGCATAGATGGACGGACCAAATAGAAACAACTGTTGGCCGTCCTTTGCATGAATGCACCAGGCTCACCACTAACCACCACCATATGTCCCATATGGCGAAGGCTCGTGAGGCGAATAACATCTGCGCCGAACAATTCATAATATGGCGTCCACGACCACGGCGACCACGACCGCTCTAACAAGAGTGTTACGACGAAGAAGAAGACAACCTTGTTAGATTAAGATTAGGTTTTCTACTCCCCGCACCCCATTCAATGTACTTGTGTTTTATAAGATTGGCCGAAAACCACATGGCAATATTCATAATGTCTAGGAAATGTGGTAAATAAGGAAGTTCAAATTAAAATTATTTACTTCGCGCTAAGTAGCTTTTTATAATCCATAATACCCGAGTATTATGATAAACACCCCAATTTATTACTTGGTCCATAACATACACATCAATTGTCGTGGTAATCGGTTAAATGGTAAGATGTGTCCTCCCATCTTCTATGTACGCAACAAAGTGGATAGTACATACCCATCTTTATGGAAAAAAAACATAATACGCCAACTTTCTAATAATGTCAAACAGATACACCAACATCCATTTTTATACATGTAGAAATAAATTTTATCATTTTTGAAATCTAATGAGCCGCTAGTCTAGCGCGTCAGCATATAGAACCTATCATCAGCTAAGCACTAACATCGCGGTACGGTTCGCGTGTCGATCAGGGCCTTAAAAAAGCTATTCCGAATTATGAACTATTTTTAACATCATTATTTTTTCATTAACGTTATTTTGGCTAAATTACTGGTAAGTAATTATTTTAACACACATACACAAATAAATGTACTTTTTTTGTGATATACTATATATTTTTACAAACGTGACATTCTTATTTTTAAACATTTAATATCTTACGTTATTCATTCACTTCGTCATTAATTATTAAATTGTATTGTTAATTCTTATTTACTAATAATACCATAAAACATTTTGTTTCAGACGAATGCTCGACATTCTTAATTTAAATCACATTTTTAATTTCAGTTATAGAATTGCGAGTTCATCTTAATTAGTTTATCTAATCCTACTAACATTATAACACCGAAAGTTTGTGAGGATGTATGAATAACGTGAAATATAAATGAAAATCGTAATTTTTAAAGTTGTAAATAATTTAATTTTGTAGTGGCGCTTTGTGCGTACCGGGTCGGTACCAACATATAACATATTCTATCGCCAAACAGCAATACTTAGTATTTTCGCTATTGTTATGTCACGATTTCAAAGGCAGTGAGGCAGTGCACTTAACTACAGGTTCCGGGAATAATTTCATACCCAAGTTTGGGTGTATATCTAAACAATATATAATATTTATACAGAAACTAATTTATAGAATAATCTTATATATATAAAAGAAAGTCGTGTTAGTTACACTATTTATAACTCAAGAACGGCTGAACCAATTTGACTGAAAATTGGTAGGGAGCTAGCTAAGAACTGGGAGAAGGACATAGGATACTTTTTATCCCGTTCCCGTCGTTCCCGTGTGATGTGACATAAAATGTGGTATAACAAAACGCAACTGACATGTAATAACAAAACAACTCAGTCAAAATATAAGTCAGCGGTTCATTTGTTAAAAATGTAATAACAAAACGCAACTGACAGCTGAGCATATTTTTAAAAAAGTCCGGTAGTATATAACAAAAAGCCACTGACAGCTGAGACTATTTAAAAAAAAGTCTTGCCGGTTGATTAATTCGTATAAAACAAGGAATATAAATACTCTGTGCCTGTTTAAAGTTTCTAATAAAAAGAAAGAAAAGCGAACTTCAACTTCTTATTTAATTTTTTAATATCGTATTGCTGTGCCATTTATCATCAATAAAAATACCATGCCGAGACCAAGACGATCAAATCTTTCTCAACAAAGCCGTAATGCAAGAGTAATTCGAAACATTGCGAATGAAAGCACTGAAGAAGAGCAAGAAAATGCACGTGAAGAGCGCCGCCTTAGTATGGCTCGACTATGTGCTTCTCACTCACAAGAGCAATGGGAGGCAGCCCGTGAAACGGCTCGGTTGGCAATGCGAAATCGTCGAGCAAACCTCAGAGATCAACAGCTAGATAATTTACGAAGCACAAGAAGAAATTCATCAAATACTGATTTGAATCGGGCAGCGTATCAATACGATTGCACGACTGATTACTGCTTGCATACTAGCGTTCGCATTGGGCCAATGGACGTTGTTTGCGAGTAATGTGGCGCATTAAAGTTTCCCGGAGAACGGCCAGGATTGTGCTGCCTTAATGGCAAAGTGAAATTGCCATTATTGACTCCGCCACCTGAGCCATTAAATTCATTGCTTCGTGGCGAAACACCCGAATCCCGTCATTTTCTTGGAAACACCCAAAAATACAATAGTTGTTTCCAAATGATCTCATTTGGGGCAGACATTATTGAAGAACGAGGATTTAATCCGACATTCAAGGTATTTATATTTATTTAAACCTTCATGATTATCACTCATATTGATTTTAGTATTACGGGACTTAAACGCGTGTGTTATTTAAGCTAAAATTAATATTCAAGGTATTTATTTGTTTTTGTACTTATACACAATACAGTAGAATAATAACATATTGTATTTATTCCTGTAGTGTTTGTAAAGTAATAATGACTGTTTTTTATTTTGTAGATACAAGGACAGATTCACCATCGAATTGGATCATTGCAACCTCTCGATGATGGACAGCATAAATTTTTACAAATATACTTCATGGGCAACACAGAGGAACAACTTGATCGACGTCAAGAGATCAATACAGCAACGAAAAGAGCAATTCTTCAAGATCTGCAACAAGAAACTACCAAGAAGGTTAGCTCGATGAATTATTACGCATATCGTTTGATGATTCGTCAAAATTCTGACAACTATTTACTGCGGTTTCGTCGATTGTTTCAACAGTATTGTGTGGATATGTACGTCAAGATTGAAACGGAGCGTTAAACTTTCATTCGGTTGAACCAAGCCAAACTGCGTTCTGATGAGTATATCCATCTACGTGATGCAATTAGTACAGAATCAAATGCAGCTGATATTGGTCGATTAACTATTCTGCCGGCGACGTATATAGATAGTCCGCGTCATATGCATGAATATGCGCAAGATGCAATGACATATGTTCGTCATTACGGTCGGCCAGATCTCTTTATTACTTTTACGTGTAATCCAAAGTGGATAGAAATTGTTCAATTGCTGCTTCCCGGACAAACACCGAGTGATCGACACGACATCACAGCACGTGTATTCAGGCAAAAAATGCGGTCCCTAATGAATTTTATTGTTAAACAACGCGTCTTTGGAGAAACTCGATGTTGGATTTATTCAATCGAATGGCAAAAAAGAGGCCTGCCTCACGCACACATTCTTATTTGGTTCGTGGAAAGAATTCAACCAGACCAAATAGATAATATCATATGTGCCGAGATTCCTGATCACGAAGCCGATCCAGACCTACATGATGTTGTAATCAAAAATATGATTCATGGACCATGTGGCGCTATTAATCCTCAATCACCTTGCATGATCGACGGCAAGTGTTCCAAACGATATCCACGGAAATTAACAGCGGATACCGTCACTGGCAACGATGGTTATCCACTGTATCGGCGTCGATCACCGGATGATAACGGTCGAACTATTACCACAAAAGTTAAAAGAATAGATTTTGTGGTCGACAACAGTTGGATTGTTCCATATTCTCCACTTATTTCCAAAACGTTCAAGACACATTGTAGCATTGTAATTATTGAGTATTGCAATTCAGTAAAATCTATTAAATACATCTGCAAATATGTCACGAAAGGCAGCGATATGGCGGTTTTTGGCGTCCAAGCCTCCAATACGAACGATGAAATTTCGCGCTATCAAGTTGGTCGGTATGTGAACTGCAATGAAGCGATTTGGCGTATATTCTCATTCCCTATACACGAACGTCACCCTACTGTGGTGCATTTGGCGGTGCATTTGGAGAATGGCCAACGAGTATATTTCACGGCTTCGAATGTTGCTCAAGGTGCTGAAACACCTCCAGCAACAACATTGACCAGTTTCTTTGCGACCTGCCAGAGCGATGCGTTTGCGCGAACTTTGCTTTACTCGGAGATGCCACGTTATTACACTTGGAATGCTTCATTGAAGAATTTTCAACGACGGAAGCAAGGCGATGTGGTTCCTGGTTATCCGGATGTGCGTTCCACTGATGCTCTTGGTCGTATATATACAGTTCATCCTAAGAATGATGAATGCTTCTATTTGCGATTGTTGTTGGTTAATGTGCATGGGCCAACGTCATTTGAGTCACTACGGACTGTTAATGGTACAATATTTCCAACATATCGTGCTGCATGTGAAGAACTCAAGTTACTAGAAAACGATACCCATTGGGATACTACAATCGTTGAAGCCTCTGCATCTCCAAGTCAGATACGTACATTATTTGCTATCATCATTTCGACATGCTTTCCATCGAACCCATCTAACCTGTGGCACAAATACAAGGACAATATGGCAGAAGATATTTTACATCAAATTCGTGTCAGTTCAGGAAATTCCGATCTTGAAATGAATGAAGAGATACATAATCGGGCCTTGCTCTTGATCGGAGACATGTGTTATCTCATGTGCGGTAGTTTATTTGTCAGGTTAGGAATGCCAGCGCCAAATTGTGAAATGAATGACGCATTTAATCGAGAATTGGAACGGGAACGTGAATATGATCACCAGGAATTAGATTTAGTAGTTCAAACGAATGTACCCCTGATGAATCCCCAACAAAAAGAAGTTTATGATACAATAATGAAGGCAATTGATGATGGAAACGGTGGTTTATATTTCCTGGATGCCCCTGGTGGAACTGGTAAGACATTCCTCATGTCAGTAGTTTTAGCCACTGTTCGTGCAAGATCCAACATTGCGGTTGCAGTTGCTTCTTCTGGTATAGCAGCCACATTGCTAGAAGGATGTCATACGGCACATTCTGCATTGAAATTGCCGTTAAATCTTCAATCTATTGAAGAACCAACATGCAACATTACAAAGCGCTCCGCTACGGCCAAAGTTTTATCAGAATCGAAGATCATCATCTGGGACGAATGCACAATGGCGCACAAACGTGCATTGGAAGCACTTAACCGAACGTTGAAAGATCTACGTAATGACTCGAGATGTTTTGGAGGAGCAATGATTTTACTGTCTGGTGATTTCCGCCAAACATTGCCAGTAATTCCCAGATCGACTGCTGCTGACGAAATAAACGCTTGCCTTAAATCATCGAATCTATGGCGCTATGTTAAGAAACTTCAGCTAACAACAAACATGAGAGTTGCATTGCTGAACGATACATCTGCTGAAGATTTCTCTGAGCAATTGCTAACTATCGGCAATGGTCGAGTACCCGTCGACGAATCGAGCGGATTGATTTCATTTCCTCTGAATTTTTGTAACTTTGTCTCATCAAAATACGAACTTATCAACAAAGTATTCCCAAACATCATGACTAACCTCAAAAATAATGAATGGTTGAGTGAGCGAGCAATTTTGGCAGCTAAGAATAATGACTTAAATTACATAATTCAGGATGACATCATTGGTACACTGCATTCTTTCAAATCTATTGACTGTCTAACAAATGAAGATGATGCCACTAACTATTCCATTGAATTTTTAAACTCCTTGGTTGTACCTGGCTTACCACCGCACAATTTACGACTAAAGATTGGTTCTATAGTAATCATGCTTCGAAACTTAAACCAACCAAAATTGTGCAACGGGACACGTTTGGTGGTAAGTAAATTGATGAACAATTTGATTTACGCCACAATTCTCAAAGGAAAATTCAAAGGTGAGGAAGTTCTCATTCCGAGGATCCCGATGATCCCAACCGACATGCCATTTCAGTTTAAACGGCTTCAATTTCCGATCCGTCTAGCATTCGCCATGACTGTAAATAAGTCACAAGGCCAATCGTTGAAAGTTTGTGGTCTTAATCTCGAACACCCATGTTTTTCCCATGGCCAATTATATGTGGCATGTTCACGTGTCGGAAGACCTTCCGCGTTATTTGTTTTCGCGCCTAATGAAAAAACAAAAAATATCGTTTATCACAAGGTGCTACAATAAAAGGCAAATAAAGAATAATTGAATAATTATATCTTTTTTATTTACAATTACCCTAAGTTAAAAATTAAAAAAATGTGATAATGTGATATTGCCTTTAAGGTGGAACAAAGTTCACCGGGTCAGCTAGTATTTTAATAAGAGTCAGTTCTATCAGCGTTTTGGATATTCATCCGGAGGGATTACATTACAAGTTAAACATATTATGTATATTTGGTTTACTACATTAGTCGTAGTTCTAATAAGTTATATTTATTTAATGCAGTAATTGTTTGTGTACAATGTTACAATTTTACATAAATAGAAATTCGATTAAAAGGCAAACTCAAAACCTAATCATATCTCAAAATTCATACACTAAGGCGTTAAATAGGGAATTAAAGTCTGTGTAGAATGTCGTCATTTCTAACATGATGGTGGAGAATTTCATTCGTGTTCTGCAACAGCGATAGCAGTGGGGAAACCCCCTTTGGACATTCATGCTCATTCATCACCTGGGCATGGATATGCAGACTGCCCATAAAAAAACGAACTTACGTTTCTATACCAACCTTAAAATTCTTTATGGTATATACAATAAGGGTACTAAATTAAAATTATTATTATTTTATCTGTTTGTCTGTTTTAAATTAAAATTATTATTATTTTATATATTGACATTATCCGAGACATGTACCATCTTTTGGAATCAATAGTAAGGACCGCCGTTGGCGACACACACCCTTTCCCGATCACAGTTGGTGATCACCAAGGCTCGGCCCTGAGTCCTTTTCTGTTCAGTGTAGTGCTTGCCGTTGTCACAGCGAAAGCCCATGAGCCGTCTCCCTGGCTCATGATGTATGCTGATGACATTGCACTGGTAGATGAGGACAAGCAGGTATTGGAGCAAAAGGTGAACCAGTGGAAGGGTGTGCTAGCGAGGGGTGGTCTGATGCTAAATGTTGCGAAGACCGAGTATATGGCCTGTGGCAGTACGGACCCTAAACCCATAAAGATAGGCGGAGAATCCGTTATCAAGACGGAAAAGTTTAAATACCTCGGGTCCGTACTGAACGAGTCTGGTACTGTCGACCACGACGTCAGAGCTCGAATAAACGCAGCTTGGGCCAAATAGCGGGAAGTCACCGGGGTAATCTGTGATCGCAGGATACCGGTGAAATTAAAGGGCCTTGTGTACAAGTGCATCATCCGACCAGTCTTATTGTACGGCGGCGAGACGTGGCCAGCTCTCGCGAGACATGTTCAGCAACTTCACGTCGCGGAAATGAAGATGCTGCGGTGGATGTGTGGCGTTACGCGACTAGATCGTATTCGTAACGAGCACATCCGTGGTAGTCTTGACGTTTGCGATGTAGCGGATAAGTTGCAGGAAAGCCGTCTCCGTTGGTTTGGCCACATTAGCCGCAGACCGGCAGACTATGTTGGGAACCGATGCCTGGACTTTGTTGTCGAAGGCCCTAGATCCCGCGGCAGGCCCAAGAAGCGCTGGCTCGATGTTGTGAGGGACGATATGAGAGAGCACGATCTCACAAAAGACGACGTTTTCGATCGGGCAAAGTGGAGGCAAAGATGTAGGAAAGCGGACCCTGGCAGTACTAGGCCAAGAAAACGCTAGGAAGAAGAAGAAGATTATTTTATCTGTTTGGTTTTTTTAAATAAAATAAAATACATAGCAAACCATTCCAGCCTCGATATGTGTACTAAACTGCATAGCATTTTCTAAAGAAGTTGTAAATATGCCAGCTGCGAGCCCGTAGTTGGTAGCGTTCGCACGATCTATTACTTCCTCTAAAGTTTCAAACTTCAGGATACTTTGCACCGGTCCAAAGATCTATTGAATAGTATTTTTTTATTATTTGTTTTGAATACAATAATATCAACATTTTATGTAAATATACATGTTACATTGTAAAATAATCATATATTGCAAATCAAATGCTCTATTAATTAGAAAGCTTACACACGCTTTTTGTTGGCAAAAAATCTACAATAATTTCGTATTGCATGTCGCTTATCTTACGTTCACAATAACATAATACAATGTAAAATGCCAATAATACCAATACATGTGGCATCGCGTAAACAAACACGAATAACTTTTCTTAAGGTAATTTAAAAAGTTCTTAAATCCCAAAATGCCAAGTTAAATTGTTTTTGCAGACCCACACCGTTGTAATGTAATAATGTTACAATATCTAAAACTTAATATCTAAATTATTAACATGATGATTAACAGCACAGGCTTTTACATCGAATCGACTGTGTGCGCTGACGTCACTGATGAAACGACCATAGCTAAGGAAAAGGTACGACGTAACCCTGCGTATATGATGCATCTAGGAACGCAAGAGGAATCTGAAGGGCGAAATTTGCAAGATTGCAGACTCCGTAAATTAGTTGGGCATATTACCAAAAAACAAATTAGTAAAAAACAATTAGTAAACATAGTAATTATTTTCATTAAAAATAATATTTATAAAATATTTATAAAATATTATTTTATATCCGGTGATTATTATTTTTTTATCGGAAGAAAAAATCGGGATAGCAGAAAATGAAAAAATTGAATATTTGCATATATATGTAATTTAAAATTTTATAGCCGACATATATTAATGTTGTGTTGAGTAATATTATATTCCAAGAAACTCCGTTGCTACGAAATTACGTCATTCGTTAATGTGGCTACTCGGTTTTTAGATGTGACAAGAAATCTTAATCAATGTCCGAGCCGATCGTGTGTCTACCTTAGAGGAAGTGAATTAGACAGTAAATTGTTCATCTAATTTAATGTCAGTCAAAATCTTTATTCATCATAGAAGCGTCAAAATTAATACTCAATATATAATTTTCACATGTGTTTGTAGCTTTAGATACAGTACAGTAACAGCTCGTTAATGTCCCACTGCTGGGCTAAAGGCCTCCTCTCCTCTTTTTGAGGAGAAGGTTTGGAGCTTATTCCACCACGCTGCTCCAATGCGGGTTGGTGGAATACACATGTGGCAGAATTTCAGTGAAATTAGACACATGCAGGTTTCCTCACGATGTTTTCCTTCACCGTAAAGCACGAGATGAATTATAATCACGAATTAAGCACATGAAAATTCAGTGGTGCTTGCCCGGGTTTGAATCCACGATCATCGGTTAAGATTCATGCGTTCTTACCTCTGGGCCATCTCGTCTCTTCAGCGATATTCACTGCAATTTAATTAATTATTACTTAATTAACGAATAAGTTTTTCGTTGTATTCACCGTAGTCAGTCAAGTACTTACAAGGGTGTACCATCACAATGGTGTGTGATTTATATTTATATAATATATTATATAATTTATATTTATATAATTTATATTATACGTTTTACAATATATTCAAATATGAAATATTTTATAAAGCTACTTATCACTGTAACAATCTCGTAACGATAACGATATACAACAGCAGGAGAAGTCTATAATAATTTGTAGTAAAGTTTTCCTCTATATAGGTCTCTTAAAGGACATATTTAGTGTATAGTATATTATTTTTCTAAACAATGATATATATTACATATAAATATATAATATTTGAATACTATATAATATTTTATTGGACATAAGAAAAGTAGCGGGTGCTCAATAGATGCGAATAGCACAGGGCGAGGAGAATTGGCACGCCAGTGAGGAGGCCTATGTCAGCTGTGGATCAATATGGGCTGAATATGAAAGATTTACATACAACCAGCGAACAAACAAAGTAATAAATAGATACGTATTCTCAAAATACAGCCACTTCCCACTTCAGCGAGTAGTGCAGCAAATGCTAGCGAAGTCAAAGGAAACTGTTCGGCAGGCTTTACGATAACTGTACAACCTAAATATTACAAATTAAATGTTAATATTTAGAAAATATTTAAAGGAAGTTTTTTCGAAATTACCCAAATATATGTGTTAACGTTCGGAATTTACTCGATTGATAGTTCGAGAGTCGTTAAGGTTTTAATTTTTTTTTTTTTGCAGGGCCAATCGTTGTCCTCTCTGTCATTTTCGCGTTATGTTATTGCTGTTATTCCGTAACCGCTCAAATATACCCCCGGCCTTGGAACTCTTGGCTTCCCACTAGTTCACCACTCGTTTTATTCTTCGTCTGGATCAATCAATGGACATATTTTAGTGTAAGCACGTCGCACTATTCCGGAAGCAGTTGCAATGTCAGCTACTCTAGAAACTCCATCCTTTCCAGGAATGCTTTTAACGATTAGTCCCAGGTGCCATTTTAATGGAGGGAAATTGTCCTCTTTTATGATGACATCGTATTTGGCTTGAGATCCTTTAAATTTTTTCCACTTCATCCACGTCTGGAGCTCAGAGACATATTCTTTAGCCCAACGAGTCCAAAAATGTTGTCTAATTTGTTCGACCTTCTGATAACGGTCAAGTTTATGTGTAGTTTCTATCAGATTTTCGCAGGCAGGCGCTGTAAGCGGACGGCCAACCAGGAATGGGCGTTGCCCATCTTACGACGAAGGTGGTATTTACACGATCGCACTCCTGCCTTCCACAATCCACCAAAATGAGCAGCGTATGGTACAATAAATTTAAATTTTATTTATTGTTGAGTAGCATACTTCAGAGCTACAGCGTTCTAGAAATTTAGCGAAATCATTTATTAGTCCTACGAAATTTCTTCCATTGTCAGACATAATTTCAGCTGGTTTAGATCTACATAAAATGAAACGATTTAAAGTAAGCATGTAGGCTTTAGTGGTAAGGTCACTAACCGCTCCAAATGAACAGCGCGCGTGACTAGACAAATAAATATACAAATGTAAGACTTAGTAGTTTTAGCGCCCTTACCTTTTCTATTTAAAATGAGCACCGGCATATTCTACACCACAACGATAAAACGGAAAAGTGGGTGTGATTCTTTCACTAGGTAAATTCCACATTACATGTCACGCAATTATGAACTACTTTTCTGGCAAGATTTCTGCCCGCAAGTGGCCACCAAGATTCGAGAATGTGAAATAGAAGCGCTTGGGGCGCAGCATGTAATAATGTCTTGTGTGCATGTCGGAAAAGAAGAAGTGTAAAGTGATGTTTGCCTGAAAATAGCATTAGATGTTTTTTTATTATAATCAAACTCTGGAGAATACTCTAGTCTACCACCAATTCGTAGAATTTTATCATCATCAATAAATAAACTTAACTTACTTAATTGATGCTTACTCTTTAGTTCGTTATTGTTGACTATTGACTTGTACTCAACTGGAAAAGATTTAAGTTGAGACAGCCTAGTCAACAATTTGTCGGCTTCTCTCAGCTCACTGGCGATAAGAACACCCGTTCGCTTTTTTAGTATATTGCGCGTATTATTTTAAAACCTTAAAGCATATCCTATTGAGCATCTCAGTCGGGTAAATTGAGAAAACCGTTCAAAGTTAATAAGATGTCCTATCTCAAGGCTCGGTCTCTCGGTGGCCGTAAGAGCAGTTATATTAGGGCCCTTTGTTTCAGGCAATTCATTTGACTGTTCCTCATGTGTGTGAAAAGGAGGCACGTTTCTAGAGTCAAATTCGCTAGCGTGAAGGAAGTCTGCCCCTTCTTACTACAATTTTGAAGAAGAGAGCTCCCCTAAGCTTGCGACCCCACGCGAAATGAGATCAGCTGGGTTTTCTTTCCCGCTTACGTGACGCCAAGGATGCCCTTTCGTCAAATCGTGAATTTCTATTGTCCTATTATGAACAAAAGTTTTTAATAATCTTGGCGCCATGCGCAGCCAACCCAATACTATCGTGGAGTCTGACCAAAACATGACAACATATGATTAAAATTTAAGTGAAGCGAATAATAATTTTATCATGCCCTTGTGGGTGCACGACTGGTGCACCCACCAGAGCCCCTAGAAGTTCGAAGATCGCTGCCATTAAGCCAACCTATTCCTAACGTTTTGACTGCTATTATCGCTAAGCGTTAGTTGTTTACAAGTGTGCGGCGATGCACTCGCATGTGTTGTTATCGTAGGTCCGGGTAAGACGGAACGTCGCGCTTAAAATTGAATATCCATTTACGAAGTGGGAAACAGCCCGATTGTAGTGTCGTGGTTATTTCTTCGCATAATTTAATTAAATGTAGTTTATCGTCGGAATGATCATGATCACGGATCATGTCGTCAACATAAAAATCTTCATTTATTATTCTACGAACTTCGGTGTTCGTAGAATCGATTGATAATTGTTTTAAGCAGCGAACACTTAAAAAAGGCGCCGACGCGGTACTCTACTATAGGTCACCGTATTTAAGCAATAAATATTAAGAGGCCGCGAGGGTTCGTCTCGCCAGAGAATCAACTGGAGATCGCGCTGCTCATTATTTACTAGGCAAAGTCGATAAATTTTCTCGATGTCTGCACATGCAACATATCTATGACATCTGAAACGTAAAAGAATTGAAATTAAATCTCCTTGTATAGGCGGACCTACCAGCTGTATGTCATTATAGCTAAGACCTGTGCTGGTAACGGCGCTGGCGTCGAACACTACCCGAAGACGTGTCGTATCGCTGTCGCAAAGTACGCCTCTGTGCGGTAAGAAATAGTGCGAGTTGCCATAGGTTACAGTGCGTGTCATATGACCTAAGCTCTTGTATTCGTGTGAAAAGTCTGCGTATATTTTTTTATAAGCGAGATCGCGTTGTAATAGTAAGAAGCGTCGTTTAGCCTGAGTAAATGATTCACCTAATACTTCGGGTGATGCCTTTAACGGCATCGTAACGATGGAACGCCCCTCGTCATTGCGCGTCGTAGTACGAGAGAACAAATCTTCGCAAGCACGTTCAGCATCTGTGAGCGTATCCCGATTCCTAGGCAGCTCTTCGACTTCCCAGAATTGGCGTAGTTGTGTATCTATCGATTGCGAAAAATTACACTGAATATATATATTTTTTTAACCGTTAATAGGAAGCGCTTGACCGTTGACTTGCCTGATCTTAAGCATAGTCACGGTCTAGGATGGAGCGCGCCTGCCCACATACTATCATTTAGCGTATTTGATGTGATAGATCCGGATATTATCCAGCCTAAATGCGTATTTTGTAAATATGGTCCGTTAGGTAACCTTATATTGCCTTTGTTTAATAATTCCCAAAATTTATCTGCGCCCATTAAAATATCAATTTTTCTGTATATTATGTGGAATACAAAACTTAGCACGTTCGTAATGTACAGCGAACAACGTAGACGAAATCTGTGGTAATACGAAACATTGAAGTTTAGTTGTGTAAGGATTAATTCGCGATTTTATAATAATATCGCATGATTTATTACATTGCGTTACAGAATTACCTACACCCCTAATCTCGTGTATGGACTGTAATGTAATAATCCCTAATAATTTGCAAAAGGACGCGCTTATAAAACTTCGTTCACTACCATTATCAAGCAGGGCATTCTCACGTATATAAACATTTTGTCGACTCCGTACTTCGATTAACGTAGTGGGCAATAAAACCGGTCGTAAAGAATGATGTGTGCGTCTATTAGATAAGTGTGCATCAATTTGTGCTACTTGAATCCGCAGGGTATGCGGGGTACGCGCCACGGTAGTATGCGAAAGCGATTCCGTGGCGCTCCTCGTGACGGAAAGGGTACGGGGAGGTTTAGTGGGTAGAACGGTGGCCTTCTGCCCCGTGAGTCCCACATAACCGTCCCTGTCGTGGACCGAGCGGTAGGCGTAAATGCCTTTCCTCCTCGACACAAAAAAAAGGGTATGCGGGGTACGCGGAGGGAATCGATGCAACCGCAGGGCCTGTGTACGAGTGTAGACTTAGTTGCTGGTTATCGAATGACGAGTGAAGAGTAACGGAACTGTTATGTTTTTAAAGGCGTTTTGAGGCGCTTGCGGACAAATAATCGAGTTGTGCTTCTTTGTACAAAATCTACACCCTCCATATTTACATAAATAGATTGTGTGATTAGCATAACGAAAACAATTTTCACACAGGTTATTATCGCGAATAAGTTTTAGCTTAGAATCTCAATTAGAATTAATAAACTTTTCACAAGCGTATAGTCGGTGATCAAGGTTGCACATAATACATTTTTTGCTCGTGTAGTGACGGCGATCGTGCGGGTTACTGGTAGAAACATTGCAATTGTGTGATGTTGTGATTGTTTTTATGTTATTTTTTGTTTCTTTTGTGAACTTTAAATTTTTTGCGTAGTATTATGTGAACTTGCATGTTTCTAGCATGTCCGCCCGATTTTTGAGAAAGCTTATTAAATGATCAACTTTTATTTTTGAATTATTATTAAGTGAAACGACTTTAAATTGCTCCCATTCACGTTCAGTGATTCTATCCAGCTTTGAGACAACTATAAATATAATTAATGTATCCCAGGTATCAACAGGCTCACCAAGAAGCTTTAGAGAGCGTAGATTTTCTAATATAATATCTATGAAAGTGCGGATTGATGCAAAAGACTCCCTGCTTAACGCTTGAATATTGAATATTGTTTTTACGTGGTTATAAACTAATAATCTACTATTATTATATCGATTAAGTAGGAGGTCCCATGCGATCGAATAATTATCGGAAGTAAATTCTAGTGCATCGATCACCGATTCCGCGTTGCCTTTTAATGATGATTTTAGGTAGCGGAATTTTTGAATATTATTGATTTCTTTTGAATCATGTACCAGCGACAGAAACGTATCCCTAAATTCCAGCCAGTGCTCGTATATCATTATCACTAACATGATTTAAACATCATTATCACTAGTAAGAACTAGATACACACTCCCGTACAAAAATTATTTTAAAACTGCCTTTAATGTGTTTATGTAGTTGTAGTTGAAACAAAACCACATCAATGCAAATTCAATCTTAAGACAATAGATTAAAGTTGAATTCACAACTCATACTCATATTTACACACACACATATTTAGACCGACAATAGCTGGTCTACATACATTACAAATTCAACCTTACATTGTTAACTTAAAGTAGAATTTAAAAAACGATAAAAAAATAAAATTTTACGAGTTAGGCTCGCCGCTAGCACAAGGACTGAATGGAGCCGAACTGTTCAATATATTTATTTTCATACTCAATTTTTTTTTGTAATTTAGTCAAAGGTGTATTTTGTGTTTTAAACATAATTTATTATTAATAGGGAACGACATTAATAATCAAAGAAACTAAGATAAATATAGACATAATTATTTATTTACATAATCAATCATCAAAATCAAAATATAGTTACATATTTATAACTTTCTAAAAAATGCTTCGAACATACAACGCTTCGTTGGGTCGGCTAAAAGAATTCTTCGGATCTTTGACGTGCTATTATAACAGATATCCATTCGCCACACCGCACAGGATCTGGAGGAAAGCTAAAAACCATTATAAAATCTCTCATCATAAATTTAATCACATGTAGTCAAAAAATAATATCAAGAAACAAAACTGACTAAGCAAAAATGTTGCAATAAATCTCTAATTCTCGCTTTGGAGTCGATGCCAAGCCTTTAGATGGTCTAGTATAAACAAGAACTTGGCTATAGTCGGTTTAGTTCATATAAGTCTAATTTCAGAGCCTATTATAATCTTTCAAAAATGAATTTGAATGATTCAAAACTGTCCATTAATCACGGAATAATCGGTATATAAATATAAAATAAAAATCGATTCAAATTTAGAACCTTCTACTTAGTTAGTTAAAATTTAAATCAATAATATTTTACTACTATATTTATAGACACAGTAAATAACTTAATTAAACAATAGAAATGCATAATCATATTTTTCATACAAAAAAAAAAGAAAATAAATTAACAACGTGTCATTTCATCATAGTTCATAGTAATTCATATATATTTGTCTCCCTCTTCCTTTTTTATTAAATAATCATTCAAGCATTTCGACCAATCAGCGACAACGAAATTCACGTTGCAAATTCGAGCGCCAACATCATTTTTTCGAATGCTCGCGGCCATATTTGGGAAAAATTCGTAAATTGCAAAATATTTTTCGATAATAATTAACAACAGTAAAGTTAGTGTGTTAATCATGTTAACAAAGGTTCTCGGGTAAGCATAGAATATATTTGTATATTCTATGCTTACCTTACCATATAAAATAGCTTTTTGCACTTCTGCCACAAAGATTTGAGTTTACCTTAAATAAAACATTTTTTTTAACTTATCATTCAACTATAATATTTATAATTTATATTTTAATTATTTAAATAAAGTTATCATATTAAATTAATTTCATACGTAGGTATTCATCAATCTTTTGAAAAACATTTTTGTATCAATAAGATTCAGGTGTCAGTTTCAGGTTGTGTTCGGCTCTTACTATTTGTGAACTCATTTTTTAACTTCATTGTTTCATATACATGAAAATGAATAAAATACATAGCATACACTATAGCGAGATCTAAAATATCTTTACATTTTTTACAGATTTTGTTGTAAAAAAAAATCTATTAATTTCAATACTAATATAAGATATATCTTATAGGTAAAATGGTGTTGTTAATTACGAAACAAAGTTATTATTATTGTTTAGATGGAATTGAAACGGATCAATCTAGGATAATATTTTAGACATTGCCTTTTCCGGATCACCTAGAGAAATGTTGCATATCATACAAAACATTGATCAAGTCCATGTGCAAACATCTGAACCCAACAGTGTAGGCTTAAGTCTTTTTTTGATGCTAACAACAAAATCAGACTAGATTCGTCCAAAATACTATTGTAAGTATTGATAGTAGGTAATTGAATTTGTAGATATTATATTAGTTAGAAATTTATAACACCTTTTTAGAGTAAACTTTTTATGAATAAAAAAAATACCTTTCTGCAAAATCAAGTAAAAGATTAGCAACTTTGATCTTAATTAAGATAATTTATCATATTTGTTTTGAGGACAATTTTTCACGAGGCTCCTGTATACACAAGTACCTTATCCGATGACGTTACCTTGTCCTTGCCAATGTTTTGCGTTTACATATTTAATAAAATATACAATTTCAGCTTCAAGGAAGTTCATAAACTTGTGTCGAAGTGGGCAGATATAGTACATGTTCAATGCAGCCAATGCAAGATTGGATTATACAAGGATTTAAAGAAGTATTATTTTATATATATAGAAGGTTTTTTTTACCCTAAAAAATCATCCAGTCTGCGATAACATAATCCCATACAATAACTTTTATTTTATTCTTAAAATCTAGATTGTGGTTCTATGGTGTTTTCACTTTGTGTTAAATCTAATACAATTAACGTAATTAAAATTGTGTTGTAAAAAAGTAAAAACTATCATAATAAATGAGTAAAACACTGAGACTTTTATTGAACAAATATTTTAAAAAATCTGGATATGAGAGCTGGTGTTAAAAAAGAGTATACAAAAACTTTCGATAATATTGTCAAAATAAAGTTTACACCTGGCTATACCAAATCATAGCGTGCGACCTATGAAAGAGACAAAAAAACAGATAAAGCATTTCTCATCGTGTGTGATGCGGCATACGAAGGGTTAAAAGTTTAAAAATAACTTGCGATACATACATGCGAAAATTACATGTGCTTATGCGCTACCCGCATTAGCGTGGAATGGGGTGGAATAATCTCCAAACCCTCTCATCGAAAGAGTAATCGGCTTTATCCCAGCATCGTAGGACATTGACTGCCAATTTCTTACTCCTTAAGAAATTTACAATATCAAATTTGATTGTTTCAGATCACTAGAGTTTGATCAGTGATAATGTAATGTGTACGAAAACAAAAGAAAATGGTTTAAAAAAAATGGATCATCGCCTGGGCCAATGAGAGAGATGCGCAGGAGTATGGATGGACCGTAGGATGCACGTCATTCCGGCGCTTATTTGCTTCATGTTCACCTTATCACCTGTCTTAGCATTTATACCTGGAGTTGTTGGTAAATTCACGTAGCTAAACGTTTGTTTGCCGGATTTCATACACCTTTAGTTGGCAGTAAAGTAGGTCAAAGGCCTACCTAATCAATGGCCTATATTAATAATAGTAACGAGAAACATAACATTAACTGTATCATCGAGCAATCAGCCCAATGTCATGAAATTGGTGATATACGTTGCAATATGAACGGATAACCTAACTTAAGTTTGCTTGTCTGATTTATTACTCAAATAA
Organism: Nymphalis urticae; assembly: GCA_905147175.2. Classification (NCBI taxonomy): domain Eukaryota; kingdom Metazoa; phylum Arthropoda; class Insecta; order Lepidoptera; family Nymphalidae; genus Nymphalis; species Nymphalis urticae. Next base: position 10,149,341 of record LR989983.1, read on the forward strand.
CATTTAATATAAAATTAAAAATTTAAATAACCCCCGAAAAAAAAATCCACTTAAAAGTATAAAATAAAATTGTTGGGCTTTTAACTTTATTATGAGTACCTAGTCATATTATAATACAAGCGTCGTCGCCTCGGAGAATGGCAATTTCAAATCAATCGGAGCTGTAAAAGTTTTTAAGACCCTTTTGTCAAGTAGGAAATGAGGTGATGATCTTCAAACGCCTGAAAAGATCTTCATAATTTACAGCTAAGACCATCCCGATCACATCAGGCTAGATACAGAAAAAGTCGTACCTTAGTTGGTCCATTCGCTTGGAAACTACGATGCCACATATAGACACATATACCCATTAATTACAATTCACTTTTTACATCAGGGTTTAAAAATATAATGAAAACACGAATTAAATTAATTATGACACGTAATATAGCTGTGCCGTATGCACATAGCCATTAACATTTCGACTTGTAACATATCTGTTTGATTAATCTTTGTTCACGAAAGCTAAACATATTATAAATTAATATTAGTTAGTGTATCACTGTACTTCAGAATAAATGGTCGTCAACCAAGTAATTTATTAATTCCCATTCCCTGCAATAATTGGTGACCCCGACACTTCACAAAAGACGACTTTCGCTTGACGACCGAAGTACAATGGGCAATCGACCAAAGACGCAACCTGAGGTACTTGAATTAGCAACGGTTACAGTTTCTTCAAGGATTCCTGATTTTTGGACTGACCAGCCACGCCTATGGTACGTACAGTGCGAGGCGGTGCTAAGCCCACAAAAACTAAGTGACGAGACCAGATTAAACCTTGTGGTCACCAAACTCGGCAGAGAAGTAGGCCAGCAAGTAAGTGATATTCTCCTGAAACCACCGGAATCGAAAAAATATGACACTTTAAAGGATCGTTTGCTAACCATTTATGAAGAGTCTGAACAGCGGTAATTTCAAAAATTTTAAGTGAAATGGTGTTAGGCGACCAAAAGCCTTCACAGCTTTTGCGTCGTATGAAGGACTTGGCTCGTGATAAAATGCCCAGGAAACATTAAAAATTATGTGGCAGAGACACCTTCCAGCGTCAGTTCGTGCTGTGCTTGCTGTTACCGAGATTAAGGATTTAAGCAACCTGGCAGCAATTGCAGACAAAATCATGGAAACTTCAGCACCCCTGCACCTACCGGAAGTTCAGGCCTTAACCAACAACAGCCATATTAACGATCATACTTTCATTTTGGCCGAAATTGTCGAATTAAGCATGAAAATCCGAGAGATGAATAGAGGTCGAAGTAGTGAGAGAAACTTTAAAAGAAAATTTTATCATAGACGATCCGTTTCACGTAGACGTAATACGAGTCAACGTTCACCGGACACTCCCGATTGGCTTTGTTTTTATAATTATAAATTTCGTAATCGAGCAAGGAAATGCGTGGAGCCGTGTGCGTGGAAAAAGGGTGAAAAACTTATGGAAAACTAAATCAGGCACAGTCGCAGGCGGAGATTTGTGCCATCGTTCCGGTTAACCGCCTATGTGTTAGGGATAATAATAATGGACATGCTTTTCTAGTAGATACTGGTGCTAATATATCGGTTTTACCTGTGACAAAAAGACCATTTTCTAGGTATAAGTGTAGTGATTATTGAGGGGACTTATGTTATTGAAACGAGTGTATTTGGTAGAAGATGATTTATTACTGACTAATTAGTGCAACGATCTTAATATTTATACGCCATCTGACTTACATACTACTTATTACACTACACCTCGGGGGGACCATTGAGAAAAAAAAAATGTTTTGATACATTTTTTTTTTTTAGGAATAGGTACATAATAATTGAATTTAGGTTTTAAATGGTTTAGCTCTATTTTTATGGACAATATAAGGCTTATTACATTTTAAAATTTTTACATTTAGTCCTAAATCTTCTAAAATTACAAATGGTCCAATCCACTGTGTGTCCAGTTTATTTGCCGTTTCATTTTTAATTAAAATTAGTTGTCCATTTGTATAAGTTACATTATTTGTATATTTATCGTACTCACGCACTTTTTATTAATATTAAATATAAACACCTGGTTTTCACTCACTTTCTTCGTAATTCTAATGCCGTCACTTCTCTACTGGTTGGGTACGTCTCTTGCGCGGGTGAATGACCGTCTTAAGTTGTTTTGCGTGATCTCATCCGATATCCAATTTTTATGGCATTTTTTGTACTGTTTATAAATAAAGTACAGTGCTGCAATGCCCAGTAGCACACAAATAACCAATAAAACTATGCTGATTGTAGACAGATGCATTCGTATTTCTTCAACTTGTGCCTGGTTCGAGCCTGCGGCGTTTTGATTTACAAATACTGTTTCTTTCTCGACACTGGATCGGCACATAGTTAGATTTTTTTTTTTTGGTAAAACAGTAACGAAGAATAAACTTAAATTTCTACATATTGCTTTAATTTGAACTTATATCCAATTCTTCAACTCATCGTCCGATTTTGGAGCTGCAACACTATACTGCGATCAAATTCGCGTCGCGCGCCCCAAGTCCTGGCACGGTCGCCATGAGGGGACTTATGTTATTGAAACGAGTGTATTTGGTAGAAGATGATTTATTACTGACTAATTAGTGCAACGATCTTAATATTTATACGCCATCTGACTTACATACTACTTATTACACTACATTATAAACTTTATGCGGCTAACAGCAGTGAAATTAAGACTTACGGAACAAAAACTATAATTTTAGATTTGAAGCTACGTCGACCGTATCGTTGGACTTTTGTACTCGCCGAAGTAAAGCAACCAATTCTCGGAGCAGACTTTTTAAGCCATCACAAACTATTAGTCGATGTGCATAAAAAAAAACTTGTAGATTCTGTGACTAATTTATGTTCTGTAGCTAAGTTAACGTTAAGTAAACAGTTTTCAATTAGGACAATAGATATTAGTAGTGATTATAGTGATTTACTCGCCCAGTTTCCAGACATAACAAAACCGATGAGTTTCAAGGATACTCCACGGCATTCTGTAGTCCATCATATTGATACGACGGGCTCTTCGGTGTATGCACGACCCAGACCGCTTTCATCAGTTATATATAAACGGATGAAAGCCGAATTCCAACGTATGCAGGAAATGGGAATCTGTTGGCCCTCTAAAAGCTGCTGGGCAAGCCCCTTACATGTGGTTAGTAAGAAAAATGGTGATATAAGGCCCTGTGGAGAATATCGGCAGTTAAACGCTATCACGACACCAGATAGGTACCCTATACCACGAATCCAGGACTGCTCTTATTTGTTATTTGGAAAAACAATTTTCTCTCGCATCGATTTACAACGTGCATATCATAATATAAGCGTAGCAGAAGAAGACATCCCGAAAACGCGATTACAACCCCTTTTGGCCTTTATGAATTCACGAGGATGACATTTGGTTTAATAAATGCCGATCAAACATTACAGAGATTTCTCAACAACGTAGTATTACGAGACTTAGATTTCATATTTATATATATCGATGACGTAATCATCGCATCGAATAGTGCATCCGAACATAGAGTGCACTTAAAAAAGTTTTCGAGCGTCTTAATAATTTCGGAATAACGATTAATTTAGCCAAATGTGCCTTTGGGAAACAGGATCTAGATTTTTTAGGATTTCATGTCTCTAAAGAAGGATTGCGTCCCTTAGAGAAGCAGGTTAAAGTAATCACAGAGTTTCCCAGACCAAAGACAGTCGACGAATTACGTCGCTACCTTGGTATGATAATTTATTATAGAAAACATCTTCCTCGAGCAGCTGAAATTCACGCTAAGTTGAATGCATATTTGGTTAACGCTAAGAAAAAAGACAAGAGTTTAATTCCATGGACAAAGGAAAGTATCGAAGCTTTTGAACAAAGTAAAGAAAGCTTGCTGAAAGCTGTTACTTTGTCTTTCCCATCAGCTGACGCCCCTATTGCCCTAATGACTGACTGTTCCAATACATGCGCGGGGGCAGTCCTTCAACAAAAGGAAGGAGACGCCTGGAGACCATTAGGTTTCTTTTCCACTAAGCTTAGCGAAGTGCAGCAGAAATATAGCACGTTTGACTGCGAATTGCTAGCTATATAAATGTCTATCAAACATTTTAGATATTGCATTGAGGGAAGACCTTTAATAGTGTATACCGATCATAAGCCTTTTGTGTATGGTTTCGAAAAAAACTGTATCGGAAAAAATGATACACCGAGACGCATTAGACATCAAGATTTAATAATGCAATTTTGTTTATCCATACAACATTTAAGCGGTGCAGGTAATATAGTAGCAGATACTTTATCTCGAATATCGTCTATAGATATTTCGTCACCACTCGACTATAAAAGATTATCCGAGGACCAAGAAAACGATGACGAATTAAAACAATTGTTTCAGTATAGTACTTTAAAGTTTAAACAAATATTAATAACGAATTGCAAATATCCGATATTTTGAAAGTGTCCAAAGATATAGTAAGACCTTATTTGAATTCCGCGTGTCGGCTTACAAAGCTGTGCACGAAATTAGTCATCCCAGCATACGAGCGACACGTAACATGATTCGGGATAGATATATATGGAAATGTATGAATAAGGATTTTACTACGTGGACAAAAAGTTGTCTTAAGTGTCAACAGTCCAAAATTCAACGCCATACATTATCGGCATATGGACATAGTTGGACCACTGAGTTATTGCGATGGTTATAGATATAGTCACTATGATGGATAGGAGCACAGGCTGGCTGGAAGCATATCCTGTCAAGGACATTTCAGCCGAAACTATTGCTGATATTATTTACACCGGGTGGATATCCCGATTTGGATGTCTTCTAAGATTGACTACCGACCAAGGTTGTCAATTTGAATCTAATTATCCTCACAGCTTATCATCCTCAGTCGAATGGATTGATAGAGCAATGGCACCGCAGTCTCAAATCAGCGCTTATGTGCAGAGGAAATACGATACACTGGGTATCATAATTACCATCCGTGTTACTAGGGTTAGGAACAAGCTTGCGAGATGACACACAAATAAGCGCGGCAGAGTTAGTGTATGGAGAAGTTATCAGATTACCCGGGGATTTCTTTCAGCCGCTGAGACAAGAAATTTCCAACGATAATATTTTTGTTAAAAAAATACGTGAAAGAATTTCTAATTTATCCTCCGTACCTAGAAGAGACATAAGGCAAGGAAAAAATTTCGTTCACGCTAATCTGGCGGACTGTACGCACGTATTTCTCCATACAAAGTTATCGAACTGACAGACAAGTATTTTAAAATATTAAAAGGAGACTCGGAGAAATGTGTTAGTATCGACCGTTTAAAACCAGCATTTATAATTGAGAATAAAGAATGTAAAGTCTCACCATATAAGGCAATGGCTTTTATAAACAAAGATTCAAATAAACCGATGATTTCAAGATATGGTCGATCTATCGAAGCAGTAGTTCGCTTCGCTTTGTAATCACGTCAATTGGACGAACTAGTAAACTTAATAAACAGCATCTTTTGTAAATGTTTTGTAAAAAAAAAAAAACAACAAAGTAAAAGTTCCGAAGAACAAATAATAATATCGCAAAATGGTATCTAGTTTTTGTGACTCTATTTATCCTCGCAATAAAAGGATATTTAGTATGGAAAAACTGCAAGACTAATTATGGGAGATTCATGCGGAGAGAATTACAAGATCTTGCAATAGCTCATCGCAGGAGTGACCGGGGCTCGAACGGCCCGGCCACCCAGCAGATCATTGTGTGACGTGAAATGCGAATATCAAATATTATTCTGATGTTAAAAAAATTAGAATATGCTTAGTGTTATTGACAATATATAATATATATATATAATATATAATTTTCGTTATAGTAATTATTATACAGGGTGACTGGTGAATTAGTATCAATACTTAAGGACGTGATATTTGACGACCATATATGACCAAAAAAAATACATATAACATAAATATTAATAAACTTCTAAGTAAAGTTAACCAATAGTTATGTAATTAATTACGCGTCATGTGGACACCCTAGCTGCGCTGACGACACAACACAGTTAGGTACATTTAGATATCGCGCGGTACTTTCCCTACGTCCAAACGCCGCCGCGTGTTAACAGGGTAGCAGGCTACCTTTGATAAACAAGCATGATCCAATCCCCCTTCATACTTTAAACCTGGCTTAGAACAGGCAAAAATACCAAAATATTTCACTCGTTTAAGCAACAAATTTGTTGACTAGGTAAATGATATGAACTTGGGACAAAAATTAACTGTTTACCTATCTTGGTATTTCCGGCGTATTTAAAAATGGAATCATACTTATTTACAACGATTGTCAATCATTTAACTACCTATTTACCTACATAACTACACTAACCTTAACAAATGTTCAAAGTGAGCTCCTGCTCGTGTGATACACAGTTCGGCACGTTTACGCATATTGTCTTTCACACGCTTTAACACGAATAGGTCACTTTAATACTCACAGTACTCACAGTATTCTGCATTTGTGTATTGATAAGCCATACCTAATTACTAATGACGGGTCACACTCACACACGAAAGATTAGCTATACGCGTAAGATCCATCGTCAGGGGCGCGCGCGCGGGAAGATGGACGAACCTTACGGCGGCGCTCGCCCGACTAATCAGCCGCGGGGCGGGGGTTGCGGGTGGCAAACACCACGCCACACGCGCCGCGGAAATATGTCCACACTTTATTTATTTAAAGTAAAATTTTTGTAAATTTGGTCAAAAATTAAGTACCTATTTTTTTTACATAATTCGAATGAGAATCATGTACCGATTATGCTCCTAAAATATTGATACTAATTCACCAGTCACCCTGTATACAATTTTGTTATTTTTTTGTTCTTTAAAATGTATAGGTATGTGATAAATATATTTTTTGTAATATTCTCTTTTTTTTTAAATAATGTGCCGGGAAGTAATGTGCCGTATGCACATATGCATTAACGTTTCGACTTGTAACATATCTGTTTGATTAATCTTTGTTCACGAAAGCTAAACATGTTATAATATTAAGAGTAGTTAGATGCGAAAGCAGCTCTATGAAAATAAAGTTCTGTCAAATAACATGTGTAAAACTAAGCAAACGTGAATGATACAACTTATGCCATCTTTGGATACACAACTCAACTATTATGAGCTTTTGGATTCGTACAACTATGTAAGCTTTTCTTGTTTTCTCGTTGAAATAACAGATGGCGTTACTTTCAGGTCCAGTCATAGCTCAAGAAGCTTTAGAGGGAGGTAAACTACGTTGTTCTGTGATTCTGCAACAGATTCCCCAAATGACGAGCTGATGCTTTTAGTTTGGTACAAGGACAATGCGCCTATTTATAGGTAGGTACATTAAATTTTTGGTGAAGCCACCAGTTTGGAATTATTTCTTCTAAAGCATATCTAAGTATTCATTAAGCTAAATTTGTGATATAATAAAAATCGAAGCCTGCTCAATTAATATTAAAGTTATACAGCCTTACTTATACACGATGTTAAGTGAGTGTTTAGTTAAACAATGCTGTGTTTTTTTTCCAATGTCAAATCAATAATGATAGAAAGAGATAAATAATTGTGTAAAAAAACAACCGCTAAGCAAATTTTATAAGACCATAAGACATTTTATTTATTTAAAAATACTTTACATTGAATGCGTTAAGAAATTGACGTGAAACATAAATGATACAAGGAAGTTGTGTTCAGAGGTTTTTGTATGAGGGTAAAACAAATTCTTGATACACCATAAATATACTTCAGGTTTAATTTTAAAAATTAATGATATTTGATTTAATTTAATTATTCATATGTCCTTAATTTGAATAATTTATTGTTGACGAATAAGAATAAAACATATGTTACGCAGTTTAAAGGCCATAATTATTTTCATGATTTCAGCCTCAAATTAGGAATAAAATACTTCGAAGTATTTAAAAAAGATTTGAACTATAAATTCGATCTATTGTTAAAATAACTCTCTTAACTTGTATAATATATTAAATGCTTAACCAATATATGGAATCAAATGTCAAATCTTTCCTAGAGGGAGCCCTAATTATTATTATAACACGAAATATACACCATAATTAAAAGCCTAATATAATAATTATATTTTACTTTAAAATAAAAGTCTAGTGTATAGACGTAGTCACGTAGTGCATGTCCGTTAGGATGGGCAAAACAACAGAAGAGCTTAAACAGTGATTGAGCTAGTGTAACAGGTACAAGGGACATAACATCTTAGTAGTATTCGTGGTAGTTCCATTGAAGAGTGCGAGAAGTAGTATTTTTAAACTTATAACAGTGATTTTATTAGATGTTTCTGCCACGTTAAGATGCTAGCACTTTCTTTCCTAAATATTTATTTATTACATTAAAATTATGTAGTAGTTTATAGACTATGTGACATCAAATTTTCTTGACTGTTGTTTTGTCATTTCCCATTCTAAATGAATAAAAAAAAAGGTTTTATTTAAGTTTCTTTGTCGAATGTTATTTTAAGCTACAGCCAGCCGCTCTGCTAAAATGGTTATTAAGAGTAATATTTATAACACACATAGCAGCTATAGCGTCGTGAGTTTTTGCGAGTTGAATGTGATATTTTAAATCTTTAATGAGTGCTTTCAAAGTGGTTCTAAATTTGTTCTGGCCCGCTGTTAACTTGATTGCCCGTGTGCATAATCACGTTTTATTTTTATAGCACAGTTAAGCACAATGCCAAATGCAGTAAAAAGAACGCTGCTTTGTCGTCGCGAATTTCTGAGCAAAATAAATATTCAGCTACGTGAAGTATTTAACAAGATGATGGGTAAAATGATATTAAAAATACGTGATATATTTGCTGCTCATAGCCATAGCAATTTCTTATAGTTTTCGGCTTTTACGAACCTTTTATGAGCTTATCTTCACGTCATGGGCCCCCATGTAAATTTCAATAACATCTCATATCATTCTAGACAAGTCTGTTTATCTTATTTTATGATGATATAATAAATGATGCATTATTTCTAGAAAAATCTTCTCCTTAAAGTTGGCCGTCGATCTCCTCATGTTCTGTGCCAAACCTTTGTGTTTATGAAAATGATTTTTTAGTTTTAAAAAATGGTTTTGCCTAACTCCTACGTACAACATCTTAATTTAAGATATCTGATACTTCACGAACAAAATTCTCAAAGAATATTTCTAAAGAGATATAATTTGAGATTAATGCATGAAGCACTACTACATACTACTAAAGATAAAGTTTATATCTTGCAAGATTGCAAATGCGGAGTCCGAGTCATTACATTATTTCTTTAATTAAGGAATCCATATCTTTAATGGATATGGAATCCACGAATAAATCCGGTACACATTTCCTGTCCGGTGAACAGAATGAACATACCATGTACATATTTCATATATCTCCAAATAAGAGCGAAAATTCCACATTTGATTTATCGAAGGAAATATATTTTCATACACCAGATGGGTTTAAATGAATTCAGGCGCCAACTTGCACAATTTCATGCACAACATTCACAATTTCTTTGATTATTTTAGGTACCACGTAACTTACATTATAACTTTTTGTTAGATAACAGTTCTAGTACATAAAATTTGGTTTGCATTTTAACGATCACCTAATATATCAGAACAAATTGTGTCGAAGATACCTTTAAGACGTGGATATATAATATCTTAAGCGTATTTGTTTTTAGTTATAACGTTTTTCGCGTACAGCTGTTATGAACCTTACCACTCTCTGGATCTGGTAATATAAAAAACTACTGGTTTAAATTAAAATTAATCTGTCACTAGTTTTGATTACTGTGTAACAAAAAAGTAAACTAAATTTATCGTTTTTTTTTTAATATTTAAAGCATACTGTAATTTATTTATTAAATCGTTCGCTTGAAAACGAAGGGAACATGTTTCTCTTCAACTACGTTTGCTTACATATATATACAATCTTTATACATATGTTTATTCTATAGCCGATTTATCTATCGTATTAGTAGTTTTTGCTTTATTTATATTTGTTTTAACGCTATTCATATATAACATTGATCATCGCGAGGCAGACATAAAGACGCGTTACGCAAAGTTCTATCACAAGAACACCACCAACAAGGTTGGTATCACCACCAATCAACTGACAATTTATATTATTTTTATTTTTTTATTTATTTATTTATTTTGGGAAACATACAGCATAATATGATACATAAAATTTAGTAACAAAATAAATTTACTTAAGCCAACTTTTCCACTTATACAAACAAACATGGAGTGAACCTAACAATAACAAGTTATTTAACAATTTATTAAAATATATAAATAAAGTATTAAAAAATAATTTAAAAACAGAAAAAAAACGATAAGTATATTAATGACAAATACAGTTTTTTAGAGCTTCTATGAACTTAAATAAATTTTCGTTAAAGATATCTATACTAGTGTAGCGTTTATTATAATTGTCACATGCTCTTACCAAAAAGCGATTTTTAGCATAGTTCGTTCTACACATTGGGACATAAAAGGTATGTTTTGAACGGGCAATGGAATGTGGGCACTTGATATAAATGTTGTTGACAAAATTATTAACAATTTTGTAAAGAAAAACCAGATCTTTGCATTCCCTGCGTTTCTCAAGCGACAAAATATTAAGCTAATTAATAGAATTGGACCCAAATTTACGCGTTAATCTTCTAATAAATTTATTCTGAACATTTTCGATAGCCATAACATACTTAGAGTATTGTGGATTCCAAACCATTGAAGCGAATTCCAAATTAGATCTTACATACGAGTTATTCCGTAACAGCCTGTGAATGTCCCACTGCTGGGCTAAAGGCCTCCTCTCCCTTTTTTTGAGGAGAAGGTTTGGAGCTTATTCCACCACGCTGCTTCAGTGCGGGTTGGTGGATTACACATGTGGCAGAATGTCAGTGAAATTAGACACATGCAGGTTTCCTCACGATGTTTTCCTTCACCGTAAAGCACGAGACGAATTATTATCCCAAATTGAGCACATGAAAATTCAGTGGTGCTTGCCCGGGTTTGAATCTACGATCATCGGTTAAGATTCACGCGTTCTTACCACTGGGCCATCTCGGTTATACAACATCTGGCTCATACGAGTTATACAACACATTATATGTATTGATATGTTTAAAGTCTCTTCCCTAGCGAAATATGAAACCCAACATACTGTAAGCTTTTGCGATAATTTTATTCACATGCCTGTCAAATAATAAATTAGAATCTAGAAGCACTCCTAGGTCCCTAACCTCGGTTACCCTCTTAATTGAATGATTGGAAATTGTGTAATCAAATAAAATTGGATTTTTTTTTCTAGAAAATGTTATTACATTGCATTTATCAAAGTTAATATGTATGCCATTAGATGAACAATATTGCACTAAAATATCCAAATCATTTTGCAAATTTGAGCAGTCATCACTTCTTTTTATGATTTTAAATAGTTTTGTATCATCGGCATATAGAAGTATGTTAGGATTTTGAAATTTTTTTAGTATATCATTAATGAAAATGTTAAACAATAGGGGACCGAGGTGAGAGCCCTGAAGAACCCCATATGTTATGGGGACAAAACTAGAAATGTGTCCTTTGACAGCGACTGCTTGAGTTCTGTCACGGAGATATGATGTTATCCATCTTAGCAAATCGCCGTGTATACCAATATATGCAAGTTCTTTAATTAATAGCGTATGTGGAATTTTATCAAATTCTTTTGAGTAATCGGTATACACAGCGTCAACCTGATGTCCTCCCTCCATGGCTAAAAGAACAACATCGAGAAACTCAACAAGATTAGACTCAACTGATCTTTTATTCACGAATCCATGTTGTTGGGTAATGAGCAGGGGTTTTATTAAAGGAAACAAAGTATCGTAAATAATCTTCTCAAATAATTTAGGTATGATAGATAACATTGATATTCCACGATAATTTTTGACATTATGCTTATCTCCATTTTTAAAAATGGGAACAACAAGGCATTTTTTTTAAACAGGTGGTAGTGTGCCTGAATATATGGATTTGTTAAAGAGTAAATGTAAAGGGATTGATAAAGGTTTACTGCATCCTTTTAAAAACATAGGATGTAATCCATCTGGGCCACTGCCTTTAGACGAGTTGAGTTTTGAGAGATATCTTTCAACGGTATGGCATGATACATTAATAGTACTAATTAAGGACTGACTACTATGCTTGTTTAAATAATCAACCTCGGGTTGATTCACTTCTACTTCAAAAACTGATTTAAAGAAGTTACTAAATAGATTAGAGATCGAAGGGCCGTCGGAGCCAACCGTATTATCATGAAACATGGTCTCAGGTATATTATTACTACCTTTCTTTGATTTTATAAATGACCAGAATTTCCGGGAACTGTGATGAATTTTATCTTCAGCCCTAGCAATAAAGACATTATAACACTCTCTTTCCATCAATTTCGTTCTGTGTCGAAGGTCAGCAAATTTGTCATAGTCACTATTATGACCATAAATTTTCCATCGTTTATGCACTTGTAATTTCTTTTTAATCAATTTAATTAAAAACTTGCTAAACCATACAGGATATTTATTGATATCGTATACTGTTTTAGCTGGTACAAAGCGATCCACAATATTATTAACTATTAAATAAAACTTATCTACTGCGTTAATTATATCACATGTTTCGAATTGTTCCACCCAATTAATATTATTTAACTCATTGTTAATTGCGTTGTAGTCAGCAACATGAAAGCGACGAACAATTCGAGGAGCGTAACGTAAATTTGAATCATTCAACATAATATCCGTCAACACAGAAAGAGTCGAATGATGAGCGTCTTCAGGCAAAGATAATGGTGTAGTTCGGTCGATAGCCGAACAACTACAGTTAGACAGAACGAGATCCAATAGTCTATTATTACCATTAAAAATCCCATTATACTGACACCAAAAAAAGCAAATAGTTGCATAATTAAATTATTTTCGGATGGGTTTTGGATAGCTAGTGTATTTTCAGAGTTATGTCACCATACAATATCTCCTATGTTGAAATCTCCTACAACAATATATTTATCAAAAGGGTTATTTAAATTTAAATCTGATAAGAACTCAAAAAATGTGACTTCAGAATCGCACTGGTATTGATTTTGAGGGAAATAACAACAAAAAAGTCGTAGTTTTTGTTTACTTGAACCCTGTCCGACCACTATATTAACAAAAGTTATATCAGCACCTGGAAGAGACATTGTTGTCCTCGAGTGTTGCATGTCAACATAGATGCCACGACGTATTGCTATAAGTGTACCACCACCCTTACTTACCTCTAGAAGTGCATAGTCACGATCATTCCGGTACACGTTATAGCGTGAATCGAAGAGTTCTTCATCAAAGATATTAGGAAGTAACCAGGTCTCACTTAGACAAATTACGTCATAATTGGAATTTAACAAATTAGAATAGAACTGTAAAGTTTTAGTGCGCAATCCTCTAACATTTTGATACTAAATATTTAAGTACATAGTAATATATATTTTAGATTATAATTATTGTGAGTAATAATATTAAAGAGATATAGCTTTTCAATGCACCTAGATGCCAGATAAGAATTAAAACATACCTTTAAGTCCATAAAACAATACAATATCAGCCTAATTTTCTTAATAAATATAATTAAAATATTAACGAAAACAAGTAAAAATATGAAACTACAAAAAATCTTCTTAAAAAACTGAACAAAGTAATATACTTTAATATTATAAACCAACAAATTAATAACGCTTATAAAATTTTGTTTAAACACTCCTTGGAAGTAATGTGAATAACCGGTCTTACGAACCATAACAGTGCATTTTCGAACCCAGCAGAATAAGTAACTTTTCTCTTTGCATTTTCGTCGAGCTTCATTCAAAAGAGCCTTGTTGTAAGTGGACAGGTGGTCATTTATGTAAATAGGATTATTCCTGCCTGAAAAACCATGTCGCATGCTTTCAGATTATTTAACTTCCAACAAAATCAACATCGGTATTAAAATTTATGGGGTCACCACTTTTTTCAGCAAGGGTCTTAATAATATGGACTAAGTTTTCGCCCTTATTTTGTGGAATGCCATTTATTTGAATATTAGAGCGACGCACCCACTGTTCATTTCTGTTAGTGTTTTCCGATAATTCTCTAAGCTTAAGTTTCAACTCTACGAGTTCTGTTTCAAAATTTTCTATTTTAGTAACTTCCTTATCTAAATCATTCATTCGATCAACAACAGAATTAATGGAAGACTCGATCGTATTAATTTTTGTAGACCAAAAAGTAACAGATTCTGAGAGCTTTTTAAATTCGTCAGTAATGAAAGATTGTGGAAATTGAATGACTCCATTGTGGAATGCAAACTATTGAAACGCTCATCAAAATGTGCAATAAACGATTTAATATCTATGATTTGGGCTTGATTTGTATTTATTTTATCAGAGATCATATTTAATTTTGGACTTACAACTAACATTACTTTATACTTCTCAGTTCTCATAGGAAAATCGAATAGCCTAAAGTAACTTACAGCGGTATGGATATAGATCAAACTGACAAGTCGTTGACAATGTAACTTGCTTTACTATTGTTATATACCTAAGTAGTGTTGTCCACTTACGAATAATAAATGGTTTATGTAATTGGATAGACTGGTAAAAGTACGATTTTATTGAAAACTTACTTTAGACTGAACATGATAATAAGTTAGATGATTCTTCAAACATAATAATATCATATAATTTTGTGATTAATTATTAATACTAAGATAAACCCAGGCCGCTATACGTTAATGGTCGCTGACAATATCTGTTTGTGCTATGGGATGATATGGTGATTATTTATATGAGCTGTCATAAAATTGTTCACCAGTGAATAGACTAAGCAGCGCTACATCATACTCTCATAAATGATAGCTGTAGGACTATTCTGTAAATTCGAAACTCACCACAGAAAAGTCGTGAAATATCATAAAGTTATATGTGAAAGTTACATGTCACGATACATTTTTATGTGCTTATTTTCTGTGATTTTATGCGTAATTACTATATATGATAATTAACTTTTTTATTAATCGTAAATGCGTAATCGTAAAAATATTTTTTTAAATATCCTTGCTTTTGATGAAAGCTAAACAGCAAAAGGATCGAAAAAAATACAGGAATTTTACATTAAAAATCTAAAAGCGTTTTCCTGTAATTACTTTTAATTTTAAACAGCAAATGTTTGACACAAAGATCTTCAGTTGGATAGTCTTCAATTTTGAGGTATTTACTTACCACAATTGTCTTATATATGTGTAAAATATTTCAAATGTTTTAATAGCACATAAAAAATTAACAACATTATTCTAAACTTTAATCAGGCCAAATCGGTTCAACTGATATGATTACTCAATATGTAGTGTCCTTGACACTTGGTCCTTGACCTAGGCAAACATGCTTATCAATACATAGTAGAAATTAGAATGGAATATACAACATTTAGTAAAGCATAAAGATATTTTTAAAACATCTAAGCTAAAAGATTGGGTACAGCGATTTATGAATTAATAAAGAATTTGACTTGAGTTAACTGCTGGACGCTCAGTTTAATTTGCAAGAAACTTGCAGTACTAGCTAGTGATTAGTGCGCGACTAATCCTTTAAATTGTTGAATCAACTAAGTCGCCGACTCGTTTATGATGCACTTAAAACTAGCAATAAAGGTCGTAATATATCCTAAACTATTTTAACCAAGGATTTCAATATATGTGTTAGTTTGCGCCGACAATAGATTTCCATAAAGTAATACTAAACATGGTTTTAACGCAGATATAATCAGGAATTTATTGTTAATATTATAATGTGTATATTTATTACTCGACTGTCAATGTTCATGGTCAGAAATGGCTTTACGACTGAGAATAAGAATTTCAAATTTAAATCTAATATATAAAAATCTCGTGTCACGGTGTTTGTGGTCTAACTCCTCCAAAACGGCTCGACCGATTTTTGAAATTTGTTATGTATATTTGGGAGGTATGAGAATCGGTCGTAAAGTATATTTCATACAGCGTGATACGGGTATCCCTATCCAGATTTTTTTTTCTATTTTTTTGACATTTTTTTATATTTTGTATTTTATTTAGATTTAGCATAAAAAATACATATAATCCCAAATTTTCACCCTCCTAACCCATCGTCCTATTTTGTAATCACGATTTTAGTATTTTTGTATGAACAATATCAAAATAATTACTTATAGTGAACCTCATCGAACTTTCGTCCACGTCATTCACGAAAACCGTTGCGTCGTTTTGACATTTAAAATTTGCAAATTATTTAACGATTTATTTCATTGATAACAAATATAAACGTGTTTTATGATTTTAAAAAGGTTGGTAAAATACTAAAAGATCAAATACATTTTTGGTATAACGGTTTTATCAGTAAATACAACAATTTGGTCTATTTGTGTGTGTGTGTTACAGTAAAAAATGCCAGCAAGTCGCAAGAGGGCCCATTTGGGCCAATTTCAAAATTTTTGCGCCATTTTCAGCGTCAACACATATTTGGTGTTCAGGCTCGATGTTCCGTTCGGTGGATTTAAGGATTGTGGTATCGGAAGAGAAAAGTAAGTCAATTTATTTCAAATTTATTCCAATAACCGTGAATGAGTTATTTGTTGTTAATTATTTAATACTTTTCCAGCGGGAGGGATGGCGTCGACATTTTTTTTGGAAGTTAAAACTGTAACAATGGCATTACCAAACCACTTTTAATGAATTTATTTTGCTGACATTTTAATAAAGTTTTTAGACTTTAGTTGAGATTTAATTAAAAACAAGATCAATACTAATGCGACGCATAACATAATTATGTCTTATATCAAACGGAATATTTTTAAATTAGCATTAAATATTATTATATATAATACTATTATATAAAAATAATTATTCACATATATATTAAATTCATCGATTGCATATCTGTTTTAATTTACTTACGTCACATGATGATGCATAGTCGTTCGACGTATCTTTGTATATTAACACATAACAGGCGATTTTTGCGTATTTTTAATTAATAACGGATTAAATTCATATCAGATTTATGAATTAAATAATAAATAAACTAGTATGAAAACTTGAAAATTGGCTATCTCATGATAAAGAGCACGAGAGATAGCAGCGCTGAGCGCTTTCTATCGACTGCATCACGGCGAGTGCTCTGAATTCTCTCTAATTCCTGCTTCCTCCTTCCTTCAGAATTCTACATGTGTTGGCTCTCGATGTCACCGCCTAACTCTAACATCAATTCCATCGCGCTCAAAGAAATTTGGCAACTACTTTCTTTGTCGCACTTTCAAAAAATGGAATTCTTTACCAGCTCACGTGTTCCCCTCCCTTTACAACCCGGGTTCGTTCTAACGAGGCGTGAAGAGGCATCTTGCGGGCCGACAAGGCGGGTGCGGCTAGTGCAGAACATTCTTACCGACTGTAGACTATGGTCTACTACTAATACTACTACTATGGTCAATGTATGGATGTAGCTTGATGTATTTGACTATGGCGTCAAGGTTCCATACATGTGCCTTGATGTATCTTGATAATGATTGCGTCAATTTGTACGTCGATTTTTAACAAATTGCTTGCTAGGTTGAGTTTGTAACCAACCTAGAACTATTGATGAATCTGTCCATAGGATGCATCTATTAACAGGTAATCTGAATGCATTGAGTACCTTTCTGATAAGGCATGCGGCGACAAGGGCTCCGCATAATTCCAAGCATGGAATAGTTATCGGTTAAGAAGGAGGAACCTTAAGAGGAGCAACCTTATTTTTAACGCACAACAAGTTGACATCAATGTGACTGTTATACTTTGTTCTGATAAACAAACATGCTCAATATGCACCTTGAGACGAATCGCAAAAACAGTGTAATTCAATTTCATTTAAATAATGTAACTCTGAAATAAATGTATGCCATATTAATTTAATATTTAAGGGTAAAGGTTCATCTCATGAAATTTTTAGTAACCAAAGTTTTTATAGCATAATTTTGGCTTGTATGACGCATACGCTTAATAAACCAAGCGGATCAAATATCTGTCCTATGGAGTACAATACAGACCGCTTAGTTGGATTTATGTCAACTATCGGCTTGATGATGAAGTATAACTGATCATCAGACGGAGACCATCCTAAGCCCAAGATATTCGATGAGCTTTGGTCGCCTAGATTGAGCATTTGTCGCGATCCTGTATCTGATGGACATTGAATAATATATGATCTTATTTTTCTCAAATGAAAACAGCCTGTATATAAAACTTTGATCATATGTTTATAAATTTGAATTAGCTGTTCCTTTGTTTGCGACCCTGTAGCCAAATCATCCACATAATAATCGTCACTAATTATTTGAGCCAAATGAGGATTTTCAATTGACAGTTGCTTTAAACACCTTACGGCGAGAAATGGCGCTGACGCCTTACCGTAAGTGGCGGTATTTAATTGATATGTCTTTAATTCTTTATTAGGATCATCTCGCCACAGAATTTGTAGGTTTCTTTGATTTTTATGAACAAGTACTTACCGGTACATTTTCTCTATGTCCCCGGTCATAACGTATGGAAAATGTCTAAAGCGTAATAAAATCGAAATTAAATCACTCTGTATAATGAGACCAACCATTTGAATATCATTGTATGAATATCCTGGTCTAGTAGGAGCACTTGCATCAAATACGACACGAAGTTTGGTCGTAGAACTACTTTCTCGCAACACTCCGTGGTGTGGAAGGAAATATGAATTTTGTGTGCTATTGTCCTTTTGTAAATGTGTTATTTCCGTCATATGTCCTAATTGTAAATATTCTTTCATGAAATCAGTGTACATTTGTTTTAATTGTTGCCTTCGAAACTTACGTTCGAGTGAATAAAAATATTGCTTAGCGCGTTCGTATGAACTACCTAGATAAGATTCTGGTTTCTTAAGTGGTACGGCAACGGAAAATCGACCGTCGGTTGTTCGCGTAAAGTTATTTTTAAAATGTTCTTCGCATAAACGCTCTTCAGTAGAATATACTTGCTTATTATTATCAATTGAAATGTCTTCGATAGACCAAAACTTGGCTAGTTGATCCTGTATAATATTTTCTGTGACAAGTGTGCATGTTATAAATGAATTTGAATATGAATTAGTGATATCACTGATGGGCCCAGATAAAATATAACCAAATTTTGTTTGTTGTAAAACTGAAGCCTTTGTACCTAAACGTATCTGACCCTGGTCTAGTAGATCCCAAAATATGTCTGCGCCAAGTAGTAACTCGATACTTTACGGATTAAAGTATTCTGGGTCCGCCAGGTTTACGTTTGAAGGTATATTTAATTGTTGTGTTTGTGTGTAATTCTTGCAAAGCGTTGCAATGTTTGCCAAAACTAAGAACGACAATTGTGTATGATATGATTTTACAAAATTTTGTAAATTGCAAAACGTGTTTCGAATTTGCGACGTGAATTTCATCGTCGCTGATTGGTCGAAATGATAATCTAATAAAAAAGAGAGGGAGACTTTAATATATTAATTACTATGGATAGACAAGAGCTAGGTATATATATCACTCGTGTAGTGTAAAACAAAAAAAATTGAACTATGAGATGACGCATATCTACGCTCCGGCATACTACGGGTACAAAATTGGGAGCGCATATATGCGCTCCGGCATACGAAGGATTAATTGCCACAACTACTTACAGAACATTTCAGAGTTCAAAAGATTAAAAAAAGGAATATTTTTATAAATTAAACATACACAAACCTTCATTCCGCACTCCTTTATTTTGCGGCATACATTTTCAACATTACTCAATGGTTCGATATGAAACGTATACTGATTTATTTCTGCATCAGCCAAGGGTACTATCCACTGGAATTATAAAAAGTATTTTTGTTTTATTTCGTTTTCGTGAGCTACTTAAGCTACACCCTGTGTCTTCCGTGGCATAAGTATCCTTATACCTTGAATTCTCATCAAATTTCCTCATCATCCCTCTATCCTGAACTGGTTCCCTACTCTAGGTTGTGGAGGTCAGATGGCAGTCGCTCCTTATAAAACCAGTACCCGCCATTTACTATGGAAAAGGAAAACGGAATTTTAGGTGCAATGGCTAGGGCGTCGCCGCATAACGACGCGCAGGCACATCGCCCTAAACCTGCGACAAGTGGGAAAGGGCTACCGTGTCAAGTAGGGGCACGGCTAAAGAAGCAAGTACCTAAAAAGAAGCTCCGCTTTGCCACCTGGAACATCGGCTCTCTCACAGGTCGCTCCCTTGAACTGGCTGACGTACTGACGAAGCGCAGGGTTCACGTTGCATTCTTGCAAGAAACTCGTTGGAAGGGCAACAAGTCCCGTGATATTGGACTGGGTTACAAGTTGATCTACTCCTCCCCCTCAGGGAAGAACGATGTGGCCGTAGTACTATCTGAGGCATTCCAGAACGGTATTCTAGAAGTCGATAGACTGAGCGACCGACTTCTCCGGGTGAAGCTACTGATAGAAGGAGAAATTACTCAACTTATCAGCGCCTACACTCCACAGGTCGGTGGCTCTGCATCGGAGAAAGAAGCCTTCTGGAATGACTTGGAAGACATGCTCCGCTGCATTCCGAACACCGAGAACATCGTGATTCGTGGAGATTTGAACGGCCATGTTGGTGAGGAGTCACGTGAATATGGACGTGTACATGGCGGCTTCGGCTATGGTCGTGAGAATGCAGAGGGGGAGTCAATTCACAGCACCTGCTTATTATCAGACCTTGCCATTGTTAACACTTTCTTCCAAAAGAAACCCGAGCACCTCATCACCTATAAAAGTGGGCCGCACTCCACTCAGATCGACTACTTGCTCATAAGAAGAAGCCAAATTGGTAGAGTGACTAACTGCAAAGTAATTCCTGGGCAATGCCTTACAACACAACACCGCATCCTTGTCATGGACATGCTGGTAGTACCAAGTAAAAAAGTGCCTGAACGAAGCAGACCTACAACTAAATGGTGGCTGTTGAATGGACCAAAACTGCATAAATTCTGTAAGGTCGTAGCTAGCTCCAAGTTAAGCACAGACACAGAGGAATCAGTCGATAGTCAATGGTCCAGGATCCAGTCAACAGTGAACACCATTGGAAAACAGGTGCTTGGCACTTCTAAGAGAGGCCGCGTCATCGACAAGGAGACATGGTGGTGGAACGGCTCAGTACAGGAGGCAGTTCGAGAGAAAAAGACACAGTTTAAGAAGTGGCAAGAGACCAAATCTCCTGAAGACCGGGAAGCGTATAAAGCAGTTAAATGTGCCACCAAACGAGCAGTTGCCAAAGCCCGTTACCAGATGCTGTCACCTCTGTATGACATGCTCGAGACAAACGAGGGCCAAAAGACTATCTTCCGTTTGGCAAATGATCGGGAGAAAGCGTCACAAGACATAACAAAATGTCTTTGTATCAAAGACTCTAATGGTACATTGGTATGCGATGCAATTAAGGTGAAGGAGAGGTGGCGCGGCTACTTTAACGTGTTGCTTAACACAAAACACGCTAATGTGTCTCCTCCAGAACTGCCTCCTAATCTCGGACTTGTTGCACCGGTAACACCTGACGAGGTACTCAAATGTCTTCGTACAATGAAGAACCGAAAAGCCGTAGGCCCTGACGACTTGCCGATTGAAGCGTGGAAAGCGATGGGTTCTCATGGTGTGAACCTGCTTACTGACCTTTTTAACCGAATACTTACTAGCCGGAAGATGCCCAACTCTTGGAGATTGAGTATCATTACTCCAGTATATAAAGGCAAAGGTAGTGTACAGGACTGCGAAAGCTACCGCCGTTTTAAGGTTATGTGCCACACCATGAAACTCTTCGAACGCGTAATCGATTTAAGGCTTCGGCAAGAATGTACCGTCTCGGAATGTCAATATGGGTTTCGCCCAGGCTGTGGAACCATAGACCCCATCTTCGCCCTAAGAATACTGACCGAGGCCCACAGAGAAAAGAAGAAGCCACTGTACATGGCGTTTCTAGACCTGCAGAAGGCATTTGACTGCGTCCCACGCCAAATTATCTGGTGGGCTTTGAAGATGAAGAATGTGCCACAAATCTATATTGACATTATCCGAGACATGTACCATCATTCGGAATCAATAGTAAGGACCGCGGTTGGCGACACACACCCTTTCCCGATTACAGTTGGTGTCCACCAAGGCTCGGCCCTGAGTCCTTTTCTGTTCAGTGTAGTGCTTGACGTTGTCACAGCGAAAGCCCATGAGCCGTCTCCCTGGCTCATGATGTATGCTGATGACATTGCACTGGTAGATGAGGACAAGCAGGTATTGGAGCAAAGGGTGAACCAGTGGAAGGCTGTGCTAGCGGGGTGGTCTGATGCTAAATGTTGCGAAGACCGAGAATATGGCCTGTGGCAGTACGGACCCCGAACTCATAAAGATAGGCGGAGAATCCGTTATCAAGACGGAAAAGTTTAAATACCTCGGGTCCGTACTGCACGAGTCTGGTACGATCGACCACGACGTCAGAGCTCGAATAAACGCAGCTTGGGCCAAATGGCGGGAAGTCACCGGGGTAATCTGTGATCGCAGGATACCGGTGAAATTAAAGGGCCTTGTGTACAAGTGCATCATCCGACCAGTCTTATTGTACGGCAGCGAGACGTGGCCAGCTCTCGCAAGACATGTTCAGCAACTTCACGTCGCGGAAATGAAGATGCTGCGGTGGATGTGTGGCGTTACGCGACTAGATCGTATTCGTAACGAGCACATCCGTGGTAGCTTTGGCGTTTGCGATGTAGCGGATAAGTTGCAGGAAAGCCGTCTCCATTGGTTTGGCCACATTAGCCGCAGACCGGCAGACTATGTTGGGAACCGATGCCTGGACTTTGTTGTCGAAGGCCCTAGATCCCGCGGCAGGCCCAAGAAGCGCTGGCTCGATGTTGTGAGGGGCGATTTGAGAGAGCACCATCTCACTAAAGACGACGCTTTCGATCGGGCAAAGTGGAGGCAAAGATGTAGGAAAGCGGACCCTGGCACTTCTAGGCCGGGAAAACGCTACGAAGAAGAAGAATATTTTATTTCGTAGTCAATATCATTTAAAATCTTGTAGAGTACTCATAATATAAGACATTTTCCATTTTTTACCTGCTCTGGTTTAGAGACCATCATATGGGTTTCAAAGAAGGCATCCTTAATTTTGCTGCGAAGGCACTTAACTATTGGGTGGCCGAATGTTAAATTAGGTACAAAATGCCCATCCATTACATCTAAGTGTAAATAGTCTGCGCCGTTATCAAGTAACTTTTGAGATTCTTCGTAAAGCCGGCATTAAGAATGCTCGGCCGAATTAAAGCTTTAAATTTGCGACTCATCCTTTAGTATTTTCCAAAATATGCTTATCTAGGTCTATTTTATGCCTTATCATAAAAACGATTAATATTATACGCTATTTAAAAAAGTTAACAAAGGTTAACTTTATCATGAAGAATATAGTACCTATGCAAACTTTTTATCACTTAAGTTATGACAAATGACACCAGTGATGCCAACCCCTACAAAATATTCCCCCTAAAACAACTTCAAATTCACCTAAATATCGATTAAGAACCCCTAAATTTTTGTTGTACACTCGGTTTGAGGGGTAATTTCAAATACGAGCAAGTAGTATAAAATAGCTGTTGTATTTATGCGGATGCGTTTTACACATATACATACATTAATAAATGACCTAATAATATTAATGATGATAACAAGGAAATTCAGCAATTTTTATTTTTCATTCAGTGACCAGAAATCAAAACCCGAGCGTGTTGTACAAGCACGCTGACCGTTGAGCTATTATTTCAATCTCAACATATTATAGTTTTTTGATGTTTCAGTTATAGCCACGCCTTGTATTCAGTTTATATTTAGTTTAGTTTATTGGTTACTTTCGAGGCTTTATATAAATTGCAGAGTCGTACGTTTTTTTAAGGATAAAAAAACATGAATACAGATAAATGTAAAAAATCCCCCTAAATAAATGTACTTCCTAAAAAACCCATGACAAATTGGTTTAATAATATTTTGCGCTCAAATAGCGTAGATCATGGGGGTGTCAGTGAAGAACAAAGGACCGCAAAAAATATTTCTATGGAAACTAGCACCATCTAACATAGAGGACGAGTCAACTAAGTCACATAAAAACGTTTGAATTGCATTGGATGTCACTACAGAGCCCGATTGTCATGTTTTCTCAATTTTTTATTTTTAAATAGCTAAATTCGAAAAATCAATATGTTGTTGTTGTTTTTTCTGCTTTGATATAAAATTTTCACTTTTATTTTGACTTTGATTTTGATGTTTTATTGTTATTTGGCTATTTTTTACGGACACAGTCTCATACTCTTCACTTGACCAACCCCGGCAACGTTTTTAGTTGTGATTGCTTTCATTAATGTATGCATAAACAAAATACTGAACAATAAAAAAGAATCTAGCTTTTTACCATTGTTTATATTCAAAATTCTACTAAATCAGAAAAGACAATGTTACATTTTTTTCTAACATTTGTTTTTGTGTTTTAGTGGATTTTTTTACACAATCTCCCTTGAAGAATAAATATATATATTTTATGTAATTTTCTTCAAGGGAGATTGTGTAAAAAATCCACTATACAGGGTGACTGGTAAATTAGTATCAATATTTTAGGAGCATAATCGGTACATGATTCTCATTCGAATTATGTAAAAAAAATAGGTACTTAATTTTTGACCAAATTTACAAAAATTTTACTTTAAATAAATAAAGTGTGGACATATTTCCACGGCGCGTGCGGCGTGGTGTTTGCCACCCGCAACCCCTGCCCCGCGGTTAGTTAGTCGGGCGAGCGCCGCCGTAAGGTTCGTCCATGTTCCCGCGCGCGCGCCCCTAGCGATCGATCTTACGCGTATACCTAATCTTTCGTGTGTGAGTGTGACCCGTCATTAGTAATTAGGTATGGCTTATCAATACACAAATGCAGAATACTGTTAAAAGTGACCCATTCGTGTTAAAGCGTGTGAAAGACAATATGTGTAAACGTGCCGAACTGTGTATCACACGAGCAGGAGCTCACTTTGAACATTTGTTAAGGTTAGTGTAGTTATGTAGGTAAATAGGTAGTTAAATGATTGACAATCGTTGTAAATAAGTATGATTCCATTTTTAAATACGACGGAAATACCAAGATAGGTAAACAGTTAATTTTTGTCCCAAGTTCATATCATTTACCTAGTCAACAAATTTGTTGCTTAAACGAGTGAAATATTTTGGTATTTTTGCCTGTTCTAAGCCAGGTTTAAAGTATGAAGGGGGATTGGATCATGCTTGTTTATCAAAGGTAGCCTGCTACCCTGTTAACACGCGGCGGCGTTTGGACGTAGGTAAAGTACCGCGCGATAACTAAATGTACCTAACTGTGTTGTGTCGTCAGCGCAGCTAGGGTGTCCACATGACGCGTAATTAATTACATAACTTTTGGTTAACTTTACTTAGAAGTTTATATAGAAGTTTTTTTTGGTCATATATGGTCGTCAAATATCACGTCCTTAAGTATCGATACTAATTCACCAGTCACCCTGTATACACACATACGCTCTAAGAAACCACTGCCATCTAGCGGGAGAACGGGTAAATAAAAAATAGCTGATTCGTATTGACGAACGATAATACATATATACGATAATAAACATGAATAACAGAAAGAATAAAAAAAAACCCAAGGACATCTTGATTCTCTCTAAATTTGGAGGAAAACTCCCAAGTTGGCATCACTGAATGACACCAAAGATTGTATAACTAATAGGATATGTACATAAATGGGACGTACGTTTTGAAATTTCTTCTTTCACATAATACTCTACCTTAAATCGAGGGAAATAAAAGTAATACCTTACATGAATATTTCACAAAATTACTAGACTTGTTTTTTTAGTCGGTTTACATGTTTTATTTCTACTGTTTACTATACAACAGCAAACAGCAACATTATCCCATTACTATAGCAACCCATAGGTCAACGGCAAGTGTGACGTTTTATAGAATAGGCGCCAAACGAATAACTCAAAAATTGAAACCGAATAATCTCATATCATATGTGTCATCTATTTTATACGTGTCATTGGCAGAATATTTTGCGCTCGAATAGCGTAGATACACGCCAATAATTGAATTGTGATCATAGTGGTTCCATTCCATTCTACCTATATATAAATAAACGCAAATACTTACTTTTTAACTGTAACTTTGAGGATGCCTTCTTGTTGCAAATTTAGGAATTCATTAATATATGATATGATATAATATATTGTGGTTCTTAATTAAAGTAAAATCAAAACAAATGCTGCTACTGCTATTATTGTTGGTACAAAGTAAATAGATAAATACTGCTACTTTTGCGCCAATTAGCAACGAAGTTAGAAGTGAATAACTAATCGAAACGAATCAGGGGTAAATAGCAACGAAAAGAGGTTACAACAAAAACATTATTCTTAGGGTTGGCAAAAATATTATATTTGCATGTAATTATTACAATAACATCAATTTAATATAAAATGCAAGTTAGTAAATATATAACGACGTATGGTTGACCTACTTCATAGTATTATATCACAATCAAATAAAAAATTTAAAAGATAAATAATAATCAACATTGAATTAACATTATATCTTTGATCGAGAACTTGAATACTGAATTCGTGAAAAAAGTCGTTTTGACCGAACGAACGTTTTATCCGAACTTTGGAAGTAAAATAAAAGTACATACATATATGTATTAATTAAGTATATATGTATTAATTAATTAATATTAAGTGGAATAGTGTTGTTGTATACACAAATATTTAGAGGTAGTATTCAACCTTTTTGTAGTGTATATAATATAATAGAGCTATTAGAAAATCACATAGAATATGTTTGTCTGCATTATATATCTAACGTTTGTTTCGCTACTGCGATTGGAATAGGCTATAGGTTACCGATATTTTTCTATGTTTTAGAACATGAGAGCAATACTAAACATTAATTATGCACCCGGAAAAATCTAGTAGTATTGTTTTGTTAGACGGTAATTGTTGATCTTTTTGTAAATAGCAACAGGGAAATAGGTAATTGGCTAAACGGTATTTCCCTTTCTTTTCTTTGCAGTAATTTGGGACATTGTAACTGAATTTACAATGCACGTGAGCCTTTTTAGGCTTTTTAGGTCGTTTCCTAGCGATAATTATATTCTTTTGTCGCTGAACTTTACTTCTTCTCAAACGCGCTAAAATATCGCTATTTAAAATATCAGTACAAAAAAGTACTATGACGTCCCATTTTGATCCAGTGACAGAAAGAGTAGAGAGAGTAAGGAAAGTGGATTTTGTAGTTCAATTATTTCATAATAATATGATAAATAAACGAAACAGCTTATTCAAGCTTAACGAAGACCATCTGGATTTTCGAAACTGCCAATATATTTTTATGATCACAGTTTTTTATTAAATTTGATGTAAATTACATAAATGCTGTTATTAATAAATTTATTTTAACTTGTTTTTTATTATATTATGTTTTAGGGTATTTTACTGTGAATCCAGTAATTTTTGTAGTGCTAAATTTTGTAATAACACTAAAGAACACACCTTATGTAAATTTCAGGTATGTTTGATTCAACAACTTAAATGACAAGACGTTTGTATTTTTCATTGAGTAAAGATTTTAATTTATAGGAGTACCAATTAGGATATGAATTTCTATTGTTTTTATTTTTATATATGGGAACAAATTTATGAATAATATCGCGCAAAAGTTCATAAAAAACTGAGAGGATATCATCGACTGAATTGCAATTACAGAAGCTGTCATCCCAGCTAACTTTATTAAGCTCTATCATTATACTATCATAGTCTGCCTTACGGAAACAAAGTCGAGTGACAGTGTTATAAGGCAGACTACTAGTGGTCCTTAACGGTAGGCACATTTGCAAAGGAGGATGATGAGGATCAATTATTGATAGTGGTGAGCTATTAAGATGAAGGTTTGCAATTTCCGTATTACATAAAATTAAATCTAGACATTTTTCATTATTATTAAGAACATTATTGTATTATTTAAGATAATTGAATGATATAAAATCAAATAACATTGTATTAAATAAACTATTACCATTTAAATATTTTTTGAGTCTACAGACCAGCTAATATTACCTAAGCTAAAGTCTCCCGCGATTAGAATATTTTCAAAGTCAGACGAGTCCAAATTACGATTAGAATTGTCAATGAAGTATTCCAGAATATGCTTTAGTATTGGAGGAGGACGATAAACAGCACATATAAGTAATTTCTTAATTTTATCATTACTATTCGAAACATCAACAGATATCCATATATCTTCACATTTAGAGTCATATGTAATCAGACGTCTGGAGTTCAGATTTGTAGAAACAGCTACATGAACGCCACCACCATTTTTATTAGGATGAAATCCTGCAATTTCACGATCTCTTCTATAAACTACGTATCGATGATCGAACAGTTCTGAATCGAAGATGTTGCTATTTAACCATGTTTCTGTTAAGATAATTATATCAAAATCGTTACATACTACATTACCAAAGAAATCTTCAGTTTTTGATCGTAATCCTCTAACATTCTGATAGTATATATTAAGAGAGTCGAATTCAAAGAATAAAAAACCAAAACATGAGTTATAAAGTACCCATATATACTACAACTAAAATTAAACTAAGTTTTTTAAGGTGGTAGTATCCTTTATAAAAACGTATTTAGCATCGTCTGTTTTCCGGCAAAAGATTCTTCCGTTACGTATCCACACATATCTATAAGAAAGTTCCTTGGCTTTCAGTCGTGCAACAGCATGAAGTGATTTATTTTCAGGAGATAGGTTTTCTATAATGTATATCGGTATTCTGATGTTTTTTTATTGAGCTTAATTTTAATGTAATTTTTAAATAACAACAACACAAGAACAACAGCAAGGAGCCTTACGTAGGTAAATAAAGTACCATCTTTGTCGCGATTTAACAAAATATAAACCAACCTCAGTCGACTCGAGCAAATATCCGTCTAGTATGGAATATTTCCGAAAGTATGCTTTATTATTTAATCTCGATTTATAATAGAAAAGGTTAAATAAAGTGCCGGTTAAAAAAATATTATTATTAATATGATTTAAAAAAGTTCTACTTATATTGTATATCCGAAAATTACTTTGTTTGTCTATTCAATCGATATTTTGCACCCATACTAGATATAAACTAATACTAAATAAATGTACAGATAATTTATACATGTATGACGTATATATTATACATACAAAAAATGCAGACTTTCGCTTTTACCAATGGACGGAGTGATTCATGGGGAAGGTTTAGGAGTATAATTTTTCGATCGATAATTACGTAACTTTAAAATTCTCCTTTAGTCTTGTGAATCATAAAAGCTTTATTTGTGTTATAATTAGGAATGCGTACTAAATTACTAATGCGTTTGTAAATAATGATAATGCGATAGAGCGCGTGAACTATCTCCAAATCATTCTGAGATTAAATATTATGCATTTGTTTTCGATATTCGTTTGGAATTCGCATAATTTTCTAAATGATCAATGGGTACGTTTTTAACATGAAACGGGGTGTTGTGTAGAATGTAGTCCGCGTTCGTAACTATTTTCAAAATCAGCTACAATTATAATAATATATACGTCTTAACTATGTAATAATTAATCATATTTAATCACTTCTTAAAACTGCTTTTCAACTAGCTAGAAAAGGTTTTTTTCGTAGGTGTTAAAAATTAAGATTTAATAGTTTTAAAATGATATTGTTTAGTAATATTTAATACGGGAATCAACTTATTCTTGGCCACATTATACTCTATTAGCAGACCTTATTAAGCATTAATTCAGTGTTTATTTTCTTTTCGGGAAATAACTGCTTAAATGTAGGAAGAATATCATATAAAATAGTTAAAAGATCCCTTGATCCATACAATAGCGTTATTACAACAACAAAAAAACAAAGCGCGCTAATTTTAAAACCGCCATTTTGTTGGTGGACAGAATGTTAAAGTAATTAACTCATTATTGATGCCACTTGTTATTTGTTGTATTTGTTCAATCGTATTGTTTAGATTTTTAAGTGTAATTGAGTGAGTTATTTACATCAATTTATATGATTTTTATAAATTACATCAATTCGAGTTTTTACAAAATCAGTTTCACTTCTGGGTTTTAAATTTTATACTCACTTAATTGTTTTTAATACTTTCCATCAATGAATATAGATTATTTTCCATTTTTGACTGCAAAAATCAATTAAGTGAGTTTTACAATGTCATCTCACGACGCATTTACTTTTTACCCCGGAGAGCTGGACACCCTAAAGAGATGGACACCGAGGAGCCGTGATAGCTTAGTGATGGTTAGAAGATGTCAATCTTAAATTATTTCCCGTTGATTCCCAATTCTAACCAGCGCAAGCACAAAAAGCAAAATCTAATTACTTTATACCACATATCTATTTTTTTTAAATAATTAAACGTGTGAATTAAAGATAAAATACATCAAAGGCACCGACTATACGTCTGTGGAGATACAAATACAAGAAAAAGAAAGAAAAACTCGCTGGCCGAGCTGAAACAAAACAAAAAAAAAACTACAGCTAATATATATATATAATATTTGCTTGCACGCTCCTCCCCGGCTCCGACACACCGTGCCGTAACACAGAGAACGGCGCAGCGTATAAGCAGCCTGTTGCTAATTGAATATCTTTTGATTTTGATGAATAAACACTTAATGTTACTCTCTCTTTATTCTAAAAATTTCATAATTCTCAGTAATTAGATTTTGAATCCCATGATTCCTCTCAACCATTTGGGAAACCAATAAACAAACAGACAAAATATTGGGACAACATATTGGAATACCAATAAACAAACAGACAAAAAAAACAGTTTTTTACGTTTCAAACACATCGTTCAATATGTTTCGAGATTAACCCACATTAGAAATATCAAATTCAGTTCGTTTTTTTTAAAGAACTAAGCTTCAAATAAATTCTAATTTTCACGTCACTCGGACCATAAACGACAACGCTACTGTGGTTAAAGTGATGCTATATTTGTATTTGTGTAAAAAAAAAAAACGAATTTCGTGTGTAGATAAACATTGCTATTTAATGGAAAAATATACCGTGCAAGTTCAGTACATGGCGAAAACAACGATTTGACGATGATATGCTGATTATATGTTATTAACTAGTTTTTGCCTGCCGCTTCATCTTCGTGCCTCCGTCTTCTCTCGCGTGTGAGGGGTGGAGCATGTGTCACATCAAAATCAGCTTAGTGGCTTAGCCGCGGAGGGAACAGAAAGACAGACCGACAGAGTTACTTTTGAGTTTATAACATTATTTAGATTATTAT
Organism: Nymphalis urticae; assembly: GCA_905147175.2. Lineage (NCBI taxonomy): Eukaryota > Metazoa > Arthropoda > Insecta > Lepidoptera > Nymphalidae > Nymphalis > Nymphalis urticae. The sequence continues at coordinate 10,180,898 of LR989983.1, forward strand.
TATTATTATTAGTATACTTTAATACACATAGTAAATAATGATTACGTAATCAAGTATTTAATATAACCCTAGTATAGACTAATATGCAAGCATACTCCTTTAAATCAAAATTCATTTAAATAATCTTGCAGCGCTTTAAATATAAATAAAATATATCGAACGAATAAATCTTAAATCGACACCACATCAACCATGCCAGAAATAGATCGGAACGTCGTAAAATGATATAATCTATACAAATACGAATTACGACATACACTTCGCATATTTTCAATGATTTTGAAATATTAATAGGATTATAGATAATTAATATGATATATGGAAAATTTTAACTTGAAATGATTTTGAGCTTGAGTTTTAAATTTACGTGCCCTTCTTGGTAGGTAGCACCCTCTTATCAGTTATTCTTCCGGTAAACAGCACTATAAGAATTGCTGTCCTGCGGTATAGAGATTGAGTGAACCAGTGTAGTTACAGGCACAAGGGACATAACTTCTTAGTTACCAAGATCGGGGGCGCACATATATTTTTTATAGCGTCAATGTGACTGTGACTTACTTACAGTTCGGCTGCCTATTATAGATAAATATCAGCTTATCGCCGTCCACTGCCGGGCGAAAGCCTCCCACATAGAACGCCAACCATCCCCATTTTGAGCAGCCCGCATCCATCCAGTACCTGCCATCTTTTTCATATCGTCGGTCCACCTTGTCGCAGGGCGTCCTGCACTACGTTTGCCTAAGCGTGGTCTCCACTCTAACAGGTGTCGGCTCCATCGGCCATCGATGCGTCTGGAGACATGATCAGCCCAATTCCACTTTAGCGTGCTAATTCTACGCGCGATGTCGGTGACTTTAGTTCTCTGGCGAATGTCCTCATTTCGGATTCTATCTGCCAGAGAAACCCCAAGCATCGCACGTTCCATAGCTCGCTGAGCGACCTTGAACTTGTGAACCAGTCCCAGAATCAGGATGCACTGATAATATACCCTGGTCTTAAGTGACTGTGGGATCGACGAATCAAAAATATAACGCTACCTCCCGACTACGCTGCCCAGCCCAAACGTATTCTTCTTTTGGCCTCCTTCTCAAAATTGTGCCGGCCAAGTTGTAGTTTGGTAAAATTAATTAATATACGTTAACTTGTTAATATAATATATAACGACATTATAAAAAATGTGTCCTCATATATTAGTATGGATATTTGTAACAATACATACACATATGTATCCTGCATGTTATATATTTACACAAACACAGGTATCCATAACACTAAGTAGTAAGCCAGCTAAAATAAATGACTTGAATTTTAAAAAGCTTAGTACGAGTATAAAAGGAAGAAGATTGAGATGGAATTTAATAAAAATTAAAATTAAATTTTCATCGGCTGTAGACTTTGAGAAATTTATATTGCTGTTTAAAATAGTATTTGCATGAAACAGATTTCAGTAGATAAGTTTATTTTTTATAGTAGAAAAATGTAGTTGTAGTTTTTTAGTTTGTTTGTGTTTCGAATTCACTAAAAAATTATTAATCATATCAATATTGAACTTTCATATTATAAATGATAGTTAATAGTTGCAGGTCGGACATCTTGTATATGAAACTAATGCGTTTTTATACATTCACATTTCGTTCATCCGATTAAATTTACACTTTTTACAGTTTACTTTGACACGCCCGTGAAGTATTTATATAGTACAATAAAAGTACCGGAATCATATGATCGTTATTTGAGTTCTATTAATGAGAGGTAAAATGCGCAATGAAACGCGTAGCATATTTTTAATCTTCAACTCGACCGATCTTTTTTTAGCACTTGAAACAATTAACGTTACGTTAAAACGCATACACAAATAATAAAATCATCAATTTCCTTCAATCGACCCATGTGATTTGTTAATTTCTCTAGACAAACGTAACTGTAAAGATTGCAACTAATTGGCAGCAGGGATTTGCTAATGCTAAGTGGTCACCAACGCCTATAAACATTGGCATTGTAAGAAATGTTAAACATCGCTTACATCGCCACCTACCTTGGGAAGTAAGATTTTATGTCTCTTGTGCCTGTAATTACACTGGCTCACTCACCCTTCAAACCGGAACACAACAATACGAAGTACTGCTGTTTTGCGGTAAAATATCAAAGTCAAGGTCAAACATCTTTATTCAATATAGAAGCGTTACACTTGCTTATAGATTGTCATAAATCTACCACTGGTTCGGAAATAAGCACCACAGACCTGAGAAGAACCAGTGAAAGAAACTCAGCAGGTTTTTTTTATATCTCATCTTTACAACGTCTTACCCCGTGATGCAATTGATTGGTCTTGGGCTCTGATCTTGTACTTGGGCGGTCATGGTTGCGGCTTCGAATGGAAATAGAAAATAAGGTAAATAAACAACTTTATCCTTGAACTGACATGATATTTGAGTTAAACTAGTGAGGAGGAAATTATTGAATGAGTGGGTTAATGAATGAATGATTGAGTAAGGAATGATATATTTCATTGTTTTTGTAGGTCATTTTATATTAATTTTATTAGATATATGCCATATGGATTGCAGATAAAATAAATAAAACAATTATTAAACAAAAATTTAATCTGATTCCGTTTCAGAGCTCTCAAAGCAAAACTCTTATTTTACCTAATAGCCAAAATGACTATCAACTTTAAATAAACAATATTGAAATATATTTTTAAGCATTCAATTTTTTTTTTAAATATATGTAATTAAAAATACAAAATCAGTTTTAATCACCGTCGGTCGGTTTAAGCAAAGCTAGATCGTAAAAGAAAACTTGATAATTCCGAATAATTAAATTTTGCTATGCATAAAAGTTTTTTTTTTTTATAGAACAGGAAGGCGGACGAGCATATTGGCCACCTGATGGTAAATGGTAACCAAACGCCCTTGGACATTGGTACTGTAAGAAATGTTAACCATCGCTTACATAGCCAATGCCCCACCAACCTTGGGACCTAAGATTTTATGTCCCATGTGCCTGTAATTACACTGGCTCACTCACCCTTCAAACCGGAACACAACAATACCAAGTACTGCTGTTTTGCGGTAGAATATCTGATGAGTGGGTGGTACCTACCCAGACGAGCTTGCACAAAGCTCTACCACCAGTAAATCTTAGTTTATATAGTAGTATCTTATTTTATCTATATTTTGAGTGTTTTGTTAGCAAAATTGTTAATAAAATGAATATTTTTTTTTTCGTTTTCTTGCATTACATGATAATAGCACCTTTACCAGATATTTAAGTAATTTTCTATTTTTATAAATATTTGATATTACATATTATATACAAATTAATAAGCAAATATCTTTTTAAAAATTTTTTAAAAATCATTGTCAGTTCATCAAAAAATGGCGTCTTGAATGTCGGCAAAACTGTTTTCGGAACTTTGGAAGTAAAATTAAAATGGAATTAAGTGGTTAAGTGGAATATTGCTGTATTACAAATAAAGACATATTAATCAAGAACTATCTGTTGTTCATAATATTTATACTTAATACTTTTAATATCAAACTTCTAATTCAAATGTACAAATAAAGGTACTGCCCATTTATTACTAATTCTATCGTTTACAAAATCATACTAGTCATTAGTTGGCGGCGTTTCTCAAGATCTATTTGCCAGTCGGCTTTTACGTGTTTAATTTATTAAATATTAAAAAATCAAGTAAATAGAATCAATAAAAGAGGTTTTAATAAATATACTCACATTTCTAAATAATGTAATGCTACTCTGATATTACGTTGTGATTCGTGACGTCAATAAGGCGTAATTTGGGTCTTCGAGTGCGAAAAATTCGGAGTTTCTGTCTAGCCGCGTGGCGACTGCCCGCTTCTTGTAGTTGCCGGTTAACTCTCAATTTCTAAAGCGTTTGACAAGTTTCATTTATTTTAGTATTACGGTATTAATTTACAGTCTATATACAAATTTAAAAATAATAGATTTTAGTTAAATCGCGAAAATAGCGTTGAAATTATGAACTGAAAAAAAAGTGTCTTCAATAATGTTGTTTGATAATTTATAAAAATATCATTATTTTAAATTAAGGTGAGAAGAAAATTTTATATCATTTTGGTTTACAAACTTGTTTATTTTATAATGTTCTACACTGTATGTCTGGTTAGGTACAAAACATAAACATAATGGAAATTTTGTTATCATACTCATTAATATTTATAGAATAATAATGTGTAAACGCTTTAAATAAAATGTATAGCGTTGTTTAGACATAAATATATTTTGTGACTGTCAACTCAATAATATCCATTATTTTTTTATTCGAAACAAACAATGTTAATAAGAGTAGGTAATGTTTTTGTGGATTTGGGATATACAATCAGATCAAGTTATTTCTATAACAATAATGTAGAGTGAAGCTCTTCCATATGTCGAGTTGTACCGATATCGTAGTATTTTAATTGTTTTATTACTAATGTTGACCGGCATTAGCTATTATCATTTATCCCATAATTGTGTAATCTTTGCATAGAGAGAATACATATATTAATCCCTATCTCTTTTATGTACGGCTTTTGGCCTAGCGTTGGGACGGCACAGATAAGACTCAAACCAACTCAGCAAAGGATTCGATATTCCGTAATAATAATTCGATATTTTAATTTATCTAATAGAATGGTATGATAAAAAGGTTCGGACCATTAGACATCACGGAGGGAATTTTATTAGATTCACCCCTTTTATTTTTAAGCAACTCGAAAAATAATTGCGGTTTGAGATTAATGAAATATATGAGTTGAAACAACTCTTTTCATGAAAGTTCTTTGACTGGTGGTAGAGATTTGTGCAAGCTCGTCTGGGTAGGTACCACCCACTCATCACATATTCTACCGCCAAACAGCAATACTTAGTATTGCTGTGTTCCGGTTGAAGGGTGGAGTGAGCTAGTGTAACTACTGACACAGGGGTTACGAACGATGTTGATGATCGATATGAACGAGGTAGATGGTACTTTGTGCGATGTATATAATGGGTAATATTGTTTACAGCGTCAATGTCTATGTTATCATATAAAACATAACGGAGAAGCTTGTTTCGTCTCGTCAATTAAAAATAAAGACAAGAGTTTACAACTTGATGGGATACACAAAGCTCTACTGCCAGTTGTCTTGGATAAATATATTATGAATTGATTTGGTTTCAAATTAAGTATAATATATAACAAAAATCACATTTTTTTTATATTTTATACAATAACACGTGACTAAAAAACTTCACCTTATACAATGGTCAAACTTTCGGTCAATTGATTAATAAATGAATATAAAAATGTTAATAAATGTAGAAATATTGAGTTAGGGTTTTATCGTTATCTAATCACAATTCACCGTTACACATAGGCGTCTCCTGAGGTGCGGCAAAGCTCTCGGTTCTCCGCCCTCCGCTTCCAGTCATAAAGAGTTGTGATGTCATAAAGAGAAGGGTTTTGGCTACTTTTAAGTTTTCTAAATATTAAGTGAATGGAGAGTGCTAAAAAATAACCTAACTATGGTTAGCACTTGATATTATTAGTGACAACGATGAAATTCTGTCAACAAACATTATCTTATCCATAAAATCCGTACACGTAGTTAATAATGATTATTCGGAGTCGGCTTAAGATACGATTTATTGCTTTAGGCTCAACATTGTGACACTATAAGTTACATGTAAAACATCATATATATAATGTAGCCGCGGTTTCACCCACGTATAACTTAAAGAAATCACTAAGAGCAGACTTATAATATATATATATATATATATATATACAAGATTTTTATAGTATAAAGTTTTAATAGTAGATAGGGCTGGTACACTAATTCGAACCGGAGAACTAAATGACTTGGAATTTGTCTCTGAGTTTTTGTATCTCGGCTCACTATTGACCGACCAAGAAGGCTGTGAAAAGGAGATCCGACGACGATCTCAAATGGCCAAGTCTGCAATGAGCAAACTAACCCGAATATGGCAGAACAGGAAAATATCGAATAAAACGAAAAAACGGCTCGTTCAGACTCTAATATTCTCCATCTTTCTTTATGGCTCGGAATCCTGGACAATTCGCTCACTGGAGAGGAAGAAGATCGACGCGTTCGAGAAGTGGTGCTGGCAAAGAATGCTGCGCATACCGTGGACGGCCAAGAGAACCAATGTCTCGATCCTGCAACAACTGCACATAAAAACGAGATTGTCAAGTATTTGCTACCAGCGTGTCCTTCGTTATTTTGGTCATATAGCGCGAAGGCAGCCTGACAGCCTTGACAAGCTGATGATGCTTGGCAAAATAGAGGGGAAACGACCAAGTGGCCGCTGCCCCACACGATGGTCGGACCAAGTTACCAACCTCACTGGTCTCCAAGTGACCACAGCCCTGAGGAAAGCTGAGGACAGGAAGGACTGGAAAAAATTCACAAAGATCGTGACCCAGACCCTAGATCAGAGTGGACACGACCTTCAGCAATGAAGTAAACGACCGAGAAGAATACAAGATTTTTAGTGTTATTTTCTTTTGATATTAGTGTTTATTGGTTTGCACCGCACCTAGATAAGGCAGGCAATATATAATTGGCCATGAGGAAAACATCATTCCCTTAAATCTATTCCGACATACTTGATTGTCTTTCCCGGTTCTTTATTTATTGTGACTGCAAACGATAAATTCACCAGAAATCGTGTCCTTTTAAAAGTACAACGTAAATCTGTTTTTTTAATAAGCACTTATTATCAACTAACCGACAAACTGGTTCATTTTTCGCCCAGAGAATCGGAATTGCGATTCACAGGGGAAATGCTGCTAGCATTCTTGCCACGATTCCACGCGGTTACCATTTGTACAGTAACTATTTTTAATTTTTATTTGTATATATTTAAGGCTTTACTTCATTTCTCAAACTAACCGATAAATATAACAAAAATATGAAAAAAATATATGCTACAATGAAACTAAATACCTACCTAACCAAATTAACTTTAACTTTCAAAGTTATTTACAAACCGAAAACAAATACTTATGTATGAGTAATTTCAAATAATCTTAACTACCTGTTGAAATATTGTCAAAACTATAAAAAGTACTAAAACTGTCTATAGTTCTTATCTCGATATCTTGACGTGATTCTTTAAGCTGATATAACTTTATTATTTATGAACCGATTGAAATAAAACAAACACTAAATTTTCTATTGCATTGATAAAGATCCCCGGTAATTGCTCACAAATCTTCTATGTACAGACAGCGATCAGTTACAGATTTATTATATGTATAGATTATAAAAGAAATTAAAAACTTGAATACGCGATGTATTTAAGGCTTTTAAATCACAACTAGAGATTTACCCAATATAGCTTATGTCAATTTCGTAGTAATTTTATTAATAAGATTATTGCCTAACGTATTAGAGTATTATAAATATTCGTGCTAATGGAAAATGATTGGTTTGTATTTGCTAAAGTTCTTCCTACACACACAAAACAATGTTGTCTTTATAATTGTTGAATTTGCAAACAATTATATTGTCCATTTCATTTACTTAATTTTCACTGTTTGCTAAAATTTTGAAATAATATTTGAGTTTTTTTTGTACGAAAACTTCAAAGAATAAATTATATACGCGATTTAAATATAAGGCGTTACTAAGGAATTGCTAACTGAAGTAAAAATAAGTAAGAATGACGTCAAAAGAGAACATCATGCAAATTAAGGTGAATAAATGTTCCAATGAGAGTTGTTTTTGGACAAAGCGAATAAAATTATTACACTGATCTACAAATATACTGTTTCATACTCTATGAAAAAGTATACCATAAAGGTACTTACAAATATATAGTTAGATAAGTTATAGTTTTATATCAAATTTGGCTATAGAAATTTGCTTCATCTGGATACAATTTTTGAAAATGATACGATTAATTTGTGGTAGAATTGTTTACGAGTTTATTTTATAGGGACTCTTCTGAACAACGCCTTCAGAAGCATCCCTATAAAATACGTTTCGTAAGAATCGAAGCAGCAAGTATAAGTAGTATATACGTGATGTGAGAACTTATGAAATTGACTTTATCAGTTCGTTACTCGTAATTCGAAAATCCTATTTTTTATTATTGAATAGGTAGGCGGATGCCCATAAGTAATGGTAAATGGTCATCAACGCGCCATATACATTGGCATTGTAAGAAATGTTAACCATCGCTTACATCACCAATGCGCCACCAACCTAGGGAACTAAGATGTTATGTCCCTTGTGCCTGTAATTACACTAGCTCATTCACTCTTCTAACCGGAACACAACAATGCCAAGTACTGCTGTTTTGCGGTAGAACATTTGATGAGTTAGTAGTACCTACCCAGACGAGCTTGCACAAAGCCCTACCACCAGTAATTTATCCAGAATACTATCCTAACTATCTTCAGTCTTTCCTGGACTAAGTTTATAATTTTATTATACTCATTATCAAAAAATAAGATTAGAATTATAAGTGATATTTTAATGCGAAAGTTAGTTTTTTTGGTTTGTTAAAATTTCACATCTTAACTACACAATAAAAGACAATCATATGGTACATAATACTCGACAGCGCGGGCGAATTAGAAGGCGAAAATTGTTCCAAGTACCTATAACAACAATTCTAAGAATTGCTGCTTAGCGGTGAGAATATATGATGAGTGGGTGTTAACTTTTCAGACGGGTTTCACAAAGCCCTCGAGTTAATCAACTCGCATCGAGTAATAGTGGTTATAAAAACAGTAGCATATTCTTTATAATTATTTGTAAGATATGTGCAACACAAAAAAAAAATGAATACAATACTGCTGGTTTGTAGATAGAAAAAATAGATCTAAAATTAGATCGCCCCGCGAGGCTCATGTATTATTTACATTTCACATTTTACTGGAAGTCAGTGTGTTAAAACAAAGTATATTTCAAAAGTACTTAAATTCTTAATGTGCTTCGAAAAAAATATTTAAATTAAAAGTAATATGAAAATAGAGTTCAATATTTTTTATATTGAAAATATTTTTCAAAGATAATTTAAGAAGGTAACGAAAAAAAATATTGTGAACTCGATATTTATATAACAGGAAAATGCACAGTAATAGCGTCGTCTTTTTTTCATATAATGTCGGAATAAATCTTTCAGCGGATGAAGGAACACCTTTCAACGGCGCTCAATTCGATTTAACAAAAAAAAATGTTTACGAATCAAAAGTACACAAGAGAAGTTTTCTAGAAAAATAAATTTGCCAACATTAAAGATTTGTATTCTTGCTGTGTGTTTCCGTTGAATAGTACGAATCGATTTAGGGATTAGCATCCTAAGTATTTCTCAATTAAATATTTAAGGCGGTGGCGTACGAATTAACCAGATTTGCAATCTCAAAAATTATTTATCATATTGAAAATTATGAACTTATTATGGCAATGAAAGCACTCTTTAAATAGTGGCTGTTTGTTTTTATTATCTTTAGACTGCAGGTGCCGTCTAACGCGTGTTGCTTCACAACAAAACATTATATATCTATTTTTAGGGCTATAGATAGAGTTCATTCAAAGTTATAGTAGCATACTGTAGCGCAGTTTAGTTCTAATTTAACAATATGGTATTTTTTTATCTTCCATTACTTGTACATATTATACTATGTATATTATTTTCAAAAGAGCGAATTATTTAGTATTTTGTTATGTAAGGTTGAACCTCAGAACCTTGCAAGATTTTGAGAGAGCTGGTTTATATAGCTTTTTTTAAATATTTGCGTTATTACGCATATAATCAGCTTGTCTGACTGTCCGTCTGTCTCATTGGTGTCTGTTTTAAATCATGTCTTCCCCTTTTTCTTTTGATGCTTCTATAAATGTTGGGTATGTTATTCTTAAATATTCGACGAAATCGGTTCGACTGCTGTGATTCAATAAGTTATTTTCATTAAGAAAACATGTATTAGTCATGACACAGATATATAGTCTCCACAGATGTGTTGTATGTGCCTTTGTTGTATTTTTCCCACAGATGTATTTAATAAGTATCTCTTGTTGATGTATTTAATAAATTATATAAAATCATAAATAGATGAAAGTAAAGAAGATAAATATTATAGATAAGTTTACTTACTACTTTTTACTATTAAGCGAGGTGTAATTAATCTTTGTAATCCCCAGTAACTCGCGAAAACAGTTAATTATTTCAAAACTAAACCTTTCAAGGGAGATTATACGATATCGATCGATGAATAACTCGAATTACACTTGTAATTTATTTTGTTCCCTAAAACAGTATATATGCTTTATTTTCTTATTCATCAATTCCACTAACAACAATAATTAGAATGTATTTCAGACCTGAATTTAAAAACGTATACGATGGAAAAAATCCTTCGCTTAAAAAATTCGCAAAAGCGATGTTTTAGGTACAAGGTTTTACGTAAAACATTCATTGGGTCGAAACTTTTGGTGTAGTAATTGTAATAGTATAAGGGAAAATGGAATAACTGCTACTAGTAGCAAGTTGTTACTAGTAGTATCAATTATAATATTCTTTATAAAATTATTATATGCTATGCAACTAGGTCCTGGAATTAATCATAATAAATTTCTTACTACACGCAACGAAAAGAAAAAAAAATACAACTAAAGAGTAACAATATTTAGAAAAAATATGCGAAAATTAATGAAATTTCTGCTTGTTGGGCAGGAATAGTGTATAGTTTCTGAAATTATCAGAAATATTTATTGCAAGCTTATTGTTTATGGAAAACCATATTTAATTAAAAATCAAACGTTTAATTGTTTTTAAAATGTTCCTAATTGTTTAGCGTATAGGTAAATGTCGTTTTTTGCTTACAAATGTTTTTACATAATATTTTTAATAGTATTGAAATTGCAAGATATATATATTTTTTTAATATTTGTTTGATTTGCTTTTAGCAAGGCAAATATTAATTTATCAAATAAAATAAATCTAAGAAAAGAATGCACTAGGAGATTTAATAAAAAAAAAAGTTTATTTATTTTAAAAAATAAACATATGATTAATGACACAAACCGGTAACAAGGTAATCGTTAGTTATAGGAGCAACATAATTACGTGATCTTTCGCGTCATGGTGTGACAAGCGGAAACGACATCTTGCCATTAGATATATTAGGTATACTGCTAAAAACCGCACCGTACACATTGTTACTTGTGTTACACTTTGTTACACTTGTGACTTATATTTTCCTTTTACAATGTAAAAGGAAAATATAAGTCCTGCGACTACTCTATCTATCTATCGCATGCACTGGGTGTATGTTACGAAGTTGTTTGGATGCATAGCGAGAAGAATGGACGTGATAAAAGAATAACTATGGTAGTTGATTCTATATTATAATTCCTGGCCAAAAGTGAGTGGCAGAAGCCGAAGTAGTTCTACCACCTCTGTATGTTTGGTCAATATATATTTATTTTGTATGCGGGCCTGAGAGTTATAAACATCTAGAATGTAATTATATAACGTTAAATTAACTGTTCCCGTAATTATATCAATACTCTTGTAATTTGCGCACTTGCAGTTTGCAGAATATGGATCAAGTAAATTAATATGCAAACTTCTAGAAAGCGGGTTATATACTAATAGTATTTCTGTATTTGGAACAAAAAAACCGTTTTGTATATTGAAGTTATTAATAATTAAATTTAAAATGCTAAACGAACTAATTTAAAGAAAAAAAAAACAAAATGTAACGGTTGATTTTCCATGAAGGTTAATATTGAACTAGTCTATTTTACTAAAATATGTTATATGTACTACAGTACTATTACTTTTACGTTCTATGTTTACTTTTATTTCTAATGAAATTGTTTAATGGAAGTTAGAAGTGTTCTGATACAGGGGTTAAGGGGGACTTAACTTAAAATAATATTTCCGCCTAAAACGTGTCACATATTGTTAAGTTAGTGAAAAAAACTATTATTTTTTAATTTTTGAAAAGTGACGTAAGCGAGTATTATTTGTTTATAATAATTATATAATTAAATTATACTTTTAATAAATATATTATGATTTTAAATGTTATATTACGTTACAAAACTATACGTCGTACGTACATTACGTTATAAAACTATACGTCCTATAAGGACGTATAGTTTTATAACGCTGTTCAAGTCTCTATAAAAAAGAAGAATTACGAATGTTTCGGCTCACATTGTTTACACCGCGCGTCTGTGGCGAATCGATAAAAACATCCAAAAATGTTACCTAGAATACAAAATGCCCTAAAGCTATTTTAACATAAGCACAAATTATTTTTTGTTTCGTTAACTAAATGGGATATCAGGGATCAATTCAATGTACCGACTCGCATTATAAAATAAATTAATTTAGGACGTATTCAAATTAAGATACAGCTCTATAGTAATACGACAATTATTATTAAATTCAATAACAATATAGCTTACATATTAATCTCATATATTTTTTCCTATTGTTGCAGATAGTCATGACACTTGAAGATTTTTACGAAGACTTAATGAAAATTATCTTTTTAATAATTATCGAAAACCAGAAAATGTGATGCAGAATGTTGGATTCGTACAATAATTTTGAGTCATTCACCAATGACACGAACATTGAAAACTACAACGATACTAACTTAACCACAGTATGGACAAACGAAGAATTTTGCTCACCTGTTTCTGCTGGAAGTTTGCTTTCTACTCCCATTTTTCAATTTTGTATATTCTTTATGTATTGCACTATATTTATAGTTGCTTTAATAGGGAATGGACTAGTGTGCTTCGTTGTGCTAAGTTCACCTCGAATGAAGACCGTAACAAATTACTTCATAATGAACCTGGCTATTGGTGATATTTTAATGACAATATTTTGTGTTCCGTTTTCATTTGTGTCAATGTTAGTTCTGAGGTACTGGCCCTTTGGTATAGTTATGTGTAAAATTGTGAATTATTCTCAAGCTGTGTCCGTGCTAGTTAGTGCTTATACACTTTTGGCTATTTCTATTGATCGTTATATAGCAATTATGAGACCTTTGCAGCCGAGGTTAGGTAAAACTGCTGCTAAAATAATAGTGGCAGTGGTGTGGGGAGGAGCATTGGCGACTGCAGCACCTATCATTATAGTTTCACAAATACAGAGACCGACTGAATGGCACCAAACTGTAAAACGTAAGTGTTGCAGAACATTACTGCGAAATCAGCTTGAAGACGTTTTTGCGTTTGTAGTAGTGCATCGTCAGCAAATAAATACTTAAATAAATGCATAGATAAGTACTTAATATATAAATAATATTACACGTATGATATTTTTAATAATGAATTTTATCAACTTCATATATTTCGTAGTCGATATTGTCCTCGATTTCATCCGGTAAATTATTTATGTCAATTATTATTGTTCTGACATTGTACCTTATGTCTCGACACCGCCATGATTTTTTTTTTCACTTCAATAGCATGCAGACAAAAACTCCACTCTTTTACAGTCATGATGCGAATTTTTTACCCATTGTCAGATGTTTCACATACTGTGACATTATTTTTGCGACTAATTAATAATAAAAGAATAAAAAATAAAATTGCGTGAAATTTCTAACGCTACTTATCAAAATAACACGGACTAAATTTAGTCCTTGTGTGCATTACACTACTAAAAATACAAAATCGTCTCCAAGCTGATTTATCGATACTTATTTTGATCTTCAAGCTGTCTATAATTGCTTGTAATTTTAAGTTGTATATATGTATTTAATAAACTATTCATTATGAAATTAGTTTTACAGGATAAAAATAAATTTGGTACCCATTTCTGTTCGCTAATTCATTAGCAGAATATTTTAAATGAAGCCATTAGCTTGAAATATCTGTCTCGATACAATTTTAAACTTTATTTTTAAAAGTACTTTTAAGAACTTATTACGCACAGGTACAGTTGGAGTATAATTTACATGTTAACATCAAGTCAACAGACATCAGTGAAATCAACAAATATTATTCCATAGTCTTAAGTTGTTTACTTTCTAGCATAAAATCATAAATTTCAATACATTTATTAAAGTTCGTTATAGAAACTAACTCCCGACTCTACGTGGTCTCGTCGGTCTTACAAGCACACTAACGATAAGTGCATTGTTGCGCAAGGCAATGGGGCCGCGCTTCATGCAGCGCCTAAGGCAGCTGCGTTTGACAATTGCTTAGTTTAAAATACAATTAATACTTGTCTCATTATATTACTCAGATAGTATTATGTAATATTAATAAGCGCTTTCAGTAATAAGATAAATTCAATCAGAATATTCGGCATCTTCCGTGATTCTATGGCATCCCTATGGGTTTTCAGAAATCCCTGGTATTCGCGTTTCCCTGCAACATATCTATATTATCAGATTTCTTGACAATTTATACATATAATAAATCTGTAACTTATCGCTTTCTGTACATGCAAGGTATATGAGTAAAACTATTAACCATTTAGTGTTTGTTTTGTATAAATAACAAAGTTAAGTTAATTTTAAGAATCACGTCGAATATTTATTTGATACAGTTGCTATAAAATAACTTTTTTTCCAATGTAAGTTGAACTCAGATCTATGTGATCAAACATCTTTTAAAGTTGACCTTTTGTATGGTAATCAAATTGGTTCTAAAATAATGCATAATTTGCATTCTTTTGTATAAAATATTAATTCTTTTGAAAGATATCGAGATAAGATCATAGACAATTTTTAGTACTTTTTATAGTTTTGACATATTATTACAACGGGTAGTTGACTCGGTTGTTTGAAAATACTTATACGTATTTATTTTCGGTATGTAAATAACTTTGTTAGTTATAAGTTATAGGTTAGGTAGGTATTTCGTTTCCTTCCCACATATATATTTTTGATGGTTTTGTTAAATTTATATTTAGTCGGTTAGTTTGACAAGTAAAGACAAGCCTTAAATAAATACAAATAAAAAATTAAAAATAGTACAAAGGAATGGTCGCAATAATGCTAGAGCATTTCCCCTTTGAACCGCAATTCCGATTCTCTGGGCGAAAAATGAACCAGTTACTCGGTTAGTTGATAATAAGTACTTATTAAAAAACAGATTTACGTTTTAGTTTTAAAAGGACACAATTTCCTGTGAAGGTATCCTTTTCAGTCACAATAAATAAAACACAGGGAGACATACCTAGATCTGGGTGCGGAAAATCCCAATAAATACTAATATACCGCGAAAATAAAACTAAATACGCTGTGTCTACTGAAATATACCTTGTCTGCACTTAATTATTTTTTTTAAATTATACGCGGGTGAAACCGCGGGCACATGCTGTAGTTTGTCATAATTCAAATGCGGGCATTGTTAAATAATGCCCTCATTTATCATATGGTCCATAACATATGTATTTTATACATAGTTACAGTACTCATCTTAATGTTTAAAAACATCAGTCAGGTCAGGCAGCTAGTAAATGTCTAAATATTTTATGTATCTTATTGCAAATATGATTAGGTAACAAAAACGAAGGTAAGTTGATATTTTTTATTAATAATTTTTCCAAAGGTGGCTTTGTTCAAACCTTTCTGGGTAGGTACCACTCACTCATCAGATATTCTACCGCTAAACGGCAATACTTAGCATTGTAGCGTTCCGGTTTGAAGGGTGAGGGAGGCAAAGTAAATACAGGCACAAGAGGCATAACATCTTCGTTCCCAAGGTTGGTGACGCATTAGTGATGGTAGGACTGTTTAACATTTCTTTCATCGCCAATATCTATCGCGGTCAAGACGCGGGCGGTCGCGACCACATTTGCGCATCCACCTACCTATAATATAAAAAAAAATCATATTTCACATCTAGCTGTAGATTAGGTTGTAAAGTAACGATTTAAATATCAGCGCATATCGACACATAACATATTAAATGTATTAATCACACTATATAATGTATCTTAATTTAATTATTTACAAATATTCTGTATTATTTTCGTTGGTTACAGAGACATCTGTCTTGAAAAATGGGAGTTTGCCGAACAAAACGAACAATACTCGTGTGCACTATTAGTTCTGCAATTCGGATTGCCACTTACAGCGCTGGTTTGCACATATGCGCGAATTGCACACGTCGTATGGGGAGTTCGACCACCGGGTGAAGCGCAAACAGCGAGAGACACCCGAATCCAGCATTCGAAACGAAAGGTTCACTTTAAACGTATCCTTATATTTACATTAGTAATATCTTCTAAGATCTGTATTTGTTCCTGGTACAAGATCAGATCACATATTTAGTGACTAGAGGTGTATTTTGGCGTTCTTTATATTTTGTTAAAAAAGTAGGCTTTAAGTAAGTTTTGTGAGGAACTTGAGGAATTGAGAAAGCGGGTATTTAACCCCGTTCCTCAATTTAACAAATAATTGGAGTACATAAGTATCTAATCTATCATTTTTAAGTTACGAATAACGTTCGGTTTCTATAGGTTCTTACGTCTTGTTCGACCGCATTCTCTGCATTATTATTTATATTGAAGTTAAAATGAATACATAGTATCTTTATTATGAGTTGAGAAATTTACTTTGCTAACTGGTTGCACACTTAGAGAAAATTAGCCTTTCCGTTTCTAAGATGTTTCTCAAATCTATGAATGTATGTAAAATAAATAATCAGAGAATGATAATGAGTTCGACCAAATTTATATCACATAACCCCATTTATATCATATAAATATAATTAATATCACTTAAGGGTTTACGGACGTAACAACGGAATGCAAAAGTAAAATTCGTCGCAAGTAGAAACGGTAATAATAATAAAAAAATCTATCGTATAAATGAAACATAACTAAATTTAACATCTAAAGGTGAAACTGATTTTATAAAAATTCTGGAATTGATCTTTTTAAAAATAGAACCCCCAAATCAAACAACTACAATACAAATTGATATAAATTACTCATCCAATTACTCAAAAAATCTAAATAACAATTTATATTAATTATTATATATATATTTGTATATTTATTTATCTATTTTAGGATACAGTGGTATTAGTGGTATTAGTAATATTCACAATACGTATTTACAATTTGCTTAGTGTTTTCTATTTACATGTCTTATCATTTCTAGACTAAATAGAATAAACAGTTAACAGTTACAGATTATATTATCAAACTATGCTTTTATAGTCACCATAGTATATACTAGATCGCATAAAATAAATGTCAATAAACCTTGATTTCATCGAGATTGTATTATTACAATTATGTTGTAACAGAGACTGTGTGGAGAAATCTTGAATTAAGTATAGCGATATAAAGATCTGTTATTCTTCTGAGGCTCGTTAGTCTTTTACAAAAGTTTTGGCTTATGTAGGTACAGCTTAATCATTTTAGAGACGTTTTTGCTTGTGTTTTTTTTATAATTATTAATTCCTTCAAATTTAGAAATTTTGTAATTCGTTTTCACCCTCACTTTTATCTGATAAATTATTTGTCTAAAGCATCGTAAAATTTATTTTTTTTATTTAAAAGAATGTCGACAAATATTTTTTTAAATTTTTCTACAGCTAATGTCATTATAGCATGCATATATTCATTGCTACGTAAGTTTCCACTTTCCCTCATATATTTCATTATCTTATTACTCTTGCCAGGTAAGACGGATTCCACGAGATATATGTATGAAACTTCCACTGTACTTCCCATAGGCATTAGCTCTGTACGAAATATTAACCATAACTAAGAACTCTATTGCACCAACTTTGGTTACTAAGATATTTTGTCTCTTGTGCCTGTAATAACACACGCAAATTCACCCTTCCAACCGGAACACGACATTACTAAATATTACTGTTTGGTGGTACAATATGTGATGAGTAGGTGGTACCAACCCAGACAGGCTTGCACACACAGCACCAAGTAGTAAAACTAATTAACGATATAATACCATCTTCGATACTACTGGGTGGTCCATATTACAAAACACTGAATCAGATTATGAAAAACTTTAATTAAAAGGAATCATAAATCTTTACACTTAGGGTTTGCTAGCTATTCGAATTTATACTATATTAATCATTCCGCTATATTTACCGTTATAGAAAATCAGGCCAAATGCCCAAAATATAAAATAACCTCAACATTTTTTATTAATAATTTATCTGTGGATTTTTTTTAGATGATTAAGATGATGGTGACGGTGGTTATTGTATTTACTATTTGCTGGTTCCCTCTCAATATATTTATTGCAAGTATTTTTATAGTTTTCTTTATATTATGTATAATTTTAATATTTTTATAAACATCATGCCGAGAAGACCCAGTGGTAAGAACGCGTGAATCTTAACCGATGATCGTGGGTTCGAACCCGGGCAAGCACTACTGTATTTTCATGTGCTTAATTCATCTCGTGCTTTACGGTGAAGGAAAACATCGTGAGGAAACCTGCATGTGTCTAATTTCACTAAAATTCTGACACATGTGTATTCCACCAACCATTGGATTGGAGCAGCGTGGTGGAGTAAGCTCCAAACCTTCTCCTCAAAAAGGGAGAGGAGGCCTTTAGCCCAGCAGTGAGACATTCACAGGCTGTTACGGTTACGGTACGGTACGGTATGGTATAAACATCAAGTGTATATAAAATACAGGGCTCTGGAATGATTTGCATTGTTGATTTATGTTTATTTAATTAAACTAATGCAAACATACATTAAGCTATCTATATTTTGATTCAATTCACCAGAAATACATTTAGTCGACTAGTTTTCCTTTCATTATCAAGCTCAATATGATAACTACATAACTTCAGTGTCTGCAGTGTGTGTGCGTGTATTTGATGGCTTAGTTAGGATTATTTGGTAGCGTAGCGTAGCAAACTCTGACTGTTAAAACTGGCCATTTTATTGGTTTAATAAGTATCAATTAATACGTTTAATATATATTACTTAATATAATTTAGATTCTATGGACTCTCCACGAGACCGACGACGCTTGGGCAACATGGCCAGGCATGCCATACGTGTGGTTCGTAGCCCACTGGCTGGCTATGTCACACTGTTGTTATAACCCAATCATATACAGCTACATGAACGTAAAATACCGTCGAGGATTTAAACAGGTAAATATTACTTTGTACAAAATATTTTCCGATTGTTGATGGATGTTCATAATAAACTGTTATTGTTATGCCCTAGCATTAAGCTTGTTTAGTTGTGCGTTCAAATAATCATTATCATTGGACATACTATTTCTGTTCCTATTCATACTTCTGGTTTCGTTTCTAATTCTTATTCCGTTCAAGCTGTCCGATTATGGAACAAAGTACCTGAGCATATAAGGAAAGCCACCTCTAAACTTACTTTCAAGACTCGTCTCCGTGAGCATATCTTGTCAGAAAACTCCTAGTTCTCTTCATCTCTGACATCTATAATGCATTATTATTTATATGTATATTTGTATGTATGTGTGTGTATGTATATGTGTTTGTCTATGTATGTGTGTATGTATGGATGTATGTATATATATGTGTATATATATGTATGTATGTATGTGTGTATATATAAATATTATTCACATATATATTAAAGCTCTGTTTTTATTTTATTTTTTGTCGTTATATTTGTATGTATCTATATTTTTCATTATCAATTACCGCCTTCACGAATTTCCGCTTAGCCTAAAGGTTGACTGGTAGAGAATTCCTTTAGGCATTAAGTCCGCCTTTTGTCAAACTACACAATGTGGTGGGCAAAAAAGTTAAAAAAAATAATACTACGTACACGGTTTTTGATGAGTTATTCGGTATTGATGAGCTAAACTAGAAATTTGGATTTAATTTTATTTTATTATAAGTAACATTTTAATTTGTAGATATTAGGTAGTTTGATGCCCACTCGCCTACATCAGACATCGCGGTCGGCTCGACGTACCAGCACGTGTGACGTTATACCCTTGTCAGGTATTTTTTTTTATTCGTAACGATACCACGACTGATTGATTAATGGCCTGATATTAAGTGATAATCACCGCCCATAAACGTTTTCGGTTTAAGATATATCAATCATTCCTTACATTGTCAATTCACCACAAACCTTGGGAACTAAGATGTTCTGTCCCTTGTGACTTTAGATACACCGGCTCACTCACCCTCACCACCGGAAGACAACAATATTATACAATACAGTATTTCTGTTTAATGGTGAACTAGTACAAAGTCTTTCCAATTTTCACAATCAATGGGTTCATTTTAAAATCAGCAATTTTGTGGACCTATATTGCCAGAAATAAGATTAAAGTTGTAAAAAAGTGGTTAAGGTTAATTTATTTATGTTTTTTTTTGCTATGTTTTTGTATATAAAAATGTGCTTGCCTAGGAGGCAAAATAATTTAAGCCAGTTTTGTCATTTTCATAGATTTTAATAATTTTATTTTTTTAATAAATTATATTAAAGGAAGTACGGTTATATATCATTTGCAATGTTGCAAATTAATTTGGTACGGTAAATTAAAGAAAACAAGGGCACCAAGGAAATTATTATGTTTGCCTTTAGGGCTTATTGGAACCCTTTCTAAATCTGAAGAATATTCATGATTCAATTATCAAGGATACTGAATAAAATATTTGGGGTAGATTGGAAGCCTGTGATGATTGTTTTGGGGTTGACTATCTAATTTGTAGATTATTATCCAGTTTCTTATACTGAATCACTAAAGCAACTTATACGATTATAGCATCACATCCAAACAATCGATAAGTATTGTCGAAGTAAGCCCACTTGTGAGTGAGATGTGAAAACGTACAAGTATATGCTATGGCTTCTATTTATATTTTACCAAATCTATTTAGGATCCATTGCCATCAATTTGTAGAGAGAGATATGTACTCAAATAAATTCGGATCAAAAGTATAAAAAGTAACAGCCTGTGATAGTCCCACTGCTGGGCTAAGGCCTCCTCTCCTTTTTTGAGGAGAAAGTTTAGAGCTGATTCCACCACACTGCTCCAATGTGGGTTGGTGGAATATACATGTGGCAGAATTTTAGTAAAAATAGACACATGTAGGTTTTCTCATGATGTTTTCCTTCACCATCAAGCACGAGATGAATTATAAACACAAATTGAGCACATGAAAATTCATTGGTGGTGAACCCACGATCATCGGTAAGAATTCACGCGATCTAGCCACTAGGCTTTAAAAGTATAACAACATATTAAGTTTCTATAAACCTATTATATGATAGTATCTAATTTTGATAATAATAATATCCTGGGACAATATTCACACACTGCTATCTGATCCCAAATTAAGCAGAGCTTCTGTTATGGAAACCAGACAACTGATGTACTTTTTTTTGTAAATACATACTTATATGGCTACTTACACCCAGACTCAGGATAAACAGACATGTTCATGCACACAAAAATGTCTGTCCTGAGTGGGAATCGAACCCACAACCTTCGGCGTGAAAGGCCAAAGTATCTACCAACCACGCCAACCGGCTCGTCAAATTCAATGTATTTAATTATTTTTTGTATTTAGAACTCATCGGTGTCAACGGCATTAACCGTCGAGAAGTAAGCAACGGTTCGGGTCGGTTGCAGCGCGTGTCTCGTCGCGGCGGGAACTCTGTTAACAATCTCTCGTCCAGACACTTCCTCGCCTCAACACCTCCAATACAAGCGCTGTCAATTCGTAGACAACACCAGCTGTAACAGTTAGATAATAATTAATATAAAAAACACGGTACCTATTACATACACACCAAAGGTTACTTTAATATTATTCTCTTGAAATGATTAAGATGTAAGAATTGATTATTTATTAGCTTACTTTTTTCCCCTTATATTGTAATTCCTTTTACCATTTAGTACATTTGTAAATCACTAAATTACTTTTCATTATTAGCGATATTTTGTATCATTTCTGTATAAATATATATTTTATACATCGATACCAATAATTTATCTCAATTTTCTTTAAAACAATGAATTGTGCTCTATTTAATCAGGGTGGAAGAAGCTGTCGATTGTGACACAGCTTACATTAGTACAGTCGTCAATGTAATCTTTCTTACATTGTAGAAATAAAATGTACGCTATGATTGCTATTGTTTAATTGAGATTAAGACATATTTGTAAAATGAATAAAATGAAATTAATAAAGAATTCAATAAAATCTCGACCTTAAACCTCAGTAATCTGATGAAATATTTGTTATTTTATCTTAAACGGAAATTTTTAATACACTTTTATATATTATTGCATAATTAATAGTATGAAATTATAGTAAATAATATTTTTAACAAGTTTATATTTTCCATGCTTACCTTCTTGTAGTCCCATACATCGAAGAACTGTAAAAAATTCTTACAACTTGAGCATGATTGATCAGAAACATAAATTAAGAGTCCTTACTAGCCCAGCTTGAATTTTTCTCGCTTCACAGCCGCACAATGGCAGCTATCAGTGGCACGAGTATGTGACGCGTCACGTAAAGTAACGATTTACAACGGTTAGTTATTAGATATATATTTATACATAATCATCATATTATTAATTACGAATACAAAATAAAATGTATAGAAAAGTATATACATAGATAGAAAACTATACTTAATACAAGAATATATAAATTATAAAGAGATACATATACATTCGGAATCAATAATAAGGACCGCCGTTGGCGACACACACCCTTTCCCGATCACAGTTGGTGTCCACCAAGGCTCGGCCCTGAGTCCTTTTCTGTTCAGTGTAGTGCTTGACGTTGTCACAGCGAAAGCCCACGAGCCATCTCCCTGGCTCATGATGTATGCTGATGACATTGCACTGGTAGATGAGGACAAGCAGGTATTGGAGCAAAAGGTGAACCAGTGGAAGGGTGTGCTAGCGAGGGTTGGTTTGATGCTAAATGTTGCGAAGATAAAGTATATGGCCTGTGGCAGTACGGACCACGAACCCATAAAGATAGGCGGAGAATCCATTATCAAGACGGAAAAGTTTAAATACCTCGGGTCCGTTCTGCACGAGTCTGGTACTATCGACCACGACGTCAGAGCTCGAATAAACGCAACTTGGGCCAAATGGTGGGAAGTCACCGGGGTAATCTGTGATCGCAGGATACCGGTGAAATTAAAGGGCCTTGTGTACAAGTGCATCATCCGACTAGTCTTATTGTATGGCAGCGAGACGTGGCCAGCTCTCGCGAGACATGTTCAGCAACTTCACGTCGCGGAAATGAAGATGCTGCGGTGGATGTGTGGCGTTACGCGACTAGATTGTATTTGTAACGAGCACATCCATGGTAGCCGTAGCGTTTGCGATGTAGCGGATAAGTTGCAGGAAAGCCGTCTCCGTTGGTTTGGCCACATTAGCCGCAGACCGCCAGACTATGTTGGGAACCGATGCCTGGACTTTGTTGTCGAAGGCCCTAGATCCCGTGGCAGGCCCAAGAAGCGCTGGCTCGATGTTGTGAGGGACGATATGAGAGAGCACAATCTCACTAAAGACGACGCTTTCGATCGGGCAAAGTGGAGGCAAAGATGTAGGAAAGCGGACCCTGGCAGTACTAGGCCGGGAAAACGCTAGGAAGAAGAAGAAGAAGAAGATATAAATTATAAAGAGGTTAAAAATAAATAACTACATTTCATGGATAGTGTTTATATTTTACATATTTCCTACTAGATATGCCCACGGTTTTATCCGCGTATAACTTAAATAAATCACTCAAAAGTTAAAAAAATATAAACTTTCAATCATCATCATTTTATAGACTATCATTTAAAGGTAGCTAATTCAAATTCACTTACATGAGAATAGCAATATAAATATAATAATAAAAATATTCGCCTCATAAGTAGGTACTCAGTCAACGGAATAGAATATAATTATATTGTTGTTTATATTTTAATCACTATAGAAGTGGGTATTCTCTAAAATATATTTTGAGAGTTGAGACTTAAATCCGTTAACTGAGTTTACTTTTTTTATATAAGATGGTAATTTGTTGTAAAGTTCTGCTCCATCGAAAGTAATATTTTTTTTTGCAAATTTGGTTCTAATTTTTGGGAGAACTAATAAGCTTGGTCTACGGGTGCTACGTTTACTGTTTTGTTTTATGAACGTTAAATCTGAATGTATCGATTTATTAATAATTTTTCTGATGATAATTTTTCTGAAGAATACATGAATTATATACATAAAGTTGTCGTAGGTTCATAATGTTTGTTTCCTTGTAAAGTGTAGATGTTGATGTCGAGGGTGGATATCGAAAAAGTATTTTGATTATTTTATTTTGTTTTCTTTGTAGTTCTTGCAGTTTTGTTTTTCCAGTATTATTACCCCATATTTCTATTAAATACAATAAATGCGATTTTACTAGAGAATTGTAGATGTTATACTTTATTTTTTTAGGTATGCATTTTGAAATATTTTTTAATCACCCAATTAATGAAGAAAGTTTTTTATTTATGTAGTCTACTTGATATTTAAAAGTTAAATAATTGTCTATTCGTAAACCTATATATTTTTAACAGGTTTTCTGCTCGATTGGAAAATTGTCAACAGTTAATGGATCATGCGGTGGAATCATTTTATTTTTAGTTTTAAATACAATGTAACAAGTTTTGGAAGCGTTAATAGTTAAGAGATTATGATTGAACCATTTATGCAGAACATCTAAATCATGTTGAGCTTGAGAAACGATGTCATTTATGTTACTACCGAAATAAAATGAACAGGTGTCATCTGCGTACAAAGTCAGATGACCATTTAGTTTCAAAGTTACAATATCGTTTACATATATTAAAAATAGAAGTGGTCCCAAAATTGAGCCCTGTGTTTGTATGTCACCAATTTTGACGATCTGCAATCTGTTTGTTAGGTACGATTTTAACATTCCAAGTACAGCACCTTTGATACCTATGTTTTGAAGTTTATGTAGTAAGAGTTTATGACTTACGGTGTCAAAGGCTTTTTTTAAGTCGATAAATACGCCCAGAGCTATGTGCTTTTTATCTAGGTTCTGTCTTATTTTTGTTACTAGATCTACAGTTGCAGCAGTGGTGTTACTTCTAGCTCTAAAACCGCATTGTCGTTTAGAGATGAAATCAAAAGAATTCAAATACGTTATTAAGCGGTTGTGAATTAACTTTTCTAAAATTTCGAGAGAACGGGTAGCACAGATATTGGACGATAGTTTTCTGGGTCTGTTAAAGATCCAGATTTGTGTATAGGTGTTATTTTTGCGATCTTAAATGAGTCTGGGAATATTCCTTCAGACATAAGCTTATTAAAACAGTATGTCAGACATTTTGATATTAAATTACATAAACATTTTAATACATTTTTGCTAATTTTATCTATACCACTACTTGCATTTGAATCTAAATCCCTTATCAGTCTTCCAATCTCACCGGAACTACACGGTTTGAATGTTAGAAGTTCATGATGTTCATTGATTGTATTAATCGGGTGTAGGATGTTGTGGTATTGTGTTGGTATTCTTTTTGCTAAGAGGGAACCTATTGTTGCGAAATGTTTGTTAAAAACGTTACAAATATCGTTTGTATCAGTAAATATTTTTGATTCTACTATTATTTTAGAGGGAGAACAACCTTGACTTGTTTTATTACTACATAATTTGTTAACTAAGGTCCAGATCTTTTTTGGATTCTTTGCGTTGTTTATAAATAATTTGAAATAGTATGAATCTTTTGTACTTTGTATCAAATTAGCTATTTCAGTTCTCTTTAGATAGAATTTATTTTTTATATACTCATTGTCAGGATTGTTCTTATATTGCGTCCATAAAAAGTTCCTTTGACTTATTCCGTCGACAATATCCTTGTTTATCCAGTCGTCTCTTATGTTGTTTAGAATATTGGTTTTTGTTTATTTACAGTCAATAACATGTTGTTTTATTATAGTTTCAAGTTCGGTATAGTTCTCGATTGAGTTAATCAATTGCGAGGACTCTAAGGAGCTTTACAACTTTGTGTAATCTATAGTTTCATAAGTGGTTCGTATTTTTTTTGGAGTTTTGGATTTATTCAATTGAACATATATATTTTTGTGGTCTGATAATGATGAGTTAATAATAGCAATGGTGAAGTTATTCATGTTTAAATTTGTACTTACGTGGTCTATAATTGATTTTTTTATACTTGAGTCTCTTGTGCAATGTGATTTACTAATTTTGTTCAGCAGCCTATGTCCTGATTCTTGTATTATTTGTTTATATTTAGTTATTCGTTTGTTATTCTCCAATAGCTTGATATAAAATCGCCAAATACTATCGATCTTGTTCGTTGTTGTAGTTGACTGTCATAATCTTTAAGAAATTGTTCAAAGTTTGTATCACCAGGCTTGTAAACTAACCCAACATCTATGGCGCATTGTTCACTGTGTACCCATAGGTAGTTGTTTCCACCTTGGTAAATTGAATTTATTAGTTAAACTCCACCTCCCCTAGCGTCTGTTCTAAAATTAAAGTAATGTGTATAGTTTTCTATCTGTAGCTGTGTCGCTTGATCTTCGGATGCTATCCAAGTTTCAGAGAGAAGGATGATATGAGTGGTCGTTGGTCTGGATTTTAAAATGCATTTTAATTCGTCTAGTTTGCCTTTTTTCTTAATACTGCGGGCATTTAAGTATAAGAAGGATAAACGCGACTTTTCAGTGCGTAATTCTCGATAATCATTTACTATTTGGTAATTTATAGTTTCAGTTGTATTTATATTTATTGTTGTTGATTGGAGTTTTTTGTAGGAGTTTTGACGATAGCCCGTGTTCCGTTCACGTATTTAATTGTTATATCGGTTTCGCCCTTGGATATACGTTCGTTTAGCTCATTTTTTAAAAGTGTGTAGAATTTATATTGCGTGGGGGTTTGGTCAGAAAATATTTTTAAATTGTTAGGCAATTTATTAGGGCTCTTAAGAACTGACAATGCTGTCTCTGGCTTTTCAAAGCAGACTTTAATTTTACGAGCTTTTCCTGGATTGTACCTACCAATACGAAAAATATTTCTCGGTTTTGGTATGTCTGTAGTTATCTGCTTCAGTATTTTAAGTACTTCATCCTCATCCTGGCAATTTCTCTCTTTCGTGTTACTGGAGTAGCTTTCAGCAACTCCCATAATAATTATATTATTTTCTCTCTTTTTGCGTTCTTGTACTTCGCGAATCAATTTTTCGTTTGTGTATATTTCATTATTCTGGGTCATGGGAATCGGGCTCACTTGCAGGAATTCACTGCATGTTGGTTTCTAGTAATTCTATTTTTTTCTTATCAATATTCAATTTTGTTTCTAATTGAGTTAATTGAGCTTTTACGTTGTTGTGTTCTATTGAAATTCGTGATGTTGACGATTTTATATCCTTTATTTCTGAGCTGATTTTAGCTATGTTATTATCAAATGAATTTTTTATTTCGGCTTTAGATTAGAAATTTGTTGTTGTTATTATTCCAATAGATTCATTCATTTGAACCAAATGAATGAATCTATTGGAATTGAATTGCGAATTAGTCGCAACATATGTTGCAACGGTTAGGCGAAGCATTTTTATCGAATAAATGTTCGACGTGATTCTTTAAATTGAATAGAAGTAAAATAAAAGATATATTGATAAAATTATCAAATTATTTGAATAACCAATCTTCTTTCTTCATTGCCATCATTCAAATTTCAATACCATTGCATGTTATGTGGTATAATGTGTTTTTATTTGAATTTAACACTTCAGCGTGCTAATTCTACGCGCGATGTCGGGTTGTATATTTTGTTCTATTACTTACTGCTTTACTTATGGCTTACCATGTAAGATTTTCACATGTAAGTTATGACAAAGATATTGTTGTCCTGGCAAATGGAAGTACTACACCTAATATAAGTATATAAGGAGGCATTACCATAATTCAGTATAGCCATTTTCCCTTAATTACTAGAATAATAATAACCGCACTAATATCATAAATAAGAAAGGTTGTGTGTGTTGTGAATATAAGTTACTTCTTCAAGCTTTATCACAGCTAAAATATGACATAATTAACATATTTGGTATAAAGACATGGCCGACACCGCGGATGAAAAATCATTACTTACACGCCACTAGCATGCTACGATTTTACTATTAATAATTTAGTTAACCGTTCCACCAAATCGGTGAAGGCTTTGAGGGTTGCTTTTATCAAACAAGAGGGTACATCACCATATTTCCGGATTGTTCCGGAGATAGCTCTCACGATTAAGGGAACAACACTGTATCGTTTAGCACTAGCTGGATTCTGAATACACTCAGCTATGAAACTCCTGCGCACAACATATTATGATTTAAGCTCCGACTAATCTTTCCATCAGGTCAAAAATCAACACACAATAAATATGACTACGACTCAAAATTCTGAAACTAATAGCTTAATAAGACTTACAAGTTTTAAATGTCTTCAGAAAAGACTGTCTCTAACACACAAACGTGTTAGAAACTCATTCATAAATTTAAATCGAATTGGCAACTTCCGATTTTAGTAAATCCAACTACACAGATTATAATCCGACTTTATAGTATATATAAATATTAAATTGGAAAGCCATTAATGCCATGCCATTGCCATAAGGATAAGCTCCGAATCTCAAAAATCTAAAATCTTACTCGAGAAAATAAGATTTTCCCGTATACGTTGTGCTACTGCATAAAATACGAAATGTCTTCTTTATCATGGTACTTTTCTTTGAACTCAAGACTACACACGATTTAAACGATGGATATGAGTAATCCTTTTTTTTGTTTTGTTGATAAAAAGTAGTCGGAAAATAAATAGGGAATATTACGTAAAACTAGATGGTTCTACTTTGCCATTACGTAAACAAAATACAATTGTCATGGTAAATTTTGATAATTGACATTCGATATTTGAGTCAAAGAAAAATCCTGTTCCAGGTGAACCACATGTATTTTCATCCTTTATTACGTCGCACTTACACAATCCGTCCAAGTAATGACGAGTGTATTTATTTGCATTTGCTTATTTGCTTTAAGTCCACGTTCATAGCCCAACATCATTCAAATATCTACAAATCGTTATTAGTGCATTGCGTGGCTCATATAGAGTACTCATACTCAGTGTGATTTCGTGAAGTGTTTATCAAATTAGAACTTTATTCTTGATAATTATCTCAATGTGCTTCCCATCGAATCCGATTGATGTGTAGACTAAATACAGACACATCTGAAGATATTTTGCATCAGATGCGTACTGGAACATGAAATCCAGATTTGTAACAGCTAAGTAAATAATATCGACGCATTAATATTTATTGAAAAAGCCACGTGATCGATCGATCATCGATTGTGAACGATGAATCAAGATGAATTTTATTCTTGAATACTTCAGTTGAAACTGGAAAAATTTTGTTGTCGCATTTATTTTGACAATAATTTGTTCGCATATTGGTATAGAACTTGTGTTTGGTTCATTTGCAAAATTTGCTCAAAATTACAAAAATCATGATTAGTTAAACGACATGCTATAATAACTGCGACTTAATATTACGTAACGGCTATGAATTAAATTTTATGATTTAAAAAGAAATTAATGAGGTATTAATTAATGTATTCCGTTCATAGCCTTAATGATGTCAACAACTACACGAGAGCGGACGCACAGCGCATTGTACAGATTGGTCATGACCTTATTTCACATCCTCGGGGCTCCCGTAGCTTCTGGCGTCTGACCAAGTCTGTGCAAAACAATTTCTGCCAACCTTCGCTGCCACCGCTCAGAAGTCCGGACGGATCGCTAGCTCACAGTCCGCAAGAGAAAGCTGATCTCCTGGCTAAACTCTTTGCCGACAACTCCGTCATCGATGATTGTAGTGCTCTGCCACCAGTAATACCTTCTTGTGGCCACACGATGCCTGACATCAAAATCAGGCAGCGTGATGTGCGAGCGGAGCTGCAATCACTTGATGTACGGAAAGCTAGCGGTCCCGATGGAATACCAGCCATAGTGCTGAAGAAGTGCGCGGCGGAGCTGTCTCCCGTGTTAACGCGCCTGTTCCAACTTTCTCTTTCTTCGGGATGTGTGCCGGAGGCTTGGAGAAGAGCTAATGTGCAAGCGGTTCCCAAAACAGGGGATCGGTCTGACCCGGCAAATTATCGGCCAATAGCTATCACCTCAGTACTTTGTAAGGTGATGGAACGGATTCTTAACAACCAACTGATCCATTACCTAGAAGATCACTGTTTAATTAATGATCGTCAGTACGGATTTCGACCAAAACGGTCTACAGGTGATCTTCTAGCGTACGTAACACACCTCTGGGGTGAAGCTATCGACAAACATGGGGAATCGTTGGCTGTCAGCCTCGATATCTCCAAGGCTTTCGACAGGGTCTGGCACAGAAGTCTTCTCTCCAAGCTGCCGGCATATGGTCTGCCTGCTCAGCTTTGCACCTGGATTGCCAGCTTCCTACACAAGCGCAGCCTTCGTGTTTTAGTAGATGGTTGCGCTTCACAATTCTATGTGGTGAATGCTGGGGTCCCACTCTGTTTCTTTTGCATATCAATGATATGCTCTCTCTCGGGAACATTCATTGCTATGCAGACGATAGTACAGTGCATGGTGGATACCACGGACGCGCAGTGGCTGGGCGAGCGGAAATTCAGGAGAGGCGGGAGGATCTTGTCATTGAACTCAATAGGACGTTAGAGCTTATCGCCAAATGGGACTCAGATAATCTTGTTGAGTTTAATGCCAAGAAAACACAGGTATCTGCTCTCACAGCAAAAAAGTCACCATTTTCCCCTCTTCCCTCCCTCTGTGGCACTCCGCTGGTGATACAAAGCAAAATCGCCATGCTGGGGATGGACGTTCGCTGCGACCTTAGTCCAAGGGATTACATCGAGGCTGTGATAAAAACAGCTTCACGGAAACTCGGAGTTCTGAACAAGGTGCGGCGTTTTTTCACGTCACAACAACTGTGCCTGCTGTACAAAATACAGGTACGGTCCTGCGTTGAATATTGCTCGCACCTTTGGGATGGCTCCGCTAAGTACCTACTTGAGGCCTTGGACCGGTTGCAGCGACGTGCGGTCCGCATTATTGGCGACGTAAAGGTCACTAACACCCTCGAGCCTTTACAATTGCTGATAGCTGCGCTGAGCACTTTCTATCGACTGTATCACGGCGAGTGTTCCGAGGAACTATTTTCCCTAATTCCTGCTTCCCCCTTCCTTCACAAGTCTACGCGTGCTGGCTCTCGATGTCACCGACTAACTGTGACATCAATTCCATCGCGCACAAAGAAATTTGGCAACTCCTTTCTTTGTCGCCCTTCCAAGAAATGGGATTCCTTACCAGCTCACGTATTCCCCTCCTCTTACGACCCGGGTTCCTTCAAACGAGGCGTGAAGAGGCATCTTGCGGGCCGGCAAGGCGAGGGCGGCTAGTGCAGAACCTTCTTCCCGACTGTACTGGCCGTCCTCGCGTTTGGACTCTACTACCACTTAACATCAGGTGGAGTAGAGTCATTTGCCCTCCCGGCAAATATAAAAAAAAAAAAAAAAAAAAAAATTTAAATTCGCTGGATTTTCCCGGATTGTCGTCTCAACCTTCTATTGAAAGTTGGATTAGTAATCATAATATTCAGAAATGTTAACAAACCATCAACATCATCACCGATCCTTTTTTTTTTGAGAACAACGTCTGTCGGGCCAGCGAGTGTTACGTTGAAAATATCCAAGCTGGTACAACATGAATAGTAAGATTCTTATCCGCTTAATCTTTTATTTTTATTATTTAAAAAAGATATAAATGTACCAAAAGTTTTCGTTCGAACACGCTAATCTTTT
Source organism: Nymphalis urticae (assembly GCA_905147175.2). Classification (NCBI taxonomy): domain Eukaryota; kingdom Metazoa; phylum Arthropoda; class Insecta; order Lepidoptera; family Nymphalidae; genus Nymphalis; species Nymphalis urticae. The sequence continues at coordinate 10,212,748 of LR989983.1, forward strand.
AGGGTGTACCAGTCCGATTAAAAAAAAAGTTCTACCGTTACCTATTGAGAAAGAAATATTGACTATAAATTTAGGTTAATTACAAATATAGTCTTTATATAGCCTTTATAAGTTTAAATAGATTTACTAGCGGACTGCCTCGTTGGTCTTGTGGCTTGATGTAAGGCCGCAGACTCGGAGGTCCTGGGTTCAATTCCCAGGTCGGGCCAATAAAACGTTATAGGGTTTTTCTGTCAGAAAATTCTCAGTAGCACCCGGGAGTCTGGAAGTTGGAAGTGTGTACACTCCCGTGCCTCGGAAAGCACGTAAAGCCGTTGGTCCTGCGCCTGAACTCTTTCCGGTCGTGTCGGATTGCTGTCCCATCGGATTATGAGAGTTAAGGAATAGAGAGTGCACCTGTGTTTGCGCACACACTTGTGCACTATAATATGTCCTGTGTAGTTGGCTGATCTCTCTTGAGATTGGCCGCCGTGGCCGAAATCGTTCTGGAGGACATTATTATTATTATAATTATTATAAATAGATTTATATGGTAAAATGAACATCATACCGTAGTTTACGCTACTTACAATATGCAATAACAGAGCAGCTTTTCGGATTTCGGCAGGAGGTGTTTGTATCTTTGTACCTGTCCGGTATAAGTGATATAAACATACGGGCACGCGACCCCGCCTTCTCCGAGCTACTTATGCTACACCCTGTGTCTTCCGTGGCATTAGTATCCTTATACCTTGAATTCCCATCAAATTCCCTCAACATCCCTCTATCCTGAACTGGTTCCCTACTCTAGGTTGGGGAGGTCAGACGGCAGTCGCTCCTTATAAAACCAGTACCCGCCATTTACCATGGAAAAGGAAAAGAATAGAATTTTAGGTACAATGGCTAGGGCGTCGCCGCAAAACGACGCGCGGGCACATATCCCTAAACCTGTGACAAGTGGGAAAGGGCTACCGTGTCAAGTACGGGCACGGCTAAAGAAACAAGTACCTAGAAAGAAGCTCCGCTTTGCCACCTGGAACATCGGCTCTCTCACAGGTCTCTCTCCCTTAAACTGGCTGACGTACTGACGAAGCGCAGGGTTCACGTTGCATTCTTGCAAGAAACTCGTTGGAATTGCAACAAGTCCCGTGATATTGGACTGGGTTACAAGTTGATCTACTCCGGCTCCCCCCTCAGGGAAGAACGGTGTGGCCGTAGTACTATCTGAGGAACTCCAGAACGGTATTCTAGAAGTCGATAGACTGAGCGACCGACTTCTCCGGGTGAAGCTACTGATAGAAGGAGTAATTACTCATCTTATCAGCGCCTACACTCCACAGGTCGGTTGCTCGGAATCGGCGAAAGAAGCCTTCTGGAATGACTTGGAAGACATGCTCCGCTGCATTCCGAACACCGAGAGCATCGTGATTGGTGGAGATTTGAACGGCCATGTTGGTGAGGAGTCACGTGAATATGGACGTGTACATGGCGGCTTCGGCTATGGTCGTGAGAATGCAGAGGGGGAGTCAATTCTCAGCACCTGCTTATAATCAGACGTTGCCATTGTTAACACTTTCTTCCAAAAGAAACCCGAGCACCTCATCACCTATTAAAGTGGGCCGCAATCCACCCAGATCGACTACTTGCTTATAAGAAGAAGCCAAATTGGTAGAGGGACTAACTGCAAAGTAATTCCTGGGGAATGCCTCACAACACAACACCGCATCCTTGTCATGGACATGCTGGCAGTACCAAGTAAAAAAGTGCCTGAACGAAGCAGACCTAAAACTAAATGGTGGCGGTGGTGGAACGACTCAGTACAGGAGGCAGTTCGAGAGAAAAAGACACAGTTTAAGAAGTGGCAAGAGACCAAATCTCCTGAAGACCGGGACGCGTATAAAGCAGCTAAATGTGCCACCAAACGAGCAGTTGCCAAAGCCCGTTACCAGACGCTGTCACCTCTGTATGACACGCTTGAGACAAACGAGGGCCAAAAGACTATCTTCCGTTTGACAAAGGCTCGGGAGAAAGCGACACAAGACATAACAAAATGTCTTTGTGTCAAAGACTCTAATGGCACTTTGCGATGCAATTAAGGTGAAGGAGAGGTGGCGCGGCTACTTTAACGTGTTGCTTAACACACAACACGCTAATGTGTCTCCTCCAGAACTGCCTCCTAATCTCGGACTTGTTGCACCGGTAACACCTGACGAGGTACTCAAATGTCTTCGTAAAATGAAGAACCGAAAAGCCGTAGGCCCTGACGACTTGCCGATTGAAGCGTGGAAAGCGATGGGTTCTCATGGTGTGAACTTACTTACTTACTGACCTTTTTAACCGAATACTTACTAGCCGGAAGATGCCCAACTCGTGGAGATTAAGTATCATTACTCCAGTATACATATAAAGGCAAAGGTAGTGTACAGGACTGCGAAAGCTACCGCGGTATTAAGGTTATGTGCCACACCATGAAACTCTTCGAATGCGTAATCGATTCAAGGCTTCGGCAAGAATGTACCGTCTCGGAATGTCAGTATGGGTTTCGCCCAAGCTGTGGAACCATAGACCCCATCTTCGCCCTAAGAATACTAACCGAGGCCCACAGAGAAAAGAAGAAGCCGCTGTACATGGCGTTTCTAGACCTGCAGAAGGCATTTGACTGCGTCCCACGCCAAATAATCTGGTGGGCTTTGAAGATGAAGAATGTGCCACAAATCTATATTGACATTATCCGAGTATAAGGACGAGGGAAATGAAACGCTCGAATGTTGATATAAGACTACTCTATTATCGTTACTGGTGTGGGTTTTATATTATGATGGCACTAAACATGTGTATATCTAGATAGATACCACACCTTCCCTCTCAAAGAAAAAAAAAAGAAATGCATATATTTCTTTTTTTTATGTTAAAACAGTATTTAAATCATCATATTATTGACATAGGTACAACATTAAAGAAATCATAAAAAAAAAACTTAAGACTATTATTATAATTACAAAAAAAAAAATTACTACAATGTGTATACATAACATATTATAATTTTTTACGTATATTTTAAGGGTAATACAATTTCGTTCGATTTTTGTGAATCACATAATTTTTTCCATCTTTCAATATTTCAACATTTGGTGAACAATCTTTAATAACTAAATATGGACCGGAATAAATTGCGCTGAGTTTGTTGCCTGTTTCTTCTTTAACTAATATCAAATCATTGATTTTAAAAGTTATAGGGTTCATTTTAGTATCATATTTTGATTTTCGAACAATTTTACTATTTATAAGATTTTCTCTTGCTTCTTTTTGTGAGGTTTGTAGGCGATATTTTAATTCTAATGGATAATCATCGTAATTATAGAGGGGTTCTACGGTTTTTGTTAAGTTACTAGGTAAAGTACATTTTTTGCCATAAACTAACTCGAATGGGGTATATTTTGTTTCACGGTGAACGGAAGTATTATACGAGAAACACCAAAAGGGTAGCCAGGAACTCCAAGACTCGGAGTGGTTGTCAGTCTGTATGCGTAAAAATGCTCCTAAACTCTTATGGGAATTTTCTAAAGCGCCGATGCTCTCATGATGGTATGCTGTGGAATTTAATTTTTTAATTTTTAATAAACTACATACCTCTTTCATTACTGTGGACATAAACTCGGTACCTCGATCTGTGGCTATTTCCTTGGGTATTCCATGTCGAAGAATGAAGTTATTTACGAATGCCTGTGCAACTTCAACTGAACTCTTAGAAACTAACGGATATGCTTCTACGTATTTAGATAACTCACATTGGAGTGTTAATATATATGAATAATTATTACTATCTCTATCTAAAGGTCCTACAATATCTAAGAAAATTTTTTCGAAGGGAGTTTGAGCTGTAGAAGTTACAGTCATAGGCTCCCTAACGGGTATAGAATACTTTTGTTTCTGGCATTTGTCACAGCGTCTCACAAATGCTGTTATATCTCGTTCGATACCTGGCCAAAAGTAATATTTTTTAATGTTATTCAACATCCTCTTAATACCCGCATGGCCACTAGTGGGGAGGAGATGAAAATCATTTAATATTACTCTTTGGTCGTCTTTGTTGTCAATTCTTTCAATTTCATTTAACACAATAATTCTTGGACCGGGCCAATTTTCAATACTTTTAATTTTATTTATTACTTGCTCTATAAATTTATTTTTTTCTTTACATTTCATGAAGTATACTTCGTTAATATTTATTTTTTTACAAAAATCAGACAGCTCCCTCACAAATTCGCCTCGCGATAATTGTGATCGAATAGCTGGATTTATATAAATTGTCATTTTCTTTAAAACGTATATAAAAGTTCTAGATTCGCATGCGATTTCATTGTCCTTTCGTAATTTTTGTAAATTACTTTTGTTGATAAATCTTAATTCTATCGATATCTTCGGTTTGTTGTGTACCTCTACGACTCTTGGGTGATCAAGCCAATCGTCAGTATTCACACTATCACACAAAGAATCATTGTTCATCCCTGACATACTATGTTCCTCTTCCATCCTTTTCTTCTGAGCTCTAGTCAACACATTCAAACTACACTCACTCATATCTTTTAAGTCTTTTGATGTAATACGTATTCTAGATAAAGCATCTGCGGCGGAATTTTCACTTCCTCTTACATACTCTACTATATAATCGTATTCTTCGAGCGCAAGTCTAAATTTCAATAACCTACTCGAAGGATCTTTCATGTTAAAAAGATAAATGAGAGGTTTGTGGTCCGTATAAATTTTGAAAGAACGTCCGTATAAATAAGGCCGGAGGTGTTTAACAGCCCATACAATCGCTAATAATTCTTTTTCGATTGTTGGGTAGTTTTTCTCCGCTCTATTTAAAGTTCGGCTAGCATAAGCTATAGGTTTACCATTTTTATTGGACAGTACGGCTCCTATAGCGTAACCTGATGCATCCGTTTGAACTACAAATTGGTTACTTTCAGAAAAATCTGGGTATTGCAGTAACGGAGGTGACATCATATCTTGTTTTAATGAATTAAATGAATGTTGACACTCGTCACTCCAATGAAATTGTACATTTTTACGGCATAATTTATTTAAATAAAAAGCTTTCTCTGCAAAATTTGGAATAAATTTACGATAAAAGTTCGCGAATGCTACAAAGCGTTTTACCTCGTCTGTATTCGTAGGAATAGGGTAATTTTGTAAGACTTTGATTTTTTCAGGATCCGGTAAAACACCATCTCCAGATACAACATGACCCAAATACAGTAATTCCTTTTTTAAAAATGTACACTTATCGGGGTTTAGCTTTAAATTAACTTGTTTTAATCGTTCAAATACTTCCGTTAAATTTTTATTGTGATCTGCTAAATTTCTACCAAAAATTATGATGTCATCAAGGTAAATAAAACATTTTTCAAATGTTAAGCCTGCCATAGCCATATTTATCATTCTAGAGAAAGAGCTGGGACTGGTTTTAAGACCCATTGGCATTCTGGTCATCTGGTATTGACCAGAACAGAATGCTGTATACCTACGGCTATTTGGATCTAATTCTACATTATAGAAACCTTGATTTAAGTCTAAATGTGTATAATATATACAACCTGAAAGAGAGTCGAGTATTTCTGTAATATTTGGCAAAGGAAACTTATCATCAACTATGGAATTATTTAATTTACGATAATCGATTACTAATCTCCATTTTTTATCGTTACTTTCCGATTTTTTAGGTACTAGTAGAATGGGACTTGACCATTCACTCTTACAAGGTTCAATAATTCCTTGATTTAACATTTTATCTAATTGCCTTTTTATTTCTACTTTTTGAGAATGGGGTAATCTGTATGGTTTTACATAGACTGGATCTACATTGGGTTTTAATGTAATTGTATGTTTATAGATATCAGTCACAGTTAAGTTGTCTCCGGGTAAATAAAAGATATCACAGTATTTCGCACATATGTTTTCGATTGATACCTGTTCTTCCCCCTTTAGATATTCGTGTAATTTTAAAATAGAAAATAATTCTTTTACGCGTTCCGAATTCTTATTCGATTTTCCAAACATACATATATTATACTCACTCGCACTATAAATGTTAGGGCTTACGTCACCCAAACAAAAATCTCTGTCGGTTGTATTTATTATTCGAATCGGTATTTTCCCTCTAATTGGACTTACTAACATACTGGCTAAGTAAACACCTTCCGATAACTCTTTCGAACATACCACACTATCATCTTTCATATCAGTATTTATAAAATGTATAGATTCCGATCGCGACGGAATATACAAAACCTCATTATTAATATTACTAAAAGTAGGTAAATAAATTCGATCATTATTTGAATTAATCAATGAAAAATAATTGTTTTCATAATCAATTATCGCCGCATACTTTTTGCAAAAGTCATCGCCAATTATAGCAGGAACTTTAGTAGGCAGAGTATCAAATACAAAGAATTTATGTTTAATAGATCCTTGGGGCACTTCCAAATTAAGAAAGACATATCCGATTGCTTCAACACTACCTCCAATTCCGCTAAACTCAAATTTCTCTTTATGGAATGGAATGTTATAAGTATAAACAAGTTTCGATTCTAGCGCGGAAATTGATGCGCCGGTGTCAATTAAACAATGTGAAGTAAAACAATTGTTAAAAGTAAATTGAACTAAACGCGAATGATTATTACATGAAAATATATGACCTTTACTCACGAAAAAACTGATTTTTATTATCAACAGATGGGGTGGGTTGGGACTGTGAATTATTTCGATCGATGATGTTTACATAACCTTGATTTTGCCCAACGCTTAAGCTATTGTTTCCATTTTTCATACCTCTATTCTGGTACGGGCGGGAATTACCACGCCATGATCTACCTCGCTGAGTGCCACGCCATGATCTACCTCGCTGAGTGCCACGCCACGTTGGCTGTTGGCCTCTGCTCATACCACCGCCGTGCTGCGGGTGGGCACGGTACCCTCGATATTGATCACCTCGGTAATTATAACGTCCCCTGGAATTTCGAAAACAGGAAACTTTTTTATTTATGGTCATCAAATTGGAATTAGAAGTGGATGGCAACTCCTCATCTAATGCAGATTGAATAGCGTCTTTTAAAGATGTAAAGTTACGCGCTGTAATTATAGTCCCGGTTCTACGATTTCGCAGTCCATCAGCAAATCGTTTGATTGCTTGCTTTTCATTTAAGGGCTTAAGCACCTTATAAGTCTCTGGGTCGTTATCTGCCTGTGAAATAGTTAAGTCAACAAACATTTCAGTGATTTGCTTACCGTATTCTTCGATGGTCAACTCATTCTGCTTAAAATTCAGCAACCGTGTTTGGATGGCCGTAGCAGATTTTTTCGGCAAAAGCTCTTTTTTCATATCATGAATTAAGTCTGAAATACTAGAATAGCTTGGATGTAATTTAAGTTTTGCTGATTGCGATAAACGATTTTTTAACACAAAATTTATTAATTGGGGCTTAGAATCGGCAGTAAGGGTGGTTTCATAATATTCAACGGAATCTATTAACTGTTTAGTTACAGATACGTCGTCATTCATAACCGGTAACAAACTCAGAGCAACTTTTAAATCAAATTTTTCCATGTTTATAGTTTCTATAGTCTGACCTGAATTACTAATAAATTCTTTCGAATCGGATGGCGTTGAAGAGTATCTAACAATATCTTTATACAATGAAAGAAATTGCCGTGAATAATCGACAATCAACTCACTATCGCTAGCACTAATATTACCACAATTTACTTCTTTTTGCAAATAAGAATTTAATGTTAAATATTGGCTATACAAACTATTTGCTTCGCTTAACTTAACAATGTAAATGTTACCCTTTCTACGCTCAGGACCAATTTTCCTTAAGTATTCTTTAATCAATTTTAACTCTTGGCACAATATTTTTAAATCATCTGCCATATCAAAATATAAAAATTATACATATTACTAAAATTCATTATTACTAATTACGTATTTTGAAGTTATACAAAAATAATATGAATACTTTAACACTAATTATCTAGTTACTACAAATATATCGCTACATAATATGTATTATTATAATTATATAAAACTATCAAAGTCCGTCTCTGCGTTGCATCCCTTATATAGGCATGTTCTGCATTCTGGAGTCACGTTACTCGCGCACTGTTTGGACAAATCACAAATGTTTCTTTCTTGAATATTAACAATTTTTAGACGCGGCTCCAATCCAAAATCACTTCAATTTATGTTTCTTGTTCAGCAACAGCTGGAGAACCGTGTAGGGTAGCCCGTTGACGTCTGAACGATCCACGAAGTACATATTGATGTATACCCTGCTGGACCCAGCGATGATGCATTTTTCGGTATACTCTCCATACAGCGTAGATGATAAACAGACTCATCAACAGTAATATTATAAGTAAAAGAATGTTTGTGGTGGACGCGTGGAATTTCAATTCTTTTATATATTTTATACAGAATTTTGGTTTATAAAAATGTCCTCCTTTTCTACTTTCGAATTACACATATTTTAAACTACAGTGACCATTATTAACTTTGAACTTTGAATTTACACGTGTCGGTAATTTAAATTAAAGCAACTCGCGTTACCGATGCGCATACTGCGCTGGCAGGGTCGCCATATAAGGACGAGGGAAATGAAACGCTCGAATGTTGATATAAGACTACTCTATTATCGTTACTGGTGTGGGTTTTATATTATGATGGCACTAAACATGTGTATATCTAGATAGATACCACACGAGACATGTACCATCATTCGGAATCAATATTAAGGACCGCCGTTGGCGACACACACCCTTTCCCGATCACAGTTGGTGTCCACCAAGGCTCGGCCCTGAGTCCTTTTCTGTTCAGTGTAGTGCTTGACGTTGTCACAGCGAAAGCCCATGAACCGTCTCCCTGGCTCATGATGTATGCTGATGACATTGCACTGGTAGATGAGGACAAGCAGGTATTGGAGCAAAAGGTGAACCAGTGGAAGGGTGTGCTAGCGAGGGGTGGTCTGATGCTAAATGTTGCGAAGACTGAGTATATGGCCTGTGGCATGGCATGGACCCCGAACCCATAAAGATAGGCGGAGAAACCGTTATCAAGACGGAAAAGTTTAAATACCTCGGGTCCGTACTGCACGAGTCTGGTACTATCGACCACGACGTCAGAGCTCGAATAAACGCAGCTTGAACCAAATGGCGGGAAGTCACCGGGGTAATCTGTGATCGCAGGATACCGGTGAAATTAAAGGGCCTTGTGTGCATTATCCGACCAGTCTTATTGTACGGCAGCGAGACGTGGCCAGCTCTCGCGAGACATGTTCAGCAACTTCACGTCGTGGAAATGAAGATGCTGCGGTGGATGTGTGGCGTTACGCGACTAGATCGTATTCGTAACGAGCACATCCGTGGTAGCCTTGGCGTGTGCGATGTAGCGGACAAGTTGCAGGAAAGCCGTCTCCGTTGGTTTGGCCACATTAGCCGCAGACCGCCAGACTATGTTGGGAACCGATGCCTGGACTTTACACACAGCTACACCACCTTTTGCGAGTCAATGGACTATTTTTGCCCTTACTGACTATATAAAAATTGAGCGGCCCCGGCCCTTTCGAATTTTGTACTTTAAACAAAGGAAAGCTTTATTTTCTTTGTTCTCATGGTTGGTGGCGCATTGGCGATGGAAGGGATGGTTATAATTTTTATAGTCCTAATGTCTTTGGGTAGTGGTGACCGTTTACCAATATTAAAAGAACAAAAATAACGGAGCACCACCACCACGGCAATGTGGGATGAATATACGATGAGCCACCACTCACACATAGAAGCCGTAGACAGAACTTAATAAAACAATAACAAACAAACGCATGAAAAAATACGCAAGGCGGTGCTTTATGCATCTATATATAATAAACATTTAGGAGTTTACTGTAAGTCGGCGAACAGTTAGTCTATCTACTATTATTATATAATAAATATAATAAGTGCATAATATTTACTTTTTAAAAGTATATAAATTAAATATAAGGCAGTAGATTAAATTGGACAACGAAAGTTTTAAATAAATTGTAATTTTAATATATATATATATATACATATATTGTATGTTGTTATAAAATATTAAAATAGTTTTGAAAGAGATGAACGTGATCTCCTGACACAGGTTTTATTACAAAATTAAAAATATGCCCCAGATGACAGAGGTAAAATATAAACACAAAGAATAAATATATTTTCATCTCACAAATTCGTCGTAGTAAGAATTATTACAGTCGAACCTTATTGAATATCGAAGCACATCATAATATTAGGTCCTTACATATGAAATTAGCGTTTTGTCGTACTGACCAATTTGATCTGAAATATCTCCTCTTTGGTTAAGAATTTCAAATTCAAATTTATAAATTCATTTACCTGGTACATTTGAGTTTTGAAATCAGTCATTCATTTGTTTTTTCCTCGTTATTTATTACTTTGGCGTCGCTTATTACCGCACAATGGAAAACATGAAATATCGGTATATTTACGAGTACGAGTTCTACCGTGGCACCAGTACTGCTGAAACAGCTCGAAGGGTTAATGATGTGTACGGCGCTGGTGTTGCAAAAGAAAACACGGTACGTTTTTGGTTTCAATGTTTTCGTTCTGAAAATTTCGACCTTCAGAACCAATCCCGTGGACGGCCGGAGATCAAAGTGGAAAATGAAGAATTAAAGGCTATTGTGGAAGCGGATCCATCACAAAGAACTTCAGAGATAACTGCTGGCTTCAGGGTAAGCGATAAATCTGTATCAATCCGCTTGAAGCAAATCGGGAAAGTAAAAAAACTTGAACGATGGGTACCTCATGAATTGAGTGAATTGAACTTGCAAACACGCGTCGACTGCTGTGCTGTGAAGAACTAGCTGCTAAACAACCGAGATTGGTCAATCGCTCTAGACCACTGCTGCTTCATGACAAACAACACACACTGCACAACAAACAACCACTAAGTTAGATGAGCTACAATGGAATATCTGCGAAACCCACCGTACTCCCCGGACCTTGCTCCAACAAATTACCATTTTTTCCGGAGTTTGGACAACTTCTTACAAGGATTTTTTTCCTTGTAACTCAATTCAACTCCAAGTCCAAACCGCCTTCAAAGAGTTTATTGATTCTCGCCCCCATGTTTTTTTTAGTAAAGGGATCAATGAACTACCTATGAAATGGCAAAAATGCATAGATAACAACGGTACTATAACCAACACAAATTAAATATATTTTACAAAACCTAAAATGTTCTACTGTAAAAGTTGCGACGGCGAACTGGTTGTACGGGTTCCCTTTTTCTTTTTCCTTTTACACCTGTTGTATATTGTAAATTGTATAAATATTTATTATTTGTATTTTGTATAATTGTATATATATATTCAATCAAAAACTCGTAATACGAAAATATATTTAATTTCTTGTATATTCATATGGTATAAATAAAGCATTTCTTTTCGAAATAATATATTTACAATCGTGGCCATATAATTAAGAACGATTTAAATTTCGAGATTTTTTTTATTTCTAAATCATGTCCTGTGTAGTTATGTATTCCTTCCTAAAAGTAATTAGTTATGTTATGAAATACCCACATGAATAGAACTAACGGTATTAAGAGTATAGAGTAAAATCACTAACATTTTTTTACAAATCAAATGAACGTGAGGCGCGTAAAGAAAAAAAGCAATTTAATACATTTTAAACTAAAATTAATAGTTAGTATGGCTTTTAATTACTTCTTTACACCGGCAAGGCATTAATTACCTCTATCAATTTTTTATATTTCGCAAGATATAAAGTTTCATTCTTCAAACGTCGTTCAAAGCTCTCCTAAATTTGCTCACTGTTGCTTTGAAACCTTTTTCTTGACTTCGCACCAAAGATGCTCTATTGGGCTTAGATCTGGGCTGTTAGCTAGCTAATCTAAGACAGAAACTGATTGCGTTGTGAGAAATTCCTTAACGGTGCGTGCGTGTATGCTTTGGATCATTTTCGTGCTAGAAGGTCCAAATAACCGGAAGCACGTCTTGCATGCGGTAACATTGTTTCTACTAGTATATTTTGTATTGGAATTGATCCATGTTTTCTTCTATCAGCTTAACAGGTCCAACATCATGCCCAGAAAAGTAACGCCAAATTGTCACATTTCCCCCACCACGCTTTCAAGTTACTTTTGTGTACTTAGGGTCGAAAGCTTTATTCGGAGGGCGTCTTACACGTCATTCTTCATCGCAGGGTATATACCCTGTTTATTTTTGTCTCATATGAAAAAAAGAACACTTTTCCACTATCTAACAGTCCAATTATTATAACTTCTTACAAATACAAGCATGACTTGCCTGTGGCACCGTTTTAACGTAGGCACTTTCCTTGCTATCCTTCCGTGCAACTTTTTTTCTACCAAACGCCTTCGAATACTGCGTGGAGAGATATCTGAAGCGTTTTTTTTCACCAAAATATTCTATTCTCAGCTCATTAGAACCTTTAAAAGGATTTTGTTTTGCCAAACGAACGATATGTCGATTATCTCGCCGAGATGACTCTCTCTGTTAAGGTACACGCGGATCATTTAAAGTAGTTTGATACATGGCAAAATACTCGCGAAGTTTTATTATTACTTACCTTGTACATTTTTCACAATTTTTATTTTATTCCCAATTGTTTTTATATGAAGCAATCAACTTTAAGAGTTTTACAGCTATAGATGGAGTCTAAATTATATGAATACTGACCTACAACCACAGAGCCACAGTGTGTTCTCTATTTAAATTCAAATAAAAAAAACTGTTCAGCGTTTTTAATTATGTGACTGGCCAGTAAGTAGTAATACTTGATTCAGATCTAATGTATGAAGTTTATCTATTAATTTTTTAGTCAATCATGTGTATCAACTAATCCACCAGTAGTATGGAAAAGTTTTGCGATACTAAGACAAATACAAAAAATTACATGCAATTAGTTATACTTGTTAGTTTGAAATATTCTTCCCTTTAAATAAGCGTTCTTAATTATATGACCACGACCGTATGTAAAATATCTACTTTGGATTAAAATTAATTACGTAAGTTTGTTGGCAAATTCAGCTAACGATGTGATTATTACAGAAGAAGTGATTATTACCGAACCGAAATTATTTATTTAACGTTATCTATATTATGCAATTTTTTTTCGATTTATTTGTATTTGGATTACTAACACTAATTTTTGTTATCAAATTCGTTACCATTTATTTAACAAAATTTATTTGGGAAACATTCAAACTTTTAATACTAGTTTTTATTTGAAAGATTAAAAAAAGAAACACTATTTATGAATAACATAAGCATCAGTTATTTACATGCATTAATAATGTGACAGTCGCCTCGAATGATTCAGCATCTACCCAAACCATTTAGTGTGGTTTTAAAATTACATAAACTTACTTGGAAAATTGACAACACGAACATTTTATTTTACTGAGTTATATAAATATTTTGTAATTATTTATTATTGTTTTAATGATATTTATGTATTTGTTATTGTTTAGTATATAAACATGTTCTCTCATTATAATTAATATTTTATGAGCTGAGATATATATATATTATGAGAATAAAGCTGCTTATTTAGAGTCTATTGAGTGTGGGGTCTTTACAATCCCTACCCATATAAATAGTGATCGCGATTTGGATTATCTTTAGCTATAATCCCACTTTCGACAAGAGAATCTGGCGTACATGCGCGAATAACCTTTAATAAATATATTATAAATTAAGTAGCTGATCCGCGCGGTTTTTAACAACTGTCAACATTCGTCATCCGCTCTCGTGGGTCGTTGCGTAATCTTTATTCATATTATAAGTGCGCAAGTCGCTCTGCCTGTCTGTTACGCTTTCACGGCTAAACCACTGGATCATATTTTATCAAATAGAAGTTAAAAACATTATTTTTAGAAAAAACGTTCGGTAAACATACAAAAAATAAAATAAAAAGAGAAGGTAGAAAATAATCTTAAATTTCCTTTGAAGAAAAATAATATAAACGTTATATTTTCTCGTTTTTGTCAAAGCTAATAATTGACTCCTTTTTTTAAATCAGATTCTTTCGGCGATTACATAAAAAAGAAGAAATATAACCTACCTTCGTCTTAGTACAGCTATTTTAAGTTAATGTAACAAAAGCAATTTTCTTATGGTCTGTTAAAATATTTTGATAGTTAATGATACCATAAAATCATTCAGTGACTGCAATCTTATCTATCTTGATTAAATTTTTTTTTGACTCTTCCCTAATCTTTATTAATCATAATTAATATCTACCCATGCAATTAAGTTTATTTAGAGCGGGTATACGTAAAGCAATAATGCTAAAATTTTATTTTATTTTGCATGAATAAATCTACGCTTTTAAACACTTTTTATTTCAAATTGCGTTTGTAGACTTAACATAATTATGCAGTATGTAAATACGTACACAATAACACAATACCTAATACTAAGTGATAGGGTTTTGTGCAAGCCCCTCTGGGTATCCAGGATGGCGGTAGAAAATTGTGATGAGTATACTCATTACATATTCTAGTCCACTACCTGTTGTGCCACAGTATCTTAAGATCAATTAAATAACTTTTGGGTCTTTTGGTTTTTCCCCATTTTATCTCTTTTTCTTTCTGTTGTCTAGAAATACAAACATAAACATCATACAAATAAAAATTCTGTCTATGGTCTTATCTCGATATCTATCATAAGAATTAATGCCATATTTATAAAAACGACTTCCCAAATAATGCAATAGAACAAATTTGATTACCACACAAAAGATAATGTATATCTAAGCATGGACGCGTTATCCGACGAATGCTAGCATAAGCTGAACCCTACTTAATATGATTGATCATATAGATCTGAGCTCAACTTACTCAAATATCTTCCATGTACAAACAGCGATCTGTTACATTTTATTATATGTATAGATAATTTATATAATAAAATTCTTTTAGAAAACTGAACAATAATTATTTGATTAATATCTATAAACTTGAATATGTGTTCTAGATATCACTAGAATTACTGAGCCCTCATCGATACTCTAAGTAAACTATTCCTATTAATGTCAAGACGAATGTATTACTTATACATTACATACATACATCAGATATAATCAATGCCCTCTACCCCAATCACTGTTTACCTTCAAAGCCAAAATTATATTATATTTATTTAAATGTAAGTAATAAAAATACATTGAATGATAAACTTCAAAAACAGTTAATCCCTGTTTCAGTCAGCGAGTTTTTATATTGATCTATCAATTTTTTTTCAGCATGTTGATGTTCGTTATTCAAACGTGTGTGTTCTGTAACTAAACCGTTGCAAATAAAAATTCAAAAGTGCATTCATAAATCGCAAATGTCTGTAACTGACCGGAGGTCAAGTATTAAAAGATTGATACTTGACCGACTATATTTTTTTAAATTTTATTATAAACATAAATTATTATTGAATAAAATATGATTCCACTTAATTTATTTTGTCATGTCTTCTGATATCTCAAATAAGTGAGTTAGTGACGCTTCCTATATTGAATATAATATAAATATAATTGATAATTTACTGTAACGATTTTCTAAGTTGTAGCCCGAAGTTAGTCGAGTACCTAACAACGTTATAATAATATATTGCTTCCAAGGGAATTTGGCTTTTATTTAATATTGCTTTCTCTTATACTTATTTGATTATATAACTTCATATAAAGTTTTATTTAAGTATTTGAAATAGTTAATAAAAAAAAATTGAGAAACAGTAAATATACTTAATAATTTCTTACAAACTAATCAAAGTAAAGGAAATACTTTAACTGTAGCAAAACCTGTCTCGAACTCTGTACGAAGTGAGCTCTAGTTAACTAATTTGTGATTTATCTGTTGTAAGATGTAATATTGAGCTTTAAATATTAAATGAAATAAACTAATATTGTGAGTCTTACAATTCTTTATCTTTATGAAATATTACAGGTTTTCCAAAATTCTAAGATTTTTAAGAAGTGTAATTTAGTGTAGACTTTAAACCCAAATTGACAATAAATAACATTACGTATAAACTGTAGAAAATTTGTTAAATAGTTCAATGTCATAAAGGAAGGCACATAAATATTTTTTGATAAGAATATTGTATAGCCTAATTGTAATAACGCACTTCACATAGAATACACAACAATATTATTATTATTATATACATACACACATTAATATTATTATATTATAAAAAATTGCATTGCATTGCTGTGGGGGGTTGCGGGGCGGGCCAAAGATTTCTTGTTAAGATTATTTTAACTTTACCTTAACTTTTCAGATATTTTACCGCTAACCAGCAATACTTAGTATTGCGTCCGACTTGAACGGTGAGTAACTATAGACACAAGGGGCATAACATCTTATTTCCTAAGGTTTGTGATGTATTGGCGAGGTAAGGTAAATATTTCTGTGAACACTCATCATAAGGTTGCTCATTCGGTTTAACATTAAAAATATTAGAAAAAAAATGTGGTACTAGTTTTGAAGATTTTGTGGCTTTATCAAAAAAATATTTTAAGAAGAAACCAATTATCATTCAGATACCTCTTCGTTTTTTTTTCGTAATTAATATTTATCTAATACTACATTTTTACCAGTACAGTGTTCCGATCGGACTTTGCATGTTTGTTCTCTAAGTATCACGATTAATAATAATAATTTTATTTTACGGTATTTTATTTTTGGTTAACACTACAGATATTGAAACTTTGAAACGTCAATCAAATCAAATCAAACAAACCTTTATAATTAATAAATAAAATAATTAGCATAAAATTACCTGAAGCCTCTACAGTAGTAAATGCGGTCAAGTTCGAGCGACGTCCAACCCCGCACCCCGCTACCCGCTCCTGTTTCGCAATTCAGTTTATTTTACATTAGTGCTGTTTCTGCCAGATACCAGAAAAAGATACTCAGGATAACCAGTTTTTGTTTTAAATTTTTTATGAAAAAAAATATCAACAACAAAAGTTGTCATTTATGATGTACGTAATATGATTCTGCGATGTTATTAATGTTTTAAAAGTATGCTTAGAAAATTAAAAAAGGATCCGTTTAATATAATAACAATGAATCAATAATAATTTTTCACTCGTAAACGTAAGACATTATTTTAATGTGTATTTAATAATACGAATTTTAATAAAAACTTTTGACATTGTTACAATAAAAGCACAATCCCTGTCTCACTTTGCTTTAGTGTTTTATTACTCTAGACTGAAAATTAATCCTGTTTTTCATCTTGTTGTATCATGCAGCGGTAAATTGGAACGGTTATAAAAAGCTATATGTAGCTATATATTTTATAAGTTGCTTTAAGCTCTAGGCATACGGCATTTACGCTGTTTTGGAAGAAGCGATTAATCGGCTAATTGGGAGCGATAAATTTTATTAACTAACAAAGAATTGCCACCAACGAACTTACTCAAGTTTAACCCGATTACGGGCGGTATAAAGTAAAATTGCTAATTTCTTATTTGATTTTATATGAATAAATCCAGTTTGAAGTTTAAAATAAAATATTGTATGTAAACCAAATAAATTTTCAAGCGTTGCCTGATCAAAAAAAAAAAAGAAATTAAATTAATGAATTCGCTCGTAATGCTGTAGCTTATTAAGACAAAAACTTTATAATTGATTATATTTACAAAATTTCGTTGTTGTTTTCATAAAAATAAAGACCTTTTGGCAGTTACTACAATTTCTTTTCGTGAAAAACCACATCTACGTTTACATAAATCTGTTGATAAGTTCAGTGTGCTGTGAATAATATGTTTCTGACAGTTACGGGTGTCTATTACTTGATCTTGTATGGCTATCCTAAAAGCATATCTCGGGGATTTTTTGGAATGTAAGTGTCACCAACGCCCATAGATATTGATATTGTAAAAATTGTTAACCATCGCTTACATTGCCAATACGCCTCCAACCTTGGGATCTAAGATGTTATGTCCCATGTCCCTGGAATTACATTGACTCACTCACCCTTCAAACCGGAACATAAAAATACGAAGTACTGCTGTTTTGTGTACTGTGTAATTTTTCTGGTTTAAGGCGCATTTGATAGCAGTAATAGAATCATTATCATAAATTTATTAAAATAATAAATGAGTCTTAAAATTAAACTGCACTTCCAGATGTTTTCACTTTATTCATATTCATTTGTATTAATTAACATTAATATTTATTTTACAAAACATAAGTAATATACTAACATTTTTCATCATTTAACCTCAGATTAAATTTACTAGAACATATGTACTTAAAATAATATATTACACATACAGTATGAATCATAGTATTTAAATATTATAAACAAACATGGTTTATGGAATAAAGTTTCAATTTCATAAAATGATGTAACATTCATAAGTATCATAAAATCTTACATGCCTACTTATAAACATACCCACTTAATTACGGTAAAACATTAAAGACACCTATTATTGAAATACCATAACCGTACAAGGTAAACCTTTTAGCGTAAACGAGAGTATTGAATTAACACCAAACATCGTGTGCATTTCTTAATTTAATTTATTAATATAAGTCTAACACATCCTCGTTTTACATCGATCTAGTACTATTTGAAATAAAAGCACAGAGCTATTAAATGAATATGTTTTTTTATAATAATATATATATATATATATATATATATATATATATATATATAATATTAAAAATATCACATACATATAGAAACCTTTTGAAGAGAAACTCTTTTATGCCGTCAGTGCCTTTTTACATTCGCACAAATTAGTAATGTATGTAATGTAATGTACCTCTATAATAAGAAAAAATATATTTTATTGACGAATCTCTATTTCTGTTTATTTGATTCCATATTTTTTTATCGGAATTTAAAATAAAAATGACCGTTATTTTTAGTGTATTACTCGAAATACGAGTGAAACGAAACAGCACGTGCTGGTGCTGATGGTGTCGTCGTCGTAATGAAGTGCACGAAGTACTTTTTCTATTTAACTCAAGACTATTTAGAGCATCTAGGTTGATTTTACGTTTGCATCTGGACAGACTTCTTTGTGATGGAAATCTATTATTATCCATGAAATCTGAAAAACAAAATGTTATTATGATCTAATTTTAAATGTTATATAACTTGGAAAATATTATTAAGCAATTTAAATCTCCAACTATAGACGACAAAGAACGAACTCATGTATAAAATACAATATTATATCGCCTTTGTATTTTAAAAATACCAAAGCTTTATAATGCGAAATGACAATGTCAGAGATATATATATACATATATATCTGACATTGTCATTTCGCATTATGAATTACAATGTAGATGTGTTCAAATCCAGGGTAAACGGGTTCCTTCTGGGCAGGCGCGCTCCATCCTAGACCGTGACTATGCTTAAGATCAGGCAAGTCAACGGTCAAGCGCTTGCCTATTAACGGTAAGTATATATATATATTGTAATTATCTGGAAATATGGACTCAGGCAAAGCATTCCACAGTTTCGCAGTGCGAATAATAAATGTGGATTCAAAGCGCTTCGTACGTAGGCGGGGAAGTTCCACTGTGTACCTATGGCGCTTTGGTCGCGTTTACCTGGCCGTCCGATAGTAGAAGGGGGCGGAAGGAATTAGATCATGTAATTCCTGCGCACATTCTCCTAAATGTATCCGATAGAAGATAGAAAGCGATGCAACCACACGTCGATGTTCGAGATTTTGGAGTCTTGACTCGACGAATGTGTCGTCTCCTATCAGCCTCCTAGCACGTTTCTCAATCAACTCTAGAGCCCGAAGGTGGTGCTTAGCAGAGCCGTCCCAAAGGTGAGAGCAGTACTCCATACAAGACCTTACTTGTGCTTTGTATAAGCTGAGCAGTTGTTCTGAAGTAAAATAACGTCTCACCTTGGCGAGGATACCAAGCTTTCGGGCGGCTATTTGGGCTTTGGACTCAATAAAAGAGCCGAAATTTAGAGTCGACGTGAGAGTAACGCCAAGAAGGTCAAGGATGTCAGTTATAGGTACGGACACATCTTGGAAAGAGGGAGGTAGCTGGAATTCCCTCTTTTTGGCGGAAAATATACACGCCTGCGTCTTGGTTGCATTGAACATGACCAAGTTGGCATCGCCCCAATTGGACACTGCCTTAAGGGTCATGCTCAGGCGCTCAACCATAGCCTCTCTCTGAGCCTGAATTAGGGCCTCACTCGTAACGATCGGTTCCTCAGGAAGTCTGAAATCCACGCACAAAGGCTAGCAGGCAGGCCATATGCAGGAAGCTTGCTGATAAGGCCATCATGCCAAACCCTGTCAAAGGCTTTCGAGATATCCAAAGAGTGAGCAAGTGCCTCTCCATGTTTCTCGATGGCCTCACTCCAGATGTGTGTGACGTACACCAGAAGATCACCAGTGGATCGATTTCGGCGAAATCCGTATTGTCGGTCACTGAGAAGGTCATTGGCTTCCAGGTACGTCAGGAGCCTAGTATTTAGGATACGTTCCATTGTCTTGCACAGAATGGACGTAACTGAGATGGGCCTGTAATTGGCAGGGTCAGCACGACTACCCTTCTTAGGCACGGGCTGCACGTTAGCTAGCTTCCAGGACTTAGACACTTTACCAGTCTCAAGAGAGAGGCGAAACAGACGTGTCAGGATAGGAGACAGTTCAGGCGCACAGTTCCTGAGGACAATTGCTGGAATGCTATCAGGTCCGCTAGCCTTGTTCACGTCCAGACTGCGTAGCATTTTGCGAACTTCCTTTTGCGGAATGTGAATATCACTCATATGAGTGTCGGCGCTAGGTGTTGCTCTAGATGTCGTGCTACCAGCGTCAAGACGAGAAGACTCCGCAAATAAAGACGCAAACAGATTTGCCTTCTCTTCAGCGGTGCGTGCTAGCGTTCCGTCAGGCTTCTGAAGGGGAGGTAGTGAGGGGCGACAAAAGTTCACTTCGACCGATTTAGCTAGGGACCAATACGCTTTGCTACCCGGTGGGTATGAAGCCAGTTTTTTCCCTATTCGACTAATGTGATCGAAACGTGACTTTTGCATAGCTTTCTTGCATGACTTGGCAGCTTTATTAAAGGCTCTCTTTTTTAGGCGTATGTCCGTCGCTTTGCAGTTACGAGTATCAACCCAGGCCAGGTACGCTTGATGCTTCAACGCTTCTGCGCGTCTGCATTCAGGTCCAAACCAAGGCTAAGCTAGGCTGGACAGTGGCTTGTCTGAAAACGGAATAAAATATTCCATAGCCAGACGTAGCAAATCTGTCACACTTTGCGCGCTAATCGAGGAATTACCAGAAGAGAAGCACACACGCTGCAATGGATAGCATGCAAGGAAAGAGCGCATTCCTTCCCAATCTGCTGACTTGTATCGCCACACCTGCCGAGTTCCAGTGGGACTGGCGTTGGGCGGGGAGTAGACAGATACAGATTTCACCAGACAGTGGTCGGACTTACCTAACGGTGAAGAGATCGTTACTGAGTAACGGTCTGGATCAGTTGTCAGCAGAAGGTCCAAACAATAGGCTTTATGCGAGTCAACGTCGGGTACCCGTGTAGCACCACGGACCAGCTGGGTAAGATCTAACGCTAAGGCTAGCTTTCGTATCTCTAACCCAGCATGGTCAGTGTCCTGGTATAGAGATAGCCACTCCTTGTGGTGGGCATTAAAATCCCCCAGAAACACTAATTGGGCAGTGGGGTACAACTGTTGATCCGCGTCAGCCGCCTCACTGAGGTATTCTGTGAGCCTTGTTGTCTCTTGATTCGCGCTGTGCGAACGGTAGACACAGGCATACTGGATTTTCTCCATACCCGTGTCCACCAAACCCCAAAATACCGATAATGTAGTGTCTTCAAACTGTCGGAGACGCCGAAAGCAGATGTCGATCAGTGGAAGGGTGTGCTAGCGAGGGGTGGTCTGATGCTAAATGTTGCGAAGACCGAGTATATGGCCTGTGGCAGTACGGACCCCGAACCCATAAAGATAGGCGGAGAATCCGTTATCAAGATGGAAAAGTTTAAATACCTCGGGTCCGTTCTGCACGAGTCTGGTACGATCGACCACGACGTCAGAGCTCGAATAAACGCAGCTTGGGCCAAATGGCGGGAAGTCACCGGGGTAATCTGTGATCGCAGGATACCGGCGAAATTAAAGGGCCTTGTGTACAAACGTGTGCATAATCCGACCAGTGTTATTGTACGGCAGCGAGACGTGGCCAGCTCTCGCGAGACATGTTCAGCAACTTCCCGTCGCGGAAATAAAGATGCAGCGGTTGATGTGTGGCGTTACGCGACTAGATCGTATTCGTAACGAGCATATCCGTGGTATCCTTGGCGTTCGCGATGTAGCGGATAAGTTGCAGGAAAGCCGTATCCGTTGGTTTGGTCACATTAGCCGCAGACCGCCAGACTATGTTGGGAACCGATGCCTGGACTTTGTTGTCGAAGGCCCTAGATCCCGCGGCAGGCCCAAGAAGCGCTGGCTCGATGTTGTGAGGGACGATATGAGAGAGCACGATCTCACTAAAGACGACGCTTTCGATCGGGCAAAGTGGAGGCAAAGATGTAGGAAAGCGGACCCTGGCATTTTTAGGCCGGGAAAACGCTAGAAAGAAGAAGAAGAAGAAGAAGTGAAGAAGTTAATTAAACAATAGAAATGCATAATCATATTTTTCATACAAAAAAAAGAAAATAAATTAACAACAGGGTCTCCACCAAATGTGTTCCATTGTTATTGAAACAAACCATGTAACCCGAACAATTCAAGTACGCGATAATATGAATAACACGTTTATCAAGAGTCTTTATAATTGTCATGCTTTATATCACGTGGTGTTTATTACGATTTAGTTTTTAAAAATGTTTTTCGAAGATTTCCTAAAGAAATACCAGTATTTACAATACAGTGATAACAATTATATAACGGTAAAATTAATACTTACCGAAAATATGAAAATCCATGCTTTTTCAGCGTCCTAGACGTGTTATTTCTGCATTTTTCAAAGAGCACTGAGGCGTGTTTACTGTCGGCGCGTCCGAATACTACGTTAAAAGAGCACCCAAATATTCAAATGGGTGCTCATTTGGTGAGGACGTTTTTTGAAGCTGATTGTGTATCTAGTTTTTATTAGTGATCGAAGTTATTTATTCAATATCGTATAGTGTTTCGGAGATTGTCCTTTACTTTTAAGTATATAGTGTAATAATTAATTAAATTAGTTTTTTTTAATCATATTTCTAGTATAATAGTAGTTATGTTATATAAAAGTATGCAGGCCTCTGGGGCCATGAGTTAATTCGGATCGGGGAAAAAACGTTATTGTATTACCAAAGTTAGTGCACTTCTTTTTGCGTACACACTTGTGCACTATCATATACACCATATTCAAAAGTAAACGATACAATAAAATTTACCTGTAGTCGAATTCTCTCACAAACGCTCTTACGATGACACAAGCGGTTGCCTGCACTGGTATTTTTCAAGCGCAGGAGTTTGCGAAGTATCTGACTGGAATTAAAAGCATTGCTTGGTAATCGAAATTCATGCGCCTTTTATTTAGGAAGCAAACCTTAACAGAAAAATCTATATCGTAGAATTTATTAGTATGAAAATCTCTTTATTATTGCAATTATTTTAACTATTTTATCACTGGTGTGATTCAAGTTTAAACTCTGAAGACGTATTAGTGAAAACCTTGAGATATTATATAGAATATTCTAAGTAAAATTTCACCTCTCTGAAAAAAAATGAATGGTTACTGCGCACTATGGAAGCATTTCGCGAAATTATTATTTAAATGAATCCCTCGAACTTTAACTTGATCAAATCCACTCTTTTAAAGTGAGACTTTTAATTATACCAAGTGATTATCCATATTTATATTCCTATTTCATTTAATTCCAACTCTTTTCTTAATTCGATATTTTTTAAATCTATATATGTTGCACAAGCCGAGGTACTTTGTACAATTTGTTTGTCCGACATGGTTTAAAGACTATATTTAATTACTATTATTTATTCCCTAACACGGCCATTCTGACAGAAGGCGCGTTCTCGCGCCTCTATAAACTCCATCTTACTCTAAGATGTTTAGCCACATAACGCGCTAACATCACCACTGACATCTATTCTAATACAGTTTAAAATAAATTTATTTGCCACAACTGCTATTTTCAAACTACGAGCTGAAGTGTTTTCACCACATTGGCGCGAAGCGTTTCGACTTCCAACGCCCAAACATCTTAGCGCGAGGCGTTTCGGCTTCAGCTCTAAATATCAATCAGAAAATTATACTTCATTTATAAAATAACAAATGTAACTACATATCAAATCTATTGTTGGTAATATTACTATTACATAAATAATAAAAAAAGGAAAGCAACTAAGACTTTGTACATATGTGACCTGACAGGAGCAGTGTGTGACCAAGTGCCTCGTTGGTCTAGTGGCTAGATATAAGGCCGCAGATAATATATGTAAATGAATCAGGAAGGCAGGGCCAGTTGCCTTCTTAACGCCTTAACGCGTTAAGAAGGCAACCATAAGCATTTAAAATGGCACTAAAACGACATTACCAAGTCGTTCGCACAGCCTATTTTCCTATTATGGAAACATAAACAACACAACGAAAGCACACCTTACCGAGTTAAAAGTCTCTGGTAGTATTATTATATTAGGTCCTTACATATGAAACGTGGCACCAGTGCTACAGAAACAGCTCGAAGGATTAATTATGTGTACGGCGCTGGTGTCGCAAAATAGCACGGTACGTTTTTGGTTTCAGTTTTCGTTCTGGAAAT
The DNA here is from genome assembly GCA_905147175.2 of Nymphalis urticae. NCBI lineage: Eukaryota > Metazoa > Arthropoda > Insecta > Lepidoptera > Nymphalidae > Nymphalis > Nymphalis urticae. Next base: position 10,237,619 of record LR989983.1, read on the forward strand.
TTCAACCTTCAGAGCCAACCCCGCGGACGGCTGGACACCAAAATGGAAAATGAATAATTAAAGGCTATTGTTGAAGCGGATCCATCACAAAGCACTTTTTTTTTTTTTTTTTATATTGCCCGGGAGGGCAAATGACTCTACTCCACCTGATGTTAAGTGGTAGTAGAGTCCAAACGCGAGGACGGCCAGTACAGTCGGGAAGAAGGTTCTGCACTAGCCGCCCTCGCCTTGCCGGCCCGCAAGATGCCTCTTCACGCCTCGTTTGAAGGAACCCGGGTCGTAAGAGGAGGGGAATACGTGTGCTGGTAAGGAATTCCATTTCTTGGAAGTGCGACAAAGAAAGGAGTTGCCAAATTTCTTTGTGCGCGATGGAATTGATGTCACAGTTAGTCGGTGACATCGAGAGCCAGCACGCGTAGACTTGTGAAGGAAGGGGGAAGCAGGAATTAGGGAAAATAATTCCTCGGAACACTCGCCGTGATACAGTCGATAGAAAGCGCTCAGCGCAGCTATCTCTCGACGCAATTGTAAAGGCTCGAGGGTGTTAGTGACCTTTACGTCGCCAATAATGCGGACCGCACGTCGCTGCAACCGGTCCAAGGCCTCAAGTAGGTACTTAGCGGAGCCATCCCAATGGTGCGAGCAATATTCAACGCAAGACCGTACCTGTGTTTTGTACAGCAGGCACAGTTGTTGAGGCGTGAAAAAACGCCGCACCTTGTTCAGAACTCCGAGTTTCCGTGAGGCTGTTTTTATTACAGCCTCGATGTAATCCCTTGGACTAAGGTCGCAGCGAACGTCCATCCCCAGCATGGCGATTTTGCTTTGTATCACCAGCGGAGTGCCACAGAGGGAGGGAAAAGGGGAAAATGGTGACTTTTTTGCTGTGAAAGCGCATACCTGTGTTTTCTTGGCATTAAACTCAACAAGATTATCTGAGCCCCATTTGGCGATAAGCTCTAACGTCCTATTGAGTTCAATGACAAGATCCTCCCGCCTCTCCCTAATTTCCGCTCGCCCAGCCACTGCGCGTCCGTGGTATCCACCATGCACTGTACTATCGTCTGCATAGCAATGAATGTTCCCGAGAGAGAGCATATCATTGATATGCAAAAGAAACAGAGTGGGAGATAGCACAGATCCCTGGGGGACCCCAGCATTCACTACATAGAATTGTGAAGCGCAACCATCAACTAAAACACGAAGGCTGCGCTTATGTAGGAAGCTGGCAATCCAGGTGCAAAGCTGAGCAGGCAGACCATATGCCGGCAGCTTGGACTTCAGAGACTTCAGAGATAGCTGCAGGCTTCGGGGTAAGTGATAAAACTGTATTAATCTACTTGAAGCAAATCGGGAAAGTAAAAAAACTTGAACGATGGGTACCTCATGAATTGAGTGAATCGAACTTGCAAACACGCGTCGACTGCAGTGTTACTTTGCTCAACCAACACAATAATGAAGGGATTTTAAATCGAATCATTACTTGTGGATGAAAAGTGGATACTGTCAGATAATCGAAAGCGCTTGTCACAATGGCTGAACCCTGGCCCAGCCAAATCCTGCCCCAAACAAAAACTGACTCAGAAAAAGTTACTTGTGAGTATTTGGTGGAATAGCACCGGTGTTGTTCACTACAGCTTTCTAAAATCTGGCGAACGATTAAGGCAGATATCTATTGTCAGCAACTGTAAACCATAAAGGAAGAACTAGCTGCTAAACAACCGAGATTGGGCAATTGCTCTAGGCCACTGCTGCTTCACGACAACGCAAGACCACACACTGCAAAACAAACAACCACTAAGTTAGATGAGCTACAATTGGAATATCTGCGACATCCACCGTACTCCCCGGACCTTGCTCCAACAGATTACCATTTTTTCCGGAATTTGGACAACTACTTACAAGGAAAAAAATTCAACTCCGATGCGGCAGTCCAAACCGCCTTCAAAGGGTTTATTGATTCTCGCCCCCATGGTTTTTTTAGTAAAGGGATCAATGAATGTACTTATGAGATGGCAAAAGTGCATAGGTAGCAACGGTGCATACTTTGATTAATTAAATATATTTAACAAAAAATATTGCCTTTATATTCCTCCCGTACAAAACGCCAATTTCATATGTAAGGAACTAATGTTACGTATAAATACGAAAACTAAATTGTACATTATTTTTCAGATATGTATATAGTTCATATAATTCCAATCAGGTTAACATATGTACATCTTTACTTACATTACGTATGATATTTCCATATGAAAGATCCTAATAAAATTTATATTAAAGAGACCTTATGTGTCGAAATGTTCTCCCTCGTACACAAATACACATATACATACAATATATGTATGTAATTTGCACAATAATAACAATATTTATTTTTAAGTATATTTTACAAGTTTTATATTTATAGCTACTTAAATTAAAAATCTCTAAAAATAATATTATATGTTTCGTATAAATCTGAGACTCAATTGAGAACATCTATGTCGTAGTCAGATAATAAGGTTTACTATTTTCAATTTGCCTAGATTTAATCTTTTATCAATGACTACATTTCCTGACCGATCCTGCCCAGCAGTGGGACAGTTTTTAAACAGGACAAATATTGTCATTATTTAAATATTGCTGCAATCATTATGTCATTAAAATTACGTTTTATATTTTGTATTATAATATTTGTTATTATTATATTTTTTACCTAAATAAAAAAAATCTACATATTTCTCATCTTCAGAAATTAAGATTTCCTAAATTATTGAATTTCATCTACAATTTTAAATTCATTCCCCATTCGGGTCTAATTCGGGTCTTTATTCCTCCTGTGTGTTTACTATTACCTCATTTTACCAAACCAAAAACCACCAACCATTTTTTTACCAAAAAAAGGCTGGTCCTATAAATCCCTCATGCCTGGCAAACCTGTATTACTCTTTACTTGGTGGCGTATTAGTCTTTACTTGGTAACACGTGTTACTAATAAAGAACAATACGGATTACCTGCGCGAAAAATTATTGTTTGACTATTACCTAAACTGAACTGAAACTATTTAATGAGGCTTAACTCTGAACGGAATGACGTTTAAAACTTTGAGCCATTGTAACTTTTGTTCAGCCAAAAATATGTATCCAACGATGTATTACATGTAGATTGGAAGGGACCAAAATTTGCATCCTCCTTTATGTAAATACTAACTGTATATACAAATAATGTTAGTGTATTTTAACTATTATTTATTTAAATTAAGCTAAATTAATATTTGTACCGAGTTTGCGACACACTATGTTTGTATTTTGATGAAAAAAAGCTAACTATATAATAAAAATGGATAGAATTATTACTTGGAGTGCCAATAGATGTGGAAATTTGACAAATATACTTAACAGTTTCAAATTTCACTTCTATCGATAGTCCCTATGACTACCTGTTTTTTTACCCTTTAAAAGTAATTGAATTTTTTTATACTTTCTGCAATTTAGCTTAATACAAGCACAGTCAGTTGCATACTCTAAAGCCTTCCTCAGAAATAAATCCTCGTTCTGTCCTCGCTGTCGCTTTAGTTGTAGAATTTTATTTATAAATTTAAAATGTTGCTGTTATACTTACAGATCGCAAACTTGATGCCATAAAGAAGGTTTCTCCAGTTGAGATACTATTAATATGGGTGCGGCCGTCGCTAAAGCCCCACACCAAACTGTACACATTACTAGCTTAGCTAACGTTTTCTCCATTCTTGGCTTCAAAGGTCGGGTTATCACAAAATATTTATCAACTGATATTGTTAAGAGTTTGTATGCACTAACTAACACTGATACTGCCTGCGAATAGTTCACTAACTTGCACATTAATTCACCAAATGGCCAGTGACGTAAGATGAGCGTTGACACAAAAGTAAATGGTACACAGAATAAAGTCAGTAATATATCACCCAGTGCCAAATTCATTATAAAAAAGTTCGTCACTGTCTTCATGCGCGGTGACGATTGTACCACAAAACAGACTAATCCATTACCTACGAGTGCTAATAGAAAAATAATACCGTAAATTACGTAAACGCAAGTTTGGAAAACCCATGTCGATAAATAATCTTCCGGTTGTGGTTCTAAAATGCAAACGAACTCATGTTGTTCCGTGAAATTGAAATCAGACCCAATTATCGATTCGTATCCGTTATTTTCACATCCGGCCAGCGAATATCCAAACACAGTTACAACATTCTCTGTTACGTTGTTCGGATGATTAATTTTGATCTGAATACTGGCTTTTCATCGATGCTAATTTTCACTTTTTATCTGAAAAAAAAAATGATATTGTGACAACACATTTTGAACGATAAAATATACATTACAAGTATTTACTACATGGTATGGTAAAAAGTAATATTATTTTAAAAATAATTTTATAATTAATATAAATAAATAAAAATCGAAGCTGATAGATTAATAATTGCAACTTGATCCTTCGTATGCCGCATCACACACTTTGGGAAACAACGTATCTACCACCGATTTTATTGGGTGAAAGAGAAATAAAAAATAGCGTACGACCTACGTAAGTGGTAGTTTTTTCTGTCTCTTTCATAGGTCGCACTCTATGATTTGGTATAGCCAGATGTAAACTTTATTTTGACAATATTATTAAAAGTTTTTGAATAGTCTTTCTATCACTATGTCTGATGATACTAGTATACATATATACATTTTTACACTTGTTAGTTTTTTTTTTTTTTTTTTAATTACCATACATTTAATTTTACTGTTTTATCTCTTTTATATATATGTTCACTTCCAGATTAATTATTTGTGGAAACTGTATTGGCATGTGTGTTATTTAAGGTTTATAAGTTTTATGTAACATAAAATATGCTGTTTGTTTCACTTACATACAAATAAATAAATATCCAGAATTTTTAAAATTTTAATATATCTGTTGAATAAATGTCTGTGTTTTACTTCTTTATTATATATTGTTTGTACTTATTACAACTTTTTACAACACAATTTTAATTACGTTAATTGTATTAGATTTAACACAAAGTGAAATTCACAATATATATTAAATAACTGCTGGCTCCTAGTATTTTTAACTTCGTTTGTTCTCTAACAAAGTAGTACTGATGTTCATAGAAGTGTTAATAGGGACAAAAAAAGAATTAAAAAATATAATGATCAGGCTATAGGGAACAATAATTCCAGACCAGTAAGATTTCTGCTTTGTAGAGTTTGCCATCGGACCTTAACTGATTGTTACTTGTCTGAAAGATTTGTGGCTGGTCCACATACCTTTCAGACCAGGCAGTTATTTTATCAGGATAATCGTAAAATGTTTGTTATTCCTTCTTCGCAGGTAGCTAAGATGGTTATGAGGTGAGTTATGTCAGCATGGCCGTGACGTTATCTTCAAACGCTGTACCAACCCGTACTTTGTAAAATAACACGTACATCGATGACGCTACTCATTCGATCTCCCCATTCTTTGCTTTGCAAGTAGTTTAAAACGATACTACATTCTACGAACAATATTACTGTCGGTAAGGCAGTCCTTCAAAAAGAGATCGACATAGATCGACCACTAAATACCTGAAAATACTTTCTTCGTCGTAAATTGAAAGGACCAACCAACACAGTAATCCGCTGATATCACAGGCCTATTCTTTTACCTCCCTCAGAGGATATATAGAGGAGTAATAGTATATATAGAATAGAACTTTCAGATCTATACGAGTTATGCTAAGCTTATCACTTTTAATGGCTATTTTTTCTATTTAGTCAGGACTATGAATCATTTTCATGATTTGACATGACCTTGGCATAATTAACATTTCTGATTATTTTTCATTAACAAAGTATATAAAAATTACTTCTAGGGAAAATATGTATATGTTTATACATACTTATAATTATCTGTACTTGTATTTGTACTTGTACTGAATAAGTAATCAAAAATAAATAAAAAGGTTTTAGCGTATCTCATATCAATTAGTATTCCGTTTGTTGACAATGGATGTACATTAGCGGGAGTCCACACTGAATCACTGGATTCTCTAATGAAAGACGGTTTATTATTTTACTTTTTGAAAGTAGTATCGCGGTAGTATCGTCCGACGTAAATAAGTCTTGGTTTATTATAAGGCATATCAAAGATCGAAAATAATGTGATCAGTTCAAGACATGGTTATGCAAAAAAGAAAACGTGCATCAAAAATAACATCTATAATAATAGCCGTATTAATTAGCTGTTGCCCGCGGATAATGAATAATCGAATTGATAGGCGATGGTTATCACTTAATATCTGGTTGCCCATTTGACCGTCCGGCTACCTATAACATAAAAAAACGAAGTTGGCGGTTTTTCCTTTTGTGGCTAAAATTACTTAGTACTCGCAGAGCTCACTCTGGAGTATGCAACATAAAAACTGTCCAAGTGATAATAATGCTCACTAAAATCAATAAAAATAATGTTCAAGGATTGTCATGGGGAAGCATACTTTAAGAGGCAACTATATACTTTGAAATTTGAATGATATATTCTCATGAATGGTATTCTTGGAATGAAAACTAAACATCCTCGAGCATATCCTAAAAAAGAATTGCCACTCATTTGTGTAGTGTAGAATTTCTAAAAGCTTTGAAATACATGTTCATCTACTCAATCAAGAAATACAAAAAGTAAATTTCAAGCAGATCAGATAATTTTTTCATTTTTATACTAATGTTTCCACCCATCTCTCCTTTTTTGGGTTGAATTTCTAAAAACGTAAATAAAACGTAAATACATAATATTGAATAAAATGACGAAATCCTTATACAAACTTTCAACCCCTCTTCTAGTTCAAGTTTACAACATCTGTGAAGGAAGTAATAATTACTTATTCTATAAGTATTTCAAGCAATTTTCGTTTTATTTAAAAAAAAAACACGCTTAAGAAAACTTTTTAACGTATAAATTTAAATCAACATAATATATATAATATTGATATTATTTATTCTATAAGGCTTATAAAAGTATTTTTGATTCGTCATGATTGATAATTGTACTAAGAGTAAACTACCACCTGCCTGATTGCTACCGATGCTGTATCTTGAATAATATTTTGTAAATTTTTTAATGTAATGTACATTAATGTAAATGAATAGAAATCATTCAACTTAGATTGTTAATTTATTAATGTCATAGTTTACAAGAATATTTTAATTAGCCTGTCATTTGATAGTTCAATAACATGGATCAAAATTTTGTGATAAGCCCTGGGTAACGTCGCACTCAAATTTCTGCTATACGAAATAATCACTTTAACGAGTTTTGGCTAATCCGAAACAATATCTCCCGACGAAACTCGTATCTTTGACTGTCTACGTACTGTGTATAGGGATTTTCAACTCCGTACTTAAGTCCGTTAATATATTAGTTTCAAAAAAAATAATGATATGACTTGTCTAATATGTGAATAAGGTAGTATAGCAAGCATTTTACAATAAAATGTTTTTATAAAATCTGGGGACTATCTATTTATCTAGGAACTAAAGTCGCTAAAAAAAGGTACAAAAGAGCTGTTATACCTTGGACCATACGACATACAAAAATTTCCTAGAAGCAACTCTAGATTATTTGTAAATATAATTAATTATTCAATTTTAATTTACTTAATAAACTATTAAGATTACGAGTATAAATCAGAAATATGTAAAGATTGGAGGATATTTCATTATTTATTTTTGTCAAGAATAATTTAAGCTTTTGATTGGAAACCCAAACTCTTGCAAATACCATGTAGCTTACGTATAATGGTTTTGATTTTAAATTCGAAATGGCTTTACCCGTATAAAACCAAACAGATTGACATGATTGCAGTTTTATTACTTGAGATTGACAGTTTGTATCCCAAAAATGTACACGAGAGTGAAGTCGCGGTTAAAACTTAATCTTAACTTAATCATAATATTAATGAGATATTTAAAAATGTAAGCTGTGATTGAGTGAGTGATGTGATTGGTTGGAACACAGTAATCCGGATATTGCGGATTCTAACTCAAGCACCACTAATGTTTCGTGCGCTTAATTTCTGATTATATTAATTGGTGAAGGGAAACATCGACAAGAAACGTGCATGCGTTGGATGAAATTTTGACGCATATTTGCCGGTACGGTAGCCGATTTTTATGTTGATATTAAATCGATTTTTAATTATTACGATTTATACGATTAGTTAAGTTATGTTATATATTACGGTTCAATGGCCGATCGAGACAATAGACAATTTTGTATAATTATCTACTATTGAATTCTAATAGATAGAAAAGTTCTATTAGACTAGTTTATTGTTATTTAAGTAATGAATAAACAGGTGCATTTGCTAAACTAAATTCTGTTAACCAGGATAGTGGGCACGATAGCCAATAATGTTCTAGCGGTGAAAGCTTTTTTCCTCTGTAATCGCGTGTGCTACCCCTACTGTGTTAGCCGAGTAACTGTGTACGAGCACCGCTCGTGTCCAGCGCAGAACACTCATCACACGTTTTAAAGTGAAATTCTTGCCACAATACTGTTCTTAAATAAACAATAAAAGGATAATGTAACAAAAACTTGTACTACGAGTACATAAGACTGGTATAACGTTAATGAATCACGTGAATCATATACTGACGTCAGTCGGTACGGGCTAATTAATGTTCAAAACGACACTCGAGTTTTTGTGAATATAAACTGGAATTTCAGATTTACGTAAGTAAAGTCAATTAATTTGCTTCCAAACGTACAGTTATTGTTGTATGTTATATAAATTAAATTAAATTTCGCTCAAAATATAGCATGCTCCATAAAAGAGTATAGATCATAGGTCAGTAAAGATATTGTGTAATGCAAAAACAAAAAAAAAATCACTCAACCAAGGACTCAACCAGGGACTCAATTGATAATTCCCTTTTTTAAGTCGGCTAAAAATAAAAGTTCACTTCTTTGAGCTTTTTTGAGCTTTTTTGAGCTATTCTAAAAGCAGTTAAAGATACACACGTTAATTAAAATCTCTCTCTAAATGTAACGAGTAGAACAAATAGAATATGCTGTAATTGCATTTAAAAATGTTTTGCACAGAATGTAATGTTTTCTTGACTTTTGTGTTTTTTTTTGTTATTTGTCCGCATAAATAAAATGACATGTTCAAATAGACAATTAAAGTAAAAAACCTTGTTACACGAGATGGAAAATGTGACATTATAACATTGTGAGTTATATTACAGTATTGACGGAACGGTTATTTATCAACTGTCTCGTTTTCGTACGACGTCATGAATCAGTTTCAGTTTAATTGTGTTTTTAATAATAACTGATACTTTATTATGTTATAATTTTGTTACTTAATTAACGTTTGTCTTCTCTAAAAACGTGAATATACAACAGCCACTGGGACATTTGGCCCTCGGGCCAAAAATTAAAGACACGACAGGATAACCTGTCGGTGAGGAACAGCCCGGGTAAAGGAGGCAACCCCGAGGCCCGTACCTGGACTGGCCTAGGCCAGTCAGGAGGAACCTTCTCTCTCAGGTAAATATAAATAACCAAGTTTAATTGTTTCAATAAGGTTTGGCCGGGTGGGTTAATTGCTGATTTGCTGATTTGCAAAAACGTAAATGAATTTAGTTGTTTTGTATTATTGTGCTTAAAAGAATGAAATGATCAAATGAGATAATCGCGCGAAGGAGTTTCTAGGAATTAAACTCAAAATCGAACTAAGTTTATAATATTTTATATTGATATTGTATATATCATAATATTATTAGTTCCTTTTCGTTGGTGAAATATAAACTAGGTGAAAGCTAAGATAAAGCTAGCCTATAAGGCTGCAGATCCCGATGTCCTGGATTCGAACCCCGTGTTGGGCCATTGCAAAGTTTGCCAGAACGATATTAGCCGTGTGAATGTTACAAATTCTTAACCCTTTTGTTTTATAATTTCTTAGATATCTATGATAATTTCTAAAGAGGAAGCATAAAATAAGCATAATTCTGTGTTAAATTTCATTATAATATAACATACTAGTAATTGCCGACGGATTCCCCCTAAAGGGGGAGAAGGGCGATTATTATGTAAAAAAACGTCCTTGGGATTCAAGCTTGCTCGGTTCAGTGGTTTACCCTTAAAAGGTAAAAGATAAACAGTTTCACAATTATTAGTATAGAATATTTGTACAGAATTTTGTAGCCATTAACTGTTTCACAACCGTTTTAAAGAACACTTTTGTTTTTAGAAATGAAAATTTATTGATCTGTTTTGAATTATGATGATATAATCATAAATTTCTCGCCTGACCGTTGCACAGAGTAGACGTTGAGTAGTAGACGTTGTTCGTTACCTCCTTAAACTAGTAAAAAGTGTCTCGCAATAGTATACTTTGTGTGAAATATACCTAGAATCATAACTGTATAAACTATTTATTTATTTAAAACTTTTTTTGCCCACTACATTGAGTAGTTTGACAAAAGGCGGACTTAATGCCTAAAGGCATTCTCCTTCCAGTCAACCTTTAGGCTAAGCGGAAATTCGTGAAGGCGGTAATTGATAATGAAAAATATAGATACATACAAATATAACGACAAAAAATAAAATAAAAATAGAGCTATAATATATATGTGAATAATATATATATATACACACATACATACACACATATACATACATATATATATATACATACATCCATACATACACACATACATAGACATACACATATACATACATATAAATATACATATAAATAATAATGCATTATAGATGTCAGAGATGAAGAGAACTAGGAGTTTTCTGACAAGATATGCTCACGGAGTCGAGCCTTGAAAGTAAGTTTAGAGGTGGCTTTCCTTATATGCTCAGGTAATTTGTTCCATAATCGGACAGCTTGAACGGAGTCAGAATTAGAAACGAAACCAGAAGTATGAATAGGAACAGAAAGAAGGTAAGAATCGTTAGAGCGCAGCTGACGATTGTGATTATCACGCAAAAATTTGAACCTATCTTTCAAATAAGCAGGAGAGAGAGGGTCAAAGAGAATAGAGAAAAGAGAAGACAGTAATCGGAAGTCTCTACGTTGTCGAATAGTAAACCATTTTAATTTGTCACGATACTGAGAAATATGATCGAACTGACGAAGACAGAAGATGAAGCGCAAAGAGTTATTTAAGAGACGGTCAAGTTTATTCCGATGAATTTCGTTAAGGTCGGAATAACATACATCTGCATAATCGATTATGGGAAAGACCAAAGCGTGCACAAGTAATATCTTAGTCTTGATGGGAAGGAAATTTCGTAGACGATTGAGGCACCTTAGCGTGGCTGTGACTGAGCGGCTGATTTCGGAGATATGCACAGACCAGCTTAATGTGGAATCAATATGAAGACCAAGGTCTTTTACATGATGGCAGTAAGGAATAACGATGTCATTGAACAGAACGGGAGGCAAAGATGTTAAACCCAGATTAGTGACAAAGCGTGAACTACCAATAACTAACGCCTGATATTTAGATGTATTGACCTTTATTCCAAATTTTTGAGACCAAGTATTTACATTAGCCAGATTGTTATTAATAGTTGCAACAGCATCACTTATATCATCCAGCCCGGTTTGACAATAAAGCTGCAAGTCGTCGGCGTAAAAATGATAAGAACAGTTGATGTAAGTTGTAAGTAGGTTAATAAACAGAGAGAAAATAAGAGGAGATAAAATACCACCCTGCGGCACGCCAGTTTGAAGATCTAACCAATCAGAGAGAGATTGATCCAATCTAACTGCCTGCTTGCGGCCGAAGGCGAAGATATGAGGAAAACCACTCCAGAGCTGATGGTGAAAACTTGAGATGCTCGAGTATAGCAAGGACAATATCATGATCAACCATGTTAAAGGCGTTGGAGAAGTCAATTAAGACTAAAATGGTGACCATTCTATTGACTATCTTTGAAACAAAATAATATCGAAGTGCATGTGCAAGTAAGTGAAGCCTACCTACCTACCTCACACCCGCGAAAACAGACCGTTTGCTATTTTTTGACTCGCTCGCACACTGACCCTGCGTTCGACGCGTATGCTGATACACGTAAGTTCGTACATCGGCTAATATTATATCGACCTTACTGACGGTGTATTTTAAAACTTATTGCGATTGCCGGTTGGAATTACTGAATAAATATTGAGCGTAACACGATCGCCTCCTGCAACCACTGGTGGTGGATCACAACCTGATCTATCAAAATTGCATGTGGATATTCCTGGCTCGCAAATAACATTTCGCAGTAAACGAAAACAACCAGCTGATCGAGAATGTCAATGCTCGGAAGATATTAAACTCATACGCAGCGAATTAACCCGCATTACAACACTGCTGGAAACATATGTTGTGACTAATTCGCAAATGATGGTTCAAATGAATGAATCTATTGGAATAATAACAACAGAAATTTCTAATCTAAAGCTTTCTCATACCGAAATAAAAAATTCATTTGATAATAACATAGCTAAAATCAGCTCAGAAATAAAGGATATAAAATCGTCAATATCACGAATTTCAATAGAACACAACAACGTAAAAGCTCAATTAACTCAATTAGAAACAAAATTGAATATTGATAAGAAAAAAATAGAATTACTAGAAACCAACATGCAGTGAATTCCTGCAAGTGAGCCCGATTCCCATGACCCAGAATAATGAAATATACACAAACGAAAAATTGATTCGCGAAGTACAAGAACGCAAAAAGAGAGAAAATAATATAATTATTATGGGAGTTGCTGAAAGCTACTCCAGTAACACGAAAGAGAGAAATTGCCAGGATGAGGATGAAGTACTTAAAATACTGAAGCAGATAGCTACAAACATACCAAAACCGAGAAATATTTTTCGTATTGGTAGGTACAATCCAGGAAAAGCTCGTAAAATTAAAGTCTGCTTTGAAAAGCCAGAGACAGCATTGTCAGTTCTTAAGAGCCCTAATAAATTGCCTAAAAATTTAAAAATATTTTCCGACCAAACCCCCACGCAATATAAATTCTACACACTTTTAAAAAATGAGCTAAACGAACGTATATCCAAGGGCGAAACCGATATAACAATTAAATAAAAAATAGTAAATGATTATAGAGAATTACGCACTGAAAAGTCGCGTTTATCCTTCTTATACTTAAATGCCCGCAGTATTAAGAAAAAAGGCAAACTAGACGAATTAAAATGCATTTTAAAATCCAGACCAACGACCACTCATATCATCCTTCTCTCTGAAACTTGGATAGCATCCGAAGATCAAGCGACACAGCTACAGATAGAAAACTATACACATTACTTTAATTTTAGAACAGACGCTAGGGGAGGTGGAGTTTCGGCTTACGTACATAATGGTCTACAGCACAGACTAATAAATTCAATTTACCAAGGTGGAAACAACTACCTATGGGTACACATTGAACAATGCGCCATAGATGTTGGGTTAGTTTACAAGCCTGGTGATACAAACTTTGAGCAATTTCTTAAAGATTATGACAGTCAACTACAACAACGAACAAGATCGCTAGTATTTGGTGATTTTAATATCAACCTATTGGAGAATAACAAACGAATAACCAAATATAAACAAATAATACAAGAATCAGGATATAGCCTGCTGAACAAAATTAATAAATCACATTGCACAAGAGACTCTAGTACAAAAATATCAATTATAGACCACGTAAGTACAAATTTAAACATGAATAATTTCACCATTGCTATTATTAACTCATCATTATCAGACCACAAAAATATATACATTCAATTGAATAAATCCAAAACTCCAAAAAAAATCCGTACTACTTATGAAGCTATAGATTACACAAAGTTGTACAGCTCCTTAGAGTCCTCGCAATTGATTAACTCAATCGAGAACTATACCGAACTTGAAACTATAATAAAACAACATGTTATTGACTGTAATGTAACAAAAACCAAAATTCTAAACAACATAAGAGACGATTGGATAAACAAGGATATTGTGGACGGAATAAGTCAAAGGAACTTTTTATGGACGCAATATAAGAACAATCCTGACAATGAGTATATAAAAAATAAATTCTATCTAAAGAGAACTGAAATAGCTAATTTGATACAAAGTACAAAAGATTCATAATATTTCAAATTATTTATAAACAACGCAAAGAATCCAAAATAGATCTGGACCTTAGTTAACAAATTATGTAGAAATAAAACAAGTCAAGGTTGTTCACCCTCTAAAATAATAGTAGAATCAAAAATATTTCCTGATACAAACGATATTTGTAACGTTTTTAACAAACATTTCGCAACAATAGGTTCCCTCTTAGCAAAAAGAATACCAACACAATACCACAACATCCTACACCCGATTAATACAATCAATGAACATCATGAACTTCTAACATTCAAACCGTGTAGTTCCGGTGAGATTGAAAGACTGATAAGGGATCTAGATTCAAATTCAAGTAGTGGTATAGATAAGATTAGCACAAAAGTATTAAAATGTTTATGTAATTTAATATCAAAATGTCTGGCACACTGTTTTAACAAGCTTATGTCTGAAGGAATATTCCCAGACTCATTAAAGATCGCAAAAATGACACCTATACACAAATCTGGATCTTTAACAGACCCAGAAAACTATCCTCTTTTGGTATCTATTATCTATCATCTGTGCTACCCGTTTTCTCAAAAATTTTAGAAAAATTAATTCACAACCGCTTAATAACGTATTTGGAATCTTTTGATTTCATCTCTGAACGACAATACGGCTAGAAGTAAAACCACTGCTGCAACTGTAGATCTAGTAACAAAAATAAGACAGAACCTAGATAAAAAGCACATAGTTCTGGGCGTATTTATCGACTTAAAAAAAGCCTTTGACACCGTAAGTCATAAACTCTTACTACATAAACTTCAAAACATAGGTATCAAAGGTGCTATACTTGGAATGTTAAAATCGTACCTAACAAACAGATTGCAGATCGTCAAAATTGGTGACATACAAAGTAGTGCTTTGCCTGTCACCTGTGGAGTCCCACAGGGCTCAATTTTGGGACCACTTCTATTTTTAATATATGTAAACGACATTGTAACTTTGAAACTAAATGGTCATCTGACTTTGTACGCAGATGACACCTGTTTATTTTATTTCGGCAGTAACATAAATGACAAAATTTCTCAAGCTCAACATGATCTGGATGTTCTGCATAAATGGTTCAGTCATAATCTCTTAACTATTAACGCTTCCAAAACTTGTTACATTGTATTTAGAACTAAAAATAAAATGATTCCGCCGCATGATCCATTAACTGTTGACAAATTCCCAATCGAGCAGAAAACCTGTGAAAAATATTTAGGTTTACGAATGGACAATTACTTAACTTTTAAATACCAAGTAGACTACATAAATAAAAAATCTTCCTTCATTAAATTGGGTCATTAAAAAATATTTCAAAATACATACCTAAAAAAATAAAGTATAACATCTACAATTCTCTAGTAAAATCGCATTTATTGTATTTAATAGAAATATGGAGTAATACTGGAAAAACAAAACTGCAAGAACTACAAAGAAAACAAAATAAAATAATCAAAATACTTTTTCGATATCCACCCTCGACATCAACAACTACGCTTTACAAGGAAACAATCATTATGAACCTACGACAACTTTATGTATATAATTCATGTATCAGAAAAATTATTAATAAATCGATACATTCAGATTTAACGTTCATAAAACAAAGCAGTAAACGTAGCACCCGTAGACCAAGCTTATTAGTTCTCCCAAAAATTAGAACCAAATTTGCAAAAAAAAATATTACTTTCGATGGAGCACAACTTTATAACAAATTACCATCTCATATAAAAAATGTAAACTCAGTTAACGGGTTTAAGTCTCAACTCTCAAAATATATTTTAGAGAATACTTTTATAGTGATTAAAATATATACAACAATTTAATTATATTCTATTCCGTTATCTGAGTACCTACTTAAAAGGCGAATATTTTTATTGTTATATTTATCATGCTGTTCTCATGTAAGTTAATCTGTCTTTTTGAGAATAAATTCTTTAAACCTAATTTAATTTGATCAAAACTGATCTTTTAATATTATCGCCCTCTCCATCGCTACTCCCATTGTTTTGGCATTATATGAGTTACGTGCGAAAATAAAACTGTTATATTCGTAATTGACATCCAAACCATGCTGACGTAAGATGTAAATTAAATAATGATTATAGTATTTATTTATTATTATAAACATAATGATTAAATACACACAATTATTGTATTTGTTTTTATACGTAAATACAACATGAAATTTCCATGAAATATAATATTTGTAAACAAGTACTTGGTAGGTAATAAATATTTAATTAATATATATGTATATATATCATAATTTTACTACTTTTCAATGCAATTCACTACAATACTATATTTTAAACTATGTCGTAAGGACTTACTTAATTCTTAAGAAATATCCATGCAATGATAACTTTTTCAAAGTCACCAAACTGTTTCATGCACGTGAAGCGTTTTCACAATCTTAAGAAATAAACAAAAGAAATGTAAACGGTTTAACCAATTTTTACCACTACACTGTCACTCTAACAAACCTTTGTCTTTATATTGTGAAAATCTAAAATGTTTTGACTAGATATTTTATCTAGCAAGAAAGTTCTCGTAATTTAATTTAAGGGAAATTTATTAGACGTCCCGCTTGTCGTTCCTCCTACAGTTCGACGGGTGCCCGCCCAGTGGCGCATGCCCGAGTTTCTGTTGGCAATCTTCAAATTGATATAAACTTCACCGGAAACACAGAAACATTGAAAGAAGAAAACGTCGGGAATGCGTAGTTTTGGAGAGTCGTTAATTTATTTACATGATAACGCCAAAATCTGGCAAACGTTGTCCTGCTTAGATATATGTTATGGACCAAGTCATAAATTGGGGCATTTTTCATACTGCCCGGGCATTATGAATAATGACAAGCTACAACCTAGTTACATTTAGATTAGGTTTTTTACGTCCCGCACCCCATGGAATGTACTTGTGTTTTATAAGATTGCCCGAAAACCACATGGTAATATTCATAATGTCTAGGCAATGTTGTAAATAAAGGAGGTTCAAATTATATTTATTTACTTCACGCTAAGTAGCTTTTTATTATCCGTAATACCCGGGCAGTATGATAAACACCCCAATTTATTACATTAATTGCCGTGGTAATCGGTTGAATGGTATGAAAGAAGATGTGTCCTGCCATCTAGTGGCAAGTACGCAGCAAAGTGGGTAGTACGAGAACCATCACCATGAAAAAAAACATATAATACGCCAATTTTGCAATAATATCAAACAGATACACCAACATCCACTTTCTATACTTCTTCTTCTTCTTCCTAGCGTTTTCCCGGCCTAGTACTGCCAGGGTCCGCTTTCCTACATCTTTGCCTCCACTTTGCCCGATCTAAAGCGTCGTCTTTAGTGAGATCGTGCTCTCTCATATCGTCCCTCACAACATCGAGCCAGCGCTTCTTGGGCCTGCCGCGGGATCTGGGGCCTTCGACAACAAAGTCCAGGCATCGGTTCCCAACATAGTCTGGCGGTCTGCGGCTAATGTGGCCAAACCAACGGAGACGGCTTTCCTGTAACTTGTCCGCTACATCGCACACGCCAAGGCTACCACGGATGTGCTCGTTACGAATACGATCTAGACGCGTAACGCCACACATCCACCGCAGCATCTTCATTTCCACGACGTGAAGTTGCTGAACATGTCTCGCGAGAGCTGGCCACGTCTCGCTGCCGTATAATAAGACTGGTCGGATGATGCACTTTTACACAAGGCCCTTTAATTTCACCAGTATCCTGCGATCACAGATTACCCCGGTGACTTCCCGCCATTTGGCCCAAGCTGCGTTTATTCGAGCTCTGACGTCGTGGTCGATCGTACCAGACTCGTGCAGTACGGACCCGAGGTATTTAAACTTTTCCGTCTTGATAACGGATTCTCCGCCTATCTTTATGGGTTCGGGGTCCGTACTGCCACAGGCCATATACTCGGTCTTCGCAACATTTAGCATCAGACCACCCCTCGCTAGCACACCCTTCCACTGGTTCACCTTTTGCTCCAATACCTGCTTGTCCTCATCTACCAGTGCAATGTCATCAGCATACATCATGAGCCAGGGAGACGGTTCATGGGCTTTCGCTGTGACAACGTCAAGCACTACACTGAACAGAAAAGGACTAAGGGCCGAGCCTTGGTGGACACCAACTGTGATCGGGAAAGGGTGTGTGTCGCCAACGGCGGTCCTCACTATTGATTCCGAATGATGGTACATGTCTCGGATAATGTCAATATAGATTTGTGGCACATTCTTCATCTTCAAAGCCCACCAGATTATTTGGCGTGGGACGCAGTCAAATGCCTTCTGCAGGTCTAGAAACGCCATGTACAGCGGCTTCTTCTTTTCTCTGTGGGCCTCGGTTAGTATTCTTAGGGCAAAGATGGGGTCTATGGCTCCACAGCCTGGGCGAAACCCATACTGACATTCCGAGACGGTACATTCTTGCCGAAGCCTTGAGTCGATTACGCGTTCGAAGAGTTTCATGGTGTGGCACATAACCTTAATACCGCGGTAGCTTTCGCAGTCCTGTACACTACCTTTGCCTTTATATACTGGAGTAATGATACTCAATCTCCAAGAGTTGGGCATCTTCCGGCTAGTAAGTATTCGGTTAAAAAGGTCAGTAAGCAGGTTCACACCATGAGAACCCATCGCTTTCCACGCTTCAATCGGTTCTTCATTGTACGAAGACATTTGAGTACCTCGTCAGGTGTTACCGGTGCAACAAGTCCGAGATTAGGAGACAGTTCTGGAGGAGACACATTAGCGTGTTGTGTGTTAAGCAACACGTTAAAGTAGCCGCGCCACCTCTCCTTCACCTTAATTGCATCGCAAACCAAAGTGCCATTAGAGTCTTTGACACAAAGACATTTTGTTATGTCTTGTGTCGCTTTCTCCCGAGCCTTTGCCAAACGGAAGATAGTCTTTTGGCCCTCATTTGTCTCGAGCGTGTCATACAGAGGTGACAGCGTCTGGTAACGGGCTTTGGCAACTGCTCGTTTGATGGCACATTTAGCTGCTTTATACGCGTCCCGGTCTTCAGGAGATTTGGTCTCTTGCCACTTCTTAAACTGTGTCTTTTTCTCTCGAACTGCCTCCTGTACTGAGTCGTTCCACCACCACGTCTCCTTGTCGATGACGCGGCCTACCTTCGAAGTGCCAAGCACCTGTTTTCCAATGGTGTTCACTGTTGACTGGATCCTAGACCATTGACTATCGACTGATTCCTCTGTGTCTGTGCTTAACTTGGAGCTAGCTACGACTTTACAGAATTCATGCTGTTTTGGTCCATTCAACAGCCACCATTTAGTTTTAGGTCTGCTTCGTTCAGGCACTTTTTTACTTGGTACTACCAGCATGTCCATGACAAGGATGCGGTGTTGTGTTGTGAGGCATTCCCCGGGAATTACTTTACAGTTAGTCACTCTACCAATTTGGTTTCTTCTTATGAGCAAGTAGTCGATCTGGGTGGAGTGCGGCCCACTTTTATAGGTGATGAGGTGCTCGGGTTTCTTTTGGAAGAAAGTGTTAACAATGGCAAGGTCTGATAATAAGCAGGTGCTGAGAATTGACTCCCCCTCTGCATTCTCACGACCATAGCCGAAGCCGCCATGTACACGTCCATATTCACGTGACTCCTCACCAACATGGCCGTTCAAATCTCCACCAATCACGATGCTCTCGGTGTTCGGAATGCAGCGGAGCATGTCTTCCAAGTCATTCCAGAAGGCTTCTTTCGCCGATTCAGAGCAACCGACCTGTGGAGTGTAGGCGCTGATAAGATGAGTTATTACTCCTTCTATCAGTAGCTTCACCCGGAGAAGTCGGTCGCTCAGTCTATCGACTTCTAGAATACCCTTCTGGAGTTCCTCAGATAGTACTACGGCCACACCGTTCTTCCCTGGGGGGGAGCCGGAGTAGTAGCCACTTTCTATACATGTAGATAAAATTTTATCATTGTTGAAATCTAATGAGCCGCTAGTCTAGCGCGTCAGCTCATAAAACCTATCATCAGCTAAGCACTCTAACATCGCGGCACGGTTCGCGTGTCGATCAGGGCCATTAAAAAGCTATTTCAAACTATGAACTTTTTTCAACATCATTATTTTTCATTAACGTTATAGTGACTAAATTACTGGTAATTAATTATTTTAGCACACATACACAAATAAATGTACTTTTTTGTGATATTTTTACAAAGGAGACATTCTTATTTTTAAACATTTAATATCTTACGTTATCTATTAACTTCGTCATTAATTATTCAATTTTATTGTTAATTTTTATTTACTAATAACACCATAAAACCTTTTTTGTTTTCAGACGAATGCTCGATATTCTTAATTTAAATCACAATTTTAGTATATCGGGACATTAATAAAATTAAAAGAACATTAATTTCAGTTATAAAATTGCGAGTTCATCTTTTAGTTTAATTAGTTTATCTAATCCTACTAACATTATAAAACCGAAAGTTTGTGAGGATTTGCCAATATATCTAATTATGTTAACTTAATATATTCATATATACAGAAACGAATGTATAGAATAATATTTTAATAACAGTCAGTTCTATCAGCGTTTTGGAAAATCATGCGAAGGGATTACAGTACAACCTAAACATATTATGTATATTTGGTTTATTACATTTGTTTGTTATATTTATTTAATGCAGTAATTGTTTATGTTTACAATGTTACAATTTTACATAAATAGAAATTTGATTAAAAGGCAAACTCAAAACCTAACCGTATTTCAAAATTCATCACCTAAGAGGTTAAATAGGGAATTAATGTTTGCGCAGAATGTCGTCATTTCTGATGTAAGAAAATTTTGAAAAGCCCGGATTATCGTCTCTCAATCTTCTATTGGAAGTTGGATTAGTAATCATAATATTCAGAAATATTAACACCGATATAATCACCGATCTTAAATAATGTTTTTTTAACAGAACAAAGTTTGTCGGACCAGCGAGTGTTACATTGAAAATATCCAAGTACAACATGAACTGTATTATATATATAATGTAACTGATTTTCGATTCTTATTCGCTTAATCTATTATTTTTATTATTTAAATAAAAAAATACATACATCTGTACCAAAAGTGTTCGTTCGAACGCGCTAAACTTTTAGGGTCTATCAGTCCAATTAAAAAAAAGCTCTTCCGTTATCTAGTGAGAAAGAAATATTGACTATAAATTTAGGTTAACTATAAATATAGTCTTTATATAGCCTTTATAAATTTAGTACTGTACAGGACAGTAACAGCCTATTAATGTCACACTGCTGGGCTAAGGCCTCCTCTCCCTTTTGAGGAGAAGGCTTGGAGCTTTTTCCACCACGCTGCTCCAATGCGGGTTGGTAGAATACACATGAGGCAGAATTTAAATGAAATCAGACACATGCAGGTTTCCTCACAATGTTTTCCTTCACCGTCAAGCACGAGATGAATTATAAACATAAATTAAGCACATGAAAATCCAGTGGTGCTTGCCCGGGTTTGAACCCACGATCATCGGGTAAGATTCACGCATTCTTACCACTAGGCCATCTCGGCTTTTCTTTTTTACAAGTTTAAATACATTTATATGTTAAAATTAACATAATACCGTACTTTGCGCTACTATGCAATATGCAGTAACGGAGCAGCTAGTACTGAATATAAAGTAATTATAGCTATGCTGTAAATAGTTTTATTTCTCACATGTTATTAATAATGAAATATGGAGAAAAAAAAGTAGAAAGTGATGGTAATTATACATTAAAACGTCTGATTGAGAATATTTGCTGCCCTTGCATCATCGTCATCTGTTTGCGTCATTTGTAATGTGATATCACGTCGTCATAGCATTATTATATAACTCGATACTTTATTCGTTCCGGCGATTTTATCCTCTATTGCCAAATAGCAATACTAACTATTGCTGTTTAATTGAGTGACACAAAATATAGTTGTTTAAATAAAAAAAGTAAAATTGCCTTTAAATATTTCATTATTGGGCTGAGACCTTCTCTCCATTTCAAGATAAGGGTTGGAAATTATTCTACCACGCTGAGTGATTGGACAAGGGTACTTCCTATTTCAATCCATTTTGAAGTTTTTTCGAGACTAACGCACGGCAATTGATTATTTTAAATAAAAAAAATGTATTGTAATCGTAAAATAAGTCGATAAAAGAAAGAAATGCTTGTAAGTTTAAGTTATTTATCACGAGTATTTAATTTTGAATAAAATTGCCATTACATAATTTGATTTCAATGAATATCTTGGAAGATATCACTGTTTTTCAAAATAACTTCGTAGCAAATTATTTGATTCCGACCTTTCGTTTAAAAGTTATGACTGGTGTAATAACGCAAAAACTAAGAAGAATATCTCGGTGTGAGCGAACCACGGATATCGAGAGCGCTACTAGTCCAGTCAGTGGGGATTTTAACTTTGCAAAAGTTTGTGTACTTTTGGGTAGGTGGTATAGGTGGTGTACGTTCTTTCAAAATTTACCAAGAAAAACAAATATGACGATTTTTTTAAAAAATTTTCATCTTTACGCTGCTATAACTCGATACATAAGACTTACAAAAAATCTGTGAAATTTTATTCTCTAAGTTTGTATTACAAGTTTACAAGTTGTAATACAAGTTTTGAGGTGATGTTTCCTGTGACATATGTGTGTTTATTATTCGCTGTGGTTTTTGTAGATCAGTTTTAAACCAATTTATAATCCCAAAGGAATATGTGAGTAATGGTATTGCTTAGGTATTAGGTATTATATTGATGGATTTTGTTCTGTTGCGTAAGTTTAAATGTGTTTTACATATTTTTGAATTAACCTTATTTTAAACTTTTGTATCAATTATATTTATATTTTATTTGCTTAGACTGACGAAATCCTAAATACTTATAAGTGCTCATTTAATTATTATTATTATTAAAAATTAAATCGCGCGCCGAGGGTGGCGTGTATGGTGAAATCTGCAATTGTGTTGGTTTTAGGCGCATTTTTTAAAAGTAACAGAATCATTATCATGAATTTTGAAAAACGTGAAATTCAATAATAAGTTTTAAAATTAAACTGCACTGCCAGGTGTTTTCACTTTATTCATATTCATTTATTATATTAACTAACATTAATATTTATAAATAACAAAAACATAACATATTAACATTTTTTACTATTCAAAACCTTAGATTAAATGAACTAGAACATATGTACTTAAAATAATATATTATAATACATAGTATGAATCATGTACTTAATTATTATAAACAAACATGGTTTATGGAATAATGTTACAATTTCATAAAATTATGTAACATTCATAAGTATCATAAAATCTTATATGCCTACTTATAAACATCCACTTTTTTCTGTTAAAACTTATGGTTATGGTTTATAGAATGATGTTTCAATTTCATAAAATGATGTAACATTCATAAGTATCATAAAATTTTACATGCCTACTTATAAACATCCACTTATTTATGGTAAAACGTATGGTTATGGTTTATAGAATGATGTTTCAATTTCATAAAATGATGTAACATTCATAAGTATCATAAAAACTTACATGCCTACTTATAAACATCCACTTATTTATGGTAAAACTTATGGTTATGGTTTATAGAATGATGTTTCAATTTCATAAAATGATGTAACATTCGTAAGTATCATAAAATCTTATATGCCTACTTATAAACATTCACTTATTTATGGTAAAACATTAAAGACACCTGTTATTGAAATATCGAAATCGTACAATGTTAAACTTTTAGCGTAAATGAGCGTGTTAAATGAACACCAAACATCGTGTGTCTACGTGTGTGGTCTAACATTCTCATTTTACGTCAATGGAGTACTATTTGAAATAAAAGCACAGTGCCATTAAATGAATAGATTTTTTTAATTATAATTATATATAAAATATATACAATAATATAATGTATCTCGATAATAAGACAAAATATATTTTATTAACGAATCTGTTTATTTAATTCCATATTTGTTCAGTGGAAAATAAAATAAAAATGCCGTTATTTTTAGTGCACTAGGCGAAATGCGAATCAACCGAAACAGCGCATGCTGGTGCTGATGGTGGAGACGATGTTCGTCGTAATGATGTGCACGAAGTACATTTTCTATTTAACTGAAGACTATTTAGACCAACTCGGTTGATCTTACGTTTGTATCTGGATAGACTTCTTTGCGATGGAAATCTATTTATAGCCATGAAATCTGAAAAATAATATGTTATTATGATCCTTTTACAAATGTTATACAGGTGACTGGTGAATTAGGATCAATATTTTAGGAGCATAATCGGTACATGATTCTCATTCGAATTATGTAAAAAAAATAGGTACTTAATTTTTGACCAAATTTACAAAAAAATTACTTTAAATAAATAAAGTGTGGACATATTTCCGCGGCGCGTGCGGCGTAATGTTTGCCCCCCGCAACCCCTGCCCCGCGGCTTATTAGTATTAGTAGGTTAGTAGGTTAGTCGGGCGAGCGCCGCCGTAAGGTTCGTCCATCTTCCCGCGCGCGCGCCCCTAGCGATCGATCTTACGCGTATACCTAATGTTTCGTGTGTGAGTGTGACCCGTAATTAGTAATTAGGTATGGCTTATCAATACACAAATGCAGAATAATGTGAGTACTGTGAGTAGTAAAGTGACCCATTCGTGTTAAAGCGTGTGAAAGACAATATGCGTAAACGTGCCGAACTGTGTATCACACGAGCAGGAGCTCACTTTGAACATTTGTTAAGGTTAGTGTAGTTATGTAGGTAAATAGGTAGTTAAATGATTGACAATCGTTGTAAATAAGTATGATTCAATTTTTAAATACGCCGGAAATACCAAGATAGGTAAACAGTTAATTTTTGTCCCAAGTTCATATCATTTACCTAGTCAACTAATTTGTTGCTTAAACGAGTGAAATATTTTGGTATTTTTGCCTGTTCTAAGCCAGGTTTAAAGTATGAAGGGGGATTGGATCATGCTTGTTTATCAAAGGTAGCCTGCTACCCTGTTAACACGCGGCGGCGTTTGGACGTAGGGAAAGTACCGCGCGATAACTAAATGTACCTAACGGTGTTGTGTCGTCAGCGCAGCTAGGGCGTCCACATGACGCGTAATTAATTACATAACTTTTGGTTAACTTTACTTAGAAGTTTATTAATATTTATGTTATATGTATTTTTTTTTGGTCATATATGGTCGTCAAATATCACGTCCTTAAATATTGATACTAATTCACCAGTCACCCTGTATAACTTGAAAAATATTATTAAGTACTTATTTGAAATTTTCAACTATAGTCGACAAAGAACGAACTCACGTATAAAATATAATATTGCATCGCCTTCGTATTTTAAAAATACAAGAGCTTCATGCTAAATGACAATGTCAGATAACAAAAATAAAATACGGGAATAACAACCTGTAAAATTAAATAGTAGTTCTGTAAACGCCTCGCAGAAAAGTTGAAAAACTGAAAAAAATAATTTATTTATCCCCCTGTGTGGGACACAGGGGGATAAATGTGTGTGTTTCATGTTCCATTTATCGAGCGAACGCTGCGAATATTTAAGCACATCTAACCAAATCATTATTATTCTTAGATTAGCATATAATAACAGTTGAAAGTTCTAAGGGCGTTTAGATTAATTTATTTATTCAAAATCGTATAGTGTTTCGGTGGCTGTCTTTTACTTTTAAGTATATAATATAATAATTAATTAAATTAGTTTTTTTAATCAATATTTCTAGTATAATAATAGTTATATAAATGTAGTTATATAATAGTATGCAGGCCTCGTAGGTCCTGAGTTCACATACGGGTCGGGAAAAAAAGTTATTGTATTACCAAAGTTAGTGCACTTCTTTTTGTGTACACAATTGTGCTTTATCATATACCCCATATCAAAAAGTAAACAATACAATAAAATTTACCTGTTAGAGGAATTCTCTCACAAACGCCCGTACGATGACACAAGCGGTTGCCTGCACTGGTATTTTTCAAGCAGAGGAGTTTGCGAAGTACCTGGCGGGAACAAAAGCATTGCTTGGTAATCGAAATTTATGCGCCCTACGAAGCAAACCTTAAAAGAAAAATCTATATCGTAGAATTTATTAGTATTTTTTTTATAGAATGGGAAGGTGGACGAACATATGGGCCAACTGATGGTAAGTGGTCACCAACGCCCTTAGACATTGACATTGTAAGAAATGTTACCCATCACTTAAATCGCCAATGCGCCACCAACCTTGGGAACTACGATCTTATGTCCCTTGTGCCTGTAATTACACTGGCTCACTCACCCTTCAAACCGGAACACAACAATACCAAATACTGCTGTTTTGCGGCAGAATGTTTGATAAGTGGGTGGTACCTACCCAGACGAGCATGCACAACGCTCTACCACCAGTAATGAAAAACTTTTTATTATTGCAATTATTTTAACTATCTTATCACTGGTGTGATTCAAGTTTAAACTCTAGAGACGTATTAGTGAAAACCTTGGATATATTATATAGAATGTTCTAAGTAAAATTTCACCTCTCGGAAATAAAATTAATGGGCCCCTACGCACTAAGGAAGGATTTAGCGAAATTATTATTTAAAGGAATCCCTCGAACTTCAACTTGATCAAATTCACTCTTTTTAAGTGTGATTCTTTTAATTATACCAAGTGTTTATCCACGTTTTTGGAATTAGATAAACATTTCGCGCTGGAAACACCCTGAGATGGAAACGTCGAAACTTTTTTTGGTGAAGGTGCCATTTTGTTTATGAAAAAATAATAATGACGTGCCATCAATCATCATAAATTTTACTCGTAAGGACCGATAAATATTATATTTCATTTAATTCTAACTCTTTTCTTAATTCGATATTTTTTTAATTTATATTTTTTTTAATTTATGTAGTATCTGTAATATATTATGATATTGTATTTGTTAATAATCGACGAGCCAGAATTATTTTGGCGCGTATCATTGATTCACCATTCGTGCCCAAACATATTATGTTTATCATTCTGCGGACGGTCAGGTGTAATGCAATTATTACGTGTATATTATGTTACTTAATATATACAAATAAATAAAATTGAATTTGAATTCAAATCTATAAATTTGGTCCTCTTTTAAAGTTAATATGGCTATTTTCGAGTAATACAAAAACCAAAACAATATTTTCTTATTTTTGTCTGTCTGTTTGTCCGGGCCAATCTTTAAAATGGCTAAAATCACAAATTGAAATAACTGAATTATTAGAAGACGTATTTCAAGGGTTTGTTTAGTCTTTATTTCATTAAAATCAGTTGAGTCTTATCAAAAGTTATAAAAACGCACGAATTTTGTGGTTATAATATAAGTTGCGTTGTCGTAATTCTTTTGTCGTTTCGTCTGATTGTTTTTTTTTTTTTCATTAATTTAAATGTTACAATTTACAATGATAATATTAAATACCTTGTGGCTTGATGTTTCAATTATTAACTCGGTTGTAGTTTTGTTTTATTAGTAAGTAATATTTTTGTTTTGAATTTTATAGATTATTACTATTAAATATTAAGGTTTAGGTAATTAAGGTTATCTATTCCTTAGTTTCTGAATTTAATAAATATTGCATTGAATTGTTTAATTTTATCCTTATTTATAGTTTCATTAGATAGAAAGGTTGTATATTTTTTATTACTTGCTGCTGCTTTTCCCAAGGGCAACTGTATGTTACTGTTTACGTGTAACTCATGTCAAAGTTATCGTTGTTCAAGCAAATGGAAATACTACACCTAACATATAAGGAGGCTTTACAATAATTCAGTATATCCATTTATCTTTAATTACTAGAATAATAATAATCGCACTCATATCATAAATACGAAAAGTTGTGGTGTTGTGATATATGTCGACGCGGGCGAAGTCGCTGTCCAAGCGCTTGTTACTTAGTATTTGTGTTGTGTTAATGTTTTTAATGTTGTCTTATAAAACGGACACAGACCGGTCGTATTATAACGCTTTCGAATTACAAAGGACACACGTTACAAACCTTGCCGCAAAGTGTACATAATTCACATAATATTTGTACATGTGTACTCAAGATAACCGATCTTTATTTCTTAATTTAACATCGATTATTTTTGTTTTAATATACACACTGTTTTCCGACTTGTATATTGCGTAAAAGATAGAATGAAATCAAATATTTAAATCCATCCATTACACCACATTTTGGAGTTGATAGCTTAGATTTATTTAAAGAGTTCGGTGCAAGTTATTTATAAATTAATTTAGTTATTAATTTAAAAAAATATCAACAAAAGT
This sequence comes from Nymphalis urticae, assembly GCA_905147175.2. Lineage (NCBI taxonomy): Eukaryota > Metazoa > Arthropoda > Insecta > Lepidoptera > Nymphalidae > Nymphalis > Nymphalis urticae. The sequence continues at coordinate 10,266,095 of LR989983.1, forward strand.
CGAATGCCTTTTGATATCTCATAATTAATTTGGATTCGAACGAATCTGTATTCGTTGAATCCGAGCAATTCCTATTACTTGGATTCACGAATCCGTGGTAATTTTAATAATAGAGAGATTAATATAGTGCAAATATGAAACCGCTGGCACAGGCCAGCGGTTTCATCCGCGTATAACTTAGTGATTTCGACTAAGAGCATATTTATAGTATTCTACTGGTGATATGGCTTTGTGCAAGCTCGTCTGTATAGGTACCACCACTCATCCGTTTGAAGGGTGAGTGAGCCAGTGTAATTATAGACACAGAGGACATAACATCTTAATTCCCAAATTTGGTGGCACATATATACGATCATTATAAGTTTTTTTTCGTGGGGTATTAGTATGTGCTAAAGATGCCTAGATAAGGCAATATACAAATGGCCATGAGAAATACAACATTCCCTTAAATCTATTCCAATATATTATAGAAATTTCACCCTTTTTTAAACGGAATGTAAATTTGTATTAAAAAAAATACTTATCAAGTAAGCGTTAAAAAACTTCATCTTCTTCTTCCTGCCCTTATGTATGCCCACTACGTGGGGTCGGCACATGTTTTTTCCTTCCACTTCTCTCTGTCACTCGTCATCTCAGCACTTACACCTTTCATACACATATCCTTTCTTACGCAATCCATCCATATTTTCTTCGGACTCCCCCGTCCCCTATATCCATCAACATTCATGCTCATTACCCTTTCATCCCTCCTCATCACATGCCCATACCGAGCTAATCTATTACTCTTCAACTTTTCAACTATTGGTGCTACTCTCAGACTTCCTCTGATATACTCGTTTCTAATCTTGTCCATTCTAGCTACACCGCACATCCCTCTTAACATTCGCATCTCTGCCACATTTATTCTTTTTACATCCTCTTCTTTTGTTGCCCAACATTCAGAACCATACATCACGACAGGCCTAATGACGGTCTTATAAATCTTCCCTTTTACTTTAAGGGCATTCGTCTGTCACAAATCTATGCGACGACGAAATTAAATATTTACCTAACCATTTAGTGCCCGAATACCTAACCTATAAACTTCGACGTACGTTGGTAGCTTTAACAAAGTTATTTACAAACCGAAAAAAGTTACTTAAGTATAAGTATTTTCAATCAACCTACTAAACTACATGTTAGACATATATCAAAACTATAAAAAGTAATAAAAATTATCTATTATCTCATTTCGATATATTACATAAGAATTAATGCTTTATTTTAGAACAAATTTGATTTCCATAAAAATGTTTTAAGTGAGTCAACCTTAAAAGATAGATGCATGAAGAAGTCTCAACCCAGCAGTACGACATTTACAGGTTATTCCAGCAGAAACTAAACGCAACCAAATTACGTCTTACTATGATTGTTCTTTTGCGTCATATAAAAAGAATTATCTTACACTTAACGACCTTTTTTTTATTTTTTATTATGTGTACAATAGAATAATTAAAGCGCATATAGTCCGATTTTTATTTAATACCGTGCGTTAACATAATTTTGGTCCTACTACAACAAATTTAAACACAACGTGGAAGAATAAACTATAGAAGAATAAAAATATATAAATATATCAAATAGAGTTTACCTGTACAAATCCACTGCGGTATTTCACGTTCATGTAGCAGTAAATTATTGGATTGAAGCAGGAATGCGACATAGCCAAGCAGTGGCTTATGAACCAAACGTACGGCATTCCCGGCCATCTGCCCCAATCGTCGTCATTTTCGTGTACCATGTATAATAACTGTTTACAACAAGTCTTTGAAAGAATTTGTTTTGATTATGCGTAATTCAAAAACGTCCCTATTAATATATTTCGAAGTTTCGCAGTCGCATTTACGTACCGTATGAACTTACAGGAACGGATCTTCACCTTTCAAAACGTTTGGCTATTTGTTGGCTATTGGTTAACGATTTGTTAAATATATAAACCATAAGTAAACTGTATAATTATTTATATAACTGGCGTTCTAAGTTCATTCTTTCTGTCGTATAGCCAGGTTAAAAAAGGCTTTTCTCAAACCAAAAATAATATTATTAAACCACAAGCAAAAAAGTGATTGCATATATATACAGCAATCACTTTTTGTTATTCAATTCAAATATAATATAGGTATATATATATATATATATATATATATATATATATATATATATAATCCTATATAACATGATATATAGCATTGATTGCATACTGTCTACATTTTAAAACTATATTTTACAATAATAAAAGATTTAGTTTGGTAGAAGGTTATTACCTTCAATTATAAGAATGATGGTAACTTATACTCAGTTTTTTTTAGCTAATACTTTTTCACTGATTTTTTTAACTGTTAATCCTTAAACTAGAACTACTTGATTATTGTTTCACTACAGGTTAATAAATATCAAATGCTTGTCATAATTACATTTGCCATACAAATTTATCTAAAACAACTTTTTGTAAATTCAATTAGTTGAGCAAACATGGAAACAATATTACAAAAAAAAACATATTTATCTTTGGAATTAAAACAAAAATATTTTTTCATCTTTATATTCAGAATAATGTTTACTATTTGTGGAAAAATATATTTTTAAAATGATTTATACTTTTTACTGATACTTGTATTAACATAGATTATAAAACAAAAGGCAGATGGAGCCTGCACGTGTGTCACGCTAATGAAAGAAATCAGACATATTTTTTTTACTAAATCTTATTATGTTTAAAAACGTGGTAAAATTGTCGAAACGAATATAATATTAAGCAAATAATAAAGAAATATAAAAAGATAGTATAGTAACAGCCTGTGAATGTCCCACGGTTGGGCTGAGAATTCCTCTCCTTTTTTGAGGAGAATGTTTGGAGTTTACACGACTACGCTGCTCAAATGAGCGTTGATGGAAAACATGTGTGGCAGAATTTCAGTGAAATTAGGCACATGCAGGTTTCCTCACGATGTTTTCCTTCACCGTCAAGTACGAGATGAATTATAAACACATATTAAGCACATTAAAATTCAGTGGTGCGATCATCGATTAAGATTCACGCGTTATAACCACAAGTCATCTCGCTTTTTTAATAAAGATATTTTATACGAAAACCATGGTTTTGGAGAAGAGTGCAAATTCATAATAACTAGCATATATTTATTTTAACTAACCATTTAGTGAAATTAAAAAAATAAAATTAGACAATAAAATATAATTTTCGGATTTTTACTAATAATATAATATTCGTTCATGTCGAGCCATACAAAGTAGATTTAGTCCTTTTCGTTTATAATTGATATTTGTTCTGATTTAGGTTATTTAGCTATTTCCGAGGAAAACTATATTAATGAAACCTGACAACGCCAAGCGCTATTCGTTAAGCTCTGGTCACGTTTGGTGTTCCAATTCATCAGTAACTAATAAAAAAATTAAAATTAATTTCAAACAGGACTGGAAATTACACATGAATGAGAATTAATTTGAACTCACAGGATGGCATGATTAATAGTTAAAACGACAGCGTTTTCGACTTATTAACAGTGACATTTACAGACAAATTTAAAGGCGCATTGCTTCGTGCTATGGGAGTTGTACTATCCGCTTTTGTTTTTTTATTCTTTTTTGTATTACTGTTCCATGCGTTCAACCTGTTTTGTTTTATAATCTGAAGATATCAATAGTATTCTGAAAATAACTGAAATAATTTTACTACAGTAAGAAGCGATCATGAATTAAAATCAATATTTTTAATTTAGTTCCTTACTTAACGGCCTTTAATTATACACGTTGTTTAGCAGGTATTTAGTTTAACATTGATTTCTCTTTTTTTGTCATAATAATACTCATCTTTGTTTCACTTATTACCTCATAAACAACATTTTTAGTTGTCAATTGAAAAAAAATAATGTAACTTACCACAAAAATATTAAGCGGTAGCCAACACACCGTGAATACGATCACAACGGTTATCATCATTTTAACCATCTGAAAAAAAGAGTGTAAGATATTTTTTTTTAATTATAGACATGTGTGACGGAAACTTTTGCCGTATCTATACAATGCTAATATAAGAGAAAAGATTTGTTTTTTTGATGTTTCTTTGTAATGGATAAACTCCAAATTGACTTTACCTATTTTAATTTACGCTAAATTATCAGTTAGTAACATTGGCTATATTTTATTTATTTATTTATAATATCTGTTCATTGTAATGTAACCCAAGGTATCAATTTTGTTCCTATAAAACTCATTATTATCGTAAAAAAGCTAATAATTGTTTAACCCGACCAAGGTCGGGACGGACCATCTCAAATGTACAAATATGTACTGCACATGAATCAAATTTTATGAATACCAAGTTTTTTCGTACCCACTACGACGATATGAAAACAGTTAAGTATTGGAACGCATTTGAAAAATAAAATATATGTATATGTAATTTATATAATATGCTATGTATATATACTGTATTAAGACTAACGAGAGCAATCACACAAACTACTTTCAAAAATAAAACAACGCACACCATCAGGTGGCCAATTTGCTAATCCGCCTATTTTCAAGAAAAAAAATTATAAGAAGAAGAGAATAAAATAATGAAAATTTGGATTACTTATTAAAAAAGGTAATGTTGATAAAAAATCTTTATTAATTATATTAACACCCTTGTACTCTCGGCACTCAATAATGTTAATTAGTTATTAGTCTTAACTTGTTCGCTTTCCACACGTTTATAGTCCTGGATATTATATATATTTTTTCTTTACACTGAGTTCACATTAGACGCGTTTGGGCAACTTTAAAACTAGCTTCATAGGATATAAGCAAATTATGAATGCAAAGTATTTGTATAATTATTTTTATAATTTAAACATTTTAAATTCTGAAAATTATTCTCAACTTTAAATAAAGTATATAAATTATAATTTAAATTAGTAAATGTATCAGTAACAAAGTTACAGTTTATGTATATGATATTGTCTACGTCTTATAAGCTTAACGGTGACTGCGCTGTGTGGAATCATACGTTTAATAAAAATGTAAAGGTTACTTAGACCATTTCGACCTGACCTAACAGACCATAACAGAGATCTTTGTCAAGAAGGTTTATAATACGCGTAAACTAAATCACATGATTATGGTAATTTCTATAATCTGTACTATTTATTTATTAAAACGCTTACCTTTCGCTTAGAGTGTTGTATTCGCATATCCCTCACACTTTCCGCCTCGCCAGGCGGCCGCTCGCCCCACACTTTATAAGCAATACGACTGTACGAACAAATGAGTACTGTTAGCGGCAGTGCGAATTGGAGGATCAGTAATGCGTAAGTTTTTTGTACACTCTGTCCAGGATAAGCCCATTTCTCGCTACAAATATACCTAAAATTAAAAAATATATGTATATATTTTGCATAATTTCATGAAATCGGCTCTAAATATCAATCAGAAAATTACACTTCATTTATAAGATAACAAATGTCCCTTTATATAAAATCTATTGTTGGTAATATTATTATTACATACATATTTAAAAAAGTAAGAAATAACAATAAATACATAAACCAAGACTTTGTACACATGTGACCTGACAGGAGCAGCCAAGTGCCTCGTTGGTCTATTGGCTATAAGGCCGCAGATCCTTAACGACACCGAACGTTAACAGTGAGCGTCTAATGTAAATGTAAGCCGTTCAGAAGGCAACCGTGAGCGTTTAAAATGGCACTAAAACGATATTGCCAAGTCGTTCGCACTGCCTGTTTTCTGTTAGAACGACTAATTTTAAATGTGTTACTCCAATTGAAATAATAATACAACTAAATACGAATAATAAAAATATATCATCAATTTTGGTTGGTTTAAGTTATAAAAAGTCTTCGGAATTCTTTCTAAGCTTGTTAATCCATAACAAGTATCTTTACCTTTTTTGAAGTGAAAACTTCTTTAGGCGCGTTGCGCTGGTTTATCGTAGGGGAAAGACTCGTGGCTACGCGCCACCAATATGCTAATGTTAATAAAATAAAAGTTACTCTAGCGCTAAGTTCAAAATCTTAGTCCGTTGAGAGTTATGCATTACTAAACACGTCAGTTTAATAATAGTCAAAAACAATGTTTTTCCCCAATGTAATGAATTGATTCTCGTAGCATGTACCGTTATCAACAGTCACAAGGAGCTTTTTAGGTTGCTTTTATTTATTTAGTAACGTATTTGTTCATAAAAAATCACAATTTTTTATTCCTACTGTGCGTTTGCTATGACCTCATTAACAATAAGGCTGGTCCTACAAATCCCTCATGCTTGGCAAACCCTAGGTACCAAACAAGTGACACATCTTTATCTTTTGGACACTTAGAAAAACTATTAATGGAGTCCAAAAATATGGTGAATAATAAAAAAAATGAAAGACGAGGCGTATTAGTTATTAATTGTTAACACGTGTTAAAGACCAATGCGGATTACCTGCGCGAAAAAAGCATTATTTGGCTATTACTTCATCTGCCATATTTAATGAAGCATGACTCTGAAAGGACTGAGATTTAAAACTTGTAATCTAACGATACATTAAATTTAACTATTGGTGGAGGACCAAAATTTGCATCCTCCTTTATGTAAATACGGGGGTCAAAGTTGCTCACGTCCGTAGGTCTCACCAAAGACAGGTTTCATCCCTCATTACCCTACACGTGGCCCCTGGGTGGTGCTAATTGAGCAACATATTTTAGGTGGGAGGCTCCGGCCGTAGCTAGCATTACCACCCTGCGAACAAAGCCGTACCGCCATAGCGATTTGTCCAGTGGCTAGATTCACATTGTCGCGCAGCATTTCGTGTTCCGGTGCGAAGTTTGCAGCAGCTTACCATGGGGGATTGGGTCTGTATAGTTGTGCTCTGCATTTGGTGACAGGTTCTGACCGTAGTCACAGTGACGCCGGGCGGCTCAATCTGGAGGGCAGCGGGATCCGAAGCACGGTGCACCGCTGGCCGACCGCAGTTAGTAGGGGGCCCAATTAGTAGGTTCGCCATCTACGAAAGGCTGCCCCGCCAACTTGCGAAAAATCCTGGGGTGGTTTCCACCGTGCTGGTCGGCGACCAGAGAGAGGTCCCGGTGGCGATTCCCAGGGGGGTTCGGGCGTCCCCGCGGTCTCCAGTTGAGTCTACCATCTCCGTCTCTGCGGTAAAAGTCACGGTGTCCAAAATGCGGCACCTCGTACAACTTCCATTTCCCCATACCTATCACGCCCACAATATATGAGTTATAAATACAGCAAGAAGAAAGTTTCACAGCGGCTGCACCACCTCTCATTTTCAATGCATCTCTCTAATATACGAGGTTTGCACTCCAATCTCTTTGCGGTCCACCACCAGCTTGAGACCGCCATGCCGCACTTGCTCTTTCTCACGGAGACACAAATCACCAGTCCAGCGGATGTAGCGTACTTACAGTATCCCGGATATTCTCTCGAGCACTGACCGGTTTTCAGTGTCAGTTGCAGCTCCCTTGGGCACTTCTGATCATTGTGTGATCAGGTCGGTCTTCAACTTCTACTCTCTGGACTCCGGTCCCACTGGAACCAGACGGGTGTGGCGATACAAGTCGGCAGACTGGGACGAGATTCGACACTTTTTTGCATCCTACCCTTCGCGGCAGATATGCTTCTCTTCCACTGATCCGTCGAGCTGCGAACAAGCCATATCTAAAGTGATATGTCAGGCTATGGAGTTCTTTATTCCATATGCTGACGTATCACTGGATGGCAAGATCCCTAGATGGTACAACGCTGAGTGCGCCGCAGCTGAGGCCCGTAAAAACTCAGCGTTTGTAGATCGCATCAATTTGAGATTGGAAGAGGTTTCGAATTGGGGCGATGATAACAAAGTCAAATTTAATCCTGCCAAGACTCGAGCGTGTTTGTTTACTGCCAAGTGGAGTCCATTCCACCTGACTCCGACTTTCCGGAATGTATCTGTACCCATCACCGACAGTATTGAGCTTCTAGGAGTTACATTAACATCCAAATTCAACTTTGGACAATACATTGAATCCAAAGCTAAAACTGCTGGTAAAAAACTTAGCATCCTCAATAAGGTCAAACAGTACTTCACACCAGAACAGTTTTTGACTCTATATCAAGCCCAAGTCAGATCGTGCATGGAGTACTGCAGCCATTTATGGGACGGCTCTGCTAAGTACCAGCTTGATACTTTAGATTCAGTGGATCGTCGTGCTAGAAGACTCATTGGCGACCAGACACTGGTTACAAAACTCCAGACCTTAGAACATCGTCGTAAGGTTGCCTGTCTGTCGGTATTCTACAAGATATATTTCGGCGAGTGTGCTCAGGAACTATTTGATTTGGTTCCCCCGTCATCTTTTTACCAAAGAACTGCGAGGCATCGAAAGGATCTGCACCCGTACGTGGTTGACGTTGACGTATTTATGACACGTACGAAACGATTTGCTTCCTCGCTTCTGATACGCACCGCCAAGGTCTGGAATACCCTCCCGACCTCCGTTTTCCCCACCACCTACAATATGGGTACCTTCAAGTCCAGAGTGAATAGGCACCTTCTAGGCAAGCGCGCTCCATCTTAGACTGTATCTCACTTTCCATAAGTGCCAAATTCATTATAAAAAAGTTCGTCACTGTCTTCATGCGCGGTGACGATTGTACCACAAAACAGACTAATCCATTACCTACGAGTGCTATTAGAAAAATAATACCGTAAATTACGAAAACGAAAGTTTGGAAAATCAATGTCGATAAATAATCTTCCGGTTGTGTGTCTAAAATGCAAACGAACTGATTTTGTTCCGTATAATTGAAACCAGATCCATTCATCGATTCGTATCCATTGTTTTCAAATACAGGTACCGCATTCTCTTTTACATTGTTCGGATGATTCATTTTGATTTGAATCTATGCTTTTCATCGATGCTAACGTTGACTTGATTTTATCTGTACGAAAAAAATGATACTGTGACAACGCATTTTGAATGATAAAATACAAGTACAAGTTTTATACTACATGGGTGTGAATGTAAAGGAAAGTAATTTATTTATTTATTTAATAAAGGAAAACAACGGCATGATACAAAATATGTTGACATTAAAAATACAATATACAGACAATAAAGCCAGTTACTGTTTTCCATTGAAATATGCAAACCTAATAACAGTTAACAGAAGTAGCAACACAAATTTTTGAAAAATAAAATGTAAAAGTAACAAAATAATAATGAGTTAAAACAAAACAGTACAATTCGATTAGGCGACAAAGACTATGTTGTAGGTGAGTGTGGCTATGCAGTTACGCTGTTATTTGTGTGTGTATGAATGATTGTATGTGTTAAGTATTTTAGTGTACGCGTTTTTGAGTGAGTGTGATTGGTAAATTGAATTTTGAGCGCTAAGAATATATTATTTAAATGCTTTAATTGACCGATTCAATATATCAATGTGTGAGTACTCATTGATATATTGAATCGTCTTTTATTGTCTTTTATATAGTGAGAAAACGCGTGATAGTGTAGAGTTTACAGCGTGACGCGTATTGGATAGAGGGACGTATAATATATTCGAATATGTATTACGAGTTCGCTTGTTAGGTACATTAAAAAGAATACGCGAGTGCAACTCAGGGGAATCTATGTTACCAGAGACCAAAACCTAGAAGTTTATAGGCCTTATTAGTTATAAAGTCTATGTGATGATTTAATAATAGTTTCGAGTCTAGGAGAACACCTAAATCACGAATCAGGCTAGTTTTCTTTAAAGGAACGCTACACTAATATTATTTTAATTTTATAATAAATTAATTTTGACCTTGAACTTGAACTTGACCCTTGAACTGAAACTTGACCCTTCGTATGCCGTATCACACACCATGGGAAAAACTGTATCTGCCACCGATTTTATCAAGTGAAAAAGAAAGAAAAAATATCGTACGACCTACGAAAGTGATAATTTCTGTCTCTTTCATAGGTCGCACGCTATGATATACACGCTATAGCCAGATGTAAACTTTATTTTGACAATTTTATCAAAAGTTTTTGTATACTCTTCTATCACTATCTCTGATATCCAGACCATAGATCCACAATCTAGATTTTACGATTAGAGTTAATGATGTAATAAAAATATTGCATTGAATTATGCTATCACAGGCTGGAAGAATATTGAGCATCAGTAGTTTTAGGATTATTCTCGGCTATGAACGTAAAATTGGTAAAAAAACATCTTTACATAAACCAATAAAATAAAGTTAAACCCTTGATATAATCTTACATTGAGTCCATTGAACATGTACCATATCTGCCCACTTTGGCATAAAACCTTATGAATTCCTTGAAGGTGAAATAGTCTTTTTATTCAATAAGTAAACACAAAATATTGGCAAGAACAAGGTAACGTCATCGGATAAGGTAAGTAGCCTCGTCAACATTTTTCCTCAAGCCTATGATAAATTATCTTAATTGAGAGCAAAATTGCTAATCTTTAACTTGATTTTGCAAATGTGAATCCAGTTCATGGTGAAAAATATAATATTGTATGTATATATGTACATAAGGTATAACTTAAAGGGTTGATTAATAATAATCATTAACATTACGTGTTTTTTTTCTCGATAAAAAAAAAAAACATTACATTTTTTATCGAGAAAAAAAAACACGAATGTGTCACAAATATGTGTCAGTGATATTTATTAATACTTTTTATTATATGTAGTTTAGATATAGATAGTTTTGTATTATTGTGTTAAAAAGAATGACATGATCAAATAAGATAATCTTCCAAAAGATTTTCCAGGAACTAAGCTCAAAGTTCAAACTAAGCTAAAAAAGCTCAAGCTAAAAAAAAACATTACATTTTTTTATCGAGAAAAAAAACACGAATGTGTCACAGATATGTGTCAGTGATATTTATTAAATACTTTAGTTTATTGAGACCAAAACTGGAAAATTGTTTTAATTTACTCATAATCTAGTTTACATTAGAGTTTCATTAGAGTATTTTTGTTACACATATTTTAAAGAAAAAAATTGGCGCTTTACATTGTCTTTTTACATTCCAACATTCATCCAAATTAAACACTTAAAATTTATACTGTTTCGCTACCGTAACTTCATAGTAATCTTGAAGACGAGATTCGGGAGGAAACCCTTGCTTGCCACGTAAATTCATTGGTATGATGAAAATCTTTTCCATTATACTTTTATCCCACGTGGCAAAAAATATTTCAAATGTGTCTACCAAAGCAATTGGGCCTGATGTTCTATGCAAGTTTTCTTTTTACCATAAAATGTTAAGTTTTCTCAGACAGACATGGTCCACGGAACTTCTACACCTTTTCATCATTTACATCATCGCTTCCACTCTGAAAAACCTATGAAGGTCTGTTTCGAATTTATCTGTTACGATTGATTATTACGACGGTGGTAAAATAATGAGATTATTTGACATGCCAGTTACGTTGCCCTCATATCGTTGTTTTATTATAACTTTCTTAATTAGTACAGTCAGCGTCAAATAATTAGAGACGCTCAGAGTATTCAAATAAATAGACGCGGTGTTTCTCTAAATATAAGAAAGAAGAAAAATCTTAAGAGATGCTAATAATTCGATATGTATCTCATAATGCGATACTTACGGATATTCCTAGTTCATTTGAAATATCAGTTACGGAGACACCTTCCTTCTTTAAAAATACAATTTGATGTTTTGTGGAGTCACTAATGCGATATGTAGACATATTTAAGCATGAAACGCTATTGTTACTGCTACTAACTTTCTTTAATATTGCACTTGATATTGATATAACTGACAGATAATTGACATACAATGATATATAAAAGAATGACATGTAAACAATACTAGATTGCCTAAAGAGGTTTTCATCTTTGGGAAGCCGTTTAGGTCTATAATATGCTAGTTAATTTTTCTAATGTGTTCCGTATTTTTGAACACTCAGAATGCTTGGATACCATTGACGAGATGACTGTAACCATATTTATGGCGTTTTGACTGAAACGATCTATATGACATTTTAAACGTCTCGACCTTTTGAGCGAGTATATTGTTGACAACAATAAAGGAACTTTGTTTGTACCGATATTATTGACTTTTTGGTTGCGTCTATTTATTTGAATACTCTGAGCGTCTCTAATTATTTGACGCTGACTGTACCTATAAAAACTCAAATTTAGTATATATTTTGGAAAGATAGCTTAAGTTTATATTTGAGTATTACTAGGATTACATAATATCAGCTTACCGTCGTCCACTGCTGGACGAAAGCCTCCCCCATAGAACGCCAACCATCCCGATCTTGGGCAGCCCGCATCCATCCCGTACCTGCCACCTTTTTCAAATCGTCGGTCCACCTTGCCGCAGGGCGTCCTACACTACGTTTGCCTAAGCGTGGTCTCCACTCTAACATGTGTCGGCTCCATCGGCCATCGATGCGTCTGGAGACATGACCAGCCCACTTCCACTTCAGCGTGCTAATTCTACGCGCGATGTCGGTGACTTTAGTTCTCTGGCGAATGTCCTCATTTCGGATTCTATCTGCCAGAGAAACCCCAAGCATCGCACGTTCCATAGCTCGCTGAGCGACCTTGAACTTGTGGACCAGTCCTACAGTGAGTGTCCACGTTTCGGCGCCGTAAGTCATAACAGGCAGGACGCACTGATTATATACCCTGGTCTTAAGTGACTGTGGGATCGACGATTCAAAAATATGACGCAACCTCCCGAATGTTGCCCAGCCCAAACGTATTCTTCTTTTGACCTCCTTCTCAAGATTGTGCCGGCCAAGTTGTATAGTTTGGTCCAGGTAGATGTATTCCTGCACAACCTCGAGTGTCTCGGGGATATATGTTGGTTGATCATAATTTTAGTTTTTTCTAAGTTCATCCCCAGACCCACCTGTCTTGAAGAATCGCTTAGGCTGCTCAGCATCTCTTCTAAATCTTGCAGAGTTTCCGCCATGATGACTATGTCGTCAGCAAATCGCACATGTGTAATGTGTAGGCCATTTATATTAATGCCGCGTCCGTTCCAATCGAGCGTCTTGAAGACGTCCTCCAATGCATTGGTAAAAAGTTTCGGGGAGATAACATCCCCCTGTCTTACCCCGCGATGCAATTGGATTGGTCTTGTGCTCTGATCTTGTACTTAGACGGTCATGGTTGCGGCTTCGCACAAACACTTTAACACCTGGACATACCGAAAGTCTATTAGGCATCTCTGCATCGATTCCAGAACAGCCCAGGTCTCGATGGTATCGAAGGCTTTTTCGTAGTCCACAAACGCTAGGCATAGAGGCTGATTATATTCCTCGGTCTTCTGTATCATTTGCCTAAGTGTGTGTATGTGGTCTACGGTACTGAAGCCTTTTCGAAACCCAGCCTGTTCAACGGGCTGGAAGTCATCGAATTTTTGGGCGAGACGATTCGTGATTACCCTCGAGAACAACTTATATACGTGACTTAAAAGTGAAATGGGGCGGTAGTTTTTCAGAAGAGCTTTATCACCCTTCTTAAAAAACAGCACCACCACACCTCTACTCCATGCCTATGGTGTAATACCATTGTGGAGGACGGAATTAAAGATCTTTACCAGCTCTCTCAGAACTGGTGTTCCTCCCGCTTTAAGTAATTCTGAGGTAATTCCCCTGGAGCCTTGTTGTTTCCAAGTTGTTCGAGAGCAATCCTAATCTCACCCAAGTCGATGTCGGGAAGCTCGTCAGATAGATGGCGTGTCAGTCTGATTCTTGGGTCATCCGCGCTGTGGGACTCAGGTGGAGGCACTTGTGATGAGTATAGATTGCTATAGAACTTTTCGACTTCAGCTAGAATCTCTGGTTTTGAGGTGACGGTTGTGCCTTGTGTTGTTCTGAGTTTTGTCAGGTGACAATAGGAGGTATGCGACTTTGCAAGAACCTTTGAGCCCCTATTGAGTGCTATAGCATCTTCAATTTTTCGGGTATGCGCTCGTCTTGTGTCACGCCTTATTAGTTTTTTAACCTTCCTGTTAAGTGCCTGACACTCAGATGCCGTCATATTCTGTTGTTCACGTCTTCTCGTCATCTCGTCCAGAGTCTCGCCTGAGAGCTTCGACTTACGTCCATTGCTCCTTTGTCGAAAGTGATTTTGACCCACCTCGCGAATGACACGTACCAGACTGTTGGTGGCGTCGTCAATGTCCTGCTCGGTTTCCAACATGGCAAATCGGTTCTGTAAATCCAGCTGGAAGCTTTCGCAACCAGCTTCAACCTGGAGCAAGGTTGGTCTAAGAGTCGACTTCATTAGCCGCGATCGTTCGATTTTAGGGTTAATATTCAGGGTGCCTCTTACCAGCCGGTGATCACTTCCAGTGTTGACCCTGTTGATCACGGAGACATCCCTGAATATTTGGCGCTTATTGGATAGAATGAAGTCGATCTCATTCATTGTTACGCTATCGGGGCTTCGCCAGGTCCACTTCCTTTGGGGCTTTTTCTGGAAAAATGAGTTCATCAGAAATAATCCCTAGACCTCTAGGAAGTTTACCAGCATTTGTCCCCGATGGTTTCTGTTCCCATAGCCGAATTTTCCTACCCTCGATTCACCATCTTCTTGTACTCCCACTTTGGCATTGAAGTCACCCATAACAACTGTGTAGAAGGTACTGGTACGAGACATAGCTTTTACTATGTCTTCGTATATGGCTTCGACTTCTTCGTCAGTGTATGTGGACGTTGGGGCATACACTTGTATAACCTTCAAGGCATACCTCTCGGTTATCTTTAAGACAAGGTATGCCACCCTCGCTGACACACTGCCAACCTCCATAACATTGCTTCTGAGTGACTTGTGGATCAAAAAGCCGACGCCACCTTGGGATGGTTGGTGTCCTTCTCGGAAGTAGAGTAAGTGACCAGCATCTAGTGTTATCGTGTCCTCGCCCTGTCTTCGGATTTCCGATAGACCCACTATATGCCAGTTAATACGACTTAACTCTACTTCCAATTCTGTAAGATGTTCGTCCAGCCGCAGAGAGCGTCCATTGTACGTGCCCAGAAACAGTCGCCGTTTGTGGACCCTGCCGTAGCCCGGGGATTCTTAGCACCCCCCGTCACACCGTTACCATGACCGGTACCGTGGCCAGGGATAGTGTGACTACCGGGAATTGGGGGCCGTGCATTTGTGTTGTCGCTCATTTGGGGGGTTTGTTGCCTTAGTCACCACGCTTGGCAGGCGGGTTGGTGACCGCAGTAGCTGGAAATTTTTCGCTGATAGCGCTGCTGCCCGCTATCAGGATTTACATTTTCGGATTCCAGCATTTGTGTGGTTATACCGCCACGATATCGGTCGCCAGAGCCTCGTTCGTTGATCAGCAGGATGCACCACGGGCAGGTGAGGTTGACGGTAGGGAGCCTAAGGTCGTTGTCGACTCCCCTTATATCCCTTAGTAGGATTACATATTATTAATTTATTGATTGTTGATGATTATTTAGTTTGCTTTAGAGTTTGCTGAAAATTGTAGTAGCGATAAGACGGCAGCTGAAGCCAGGCAATTTAGTTCATGGAATCGATAGCGTATAACATACGTATAAACTGAAACTGCTGGTTTCTAGTATTTTTATTTTCCCCTCTCATAACCATTTAATGACAAATATATCTATTTTGTCTAGGAAATTGCTTTGTAAAATCGAGCACTTCTATTTGTAAACCATTCAATCTAAGCATATTTGCCAACGCAAAAATATTTTGAAATGCAATATTTTTGTTAATACCGCATACTCAACTGAATTAAACCGAGGTCGTGTTTATCTGCATGGATATTTGTAAATTCATTTATAGTCTATTCCAATCACAATAGGAGTAACTAAAACCGACCATAAATTTAAATATTCCATGTGATTTACTGATAATTCCGTTATATTATGCACTATAGATAGTACTTGATTAATATATCTTCATTTGTAATACAGCAATATTCCACTTAACTACTTAATTCCATTTTAATTTTACTTCCAAAGTTTCGAAAACAGTTTTGCCGACATTCAAGACGCCATTTTTTGATGAACTGACAATGATTTTTATTTTTTATTAAATAGATATTTGTTTATTAATTTTTATATAATATGTAATATCAAATATTTATAAAAAATTGAAAATCTGGTAAAGGTGTTATTATCATGTAACGCAAGAAAACGAAAAAAATTTATTCATTTTATTAACAATTTTGCTAACAAAACACTCAAAATATTGATAAATAAGATACTTTTATGCATAGCAAAACTCAATTTATAGCATTGAAAATATTATACGAAAGATTAAAGACATTCATCTCTGATCTTTCGTATAATGTGTACGGGTGATTATTCGGAATTATCAAGTTTTATTTTAAGACCTGGCTTTGTTTAAATCGACGGTGATTATTTTGTATTTTTATATACAAATATTTTAAAAAAATGAATGGTTAAAAATATATTTCAATATTGTTTACTTAAAGTTGATAGTCATTTTAGCTATTAGGTAAAATAAGAGCGTTGAGAGCTCCGAAACGGAATCAGATTAAGTTTTTGTTTAATAATTGTTTTTATTTATTTTATCTGCAATCCATATAACATATATCTAATAAAATTAATATAAAATAACCTATAAAAATAATGAAATATATCATTCCTTACTCAATCATTCATCATTAGTTCAAGGGCAAAGTTGTTTATTTACCTTATTTCCTATTTCCATTCGAAGCCGCAACCATGACCGCCCAAGTACAAGATCAGAGCTCAAGACCAATACAATTGCATCACAGGGTAAGACAGTAGGATGTAATTTCACCGAAATTTTTTACAAGTGCATTGGAGGACGTCTTCAAGATGCGATTAGAATGGACATGACATTAATGTAAATGGCCAACACATTACACAACTACGATTTGCCGACGACATTGTTATCATGGCGGAGACTGCAAGATTTGGAAGTGAAACTAAACAGCCTGAGTGATTCTTCGAAACAAGTAGGTCTCGGGATAAACATTTTGAAACACATCGAAAAGACCAAAATGATGGCAAACCAACATGTATTCCCGAGGCCAGTGGTCGTAAATGGTTTTCCACTTGGTACAAGTTGTGCAGGAATACATCAACCTGGGCCAACTACACCCTGGGACTGAAACGATCGCCTCGTTTATATAATTTTGCTAGTGTTGTATATGTATTGTACCTCTTGAAAAGATGAGATATAAAAATAAAAAAAAACCCGCTGAGTTTCTTTCGCCGGTTCTTCTCAGGTCTGTGGTGTTTATTTCCGAACCGTGGTAGATTTATGACAATCCATAAGCAAGTGTAATGCTTCTATACTGATTAAAGATTTTTGACTTTGATATTTTTATTCCCCTCCTCTTACGACCCGGGTTCCTTCAAACGAGGCGTGAAGAGGCATCTTGCGGGCCGGCAAGGCGAGGGCGGCTAGTGCAGAACCTTCTTCCCGACTATACTGGCCGTCCTCGCGATTGGACTCTACTACCACTTAACATCAGGTGGAGTAGAGTCATTTGCCCTCCTGGCTAATATAAAAAAAAAAAAACCGCAAAACAGTAGTACTTCGTATTGTTGTATTCCGGTTTGAAGGGTGAGTGAGCCAGTGTAATTACAGGCACAAGAGACATAAAATCTTACTTCCCAAGGCGATGTAAGCGATGTTTAACATTTCTTACAATGCCAATGTATATGGGCGTTGGTGACCACATAGCATCAGCAAATCCCTGCTGCCAATTAGTTGCAATCTTCACAGTTACGTTTGTCTGGAGAAAATAACAAATCACATGGGTCGATTGAAGGAAATTGATGATTTCATTATTTGTGTATGCGTTTTAATGTAACGTTAATTGTTTCAAGTGCTAAAAAAAACGTCCCTTCAAGATTAAAAATATGCTACGCGTTTCATTGCGCATTTTACCTCTCATTAATTCAACTCAAATAACGATCATATGATTCCTTTATTGTACTAAAATAAACTGAAAAAAGTGTAAACTCAATAAGATGAACGAAATGTGAATGCATAAAAAACGCATTATTTTCATATACAAGATGTCCGACCTGCAACTATAAACTATCATTTATAATATAAAAATTCAATATTGATATGATTAATAATTTTTCAGTGAATTCGAAAACACAAACAAACTAAACAACTACATTTTTCTACTGTAAAAAATTAACTTATCTACTGAAATCTGTTTCATGCAAATACTATTTTAAACACCAATATAAATTTCTCAGTCTACAGACCGATGAAAATTTAATTTTAATTTTTTTTTAAATTCCATCTCAATCTTCTTCCTTTTATACTCGTACTAAGCTTTTTAAAATTCAAGTCAAGTGATTTAGCTGGCTTACTACTTAGTGTTATGGATACCTGTGTTTCGTGTAAATATATACTTACACATATGTGTATGTACTGTTACAAATATCCATACTAGCATATGAGGACACATTTTTTATAATGTCATTATATATTATATTAACAAGATATTGTTTATTAATTAATTTTATCTTATAAACTTTACATATTAGTTAGCCCATTTGCCGCCTACCTATTTTAAATAAAAAAGGAATCTCCCTATAGCAATATCAATCTTATTAATCTCGTGTAATAAGATTATGGAATACATAAGTTACTTACAAAAACGAGTCATTTAATAACATTTTATTTATCTATAATAGGCAGCCAAACTGTAAGTAAGTGGTCAACACCGCCAACACACATTGACGCTGTAAAAAATTATTAGTTCACCCCCGACCTTGGTAACTAAGAAGTTATGTCCCTTGTGCCTGTAACTATTAATATTATAAATTCATGAAGAATGTTAAATAATGTTGTCGTTGGAAATTATAAATAGGAGAACGATAAAATTAAAATAATATATAAACATATAACGAAGCACTAAGTTATTATTGGACTCCGTATTTATTTGTTTACATTGTCGGCGAGTCGATATTTTTTTATCGAAAATTATAGGTTATGTATGATAAAAACTGGAAAATCCTATTAGCTTCTGGATTTTAATGCAATATAAGGTTCCGTCATGCTATGGTATAAATAAACATCACTGAGAAACTATATTTAGGGACAAAACCATCGTACTTACGCGTGAAAACACACGTCGGCAATTTTCTTCTTGCTATCGCTTTAACATGTAATAATACGACAATGCAACCTTGTATAACTTTCGATCGTTTTCTCATATGAAAATAAGCCAGAATTGAACGATAAACACAGTGAACGCACCAACTGTCAAACAAATACGAAAACTGATTACGCGATAAGGGACAAAACATTTGATAAATCTATCTCTGTCTAAATACAAATGGCGTAACGCAATTTTCGTTCTCTTACTTGTGTAAGTGAGAAGAAAAACGTCATTGCGTCTATTAGTTTCTGTCTACGGGTGGACAAACGTGCTAATGGGCCACCGCACATACGTCAGGCGCCGTAAGTAAACATCCCTTACATAGTCGACGCCAGCAACGACATACTATAACTAATATGCTATGTCCGTTGTGCACTGGCTCGCCAGTGTAATATACAGGCATTTGTAATTGGTTTATTAGGGACGGTTCACTGTGGGCAAAGATAGATCATAATGGAACGTATGAATAGTTTTCCAATACAAACGATGCTGTTGCAGACTCTTTTTATATGGAACTGAAAATTTCGTTAACGGTCGAGCGTGACCTCTAAGTATTTAACTATAACTTTGGATTTCCACGTGATCGGTTGATTTAATAGTGTTACATCTTCCGGTTACGAGTGAAATGTATTGCTACCCTTTTATCTGCGTCGACATTGATTCTCCATTTTCTTAACCAATCGCCTAGTGCGTTGCTTGCGGATTGGAGATACTTGATCATGACTGTCATCGAAGCGTGGTCGTGTATAATGTGGTACCATCCGCTCAGAGAACTAGTTTGACTTTTTCTGTCATAATTGGCATATCATTCGTGAGCAGCGGGTATAGGGCGAGGCGAAGACAAGGTGCCTTCGACTCGGTAACGTAAAATAAGTAGTCTCGTTTGCTGAGAACGAACTGCTCTAGCTTGATTATTAAAAAGTATTAATGTATTGTATACTCAAAAATAGAATATTCAAATATGATTAACGAGTTAAATTCATGCAATTCGGTTATAAACGGTTTTTAACGAATCCTAATTTGAGCTTGGGTCGTCCAAGAATTTTTATAAATTAAAATGAAATTAGTTTATTAAGTTAAAACTTTACTGTGGGCAAAGTTAGATCATAAGGAGCCATAGGTAAAACAAGCGGCATACGTGTATCACTAATTATATTTTATGCCAAAGCTAGCCTACCTACGTAGGATGGAGGACAGATTTATCGTAGAAGATGTGCCGTAATTTATCTTTAATAAACAATTTATTACATGTTTTGTAAATTCATTGCAATATTGTAGTGTATAGTGCTTCGATCACTAATAAAAACTAGATACACAATCAGCTTCAAAAACCGTACTCACCAAATGAGCACCCTTTTGAACATTTGGCTACGCTTTTAATTTAGTACCATTCGGACGCGCCGACAGTAAACACGCATCGATGCTCTTTCAAAAATGCAGAAATCACACGTTTAGATTATTACCATTATTTTCTAAAAGTCTCAAAAATAATTATTAAAAATCAGTAGAACCTTACACTCGACCATCCTGATAACGTGACCATGGGGTCACGTTATCAGGACACGTCTCAGGTGAGAACCTTACACTCGGTAAATTGACTTATCATGAAAAATAAACAAATTAAAACCACAAATAAAACTATCGTAATTTATCTACATGTAAAAAAATACAATACATTATGATTTTTTTTTTTTATATTTTCCGGGTGGGCAAATGACTCTACTCCACCTGATATTAAGTGGTAGTAGAGTCCAAACGCGAGGACGGCCAGTACAGTCGGGAAGAAGATTCTGCACTAGCCGCCCTCGCCTTGCCGGCCCGCAAGATGCCTCTTCACGCCTCGTAAAGAGACGTGAAGCGAGCGACGTATTGCCACGATAGGGATGGGCAAAGTGTGGAGGCGTGCTTCCCCCGGCATTGGTTCAGCAGCCGTCTCCACTGGACCAACACCCATCGCGGCAATGCTCGCCCGGGCACTGGCTGTACGCTGGCTGACCTCGAAACGCGGCTGCAAGCCACTACACGAGATTTTCACCATGCGTACGGTGGTAACAAGCCAGGCGGATGTTTATCATCCTACCACCAGATGATATCCCGTAGTCGCCTCTTACGACACCCATGGGAAAGGGGCAGTGAAATGTATTCTTTCTCCGTCACTGCACGGATAAAAAACTTTCAGGATTCAAACTTTAGATAATTACATTAAAATAACCATATCACTATATAAACAAAAACTCATAGATTTACTAAACATTTGTCAACCATTATCCGTAAATAACTCAATTTCATAATTTTTCTTTAATCCTTAATACTAAATTATTATCAACAATTTTAGCCATCAACCATATAACAACCAACTTTTTCAACATTTTCAATCCTTAAAATTAGGTATGTACATGACGAAGACGGGTAGCGAACCCATCCATTCTCACTCCTGTCTCTCGCCAGTACATACAGCTATAGAACAAAGTAAAGTCGTGAACCAATCCGTTCTCACGCTTTACACTTGCTTAACCATAAACCACAGAACAAAGCAAAGTCGCCCGCTCACGCTTTACACTTGTTTAACCATGCAATAGAAAATCAAAGGTCAAGTTGCGAATCCATCCATTCTCGCTCTTGACCTGGAACAATACAAACACATTTTGTAGCCAAAATATCAATCAATCAATAAAATCAATTACAAATCACCGAAAAACATGACAAAATAGAATTAATAATTCTGATTCATCATCATTGCATTTCATATCACTATTATATCAAGTTCTAAGCAATACGGCTGCATTCGACCTGGTGCTACTGTAGTTTTCATTCCCTCAAAACCAGGAATAGGCTATAATCAGCCTCTTTACATCGATCATTTATACATATAACAAAAATGTAACTGATCGCTCTCTACATGGAAGAAATACGAGTAAACTATTATTAGGACCTTTATCAATGCAATAGAACCAATGTTTGTTAAAAGTTTGTTTGTTTGTCTGTGCGTTTGTGCGCGCTAATCTTATAAACGGCTTAACTGATTTGTATGCGGTTTTCACTAACAATTGTGGAAAACTTTACATAAAATTTAGTCTATTTAATTCAATCGGTTTGTAAATAGGAAAAATATGTCAATTTATAGAATCACGTTGAACATTTATTCGATAAAAATGCTATAAAACAAATGTTCAGTTGAATTAGCTGAAACTTTAGCTACCAATAAATGATAGTCTCTAAAATAATGATGATTGAATGTTTAAAGGAACAAAAAACCAAATTAAAAAAAAAATTCAGTTTCAGATATTTAGATTCTTCCAATGTAAGTTGAGCTCAGATCTGTATGATCAAACACATAAAATAGGATTCAGCTTATGCTGGACATTGTCGGTTAAACGCGCCCACGCTTATTTATATAAAGCGCGCCGAATACCGCGCGTCTAAATGACTGTACAAAGTCATCTTTAAAATACAACAACAATCAACTTTAAAATACTACCAGCTGTAGTAGCCATTTAGTATCTTTATTTACATATTTGGTACATATACATCCTTTTTAACAGAGCACTAACTCAAAAATAAAGATTTTATTTTTTATTTATGCTGTTGGCTACATCATTGAGTTATTTGCATTGAACGCACGTATCTCGGAGACGAATGGCACTCCCTGGTGACAGGGACATGGTTAATCCCTGTCCGTATTCGTTGTAACATATTCTATTAGGGTAGCAGCTTATTTAAAAAAAAACTGTACATATTACGAAAAAAAGAAAAATATAACAATATATTAATTTAAATTATTAGGATTTGTCTTAAGAAATGCCAAAGATTTTAAGAAACCGTCTACCAAAATTATATTATTTAACACACTTGTCCATCCTATCCTTGAATACAACAGTATAATCTCGAACCCACATTAAATGTATACATTAAATGACTAGAAAGCATCCAAAACGTTCTCTGTACCACTTGTCATAGAGTGAATCTAACTTTAAAAGTATTCCTACCTACTGCGATAGGCTTCAGCACTATAAGATGACCTCCCTAAACTCCAGAAGGATAATATCTGACATGCTTATGTTGCATGAAATAATAAATGGAACATTTGATTGTAGCGACTTGCTTCAACAAATTAATCTTAATGTATCTCTTATCTCGTAAAAACGTTTACAATCACTTTTATATTTCTACATCCAATTCAAATCTTGGAAACTATGCTAGCTATCCTACAGGTATAGGATAAATGGTTGTATGGAAGTCTGTGATTTTAAAGTAAGAAACACAAAATGTCATTCTGGTTAGAAAAAGTATATTAAGGCATTCTTTTTCCTCAGGGAACTTCCAGTGATATTTGTAGTTTCATATTTTATTGGGACCTAAATGGATTTTCACAGAAAATTGAAGGGACATTCAAATATGTCGGAATATATTCAAGGGAATGCTGTTTTTTCAAGCCCAACCTTATGTTGTCCTATCTAGATCCGAGCAAAAACCAATAAATACTAATATCCTGCAAAAATAAAACTAAAAATATAGCATGCTTATACTGAAATATTATTTGTCTGGTTTTAGTGATTTCTTTACGCTTTTTCATCAGGGAACTTCCAGTGATGCTTGTAGTTTAATATATTTTATTGTGACCTAAATGGGTTGACCCAAAATTTATTTTATACATGATCATATGCACAATTTTTTTCAAAATATTCAGGTTAAACAAAACTATTTAACCAACAAAACCTTATTTTTCTATACTAATATAATAAGGCTTGAGAGTTTGTTTGGTCGAACGCGCTAACCTCAGGAACTGATGGTTTTAATTGAAAAATATTTTAGTTTATCCATTTATCGAGGAAAGTTATAGACTATATAACATCACGCTACGACAAATAGGAGTGGAGCATCAATGAAAAATGTTGCAAAAACAGGAAAATGCATACACGCTATATGAGAGCTTCCGTTACGTGCGCTGCGCAAACGGTTAAACTCTTGAAAGAAAAATAAATATTACGTCTATCTTTTAAGGTTAACTTATTATAACCTTTTCTATAGTAATCAAATTTGTTTGAAAATAATATTTATTTGCGAAGTCATTTTTATTAACATGGCAATAATTTTTATAAAATATACCAAGGTAAAATTATACTGTTTGAGTAATTTTATAGTTTTGAAATATTTCAACAGCTGGTTAAGTAAGTTGTTTAAAAATACATCGTCTACATACACATTTAGATGTTTTATCTGCTTCTAGCGGGTAAACCGTAACTGACAAGCTTTTCAATGTTGTACTAATTTCTTTACACAATTCTGAGCGATTAGACTTGAAAAAAAATCTTTGAAATAAATATCCAGACATGTGATAGATCGGTATTAACTCAAATTAAAATATTTTAAGCGGTTACTTACGCGATTTTTTTATCCCACTTCTGAAGTGTGAGAAAACCCCAGTAAAACAATCCTTCACATTTACTTTAACATTTTATTCTGTTCTATGCGTATCTTGTTATATAATTCATTACTAATTAATGTTTTGCAATTTTATTACAATTTTTATCCAAATTCCTGCTATCACCGTGGCAACCATCGAACGAGTCAATTTATCCGTGCTTTGTTTCTTTTTTATATATCGCGTAGTTTTTTTTCGCTCAATAATTTCCAACCAGCGTTAATTTAGTTAAAAATAATACCATTAATATCTAAGTCTCAAAAATAATTATAAAATATCAGTAGAACCTTACAATTGTTAAATTAACTTCTTTACTGTGTCTATGAATATAGTAGTAAAATATTATTGATTTAAATTTTAACTGACTAAATAAAAGAAGGTTCTTAATTTGAATCGATTTTTATTTTATGTTTGTATACCATTTATTCCATAATTAATGGACAGTTTTGAATTATTCAAATTTATTTTTGAAAGATTATAATAGGCTCTGAAATTAGATGTATAAGAACAAAACCGACTAAAGTCAAGTTCTTATTTTTATTAGACCATCTAAAGGCTTGGTGGCATCGACTCCAAAGCGAGAATTAAAGAGTTATTATTACTTAAGAACTTAAGAACTTACAAAGACTTACAATTACTACATTTGATTAAATTGATGATGCGAGATTTAATAATGGTTTTTAGCTTTTCTCTAGATCCTGTGCGGTGTGGCGAATGAATATCTGTAATAATAGTACGTCAAAGATCCGAAGAATTCTTTTAGCCGACCCAACGAAGCGTTGTATGTTCGAAGCAAGTGATAAATATGTAACTATTTAGTGTCCTTTCCTATCAATAATAAATTATGTTCATAATACAAAATACACCTTTGACTTAATTACAAAAACTTAGAACTTTAAGTGATGATCTTAAGATTGAATTTGCATTAATGTGTTTTGTTTCAACTACAATTACATAAACACATTAAGGGACAGTTTTAAAATTATTTTTGTACGGGACTGTGTATCTTATTCTTATTAGTGATCGAAGGTATAGTGTAATATATAATAGTGAAAGGTAATCAATAATTTAACCAAATCATCTTTTTAAATTAATTATTTAACTAGTACGGACTTTGTTCATTCACACTAATTAAGGTAACAATAACAGATTTAAAGCAATTACAATAATTATACCCAATTAAGTTTAATACAAATACCGATCATTAAGGCAAAAATAGAATTACGACACAATAGCAATAGAATAACTGATATGATATAACGAAACTCACACACACCCAAAAATAAAATAAAATTGATTTATTCTAGGAACATGGTTTGCGAGTTTAAGCACTCAAACTTCAACTTTAAGCACCGATCTACAACCATGTTCTATAGTTATGCAAATACTAGAACTAAATAAAATATATACTGAAACTAATTTAGAAAATTATCAGTATTATATTAATGTATTTTGAGAATAATTAGATAATTATGATTATTATTCATTATATATTTTTAATACTAACTGAATAATTATGAGCAATTAATAATTATCCGATATTCGTAATAGATCAATATTGTACTGTCAGATCGTTCAAACTCTGATAAATTGATAAGACAATTGTAATATTAAGTGATTTAATATAATAATAAGCAAATCATTAGACGTAGTCACAGAGATGAAGTTTTAAGTCGCACAATACTTTTGATGCTACTGTTTTTGTTGCTAGTGCTCGCTCATACTAAGGATTTAATTTATAATCATAAATTACGTACTCCTTGTTCCTTTATGTTTTTCAATGACAGATTGAATGGGTAAAGAATAATTATATTTAATTAGTGTGATCTGAATGTGATGTGAACCCAACAACGACCGCAGTTCAAAAAACAATAATGTCATAGCTAAAAATTAAGATTAGATTTAATATTTTCATCAGTCAAAGACTTAATATCTTATGTATATACTAACTGACCCGGCAAACGTTGTTCCGCCATGTAAATGATATCTACTGAACATTTTGGATTTTAAATAAAAAGTAACGAATTTATTGTAAGTGTGGGGATGGGATCTATAAGAGAAAAAGGAAAGGAGCGCTTGTAGACGATAACCGCCGATAAAAACAAAAAAAACACCAACCATTCATTTTCTCAATTCAATGTATTTCATTAATGTAATGGACATTTTCATTGTTTGAGTAAAAGTTAAATTTGAAATGAAAAAAGTAATATATTTTTATCCTAAAGCAGTTAATTAATTTCGAAGAGCAGTTGAGTGTACGATATTTTCTGTCAGTCCGTCTTTAGCCCACACAAATAAGCTCGATGGTATGGCCACCCGAGAACATGCTGCGTATACTTGCCCGTGAGATAAACATGGTGTGCCGAAATCGAAGCCACAAACGGACATCGTTTGGCCTTGCGACTTATTGATTATCATTATACATATATGCATAAAGCGCCATCCTGCGAATTTTTCATGCGTTTATTTATTATTGTTTTCTTAGGTTATGTCTACGGATTTTGTGTGTGAGTGGCGGTTCATCGTACATTCGTCCCACATTATGAGAAAGAACTTTTGAAAAAGGTGGTCCGTTATTTGTTTTCTTTATATTGGTAAATGGTCACCCTCACCCTACGTGGATGGCATTGGCACTATAAAAATATTAACCAGACATCGCGAATGCGCTACCAACCTTGGGAACTAAATTGTCCCTTGTGCCTGTAGTTACACTGGCTCCATCGCCCTATAAGTCGGAATACAACATTAAATATTGCTGTTTGGCGGTAGAATATGGGATAAACTTAGTACATACAAATGGAACATAATCTCTGCGCTGGCTATTTTGCTGTCGCATCGTTGGCCATCACCATAATTTTTCTTTAATATAATTTATTATATAACATAATTTATATCTACATAATTTATATAACATAATTTATATCTTTAACATAATTTATAATAGAAAAATTATTCCTAAGATATTAATTTAAATAATTCCCTTTAATAAATCCAGTGAGGCAACCGCGTCTTTTTATTGCCTTTCAATGGATTTAATCATTAGCAACTAAGAGTTTCTATTAAAATAGACAAATTGAATTACTGCTACATATTTTTTGAAATATAGTTTAATATTTTACACAACTCGAGATGATTAATTTCACACAAACTACATATATAAACAAATATAGCCTATTCAAAGGTGGCGCTGTCAACAGAATACAAATGGAATTAAGTTTACTTATTGCATTAAATAATTAAATTCTATTCAGAATAATAATATTATTTCCAAAATATTTTATTTTGAAGGTTGCCAAAGTATGTCAAAGGGTTTAACCCTTTAACAATAAATTAAACATCAAAAATGTCTTTAAAAGTTTCAAACAATCAAAACAGAGTCTACTATAAATTAAATATTGTTATAATAGCTTGATAAATAATAGTCATTGATTTTGTTTTTTTCTTTCGATAGTTTTTTTGACGCTGAGCATATGATTATACTATCATTTCTCTGATTATACTGTCAATAGTAAACACTTGAATCATGTGTGTATTGAATGTATGTTTACTTGAATTAATTCAAGTTATTTATTAACTTATTTTTCAAGATTGCATTATTTACACTTGCTACAATTTCGGTTTCTTGACTCACTTTCTTTCGGAACTTTCCTCCATAAATTTGCGACGAAGACACGATATAAGTCCCGTGTAATTATAACGATAACAAAAACACAATATACGGTTGGGGAATGAGAGACACGTTGAGTGCCACGGTAGCATGCGAAAGCGATCCCGTGGCGCTCCTCGTTAAGACGGAAAGGGTACGGGGAGGTTTTAGTGGGTAGAACGGTGGCCTTCTGCCCCGTGAGTCCCACATAACCGTCCCGGTCGTGGACCGGGCGGTAGGCGTAAATGCAACAAAAAAAAAAAGGAGAGAAATATTTTTTCGTATGCGAATGGACTTCAGGAACAGCCTTGCTACTGGATACATGCCAATGAGCAAACCGTTCAATGCTTTTCAATGATTTTTTCGTCTGTTCTTTCTGCTCTATTACGCATGCTTGATGCTTAATTAGTTCGACGGTCCAAATGGGCCTCATTTGCGTCTTGCTGTAATTTTTCACAGTAAAACAAACGCACAAATAGACCAAATTGTTGTATTTACTGATAAAAACGATATTCAGATAATGTATTTGATCATTTGTATTTTACCAACCTTTTCAATATCATAAAACACGTTTATATTTCTTATCAATGAAATAAATCGTTAAATATTTTGCTAATTTTTAAATGTCACAATGACGCTTCTCGTGAATGACATGGATTAAAGTTCTATGAGATTCACTATAAGTAATTATTTTGATATTGTTCATATAAAAATACTAAAATCGTGATTACAAAATGGAATGATGGGTTAGGAGGGTGAAAAATTGGGGTTATATGTATTTTTTGACGTTAAATCTCAATAAAATACAAAATAAAAAAATAATGTCAAAAGAATAGAAAAAAAATCTGGATAGAGACACCCTTAACACCTAGCGGGATGAAATATACTTTACGACCGATTCTCATACCTCCCAAATATACATAACAAGTTTCATAAAAGTCGGTCTAGCCGGAGGGGATCGGAGGAGTTCGACCACAAACACCGTGACACGAGTTTTTTATATATTAGAAGAAGATTAGGTGCTTACACATGAAATTAGCGTTTTGTGGTACTGACCACTTTGATCTGAAATATCTCCTCTTTGGTTAAGAATTCCAAATTCAAATTTATAAATTCATTCAGCTGGTACATTTGAGTTTTGAAACAGTCATTCATTTGTTTTTTCCTCATTATATTTTTCTTTGGCGTCGCTTATTACCGCACAATGAAAACATGAAATACTACCGGTATTTACGAGTACGAGTTCTACCGTGGCAGCAGTGCTGCAGAAACAGCTCGAAGGATTAATGATGTATATAGCGCTGGTGTCGCAAAAGAAAGCACGGTACGTTTTTGGTTTCAACGCTTTCGTTCCGGAAATTTCGACCTTTAGAACCAACCCCGTAGACGGCCGGAGCCCAAAGGTGAAAATGAAGAATTTAAGGCTATTGTGAAAGCGGATCCATCACAAAGCACTTCAGAGATAGCTGCAGGCTTCGGGGTAAGTCATAAAACTCTATTAATCCACTTGAAGCAAATCTGGAAGGTAAAAAATCATGAATGATGAATACCTCATGAATTAAGTTAATCGAACTTGCAAACACGCGTCGACTGCTGTGTTACTTTGCTCAACCGACACAATAATGAAGGGATTTTAAATCGAATCATTACTTGTGATGAAAATTGGATAATGTACGATAATTGGAAGCGCTCGTCGCAATAATAATAATAATAGCTTCATTCTTCAGGCAACAAGGCCCATACTTTTGATACATGATAATTAAACATTTGGGGTGTAGTGGGGAGCCTAGTGTGAATACTTTCGGGGCTTCACTATAGTTGGACGGGATTACGACGCCTGGCCTAAAGTCTTGGGGAGACATGGAGTTGGCAATATGAACAGCAACGGTCAGCTGCTGCTCAGCTTATGTGCACAATTAGACCTAGCGATCACGAACACAATTTTCAGACTTCCAGCCAAGCACAAAACTACATGGATGCACCCAAGATCCAAACACTGGCACTTGATTGATTATGCTATCGTGCACCAAAAAGATATCTCCGAAGTCCAAATCACCCGCGTCACGCGCGGTGCCCACTGTTGGACTGACCACCGGCTTGTAGTCACTAAGCTACATCTCCGTCTTCTTCGTTTCCGAAGTTCCGAAAGAGCGAAACCTGCGTCTTTAGATGTCGAGAGTCTGAAAGATTTCGAGACTAGGAAGAAATATGCTGAAGCCTTGACCAGCGCACTTATGTCAAATGAAAGAACCGGTGATGTTGAAGCTGTTGGGGTTCTCTGTCTTCTCAAATATTAGACACTGCCACTGCTACTATAGGTCTAAAAGTCTGCAAGAACGAGGACTGGTATGATGAGAATGACGGAGTCCTTACTGAGGCAATTGACAAGCATCGGCGTCTTTTACAAGTGCGCAGCAGAACACAGCCAGGCCAACGCGTAATGGGGATCAAGCAAGGTGACGTGGAGCTGCGTAAGTTATCTCGAGAGATTAAGGATAAGTGGTGGCAGGACAAAGCGCGTCAATTGCAGTGGCTTGCTGACACTAACCAGCTAGGAGAGTTCTACAGTGAGGTTCGAAAGTTGCTCGGTACATCCCGCTTAAGAAAAGTGCCACTACGTCCAGTAACTGGCGATGGCCTTATTAAAAGCAAGGAGGAAGTACTCAGGCGTTGGGCAGAACATCCTGCTCAACGTATACCGAGAATTCAACCTGGATTACATTTATTCCTTACCTGATCTCTCTACTTTTATCAAGCTGGATGAGCCACTGTCACGTGATGAGGTTGTTTCTGCCAGCAAACAACAGCAGAGAGCAGGGTCGTAACATGTATCTTTGCTTTGTCGACCTTGAGAAGGCATTTGACAGCGTGCCTCGTGAAGCTCTTTGGGCTGTGCTAGGAAAATTGGGATGCATGGAGAAGTTTGTGCGACTAGTGAGACCACTGCATGACGGAATGAGGAGCTGCGTCACTATTGACGGTGAACAGTCGGACTTCTTCCCCGTTACCTGTGGGGTAAAGCAAGGATGCGTGCTGGCGCCCACACTGTTTGCCCTGTACTTTTCATTAGTAGTCCGCGATGTCCTACAGACGACTCCCGAGGGAGTTCGCGTCCGTTTCCGCACTGATGGCAGCCTCATCAATTTAGCCAGGTTAAAGGCCCGAACAAAAGTGTCTCACGCAATGATTACTGAGATCACTTATGCGGATGACTTATGTTTTGTGGCAGAATCCGCAGACGGCCTGCAAAAGCTCATGTCCGAGTTCCATGTGTCCTGCCGCAAGTTCGGCCTGAAGATCAGTGTCAAAAAGACAGAAGTGATGTCTTTGGATATCCACGGCAGTGAAACACTATTCATCAAACTTGGAGATGACGTACTAAAGCAGGTTGATCAGTTTCGTTACTTGGGGAGCACTGTTACATCCAAGTGTGAATTGGATGCCGAAATCAACAGCAGGATCTGTGCTGCAGCCGCGGCATTCGGCAAGCTGAATACCAAAGTCTTCCGCTCATATGACCTAAAACTGGCTACCAAAATTTCCATATATATGGCGGTCGTGCTACCTAACATTCTTTACTCTGCCGAAACCTGCACCGTGTACCGACATCATATTCGCACATTAGACCGCTTCCACCTTAAATGCCTACGCCAAATCCTGAATATCCAGTGGTCTGATCGAATGCGGAATTCAGAAGTGCTGCGAGTAGCTAATGTGGGTGGCATTGAAGCTTACCTTATGCGGCGACAACTTCGTTGGTGTGGTCACGTGTCAAGGATGGCGGATCAGTGTGTCGCTAAGCGCATCTTTTATGGCGAATTTGAGGAAGGCAAGCGTAAGCATGGCGAACAACTCCTTAGATACAAAGATGTGCTTAAGCGGCACATGAAAAAGTGCAGTGGGAGCAGCAGGCCGCCAACAGGGTACAATGGAGATCCAGCATTAAAGCGAGGATCCAAGAATTTGAAGTGAGTCGCCTTTCTGAGCTTGATGCCAGACGCGACCAGTTGAAAGACCGACCACCCGCGGCAATCAACTACAATTATATCAATGGAGTGCTCACATGCCCCCTTATGCGCGAGGATCATCAGTAAGAAGATTGGCTACATAAGCCACATGCGAGCACACGATCGACATCAGGCAAGGAGTTGAAGTGGTCGCCGTGGCCGAAATCGGCCGGGAGAGTATTATTATTATGAATTAAACATAACATTACGTAACATACATTAATAATTAGAATCACAATCATACTCACAATCACAAAAATAATAATAATTAATGTTAATAAGAATTAAAAATGAGCTAATTAATTGACATAAAAAAGAGCAAATAAAACATTTATTGAGATAAAATAAAATGGGAAATTAAATTGTAAATTATAATTATTAAATAAAAATGTAGCGGTAGCGGTGAGGGGTTGAATAACCCGAGACAGTACTGTGCTGTACTCTTCGAACGTAAGGTGCGCGTTTCCTATTACACGTCGAAGATGGTATTTACTCGATTTTACTCCTGCTTCCCATAGACCACCAAAATGCGGGGAATGAAATGAAATTTAATATTTTCCCTAGTTGCGAATTCTACAATATCAGAACTACACGTATTTAAACATTTTGAAAAACCATTCATAGCTCCTACAAAGTTGCGACCGTTATCAGAATAAATTTCTGCAGGCTTACCGCGGCGTGAAATAAATATTTTTAATGTTAATAAATATGCTTCGCTGGAGAGGTCACTGACTAGTTTGATAAGCCTAGCACCCTTACCGTTGCGGTTCAGAATGAGCACTGGCCCAACATAATCCACCCCACACCGAACGAATGGAAGACTGGGTGTAACTCGTTCCCTAGGTAAGTTACCCATCATAGGAGTAAGCGTATTACCTCTAATGCGTGTACAGGTAACACAACTGTGTACTACCTGGCGAGCTAAGTTCCTGCCTCCTACAGGCAATGGCGTAAATGAAAAAGTAATGCCTGTGCAGCAGCATGGGGAAGTTGAATGTGCTCATGGCGAAATACTAAAGTATCAAAATAATGTTTACTCGAAATTATAATAGGATGTTTTTTACTGTCAAAGTTCATCAGAATTAACTAAGCGACCACCTACACGCATTATTTTGTCGTCGTGTAAAAATAAATTAAATTTAGACAGACAACTTTTATTTTTAATAATACATTTATAAGACAACGCCCTATATTCATTCGGATAAGATTCAATTTGACATAATCGTGCTAATGTTTTATCAGCGTAGTCTACACTAAGCACGCTTATTTAGTTTATATCGACTATTATGAATGAAAAGCAATATATAGGCAGCAGCACGCCTCATGCGCTTAAACTGAGAAAATCGATGGAAAGGAAACAAAGGTAATTTATTACAATCTTGAGATACGAGCGCGGTGACTGATGACTTAATTTTAGGTAACTCGCGATGTTTGAATGAATTCCGAATTTCTATGTTCGTCTACAGGATTATTTTCACTACGCCATGGAACCTCGAGTGTAAGCTCATGAATTTCCGCAATCCTATTTTGAACAAACGTTTTAAGTTGACTCGGCTTCATGCGTAGCCAGCCTAAGAAAATCGTGAAATCGGTCCAAAATACAACGTTGTTAAATTTACAACGTAATGAGTTGCGTACTTTGTCATACAAACGAACTCCTAATAAAGCCCCACAGAGTTCGAGACGTGGGATACTTATAGGTTTCAACGGCGCGACCTTTATTTTTGAAAATAGCAATCTAACCGATACCGTTAGATTAGTGTTAACTGTGCGAACATAAATGCACGCGCCGTACGCCGTCTGAGACGCATCGCTATAAATATGTAGTTCGATATACATAGGCTGCGTACCTATAGCGTGGCGAGGAATACGTATTGTGTTGAGCGCTTACAATAACATAACAAACCGGTTCCACGCGTGCGCCATGCTATCAGGTACGTTGTCATCCCAGCCTATTTTTAATAGCCACAATTGTTGTAAAAGTACTTTGACAACAATTATAACAGGACTTAACAAGCCGAGAGGGTCAAAAATTTGCGAAACATTTGATAATATAGACCTTCTTGTAATCGGTTCAATCAATATTAATATGCGAATTAAAATAAAGAGTTGTCGCTTGCATTATGCCAGCTTATACCTAAGGTTTTAGAACTAACATTTTCATCTAAACTTAACTGTTTGAATTGACTGGAAGAATGACTGTCATCATCGCGCTTAAAATTAAATATCCATTTTCTCAATGGAAAACAGCCTGATTGCATCGTTTTCTGGGTTTTATTACATAAGTCTAATAATTTATTTTTTCATCTAAGCCCGTAACGTAGTCGTCAACATAAAAGTCCTCTTTTATGGCTCGAGCGACATCAGGACCAGAAGATTCTAATTGTTTTAGACACCTAACACTAAGAAAAGGTGTGGAGGCGGTTTCGTACGTCACTGTATTTAATTTAAAAATACCTAACAGCTTCGACGGATGGTCACGCCACAGAATCATTTGCAAACTACGGTGACCCTCGTCTACTAAGCATTGCCGGTACATCTTCTCCACATCGGCGCATGCGACGTACTTGTGCTGCCCAAAGCGGAGAAGAATGGCAACGAGGTCACTCTGTATAGGAGGGCCAACTAGTAGCAAATCATTAAGTGACTTGCCGGAGCTCGATGGTGCACTTGCGTCAAACACCACGCGTAACTTGGTGGTGGTACTGAGCTCGCGGAACACGCCATGATGCATCATAAAATAACACGGGAATTCATAAGAATCTACCTGTGTCATATGGCCTAGATTGAGGTACTCTTGCATAAAATTAACATAAAGACGTTTTTATTCTGGTAAACGTTGTAGTCGTTTCTCTAGTGTTAAAAATCGACGTTCTGCCTGGGTATAAGACTCTCCCAAAGTGTCAAGTGACTGTCGAAGTGGAATTTGCACACAGAATCTGCCCTCACTATTGCGTATAGTGGTGCTAATAAAGTGATTCTCGCATGCACATTCCTCGTCAGTCTGCGCGTCACTGACTCCAGGTAGCTCCTCACTTTCCCAAAACAGTCGAAAACTAATAATTACTAATATTACAACGAATTGGCGTGTTTTTATGTGTATAATCATTTACAATAGGTCCGGAAATAATCCAGCCCAGTTTGGTGTTTTGTAGAAATGGACCACTAGACAAACGAATCTTTCCGTCTTCTAACAGATCCCAAAACCAATCTGCACCAATTAAAATATCGATGGTTTTGTAGTTTAAAAATTCAGGATATACTAACCGTATGTTGTCCGGAATATAGACTTCCGTGCTTAATTTACATACGGCAGGCAGCGAAGCCGTGATCTTAGGCAGTACATAACAATGAATAAGCGTAGTAAAAGAAATATTAACGCAGGATTTTATGTCGATATTACAAGCTTGCGAACAATGTATTATCGAATCACCTACGCCTCGAACTTCTTTTGTGGACTGTATTAATGGATGTTTTAATAATTTACATAATGACTTAGAGATGAAACAGCGCTGGCTTCCATTATCAAGGAGCGCTCGCGCTTTATGATATGTACCGTGTACATCGGCTACCTCAATTATAGCTGTTGACAATAAGACGGACTGCGCATTTGTAGATTTATTAGATAACGCTTGCATGTGTGCCTTGTTTATGCCTTTGTTGATGCCACGTTTCCTAACCAAATCACGAACTAACTCACTACTTTCTACACTTAGCAACATAGGAGATTTGTCACGAGATTTAGTGGATTCAATAAGCATTTTGGTGGTCAGTGAAAAGAGGAGTACTCACGGTTGTATGGTCGTCAGTCAATTAACCCATTCTGATGCTAGCAACGTCACCAGACTTCTAATTGACTGTAAATCGCGATATTCCGGGAATACAATGCAGCTATTCACTGAAATTGAGAGCACAGGCACAATGTAGCACCAATAGAACCTAGGAGGTGATGGAAAAGAGTAAGGAATGGACCCACCGATTGCGTGTAATTTTCGATGAAGCTCCAACAAAACTTCAGTTTCTGTGTGCGCTTAGCCTCCGTTTGTCTGTTTGGCAGCTTGTTTCTTCGAAACTTGTCTAGATATGTACGATTTTTGCGTTTTCTTCTCGAACCGCCACGTGCAACGGGTCCACGGTCCAAAGTCGCTCGTCGACTTTGTTCAATTATGTGGCGACAAGAACAAAATCCGGCTTGAAGGTCCAAAATGTAGCGGTAGCGGTGAGGGGTTGAATAACCCAAGATGATGATGAAAGATGATGAGTTTCGAAGGTGTCGAAAATAAAAGATGCGTTAGGCTCTCAATTCGAATTGCATGTAATCTTAAAAACGAATGTACACACATCGAGGTGAAGGGGTACAATATTTAAATTTAACAAATCGCGGCTCATGAAAGATATGACGTTGATTGGTATGAGGTATGTAGTTGTGTATCTCTTACCCGAGATGTCGCTACCCGTTCTAAGCTTGAGAGGACGTATGAACATATATTAAATAAATTTTAAAATATTTAATGTACGTTCGACACGACGTACGAACATTATTATTATGTAATTTTTAAACCTTTTTAAAATGACGTAAAAAAATATTCAATATATCAAAATATCTCTATTTATAAAAAATGCTAAATATCATAGTAGATAATGTATATATGTATGTCATGTCCGTATGTCTATACGGCTCATGCGCGAATCAACAGATTGGCTGGGACGCCTCTCCCGTCTGCATGACGCCATTGTTTTTATCAGACGTCGTTGAGACCAGACGTGTCTTGCCGCGCTTCCAAAGTTAATACTCGCTCGCTTAGTTCACTCGTCCCCTAGCCCTGTTGGTATCCCTAATTTTAAATGATTTTTTTGATGCTTGACCTATGTGACAGGGTATGATTTTAAAAATCACGCCAATATAGCTTATTCCGATATTTCGTCTATAACGAAGTCAGTACCGTGGAGTCGAATTACCCATACCAGTACCTATTAACACTAAGAACTTCGAAGTGCCCTTATTCATAAAATTCAGTTCTTCCTAGTAGTGGTGAAATTTTTAACCCTACAATTGAGCTTTGCTCTTTAAATCAGCAAGACCTGAATGATGTAGTACGGGGTATTGGGTTGCCAAAAGATGCTGCTGAACGTCTCGGTTCTCGCCTAAAAGAAAACAATTTATTATATGCTCAGACGACATTTGCATCAATACCTGTAGCTCATTCAGTGTATCTTAAACATGAAGAGTGCTTTGGACAAAATTAACCGAACACAAGTGGTTAATTTGCGGGGACTTAAAATCATTTGCATGCTCTTGGAAAACAGAAAGGTTATACAAAATTCCCTTGTTATATTTGTGAATGGGATAGCAGAGTAAGACAATTACTTTGGGTAAAATCAGACTGGCAAATTAGAACAAAATCAAAAGTTGAAAAAAAAATGTCATCAACCCGAATTTGATAGACCCCGATAAAGTGCTGCTTCCGCCACTTCATATCAAACTTGGTTTGATGAAACAGTTATTTTTATATTAAAAAATATTATCCAGGATATGTTAAATGCCTATAAAAACTTAGGCTGTAACATAAGTTTAAAAATTCATTTTTTGAAATGAGACATTGATTGTTTCCATAAAAATCTGGGCGACTTAAGCGAGGAACAGGAACAGAAGCGGTTGCATCAATATGTTAAAGATATAAAGAAGGTATACAGGTCGTTGAGATATTACTATGATGGCAGGCTATTGTTGGATGGATTGTATAGAGATGAAGCAAAAACTCATTAAAGAAAATTAACTAACCGCAAATTAAAAAAAAAAATCTTAAATATTTTTTATCAAAAAGCTATAATATAATATCATCTGAATCTTGTATATTTTACGTAGTATATATCATGTGCCTACTGTTTTATATTACTTTTAGAACATTTATAAGTTTAAAAATTCATTTTTTGAAATGAGACATTGATTGTTTCCATAAAAATCTGGGCGACTTAAGCGAGGAACAGGAACAGAAGCGGTTGCATCAATATGTTAAAGATATAGAGAAGGTATACAGGTCGTTGAGATATTACTATGATAAACTTATTAAAGAAAATTAACTGACCGCAAATTAAAAAAAAATATCTTAAATAATTTTCATTCATTTTATCAAATGTTTGCTCCATGCATTTTTTATCAAAAAGCTATAATATAATATCATCTGAATCTTGTATATTTTACGTAGTATATATCATGTGCCTACTGTTTTATATTACTTTTAGAACATTTATAAGAACTTAAGTTTTCAAAAAAAAAAACCTTTAAAAAAAATATTTTCGCAGACCTGTGTTATTTACATTATATTTACATTTTTACGTAACTGCATACTATATTTAGAAATAATCTTCCTAAGAAACAGTTACTGGTTGTTTACTTTTGCTTTCAGTTAAAACCAAACCACAGTTATATGGGTAGAGATCGAAGATATCGTAAGCATAGAAGGGACTATGGAAGTTCCAATAGTGAACCCGACTCTTCGCCAGAGAGACGAAGTAAGAGATCTCGAATGCGACACACAACAACAATCCCGTAAAGCATTTGCTACGGAAGGAGGATGTATGAACGATTCGTAATCATGGAAATGCTGAGCGCTATCATGCTATGAATGTCATACCTGAATTTGCTCCTAGCAAAAGAAATCAAACTGTAAATATGTGGTTACTAAAAGTTAACGAGTGTACAAAGATTTACAATTGGTCTGAATATCAAATTGTTCATTATGCTCTAACTAAGCATGTTGGGTTAAAAACGCTATTGATTGTATTCTTTATGGCATCGATGATAAATCGGTAAAGACTAATGCAGAAGCAGCTAAATATACTGAATCGGTTAAATTGTTAGGATTTCTTAGGAAAGTAAAATCGTCTAAAAGAATTGAAAGGTTTGGCAACGCCTTGCAGCTTAGCACTTCCGACAATAAGATAAATAATAAAGTGCAAAAGATAGTTATTTTGAGAGTAGATACAAATTCAAATTATGCTAATTTTTTCAAGCGATTTAAGGCAAATGGAACTGAATTAGATTTCTATATAGGAATTGGTAGTTAATGTATGTGGTTAAGCGAGTCTGTAGCAAAATCTTTAGTGGTAAGAATATTACTTGATTGTGTGTAGATGATTAAGTGGGTGTTAGTAAATTCATAAACTAGTTTGTTATAATTTAACATTGTAGTAAGTGGGTAAAAGGAAAAAAGTAAGGTTACTATTACGTATCGTTTACATGGCAAGTCTACGGCTTTTACATATTTTATTTATTTATATTGTGAATACTACAAAATAGTTACGCCTGTTATATACACATACATGTTTATATATAATATTAGCTGACCAGTGCCCACTTCGTTGGGCGGTGAACATTTTTATTTGTGATCGATTGGCCGAACATTATTATATAACAACATATTGTCGCGCGTATTTGATATTTTAAATTATCTCTTAAACTATGCAACGAACTAATAAACTGTAAAAAAATAATTTTATCTAAATATAATTTCCTTGGTAATGAAAAAACTGTCTAATATAATAGGAATATCACTCAATACATTATGACGCGGACCCGGTTCCAAACCTATGTCGTAATATCTCTTTTAACTATTGGTCCGAATTATACATATGCAGTAAAAGGAAAAAGTAATTTTTTTTATACACTTGAGACGATAAGTTTACATTTGATAAGAATTCATAATTGTTGATAATATGACCAATAAACATGACCTAACGATTCCAATATATTTTTTTTATATATAAAACTACTTTTTGTGACTTAAATATAAAAGTTACACATATGTTGTCGCTCAATTTTTTGTAGGCAGTATCAAGCTCTAAAACTTTTCTCTAGAACTCAATCATATATCTCTCATCGTCAAGGCCGTGTTTGTAACAAACGTTTTTGTTCGACCATTTTTTCTCCGAGTAACTTTGCAAATCCCACTACTACGAAAAAGTTTTTTTTTTAATTTTTCGGGTGAATATATAGCCTAATGACACTCACAAATGATGTGGCTTTCTATTGATAAAATAATTTTCAAAATCGGATTAGTAGATACAACCTCACAAACTTTACCTCTTTATAATATTAATATAGATATACACACACACACATACACATTTTTTTCCTAAGTAATTATTTAATTTATTTATTTAAAACAGAGAAATTTTTCGATATGTAGTGTTTTATTGTTTTTTTTTTGTATAACGTAAAGGACTGGATGTCTTTAATATCGTTAGGTAATTTGTTATATAGTTCTGCTCCTTCGTATAACATATTTTTTCTTCCGTAGTTAGTTCGGGATTGTCTTAAACAAATTTTGTTCTAAGTGTCAATTTGGTTTGAATATTTTTATTTAATAATTTATGTATTAATATGCATGTTTTATATTTATATATTTGTGATAGTGTCATTAATTTAGTTTCCTTGTAGATCTTAGGAGTTAGGTAGTGGAATGGAATAATCGTTTCACTTTTATTTTGACACGTTTCAGTTTGTTTTAAGTGTGTTTAAGCTGCAATACCATACTTCTATTAGGTATTTTAGATGGATTTTTACCATAGGATTGTATATTATGTATCTAACAGATGTCGCTAAACATCGAACTATCCCTCGAAGCGCTCCCATGATAATTTAGATTTAGATTTACCAGTGTTAAGAGGGTTTGGGCTTCTACCGTATCCTGTATAGGAAAGTGCAAAATAAGTCTAGATGTCGATAAAGCCAAGGCTGTTGTAGAAGCGTTGATAGTATTAGATTTATATTAACAGTTCCATTGATGGTTGGTCAGACTTTTACGGAACAACAACACATTGTTGTCTTAAAAACGGGAACTAAATTAATAATTGCCCAAAAGGAGTCCAAATTGTGTAGTTTATAATAATAAACAAATTTACAGCTGTATCCAAATTTATTAATTTTATACGGAAGTTTGTGTCCGTTCTGATTTCATTTATAACGGGGATACAATTAAAGAGCCTATGTCTATTCCTATGAATAGAATATGACATATTACCCATTGTTACCAACTTACTTAACGGAAAAGGAGATGTTCTACGTTTTCAAAAAAAATAATTAGGATGTATAAATGGAGCTGAGATGGATATTAAATTAAACAATAATACTCCCGTTGTTTTCCGTCCCTATAGGATGCCTGAAAAAGAGCGAGAACTAGTTCGAGGTATGGTATTGTTAGGCATTTCTTTAACGGTAATTCCTGATTGTAACTCTCTTAGAGCCAGTTTTGAAAAGAAAGATATACTACCCCGGGTTGCACTTTGGTGGAATATAATGCAAGAATATGACTTTACTATTCAGTACAAGCCCAGGAGTAATCATGTTTCATGTGAACGCTTTCGGTAGAAATCCCATATGCAATGAACAAAACCAACATTGATGTTAGAAATATTGACTCAAATTGGATAATTATGGTCCAACAAAATGACCCCGAACTTGAGCGAATTGTCAGCATTTTGAAAGATAAGGACTCAAAAAAATGATGTAGACATTAAAAATAATTTTCCTATTAAAAGAGCTTACTGTCTAAAAAGACCGATGAAGGAAATTGGTGGATGGTGTTTACCAGCTGTGGATATGTAGAGGCCACAATGGTAAAAATGAGTTTTATAATGATCAAGTTGAAGACATGAAGGGGCTTCAACTTGGTTACCAGCTGTGGATATGTAGAGGCCACAATGTTAAAAATGAGTTTTATAATGATTAAGTTGAAGACATGAAGGGGCGTCAACTTGGTTACCAGCTGTGGATATGTAGAGGCCACAATGGTAAAAATAAGTTTTATAATGATCAAGTTGAAGACATGAAGGGGCTTCAACTTGATTACCAGCTGTGGATATGTAGAGGCCACAATGGTAAAAATGAGTTTTATAATGATCAAGTTAAAGACATTAAGGGTCTTCAACTTGTTTGCCAGCTGTGCATATATGAAGGTATGGTTACCTGTATTGTTAATTGTTATTATTGTGGTATTCATTTTCAACAAATGTGTAATAATAATAATACTTAAAAAATGCTACTGATTTTCAAGTATTATTATTATATTAGTAGCATATTACTCAGTTATTTTTTTTTTCTGTTTCATATGTCATAATTTCACGAGAAGTGAAAATGTCACGAAAGGCCGATTGTTAGCATTTTATCGATTGCCTGTATCGGTCGGTTGGATATGACTGATAATAAAATTACATCTGGCCATTAGCTGTCATTACGGAGGAAGACAACTGTCATGGTAGCGGTTTTTAAGAAAATGGAGGATCTAAGAAATTAATTATTTTTGGAATAAGATTATATCGGAGAATAAACAACATTATATTGACAACGGTGTCTTATTTTACACTGGCTCACTCACCCTTCAATCCGGAACACAACAACACCAAGGACTGCTATTTTGCGGTAGAATATCACACACAGACGAACACAAAGCCCTACCAGTATTGGCCCGACCTGGGAATTGAACTCAGGATCTCCGGGCCTGCGGCCTTCTCTATCTTATCTATCTAGCCACTGGACCAATGAGGCAGTCAATTGCATAAGCATCTATACAAAATAAAATTTATATATCCTGTATGACTACTTACATGCTTCTTTATCATAAATATAATCTTGTGGTGAGTAATATGCCTTGTAATTTTTAATTTATTAATTGGCACAGGTTTCTTTATTATAGAAATGAATACCTTACTCCAAGAAGGATTTATTTTATTATTTTCTAAATGTCCGACAAGTCCGAGACACGAGATTACTGGGGCTTACTACCGTGACGCCCCGTTCATCAGCTAGGATCCTGTTCTCAAATTTGTAATTGGAATATTTGTAAAATCCCTAAAAACGGGCTTCTTTAAAAAAATGCTATTACTACTACGAATGTGATAAGCGTGAATTTCATGTTTTAGTAAAGTTATAAAATTGATAAAAAAACCAATATATATTATTGTTTTTTTTTAATTAAACATTCAATATAGTTTAGAGCAACGTAATTTTGATCCTAGAACGCCTTTTTTATCAGCTCGACTAGCATTGACATTTTTATATCCAGCTTAAAACATCAAATTGTAAACTCGGGTCTTCATCTTTAATTGAAGAAACGAAACAAGCTTCTCCGTTATGTTTTACTTTTTTTATGCTCGATTTTTTTTTATTTATCCAAAATCGGTAGATGGACTAATAAATGTCCCACCTGATGGTAAGTGGTCACTACCGCCCAGACATTGACGCTGTGAACAATATTTCCTATTACATACATCACACAAAGTACCATCAACCTCGTATACTAAGATGTTATATCCCTTGTGTCATATCAGTAGTTACACTGGCTCACTCACCCTTCAACCGGAACACAGCAATACTAAGTATTGCTGTTTGGCGGTAGAATATGTGATAAGTGGTGAACCCGGATAGGGTCTACCACCAAGTAAACTTTTCATATCATAGTTTTATATTTTAAAAGTCTTATTAGTTTTAGTAGTTATTAAGTATTGTTGCTGCCTTTTCCATATTGTACTTCTGTCTACATGTTTCCATATTGTACTTTAGTCTACTGATGAAAGAGAATGTTTCAAGTGATAATTATAAACAACTAGTCTCCGCCCGCGGCTTCGCCTGCGTATGAAGGAGAAACGAGGTGTTAGGTGCTTGGTTCCCTATGTCCTTTTCTTTACCCCTGACAACGTGTATGCAAATTTTTTTGATAATCGGTGGAGTTTTTAAGGCGTGAAAACGTAACAAACAAACAAATAAATTCATTTTCACATTTATAATATTAGTTAGTAAGGTTGCTAGAATATTGTACATAATGAAATGTAAGTATATAGTTCGCGAATATGTTTACAATTTCATTTTGCATTCACATTATACCAAAGCAAAAGTGAAACTGTAAAGGAAGTAAGCTAACATTCCACAAATATCCCCCACTTCTACTAAACTATGGTTTTCCCTTTTCTTGAAAAGGTTTGGAGCTTATTCCACCACGCAGCTCCAATTTGGGCTATTGAATACACATGTGGCAAAATTTCACCCGGCACGTGTAAGTTTTCTCACGATATTAAGATGAACAAATTAAGCACATTAAAATACAGAGATCCTTGCCCATGTTTGAAACCACTATCTTCGCCTGAGATTCACGTGTTCTAAGTTTCACGCAAACACCATTTTTCTAAAGAAGCTTTTATTGCGGCCTGGATGGTCCACGATTCTGATCAATCGTTAATATGACGAAAACATATATATGTGCCAAGCGGACTTTTGTATGTTTTGTCAAGCTCGATATCTTCATATTTTATCAAGTTCACGCTCTCGCAACAAAGGTAGTTGACCCTGTTGTTGACTTGAACGACTGACCACAAGTATCGGAACTTCTCCAGTGTCATAGACGTTGAGTGAATTAGATTGCTGGAAAAGGACCGACTACTTCAAGTTTGGTTCTTATACAATTGATCGCAAATCTCATTTATACAAACTTTTTATATTTTTGTATAAAATACCCTTCGTCCGTTCGTTTCTCGTTCTTCGACGTTTATCTTTCTGAACGTCGTGTTCAGTCT
The DNA here is from genome assembly GCA_905147175.2 of Nymphalis urticae. NCBI lineage: Eukaryota > Metazoa > Arthropoda > Insecta > Lepidoptera > Nymphalidae > Nymphalis > Nymphalis urticae. Next base: position 10,310,941 of record LR989983.1, read on the forward strand.
CTCTCAGTCAAGAAAAAGGGGTTCCCTTTCAGTAAAATAATATTTACTCGTTTAAAGAAAAGTAACATACATACATTCTCGGCTTATTTCAAAATTATCGGTGATGATTCGTCACATGATTTCCCCTCCTATCAAAGTTACTGACCTGGCATTGTGCCAATCTATTTTAACTTATTGTATTTCATGGCGGGGAAGAGCGCCCCGCTAAATCCTGCCTAATACGCATAGAACGCGCTCAAAGAGCTGTACTTAATGTGTGTAACTATCGTGCTTTCTTTTTCTATACTACAAAACTATATCAAAGGTTCAAAGATCTTACCATAAGGCAAATTTTTATCTTACACACAATTTTAAAAATGCATTCAAACTTCTTCCATGACCCTTGTCTAACAATAACCTTCGAAACCTCTTCGTCACATGGATTATTTATATAAATATTGTAATCGTGAATGTAAAAATTTTAGCCCGTGGGTGTGGGAGCCTGGTAATCCGTAATACAGTAAAACTAGTATCGACACCAGCCTCTCACAAAGGAATGTGAAGTTTTATTTCTAATAATAGGTACTATAACAAATTATGCCAGTTATTTGAGAAAATAAATAAGTAATCAAAAGCACTAAAGTTACCTTCAAAGAACGTAATGCATGCTGCATTACATTCAATCTTTGCATTGACAAAATATTATTTAATATATAGGTTCCTTGCTAGCGTGAGATGTAATGGTAATCATTCGATAAATAATACAATTTCTCATATGAAGCAGTTGGATAGGCGAATGCACCCAATCTAAAGGCCATTAACACGATTTCTATATTGCGTTAGTGATGTTGTACAATTATCCGAAATTATATAATAATTAACATCTGCTGTGCCATTCTGTAAGATCTCACTTCATTACTCACCCGTGAAATGTTGACAACCGATTTATGTTGATGCGTGTATACTTGAAATGTTATAATTATTGTGGTCAATGCAGCATACCGCTTTCCACCAATTTCTGCGGTATAGCCCTACTGTAACGCAATGTACTCGTACAGTATTCCGATTTTGATTAAACCAATTCAGTAATATCCCTTTACCTTAACTACTCTTGGTACCTTAATATCCTTTGGTACAATTGAATTAAGTATATTAAAATAAAATAATTGGTTTGTAAGAAAAATGTAATTATTATTTTAATAGAGATTGTAGTTCGCTCGTTCGACATCCGTGGTTCGCTTATAATGCGGCATTTTTCTTACTTTTTGCTTGATTTTACCAATCGTAACTTCTAAATGAAAGATCAAATTCGAATAATTTAAAGAGGAATTTACATATGTGTAACCTTTACTGTGAAGTTATTCAATTGTATAATGATTAATATCATAACATGAATGTCATCGTTCACTTCTCCCTGTTTTATTGACTAATTTGAACAAAAAGCAGTTATTGTGAGTTAACTATAATATTTATATATATAGCCTCCCTAACTTTTTCATAGTTAATGTTGAGTACTATATACATGTAGTACATTATTTTAAGTATCTTCAATAGTTTTCGCAGCGCACGCCAAATGATTACTTTTACAGAAAAAAATGATACCTCGGGTTCCATTATTGGTATTTTTGTTGGGATCTCTATTTTTTTAAAGTAAAGTAAAGCTTAGTTGTTAGGCTCGAAAAACTAAAATTTTCATTGAGATTAGTCACTAACTTAGCCATGAAAAAATATGGCAATTTTCTTTATTAATATCTAGTTTCAGCCATAATTAGCGAGTGTTTCGATTGCTTTTTAGCTTTCTTTATATCGACGCGTTGTCAGGTTGTGGTCTACTAAGTACTAATAAAGCGTTGTATATGATTTAAATATCCCATAATATTTACTCTGTGTGCAAGCATTACACAATTACGGGATAACATTGGTAATAAAACAATTAAACGCCTACGATATCGGCACAACTCAACATATGGAAGAGCTTTACTCTATATTATTGTTATAGAAATAACTTGATCTGATTGTAAATATCCCAGAACCGAAAGCTCTACATTACCTAGTCTTTTTAACATTGTTTGTATTTATTTACTTCTCCCCTTTTAATAATAGATGAAAATACCTACCTATTGTAGTTTTGTGTAGTATAATAACATCTTCGAACAAAAAATATTATTAAATTGACAGTCACAAAATATATGTATTTCTAAGCAATGCCATACATTTTATTTATAGACTACACATTATTAACAAATTTTCCATTATGTTTATGTTTTGTACCTAATCAGACATACAGTGTAGGAAATTATAAAATAAACAACTTTGTAAACAAAATGATATAAAATTTTCTTTTTACCTTTATTTAAAATAAAGATATTGTTATAAAAATATCAATCAACATAATTTAAGACACACTTTTTTTTCAGTTTGTAATTTCACCGATATTTTCTTCACAAATCCACTATTTTTAATCTTTGTATATACACATTAAATTAATTCCGTAATACTAAAATAAATGAAACTTGTCAAACGCTTTAGAAATTGAGAGTTAACCGGTAACTACAAGAAGCGGGCAGTCGCCACGCGGCTAGAATCAGGAAAAAATAGGGGGACTGATGTAGAGGGATTTTTGTTTCTATTTTGAGACTGCAACGTCTCCGTCATATGTGTAAGTATATATTTACACAAAAACAGGTATCCATAACACTAAGTAGTAAGCCAGTTAAGCATTTGACTTGAATTTTCAAAAGCTTAGTATGAGTATAAAAGGAAGAAGATTGAGATGGAATTTTAAAATAATTAAAATTAAATTTTCATCGGGCTGTAGACTTTGAGAAATTTATATTGCTTTTTAAAATAGTATTTGCATGAAACAGATTTCAGTAGATAAGTTTATTTTTTACAGTAGAAAAATGTAGTTGTACAGTTTGTTTGTGTTTTCGAATTCATCTATTTCCTTCAATCGACCCATGTGATTTGTTATTTTCTCTAGATAAACGATATCATCAAATCACTTGGAATATTTAAATTTATGGTTTGGTTTTAGTTACTCCTATTGTGATTGGAATAGACTATAAATGAATTTACGAATATCACCATGCATGTCGCCACGCGGCTAGACAGAAACTCCGAATTTTTCGCCCAAAGACCCAAATTACGCCTTATGGACGTCACGACTTACAACGTAATATCAAAGTAACATTATATTATTTAAAAATGTAAGTATATTCATTAAAACCATTGCTCTTTTATTGATTCTATTTACTTTTTTTATTTTTATTATTTATTATATTTAAAAAAACAAAAGCCGACTGGCAAATAGGCCTCGAGAAACGCTGCCAACTAATAACTAATATGATTTTCCGGTCTGCGTGTAAACGATAGAAAAAGTAATAAATGTGCGGTACCTTTATTTGTACATTTAAATGTAGATCACATTAAAAGTTTTACATTCTTCGATACAAAACTTTAAATATGCGATGAATGCTATGTGTTTTTTCATGGAATGGAACAGGGTTTTGTCTAGGAAATTGCTTTGTAAAATCGAATACTTCTATTTGTAAAAGACAGTTTTGCCGACATTATAGACGCCATTTTTTGATGAACTGACAATGATTCTTAAGATCTCGACTAAGGACTTTCGCTAAACGAATGGAGAACGAATGAATTTATTAATTAAAAAATACCTTATTTTTGTGTTGTCACTAATTAAAAAAAAAATTAAAAGATATTTGTTAATAATTGGGTATAATATGTAATATCAAATATTTGTAAAAAACAGAAGGTTACTTAAATATCTGGTAAATGTATTATTATCATGTAACGTAAGGTAACGAAAAAAATAATAATTTTATTAACAATTTTGGTAACAAAAAACTCAAAATATTGATTACGTTTATGCATAGTAAAATTCAATTTGTAGTTTTGAAAATAATACAAGAGTAAGACATTCATTTCTGATCTTTCGTATACTATGCACGGGTGATTGTTTGAATTATCAAAAGTTTTCTTTTACGCTTACGCCTGGCTTTGTTTAAACGGACGGTGATTAAAACTGATTTTGTATTGACGACTTTCAATACATACATATAGATAAGGACATGCATTTACAAATTTCACCGGTAAGACAATCAAATAAAATGAAACACTGACTTAATCAAACTTAAAATAATGTAAAATGCGTTTAATTATTAATAGACAGAGAAACTAGTTAGTTTCTCTATCTGCGATTGTTAATTGTACAAACGAGTACGCCCGAACACGAATACGATTGTTGGAAAAATATCGATATATCGAACATATAATACGAGTATTTTTAAAATCACTCATTGAAAAATATTGGTACATATAATTAAACATGAATTATTAAGAACTATACATTTATAATTTAATTTGCTTAATAAATATTCAAGATTAAAAAGTGTTAATTAACCTTTGAGTTGCATTACGATTATTTTTTTGAGAAAGCCTATGTATCGATATATTTTTTTCTTATATTTAGATTTTTTTAGATATAACAAAAAAATATCGATATATCGGCTTTATATATGGAGTTAGCTCCAATATATGTGCATTTAAAAAATATCTAGATCGGAATTTCCGATATCTTATACCTGTATTGAAGTATCAATATTGAAATATCAATGTAGATATTAGATTAATAAATACGACTCACGTTTAGGTTATCTGTTGATATTTTTTAAAATATCGGATATTCGATATCTATATATTTCAACCGTTTAGGATATTATGATATTTTTACTTTTACTGGTATCGGTTGTTTGACCTTGGGTGTCATTTAAGAAATTGCTATTATTTTTATGATCTGTTTTTAGTTTCGTTGTTCTATGTTTCCGCGGTCGCGTTTGTTAGTGTTACAATTAATTCACGCGCTTTTTTTTTATAAATTTTAGATGTTTTTCGTAACTCATGTACTTTTTTCTTGTTTAGGTAGGTATGTATACAATATTTAAGTTGTGTGTAAAATAGTGTACATATTGTATTGAACATTACAAGAAAAAAAAAGTATTTAGGGTAAGTGTTAAGGTACGACTTTACATTACCTGCCGTCGAATTTAGGGGCGGGAGGGAGTGGGGGAAGGGGAGTGAGTGTGTACTACTCTCCCTTAAAAGGAAAAGTTGCGGAGCGCCCCCCCCCATTTCGAGATTTTTTAATTTGTAGTTTTGAGAAAATTTTACTCATTTTGAGGATTAAAATTAATAATAAGTGCAAAAAAACTGGGGGGACACCTTAAAGTGGAAGTGGCTTTCCCCTACGAAAAGGCTCCCCCTTTCCGTACCCCCTTTAATCAGGAAAAAATAGGGGGACTGATGTAGAGGGATTTTTGTTTCTATTTTGAGACTGCAACGTCTCCGTCATATGTGTAAGTATATATTTACACAAAAACAGGTATCCATAACACTAAGTAGTAAGCCAGTTAAGCATTTGACTTGAATTTTCAAAAGCTTAGTATGAGTATAAAAGGAAGAAGATTGAGATGGAATTTTAAAATAATTAAAATTAAATTTTCATCGGGCTGTAGACTTTGAGAAATTTATATTGCTTTTAAAAATAGTATTTGCATGAAACAGATTTCAGTAGATAAGTTTATTTTTTACAGTAGAAAAATGTAGTTGTACAGTTTGTTTGTGTTTTCGAATTCATCAATTTCCTTCAATCGACCCATGTGATTTGTTATTTTCTCTAGATAAACGATATCATCAAATCACTTGGAATATTTAAATTTATGGTTTGGTTTTAGTTACTCCTATTGTGATTGGAATAGACTATAAATGAATTTACGAATATCACCATGCAGATAAACACGACCTCGGTTTAATTCAGTTGAGTATGCGATGTTAACAAAAAAAAATTCATTTCAAAATATTTTTGTGTTGGCAAATATGCTTAGATTGAAAGGTTTACAAATAGAAGTAGTCGATATTATAAAGCAATTTCCTAGACAAAATTCAGCTCATGACCAATCTGTACAATACGCTGTGCATCCGCTCTCGTGTAAGCCTTCCTACAGGACTTCGAGTTTTTATTGTAGTTTGCTTTCAGTGAGTTAATGTTAGATGCTTCGCTAATGCAGCCATTGATCAAGGGCGTTTGGTGACCACTTACCATCAGGTGGCCCATATGCTCGTCCGCCTTCCTGTTCTATAAAAAAGAAAAAAAGAAAAATTGATTTGTATATATTTAAGGCTTACTTCACTTGTTAAACTAACCGACTAAGTATAAATATAACAAATCCATGAAAAAAATATATGCATAGCATAGCAACGATATGTAGCATATATTTTTTACCTATAAACTTTAACTTTCAAAGTTATTTACAAACCTTATACATACAGTGTTTTTTAAGTGAAGTTAGCCACAATACACCGCACCCAAATCCGCTAAGCCGTTTTGAAGATTAGCGTACACAAACGCACAGACAAAAATTATAACAATCATTGTTTTGGGTTCTATTGCGTCGATAAAAGTCCCCGGTATCCCCGGTAATTGTTTTACTCATATATCTTCTATGTACAGACAGCGGTTAGCTAGAGATCTATTATATGTAACGATTATAAAATAAATTAAAAACTTGAATCGGCGATGTATTTAAGGCTTTTAAATCACAACTAGAGATTTACCCAATATAGCTTATGTCAATTTCGTAGTATTTAATTTTTTTAATAAGATTATTGCCTAACGTATCAGGCATGATGAAAATGGTTGGTTTGTATTTGCTAAAATTCTCCCTACATACACAAAACAATATTGTTTTTAAAATTGTTGAATTTGCAAACAATTATATTGTCCATTTCATTTACTTAATTTTCACTGTTTGCTTAAACTTTTAAATAATATTTGAGTTATTTTTGTACAGAAACTTCAAAAAATAATTATATATGCGATTTAAATTTAAGGCGTTACTAAGGAATTGCTAACTGCAGTAAAATTTAATAAATGTAAAAATAAGCGAGTATGACGTCAAAAAGAGAACTTCATGCAAATTAAGATGTATGAAATGTTCCAATGAAATGGTTGTTTTTGGACAAAGCGAATAAAATTTAAAATTATTACACTGATCTACAAATATACTGTTTCATACTCTATGAAAAAGTATTCATATACTATATATATATATATATAGTACTTACAAATATATATTTACACAGGTTAAAGATTTGATATCAAATCTGGCTATAGAAATTTGCTTCATCTGGATACAATTTTCAGAAATGATACGATTAATTTATGATAGAATTGTTTACGAGTTTATTTTATTCCCATACCAAAATAAACTCGTAAACAATTCTACCTTTTATTTCTTTCTCTTCTGAATAACGCCTTCAGAAGCATCCCTATAAAATACGTTTCGTAAGAATCGAAGCAGCAAGTATAAGACGTAATGTGAGAACTTTGAAATCGACTTTATCAGTTTGTTACTCGTAATTCGAAAATCCTATTTTTTATTATTGAATAGGTAAGCGAACGCGCATAAGTAATGGTAAATGGTCATTAACGCGTCGTATACATTGGCATTGTAAGAAATGTTAACTATCGCTTACATCACCAATGCGCCACCAACCTTGGGAACTAAGATGTTATGCCTTACATTGGACAATATAATATACTTTTTTTAACATAATATACTTTTATAATATAAAACTATGATATGAAAAGTTTACTTGGTGGTAGACCCTATCTGGGTCCATCCACTAATCACATATTCTTTTTTTTTTTTTTTTTATAGATCAGGAAGGCGGACGAGCATATGGGGCACCTGATGGTAAGTGGTCACCAAACGCTCTTAGAAATTGGCTCTGCAAGAAATGTTACCTATCGCTTACATCGCCAATGTGCCACTAACCTTGGGAACTAAGTTGTTATGTCCCTTGTGCCTGTAATTACACTGGCTCACTCACCCTTCCAACCGAAACACAACAATACCAAGTCCTGCTGTTTTGCGGTAGAATATTTGATGAGTGGGTGGTACCTACCCAGACGAGCTTGCACAAAGCCCTACTACCAGTAATTTATCCAGAATACTATCCTAACTATCTTAAGTCTTTCCTGGACTAAGGTTATAATTTTATTATACTCCTTATAAAAAATAAGATTAGAATTATAAGTGATATTTAAATAGTTAAGAAAGTTAGTTTTTTTGGTTTGTTACAATTTCACATCTTAACTACTCAGTAAAAGACAAACATATGGTACATAATACTTGACAACGCGGGCGAATTAGAAGGCGAAAATTGTTCCACCTATAACAACAATTCTAAGAATTGCTGTTTAGCGGTGAAAATATATGTGTTACTTTTTCAGACGGGCTTTCACAAAGCCCTCGAGTCAATCGACTAGCATAGAGTAATAGTGGTTATAAGCATATTCATGTACTGTAGCATATTCTTTAGAATTATTTGTAATATATGTACAACAGAAAAAAAAATTGAATACAATTCTCCTGGTTTGTAGACAGAAAAAAAAAGATTTAAAACTTAGATCGCCCCGCGGGGCTCATGTATTATTTTAATTTCACTTTTTACTGGAAGTCATTGTGTTAAATTAAAGTATTATATATATTATTATTATTCAGCCTTTTGCCGTCCACTGCTGGACGAAAGCCTCCCCCATAGAACGCCAACCATCCCGATCTTGGGCAGTCCGCATCCATCCCGTGCCCGCCACCTTCTTCAAATCGTCAGTCCATCTTGTCACAGGGCGCCCTACACTACGTTTGCCTAAGCGCGGTCTCCACTCTAACACGTGTCGGCTCCATCGGCCATCAATGCGTCTGGAGACATGACCAGCCCACTTCCACTTCAGCGAGCTAATTCTTCGCGCGATGTCGGTGACTTTAGTTCTCTGGCGAATGTCCTCATTTCGGATTCTATCGCCCAGAGAAACCCCAAGCATCGCGCGTTCCATCGCTCGCTGAGCGACCTTAAATTTGTGGACCAGTCCTACGGTGAGTGTCCACGTTTCGGCACCGTAAGTCATTACAGGTAGGACGCACTGATTAAAGACCCTGGTCTTAAGCGACTGTGGGATCGACGATTTGAAAATATGACGCAACTTCCCGTATGCCGCCCAGCCCAAACGTATTCTTCTTTTAGCCTCCTTCTCAAAGTTGTGCCGGTCAAGTTGTATAGTTTGGCCCAGGTAGATATATTCCTGCACAACTTCAAGTGGAGAGCCATTTACGACCACTGGTCCCGGGGATACATGATTGTTTGCCATAATTTTGGTCTTTTCAATGTTCATCCCGAGACCTACTCGTCTCGAAGAATCGCTCAGGTTGTTTAGCATCTCTTCCAAATCTGCAGAGTCTCCGCCATGATGACAATGTCGTCGGCAAATCGCAGATGTGTAATGTGTTGGCCATTGATATTAATGCCGCGTCCGTTCCAATCGAGCGTTTTGAAGACGTCCTCCAATGCATTGGTAAAAAGTTTCGGGGAGATTAAATCCCCCTGTCTTACCCCGCGATGCAATTGGATTGGTCTTGTGCTCTGATCTTGTACTTGGACGGTCATGGTTGCGGCTTCGTACAAACACTTCAACACCTGGATATACCGATAGTCAATTAGGCACCTCTGCATGGATTCCAGAACAGCCCAGGTCTCAATGGTATCGAAGGCTTTTTCGTAGTCCACAAACGCTAGGCATAGAGGCTGATTATATTCCTCGGTCTTCTGTATTATTTGTCTAAGTGTGTGTATGTGGTCTACGGTACTGAAGCCTTTTCGAAACCCAGCCTGCTCAACGGGTTGGAAGTCATCGAATTTCCGGGCAAGACGATTCGTGATTACCCTCGAAAACAACTTGTAAACATGGCTTAAAAGTTAAATGGGGCGGTAGTTCTTCAGAAGAGCTTTATCACCCTTCTTGAAAAACAGAACCACCACACTTCTGCTCCATGTCTTCGGTGTAGTACCATTATGGAGGACGGAATTGAAGATGTTAGCCAGCTCTCTCAGAACTGGTGTGCCTCCTGCTTTAAGAAGCTCTGAGGTAATTCCGTCATCTCCTGGAGCCTTGTTGTTTCCAAGTTGTCCGAGAGCAATCCTAATCTCGCCCAAATCGATGTCGGGAAGATCGTCTGATAGGTGGCGTGTCAGTCTGGCTCGTGGGTCATCCGCACTGTGGGACTCAGGTGGAGGTACTCGTGATGAGTATAAATCGCCATAGTACTTTTCGACTTCAGCGAGAATCTCTGGTTTTGAGGTGACGGTTGTGCCTTGTGTGGTTCTGAGTTTTGTCAGGTGACAACAGGAGGTATGTGACTTTGCAAGAACCTTTGAGCCCCTATTGAGTGCTATGGCATCTTCAATATTCCGGGTATTAGCTCGTCTTGTGTCACGCCTTATTAGTTTTTTAACCTTCCTGTTAAGTGCCTGACACTCAGATGGCGTCATATTCTGCTGTTCTCGTCTCCTCGTCATCTCGTTCAGTCTCGCCTGAGAGCTTCGACTTACGTCCATTGCTCTTTTGTCGAAAGTAATTTTGGCCCACTTCGCGGATGACACGCACCAGACTATTGGTGGCGTCGTCAATGTCCTGCCTGGTTTCCAACATGGCAAATCGGTTCTGTAGTTCCAACTGGAAGCTTTCGCAAACAGCTTCGACTTGGGGCTGAGTTGGTCTAAGAGTCGACTTCATTAACCGCGATCGTTCGATTTTAGTGTTAATATTCAGGGTGCCTCTTACCAGGCGGTGATCACTTCCAGTGTTTACCCTGTTGATCACGGAGACATCCCTGAATATTTGGCGCTTATTGGATAAAATGAAGTCGATCTCATTCATCGCTGTGTTATCGGGGCTTCGCCAGGTCCACTTCCTTTGGGGCTTTTTCTGGAAAAATGAATTCATCAGAAATAATCCCTGAGCCTCAAGGAAGTTTACCAGCATTTGCCCCCGATGATTCCTGTGCCCATAGCCGAATTTTCCTACCCTCGATTCACCATCTTCTTGTACTCCCACTTTGGCATTGAAGTCACCCATAACAATTGTGTAGAAGGTACTGGTACGAGACATAGCTTTCACTATGTCTTCGTACATGGCTTCGACCTCTTCGTCAGTGTATGTAGACGTTGGGGCATACACTTGTATTACCTTCAAGGCATACCTCTCGGTTATCTTCAAGACAAGGTATGCCACCCTTGCCGACACACTGCCAACCTCCACGACATTGCTTCTGAGTGACTTGTGGATCAAAAAGCCGACGCCACCTTGGGATGGTTGGTGTCCTTCTCGGAAGTAGAGTAAGTGACCGGAATCTAGTGTCATCGTGTCCTCGCCCTGTCTTCGGATTTCTGATAGACCTACTATATCCCAGTTAATACGACTTAACTCTACTTCCAATTCTGTCAGGTGTTCGTCCAGCCGCAGAGACTGTTTCTGGCCGCGTCCATTATACGTGGCCAGAAACAGTCGCCGTTTGTGGTACCCTGCCGTAGCCCGGGGATTCTTAGCACCCCCCATCGCACCGTTACCATGGTCGGTACCGTGGCCAGGAATAGTGCGATTACCGGGAATTGGGGGCCGTGAATTTGTATCGTCGCTCATAGGGGGGTTTTTGCCTTAGTCACCGCGCTTGGCAGGCGGGTTGGTGACCGCAGTGGCTGGAATCTTTCACTAATAGCGCTGCTGCCCGCTATCAGGATTAGCATTTTCGGATTCCAGCATTTGTGTGGTTATACCGCCACGATTTCGGTCGCAAGAGCCTCGTTCGTTGATTAGCAGGATGCACCACGAGCAGGTGAGGTTGACGGTAGGGAGCCTAGGTTGTTGTCGACTCCCCTTACACCCCAAATTAAAGTATATTTATATATAAATACTTAAATTCTTAAATAAATGTGCTACGAAAAAAATATTTAAATTAAAAGTAACATGAAAATAGAGTCTGTAATAATTTTTATATTGAAAATATATTTCAAAGATAATTTAACGAGGTTACGAAAATAATTACTGTAAACTAGATATTTTTATAACAGGAAAATGCACAGTAATAGCGTCGTCTTTTTTTTCATCTAATGTCGTACTAAATCTTTTAGCGGACGAAGGAACACCTTTCAACGGCGCTTAATTTGATTTAACAAAAAGAGAAGGGTCCGGGTTTTCTAGAAAAACAAATTTGCCAACATTAAAGATTTGTATTTTTGCTGTGTGTTTCCGTTGAATAGTACGAATCGATTTAAGGATTATTTGTTAAACATTCATCAATCTAGCATCCTAAGTATTTCTCAACTAAATATTTAAAGCTGTGGGGTACGAATTTACCAGAGTTGCAATCTCAGGAATTATGATCAAATTTAAAATTATGAACTTATTATGTTAATGAAAGCACTCTTTAAATAGTGCCTGATTGTTTTTATTATCTTTAGACTGCAGGTGCCGTCTAACGCATGTTGCTTCACAACAAAACATTATATATCTATTTTTAGGGCTATAGATAGAGTTTATTCAAAGTTATAGTAGCATACTTTAGAGCAGCTTAATTCTAATTTAACAATATGGTATTTTTTTATCTAAGGTTGAACCTTAGAATGCATGAACATGTCTGTTTGTCTGTCTGTCTGTAGTCTGGGTGTAATTATCCATATAAGTATATACTTACAAAGAAAAGTATATCAGTTGTCTGGTTTCCATAGTACAAGCTCTGCTTAATTTGGGATCAGATAGCCGTGTGTGAATAATGTCCCAGGATATTATTATTATTATAATTATATATTATGAAACAATAGGTTTATGGAAACTTAATATGTTGTTTACTTTTAAAGCCGAGATGGCCTAGTGGTTAGATCGCGTGAATCCTTACCGATGATAGTACTTTCAAATCCGGGCACCACTGAATTGTCATGTGCTCAATTTGTTTTTATAATTCATCTCGTGCTTGATGGTGAAGGAAAACATCGTGAAGGAAACCTACATACGTCTAATTTCCCTAAAATTCTGCCACATGTGAATTCCAACACCCCACATCTGAGCAGCGTGGTGGAATAAGCTCCAAACCTTCTCCTCAAAAAAGGAGAGCAGGCCTTAGCCCAGCAGTGGGACCATCACAGGCTTTATACTTTTGATCCGAATTTATTTAAGTACCTATCTACAAATTGATGGCAATGGGACCTATTTAGATTTAGTAAAATATAAATAGAAACCATAGCATATAATTGTAAGTTTTCACATCTCACTCACAACTTCGATAATATTTATTGATTGTTTGGATGTGATGCTATAATCGTATAACTTGCTATAGTGATTTAGTATAAGATACTGGATAATAAAATACAAATTAGATAGTCACCCCCAAAATAACATAGCCATCATAGGCTTCCAATCTACCCGCCCCAAATATTTTATTCAGAACCCTGGATAATTGAATCATGAATATTCTTCGGATTTAGAAAGGGTTCCAATCAGCCCTAAAGGGCCTAAAATTTGTACAATATTTTGTACAAAGTAATATTTACCTGTTTAAATCCTCGACGGTATCTCAAGTTCATATAGCTGTATATGATTGGGTTATAACAACAGTGTGACATAGCCAGCCAGTGGGCTACGAACCACACGTATGGCATGCCTGGCCATGTTGCCCAAGCGTCGTCGGTCTCGTGGAGAGTCAATAGAATCTAAATTATATTAAATAATATATATTAAATTGATTGAGAGATACTTATCATAACAAATAGAATGGCCAGTTTTAACAGTCAGAGTTTGCTATGCTACGCTACCAAATCCTAACTAAGCCTTCAAACAAACGTTATGTAGTTATCATATTGAGCTTGATAATGAAAGGAAAACTAGTCGACTAAATGTATTTCTGGTGAATTGAATTAAAATACAGATATCTTAATGTATGTTTGCATTAGTTTAATTAAATAAACATAAATCAACGATGCTAATCATTCCAGAGCCCTGTATTTTATATTCACTTGATGTTTATAAAAATATTAAAATTATACATAATATAAAGAAAACTATAAAAATACTTGCAAAAAATATATTGAGAGGGAGCAAGCAGATAGTAAATACAATAACCACCGTCACCAACATCTTAATCATCTGAAACAAATCCACATATAAATTATTTATAAGAAATATTGTAGTTATTTTTATACATATTTTGGGCATTTGGCCTGATTTACTATAACGGTAAATATAACGGAATTATTAATATAATGTCCTCCAGACCGATTTCGGCCACGGCGGCCAATCTCAAGAGTGATTAGCCAACTACTCAGGAGATATGTGTCTGCGCTAGAAGTGTGTGTGCTATAATAGGCACTCTCTATTCACTAACTCTCATATTCCAATGGGACGGAAATCCGACACGACTGGATAGAGTTCAGGCGCAGGACCAACGGCTTTACGTGCTTTCCGAGTCACGGGAGTATACACTTCCAACTTCTAGACTCCGGGCTGTTACTGAGAATTTTCATACAGAAAAACCCAATAACTTTTTATTGGCCCGACCTGGGAATTGAACCCAGGACCTCCGGGTCTGCGGCCTTACATCAAGCCACTTGACCAACGAGGCATTATTAATGTAGTGAAAAGTCGAATAGCTAGCAAACTTTAAGTGTAAAGATGTTGAAGAGTGTGTTTTGTATTATGGACTACCCAGTAGTATCGGAGATGGGACTATATCGTTAATTTGTTTTACTACTTGGTGCTATGTGTGCAAGCCTGTCTGGATTGAACCACCCACTCATCATATATTCTACCACCAAACAGTAATATTTAGTAATGTGTTCCGGTTAAAAGGGTGAATTTGCGAGTGTTATTACAGGCATAACAGATCCTTTATATCGCTATACTTAATTCAAAACTTCTCCATACAGTCTCTGTTACAACATAATTGTAATAATACAATCTCGATGAAATCAAGCTTTATTGACATTTATTTTATGCGATCTAGTATATATTATGGTGACTATAAAAGCATAGTTTGATAATATAATCAGTAACTATAAATGTTTATTCTATTTAGTCTAGAAATGATAAGACATGTAAATAGAAAACACTAAGCAAATTGTAAATACGCATTGTGAATATTACTCACGCCTAAAAATACCACTGTATCCTTTTTTTTTTTTTCGCTGGAAAAACGCGTTGATGCGTTTCCCCCACATGAAGTGGGGGGTATGTGGGGCTCGCCGACGCTGATGGCGTCGGAATACCCACTAAAAAACCAGCGGTACCCACGCCGTCTTTTCGGGGGATGCCACGATATCGCTTGCGCATACTACCGTGACGTCCCGACGGTAGGCCCGCCTCTGCAGGCCTCCAAATTCTAAGGGGTTCTCGGGGTACAGTGACCCCCTAGCCCCGGCGACACTTACGGTAGGAGGAGAAGGTTTGCATGGCGCCGACGTCTTCTCCCCGGTCTTCTTCGGCGAAGCGGGTCAGCGGAAGCACTGTTCTCACGCTCCCGCTCCGCGGCCTCCTTCTGCGACATGACGTTTTCGCAGAAAGAGACCATCTCCTTCCAGCACCTCTCGCTACCAACCATGGCGTTTATCACACTCGGCAACGAGAGGTCTCCGCCTACAATGACCGCCAGGGAATGGCGCTGAGGCCCCCATGCAGCACACTCAATCAGGTTGTAACGTGCTGTGTCCGACGGCGCGCCGCACTGGTGGCAGGAGGGAGTGACCTCCCGCCTCGCTATCTGGTGCAGATACCTACCGAAGCAACCGTGTCCGGTAAGTAACTGCGTCAGCCTGAATGTGAGTGTGCCGTGACTCCGTTTCACCCAGTGACTCAAGTGGGGTCGCCTCCACTGTCGCCAGGCCTGCCTAAGGACCCCAGGTCCTCCTCCCATCTGCGAATCAAGGCTCGCTGGGCTAGAGCCCTGACTCGCTCCACCTCTGCCAATCCTGGACGATCGCCGCTCGACCTCGCTTCCACCCGGAACCGGTACACTTCCGCAAGCACCTCTGCCTGGAGTTCCCAAGGCGGATCGCTCGCGAGAAGTTTCGCTGCTGTCCATGACACTGTACGGTAACCACGTATCGTTCTCACCGCTATGACTCTCTGTGGTCTCCAAAGAAGAGCCTTGTTGCGAGCGGTGAGAGCGTCCACCCAGATGGGTGCACCTTACAGTGCAATGGAACGCACCACACCAGCGTATAAACGCCGGCAAGGTGTTTCCGGCCCTCCTACGTTGGGTAGAAGGCGGCCCAAGGCGGCAGCGGCGTTGATGAGTTTCAGGCTGAGTTGGTCAAAATGCTGCCCGAAGCTCCATCTTCCATCCAGAATCAGGCCCAGATACCTCATCTGGGCCTGAACCTTAATCACCTTCCCGCGGAACCCCACCTCTGCACGATGGCAGCCTCCTTGATCAGCTCACGATTTAACTGGCCAAGAGACCACCTCGGGAATGTGGTTGGTACCCTCAGAGGTTCCGCTGGCCTGCTGGAGTTAGAGATCTCAAATCGGATATATCTATGGTCCGACAGAGTCTCCACCTCCACCTCTACCCTCCAGTTCCTTACTCTGCGTGCTGCGACAGGGGTGGCGAACGATAGGTCCACCACGGACCCTCCCTGCTGCCGCACGCAAGTGTGCACATGCCCCCTATTAAGTGAGGATAGGCTGGAGAGTAGGGCCCACACCTGGATGGCCCTCCCTCGCGGATTCGTGGCAGGGTTTCCCCAGGCACGTGATTTTGCGTTAAAGTCACCGAGAACCACTGTCGGTTTCGGTGACTGCCTGGACACCGCAGCTCTGACAGAGCCAAAAAAGATCTCAAACTCCGCCAGGCCCCGGTTAGGGCAGAAGTCGTTCCCACAACTATGTACTCTCCCCACCCCACCACTACGTAGCCCGAGCCCCTCTCAACGAGTGAAAGGGTAGGGATGAAATAGGGCTCGCAGACCACAGCCAGGTCGATTTGCCACTCCGCCACGGACTGCAGTAGTAGGTCCTGAGCCCCGGCGCAGTGGTTGACATTCGTCTGGAGGAAGCTTAGCTTGTCTTTCATGATGACATGGCAGCTTCCTCCTCGGCTTGACGCTGTCCAACGTTATCGGTGGTCTGGGTGCCTAAGACCATCTTCCGATGGTCTTATGATGGGATGGGTGGGTTACACTCCCCTAACCCCATCACGTGCAATACACTATTGCACCCCCACCAGCTGAAACAGCCGAGGTAATACCGCCGTGCACGCCACCGCCAAACGTGGCAGTCATCAGTATTACGCACGGACATCCAGAGGAAAGACCGGAACATCGTGCGTCTGACCTGGAGGATGTAGAAACATCGTCCATAGGGTCCAGTGCATCTGCCCTAAATAGGAGGGTAAGCCTCCTATACACAACGCCAGGAAGAGGCACTGGGGTCGAGATGGACAGGGTTACGGGGGTAGCAAACAGCTACCTGCAAAAAGGCAAGGAGGCTTTTGAAGCCGCAACGACCATGAAGCGGGAGTACAAGGCCACTTGTCATGAGTGCCTGCAGGGGCTGTACGAAACCGTCCTTTCCCTCTCGGACTCTAGAAATAGGCACAGAGTCAACCTTGAGAAAGAGCGCTCCCGTCATGCACAAGAATTAGTGCGAGTCGAGAGGGCCCACATAGCAGACCTCCAGGAGACTAGAAGAACAGTGGTCGAACAACTAGACCTAGCCCGCAATGACATCAGCGGGACTCTGAAGGAGGCTCAGGCGGTCCGCAGTTGGCTAGGTTACGAGACCGGAGAACCCTTCAGAGCAATATACGAAGTCCGAGAGGCCCAAAAAAGGATGGAGGTCAAGATAAAAACCACAACCCACACCACGTCCGAACTAGAAAAGGACAAGGAAAAATGGGAGAAGATGGAAGCAGGAATCACAGGGCTGCAGTCGAATATAATCAGCCTTGGAAACCAACTGGACACCCTGCGACAAGAGGTCGAAAAGACAAAGACCCTTGTCAAAGAAATACCACATCCCACCCAACACACTAACCTCCCGACCTCCACCGAAAGCATCGACGACCTCAAAAAAGTACTTGTCAGGATAGAGTCTAGCATATCAAACTTCAACAAAACCAATAAACACACAACACAAATTCAGCCGACGACAAAAGACCCGTCTCCATATATAGAGACAATGTCAGAAAAACTGGACATCTTGTCCTCTGAGGTACGTGCGCTGAGGGACGCTAAGTCCAAGGCCACCTCACCCCCAAGACCGTCCTTAGAGACAGAACTGGCGGTCCAGGAGGTGAAAGAGACCCTTAACTCAATAAAAAAAGGAGTAAAGGAGCTCAGTAAGGGAGAAAAACCCTCAATGGGCCCACTTACGTTCGCACAAACAGCGGCGAAACCAAAAGCTCCTCAGCCCCCCAACCACACCCTGATCATCTCTTCTAAAGACCCAGGAGAGACGAGTGAAAAGGTCATCACAAGGATCAGGACCGCCCTGGACCTAAAAACTACCGGGGCGAGAGTGGATAGGGTCCGAAAGGCCAGGGACCAAAAGGTGGTCCTGAGGTGCGCGTCCAAGGAGGATATGAATCTCATAAAGAATCGGGTCGAAGCAAACAAAGATTTAAACATCAGGGAGCCAGCAAATAGGAACCCCCTCGTCTGCGTGCGGGGTGTCCTCGCCTGCTTCACCAATGACGAGATCATCGACTACACCAAATCGCAGAACAAACACCTTCTGCACGGCGTTGGTGAAGCAGACCTAGGGATGAGGGTTCGCTATAGAAAGCGAGCCCGAAACCCGCACGAATGCCACCCCGTCCTCGAGTTGTCCCCGGAGGCGTGGAAACGGTTCACGCAAGCGGGGAAAATATACGTGGGCTTTGGCAGATGCTCAGTGGAGGACCAGTCACCCCTCATCCAATGCGCCAAGTGCCTAGGTTACGGGCACACTAAAAAACTATGCAGGGCGAAAGGTGACACCTGTAGCTACTACAGTGGCGACCACATGGGACAGGACTGCCCCACCAAG
Organism: Nymphalis urticae; assembly: GCA_905147175.2. NCBI lineage: Eukaryota > Metazoa > Arthropoda > Insecta > Lepidoptera > Nymphalidae > Nymphalis > Nymphalis urticae. The sequence goes on from LR989983.1 coordinate 10,329,851, forward strand.
AGAAAAGCCGAGACCCCCCGCTGCGCGAACTGCGCACGCGCAAAAAGGGACGCCTCAGACCTGGCACATACGGCCTACAGTGCGGAGTTTCAGGAAAGACAAAAATGGGACCACATAGCGAGCTCTAGGGTCCAATATTGCTAAAGGCTCCCTGGAAACCGATACACCGGTCCCACCTCGGAGGTCGGACGGAGGGGCGGGCAGGATCTTGTTTTTACAAGCAAACCTGCAACGCTCAAAACTGGCCACGGCTGAACTGCTCCAGACGGCTCAGGAAAAGGGAATAACCGTCGCACTTGTCTAAGAACCCTATGTAGGAAGGACAGGTGAGATAAAGCACCATCCTGGCACGCAAGTCATCCAGTGCACCCTGAACCGTCATAAACCCGTGAAGGCGGCCATAATAGTTTTCGGTGATGGATTGGAGGTCATCCACGACCCGCAGATCGTCACTGAGAACGTAGCAGCTGTCTTCCTGAGAGCGAGTCAGCTAAAGCTAGGCCTCCTGTCCGTCTACTTCGAGGGGGACCAAGACTTACACCCATATCTAACCCAAATAAGGGCTGCCACAAACAAAGTTCCAACCAAGAACCTGCTTGTGGCAGGGGACGTGAACGCTTGGAGCCACTGGTGGGGCAGCAGCTCCGAAGACCATCGCGGAGCGGAATACCACGCCTTCATCACCGAGATGGACCTCCATATTCTAAACACGGGAAATGTACCAACCTTCGAAACCTATCGAGGAGAGAGGTTGTACACCAGCTGCGTGGACGTGACACTGACCAGCCAATCCCTGTTAGGCAGAATGGAAGACTGGAGAGTGGATAGAAGCCTTATAACATCAGACCACAACGCCATTACCTTCGCCCTGCGCCTAGAGAAGGCCCTAGAACACTTGCGGCCTATCTCAACACGCAAATATAACACCAAGAAGGCAAAGTGGTCAGACTTCTCCACCGACTTCAAGACCAACCTCGCCAACAGTGGAATCACTCTGGAACGTGTCTCGGAGCTCACAAGACCGGAAGAATTGGAGGAGATGTTTACAACATATACATCAATAATCCACGGGTCATGCGAAAGCACGATCCCAAAAGCGAAGGCGTGGAAAGGCGATCCTAGACCCCCATGGTGGTCCGCCACCCTTGAAGATCTAAAAAGGGATGTCTTAAGGAAGAAACGCCGCATCCGCAATGCTGCACCCAGTCGGAAGCAATTCACTGTCCAAGAATACATACAGGCAAGGGAAGACTACAAAGAGAGAGTGATCCAAGCAGTCACAAAAAGCTGGAAGGAGTTTTGTTCGACCCAGGACCGCGAAAGTGTCTGGGACGGCGTATACAGAGTCATAAGGAAGACGTCAAAACGACGGGACGATATGCTTTTAAGGGATACAGCTGGCGAAACACTGTCGCCCGACCAGTCAGCTGAACTCTTAGCAAAAACGTTCTATCCAGATGACTCTGTAGACACCGAAAATGAAAAACAGAGGTCCATAAGAACGACCACTGAGAACAAAACTCCCGAGGAGATTCAAGATCTGTCGGCCGACGATCCACCATTCACCACCGCGGAGCTGGAGACGGTACTATCGGGCCTAAACCCGAAGAAAGCTCCAGGCCCGGATGGCTTGACGGCTGACATATGCACTGCGGCCATTAATTGTGACAGGGAGGTATTCCTGGCGCTGGCAAACAAATGCCTTAAGCTAGCATACTTCCCAAAGCAGTGGAAGGTCGCCCACGTGTGCATCCTCCGAAAACCCGGCAAAGATGACTACACCCACCCAAAATCCTACAGGCCGATTGGGCTGCTGTCAGTCCTCGGCAAGATTGTAGAGAAACTTATGGTGGGTAGGATCCAATGGCACCTACTCCCATCCTTACACCCGAGCCAGTATGGATTCATGCCACAGCGTGGAACAGAAGTGGCTCTCTACGACCTAATCGGACATATCCAGGAGGAAATTAAATCGAAGAAAATCGTACTTCTGGTATCGCTCGATATAGAGGGCGCCTTTGACAACGCATGGTGGCCAGCCCTTAAAAAGCGGATGGTACAAAAACACTGCCCGCGGAACTTATACGCCTTGGTGGCCTCATATTTACAAGACAGGAGGATCGTAGTAAACTACGCCAGAGCGACCAGTGAAAAGGGAACCACGAAGAGCTGTGTCCAGGGCTCTATCGGCGGACCGACCTTCTGGAACCTCATCCTGGATTCGCTACTACAAAAGATGGCATCCATGGGAGTTTACTGTCAGGCATTTGCGGATGACGTGGTCCTCGTTTTCTCCAACCATCGAACCAGCGGGTTACAGACTACAGCGGAAACCACCCTAGCGGCCGTACAAGAATGGGGCATAGAAAACAAGTTGAGTTTCGCACCACATAAAACAAATGCAATGGTGATCACCAAGAAACTCAAATACGATGACCCTGTGATTCATATGTGCGGCACCCAGCTGAGTCTAGTAACCGAGATCAAACTGCTGGGCCTCATCATAGACTCCAAGCTCACATTCAACGCGCATGTGGCAGCCACCTGCAAGAAAGCTGCAGACATATATATAAACAACTTGCATGCGCGGCAAAGGTGACTTGGGGCCTAAACGGAGAAATAATAAGGACCATATATGTGGCGGTGATAGAGCCCATAGTCCTCTACGCAGCAAGCGTTTGGTCTCCTGCAGCCGAGAAGATTATGATAAGAAACAAGCTAGACTCGCTGCAGAGAGGCTTCGAAGATCTGCAGGGCGTACAGGACTGTCTCTAACATCGGCACTCATCCTATCAGGCCAGCTCCCCCTCGACCTCCGCGTCAAAGAGGCCGCCACCATATTTAAGATCAAAAAAGGCTACTGCGTGGACCTCATACCGCCAGGACGAGAAATCGAGCGTAGAGTGGGACCTCTACAGAACCCCCACCCATCGCAACTCAAAACAACTGAGTACGTGCGCTTAGAGAGTCTGGACCCACAAACCCTTGAAGAACACCATATAGTCGGCCCCCTAATATTCACCGACGGCAGCAAGATTGAGGGGAAAGTCGGAGCTGCCCTAACATGGTGGGATCAGGGAACGGAATCCAGAAACTCCACGTTCCGTCTTGAACCGCACAATACTGTCTTCCAATCAGAGATGTACGCACTCCTAAGAGCAATTAAAATGGTGAGGAAATAGAAGCAACGCTCTGCAAACATCTTGAGTGATTCGAGATCCTCGCTCGATCTACTTAGGTGCCCATCGGTGACTCACCCGCTGGCCCTAGAGATGAAGGAGTGCTTACGAGAAATCGAGGAAGAGGGCAGGAGTGTGCGATTCTTTTGGCTCAGGGCCCACGTAGGTACACCGGGCAATGAAAGAGCGGACGAGCTAGCCAAAAAAGCGGCCCTAACTAAAAAAACGGCACCTGACTACGATAGAGTCCCAATATCGTATGTCAGAAGGCGAATACGAGAAGAGACCATCGCGAGGTGGCAGGCGCGCTACGACTCCTCAGAGACAGGGTCAATAACCAGAATAATTCTTACCAGACGTCAAGGTCGCAAGCAAAGTCGTAAGAACGGTGGCACTAACTCCCACCGACACCCAGTTGATGACCGGTCACGGGGGATTCGCGGCGTACCTTCACCGCTTCAAACTTAAAGACAGTCCTTCTTGTGTCTGCGACCCCGAATGCGAGGAAACAGTCCTCCACCTAATCTTGGACTGCCCAAGATTCGGTCAAGGTAGACAGGCGCTAGAAACTCAAATAAGCGTTACCCTGGACCAGTCTACACTCCACACCATCATGGAGAGAGAGGAACTAAGAGAACCCTTCCTCGCATTCGCAAGAAAAACCATTCAAGTGGCCGCCAAAAGGAACAGCTCGACCGCGATACCATCCGCGACAGACATAAATTCACAATCACAACAATCTTCGAGCACCACAACCACACACATAACGCAATCAAGTCCACACACTCATACACATCACACCGGGCAAAATACCCTGAGAAGGTGGCTACAGGCTCTCCCCAACACGTTGCAGGGACCGCTCATGAGGAGAAACCAACCCACCATGCCCTTGCAACCCACACACTTCGCCGCGTTTAAAGAGCTGATAAAAGACGTAGGAGCACGCGGCGTTCCGGGTATTGCGGTTAGATTGGTTGTCGGTAAGGTGTGGCTCTTTTCATGAGTGGCGAAATGGAAAGGATGGGCATCAGCTTCTGTCGCCCAGACGGCTCGGATCGCGTGACGGTGTCGCCTGGACTAGCCTTGCTAATTAAAGGGAGCACTTCACAAGTGAGCATCAAGCGCGCTACCATCAACGCGCTCACCACGCAAATGCCGGGTGCCTTGACCTGCCGATTGGTGCGGCCACAAAACAAAGTGATCGCACTCTTCGAGTGGGGAGGGGATACCCCCTTTGCATTGGCATGCACACAGCTCTCGAAACTCGGCGAGGAGGACCGGGACGGCACACCACGCCGGATAAGCGTGGATGCCATGAAAGTCGGCGCCGAAAAAGGTGACGTAGCAGATCGCTACGGGTGCCTGATGGCCTCGCAAGCACACGAGGTCATCGTATACGAAGACAGGGGTGAGGACCTAGGTTTCTTGAAACCAGAGGCCAAAACACCTCTCCCCCCTGCAACGCCGACTAGCATGGAACCCCTTCTAAGTGGATCTGAGCGTCTGCAAATAAAAATGGCGGCGAAGCGAACTGTCCAAGCCTCACAAACCCGTGGGGAGCCTAGCCCCAGAAAACCACAAATGGCTCTGTCTAAAATGATCCAAGATCTGGTCTCCCCGAGAAACAAAGAGTCCAAATCGCTCCAACTTGCCCCAGGATCGTCGGCCTCCGCGGACCGACAGGCGACAGCGATGAGGGAATTCCTAAAGTCGGAAGACAAAGGAAAACCCAAAACGTCTCGCACCGGTTCAACGAGGGCCGACTGGGGACAAGTCATACCACCAAAGCGAAGACTGGCGTCAAACCCGCGAGACCACGCAGTGAATGCATTCCTAAAGTTCCAGGCTATAGTGTCAGCAACCCGTGAGGTTCACTTAGCCACCTGCAAAAAAATCATGCAGACCTACCAGCGAGGCAACGAAAAGCTGCTGGAGGTGGAACTCAATGAAGCCGAGGCGGCCATATACAACAACGACACATACCAAGTCATCAAAGGGAAAATGTCGGGGTGGTACATGGCTGCCTATAGCACTGTGGGAGGTTTTGTGGGCCCAGTTGAAGCGAAAGGGCGAGAAGACTCACACCAAAAATTTCTCGCTCCAAAGGGAGACCCTGTAGTGGTGGTTGCCAGATGCACGAGAATAATGCTGGATGACAGAATCCTGGAGTTGGCTAAGTCCATCTCAGGTGGTCCAGATGATGACACACCTCTCGTGGACTGGGAACTACCGCAAATATCTTGGATCAATGGAGTACCGGGCTGCGGAAAGACGACTCACATAGTCAGGAACTTCGATGAGAACAACGAAATAGTAGTCACCAATACAGTGGAAGCCGCCAAAGACCTAAAAGAACACCTGACGCACCGATTTGGTGAAAAAGCCAAATCAAGGGTACGAACTATGGCTTCCATCCTCGTAAATGGTATTCATGAGGACATAAAGTGCGACCGCCTTACGGTTGACGAAGCCCTCATGAACCATTTCGGAGCCATAGTGATGGCGGCTAGACTATCCCGGGCCAAGGAGGTGGTTCTCGTCGGAGATATAAACCAGTTGCCTTACATCGACAGAGAAAATCTGTTCGAAATGAGGTACTGTCGCCCAAACCTGACAACAAACATCACCAGGGAGTTGTCATGCACATACCGGTGCCCCATGGACGTCGCATTTGCCATCAGCGACGTATACAGAGCCATATACTCTGCAAACCCCATCGTCCACTCCCTAAAGATGGAAAGGTTCACTGGCGCGAAAATACCATCAGACCAAGCCGGAACCCTATACCTGGTCCACACGCAGGAAGAAAAGAAACTCCTGATGGACCAGGGATATGGCAAAGGCGTAGGGTCACGCGTCATGACTATCCATGAATCACAGGGACAGACCTACGGCAAAGTCATCATTATCCAGACCAGACGCGTGAGGCTTCGAGTCCATGAAAGCATACCTCACGCGGTAGTAGTTATCACCAGACACACTAACACCTGTGTCTACTACACGGATGACGGTGACGATGCAATCGGCGGTTTCATCGGCCGAACGGTGGGGGCCTCAAGAAAGACCATCGCAGAGCACAGCCTAAAAATGGCTATTCACAAACGCGACAGCACTGTCGCAGAGGCTGTGCTCTCACTGGTCAAATAAGGTGCAGGGTCCGCAGGACCCGCCGCCGGGCCATAACGCTATATCAATGTAAAGTAAATGTAATGTAAAAATGTAAAGTGTGCAACAAGTGTAAGTAAAATAATATAATTAATTGTGTAAAAAAAGATAACAGAAAAAGATAAGTCAATAAATTAAAAAAAAAAAAAAAAAAAAAAAAAGGTCAATACGGGTCACACCCCTCCATAGAAGAGCTCCGGAGGAGAAGAAGACCAGCTGCCGCCGCAGCGCTGCAGTGGTTAGGATGTTGTAACAAAAAATGTAACTATGTAATAACCACTGTAGCGCCATAAGAACGTCAGAAATAATGTTCGCTTAGTAATAAAATAAATTTCAATATTAAAAAAAGGCACGGGCAACTATGAGCCCGTGGATGTAGTTTAATTTAAAAAAAAAAAAAAAAAAACCCCATCAAGTGTCCGAAAGGCCTACCGGCGACCGTGCATACAGCGCAGCGCAGACTTGTGGCCTTCGACACCACACCTGAAGCAAAGTCCCCCTCATTCCGCCTTAGATGGGCAGAGCACCTTTGTGTGACCAAGGCCCATGCACTTGAAGCAGCGCAAAGGACGCTGCTCCAGCACGCACAACTTGGCCGAGCTCCACCCGACCAGGAGGCGACCGGCTTCGGACAGCATTTTCGCTACTGTAATGGGGCATGTCACCCGGACCATCCCCATAAAATCGGGACCACGCTGCATATCCCCACAGCTAACCGCCACTGGGGAGCAGTCCTTTGCGCGTGCTATTGCGGCAATCACCTTTTCTTTTGTGACGGAGTCATCGAGACCCGTCACCTTAATGTCCACCCGCCTTCACAGGCCGCACAACGTTGGCAACTCCGTCCAGCACAGTGCGGAGCTTCTCGGCTAGCTTCTTCGCCTGCTCTGTCTGTGCCTTCGGGAGTTCCAAGACCCTGGCTTCCGTTGCCGACCTTCTGACCTTGAGTCCACCGCAGATCCCTAGATCCTGGAGCTTGATGCCCTACTCGGCCCGCTCCAGGATGTGGGCGTAAGTCACGCCTTTTTCGCCCTTTTGTCCGCCGCTAGGGATGGACGAAGGATCTTTGCAGGGAGGAGACGCTCCTCAATTCCTGCTAGCCGAGCGTTAAGCATAACCCCGATTGAGGAAATAATCGAGGCTTTGAGCTCCTCCACAATTGGCGAGTCCCTTAAAGTGCTAGCTGACCCACTTGCCCCTGTCACCGTGGTCTTCATCTAGTTAAACTCACGACGGTGGGCCTTCAGTTCTGACTTAAGGCCATCTACTTCCTTACGGAGGCGGCTATTGTCGGCGCGAAGCCGACGGGTTTCCTCCGCCTCGGTTCTTGAAGCCAGAGCATCAACAATGGTCTGGAGAGAAAAAGCCGATTGCTTCAACTTCTTGATGAAGCCACCCTTTAAGTTGCTGGACTTCTGGGCAACCTCCAGAATCAGTGCTCATTGCGGCTAGCCACCGCACGCAGCTTTTCCGCACCCATCTTAGTGGGATCCTCTACTTGAGCCTCTGATGAAGTAGATTCTTCGGAGTCCAGAACTATTTTAGGCAAATCTTTTTTGAATGCCCGACTTCGGAGCGAGCGCTCAAAAGCCTCCTCCCTTGCCTCGGCGGCTTTTGCCTTCAGTTCGGCCTTAGCCCGAGCGAGGGCATTACCACGCCCCTTAGACGACGTATTGCCGCGAATAGCAGAATTGCTCTTCGCAGCCAACCTCGATTCCGTCTCCGTATCGGAGTCGGAATTAAAAATTGATAGGCCATAAGGCCGCTTTCGTCTAACCAAGGCATCGGACGACACCTCAGTGTCAACGTCCATTGCCGAAGACAACAAACAAAAATCGAAAACGAACGACCAAACAAAAAAAAAAAACAACCAACTATAACAAAAAACAAGGTCTATAAAGACCTAATTCAATACAACAAAATCAATCATAACGCGAAACAAAAGTCCATATAGCAAGCAAGAATGTCCAGATGTGTCGCATTAGAGATAACAAAACCAGTTTACAAAGCCAGATGTCGTTTAAATTCCTCAATTCGAACAATCTTATCGCAGTAAGAAACACAACCTCGCTCAACGACGTCCGAACGGCGAATCCTAATACCACTGTATCCTAAAATAGATGAATAAAAATACAAATATATATAATAATTAATATAAATTGTTATTTAGATTGTTTGAGTAATTTATATCAATTTGTATTGTAGTTGTTTGATTTGGAGTTCTATTTTAAAAAAGTTCAATTCCAGGATTTTTATAAAATCAGTTTCACCTTTAGATGCTAAATAAAGTTTGTGTTTAATTTATATGACATATTTTTTATTGTATTATTATTACCGTTTTAACTTGCCGATGAATTTTACTTTTGCATTCCGTTGTTACGTCCGTAAACCCTTAAGTGATATTAATTATATTTATATGATATAAATTCGGTTATGTGATATAAATTTGATCGAACTCATTATCATTGTCTGATTATATATTTTACATACATTCATAGATTTGAGAAACATTTTAGAAACGAAAAGGCTAATTTTCTCTAAGTTTGCAACCAGTTAGCAAAGTAAATTTCGCAACTCATAATAAAGATACTATGTATTCATTTAAATTTAAATATAACTAATAACGCAGAGAATGCGGTCGAACAAGACGTAAAGACTTATAGAAACCGAACGATATTCCTAACTTTAAAACGACGCAATAATGACATTTGACAATGAGTAAAAATTTTGCGTCATGACTGTAAAAAAGTGGAGTTTTTGTTTGCATGCTATTGAAGTGAAAAAAAAAATTCATGGCGGTGTCGAGACATAAGATACAATGTCAGAACAATAATAATTAACATAAATAATTTACCGGATGAAATCGAGGACAATATCGACTACGAAATATCTGAAGTTGATAAAATTCATTATTAAAAATATCATACGTGTAATATTATTTATATGTTAAGTACTTATCTATGCATTTATTAAAAATATTTATTTTTTTATTTGCTGACGATGCACTACTACAAACGCAAAAACGTGTTCGAGCTGATTTCGCAGTAATGTTCTGTAACACGTTTTACAGTATTTATGCCACTCAGTCGGTCTCTGTATTTGAGAAACTATAATGATAGGTGTTGCAGTCGCTAATGCTCCTCCCCACACCGCTGCCACTATAATTTTAGCAGCAGTTTTACCTAACCTCGGCTGCAAAGGTCTCATAATTGCCATATAACGATCAATAGAAATAGCCAAAAGTGTATAAGCACTAACTAGCACGGAAACAGCTTGAGAATAATTCACTATTTTACACATAACTATACCAAAGGGCCAGTACCTTAGTACGTTAGTTAGCAGCGCCACCTTTGAACAGACTATGTTTGTTTATAGAGTTTTGTGAAATAAATCATCTCGAGCTGTGTAGAGTATTAAACTATATTTAAAAAAATATTTAGCAGTAATTTAATTTGTCTGTTTAAAAGGCAATAAACGGACGCGGTTGCATCACTGGAATTATAAAAGGAATAATTTAAATTAATATCTTAGGAGTACCTACCGCCAAACAGTAATATTTAGTGTTGTTGTGTTCCGGCTTAAAGGGCGTTGGAGCCAGTTTAACTACAGGCACAAGGGTCAATTTAATTCCAAGGTTGGTGGCGCATTCACGATGTAAGAAATGGTTAATATTTTTATAGTGCCAATATATATGGGTGGGGGTGACCATTTACCAATATTATAAAGAAAACAAATAACGGATCACCTTTTATGTAGCATGTTCTCGGGTGGGCAAACCATCGTGCTTATTTATGTTGGCTAAAGACGGACTGACAAAAAATATCGTACACTCAATTGCTCTTCGAATTAACTAATTAACTGCTTTAGCATAAAAATATATTACTTTTTTCACTTTACATTTCACTTTTAATCAATCAATGACCATTACATTAATAAAATACATTGAATTGAGAAAATGAACGGTTTGTGTTTTTTTGTTTTTATCGATTTGATTAATCGGCTTATTTGGAGCGATAAATTTAATTAGCGAACAACGAATTGCCATCAACGATCAGTTATGTGAAGTTTTTATTTTTTATTCAAAATAAATAAGTTGAACTCAATTAAGGGTGAGGGGTGGTTGTATAAAGTAAAATTATTAATTTCTTATTTGATTTTATATGAATAAATCCAGTTCAAAGCTAAAAATAAAATATTGTATATAAACCAAACATATCTTTTATTTTTAGCTTTTCATATTTTATTTCTAAATTTTAGTTATTTAACATAAGAAGTTCTGTTTTTTGTTTTAGTTCTTTAAGTCAAATCAGTTTAAATTTGTAGTTCTTAATTTTAATTTTACTTTTTATATTAGCTGTTACTTTGTTGTATGTAAAAGCCGAGATGGCCCAGTGGTAAGAACGCGTTAATCTTAACCGATGATCGTGGGTTCAAACCCGGGCAAGCACCACTGAATTTTATTGTGCTTAATTTGCGATTATAATTCATCTCGTGCTTTACGGTGAAGGAAAACATCGTGAGGAAACCTGCATGTGTCTAATTTCACTGAAATTCTGCCACATGTGTATTCCACCAACCCGCATTGGAGCAGCGTGGTGGAATAAGCTCCAAACTTTCTCCTCAAAAAGAGGAGAGGAGGCCTTTAGCCCAGCCGTGGGACATTCACAGGCTGTTACGGTTACGGTTGTTGTATGTGATGGATGCTGTGTTTTCCTGTAACTGAAGGAGCACATAGCTTTATAATTCGCATAATGTATTAAAGGTCATCAATGTCATGTGTATTCCTTGTTGGAAATCCTAAAGTGAAATAAAATAAATTAAAATCATGCTTCAAAAATATGTACATATGTATATTTGTTTTTTAATAAGTCGCTGCAGCGCTGTTGAGATGAAAGGACTGCGAAAAAAAAATTGTCCTTTGCATTAATTATTACATTACTAAACAATATTCTTTAGAATAATATGTGCAACGCGAAATAATACATACTGCTTGACAAAAGTCAATTATCCGTAATAGAATTGCTGACAGGCAACGTATAAATGCTAAATGACATTATTGTTTTTATTTGTGATATATTCAGTGAAATTCTAATTATTATATTTATTATTTTATTTTGTGATGTATACTGACTGATATTTGTTGATTATTTAATGGTTATGATAATTATAAATAATAATTTTTAAATTAAGTTATGCAACAAATATACAATCGCCCTAATTCTGTAATTCTGTAAAGCTATAATATTAGGTCCTTACATATGAAATTAGCGTTTTGTCGTACTGACCACTTTGATCTGAAATATCTCCTCTTTGGTTAAGAATTCCAAAATTCAAATTTATAAATTAATTTCGCCGGTACATTTGAGTTTTGAAACAGTCATTGATTTGTTTTTTCCTCAGTATTTTTTTTCTTTGGCGTCGCTTATTACCGCACAATGCAAAACATGAAATATCGGTATATTTACGAGTACGAGTTCTACCGTGGCATCAGTGCTACAGAAACAGCTCGAAGGATTAATGATGTGTACGTATGTGTAAAAAAAACTTGAACGATGAGTACCTCATGAATTGAGTGAATCGAACTTGCAAACACGCGTCGACTGCTGTGTTACTTTGCTCAACCGACGCAATAATGAAGGGATTTTAAATCGAATCATTACTTGTGATGAAAAGTTGATACTGTACGAAAAATGTAAATGTAAAATTGACAATGGTGATGTGAGGAACTTTTGAGTGAGACGTGTGGTGTTTAGCACGACTGCTTTTTGTAAAACTGCGAGAGTGGACGTGGACATTTGAAGAATATTGAGATTGGTCTTGAGTGTTTGTGGGATACCCTGGCCTGTACTGGAGAGAATGATTGGTAAAATTTAAAATGTGTTTATTGACATTGTTTATTAATTTTAGTAGCCAATTCTATGTATTTTATTACTTAATCATTGCGTGTACTGAGTAGATTAAATACTACAATATCGTTTATAAAAACAATTTTGTTGTTTTTGTCTACTGCTCTTATGTTCGGTCTATAATATTATATGGTTTTATCGGTGGTATCGTTCTATCCCAGCAAATTTTATAGTTATTATTTTCTATTACCTTACAGGATTGGTATTTATAGTAAGCTACTTTATTTGTCATGAATTTATATTGATGGGCTAAGTTTTGGTGAACTATTGTTAATGTTATTACTGCCACTTGGTCATGCCCGTGCTTATAATCACTTTGGCGGATTAACTTGCAAGCACCGGTTATGTGTGGAATCGTTTTAGAACTGTTTACATAAATCAGTTCGTAAATTCAGTGTGCTTTTGTATCAATTATTTTTATGTTTTATTTGCTTAGACTGGTGAAACTTTAAATATTAACAAGTGTTCATTACATTATTATTAAAAAAAAATAACGCGCCGAGGGTGGCGTGTATGGTGAAATCTACGATTTTGTTGGCTTTAGGCGCATTTGATAACAATAATAGAATCATTATCGTGAATGTATGCAATTTCAGATCTTAATCTGAAAAACGTGAACATTAATAAATAAGTCTTTAAATTAAACTGCCCTGCCAGATATTTTCACTTTATTCATATTCATTTATATTATAACATTAATATTTATAAAGAAAACATAACATATTAACATTTTACATTATTTAAAACCTTAGATTAAATGTACTAGAACATATGTACTTCAAATAATATATTATACATAGTATGAATCATGTACTTAAATATTATAAACAAACATGGTTTATGGAATAAAGTTTCAATTTCAATGATGTGACATTCGTAAGTATAATAAAATCTTACATGCCTCCTTATAAGCATATCCACTTATTTATAATAAAACATAAAAACTTTTAGGCTTAATGAGCATATTGAATAAACACCAAACATTGTGTGGTTTTCTTACATTAATTTATTAATGTAAGAAAACCACACATGTTATTTTTTATATTTTCCGGGAGGGCAAATGACTCTACTCCACCTGATGTTAAGTGGTAGTAGAGTCCAAACGCGAGGACGGCCAGTACAGTCGGGAAGAAGGTTCTGCACTAGCCGCCCTCGCCTTGCCGGCCCGCAAGATGCCTCTTCACGCCTCGTTTGAAGGAACCCGGGTCGTAAGAGGAGGGGAATACGTGAGCTGGTAAGGAATTCCATATTTTGGAAGTGCGACAAAGAAAGGAGTTGCCAAATTTATTTGTGCGCGATGGAATTGATGTCGGTGACATCGAGAGCCAGCACGCGTAGACTTGTGAAGGAAGGGGGAAGCAGGAATTAGGGAGAATAATTCCTCGGAACACTCGCCGTGATACAGCCGATAGAAAGCGCTCAGCGCTGCTATCTCTCGACGCAATTGTAAAGGTTCGAGGGTGTTAGTGACCTTTACGTCGCCAATAATGCGAACCGCACGTCGCTGCAACCGGTCCAAGCCCTCAAGTAGGTACTTAGCGGAGCCATCCCAAAGGTGCGAGCAATATTCAACGCAAGACCGTACCTGTGTTTTGTACAGCAGGCACAGTTGTTGTGGCATGAAAAAACGCCGCACCTTGTTCAGAACTCCGAGTTTCCGTGAAGCTGTTTTTATCACAGCCTCGATGTAATCCATTGGACTAAGGTCGCGGCGAACGTCCATCCCCAGCATGGCGATTTTGCTTTGTATCACCAGCGGAGTGCCACAGAGGGAGGGAAGAGGAGAAAATGGTGACTTTTTTGCTGTGAGAGCGCATACCTGTGTTCTTGGCATTAAACTCAAATATAGGTCTAACATCCTCGTTTTAAATCAATCTGGTACTATTTGAAATAAAATCCAAGAACTATTAAATAAATAATTATTAATAATATATATTCTTTTATTAAGAATATATATTTATTAAGAATATTTTTTTTATTATAATAATATATATAATATACACGAACGAGACGGTTATAACATTCTAAAAACAACACCGGCTTTTTAAGGTCACATCAATGGAAAATGTACATAAATCTAGTATATATGTAGGTGATACAACATTAATAATATATAAATTATATCCAGTTTTATAATATATAAAATTAAAATAAAAGATAATAATAATAATAATAATAATAATATTTATTTCGAGTATCATTGACTCATTTTTGTTAGTAATACAAAAAACTTAAATGTCTATGTTAGTACTTAACCTAAGGCTATCTTAAAAAAATATGAATCTAAGATATGTGAGTCACCTCTGCGCCATTCCATTAGAAATAGCACAGCAGTGACCCACATATGTGCAGTCCAGCCTGCTCGCGATTAGTTTCACGATGCTGTTGGTACTGCCCCGCACTCTGCGCACCAGGGCTCCACATCTTTTACGCATGGTGGTATAAAAACAGTCCACGTGTGCCTCCGCGAACATCCCTGATGCGCTACAAAATCGGGGCAGCCCCATCAGCACCCTGAAAGCATTATTATATTGAACACGAATAGCGTTGTACGACTTTTGCGAATACTTGGCCCACAGGTTGCACGTGTAGAAATTCATACAATATGCTCTGAACAACGTGCCCTTGACACTCTCCGAACAACGCGTAAACCTGCGAGCCAGCATGTTCGCTCTCAGTGACAACGCCCTCCGTTCTCTTTCAATATCAGCGTCGTCTTTGAGGTCTGAGGTCAATATATGACCAAGATATTTAAATTGGGAAACCCTTTGCAGTGCTGTACCATTGAGCATTACAGGTGGTACACTACTTGGCACTTTACCTCCGGCCTCAAAAACCATCACTACACTTTTCTTTGCATTATAGTTAATACCATGACCTCCCACATAATCCTCACATTTGGCCATAAGTTTTCTAAGACCACAAATAGACGCACTCAACAGCACCATGTCATCGGCATAGCTAATGTTATTGACACAAATACCGTCTATGTAACAGCCGATCCTGGTGCTGCTAAGCTCGGCGATTAAATCGTTTACATAAAGGTTAAAGAGTGTTGGCGAGCTCAATCCTCCCTGCCTCACCCCACACTCCAACCCATATGGACGTGACAATGCTCCTGCCCATCGGACATTATTGACCTGATTTCCATACCAAAATTTAAAGATATTGGTCAGTTCCGAAGGTATGCCAATCTCGTTCATTTTACGCCATAAGATGTCGTACGAAACCAGATCAAATGCCTTCGACATGTCAAGAAAACATGCATAAACTGGAGTCTTACGCCTAGTATAGTATGTGACAGCATGCTTAACACAAAGTATAGCACTTTCCGTAGACAATCCAGGTCGGAATCCAAACTGGTTATCATGCGGTTTTATGAATTTATTTAATTCTATATTGAGCACGCTGTCAAACACTTTCGAGATGACCGTAGCCAACGAAATAGGTCTATAGTTGTTTTTATCAGCCAGGTCGCCAGTTTTGTTTTTCACAATAGGCACAACTATCGTACGTATCATCTCGCCAGGCATAAAACTATGGCTCAAACAAAAGCTGTACAGCATACACAAAACCCTGGGAAGATGTGGCCCAGCGTATTGAAGATGCTCAATGCTAAGTCCATCATGGCCCGGGGATTTACCTCTAGTCATATGTTTGATTATATGTGCAACTTTGTTATATTTAAACTTAATACACATTTCCACGCTGGACTCAACATTGATCACTGACTGAGAAAGCCATAATATATTAAAAATATCGAAACCTTTTGAAATGACGCTTTCTTATACCGTCAGTGCCTTTTCACATTCGCACAGTCACGGCACTTGTTGTGTAAATTTATAATATATATATATATATGAAAAAAAAATACATTTATTAACGAATCTCTGTTTCTGTTTATTTGATACCATATTTGTTTATTGAAAAATAAAATAAAAATGACCTGATGAAATGAGTGCTTAGTGCACTAGCCGAAATGCGAATGAAACGAAACCGCCCGTGTAGTAGCGCGTGCTGATGGTGTAGACGATGTTCGTCGTAATGATGTGCACGAAGTACATTTTCTATTTAACTGAAGACTATTTAGACCAACTCGGTTGATCTTACGTTTGCATCTGGATAGACCTCTTTGTGATGGAAATCTATTTATAGGCATCATATCTGAAAAATAAAATGTTATTACGATCTTCTTTCACATGTTATAACTTGAAATATATATATCATAACTATAAATTTCCAACAAAAGTTGACAAAGAACGAACTCATGAATAAAATACAATATAATATCGCCTATGTATTTTAAAAATAGAAGAGCTTCATAATGCGAAATGACAATGTCAGATAACAAACATAAAATACGGAAATAAAAAGTTGAAAAACTGAAAATATAATTTATTTTTCCCCCTTTGACCCATGTGTGTTTCACGTTCTATTTATCGAGCGAACGCTGCAAATATTTGAACACATCTAACTAAATCATTATTATTCTTAGATTAGCATATAATAAAATTGCAAGTTCTAAGTGCGTTTAGATTTATTTATTTATCTTCGATTACTAATAAGAACTACATACACAGTACCGTATAAAAATCATTTAAAATTTACTGTCCCTTAATGTGTCTATGTAGTTGTAGTTGAAACAAAAATACATTAATGCAAATTCAATCTTAAGATCATCACTTAAAGTTGTATTCACAACTCATACACATATTTATGCACACATGCATATTTTGACCGACAATAGCTGGTCTACATACATTACAAATTCTACCTTAAACGGTCAACTTAAAGTAGAATTTAAAAAACGGTAAAAAAGGCAATAAAATTTTACGAGGTAGGCTCGCCGCTAGCACAAGGACTGAATGGAGCCGATATATTTATTTATTTTCATAGTCAAATATGAAATGCAATTTTTTTTTGTAATTAAGTCAAAGGTGTATTTTTTGTTATAAACATAAATTATTATTTATAGGGAAGGACATTAATAATCAAAGAAACTAAGATAAATATACATATAAATATTTATTTACATAATCAATCATTAAAATCAAAATATAGTTACATTTTTATCATTTTTCTAAAAGTGCTTCGAGCATACAACGGTTCGTTTGATCAGTAAAAGAATTATTCGGTTCTTTGACGTGCTATTATAACAGATATCCATTCGCCACACCGCACAGGATCTAGAGGAAAGCTAAAACCCATTATAAAATCTCTCATCATCAATTTAATCACATGTAGTCAAAAAAAAAAATTCAAGAAACAAAACTGACTAAGTAAAAATGTTGCAATAACTCTTTAATTCTCGCTTTGGAGTCGATGCCAAGCCTTTATATTGCTGGTTTTGATGATGTCGGTTTTGTTCATATACGTCTAATTTGAGAGCCCATTATAATCTTTCAAAAATAAATTTGAATGATTCAAAACTGTCAATTAATCATGGAATAATCTGTATACAAACATAAAATAAAAATCGAGTCAGTTAAAATTTTAATCAATAATATTTTACTACTATATTTAAAGACACAGTAAAGAAGTTAATTAAACAATAGAAATGCATAATCATATTTTTCATACAAAAAAAAAAGAAAAGAAATTAACAACAGCGTCTCCAGCAAATGTGTTACATTGTTGTTGAAACAACCCATGTAACCCGAACAATTCAAGTGGGTACGCGATAATATGAATAACACGTTTATCAAGATTCCTTACAATTGTCAAGCTTTATATCACATGGTGTTTATTACGATTTAGTTTTTAAAAATGTTTTTCGAAGATTTCCTAAAGAAATCAGTATTTACAATACAGTTATAACAATTATATAACGGTAAAATTAATACTTACCGAAAATATGAAACTCCTTGCTTTTTCTGCGTCCTAGACGTGTGACTTCTGCATTTTTGCAAGAGCACTGAGGCGTGTTTACTGTCGGCGCGTCGGAATGGTACTACGTTAAAAGAGCACCCAAATGTTTAAATGGGTGCTCATTTGGTGAGGACGTTTTTTGCTGATTGTGAATTTAGTTTTTATTAGTGATCGAAGTTATTTATTCAAAATCGTATAGTGCCCTTTACTTTTAAGTATATAATATAATAATTAATTAAATTTGTTTTTTTAATCATATTTCTAGTATAATTGTAGTTATGTTATGTAAAAATATGCAGGCCTCTGGGATCCTGAGTTAATTCGGATCGGGGAAAAAACGTTAATGTATTACCAAAGTTAGTGCACTTCATTTTGCATACACACTTGTGCACTATCATATACACCATATACAAAAGTTAACGATACAATAAAATTTACCTGATAGTGGAATTATCTCACAAACGCCCGTACGATGACATGAGTGGTTGCCTGCATTGGTAGTTTTCAAGCGCAGGACTTTGCGAAGTACCTGCCGGGAATTAAATGCATAGCTTGGTAATCGAAATTCATGCGCCCTTTATTTAGGAAGCAAGCCTTAACAGAGACATCTATATCGTAGAATTTACTAGTATGAAAATCTCTTTATTATTGCAATTATTTTAACTATTTTATCACTGGTGTGATTCAAGTTTAAACTCTGAAGACGTATTAGTGAAAACCTTGAAATATTATATATATCGGCGCTGGGGTCTATCACGTGGGTCAATTCGTTGTCGGACCATTCATTAACTGTCAAGTGGGCATTCTGAATTCCTGTATCGACCTTACTCAAGCATGCTACTTGACGTTTCCGAGAACCACTTATAGACGGCGTTGTACGTAAATTATGGCGCCTTGAAGCGTATTATCTTTGTTTCTGCGACATATAGAATGTTCTAAGTAAAATTTCACCTCTCTGAAATAAAATGAATGGACCCCTATGCACTATGGAAGCATTTCGCGAACTTATTATTTAAAGGAATCCCTCGAACTTCAACTTGATCATATTCACTCTTTTAAAGTGTGACTCTTTTAATTATACCAAGTGATTATCCACGTTTTTGGAATTAGACAAACTGTCGCGCTGGAAACACCCTAAGATGGAGACGGCGAAACTTTTTTTGGTGAAGGTGCCATTTTTTTCATCATAAATTTTACTTGTAAGGACCGATAAATATTCTATTTCATTTAATTCCAACTCTTTTCTTAATTCGATATTTTTTAAATCTATATTTTTTTTGAATTCAAGTAGTAACTGTAATATATTGTATTTAGTAATAATTTAGGAGCCGGAATTATTTTGGCGCGTACCACTGATTCGCCATTCGTGCCCAAACATATTACGTTTATCATTCTGCGGGCATAATGCAAGTATAATGTATAAATAAAATTGAATTTGATTTCAAAATCAATTTTATTATAAATAAAATTGTAATATTTTATTATAAATAAAGTTAATTTTATTATAAATAAAGTTGTAATAAATAAATTTTTATTATAAATAAATAAAATTGTTGTATTTAAAATTTATGTATAAATAAAATTGAAATTGATTTCAAAATCAATTTTATTTATTTGTAAAAAACCAAAACAATATTTTTTTTTATGTTTGTCTGTCTGTCTGTTTATCCGAGCCAATCTGTAAAACGGCTAAAATTACAAATTGAAATATCTGAATTATTAGAAGACGTATTTCAAGGGTTTGTTTAATCTTTATTTCATCAAAATCAGTTGAGTCTATCAAAAGTTATAAAAACGTACGTATTTTTGTTATTATATGTTGCGGCCATTAGTCTATAGTGTACAATTTTGCCGTAATTCTTTTGTCGTGTTAGGTATAAAACGTCATAGACCAGTTGTGTTATTACGCTGTCGAATTACTAAAGACACACGTTACAAACCTTGCCGCAAAGTGTACATAATTCACATAATATTTGTACATGTGTAGTCAAGATAACCGATCTATTTTCCTTATTTAACATTGGTTATTTTTATTTTAATATACACATTGTTTTCCGGCTTGTATATTGTGTAAAAGATAGATTTAAATCCATCCATTAAACCACATTTTGGAGTTGATAGCTTAGATTTATTTGAACAGTTCGATGCAAGTTATTTATAAATTAACTTCGTTATTAATTTGAAGAAATATCAACTAAAATTGAATAGCTTTTGATATCTCATTCATCATTAATTTGGATTAACTCATTCGTTGAATCCGAACAATAGTTATTGATTCAACGGTATCCGGAATATGGAATTCGTGGTAATTTTAATAATAGAGAGATTTATATAGTGCAAATATCAAATGCTGGCTGTGCCAGCGGTTTCATTCGCGTATAACTTAGTGATTTCGGGTTTTGTTCCGGTTTCGGTTCCGAAGTAAGCGATGTTTAAGATGTCTAAAAAAGTCGAGATGGCCCAGTGGTAAGACCGCGTGAATCTTAACCGATGATCGCGGGTTCAAACCCGGGCAAGCACCACTGAATTTTCATGTGCTTAATTTGTGATTATAATTCATCTCATGCTTTACGGTGAAGGAAAACATCGTGAGGAAACCTGCATGTGTCTAATTTCACATGTGTATTCCACCAACCCGCATTGGAGCAGCGTGGTGGAATAAGCTCCAAGCCTTCTCCTCAAAAAAAGAGGAAAGGAGGCCTTTAGCCCAGCAGTGGGACATTCACAGGCTGTTACGGTTACGGTTACGGAAGATTTCTTACAATGCCAATGTCTATGGACGTTGGTGCCACTTATCATCGAGTGGCTCATATGTGCTCGTCCGATTACTTATTTAATAAAAAAAAGGATATATATATATATATATATATAACATTATTAGTTTTTTTCTTCGTGGGTATTGACGTAGCTTTAAAAAAAATATTACAAACCGAAAACAAATACTAAACTACTACTGAGATATATCAAAACTATAAAAAGTAACAAAAATTGTCTATGATCTCATTTCGATATATTTCATAAGAATTTTAAAACAAATTTGATTTCCATAAAAATGGTTTAAGTGAGTCAACCTTAAAAGATAGATGTACGAGGTCATCCCAGCAGTACGACATTTACAGGCTATTCTAGCAGAAACAAAACGCAACCAAATTACGTCTTACTACGATTGATCCATGATTGTTTTTCTGCGCCATATAAAAATAATTGTCTTGCACTTAACGATCCTTTTATTCTTTTTTGATTACGTTTACGATAGATTATGTAAAGTGCGTATCATATAGTTCGTAGTTCGTTCGTAGTTTTTATTTAATACCGAGCGTTAACATAATTTTAGCTTAATACAACAATTTTAAACACTACGTGGAAGAATAAACTATAGAAGAATAAAAAATATAAATATATCAAATAAAGTTTACCTGCACAAAGCCGCTGCGGTATTTCACGTTCATGTAGCAGTATATTATTGGATTGAAGCAGGAATGCGACATGGCCAAGCAGTGACTTATGAACCAAACGTACGGCAATCCCGGCCATCTGCCCCAGACCTCGTCATCTTCGTGTGCCGTGTACAATAACTGTTTATAATAAATAAAAACGATATAATAATATAATTCACTATTGGTCTATAGCAATGAAATACGATCTGAGTGGTGATAACATAATTATGTCCGGTTAACTTATTGATGAAACAATTTATTTTGATTATGCGTAATTCAAAAGCGTCCCAATCAATATATTTCGTAAGTTTCGCAGTCGCATTTATGTAACGTAAGAACTTATAGGAGCGGATATACACCTTCAACTCAAAAATTGGTTTAATAGCGATTTGTTTAATAAAGAAACCAAAATTAAAGCGTACAATTATTTATATAATAGTCTAGGCGGCGACCGCGTAAAAGGTGGTCATAAAATATAAGTACAAAAATACACTCTAATACCTTTTGGATATTAGATAAATAATAAACCTAGTCTGGTGGTCAATAAACAAGGTTAACAATGGTAAAATATATTTAGTTTGGAAGAAAGTATTAAATATTACGAATGATGATAACTTACAAGACCTCTACTTAATTCATATACTCAATTTTTTTTTCGGTACCCGTTGACACTATTATTGATTTTCATCAATTACACAAAATTTTAATAATAAGCATCGAAGTATTCCTTTACAGTACGGAGAACTGGTAATCCTTAAGCTACAACAGCGTAGACAGAGAATTTGTTTCTCTGTCTACGTAGAACAACCTCCTCCCCGTGTCAACGTCATTGAATTGCCAAAATATCCTTTTTCACTACAGGTTAATAAATCACAAACGCTTATCATAATTACATTTGCCATATAAAATTCGTGAAAGCAAATATAATGCAATGCAAAAAAAAATCGGATTCTTACTTAATAAAAGTTATTAAATCGACTTAGATGTATAATATCTGTTCATGTCGAGCCATTCAAAGTAGACTAGTCCTTTTCGTTTATAATTGCTTTTTTTCCTATGATTTTTGTTGTATGATTTAGGTTACTTATCTACTTCCGAGTAAAACATTTTAATGTAACCTGACAACACCAAGCGCTATTCGCTAAGGTTTGGTCACATTTGGACAGTTCCAAGTCATAAGTAACTAATAAAAAAATTAAAATTAATTTCAAACAAGACTGAAAATTACACTTAGGTAGTCATGAAATGTCGAACCGTTATTTATTTTTATTTTTGAGAGTAGTTTTTACTAAATTTGAATTCACAGGACGGCGTGATTAATAATTAAAACGACAGCGTTTTCGACGTAATAACAAAATAGGGACATAGTTTCGTACTACCGAAAGACGTGTGTCTACTATCCGCTTTTGATTTTGTATTACTGTTCCGTGCGTTCACTGACTTTTGTTTAATAATCGAAAGATATTAATAATATTTTGAAAATAACATTTTACTACAGTAGGATGTAGTCACGACTTAGTCATTATTTTTATTTAAAAATAGTTCTTACTTAAAGGTCTTTATTTATAAACATTGTTTTGCAGATATTTAGTTTAACATTGATTTATCTTTTTTTGTCATAATAATACTCATCTTTGTTTCACTTATTACCTCAATAATAAACAAAATTTTAAGTTGTCATATTAAAAAAATAATAATGTTAACTACATAATATAAATCAGTTACGAATATATACTTGAATATATACTTACGATAAAAATATTACGTGGTAGCCAACACACCGTGAATACGACCACAACGGTTATCATCATTTTAACCATCTGAAAAAAAGAGTCTGTAAGATATATTTTTTAATTATAGACATCATGTGTGACGAACACTTTTGCCGTATCTATACAATGCTAATATAAGAGAAAATATTTGATATTTTTTATGTTTCTTTGTAAAGGAAAAATTCAAAATTGAATATTTAAAAATTTATTTCACTTATTAAAAGCTACATCACGTTACATTAAAAGTGAGTAATAATGGCTATATTTTATTTTCAAAAAATTAGATATCCACAAGAAAATTGCAGTAATGTAACCCAAGGTATCAATTTCGTCCCTGTAAAACTCATTATTGTCGTTAAAAAGATAATAATTGTTCAACCCGACCACGGTCGGGGCGGACCGTCTCAAATGTAGAAATAAATAGAATCAAATTGTTTTCGTACCCACTATGACGATATGAAAACAATTTAGTATTGGAAACGCATTTGTAAAATTTCGTCCAGCAGTGGACGTCAAAAGGCTGAAAAAAAAAAGTGAAATGAAATATATATCATAAATTAACTGTCAATTAGTACGGATCTATTACAAATGTTCACTTCATTACGAAATTTCAATAAAAAATATATTTAAAACTTAACATGCGTAATGTAGCATTTCAATTTATTATATTTATGTCTTTGCATATAATCGTCAAATCGAGTAATCACACAACAACTTTACAACCACTACAATTATTAACATAATTAATAAAACATTATTATAATATAAATATTTTTTTTCCTGATACAGTTAGTCCTAAGTACGCAGCCAGCGTGGTCTAAGCCGACCAAGTGTTTTTTTATATTATATACAATCGTGTGCTTAACTGGTAGATCGCATGAAGACACAATTGTTACTTGATGGTTGATCGAAAACCATCAACCCGTCTGGGTAGGGACCACTGACTCATTCATCGTCGATATCGAAATCGATGAGGAGGACTATATATATACTGTAGGAATATAGGAGGGTAGTAGTGGGAGGAAGTGTATTTAAAGGAGGGTGGACGGTAGACAGGGCTTTTTTTGCTATCGTGTGTTCGGTCGATTGGTGTCATACTGTGTTATTTTTGTAATCCATTGCGATTAAGTTTGTTAGTGTCGTGTTGCTAGGGTTAGTTTTGAATTAAATTAGGAGAATTGTTGTTACATAAATTCATTAGTGAAAATTGTCGAATAGTTTGTGATTTTGTAAAATTGATTAAATTTATTATCTAGTTTTCTGTAATTTTGTTTTTAAAAGAAATCCCTTCTAATCTGGTTTCTAAGATCAGAAGTGGGATACTAACTTATTCAGCCCACTACGGCTTGGCTTAGCTCATAATATTTTTTTTTCCTTTTTGCTTTTATTATTTTTTTTTTCTTGAATTACCCTCATTTGAAGTTGTATTTTTTTCTCTTTAAAAAACAAATTTATAATTTTCTTCATTAGTTGTTTCGCTGGATTACTTTAAATATCGTGTCGTATTGTTGTTAAGTATATTTGTTAGAGAAAATAGTTAAGATTAGGAATGGTGTGTGCTGAGATCGAGTGATTTCAAGGTGAGTCTTTTTGATTGTTATTGATATTTTTCTTTTTCTTGAAAATGTCTGAACGTGTGCTCAATCGTAGTCGCAGTGATAGTGATCCTCGTCGTGATCGTTGCGATAGTCACGGTAATAGGTCCCGCGAAAAATCTCTTAACGAGACTGATATGTTAAGACTTGAAATTAAGGCAATGATGTCTCGACTTAAGGCGTTAGAAGGGAAAACAAGGGCTTCACCCTTGCCTGGTCCATCGTCTGGTCGTACATTAGCGTATACCCACGACCGCGAGGAGGAAAATGTGATAATCGCTAGTGCCCATGGTAGGCAATCTTCACGACAATTACGTACGCCATCGCATGAGGGTGGTAGGTCCCGTGCATCCAATAGGGCACGACAGTTGTCTCCGTTAGGCCGCCGTTCAGCTTCACGTTCGCCTTCGCCACAACGTAACGCAACAATCCGTGACCGGAAGCCTCGCCACAATTCGCGACCGCGTTTGACTATACCGCCGTTACGATCCACAGGCCTAGGAGTAAGGGACGAGGGTATACCGCCGAACTCGATACAGGCTAGCGTTAACGATTACATTATTAATACCATGCGTTCGATTAGCGCGGCGGGCAAATCATCTCAGCATTATTACATATCAAGCTTTGATCCAAACATACATAACTTTGATGATTGGTGTCAGAAGTGGGATCTGAATCTCACTGCCGCACAATGTTCGAGATTCAGCAGAGAAGTATGATGCAATTGATTGAGGCTATTCGAACACCAGTATCGTCGCCCAAGGTTTCTCTGCTGGAGTTCAACCCAGAGCAACCATATGCTGATCCACGTGCTTGGTGTGCTACGATTGATTTCTTCGTTAATGAACGTCCACTGAAAGGTGCATCGCTCATCATAGCTCTCAGTAAGGCACTCAGAAGGCTCTCAGAAGGTCAGCGCCTCGTCGTGGCTGTCACAAATCTCCCATGAGGGTATGACTTGGCAACACTTTCGTAATCTGTTTCTCGCACATTACGATTTCACGGAAACACTTGCTGCGACACTTATTGGTGTACATAACGGAAAACCGAAAGATGGTGAATGTCTCGCAGCATATGCAAGCCGTGTGACGACGTCGCTTTTGACTACATGGAAGGATTTAAATCTCTACGCCATAGGTGCTGGCTCATATTGCCCAGTTTGATTCGTGTCTACGAATACTAATGGATACGCTTAGCATTTGCAAGTGAAATCACGACACGCAACAAATTATTGCAAGAAGTGAAGGCAAGAGCAAGATTGAAGCGGAAATACGATCGGAACCTCATGTGTTCTGATACGCTTAGCTTCCTGAAATAGGACCGTTGGCTATGCAAATTAAATTAAAGCAGTTACGATTTACTTTACTACCCTACTAAAGTATTATTACTTAGTGAGTGCAGAAAATGTGTGGTAACGTATGAAAAAGATCTGGTGAGTACGTTCCAGTTTGTTTAAAAGCGATAGGCACCGTGTCTTACTGTGTGTCGTACTACTACTATAAGTTTCTTAGTAAGTTCACAAGTGAGCTTGCAATAATTTCTTTATTTAGCTACCCTGCTTTGTATCAATAAATGATAATGATCTTCGCAATACTAGCTAAGAAACTTGCCTAATAATGGTCGTATGACCGTGACTCATATTTCAGAAATCGAATAAAGTCGTTGGAAGAAACAAACGTTCACCTCCAAGAGTGTCGCTACCACGACCGCGGGTAGTGATCGTGACTATAGTGGAGCATCGGGAATCTACGGCATTATCTTCGCCAGGGCGTTCCGTGAGTGCAGCTATGAACCGCAGTGCTGGTGCGACCGGTATCATTGATGCGATACAACCTATCAATATCACGGTGAGATCCAACCAATTTTATATTTCTAATTTCGATCCTAACATCATCGACATTGATTATTGGTGCGAGGCGGTAGGTCGTGCTAAAATTTAAAGTCAATGGATAATGAGTGTTTGTCTCGTATTGGTACCTAATTGTGTCCTGAAGCGTGTACTCTTCGATTGAGAGTATAAGTAAAATTTACTGGCCCTACTAGTTGGTCTTTAGCGTTGACGGTTTGTAAAGTCGCTGTTGATGGATAATTTTAATGTTGTATTAATTTAATGTGCTTTTTTTTTAGCAACCAATATGGAACTCTTAGGTTGCACTTTGAGTCAAGGTCAGGTACAGCCGAGCGCGGATATACGTGTTCAGACGGCCAGTCTGCTCACCACTGGTGCTGTGGGCTGACCAGTCAGCAGTCTCCAGCCTCCCGGTCGAGGCGTTTGCATGGCGTGATGATGATGGCCGAGCGTCACGGGTGCGCGGGCGTGCGGGCGTGCGGGCGTGCGGGCGTGCTCGCCTGTCATTGTGCGTGCGTCACCTGTTGCTGATGGCCGAGCAACACGAGCGGGCAGGCGTATACACCTGTCAGAGCGTACGTGCGTCGCCTGGGGCTAATAGCTGAGCGCGCAGGCGGGTTCTTATCTCCAAGTTTGCGTGTGGCGCGTGATGCTTAAGATCAGCTTTGAATTTACTGATGTTTTAAAATCTTTATGTGCCAATATGTTTTGTTTATTTGTTATGATTGGAATACTATCCTATAGCCTCGGGGCTAAAGTAAGGCAAATTTAACAAGTTGGCACGGTGAGCGTTTGTCTTGGAGTGTATCGGACACGCTACTGTAGGATCCCTGAGCTGAGGATAACCATTTGTCTTGGAGTGCATCGGACTGTGGTTATCCTCGGGAGGCTGGGCGGGGATAACCAGTTGTCTTGGAGTGCATCGGACTGTGGTTATCCTCGGGAGGCTAGGCGGGGATAACCAGTTGTCTTGGAGTGCATCGGACTGTGGTTATCCCGCGGATAATTGTGGGCCTGTGATAACTGTTGTCTTGGAGTGCATCGGACGCGTTATCACAGGAGTGACTTTGGCCTGGGATAATTGATATCTTGGAGTGCATCGGATTCATTATCCCAGGTAATTGAGTTGCTTAGTTTTGAATATATCTTAGAGAGCATCAGACATGCTATCCTTGTGTGTTGGACAACTTGACTTTGTGGGTCAGTTGACTTGGAGCAGGTTTCATGTAAAATAAAGAGAGAGCTTAGCTTATGATGGCTATCAGCGTCGACAGCATTGTTGATTCGCAATATGCAGAAAAATCTGTGGTTTTATTTTCATGTTACAGACGCAGATACTGAAGAAGAGGAATTAACTGCCGGTGTCGACCTGCGTCCCGGTGTTGTACAGCCTGTGGAAGAGATCGAGCCGCAACAAGGACCCTCAGGAATACAGAGATTCTCAGAACTAGCTGCCTCCACTGTGAACGAAGAAAATCTGCTCTCCGTCCCAATCGTGGAAACGGATCGTGATAGTTGAAAATAAAGAAGCCCGGGGACGGTCTTCTGTCAGGAAAGGCCGTGTAGGAATATAGGAGGGTAGTAGTGGGAGGAAGTGTATTTAAAGGAGGGTGGACGGTAGACAGGGCTTTTTTTGCTATCGTGTGTTCGGTCGATTGGTGTCATACTGTGTTATTTTTGTAATCCATTGCGATTAAGTTTGTTAGTGTCGTGTTGCTAGGGTTAGTTTTGAATTAAATTAGGAGAATTGTTGTTACATAAATTCATTAGTGAAAATTATCGAATAGTTTGTGATTTTGTAAAATTGATTAAATTTATTATCTAGTTTTCTGTAATTTTGTTTTTAAAAGAAATCCCTTCTAATCTGGTTTCTAAGAATACTATATACATATTCTGCCGCCAAACAACAAAACTTACTATTGTTGCGTTTCGGTTTGAAGGATGAGTGTGAACCAGTGTAACTACACGCGCAAGGGACAACAATTTTAGTTCCCAAGTTTGGTAGCGCATTGGAAATGCAAGAGACGGTTAATATTTCTTACAGTGTCCAATGCTTATGATATGGTGGCTACTTACCATCAGGTGGCCAATTTGCTATATATTTATTTATTTATTTTTATAGGAAGGCAACAATTGTGTTGGCTTCCTGTAATGTTTTTACATGTCTGTCCCATAAAATAACAAATCAAAATAATGACACTTATAAACACTATAAATCGCAATTATAGGCTAACTCATCATGCAAATTTCACATTTTCAGCTTCGTTCACTCCAACATTAAACATTTTTAAATATAACGCGTAAACAACACTTATACAAATAAATTAAGGAAGAATAAAGAAATATATATATATATACATATATATACACATATATATAAATACGAAAGATAAAAATAAAACTGACATATTATGATAAAAAATTTATACACAAAAAACGCAAAAAAAAGAAAAAATAATAATAAATAAAAACAAAAAGAGTTAATTAATAAACCATTTGTGGAAGTACTTTGACATTAAAATTTGAATATGCAATCCGTCATAACATTCTTTTATTTTAAATTTGTATACCCCCATGCCATCACCAAACAAATCTAAATCCGCCTCTTTATAAAGATTATTATACGTTTTAAGGGCCCTGTTTAAAGGTGCTGTTAAGCCTATATTTGAATGTGAAAACCGACATTAAAAAGTCGGTAGGTTCACAAATCTTGAACTCTGTCTCGGTACAACTAATTTTATTTCACTGAGAAGATCGGGGCAGTCTATTCTGCCTGATATGATTTTATGTAGAAAACACAAATCCATCACATCTCTGCGACTTGCAAGTGTACTCATATGTAGTAATGTTTTAACATATCAGAGTATTTTTTCAAATAATTTTTATTCTTGTCTTTATAAGACAAAAATTTTTAAAACGTTTTCTGTACTCTTTCCAACCTGTCCTTATGAGTTTGATAAAACGGACTCCATGCAACAGAGCAGTATTCTAACTTCTTACGAATGAGTTATTATGGATACAAAGTATCCATTGAGTTTGATTTCTTATATTTCTGATAATGTGATCAATATGCGGGATAAAATTTATTTTTGAATCAATTATTATTCCTAAATCTTTTATTTGGTTTACTTTCTTTAGAATGCAATTATTTATGTTATAATCATAATTAATTTCTGATGTGTTTTCTACTAAACGTAATACTGTGACATTTTATTTCATTTAGTTTCATGCGATTTTCATGACACCATTTCGTAAATTTATTTAGGTCACTTTGTAAACATTTAGAATCTTGGATTGTTTTGCATAAAAACTAAATTTACTATATTTAAAACAATTAGCCGCGTCATTAATGAAAATAACAAACAATACTGGACCCAAACTAGAGCCCTGTGGAACTCCAGATGTTGCAAAAAATGTCTCTGACTCAAATCCCCCCATAACAACATTTATTTCTCTATTTTGTAAGTAGGTATCTAACAGTTTAAAAAAATATCCATAGTATCCCATAGTTAAAAAGTTTACTCATCAGAACCTTATGATCAACAAGGTCAATTGCTTTTGCCAGATCGGTATAAATACAGTCCACTTGTGTATTATTATCCTATTAATTCAAAATGTCATTTACAAAAACTGCTAAGTTTGACATTGTAGACCTATTTTTAAAGAAACCATGCTGATTTTTTGATAAATGTGATAACTTTCCAAGTGAGAAAATGGCATATTAATGTTTCGAAAATCTTTGAGAACCGATAAAATGAAAATTGGTCTATAGTTTCTTATATCCTTTTTGTCACCACTTTTAAATATAGGAACTACTCGTGCTTTCTTCCAAAGACTTGGAAACTTTCCGATAGCTAATGATTCTTGATAAATTATTGAAAGTGGTTTCACTAAAGTATATTGACATTATCCATCCATAACCATTATATATGAGACATGTACCATCATTCGGAATCAATAGTAAGGACCGCCGTTGGCGACACACACCCTTTCCCGATCACAGTTGGTGTCCACCAAGGCTCGGCCCTGAGTCCTTTTCTGTTCAGTGTAGTGCTTGACGTTGTCACAGCGAAAGCCCATGAGCCGTCTCCCTGGCTCATGATGTATGCTGATGACATTGCACTGGTAGATGAGGACAAGCAGGTATTGGAGCAAAAGCGAGGGGTGGTCTGATGCTAAATGTTGCGAAGACCGAGTATATGGCCTGTGCCAGTACGGACCCCGAACCCATAAAGATAGGCGAAGAATCCGTTATCAAGACGAAAAAGTTTAAATACCTCGGGTCCGTATTGCACGAGTCTGGTACGATCGACCACGACGTCAGAGCTCGAATAAACGCAGCTTGGGCCAAATGGCGGGAAGTCACCGGGGTAATCTGTGATCGCAGGATACCGGTGAAATTAAAGGGCCTTGTGTACAAGTGCATCATCCGACCAGTCTTATTGTACGGCAGCGAGACGTGGCCAGCTCTCGCGAGACATGTTCAGCAACTTCACGTCGCGGAAATGAAGATGCTGCGGTGGATGTGTGGTGTTACGCGACTAGATCGTATTCGTAACGAGCACATCCGTGGTAGCCTTGGCGTGTGCAATGTAGCGGATAAGTTGCAGGAAAGCCGTCTCCGTTGGTTTGTCCACATTAGCCGCAGACCGTCAGACTATGTTGGGAACCGATGCCTGGACTTTGTTGTCGAAGGCCCCAGATCCCGCGGCTGGCCCAAGAAGCGCTGGCTCGATGTTTTGAGGGACGATTTGAGAGAGCACGATCTCACTAAAGACGACGCTTTAGATCGGTCAAAGTGGAGGCAAAGATGTAGGAAAGCGGACTCTGGCATAACTAGGCTGGGAAAACGCTAGGAAGAAGAAGAAGAAGGTTTCACTAAAGTAGAAGCACACCGCTTAACGATTATTGGAGGTATATTGTCAGGGCCTGCACCTTTATCAATACTTAGTTGCGACAGTATTTCCTTGTCGGTTATAATAACGTTACTTATCTGAGAGTTACAATGGTATTTAATATTATTATAAGTAGTTAGTGAAGTATTGATAGGTGTTGAATCAGAAACATTGTATATACTTGAGAAATATTTAGCAAATTGGTCGCATATGTCTTTTCCGTTAGTAAAATTACGGTTGTCCATTGTCATTAATGCCGGATAATCACATTTTTCATTACGAAGATTCTTTATACTATTAGAGTAAAAAAACTTTGGATTTCTTTTAATATTGTTTTCTATGTTTTCAATATATTTCAAATAGTCTAAGTTAATGAGATCTCTACATCTATCCCTCAGTATTTTGAATTCATATCCATCTAGTGGGTTACCATATTTTTAAATAATATCCTGTACTTGCATTTTTCTTTTAACGTGTTTTGTGTTATGTACGTATAATTTTTTTGATTTGTTTTCATTACAAACCCACTGTATAGATGGTATATTAAAGTCACCAATTATTAATATATTTTTTTGTTCTAGAATTATTTTTTCTATATTTTGTATAAAAACATCAAATATTTCCAATTTTAAAGGAGAAGGTAAATAGAGTGCACAAATTGATACAACGTTCTTTCCTATTACGTTTACTATAACTGTTACATTTTTTTGATACCGCCAATAAAACCATCCACTTCAGTTGTTTATAAGGAATTATCTAGTCCACCGTTTTAATCAAATTTTCATTTCTAAACTCTGGTACGCAGTGTAGTTCAATGTTACTTGCTCTTGCTTCTTTCTCCAATATGTTAATTGTACTACTATGATTGTTGATGATCTCTCTTAACTCGCTGTTACCCTTCTTCAGATGGCAGATTTCATTTTTGGCCTCTTCTAATTCTTGTTTTATAGTATCGTATTGATTTGAAAATAACTCTATAGACTCCTTGATCGATTGTAAACTATTTAATTCCTCTCTTATTTTCTTTAGTTCGGTACTTACAGTGTCGGTAATAATATCTTTAACTTCTTTTCTAATGGCCGACAAAAAAAAGTCTTGATTATTACCGATGGGTGATTCTCCTTCCGCGCTAATTAACGAATGAGGCGTCGGAGAAACCGCTGGTACGGACGAAAATGTTATATTGTCAGGACTGCTTTGTTTATCTGCGTTCGGCGTATGTACGCTTTTACCACCTTTACGTGTAGTTGTAATACAGATTGAACAAACCCAGTGTACTCGAGATATCGCTATGTTATTATTCGAGGATACACATTCCAAATAAAATTGCAATTGACATTTGCTGCATTTGATTCTTTTCTGTGTAACTAGTACATTACTTTTGCAGACTGCACATTCATTAATCATCTTGTGTAATTTAAAATCATAAAAAAAATGTGAAATGCGTCTGGGATCGATCCCTTGAATTTTGGCACCTTAGGCCACTATTGAACCGCTACACTACGAATGCGTTCAGATAGACTGTTGAAATATCGTTAATACCTCTTGTAAGGAGTAGATCACATCATAACAATGTGGGTACTTATGATGGGTAGTACTGAATCACACAGCCCCAACGCCCGGGGCTTAAAAGATAGGGCTAATGGGCGACCCTGGGCCGTGGATGCGTGAGGTGGGGGCCTCGCGTGTCTTATTTGAGACGGCCCTGAGGAGGACGGCAGCCGGGATGGCCTCGCGCTGCCGAACGCACTAGCGAGGAGTGCGGGGGGGGGGGAGCGAGATAACCTTCAGGTTCTTTACAAATTTAATGTTCTTTCAAATATTCTTTATGAATTTTCTTCACACATTTGTGGCTATTTTCAATCTTTAGTGTATTTATATGCGGCGCTCAATAATGTTAATTAAATATTCACTTGTTCGTTTTCCACACGTTTATAATCCAGGATGGATTTTATATATTTTTTCTTTTCACTGAGTTCAGAAAAGACGCGTTTGGGCAAGACTTTAGAACTAGCTTCATAGGATACAAGCAAAGTATGAATGCAAAGTATTCCTATAATTATTTTTATACTTTTATTTAAACATTTTATTTAAGTATATAAAATATAATTTAAATAAGTAAACGTATCAGTAACAAAGTTACAGTTTATGTATATAATATTGTCTACGTATTATAAGCTTAACAGCTTAAAGCTTAAGAGACAGCTTTATAATACGCGTAAACTAAATCACAAGATCATGGTAATTTCTATAATTTGTATCTACTAAGATTTTTTATTGAAACGCTTACCTTTCGCTTAGACTGTTGTATTCGCATATCCCTCACACTTTCCGCCTCGCCAGGCGGCCGCTCGCCCCACACTTTATAAGCAATACGACCGTACGAACAAATGAGTGCTGTTAGCGGCAGTGCGAATTGGAGAATCAGTAACGCGTAAGTGTATTGTTCCCTCTGTCCAGGATAAGCCCATTTCTCGCTGCAAATATACCTAAAATTAAAAAAATATATATATATTTTGCATAATTTCATGAGATTAGCTCTAAATATCAATCAGAAAATTACACTTCATTTATAAGATAACAAATGTACCTATATATAAAATCTATTGTTGGTAATATTACTATTACATAAATATAAAAAAAAGTAAGAAATAATAATAAATACATAAACTAAGACTTGGTACACATGTGACCTGACAGGAGTGGCCAAGTGCCTCGTGGGTCTATTGGCTATAAGGTCGCAGATCCTTACCGACACCGAACGTTAACAGTGAGCATCTAATGTAAATGAATTAGGAAGGCACGTTAAGTCGTTCAGAAGGAGCCGTCACGGCTACGATATTACCAAGTCGTTCACACTGCCTGTTTTCCTATTATGGAAACATAAATAACACAACGAAAGCACACCTTAACGAGTTAAAAGTCTCTGGAAGTATTATTATATTACGTATAAATACGAAAACTAAATTGTATATTGATTTTTTCAGATATCTATATAGTTCATATAATTTCAATCAGGTTAACATATCTATATCTTTACTTACATTACGTATAATATTTCCACATGAAAGATCCTAATGAAATTGATATTATAGAGTTCTGTTGAAATATTCTCTCTCGCACACAAACACACATATACAATGTATATAATATTTGCAGAATAATAAACATATTTATTTTTAAGTTTATTTTACAAGTTTTATATTTATAGCTACTTAAATAAAAAATCTCTAAAAATATATGTTTCATATAAATATGATACTCAAATGAGAACATATATGTCGTAGTCAGATTATAAGGTTTTCTATTTTCAATTTGCCTAGGTTTAATAACTTATCACTGACAAATTATCCATTGCCGGTTTTGTTTTGTGGACTACATTTCCTGACCGATCCGGCCCAGCAGTGAGACAGTTTTTAAACATAACGAATATTATTGTTATTTAGATATTGCTGCAACAGACAGGGTGTCCATGTTTACATAGAGTGCGTATTATTACGTGTTTAAAAATATAAAAAGCACTTACATCGTCAAAACAAAACTAAAAACAACTGTGCCTTAACCTCTAATAACACTATACTAGTGTTTGCAAGTGTACTTTTCTTAGGACGATGGTAAAAAAGTGAAATATGTGAATGAAAAGGTGGATAACGGTTGTTTCTATCAACAAATTATGTGATTATCATAAGAGGATTCTAATGCAAAATATTGATAAAACAACATAGTAAGCAACGAAAAAAAGGTAAATTTGTCACGCAATTCAATAAGATAATAATAATTTAGATGTTAAATATTTGACAATAAATCAAACTTTACAAATGGAAATTGGAAATATCACTACAAGAAAGAATAAACAGAATATAAGCCTCAATGATTCTTTAAATCAATCCTTCATATCTATGCAATCAAGTTTTGAGTCTAAAAGCTTACCAGACTTGTCCACGACCCAGAGCAGAATTTCATGAATTGCAGGAAAAAATTAAAATTTTTCAAACTCAGTTGGAAGTTGCAAATCGTGAAATTAATGACCTTATTATAGAAAACAATAATCTTAATAAGAAAATTCTTATTATGGAACAGAATTTAAAAACATTAAGTAATGTATGTTATAATTTAAAAAAAGGAAATGAAAAAAAATTAAAGGACACAATACTGAACTTAGAAGAACTCATAACGAACAACACACCAAAAAAAGGCATAAAGAAAAGGCTATTTTTAGTCGGCGGTCAACATTGCAGTGGCTTAGTATCTGCTCTCATCACTTCAAGGCAAAATACACGTTACGAAGATTATGATATACAGTCAATGACGAAACCCTTCGCTAATACTGAAGAAATTGTCAAACCATGTTATAATATTACCATTAGAAAAACTGACCAATTTATTTTGTCTATCGGTGAACATGACGGGAATCCACTCAAAGTTATGATGGAATTGGCAGCAATATTAAAATATTTAAAAAATTGTAAAATTATTGTTCTTAGCGTTGAAAAAAACAAATATTTGAATGAATATATGTTAAACAATTCAATCCGTCATATGAGTAAAAATGTGACGAACGTGGATTATATTAATGTTGGAAGATATGATAATATTACCAAAAACGGATGGGTAAAATATGTTTGTCAAAAAAATAATTATTTCTTAGATTACTGTTAAGAGGTTTATTATTTGTTATTTAGGTTATATAGGTTTCTGTTAATAACAAAAGTTTTACACCCACTGGAGACTCCCTCAGAAATAAATCCTCGTTCC
The DNA here is from genome assembly GCA_905147175.2 of Nymphalis urticae. Taxonomy (NCBI): domain Eukaryota; kingdom Metazoa; phylum Arthropoda; class Insecta; order Lepidoptera; family Nymphalidae; genus Nymphalis; species Nymphalis urticae. The sequence goes on from LR989983.1 coordinate 10,366,272, forward strand.
GCCCTCGCTGTCGCTTTCGTTGTAGAATTTTATTTATAAATTTAAAATGTTGCTGTTATACTTACAGATCGCAATCTTGATGCCATGCGGAAGGTTTCTCCAGTTGAGATACTATAAATATGGGTGCAGCCGTCGCTAAAGCCCCACACCAAACTGTACATATCACTAATTTAGCTACCGATTTCTCCATTCTTGGCTTCAAAGGTCGAGTTGTCACAAAATATCTGTCAATTGATATAGTTATGAGTGTGTATGCACTAACTAACACTGATACTGCTTGCAAATAGTTCACTAACTTACACATTAATCTATTAAATGGCCAGTAGCGTAAGATGAGCGGTGACACGAAAGAAAATGGTACACTGAATAAAGCCATTACTATATCACAAATAGCCAAGTTCATTATAAAAAAGTTCGTCACTGTCTTCATGCGCGGTGACGATTGTACCACAAAACAGACTAATCCATTACCTACGAGTGCTAATAGAAAAATAATACCGTAAATTACGTAAACGAAAGTTTGGAAAATCAATGTCGATAAATAATCTTCCGGTTGTTTGTCTAAAATGCAAAGGAACTGATTTTGTTCCGTATAATTGAAACCAGATCCATTCGTCGATTCGTATCCATTGTTTTCAAATACAGGTACCGCATTCTCTGTTACATTGTTCGGATGATTCATTTTGATTTGAATCTATGCTTTTCATCGATGCTAACTTTGACTTGATTTTATCTGTAAAAAAAAAATGATACTGTGACAACGCATTTTTAATGATAAAATATACAGTACAAGTTTTTACTACATGGGTGTGAATGTAAAAGAAAGTAATTTATTTATTTATTTAATAAAGGAAAACAACAGCATGATACAAAATATGTTGACATTAAAAATACAATATAAAGACAATAGAGCCAGTTACTGTTTTCCATTGAATTATGGAAAACTTAATAAGACTATGTTGTGGGTGAGTGTGGCTATGCAGTTACACTGTTATTTGTGTGTGTATGATTAATTGTATGCGTGTAAGTATTTGAGTGAATGTGAGTTTGTGTGAGTGTGTTTGGTAAATTGAATTTTGAGCGCTGAGAATATATTTTTTAAATGATTTAATTGACTGATTAAATATGTCAATGTGTGAATATCTTTTATTATATAGTGAGAAAACGCGTGATAGTGTAGAGTTTACAGCGTAACGCGTATTGGATAAAGGGACGTATAATAGATTCGAATATTCATTACGAGTTCGCTTGTTAGGTAAATTAAAAAGAACATGCGAGGGTAATATTTAACCAGAGACCAAATCATATAGTCATAAATATCATGTCTAAAGTTTTGCGTCGATCTGTCAAGCTATGCGATAGCTATAAGATATGCGATAAAGATTACAAGCATCCTTGTAGTTTATGTTAGTGTAAATTTTAAAGTTCAGATGTTTAATAAAGTTTTTTGTATGACCTCAATAGCTTCAATATATTTATTATATTGTGGGTTCGAAGCTTAGCTAGTATACTCTAATATGCTTCTAACATAAGAGAGATTGGCAATTTTTAGGCAATTAATATCGCGAAAAGGAAACTTGCAAAAAGTTCTTATTATAAAACCTAGTTTATCGTTATCGTTGTCGTTCGTCTAGTGGCTTGATGTAAGGCCGCAGACTCGGAGGTCCTGGGTTTAATTCCCAGGTTGGGCCAATAAAACGTTATTGGGTTTTTCTGTCAGAAAATTCTCAGTAGCAGCCCGGAATCTGGAAGTTGGAAGTGTGTACACTCCCGTGCCTCGGAAAGCACGTAAAGCCGTTGGTCCTGCGCCTGAACTCTTTCCGGTCGTGTCGGATTGCCGTCCCATCGGATTATGAGAGTTAAGGAATAGAGAGTGAAGTTGTGTTTGCGCACACACTTGTGCACTATAATATCTCCTGCGTAGTTGGCTAATCTCTCTTGAGATTGACCGCCTTGGCCGAAAGCGGTCTGGAGGACATTATTATTATTACTTATAAAGTCTATGTGATGATTTAATAATAGTTTCGAATCTACGAGAACACCTAAATCACGAATCAGGTTAGTTTTCTTAAGGGGAACGCTACACTAATATTATTTTAATTTTATAATAAAATAATTCTGAAATTATATAAAAAAATAATTTTGAAATTTTTTGAATCCGAAACTGATAGATTATAATTGCAACTTGTCCCTTCGTATGCCGTATAACACACCATGGGAAATACTGTATCTGCCACCGATTTTATCGGGTGAAAGAGAAAGAAAAAATATCGTACGACCTACGAAAGTGATAATTTCTGTCTCTTTCATAGGTCGCACGCTATGATTTGGTATAGCCAGATGTGAACTTTATTTTGACAATATTATCCAAAGTTTTTGTATACGTGAATTTAAACGTGTTGTTAATATTTGATTTAACCTTAAGCCGGAGTGTCCAGATGGCGAAGTTCAGCAGGGACCCAGCTCTGCGGGGTATAACGCAGAACCTGTGCCCAGAGTTACGGGTGAAGACCTCAACGGTGGATAAGAGCGGAGACAATAGTTGTTGGTACGGTCCAACCAGCGTCGGAGGCGAGCCACAGGGGCACCATATGTTCTGAATCGGTTTACTAACAGATTTCTACGGGCTCCAAGTCTGTAGTACCGCGATGTAGAAAGCAACGGGATACTAATACATTATCTATTCCCACGAGAGTTGAACGATGAAATTGCAATACAATAGAAACGTACGTTTGCCTTATGATCCGCGTAGCGACCGGCGCTCTGGTTTTTCCGGGACTCAAAGTGTGAAATTGGCTACCGGCCGGGGGAATGTAGGCAACCAGGCACCCTCCGGAAAGCATGCGACTGGAAGACAACAATTCCAATTGCGCAAGAACACCCGTATAGGCACATGTAATGTACGAGGACTCCTTGATGAGGGTAAATTACACATCTTGGATCATGAGCTCCAACGATGTGACTCCGGTGTATTACCGGTTTAAGCGAAACTCACTGGAATAGTGGCCACCGAGACTTAGTTAAACATACCATTTATTATTCAGGACACGATTCCAGTAGTTACGCTGGAGTGGCCATTGCAATTCCCAAACAATGGACTAAAGCAGTTCTAGGTTATAACCTTGTCAGCGACAGAATTATAACAATGAAGCTCGGTGCATCTTCTACCCCGTTGAATATTATACAGGCACCCACCCACCAGCGCGGCGAAAGATGAAGATGTAGAAAATTTCTACATTGACATTGAATCTTCAATAGCAACAATATTAAATATAGAATTGCTGGTTATACTTGGCGATTTTAATGCAAATGAAAGATGAAAGGATAATTTAATACACGGATGAATGTGGGCTTGCGAAATATTGTAGGCAAGTATGGTCTCGGCCAAAGAAATGCTAAAGGGGTGAGATTACTCCAATTCGCAGCTGACAACAACCTCACCATCATGAATACATTATTACAGCAACACCACAGACGGCTGTATACCTGGACGACCCCTGATGGAAAACATCGGAATCAGATTGACTATATACTTATAAGACCTAGATGGCGAAGCTCAATTATGAACGCACACACACTGCCTGGAGCTGACTGTCAGTCTGACCATCAACTTCTCGCATGCGACCTCAAACTTAAGTTACGTAACTCCATACCTCGCAAATCTAGCAAGAAGCTAGAAATAGTGGATCAAACTGCTTTTATTAACAAACTATCAGTTGATAGTAATAGATGGAAATCCAAAGCACTAAGCGATGATCCTGACTCACTCTGGCAATCTGCAAAAGAGCAAATAAAATCAATCTTCTTCTCGCAAATATAGTAACAACTATCTCAAAAACATCTGTCTAGAGTTAGAAAAAAACGCAGAACGCAACGAAACGTAAGACTTGTATAAGAAGATTCGTAGCATAACTCGTCAATTTAAACTCAAAACCTGGGCTATCGAGGATTTTAATGGAGTTAGCGTAACCGAAATCTAGGATATTGTTGGTGTGTGGAAAGAATATTGCGAGCAACTATTTACAGATGACAACATAGGATTATCATGCAAGTTTTTCTTACATACTGCATATAATACCATAGAACCAGCTATACTGAATAGTTAAGTTCGAGCCGCAATCGATCACCTGAAGAGGAATAAAGCTGTAGGAGCTTACGAAATCCCCATAGTAATCTTTAAAGCAATGGGTGAATACGGAGTTGATATGCTACACACTATCTGTAATCGTGTCTGGGAAACAGATAAGTGGCCAAAAGACTAGGCACACTCCGTGTTTATACCACTGCATAAGAAGGGATCAACAAAGAAATGCAACAACTACAGACTAATAGCCTTGATATCACACGCCAGCAAAGTACTCCTTCATATCATCAACACCAGATTGCGAGCTTTTCTGAAACCTGAAATAGCTATGGAGCAAGCAGGATTTATCAAGGGTCGAGGGACAAGGGAGCAGATTTTAATTCTTCGACAGATAACCGAAAAGTCTAGAGTTCAACAGCCCGCTCTATACCTGCTTCGTCGACTTTCGCAAGGTCTTCGACACGACAAGAGGTTTCAGTAGGAGGTCGTAAGATATCCAATTTAAGTTACGCCGATGACACTACTCTTCTCACTCAAACAAAAGAAGACATGGAACACTTGCTGGTACGCCTGGAGACAATAAGCCTCTCCTTCGGACTTGCGATCAATAGAGTCAAAACCAAGATGATGATCGTGGACCGTGCTGAACTGAATCACCCAGATATCTCAATGATTGGCAACTGCGAAGTAGTCCAAATACGTGTACCTCGGCTCCACAATCACGAACACGGGTGGATGTGAGGACGAGATTCAAAGGAGATGTGCTATCACAAGGTCTGCTATTGATAGGCTAAAAAGAGTCTGGTGCAACCGCAATATAACAAAAGCCACCAAAGTCCACCTGATAAGAAGCCTGGTTTTCCCTATATTTCTTTACAGCGCAGAAACATGGACGGTTCGACAGAAAGACCGACGCAAAATGGACGCACTCGAAATGTGGTGTTGGCGGCGACTGCTGCGGATCCCTTGGACAGCATTTCGGACTAACATCTCTATCTTGGAGGAACTAAAAATCAAAAAAAGACTATCGTCGACTGTGCAATCATTCTAAAATACTTCGGACACATTATTTGAAATGAACACTCCATGGAACGACTCGTTGTCCAAGGGCAAGTGACGTGAGCAAGGGCAATGAGATACGTGCGCCAGATGAACTCATTCATCTCTTTCGACCATTTTTTGCAACTAGTACTTACTTTTTTTTTTGTAACTAGTAATCGCCAACGGTTTCGCCCGCTGGTTAGGGAGAGAAGGGCGAGTTATATGTAAAAAAAAGAAAACAAATAACAAATTTTATAAAAATCGGTTCAATAGTTTACCCTTAAAGGGTAAAAGATAAACAGTTTCGTATTTATTAGTATAGAATATTTGTGTAGGCAACTTTAGCCATGAACTGTTTCACAACCGTTTTAAAGAGCACTTCTGTTTTTATAAATGAAAAATTTTTAAATATGTTTTGAATTATGATCATATAATCATTAATTTAATTTAATCAAAACTGATCTTTTAATATTATCGCCCTCTCCACCGCTACTCTCGTAACTACAATATGTAGCTTACATGCGAAAATAAAAATGTTATATTCGTAATTGAAATCGAACCCCTGCTGACGTAAGTTATAAATTAAATAATTATTATCGTATTTATTTATTATAACAAACATATTATTTTATTTCTTTTTATACGTAAATGTAATTTCCATGATTTTATTACCTACCAAGTACTTTGGTAGGTAATAAATATATACTTAATATATGTTTATATGTATCATAATTTTACTACCTTTTAATGCAGTTCACTTAAATAATACTATATTTTAAACTATATAATAAGGACTTACTTAATTCTTAAGCAATATCCATGCAATGACAACTTTTCAAAGTCACAAAACTGTTTCATTCACATAAATTTTCACGAGCAAATAAAGAAAATAAATCTATACGGCTTAACCAAATTTTATCAATGCACTGTCACTCTACTAAACCTTTGCCTTTATATTGCGAAAATCAAAAATGTTTTTCACTGGATGTTTGTATCTCGCAAGTTATCGTAATGTATGCAGCGAAATTTACTAGACGTCACGTCCGCGTCCTGCGGAGGAACGACAGTTCCTCCACAACTATATGCAGTTTGACGGGTGCCTGCCCAGTGGCGCATGCCCGATTTTCTATAGGCAATTTTCAAATTAATATAAGCTTCACCGGAAACACCAAACAAATTAATTAAGCGTAATAAGAGAGATATTGTAATGATCAACATAAACTCCTAACTTCAAATATTTCAAGGCTTATTAATAATACATATTACAATAGAATATTCTATGTATGACATATAATATAATAAACTATGTAAAACATGTTTATCAATTTATTCATCTCATGATAAAGAGCACCACCGCCTATAGACATGATTCTGTAAAAAATATTTATCATCCCTTACATCGTCATGCGCCACTAACCTTGAGAACTAACACGGTATGTCCTTTATGACTGTAGTTACACTGGCTTACTCACTTTTCAAAGCGGAACACAATAATACTAAGTATCGCTGTATTGTATACATTATACATAAACCATCTTACATGCATACGTTAAACAAAGAGTAATTCAAGGGATTGAAATTGATATTTAAATATTATAATTATAAAATGAACATTTCAGATCTATAGTATGTCTTAGTGACGCCATGTTCACCTACATAGATAGTTATGTGATATACAATTTTCTTACTCTTATCAAGTCAAGTCAAGCGAAAAGACCCTTTCCCGATCCCGCAACATCGTCTCCTTCTGGACAATGGCGGTTTCACAGAAGGAGGCTACGGTCTTCACGCTGATTCTCTGCAGAGCATCGCCGACGCGCAGAGACGCTCGAGCCACTCGGAGCTTTCCAGTGTTCCCGCCGCTTCAACTCACACACTCAGAAAAGGCGTGCTTTCGTTCTGCTAGAGGATGCGGGTCTGCTGATATAATTTAGTAACCGAATCCGCTAGAAAGTCTAAAGACGGAAAGCGCGCTAAGACGGTTGTCGCCACGTAGGATACTACGTTATAAGCACATCGTGTTTACTTTGGGAACACAAGCATATATATATATAAATAAATTCACTAAAAGTCTTTCGGTAATGCCATTGTTACAGTTTTAACTTCCAAAAAAATGTCGACGCCATCCGTCCCGCTGGAAATGTATTAAATAATTAACAACAAATAACTCATTCACGGTTATTGGAATAAATTTTAAATAAATTGACTTACTTTTCTCTTCCATAGATAGCAGAATCTTTAAATCCACCGAACGGAACACCGGGCCTGAACTACAAAAATGTGTTGACCCTGAAAATGACGCAAAAAATTGGTAAAAATACCACAACTACAAGAGGAGTAAACCCAAATAAATAACTTTGACTCCGATATCAATTGACGCGATATCATTGGTCGAGATCTTGAATAATCTATGATATTCACTATGTCCGCGAAGTTGTAATCGGAACTTCGAAAGATAACAAGCACATATGGTTATAATTAGTTAAGTGGATTACGTGCTATATTAGCATGAAAATTATTATATAAAATTTAAACACATCTGAACTTGAACTTTATTATTCGATGATTTTGAATGTTTAATAAATTATTATTATTTTCTTCTAAATAGAAATCAATGAATTCCTTGTTTTTATATAAATATAAGTTAAGTGAGTGCGTAGTTTAGGAGAGTCGTTAATTTATTTTGATAATACAGCCAACATCTGGCAAACGTTGTTCTTCTTAGATATATGTTATGGACAAAGTCATAAATTGGGGCATTTTTCATACTGCCCGGTCATTATGCATAATGACTAAACCTAGTTAGGCTTAGATTAGGTTTTCTACTCCCCGAACCCCATGCAGTGCAGGTACATTGCATGGGGTGTTATATATACTAGCTGACCCGGCAAACGTTGTTCTGCCATATAAATGATATCTACTGAATATTTTGGTTTTTAAATAAAAAGTACGAATGTATGGTAGTGTGTGGGGATGGGATCTATGATAGAACAAGGAAAGGAGCGCTGTAGACGATAACCGCTGATAAAAACAAAAAAACCACCAACCATTCATTTTCTCAATTCAATGTATTTCATTAATGTAATATTTTATTTTATTTTATTTTATTAAGGACCATCAGCAGTCACAACACTTACACATGTAATAATAAAAAACACATTTAAACTTATATAAAATGTGCGACTCTTTAAGACGGCCACAACATGCATTCTTAGGTACAATATATATTTTTTTTGTATTACTTAAGACAGATTACAACATAACCAATATTTTTATAATACTGAATACTAACAATCGCTAACCACATTTGTATAGAAAATTAAGAGATTTAAAAATAAATTAATTTAAATTAATAATAATAATTAATAACATTGAAAATAAAGCTAAAAAAATATTATAAATTAGTACACTCATATTATTTATCACATTAATAACATATAACAAAAATTATAAATATTTATTTATTGTTTGATCAAAAGTAAAATGTAAAGTAAAAAAAGTAACATATTTTTATTCTAAAGCAGTTAATTAATTTTGAAGAGCAATTGAGTGTACGATATTTTTTGTCAGTCCGTTTTTAGCCAACATAAATAAGCTCGATGGTTTGCCCACCCGAGAACATGCCACATATTACTTGTCCGTGAGATAAACATGGTGTGCCCAAATCTAAGCCACAAACGGACATCGTTTGGCCTTGCAACTTATTGATTGTCATTATACATATATGCATAAATCACCACCCTGATATTTTTTCATGCGTTTATTTATTACTGTTTTCTTAGATTATGTCTACGGATTTTGTCTGTGACTGGTGGCTCATCGTACATAATGAATTGGATACATTATTATTAATACAATAGGATAATGTTCATATAACTTATTAGAACCACGACTAATGTAATAAACCAAATATACATAATACCGCCCATATACATTGGAAAAAATATTAACCACCGCTTACGTCGTCAATGCGCATCCAACCTTGGGAATGAAGTTGTCCCACGAGCCTGTTGTAAAGTCCACTGCTTCACTCACCCTTTGAAATCGGGACATAACAATAGCGACAATACTAAACGACTAACTTTTATAAGGTAATTTAAAAAGTTCTTAAATCCCAAAATGCCAAGTTAGATTGTTTCTGCAGACCCACACCGTTGTAAAATAATTATGTTACGATATCTAAAACGACAAATACACGTGAAAATTTTATATATATTAAGTATTAATTTTAACAGGTTATTGTTGCTATTCTTGCACTTTATTTAAAAAATATTTTATTTACAGAACAATTGTAATTGTTATATATTATAATGAATTAAATAATAATATTAAGGATTATAATACACGTTTACAAAAAAATAAGGTCTTAATATTAGGAACCTTAAACCTTAAACTTAAATCTTATTCCTCTTATCTTACTTCCGATAAAAAAAAAAATCACCGAATATAAACTACAAACAAAAAATAATATTTTATAAATATTATTATTAATGAAAATATTTACTATGCAATTTATTTTTTGGTAATATGCCCAACTAAATTACGGAGTCTGCAATCTTGCAAATTTCGCCTTAGAGATTCCTCTAGCATTCCTAGAAGCATCATATACGCAGGGTTACGTGTTACCTCTTCCTTGGCTATGGTCATTTCATCAGTGGCGTCAGCAAACACAGTCGGTTCGATGTAAAAGCCTGTGCTGTTAATCCGTTTGTCTCCAGTCAGTAACTTTGCACCTTCTAATTTACCCGAATCTATACATTTTAGAATATGCGTCATCAAGAGTTCATCAATCTATAAGTATAAAATTACATAAAAAAGCTGTAACATCAATTAATCTATCTATTTTTCTAATCTATTCATCTTTTATCACATAAATAATATTATGCATCTCACAAATAAATAACTAAACAAAAATACTAATTTGTTTTCTTAAATAAAATATACTTGCAAATATATTATTAACCCCTATTTTTAAATCGTATTGAAATTTAAGATATACAATATAAAGCATATGACATACTTTAACTGTAATAATGTAGCTTCTAGCTTTTTTAAATTCTAATGGGAGTAACTTAACGAAAACATTATTCCTAATTATGACACTTTCATACTGAAATATTCGTTTACATATAAAACAAACAAATATTCCTGATAAAGCTATGTTCATAGAATACAATACAGTCAAATAAAATAAGCGATTCCTAGCACAAAACGAAATAAATTAAGTTATATCCAGTAAGTCTTCGTTGTTTGAAATCTAATATGTACTTCAAATAGAAATGGCAAATTAGTGGATATCGAGTGTTTTATTCTTTTCTTCTTTCATTCTTCAGGGCTCTTCTTAAATTATAAATATAAAAGTATTAAATGTAATATAACAATTTGTTCGTCGATTACTTCTGATGTGATATATCAAGTTATATATTCTTTTACATACTTAACATTTATAGACTTCATATGTTTGATTGCATTTCTCTCTAAATAAACTGATTGCAATTATCGTTGTTCTTAGCATTTATATTATATTTCGACATGACTATATTTTATTCTAGTAGTGCAGTGCTCCCCAACCTTTTTTCATTTCCGTAACCCTTACTAAAACTTTTCATTTATAAGTGGACTACTTATCCTACGATAACCCACTCCTAAAAATGTGTCTCGTTTCTATTAGGGTCTAACTATTGTCACTGTATTTAGAGACACGTTATCTATAGAGAGTTACTGTAAGAGTTCCTTTATGTACATTAAAAACTTTTTATAATTTAATTATTTAGCAATAAATCTCGCCAAAAATGATTTATTTTTGATTTGATACATTAAAAAACCAGCCTATTTATATTAATTTCAGAACATTAAACTTTAAACTTATTATTATTTAAAACATATTTAATCAATAATCAGATCAATTTACCTTTAGCAATATAATTTTTACGTATCCCCACGGGTACGTGCACAGTTTGAGGATCGCTGTACTAATACAAAAACTTCAATTATGAAAATTGTGGACCGTACTGTGTGTTCTCATCGCTGGGATCTCCGTGTATCAATGACAATGACTTGGCAAAATCCACTGCTCTCTTAACGAATTCGTTATAAATGCCTGATTGAACGTAGAGACGTGAAGCAGCGATGCATATTTGCCCTTGATGAGTAAACACGCCCAATGCAGCAAACAGCGATACAGTAGCGTACAGCGATATGCACTGCGATTTAATTAATTATTACTTAATTAACGGAATAGTTTTTTATTTCGGCAGCATAGTCAGTCAAGTAACAAGGTGTATCGTAGGAATTTTCTAAGTGTATTTTTATTGATTTATATTTATATAATCAATGAAATGAAATTATTTTCATTCGATATATTTATATTATATGTTTTACAATATATTCAAATATGAAATATTTTATAAAACTACTTATCACTGTAACAATCTCGTAACGATAACGATTTATAACAGCAGGAGAAGTCTATAATAATTTGTAGTAAAGTTTTTTTTTTTTTTATGTTCATAGGTCTACAAAACAAAATGACAATCAAAAAATTGAATTGATTACATTTCTCTTGATGTAGACACGACATGCGCTTTTGATTAAGTGCAAACAAAAAAAAACTAGTCTGTGACAGCAACAAATATCTAAGCTTATATTTTTTTTTAATTGCAAAACAATTTAAACTATCGAAACAGTTACAACTTTTTTTCAATGAGGCTATAGAACTGTCGGTAAAAATATCATAGTTAAAACGAGTACTATTATAAGAGGAACACATGCGGTATAAAGGCGAGTGGCTAAGTATATTTGTTCTAGAGGTAGGAGGAAAAAAGGTCGTACTTTATCGCATGCGACTATTTGGACGAGGAATGGAAAACTGTATGCATTGCAGGACATCGGACGAATCAATAAGCCCATGAATTATCTTATATAGAAATATGATATCATTTATTTTTCTCCGAGTGTAAAGTGAGCTTGCTCTGTAAAAATTCAGTCTCTTTGCATACGATTTAAGTTCTAGGCATTAATTATCTGTGTAAAAAAGGTGATATAAAAACCTCTTTTGAACACATTCAAGTCTATTTATGTGAACACTACACTGAAATACTCCAGGATATTTCGAACTAAGATATTAAATAAAAGAATAGAAACACTCGGTTGCTTAAATATTTTTAACTGTCTATTCATAAATCCAGATAGTTTTGACGCTTTTTTTATTATATTATCTAGATGTAGCCTAAAGCTTAGTGAACTATCAAGTATAACGCCAAGATTACGTATGCTCGTTACTTCTTGGATAGTTGAATTATTATTGATATAATATGTCACCGTATCAAAAATAATCTTGAGAGAAAATTTTATGTAAAAACATTTTGTGGGGTTAAGGTACATTTGATTTAAGTGGCAAGTTTTCCTCTATATAAGCCACTATAGGACATTTTTAGTGCATATTATATTATATTATATATTACATATCACGGTAACGGTAACAGCCTGTAAATGTCCCACTGCTGGGCTAAGGCCTCTTCTCCCTTTTTTGAGGAGAAGTACCTACCTCTAATGAGCCAGCGAAAGAAATCATTGCGACATCTAGATGATGAGCGAGCGCATCACCAGCGGTCTCGCCATAGCCTGGCACAACATTTACAACACCTGGTGGTGCTCCCGCTTCAGCGAGTAGTGCAGCCAATGCTAGCGAAGTCAAAGGAGACTGTTCGGCAGGCTTTACGATAACTGTACAACCTAAATATTACAAATTAAATGTTACTATTTAGAAAATATGTGAAAGAAGTTTTTTCGAAATTATCCGATTCATTTATAATTTTAGCTTTGTTAGTTTCAAAAAGTTAGCTATAAAAATTATTTTAGTAAGAAAAAAAATATTTATTTAATATCTGTATTAAAACGATTCAATGCAATATAAATTTATATTCAGCGCCAACACCAAAATTGTGTGGAAAGTTTCATATTAATCATAAGGCTGGAACTACAAAAAGCTTGCAACAATATGAAGTAGTCTTCTTAAACAAAGTATATAACAAAATTTAAAACAAGACCGAGTAATTAAAATACTCTCAAATGCAATAACATTTGCGCTGTTATTTTATTACCTGCTGCCAAAGCACTTGCTACTTTTCCGGCAAATACAAGGCAAATACAAGAGAGGGACGTTCCAGGGCAAAATTATGCCACACACACCCACCGGTTGCTTCACGGTGTAGGAGAACAAGCCGCCTGAAATGAAAATATTACAAAAATTCCTTTAACCAAAGTAAGTAATTTTATCTTCTGGTATAGTTTTATGTATATTTAGTAGTTGGTATTGTTACAAAAAATGCCTAATCATTTATAAGTATAGATTACATTCTTCGTTGGATAATGATGATGATGGAATTTTTGTTTATCCGTAATATGTAAAAAAATATAAATATCTTACCAATAGGCATTGTATTGCCATGAACTTTATCAGCTAAACTTGCATTGTACTTAATATAATCCACAGCTAATTTGACAAATGTCCGACTCTTTCTAATAATCATGCCATTGTTATATGTCTCCAGATGGGCCAGATACTCCAAATCCCTTTGAACAAGAGCTGCGAATTTGTAGAGCATCTCTGCCCGTTGGCTCTGACTTGTCAAACGTCAGACTGATTTGCGATGAAAGGCCCGTTTCGCTGCCTGGACTGCTGCATCTATATCCTCCTGTTAAATTATCTATACTAATATTAATGCGAACGTAACTTTGTCTGTCTATTACGCTTTCACAGCTAAACCACAAAAGCGATTTTGATGATATTTGATATGAAGCAAGTCTGAACCCTAAGAAAGGACATAGGCTTTATATATTTTTTTATATATTTTACACCTGCTCCTCCCAAACACGAGGGCGAACACTGCTTATAAATAAATTTCAACATTATTTTTTTTATATTATAAATGAAAATCCTAATATGTTATGTCTTTGTCTTGTTAAGGATTTTATTTCAGTTTAATTTAATTATATTATTATTGGTTGGGCAATAAGATAAATTAAGGCCTTGATTATTTATACTGTTGTTAATCATATCACCGTATGCTACCATATAGATCACCGTAACCGTTACTCTAGGACCTTGCACGTCCTCAATCGAGTTGCCGTAAAATATTTGTTTTGTGAAGGTATTTAGAACGGCATCTTATGATTGTTATATAATGATAGTCGTAAAAATGAATATAATATATTAGTAAGAAATACGCATCGACCCATTGGTTGTCAATGAAGATCTACATATAAACATAAAAGTATTTTATATAAAGAAGTAGATTAATTAATCAAGGAGACAGACAAGGAGCTTTATTAAGGTATAATATTCAAGGTAAGAAGTTACTTGAATCAAATATTAAGCTTTCTAGCTGTGCCAGCAAAGTTAGTTGTATATTTACTCTGTCCAAGTAATTATTTTATGAGTGTCATTTATTCTTTAGAGCTCAGTTCTTTGTTATTTAACTACGTTAATTAAAACTATCTTACACTTCTTGGTGCTTCCAAGGATTCAAGCCGATATATAATCATCTAAATAATTATAACATGTAAATACACGCATCAAAATAGCGTATCATCGTAAGTCGGTTTTCAACGTAACACTAGTGAAATACGAAGTGATTTTTTACAAACACTGTTGTACTATCATTAAAATTACTAGTAATTACAAAACTAATTACGAAAGCTTGGCCACAAAAGTATTAATGAAAGTATAAATATAAAACATTTAAATGCAATCGGGTTAAGCGCTCCCGCACCTACACTTACATCTTACTATGTATGCATATAAACACATACTCATAGACAAAGCAGTTGGACTTACTGTAGATATTTAACGAATTTTTATTTAAAATACTGAACTATATAGAACGCAATTACGCGAAAATTCCATCATTTTTTAATTCATCCATTTCATCATTCATAATAGTTTATTAAGTTTATTAATTAATATTTACATCTATTTAAGTTTAAAAAAAAAATTGAGCATCTCTGATCATTGTATTGTGTCTAACTTATATTTTAATTCTTAATACTTGTACCAAATTTTATCTCTTCCAACTTCAATGTGTTTATATTGACATATACGTGATTAATAAATGTTTACTGTTAAGCTAATATTTATTGTGTAATGTGATGGTGCCTGCTGTGACTACCTCTTATTAGTAGAACAAGTTATTATTATAATTTTAAAATGTAACCAGCTGCCCACGTAAAACATACTAACTATTAAACCTTTATCAACTATTTATAGTTTACAAATTTAGTATTTGGTGTAGGTAAATAATAGACCAAGCGTTGTACTGTTCGCTCCCGTATTCCGTGGTTCGCTAACACCGCGTTATCTTTCTTACTTTTTGTGTTACTATACCAGTCCTAGCTCCTAAGCGAAAGGTGCGATTTTAATAATTTAAAGAGGAAATTCCTCTTTAAATTATTAAAATCGCACATGGATATTATATCAACCTTTATTATAAACTTATTTCATTTTATTAAGATTCATATTATGACACGAATGTTATCATCTTGACTTGAATGACTAATTAGGACAAAAACAGTTATTGTGATCTAACTATATTTAATAGTTAGATATGTAGTTTCGCGGACTTTTTTGTAGTTAACAAAACAAGTCTGCGATGAAAAAGTTTTTTTTTAATAATTGCATGTCAAATGCGTTGGTGTTAACCTATATGTTGCAAATATTAACTTTATTTTATTGTATCACGTCACATTTTTTTGCACTTAAGTTGAACAAATATAGCTATTTTTGCTTGACCAATGTGTAAGAATATAATTTTAAAAATTGCGCCAATATAGCATATCCTGATGTTTCGACTGTAACGAACCACATGGAATTACCCATACCAGTACCTATTAACTCTAAGAACTTCGAAATGCCCTTATTCACAAAATTCAGAACAAAGTGATCTTCCAAGTTGTGGTGAAATTTTTAACCCTACAATTGAGCCTCGCCCTATAAATCAGCAAGAACTGAATGATTTAGTACGTCTCAGACCTCGCCTAAAAGAAAACAATTTATTAGATGCTCAGACGATATTTTGGAAAAAATAAACCGAACACAAATGGTTAATATGCGGTGACATGAAATCATTTGCATGCTTCTTGGGCAGCAGCAAGGTTATACAAAATTCCCTTTTTATATTTGTGAATGGGATAGCAGAGCAAGACAATTACATTGGGAAAAATCAGACTGGCAAATTAGAACAAAATTCCGAAGTCATTAACCCGAATTTGTGTTTTTTGTTTTGATAAAGTGCTGTTTCCACCATTTCATATTAAACTTGGTTTGATGAAACCGTTTTTTGTGTAATACAAAATCCTGATTATAAAAATATTGTCCAGGATATGTTAAATGCCTATAAAACTTAGGCTAACTAACTATGTGATTGAACACGGTGATGTATGTGACGTCACGGTTAAATAGAATCCGATGTACTAGGAGCACATAACATACGCATGAACTAAGCTTTGTGGTATGATGTTAGTTAAAACGTTAAGTGTCACGGCATCCTGAATAGCGTTAGCTGTTCCAGAATGGCATACAAATTTATTTAACAGCTTTAGTTTGCAACTGCTTAATGATTATATTACGCTACCGTTAAAAAGCATTTGCAATGTATCTGTATGTTGTAAAGCATGGAGTTAGGTTATATATCACACTTTTATACGATTGTTTAAATAATTCAACACAGTCGAGCAGCGACTTCCGCAGTCTTCGTCATGAGAACGTGGCTCTGCGCGAGAAGCTGAGCGCAATGCAGCGCGTGTGTGTCGCGCTGGACGAACAGTGCCATGTAGCGGCGCTACGAGCACAGTTCAAAGATGAAGTCATACATGAGATGCGACGCCAATTAAGGCAGGCTAAGGCAAAAGTAAGCTATAGACCATTAGTATTTGATGATTAGTATATATTTTAAAGATTCTTGTTACTAATTTTTAGTAGCACAATTAATTAAGTTTGCTTCCAATATGAAATATTTTTGTGTTTCGATAATTCATAAATAAATTAATCGATAGTAGACAAAAAACTACTACTAGACAGTCAAAAAAAATTCAAAATGTTATATAAGTTTAAACATTCATTATTTAAAATCACACATTAAATGTTTCCCTAAAAATCTGGGCGACTGCAGCGAGGAATAGGGTAAGCGATTCCATCAAGATGTTAAAGATATGGAAAGAAGGTATACAGGTCGTTAGGATGTTAATATGATGGCAGACTATTGTTGGATTTTGTATAGAGATGAAGCAGAAACTCATAAAAGAACTTAACTAAACGTAGGTTTTAAAAAAAAAAACTACGTTGTTATTAATTGTTCTGTTTAAATATACTATTTTTTAATAGCTACAAATATAATAAAACTTAGTAAAAAATCTTAAATGATTTTCATTCATTTTATCAAATGTTTGCTCCATACATTTTTAATCAAAAAGCTATATCATCTAAATCTTGTAAATTTGACGTGATATATATCATATGACTACTGTTTTATATTACTTTTAGAACATTTATAAGAAATAATAATAGTTTTTGAAAAAACTTTCGAAAAAAATAATTTCGCAGACGTGTGTAATTAGTACTCTTCTTCTTCTTCCTAGCGTTTTCCCGGCCTAGAAGTGCCAGGGTCCGCTCTCCTACATCTTTGCCTCCACTTTGCCCGATCGAAAGCGTCGTCTTTAGTGAGATCGTGCTCTCTCATATCGTCCCTCACAACATCGAGCCAGCGCTTCTTGGGCCTGCCGCGGGATCTAGGGCCTTCGACAACAAAGTCCAGGCATCGGTTCCCAACGTAGTCTGGCGGTCTGCGGCTAATGTGACCAAACCAACGGAGACGGCTTTCCTGCAACTTATCCGCTACATCGCAAACGCCAAGGCTACCACGGATGTGCTCGTTACGAATACGATCTAGTCGCGTAACGCCACACATCCACCGCAGCATCTTCATTTCCGCGACGTGAAGTTGCTGAACATGTCTCGCGAGAGCTGGCCACGTCTCGCTGCCGTACAATAAGACCGGTCGGATGATGCACTTGTACACAAGGCCTTTTAATTTCACCGGTATCCTGCGATCACAGATTACCCCGGTGACTTCCCGCCATTTGGCCCAAGCTGCGTTTATTCGAGCTCTGACGTCGTGGTCGATCGTACCAGACTCGTGCAGTACGGACCCGAGGTATTTAAATTTTTCCGTCTTGATAACGGATTCTCCGCCTATCTTTATGGGTTCGGGGTCCGTACTGCCACAGGCCATATACTCTGTCTTCGCAACATTTAGCATCAGACCACCCCTCGCTAGCACACCCTTCCACTGGTTCACCTTTTGCTCCAATATCTGCTTGTCCTCATCTACCAGTGCAATGTCATCAGCATACATCATGAGCCAGGGAGACGGCTCATGGGCTTTCGCTGTGACAACGTCAAGCACTACGCTGAACAGAAAAGGACTCAGGGCCGAGCCTTGGTGCACACCAACTGTGATCGGGAAAGGGTGCGTGTCGCCAACGGCGGTCCTTACTATTGATTCCGAATTATGGTACATGTCTCGGATAATGTCAATATAGATTTGTGGCACATTCTTCATCTTCAAAGCCCACCAGATTATTTGGCGTGGGACGCAGTCAAATGCCTTCTGCAGGTCTAGAAACGCCATGTACAGCGGCTTCTTCTTTTCTCTATGGGCCTCGGTTAGTATTCTTAGGGCGAAGATGGGGTCTATGGTTCCACAGCCTGGGCGAAACCCATACTGACATTCCGAGACGGTACATTCTTGCCGAAGCCTTGAATCGATTACGCGTTCGAAGAGTTTCATGGTGTGGCACATAACCTTAATACCGCGGTAGCTTTCGCAGTCCTGTACACTACCTTTGCCTTTATAAACTGGAGTAATGATACTTAATCTCCAAGAGTTGGGCATCTTCCGGCTAGTAAGTATTCGGTTAAAAAGGTCAGTAAGTAGGTTCACACCATGAGAACCCATCGCTTTCCACGCTTCAATCGGCAGGTCGTCAGGGCCTACGGCTTTTCGGTTCTTCATTGTACGAAGACATTTGAGTACCTCGTCAGGTGTTACCGGTGCAACAAGTCCGAGATTAGGAGGCAGTTCTGGAGGAGACACATTAGCGTGTTGTGTGTTAAGCAACACGTTAAAGTAGCTGCGCCACCTCTCCTTTACCTTAATTGCATCGCAAACCAAAGTGCCATTAGAGTCTTTGACACAAAGACATTTTGTTATGTCTTGTGTCGCTTTCTCCCGAGCCTTTGCCAAACGGAAGATAGTCTGTTGGCCCTCGTTTGTCTGGAGCGTGTCATACAAAGGTGACAGCGTCTGGTAACGGGCTTTGGCAACTGCTCGTTTGGTGGCACATTTAGCTGCTTTATATGCGTCTCGGTCTTCAGGAGATTTGGTCTCTTGCCACTTCTTAAACTGTGTCTTTTTCTCTCGAACTGCCTCCTGTACTGAGCCATTCCACCACCACGTCTCCTTGTCGATGACCCGGCCTCCCTTCGAAGTGCCAAGCACCTGTTTTCCAATGGTATTCACTGTTGACTGGATCCTAGACCATTGACTATCTACTGATTCTTCTGTGTCTGTGCTTAACTTGGAGCTAGCTACGAATTTACAGAATTCATGCTGTTTTGGTCCATTCAACAGCCACCATTTAGTTTTAGGTCTGCTTCGTTCAGGCACTTTTTTACTTGGTACTACCAGCATGTCCATGACAAGGATGCGGTGTTGTATTGTGTAATTAGTACTATAAACATGAAATACATGGTTTTAGGTATCATCAATAGTTTTCCCAGCGCACAACAAATAATGACTTTTATAAGAAAAAAATGAAACCTCGGGTTACATTATTGCAATATTCGTCGGTATCTCCAATTTTATTTTTAATAAATTATAGCCTTTGTAACTCACTAATAAAGTAGGTGCAGGTGCAGGTGTTGCTGGAAAGGTGTATAATAGGTTTTTTAAAACATACAAAGAATCAAATTTTACCTATTTATAATATTAGTATATATAAATAATCATGTTTTTCTATAGGAAAAACTACTTGTTGGATTTTTCGTCAGTGGTGGATCTGAACCTAGAAGCTGCCAGCTTGTATACACCGGTGCCTCGGATAGTACGTACTGCGCCCGTACTCCATCGGATTATGAAAATGAGAGAATCCACCTGCGCATTGCTTTTCGCACACATTTCCTTTCAATCCTTTAATATCTAAAATTATATATAAATATTTCACTTACCTTTGTAAATTTAATTTTAGGAGACATTACACAAAAATATAAGTATACGTGTCCTATCTACAAACCTCAGCAACGTATTAAAATGTCAATCAGTAAATTTAAGTTTAAGATAACTTATCGGGTTTTTGACTTCATTGCATCATCACACATGCTTCATATAATCGCATTTTATTTAACATAAGTTACTTTACAAGTTCGTTATATGTTCAAAATAATGTTATCCATGTTTCTGTAATACCCTTTTTTGCTCAGGAGTATTTTTTACAAATGAAATAACTTTACCAACCATAATATATAAATAGAATATACATATGTGTATGAATATACATATATACATAATATACAGTTTTGAACTCTACGTTCATCTCTGGAGATGGTAAGAGAGATTGCAACGCTCCTACGCTCCAACGCTCCAGCATTGACGGAACCAGAGGCGGTTTCTTATGAAGCGGGTAACCTTTTGCTTTATTTTAATGGCAAGGTTTTATCCACTCCGAAATATGATTTTGTAAGCGATATTTTCATTAAAGATGGTTTGAAAAATTTGCCCTTAATTGCTTAATAAACGCGTCCCGCCTTTGTTTTATTTCATTGGCTCTACGACCGCAAACAAATTTAATAAATGTATTTTAATTTCACCACCAATAGATCTGGATCTATATTATCCGTATTCTTGACTCAGTCAAAACTGGTGGTTCGTGCAAGCTCGTCTGGTAGGTACCACCTACTCATCAGATATTCTACCGCAAAACAGCAGTACTTGGTATAGTTGTGTTCTGGTTGAGCTGAATGGTGAGTGAGGCAGTATAATTACAGGCACATGGGACATAACATCTTAGTTCCCAAGGTTGGTGGCGTATTGGCAATATAGACGATGGTTAACATTTCTTACAATGCCAATGTCTATGGGCGTTGATGACCACTTACCATTAGGTGGCCCATATGCTTGTCCGCCTTCCTATACAATATATAAAAAATAAACTATTTGCTTACAACCCTGCTACATGTCCTCACTTTGTATTACCATATTATGACCCTGCTTATTTCTGGACAAATATTTTATTATGGACGACAAAATAGTTTATATTTTAATTTTTCTGATTAAACTTACTTTCGAACTGCGGTCGTGGTTGATTTTCAGATCACATTAAGTAAATATAATTATTCCTTACCCATTCAATCTGTCATTGAAAAAATGTTTAATGATTGTAAATCGAATCCTTAATATGAGGGAGCACTTTTTCAAAAGTATTGTGCGGCTTAAAACTTCGTGTCTGTGACTCTAAGTCTAATGATTTGCTTATTATTATGTTAAAATACTAAATATTACAATTGTCTTTTATCAATTTATCAGAGTTTGAACGATCTGACAGTACAATAACGTTTTCTTTTATGAATATCGGCTAATGATTATTTGTTGATAATTATTTAATTAAATATCAAAAATATATAATGGATAATAATAATAATTATTTAATGATCCTTAAAATATAAACTGTGACGTATTGGCAGAACTATAGAACATGGTTGTAGATCGGTGCTTAAAGTTGAAGTTTGAGTGCTTAAACTCGCAAACCATGTTCCTAGATTAAATCAATTTAATTTTGTCTTTCGGTGTGTGTGAGTTTCGTTATATCATATTAGTTATTCTATTTCTATTGTGTCATAATTCTATTTTTACCTTAATGATCAGTATTTGTATTTCTTAAATTAGTAAAAATAATAATTAGGTATAATTATTGTAATTGTTATTGTTACCTTAATTAGTGTAATTGAACAAAGTCCGTACTAATTAAATAAATAATTTAAAAAGTTGATTCAGTTACATAATTGATTACCTTCCACTAATATTTATTACACTATACATTACAATATTGTAATGAATTTACAAAACATGTAATGAATTGTTTATTAAAGATAAATTACGGCACATCTTCTACGCCAAAACTTTCATCCATCCTAAGTAAGGCATTAAATATAATTAGTGATACATGTAAGTCGATTGTTTTACTTATAGCACTCCTTATTTTGGCCATCATATAGCGCGATTATTTAAAATGCAAAAGTTAATTGTTTTAATATTTTACAGTAATAAAAAAATGATATGAAAATAAAAAGTCTGCGATTAAAGTATATACAGGTTTGTTTCTAAAACACGAATAATATCGCAAAAACGCACAGAGTAATGTAATTAATATATGTAGATATATTATATAAAAATAGTTAAGATATTTCACTTCATAGTTGGATATAAACATTACGTAAAGCATATATATCCGTCGGCTTTTGAAATTTACAAGATATTATATTAATGACCAACGTCAATTCACACTATCTTCACTTTAGATTTTAGATTTAAATTTTAACTAAAAAAACTAATTCACTTGAATTTATTAAAATTCTTGGACGGCTCAAGCTCAATTATGATTAGTTAAAAACCGTTTATAATCTGCATGAATTTAACTCGTTAATAATAATTTTAATTTTAATTTTAAATTTGAATATTCTATTTTCGAGTATACAGTACAGTAATACTTTTTAATAATCAAGCCAGATACACTTGTTCTCAACAGATGAGAACACTTGACGAATCATACTTTCCGTTATAGAGTCGAAAGTACCTTGTCCTCGCCTCGCCTTATGCAGGAATCGCAAAGGGTGGAGGTACACTTTTCGGTTCTACTTGCATTTAATGTCATCGTAAAACTCTGAAAAAATTCGCATAATTCTATTTTGTTATTCCCTATATTTTGTTCATACTCACTTCTTGATATTACCCGTCTTTGCCCGTTTTTAAGCCAACTTTTTTCGTTTTTTCTGTGTTTTCCATTTTTTTTCTTTTTGATCTAATTACCTTGTACGCCGACTTTATGGGGCCTTTTGCCCTGCACCCGTCGAGCCCTCAAACTCGCGAATCGGCCTCTCCGTTTGCGAGCTATCTATGAAAAACTGAAAATTTGTGGAAAAACACAGAGGGAAAAAATTGACCTAAAAATTTTTATTACCTACATTAATAACCCCGGCTCTGAGGATTAGAAATGATGCCTTAGAACCTTCCTGGGGCTACCCAGTACCTCGGCGGTTAGCTTTATTGTAAGTTAGCCATATGACCGACACGGACATGGAAACGGCGTCTGATGCATCTGTGAGGCCATCTCTGGCCTCCGGCGACTCCGACTCAGAGGCGGAAAAGCCGTCCCTCCGCAGAGGCGAAAGGGGGACACGAAGCAGCGTCCTCACAAGTGCGAACAGCGCCCGCACATAAGCGGGCGAAAACAACGACGGCAATGCCGGCTCCGATCGCCGGCCCGTCCGAGACACCTCCGGCCCAGGAGACGACATGGTCGACGGTGGTGCGGAGGGGACGCAAAAAGAAGACGTCCCCTCCGGTCGGCACCAGCGCCGCACCTGCCCCGGCCAAGCCGAAACCACAGCAGGCGGCCAAAGTGAAGTTGGCTGCTCCTCGCACGGCCGCAGTGATAATATCGTTGCAGCCGGAGGCGGAGGGAAAGGGCGTGACATACGCCCAGGTCTTGGAACGGGCAGAGCAAGGAGTGAAGCTCCAAGACCTGGAAATTAGCCTTAAAGTCCGCCGCTCGGCGACGGGGTAGGGTCCTCGAACTGCCGCGGGCCCATAAAGAGCAGGCGGCGAAACTGGGGGATCAACTCCGTGCTGTCCTGGATGGGGTCGTACGTACGGGGGCGAACATAGTCCAGCCCGTAGAGAGTGGACCTCAAGGTGACGGGGCTCGACGACTCCGTCACTCCGGAGTGGCTGGTCGCAGCTGTAACAAGGGAAGGGGCCTGCTCCCCCGATGCAGTCAAGTGTGGAGTGGTGCAACACGAACCTGGCTGTATGGGAATGGTCCGCATTACGTGTCCCCTCACGGCAGCAAGGAAGCTGGTCAATGCCGCCCGCCTTCTGGTCGGGTGGAGTTCGGCCAAGGTCACGCTCCAGGAGCAGCACCCGCTGCGCTGCTTCGGGTGCATGGGCCGGCCACACGAGGGCGCTCTGCCCGTTAAAGAAGGAGACGGGGAGCCTCTGCTACCGCTGCGGCTCCGACGGCCACAAATCGTCGGGCTGCACGGGCAAGCTTAGCTGCGCGGCCTGCGCAGAGGCCGGCAAGCCCTCTGGGCACATGATGGGGGCGCGGGACTGTAGCCCCCCGATCACGAAAGGAAAGGTGGTCCCTGGCACCCGGATCACTCCCACGTCGGTCGAAGGAAGCTGCCAGGCAACTGAGGAAGCTTATACTCAACCAAAATTGAGTACATCAAACGTTAGCTTCCTACAACGAGACGGGCAAGTTGTTTGAGAGATTATCGCAGCCCGTCTCGTTCAACACCTCGACGAGGTCGGTCCGGGTCTCTCAGAGGCTCAGTTCGGATTCAGGGCGGGCCGTTCGACTGTCGACGCCCCGAACGCCCTGAAGACTCGGAACACGGAAGCGGTGGCCCAGGGAAAAGTGGTCCTGGCGGTGTCGCTAGACGTGGCAAACGCCTTTAACAGTCTCCCATTCGAGACGATCAGGGAGGCACTCCGATACCATGGGGTGCCGAACGACGCCCTGAATGCCCTGAAGACTCGGACCACGGAAGCGGTGTCTCAGAGGAAAGTGGTCCTGGCGGTGTCGCTAGACGTGGCAAATGCCTTTAACAGTCTCCCATTCGAGACGATCAGGGAGGCACTCCGATACCATGGGGTGCCGAACTATCTGAGAAGGCTGTTGGAGGCGTACCTCCAGGATCGAGAGGTCGTCTGGGCGGGGAGCCACGGCAAGTTGGTCCGGCGTCGGGTAGGCTGCGGCGTTCCACAGGGGTCGGTTCTGGGCCCAATTCTGTGGAACGTCGGCTTCGATTGGCTCCTGAGAGCCCCCGTCCTTCCCGGTATGGGAGTGTTGTGTTACGTAGATGACACCCTCATCACTGCAACGGGGTGGGACTTTCGGGAGGCGGGCCGCCTAGCTGAGGTCGGAACGACTCTCACCGTGGACCGAATGGGGATGCTGGGCCTGAAGGTCTCCATATCCAAAACGGAAGCCCTCCTTTTCCACGGTCCACAGAGTGGCCCTGCACGAGGGGCGAGTGTTACCGTCCATGGGACGGTGATCGCGGTGCAGGCCCAGATGAAGTACCTGAGCTTGATCCTGGACGGGCGATGGAGCTTCGGGCAGCATTTCGTGCAACCCGGCCCGAAGCTCGTCAATGCCGCTGCCGCCGCATGGGAGGTCCGGGATCGCTATGCCGGCGCCTCAATGCCGGCGTAGTGAGGTCGATGGTACTGTACGGTGCCCGGATATGGATGGACGCACTCACCGCACAAAACCGGGCCCTCCTGCGGAAGCCGCAGAGGGTCATAGCGGTGAGGGCGATTAGAGGGTATCGTACGGTATCCTGGACAGCGGCGACCCTCCTCGCGGGAGGGGAACTCCAGGCGGAGGTGCTCGCGGAGGTGTATCGCTTCCGGGCCGAGGCGAGGGAACGCGGCGAGTCGGCTGAGGTCGGGCAGATCAGGGCTCTAGCCCAACAGGCCCTGATCACCCGATGGGAGGAGGACTTGGTTCCCCACGGCGGGCCTGGCGACAGTGGAGGCGGTACGTCCCCACTTGAGTCTCTGGATCAAAAGGAAACGAGGCACGCTCTCGTTCAGGCTGATGCAGGTGCTTACCGGACACGGCTGCTTCAAAAAAAAAAATGGAATCTCAAAGGGTTCCGCGCTCTCTTCAATATTATACCCGCTGTTTACAAGTGATATACCAATTATGACAGACAAAGTCAAACTAGTTCTCTAAGCAAATGATACCGCATTATACTTGACTACGCCCTCGTAACCGGAAGACATAACACTATTAAATCAACTGATCCCGTAGAAATCCAAAGTTATAGTTAAATACTTAGAGGTCACGCTCCACCGTTAACTAAATCATCGATTCGGTCGCCAAACACCTCAAAACGCTCTTTACGGCGTATTTTGAAAGAGCCAGGCATCATACTGACAGCACCGGAACCTTCTGAGTCTGCTCAGGCGACCTGCACATCCTGAACGACAAATATGATCGGATTACTTCCTCTAACACCTCTTTTTTAGTGAAACTGCACTACACACCATATACATTCATCGTATCCGTCGGCGAAAACGATAAATGTGGAATAAAGACCTAATTTTAGTTTCCTAATGAATAATAAATAAAATATACAAAATTTTAATTATTCTAATATCGTAACTCTACTTAATTTTAATTTACAGACTATTATTAAATTGTAATGGAGTTATTATGTTATTTTACTAAAATCAAACACCACAAAGTCAATTAGCCAAATGAAAAGCCAACAGTTTGAGGGATAACTCAATTATGTGCCATTGTGTAATAGCTAAAGATTTTCTTTTTCATTATATGCTTGACTTGTTATATTCTGTTTGAACTATATGGCTATTGCCCTCCTCTTAGGCGTGAATTCATTTGACCAACAAAAAAACATGATTTCATTTAATTGAAAACATTGTTTTTGTATTAAATAAATAATTAAAATACAAAATGACATGTAGGTACTACTTTAGAAGTAGTGATTTAAATTGAGGGCCATTCAATACCGTCTATACTCAAGTACTCATAGTGCCATCGTTCATAGTGAGTTCCAGCCTATTTAAATTATACTACCTTGCTAGGGTTTTCTACATCCCCGTCTGGATAGATAATACCCAATCATCAGACATTCTACCATCAAGCAGCTATATTTAGGTATATATAGTATACTGTTGTGTTTTGGTTTGGAGGAGCGAGCCAGTACTACAGGCACAACGGACATAGCATATTAGTTATAGTATATCGTTGCTGGCGATGACTATACAAGGATATTTAATATTGCTTACGGCCCTTGACGTATGTGCGGTGGCCCATTAGCCCGTTTGGTTGACCGCTTTTACCACCCAGTTATAAAAACCATTATAAAAAATAACAATTTTGTCTACACAAAATTAATTTGTTGTTTTAAAAAGAAGTTGATGATCATATTTCTTCTTTGCCGGTTGCAATCACAGTTTCGTCTATCTACTTTAAAAGCTACGAAAATAAATAGTTTACAAGACTCAAATGACGTCACACACAACAGCTGATGGTTTTTGGTGCCTTTGCCATGACGGGTAAAAATTAAAATATGAAAATATTTTTTTTATAAATATGCAAGTACTTTGTTATTTTGATAGACATTCCAATAGTTGAGCTATTGCGGCCAAGATTGTCAAAGGATACCGCCATCTTTGTGGAATATGTATGGAACTAAAGTAAATTATCTTGACCTAAGGTAAAATTATTATTTTTATTAGTATATTGAAAAAGTGTCCCGCCGGCTGGAGGTCAGCTATAAATGCATTTGTTTGATTATATTCAACCGAACAAAGTTAGATTTATGTTACATTCTATTAAATAAATATAAAACTAATCACCTGACCTATCTACTAAGATGTGGGGTCCCTACGAGTGTAAGCACACGATTTAATAATCACGTTTTTTTTATTAATATAACAATTAATAATTTAGCGGTAACGGGGTCGAGAGATTTTTAGCATTTAATTTGTATTTTTTGTTATTCCGATAATTAAAAAAAAACATTCATTTTTTTATCCTCAATGCCTCAAAGATGAAATGGTAAAACTGCAAAGTAATATTAGAAAATGTTCCTTTTTTCGCGCTTATCTGATTTCGAGACACCAAATTGAGGAGAGTGAGCGATTATTTTAATTATTAATACGGTTTTATTATTATTATTACTATTTTGATTTAATATCAAAAATGATTAGTGACAGTGATTTTAAGTGTGATCTAAAGACATTACTTACTAAGCGTTCTTCTATAAAAGGTCGTATTACTAAATTTAAAAATTATATTGATACTATTTCAATAAAGGAGGATTTATCTCCAATTCAACTATCAGAATTATCAATTAAATTAGAAAATTTTCGTTTATTAGCTATACAATACGAACAGTTGCAAGATTCAATTGATGTTTTAAATTCAGATAATTTGGCATTGGAAATAAATGAGCGAGATGCTATTGAGCAAGATTGTGCGACATGTATCGCGATTGTTCAAACTATTATTACTGATTCTAACAGTCACAAAGACGAGCAAATTACCTCTTCCTTGTCTCGATGTCATCACGATCATTTTGAAACAGAATATAAATTACCGCAATTACAAATTAATAAGTTCGATGGTGCCTACTTTCGATGGCTGGAGTTTCGTGACACTTTCTTATCAGTTGTACACAATAACGATCGCATTAAGCCTATTCATAAATTTCATTACTTGACATCACATTTAGAAGGTGATGCCGCACGAATTATTTCAAATATTGAGGTTTTCGAGGCTAACTATGATGATGCGTGGCGCTTGCTTTATGAGAGATATTACAATAAACGACAGTTAATAAATCATCATTTAAATGCTCTTTTTAAAATAATCAGTTGAGTCGCGAGTCTGATCGATCCCTACGTTTTCTTGTGGACCACATTACAAAGAACTTGCTCGCTTTGTGTAGTCTTGGTCAGCCTACTCAGCACTGGGATATATTAATAATACATATAGAGTCATCTAAACTAGACACGTATATTTTAAGACGAGAAAGACGATTTAGGAGAAATTTACAATTAAAAACCGAATATTCAAATTTCATTCGGCAATATTCTGAGTTTGCACATTTATAAGAGCTCCCTGAATCTATACCACCGGTACAATCTTATTTTTTGTATCATCATGCAGTATTCAAAGAAACCAGTGAATCTACAAGAATAAGAGTTGTTTTTGACGGCTCTGCGCCTACCACATCAGGATATTCATTAAATGTCATCCAAATGGTAGGACCAAACATTCAAGATTCACTATTTTCTATCCTAATTAGAGTCACACAATATAAGTTTTTACTTACGGCTGACATTGAGAAAATGTATCGACAAATTAAAATACACGATGATCATTAAAATTTACAATTAATTTTATGGAGGAAAGCGAAGATGGTCTTGCAAGTTCTAGTTTTTTAAGTACTCGTTGTCTGTGGCAATTAGGACAGGAATGTATGGATAAATCTATAAAAAGATCAATGGATAAATCTATAGAATCAAACATGATTTTTATGTAGATGATCTTATAACTGGAGCTAATAGTGAAGATGAACTTCTATATATTCAAACCTCTGTATCAAACACGCTTAAAAGGGGTTGTTTTAATCTACGCAAATACAAATCTAATTGTAAACCCATTATAAATTCAAATTTAATAAAAGAAACGATAAAGTATAAGTTCCTTAATTAGTGCTTTAGGCATTAACTGGGATCCTAATAATGACACCTTGCGGGTTTCTTTTGAAATGCCACCTAAATCGGAGTTTACTACAAAGCGAATAATATTCTATCTTTTACTTTTGAAATATTTGATCTAATGGGTCTAATAAGCCCGTGTGTGGTTTTGCCAAAAATTATATTGCAATCTCTATGGCAAAAGAAATTAGATTTGGATGTTCCAAAAGACATACAAAATTCTTGGAACGAGTTTACCAATGATTTATCATACCTTTTAGGTCTTCAGGTGCCACGAAGGGTTGTTTGTGATAATTACAATTACATTGAACTGCACTCATTTAGTAATGCTTCTCAGCGTGCAATCGGAGCTTGCATCTACCTAAGATTCATTAATAAACAAGGCCTAATTAATGCACAACTGTTATGTTCTAAGTCTAAGGTATCTCCACTTAAACCGACAACCATACCTCGCCTAGAACTATGCGCAGCACTCTTAGCAGCTAAGTTATCTAGAGCAGCTGTAACGTCTCTTAGATGTACAGTCGCACGTCAGGTACATTGGTGTGATTATACAGTGTTTTGGGGTGGCGTCGTGCTGAAAGTCATAAGTTGAAGGCATTTGTAGCAAATAGGGTTGTGGAGATATCTGAACTAACCGATGTCAGCTCATGGCGTTATATACCTACATTAATGAATCCTGCAGATTTAGTTTCTAGGGGTTTATTACCTTAAGACATTAATTCAAAGAATTTGTGTTAAAAACAGTTATTGTTAAAAACAGATTCGGAATGGCCTGTTTTCTCCCGCGGTACGTCGGACTTTGCTAGTCTGCCTGAAATCAAACTAAACTCAGCATTAGCCATACCAGATGCAACTAAAGAACCTATTTTAATAGAATTTGAAAAATATTCGAAATTTGTAAAAAATCGTTTTATTTTTAATTTACGAAACAAAACAAATAAAAGGACAGGAAGTTTAAGCTTAGATAAGCTGAACGATTCATTTTATAATCTTTGTGCAATTTCTCAAAAACAATCTTTTCCTAAAGAATATAATGTGTTAAACGTGGGTAAGGCTATAAGTAATAAATCAACGATTTTACCATTAACACCATTTTTCGATGATGATTTAAAATTGAAAAGAGTCGGTGGTAGATTGGATAACTCGGACTACAATTTTGTTAACAAACATCCTATCCTTCTTCATTCAAGTCATTGTCTCTCGAAACAACTACACGATTAAGATATTTACTTATCATGCTATTGATAAGTCAATTTACCGAGTGTAAGGTTCTCACTTGAGACGTATATGGGGACGTGTATGACGTTATCAGGATGGTCGAGTGTAAGGTTCTACTGATTTTTAATAATTATTTTGAGATTTTTAGAAAATAACGGTAATATTTTTAACTAAATTAACACTGGTTGGAAATTATTGAGCGAAAAAAACTACGCGATATATAAAAAAGAAACAAAGCACGGAAAAACTGACTCGTTCGATGGTTGCCGGGTTATCGGAAGAATTGCAAATAAAATTGTAATAGAATTGTAAAATATTAATTAGTAATAAATTATATAACAAGATACGTGTGGAAGAGAATAAAATGTTAGAAGTAAATGTAAAGAATTGTTTTACTGGGGTATTCTTACAGAATATGTGTATTTTATGTGAAGTGCGTTATTATAATAAGGTTATATAATATTCCGCGGCAGTTTTTTTCATTCAGACCTCGTAGCAGTATTTCAGTGAAATTAGACACATGCAGGTGTCACGATGTTTTCCTTCACCGTAAAGCACGAGATGAATTATAATCACAAATTAAGCACATGAAAATTCAGTTTTTTTTCCACCCTTTAAACCGGAACACAACAATACCAAGTACTGCTGTTTTGCGGCAGAATGTCTGATGAGTGGGTGGTACCTACCCAGACGAGCTTGCACAAAGCTCTACCACCAGTGGTGCTTGCCCGGGTTTAAACCCACGATCATCGGTACATGGAAGACTCACACGTTCTTACCAGTGGGCCATCTCGACTTTTAAAGTTTATCATTCAATACATTTGAATTTCTTAAAATAGATGTAATAAATAAATATATTATAATTTTTTGCTTTGAAGGTAAACGGAAAGTATTGATTATTTCTAATTACTTCTTCATTCGTCTTTAATTGATAGGAACATTTTACTTATTGTCGATGACGGCTCAGTAATTCTAGTGATATCTAGAACACATACGCAAGTTTATATGAATATCTTTAGATATTAATCAAATACTTGTTGTTCAGTTTTCTAAAAGAATTGTATTATATAAATTATCGCTGTTTGTACATGGAAGATATTTGAGTAAGTTGAGCTCAGATATATATGACCAATCGTATTATGTAGGGTTCAGCTTATGCTAGCACACGTCGGTTAACGCGTCCACGTAGATATACATTACCTTTATGGTGTTATTTACCTGTATGGCAATCAAATTTTGTTGTATTGCATTATTTAGGAAGTCGTTATAAACATGGCATTAATTCTTATGACAGATATCGAGATAAGACCATAGACAGCATTTTTATTTGTATGATGTGGATTAGTTGATACACATGATTGACTAAAAAATTAATAGATAAACTTCATCCATTAGATCTCAACCAAGTATTACTACTTACTGGCTGGTAACATAATTAAGAACGCTGAACAGTTTATTTTTTTTATTTGAATTTAAATACACAACACACTGTGGCTCTGTGGTTGTAAAACTCTTAAAGTTGATTACTTCATGTAAAACATTTGGGAATAAAAAAAAAATTGAGAAAAAAATTAATTTTTTTTTTGTTTAGATGCTCGGAAGGATAGCAAGGAATGTGCCCATGTTGAAACGGTGCCACAGACAAGTCCAGCTTGTATTTGCAAGAAGGTATGATAATTGGACAGTTAGATAATGGAAAACTGTTCTTTTTTTCATACGTGACAAAAATAAACAGGGTATATTATGATGGAGAACGACGTGTACGACGCCCTCCGAATAAAGATTTCGACCCTAAGTACACAAAAGTAACTTGAAAGCGTGGTGGGGGGAATGTGACAATTTGGCGGTACTTCTCTGGACATGATGTTGGACCTGTTAAGCTGATAGAAGAAAACATGGATCAACCGCATGCAAGACGTGCTTCCGGTTATTTGGACATTCCAGCACGACAATGATCCAAAGCATACTGCACGCACCGTTAAGGAATTTCTCACATCATAATCAGTTTCTGTCTTAGATTGGCCAGCTAGCAGCCCAGACCTAAGCCCAATAGAGCATCTTTGGTGCGAAGTCAAGAAAAAGGTTTCAAAGCAACAGTGAGGAATTTTATGAGAGCTGTACGACGTTTTATTTGAAGAATGAAACTCTATCTCTCTTGCGAAATATCAAAAATTGATTGAGGTAATGCCTGGCCGGTGTAAAGAAATAATTAAAAGGCGTAAAAATGCTACTAACTATTAATTTTAGTTTAAAATTTATTAAATTGCTTTTTTTTCGATACGCGCTTCACATTCATTTGATTTGTAAAAAAAATAGTTAGCGATTTTACTCTATACTCCTAATACCGTTTGTTTCTCTGTTCTATTCATGTGGCTATTTCATAACATAACTAGTTACTCTTAAGAAGGAATACATAACTACACAGGACTTGATTTAGATAAAAAATCTGGAAATTCAAATCGTTCTTAATGATATGACCACGACTGTATATGTATTATTTCGAAAAGAAATGCTTTATTTGTACCATATGAATATATAAGAAATTGAATATATTTTCGTATAACGGGTTTTCGATTGATATATATATATATATATATATATATATATATATATATATATATATATATCGTATACAAATAATAAATGTATACAATTTACACAACAGGTGTAAAAGAAAAAAGAAAAAGGGAACCCGTACAATCCGTTCGCCATCCCAACATTTTCAGTAGAACATGTGTATTATGATGTGCTTCAATATTCAACAAGGTACGACGTAATAATTCTTTCATGAAGCTATAACGGTGAACGAGTAGATTTAAATACCTCTGCAAAAATTTGTGAGATGAAATATATTTATTCTTTATGTGCTTATATTTTTTCTTACTAATCTAAGGCATATTTTCAATTTTGTAATAAAACCTGTGTCACATTGTTCGTTCTTTACAAAACGATTTTAATATTTTATAACAACATACAATGTATATATATTAAAATTACAATTTATTTAAAATAATAACTTTTGTTGTCCAATTTAATCTACTGCCTTACATTTAATTTATATACTTTTAAAAAGTAAAAATTATGCACTTATTATATTTACTATATAACACTAGTAGATACAATAACTGTTCGCCGACTTCGTACGGGTAAAAAAAGGATTTCATCCCGTGCATTTTTTAATTAATATGGTATAAACATTCACCAATCGATCTATTCGCCCATACAGTAAACTCCTAAATATTTAATACATATATATATATGTCAGAGATAATAAATTTAAGCGGATATACGACTATACTTATTAGAATAGGACGTACTGGCCGGTTGTCAGACGTCAAGTTGTGAAAATATATAGCCGAATAATCGAAATATAAAATATAATGGTGTATCTGTCAGTAGCGCGTGTGATCCTTGGTCTAGCGACTCTCTTGGTCTCTTGCCCTCAGGACAGCGCCAGCGCCGGACGTGCGCACTGACTAATTTAATAAAACCAATATATTGGACGACAATGGCGGCCATTATAATGGCAATCCATTTGAATCCGCGACATCAAAAGTGGGATATGAGTCTCATGTGTTCTGATACGCTTAGCTTCCTGAATTACAGCCGTTGGATATACAAATTAAATCAAAGCAGTTACGATTTTTTTTATTACGATTGTATACGAACAATAAGGAGTATTCAAAGCTGACTGCCAATCTTCGCTAGTCGGAGTAGAACTCGAAGAAGAAGAAGTCACGATTTATTTTATTACTATACGAAAATATTATAATTTAGTGAATGCTGATAATGTATGGTAACGTATTATAAGATGAAATAGATCTGGTGAGTACATTCCAATTTGTTTAAAAGCGATAGACACTGTATCTTACCGTGTGTCGTACTTTCGCAGTTTCTTAGTAACTTCACATGTTAGCCTTGTACCTACATTGCGATAATTTATTTATAGGGTAGTTGACCCTGCTTTTTGGATTATTATTTAACCCTGATCTTGCGCAATAGTAGCTAAGAAACATGCCTAATACAGCCATAAGCGAAGAAAAGGTAAAAGAAATGAATACTCGCGTGACTCACGTTCCAGAAATCGATTAACGTCGTTGGAGGAACAAACCGTTTACCTCCACAATGAACGCTGCCGTGATAGCGGATAGTGATTGCGACTATGGTGGAGCATCGGGACTCTGCGGCGTTGTTCGCCAGAGCGTTCCGTGAGTTCTGCCACGAAATACGATGCTGGTGCGACCGGTATCATTGATGCGATACGATCTATCAATACTACGGTGAGATCCAACCATTTTTCAATTCCAATTTCGATCCTAGCATAAAAAAAATATGCGAGAAGGTAGATCGCGCTAAAATTTAAAGCTAATAGTATTTTAATAATATTGAGTGTTTGTCTCGCATTTGTAATTGTTTGAACACGACCTGTGCGGGAACCCTGGCAATTAACCTTGGTTGATTGAATTGATATTGGCATTGTAGTGATAAAATATGTAATACTATGGTATGTTAGTAAAGGAATAAGCTGGATAGGTTTTAGACCTTAATCTAGCAAAGTTGCGTGTGCAAAAATTACTACTGTTAAACATTTCTTTGTACATCAATTGTTCTACAAATAAAATAAGGTTTTTTTAGTGAAGGAATTTGATTTGTTATTTAATTTAATATTTTACAATATAGCAATTTATTTAAAGCGTGGTTAGTCAATAATAGTGAGAGTATGTACAGATACGTGTGCCTGGCACAAAGAGTGGTGTCCCGAAGCGTGTATTGCGCTCTTCGATTGAGAGTATAAGGAAAATACTGTACTAGCCCTACAAGTCGGTTTGTAACGTTGACGGTTAGTCAAGTCGCTCTTAGTGGAAAATTTTCATATAGAACTCTTAAGTTGCACTATCAGTTAAGGTCAGGTACAGCCGAACAATCAGAAAGGTAGGATCCATAATGGATTAGTTTTATTTAATTACGGAGCAAATTTATCGATTAACTAGCTGTGCCCTTGGTTTTACCCGCGTATAACTTTAAGAGATCACTATCATCATACTATTATTAATTTTTGGTTTTATTTAATTTAGGATTTATTTACTTAAAAAAAAAAAAAAAATCTATATAAACATATGCGGAAACGAAATGAGATACCTACCTAGCCTATAAACTTTAGCTTACAAAGTTATTTACAAACCGAAAATAAACACGTATGTATGTGTGAGTATTTTCGAACAACCTACTCAACTACCCGTTGTAATAATATATTCCTGCAATAAATATTTGACATTTATTTATCAATTTTATAAGTATTATTTTAATGAATAATTATAATATAATATCTGTCTGTCTATAAAAATATCTTGTAATAAAGTTAAAATAATTTTCATTAATAATTTAAGTTAAAATATTTGCATGTCATAGGTGTGGTGACTAAGCATGTATATTTTGTTTAAAGCAAATAAATGGAATTGAATTGAATAGAATTGTCAAAGCTTTAAAAAGTGCGAAAAACGGTCTATGTTCTTGCCTCAATATTAATCGTGTAATTATTATGAAAGCATAGGAATTATTATTTTATAAAAACGACTTTACAAATAATCTATTGTTTTGGAACAGATTTGATTACCATACAAAAGGAGTACTGTTCTGGAGTCCTTACTGCCAAATCGATTGGCGATACATCCAAGTGCTGACGTTGCTGCATGACGCTATGTTATGACTGTCAAAGTACAAAATCAGACAAAGGGATTTAATTTCCCCGAAATTGTTCACTAATGCATTAAAGGATACGTTCAAGACGCTGCACTGAGAATGGCGAGGCATAAAAATAAACGGCGAGTACCTTTCATACTTGAGATTTGCAGACGATATCGTCATCGTGGCAGAAACCGTGCAGGTCATGCAGTATATGCTGACAATAAAGCCTGATTCTTCTTTTCGAATTGGTCTCCAGATGAACTTGGACAAAACCAAGACAACGTTCGATAAATACGCCGACCCGGAACCGATAACTCTTAACCGAGTTCCTTTTGAAGTTGTTTAGAAGTATGTATACCATGGGCAAACTTTGTAGTTGGGTCGAAACAGCTTTGAGAAGTAAGCACGAAGAAGAATACAGCTGGGCTTGGCAGCGTATAGGAAACTTTGTCGTCTTTTCGTGACAAATACCGCAATGCTTAAAGACTAAAGTCTTCAATAAGTGCGTCTTCCTGGTTATGACTTACAGAGCCGAGACGTGGACACTGACAGTGCGTTTGGTCATTTTAAGGTCGCTCAGCGAGCTGTGGAGAGGGCTATGCTCGTAGTTTCTCTGAAAGATCGAATCCCAAATGTGGTGATCCGACATAGAGCCAAAGTTGACGACGTGGCCCAAAGGATTACTAAGCTGAAGTGGCAGTGGGCTGGACACATATGTCATAAAACCGACAACCGTTGGAGTAGACGTGTTCTGGAGTGGAGACCGTGTTTTGGCAAACGTAACGTGGGACGCCCACTGGCTAGGTGGAGTGACAATATACACAAAGTGGCTGGCAATGGATGGAGACTGAGAGCTGAAGATGGAGCTCAGTGGCGTGCCATTGGAGAGGCCTATGTCCAACAGTGGATGACGAAAGGTTGATGATGACGAAGATGACAAAAGGTTATAGTTAACCTTATAAGGTAGACATATAGCAAAACCAAAATTTTAATGTTATGCCTTAGAACATAAGCTTAACAATCTGTAATCCATATGTCCATACTAATTGAAACGAAACAAAGTGAAGTTAGCCACAACACATTGTAAGAAATCGCACTCAAATCTGTTAAGCCATATCTAGAATTGTTGTGCACAAGCACACAGACAAACAGATAAAACGGACAAAATTCTAGCAATCATTGTTTTAAGTTCTATCGTTCATTTACTCATATGTCTTACATGTACAGTCGACGAACAGTTGCAGATTTTTTTATATGTATAGATTTGGTGTGAATTTGAATTGAATCACTATCTAGAATTGAACGACTGTTGTTTTGAATTGAAAAGAGAATTCTGTTGTTTTGTCAACAAACGTAATGCTGTGTGAATAAAAATACTTATGTTCTTCATTGATTAAATGTTTTATTTAAACTGAAAGCTGTTACGCTTTGTTGAAGATTGGATTGAAAGCATTATCGCTTTGTCCTAGTGGTTCGATGAAAGCTGTTACGCTTTTCGAAGGATGGATTGAAAGTATGATCGCTTTGTCCTAGTGGTTCGATGAAAGCTGTTACGCTTTTCGATGGATGGATTGAAAGCATGATCGCTTTGTCCTAGTGGTTCGATGAAAGCTGTTACGCTTTTCGATGGATGGATTGAAAGCATGATCGCTTTGTCCTAGTGGTTCGATGAAAGCTGTTACGCTTTTCGATGGATGGATTGAAAGCATGATCGCTTTGTCCTAGTGGTTCGATGAAAGCTGTTACGCTTTTCGATGGATGGATTGAAAGCATGATCGCTTTGTCCTAGTGTTTCGATGAAAGCTGTTACGCTTTTCGAAGGATGGATTGAAAGCATTATCGCTTTGTCCTAGTGGTTCGATGAAAGCTGTTACGCTTTTCGAAGGATGGATTGAAAGCATTATCGCTTTGTCCTAGTGGTTCGATGAAAGCTGTTACGCTTTGTCGAAGGATGGATTGAAAGCCTTACCGCTTTATCTGATGATCTGCTGAAAGCTACAACGCTTTGCAGTGAAATTGGGCTCAAATGTGCGTTGACCCAAAGTTGATGCTGAAAGCTGTAATGCTTTGCAATGTGTTTCAAGTGCAGCTTCTGAGAAATGCTGAAAGCCCGAACGCTTTGCTATACGCTAGAGCTGTAATGTGCTGAAAGCCTTTACGCTTTGCTTTGTGAGAGGTTGAAAGCTGTCTGTGAACGCCTTGCCTGCGTGCGTGCCATGCGCTGTGCCATTTAGGCTGGACGTGACGTTGAGAAGCAACGCGAGAGCGCGTTGAGGATCAGAATGGCCGTGTCAGAGATAATAAATTTAAGCGGATATACGACTATACTTATTAGAATAGGACGTACTGGCCGGTTGTCAGACGTCAAGTTGTGAAAATATATAGCCGAATAATCGAAATATAAAATATAATGGTGTATCTGTCAGTAGCGCGTGTGATCCTTGGTCTAGCGACTCTCTTGGTCTCTTGCCCTCAGGACAGCGCCAGCGCCGGACGTGCGCACTGACTAATTTAATAAAACCAATATATTGGACGACAATGGCGGCCATTAAAATGGCAATCCATTTGAATCCGCGACATATATATATATATATATATATATATATATATATATTATCTTTTATGAAAGGTGCCAAAATCTGTTTTTTTTTCAATATTTCAATACCTCAATGGTTGATCCTGTAACTAAAAACATTCAATACAAACTTAGAGAATAAAATTTCATAGATTTTTTGTAAGTCTTATGTATCGAGTTATAGCAGCGTAAATATGAATTTTTTTTAACAGAATTGTCATATTTGTTTTTCTTGGTAAATTTTGAATGAACGTACACCACCTATACCACCTACCCAAAATACACAAACTTTTGCAAAGTTAAAATCCCCACTGACTGAACTAGTAGTGCTGTTCGCTCTCGATATCCGTGGTTCGCTCACACCGAGATATTCTTCTTAGTTTTTGCGTTATTACACCAGTCATAACTTTTAAACGAAAGGCCGGAATCGAATAATTTGCTACGGAGTTATTTTGAAACAGTGATATCTTCCAAGATATTTATTTAAATCAAATTACGTAATGGCAATTTTATTCAATATTAAATACTCGTGATAAATAACGTAAACTTACAAGCATTTATTTCTTTTATTTACTTATTTTACAATTACAATACATTTATTTTATTTTATAATAATCAATTGCCGTGCGTCTCGAAAAAACTTTAAAATGGATTGTAATTGGAATTACTTGTGTCCAATCACTCAGCGTGGTAGAATAATTTCCAACCCTTATCTTGCAATGGAGAGAAGGGCTCAGCCGAGTAATGGAATATTTAAAGGCTATTATTTTACGAATTTTATATTTATTTAAACAGCTATACTTTGTGTCACACAATTAAACAGCAATACTTTTTGCTGTTGTATTCCGCAGCTCAACGTATTGCTATTTGGCAATAGAAGATAAAATCCCCTGAACGAATAATAATACTATGACGACGTGATATCACATCACAAATGACGCAAACAGAGCGATGATGCAAGGACGGTAAATATTCTCAATTAGACGTTTTAATGTATAATTACCATCACTTTCGTCTTTTTTTCCATATTTCATTATTTATAACATGTGAGAAATAAAACTATTCACAGCATAACTATAATTACGTTATATTAAGTACTGGTGCTCCGTTACTGCGTACTGCACAGTAGCACAAACTACGGTATGATGTTCATTTTAACATATAAATTTATTTAAGCTTATAAAGGCTATATAAAGACTATATTTATAGTTAACCTAAATTTATAGTCTATATTTCTTTCTCAATAGGTAACGGAAGAACATTTTTGTAAAAGGACTGGTACACCCTAAAAGATTAGCGTGTTCGAACGAAAAGTTTTGGTACAGATTTATGTATTTTTTAAAATTTAAATAATAAAAATAATAGATTAAGCGGATAAGAATCTTATAATTCATGTTGTGCCAGCTTGGATATTTTCAACATTGATATGTAATTTAATTTTATTTATAATTTAACTTTGTTGCTAAATGAGCAGTTCGATCACCTTCCAATAACATTGCTGCGATTACAAATGAACCAAACACAAGTGCAATGCCAATATGCGAACAAATTAGTGTCAAAATCAATGCGATAACAAAGTTTTTGCAGTTTCAACTGAAGCATTCAAGAATAAAATTCATCTTAATCCATCGTTCACAATCGATGGTCGATCGATCACGTGACTTTTTCAATAAATATTAATGCATCGTTGTGATTTACTTAGCAGTTACAAATCTGGATTTTATGTTCTGTTACAAATCTAGTTTTATGTCTGATGTAAAATATCTTCAGATATGTCTATATTTGGACTAAATAAAGTAATAAACAAATCAATCGGATTCGATGTGAAGCACATTGAGATAATTATCAAAAAAAAAGTTTTAATTTGATAAGCACTTCACGAAATCACACTCTGACAGGCTCTATATGAGCCACGCAATGCACCAATAACGGATAGGTGTTGGAATGATGTTGGGCTATAAACGTGGACTTAAAGCAAATAAGCAAACGCAATTGAATACACTCGTCATTACTTAGATGGATTGTGTAAATGCAACGTAATAATGGATGAAAATACATGTCGCTTACCTGGAACAGGATTTTTCTTTGACTCCAAATATCGAATGTCAATTATCAATATTTACCGTGACAATTTTATTTTGTTTACATAATGGCAAAGTAGAACCATCCAGTTTTACGTAATATTCCCTATTTATTTTCCGATTACTTTTTATATTTTCCATGCTTACCTCTCTGTAGGTACATTGTTAAAACAAATAATTGTTAAATTCAAATAAAAACACATTATACCACATAACGTGGAATGGTATTGAAATTTGGATGAGGGCAATGAAGAAACAAAATTACCTTACGTGACGCGTCACTTACTCCTTACAAAGACTTTTAATTCATGTTTCTGATCAATCATACTCAAGTTGTTAGAATCTTTTACAGTTCTTCAATGTATGGGACTACAGAAAGATAAGCATGGAAAATATAAACTTGTTAAAAATATTAGTAACTATAATTACATACTATTAATTATTCAATAATATATATAAATCTATTTCAAAATTTCCTTTTATGAGAAAATAACACCTACTTCATCAAATTACTGATGTTTTAAGCCGAGATTTTATTGATTTCTTTATTAATTTCATTTTATTCATTTTACAAATATGTCTTAATCTCAATTAAGCAATAGCAATCATAGCGTACATTTTATTTCTTCAATGTAAGACAGATTGCATT
This sequence comes from Nymphalis urticae, assembly GCA_905147175.2. Classification (NCBI taxonomy): domain Eukaryota; kingdom Metazoa; phylum Arthropoda; class Insecta; order Lepidoptera; family Nymphalidae; genus Nymphalis; species Nymphalis urticae. The sequence goes on from LR989983.1 coordinate 10,408,204, forward strand.
GACGACATTTAATGTAAATTATGTCACAATAGACAGCATCTTCCACCCTGATTAATAGGAGCACAATTCATTGTTTTAAATATAATAGAGATAAATTATTGGTATCAATGTTTACGATATATATTTATATAGAAAGGATACAAAATATCGCTAATAATGAATCGCTAATAATTTAGTAATTTACAAATGTAATAAATGATAAAAGGAATTACAATATAAGGGAAAAAAAATTAGCCAATAATAATCAATTCCTATATCTTAATCATTTCAAGAGAATAACATTAAAATAAAAATTATGTAATAGGTATCGTGTTTTATATGAATTATTATTTAACTGTTACAACTGCCGGTACTCCACGGCTAGCCGTGGAGTACCGGCTAGCCGTGGAGTACTCCCCCAATTTCATCCCGTGGGTGTCGTAAGAGGCGACTGAGGGAAGGGGAAAGGGGGGATGGGCAGCAGCGTCCCCCCCATAAGCATCTTACCCCCTACTGCGCTCGCCAACACGCCTACCCAGCGTGGCGAGTATGGGCAAAACCTCTCAATGGTAGATGCGCAAAAAAAAAGGCCCCCAGTTACCGGCAAGCCCGCTAGGCCCGACCAAGGTAGCGGTCGCGGTATCGGCAGGGCAGGGGGTGCAAAGAATCACCGGTTCATGGCAGGCTACCACAAAAGGCGACTAAACATGGCAACGTACAATGGACGCTCGTTAAGGCTGGACCATCACCTCGCCGAATTAGAAGTAGAGCTAAGTCATATAAACTGGCATATACTGGGGTTATCTGAAGTCCGAAGACAGGGGGAGGACACGATAACTCTAGAGTCCGGTAACTTACTCTACTTCCGCGAAGGTGATAACCTCTCCCAGGGTGTTGTCGGTTTTCTGGTCAAAAAGGATCTCATTAGCAGCATTGTGGAAATCAGTAGTGTGTCGAACCGGGTAGCGTACCTTGTCCTAAAACTCTCCGACAGGTACTCTCTGAAGGTCGTACAGGTATATGCGCCAACTTCGGCATACTCTGATGATGTGGTCGAAGCGATGTACGAGGACATCGCAAAGGCCCTCAACAACACCTCGAAGGCCCACTACAATGTTGTTATGGGAGACTTTAATGCTAAAGTGGGAGTACATAATAGCGGTGAATCGGAAGTTGGACCTTACGGCTTGGGCTGCAGAAATCACAGGGGGCAAATGCTGGTAAACTTTCTCGAAGCGCAGGGGCTCTTTTTGATGAATTCTTTCTTTCAAAAGAAGCCCCAGAGGAGGTGGACCTGGCGAAGCCCTGATAACGTGACAAGGAACGAGATAGATTTTATCATTTCGAATAAAAGGCACATATTTAGAGATGTCTCAGTGATCAACAGGTTTAATACCGGAAGTGATCACCGCTTGGTTCGAGACACTTGGAAACAAATGGAACTTCAAAATCAATTTACCGCGTTGGAAACCGTAAGCAGTATTGATGAGAAAACCGACACGCTGGTCAAAATACTGCAAAACACATCCCGCAAGTGTTTTCCGCCACAGAAAAGAGACAACGCACCAAAACTCTCTGCTGAGACACTCGAGCTCATGAGGAAACGACGAGAACTACCATCGTTTTTGTCAGATAAGGCCTTAAACCGAAAAATAAAAACGCTGACGCGACGCGATCTCCGATGCTCCAATACCCGTGCCATCAAGGCTGCGATTGAGCAAAATCGGGGATCGAAAGTGTTCGCTCGCAAGTTTGGGAGGCCGCGTCTGACAAAACTTAAAACTGAAAATGGTGGGGTCGTTACCTCTAGGCCTGAGATTGTCGTAGAAGTAGAGAGGTTTTATGGGCAGTTGTTCTCTTCAAGATCGGATAAACCTGTGGGAATCAGTCTTGATGACCAGCGCGCCCCTCTTACGCGCCATTACTCCGAGGAGCTCTCGGTCGTTGACCAAGGCGAGATTAGGGCGGCTCTAGAACAGCTTAAAAACAACAAAGCTCCGGGAGATGACGGAATCACAACTGAGTTGCTTAAGGCAGGCGGGACTCCGGTCCTGAAAGAGCTAGCAAGCCTCTTTAATTCCGTCATCCAACATGGCAAGACCCCGAAAACGTGGAGCGGGAGTGAGGTGGTACTGTTTTTCAAGAAAGGTGATAAAACCCTCTTGAAAAACTACAGACCAATCTCTCTCCTGAGTCACGTGTATAAGCTGTTCTCAAGAGTCGTCACGAACCGTCTCGCCAGACGACTTGACGAGTTCCAGCCCCCAGAGCAAGCCGGCTTTCGATCAGGCTACAGCACCGTGGACCACATTCATACTATTCGGCAGATTGTGCAGAAGACCGAAGAGTACAATCAGCCGCTGTGTATGGCATTTGTGGACTACGAGAAAGCCTTCGACTCCATCGAAACCTGGGCAGTGCTCGACTCATTGCAGAGATGTCATATCGACTGGAGATACATCGAGGTACTGAGATGTCTATACAACGCCGCTACAATGACTGTCCACATCCAGGACTGTAAGACGAAAGCGATCCAACTGCGCAGAGGGGTGAGACAGGGGGATGTAATATCTCCGAAACTGTTCACCAACGCGTTGGAAGACGTGTTCAAGACGCTGGATTGGACTGGATGTGGAGTCAATGTAAATGGCGAGTACATCTCATACCTTCGATTTGCCGATGATATCGTCATCATAGCCGCTGACAACTAACCAAAATGCTGCGTAGCCTTAGTGAATCTTCCCGGCGTGTCGGTCTCGGTATGAACTTGGACAAGACCAAGGTCATGTTCAATAGGCATGTTGTGCCGGGACCGATATACGTCGAAGGGAAATCTCTCGAAGTTGTTAGGGAATATACCTACCTAGGACAGGTTATACAAGTCGGTAGGAACAACTTCGAGAAGGAAGCCGATCGAAGAATTCGCTTGGGATGGGCAGCATTTGGCAACCTTCGTCAAGTCCTCACGTCGTCCATACCGCAATGTTTGAAGACGAAAGTCTTCAATCAATGCGTCTTACCTGCCATGACATACGGTGCCGAAACGTGGACACTAACTGCGGGACTAGTCCACAAATTCAAAGTCGCTCAGCGTGCTATGGAGCGAGCTATGCTCGGAGTATCTTAGAAGGATAAGATCAGAAATGAGATTATCCGGAAAAGAACCGGAGTCACCGACATAGCTTGCAAAATTAGTAGGCTGAAGTGGCAGTGGGCTGGTCACGTATGTCGTAGGACCGATGGCCGTTGGAGCAGACGAGTCTTAGAGTGGAGACCGCGGATCGGCAAACGCAGCGTAGGGCGCCCTCCAGCCAGGTGGACCGATGACCTTAAGAAGATGGCGGGCACCGACTGGATGCGGAAGGCGGAGGACAGGGAGCTTTGGCGCACCTTGGGAGAGGCCTATGTTCAGCAGTGGACTAAATGATTGGCTGTTGATGATTGATGATGATGATGTTACAACTGGAATTGTCTACGAATTGGCAGCGCTTGTATTGGAAGTGTTGAGGCGATGAAGTGTCTGGACGAGAGATTGTTATCAGAGTTCCCGCCGCGACGCTGCACCCGATCCGAACCGCTGCTGATTTCTCGACGGTTAATGCCGTTGACACCGATGAGTTCTAAATACGAAAAATAATTATGAAACAATAGGTTTATGGAAACTTTATATGTTGTTATAAATAGTAAAACACGCGTAAAAAGAAATAATAATTAAAAAAGCGGTGGTGCTGGACACAAGTGAAGTAGGAGAAAAAGGTAAGTAAAATTGGGTTCTTGTTGCAAACGCATCGAAGCCAAGTCAGCGGAATTGTCTATAGAAATTAACTCGAAGATCTCGACGTAAAATTCGCCAAGTTGAAGGAGTAATTGACGGCCTCAGGTTCTCTTATACACTTTCACAAACCGCGGTAAAATTCTCGGCTGATCTTGCTTTCTTACCTGTTGGCTGATTGCTTACCGAACCGGCCATCTCAAAATTGGTCGCCAAACGTTGGAGTCAAATTCATAGAGCCACTGCGTCTGTCGTAAAATAGACGCAACACACACAAGCCAGCAAGCAAGTATAACTTGCTATTGAGATTTAGTATAAAATGCTGGATAATAAACTACAAATTATAAAGTCACCCCTAAAACAACATAGCCATCACAGGCTTCCAATATCTACTTGCCCCAAATATTTAATCAGAATCCTGGATAATTGAATCATGAATATTTTTCGGATTTACAAAGGGTTCCAATCAGCCCTAAAGGCAAACATTATTATTTCCTTGGTGCCTTTGTTTTTTTTTTAATTTTCCATACCAAATTGATTTGCAAGATCGAAAATGATATATAACCGTACTTCCTTTAACATGATATAATTTATTAAAACGTATGAAACCAACAAAACTGCTTTAAATTACTTTTAATAACGTAACTTACCTAGGAGGTAAGCAAGCATAGTTTTATATACAAAAACATTTAAAAAAATTACATAAACAAATTAAACTTAACCACTTTTTACAACTTTAATCTTACATCTGGTATTAGAAGTCACAAAATGGCAGATTTTAAAATGAACCCATTAATTACGAAATTAGGAGCTTTTTGTACTAGCTTACCAGCAGCAATACTGCATTATATAATATTGTTGTGTTCCGGCGGTGAGGGTGAGTGAGCCGGTGTATCTACAGTCACAACGGACAGAACATCTTAGTTCCCAAGGTTTGTGCTGAATTGACAATGTAAGGAATGATTAATATTTCTTACGCCATAAACGTGTATGGGTGATGATTATCACTTAACATCAGTTGTTGTCATTACAAATAAAAAAATTACCTGATAAGGGTATAACATCACATGTGCTGGTACGTCGAGCCGACCGCGACGTCTGATGTAGGCGAGTGGGCATTAAGCTACCTAATATCTTCAAATGAAAAAGTTACTTATAATAAAATCAAATTAAATCCAAATATCTAGTTTAGCTCAGCAATATCGAATAACTCATCAAAAATCGTATACAGTGTGTCCAATGATTATGATGATGATAAATATATTACATTATTATTTATATAAGCCTTAATATTATTTTTAAAGTGAAATTGAGTTTTTGTTTAACGCCTTCACTTCTTAATAACTCAACTGTAAAATTTTGCATATTTCATGTCAGGGGTATAGAAAAGCACATACCGTGCCGTATTAGATGTGCGAAACCGCGAACGAAAACTAGTATTGAGTTTTCATTAAAAACATTTTCCATAAGTTGCGAAAAATCTTTTCATATTACTATTTAATTTTATATAAAAAAGGTTGCGGACCGGCAAAAGGGGTAAGGGCTGGTACCACCGCCTATAGATATTGGCTTGCCAACCAACCTTGGGAACTAAGATCTTATGTTCCTTGTGTGTGTGTGCGTGTGCTTGCGTGGTACCTACTCAGACGGGCTTGCACAAATTCCACCAAGTAAAATATTACAATTATTGCAACATTTTGAAAGGTATTACGTAAAATAAAAACTGAGTTCTGTGTATTTTCTTAAAAAGTAAATAACGATTTCTCGTCAATACACATTCAAACGAGCTTAAAGCCCTGTTATTATAAATATCCAATCGGCAAATATTTTGTACAAAGTTATATTTTCTAAAACCTCCTGTACAGTGGGACATTCACGGGCTGTTACTGTTATATTTACCTGTTTAAATCCTTGACGGAATCATACGTTCATATAGCTGTATATGATTGGGTTATAACAACAGTGTGACATAGGCAGCCAGTGGGCTACGAACCACACGTATGGCATGCCTGGATATGTAGCCCAAGCGTCGTCGGTCTCGTGGAGAGTCCATAGAATCTAAATGATAGTAAATAATATATATTAAATTGATTAATTGATACTTATTATAACCAATGGAATGGCCAGTTTTAACAGTCAGAGTTTGCTTGGCTACGCCTCCAAACCCTAACTAAGCCATCAAACTACACGTGGACACTTAACGTTATGTAGTTATCGTATTGAGCTTGATTATGAGTAGTAAACTAGTCGACTAAATATATTTCTGGTGAATTGAATTAAAATATAGGTAGCTTAATGTATGTTTAGATTCCAGATCCCTGTATTTTATATTGTATTTCTTTATAAACATCAAGGGTACTTGATGTTTATAAAGAAATTATTAAAAATATACATAATATAAAGAAAACTATAAAAATACTTGCAATAAATATATTGAGAGGGAGCCAGCAGATTGTAAATACAATAACCACCGTCACCATCATCTTAATAATCTGAAAAAATCCACATATAAATTATTATTAAAAAATTTGGGAGCTATTTTTATAAGATATTTTCTTCGATCACTAATAAAAACTAGATACACAATCGGCTTCAAAAAACGTCCTCACCGAATGAGCACCCATTTGAACATTTGGGGGCTCTTGTAACTTAGTACCATTCGGACGCGCTGACAGTAAACACGCCTGAATGCTCTTTCAAAAATGCAGAAATCACACGTCTAGGACGCTGAAAAAGGATGGAGTTTCATATTTTCGGTAAGTATTAATTGTACCATTATATAATTGTTATTACTGTATTGTAAAAACTGGTATTTCTTTAGGAAAACATTTTTAAAAACTAAATCGTAATAAACACCACGTGATATAAAGCATGACAATTATAAAGACTCTTGATAAACGTGTTATTCATACTATCGCGTGCCTACTTAAATTGTTCATGGGTTGTTTCAACAACAATGAAACATAGTTGGTGGAGACGATGGTGTTAGTTTTTGTTTTTTTGTTTTTATGAAAAATATGATTATGCATTTCTATTGTTAAATTAACTTCTTTACTGTGTCTATAAATATAGTAGTAAAATATTATTGATTTACATTTTAACTGACTAAGTAGAAGAAGGTTCTCAATTTGAATCGATTTTTATTTTATGTATGTATACCGATTATTCCGTGATTGATGGACAGTTTTGAATCATTCAAATTTATTTTTGAAAGATTATAATAGGCTCTGACATTAGACTTATATGAACTAAACCGACTATAGCCAAGTTCTTGTTTATACTAGACCATCTAAAGGCTTGGCATCGACTCCAAAGCGAGAATTAAAGATTTATTGCAACATTTTTGCTTAGTCAGTTTTTTTTTTCTTGATATTATTTTTTGACTACATGTGATTAAATTGACGATGAGAGATTTTATAATGGTTTTTAGCTTTCCTTTAGATCCTGTGCGGTGTGGCGAATGGATATCTGTTATAATAGCACGTCAAAGATCCGAAGAATTCTTTTAGCCGACCCAACGAAGCTTTGTATGTTCGAAGCATTATTTAGAAAGTGATAAATATGTAACTATATTTTGATTTTGATGATTGATTATGTAAATAAATAATTATGTTTATATTTATCTTAGTTTCATTGATTATTAATGTCGTTCCCTATTAATAATAAATTATGTTTAAAACACAAAATACACCTTTGACTAAATTACAAAAAAAAAATCATTTCATCTTTAAGTATGAAAATAAATATATTGTACAGTTCGGCTCCATACACGCCTTGTGCTAGCGGCGAGCCTACCTCGTAAAATTTTATTGCTTTTGTTATCGTTTTTTAAATTCTACTTTAAGTTAACCACGTAAGGTTGAATTTGTAATGTATTACACATACAGCTATTATCGGTATAAATATGTGTGTGTGTAAATATGAGTATGAGTTGTGAATACAACTTTAAGCGATGATCTTAAGATTGAATTTGCATTAATGTGGTTTTGTTTCAACTACAATTACATAAACACATTAAGGGACAATTTTAAAATGATTTTTGTACGGGAGTGGTATCTAGTTCTTATTAGTGATCGGAGGATATTTTGTACATTTGGCCAGATTTTCTATAACGGTAAATATGAGAAAAGTCGAATAGCTAGCAAACTAAGTATAAAAATTTATGATTCCTTTTAATTTAAGTTTTTAACAATCTGCTTCAGCGTGTTTTGTATTATGGACCGCCCAGTAGTATCGAGAATGGTATTATATCATTAATTAGTTTTACTACTTAGTGGTACAGTTATTTGTGCAAGCCTGTCTCGGTTGATACAATCGACTTATCACATATTCTACCACCAAATAGTAATATTTAGTAATGTCATGTTCCGGTCGGAAGGGTGACTGAGCGAGTGTAATTAAAAGAGGCACAAGGGACATAACATCTCAGTTCCCAAAGTTGTTGGTGCATTAGAGTTGTAAGTTTTGGTAATATTTTGTACAGCGCCAATATCTATGGGTATGAGTACAGTTGAAACTTCATACATAGTATAACTCGTCGGATCCGTCTTATCTGCCAAGAGTAATAAGATATTGGAAAAGTGAAAACTTACGTAGCAATTAACATGTATTCTATAATGACATTAGCTGTTGAGAAATTGAGAAATATTTGTCGACATTAATTTGAATACATTGAAAAATACATTTCAGGGTAGGGGCGAGGGTTTACATAAATGATTTATTGGATACAAGCGTGGATAAGAACGAACTACGAAATTTCTAAAGTTAAGAAAATTAATGATTAAAAAAAATGTATAATATGACAAGTATTTGTTTATTTCTAAATCTGAGGACAGTACACAACTACACAAACAAGAAGGTCTTTAAACTGATTAGCTGCACCTACGTAAGCCAAAATTTTTGTAAAACACTAACGAGCCTATGAAGGATAGCAGACCCTTCATATTGCTATACCTAATTTAAGATTTCTCCATACTGTCTCTGTTACAACAAAATTGTAATAATACAATCTCGATAAAATCAAACCATATAAACAATTACTTTATGCGATCTAGTGTACTATGGTGACTATAAAAGCATAGTTTGATAATATAATCTGTTACCATTAACTGTTTATTCTATTTAGTCTAGAAAAGATAAGACATCTAAATAGAAAACACTGAGCAAATTGTAAATGCGCATTGTGAATATTACTCACGCTTAATAATAACATTGTTTCCTAATAATAATATAGATGAATAATTATATAAATAACTAATTAATATAAATTGTTATTTAGATTTTTTGACTAATTGGATGAGTAATTGTAAAAAGTAAAATAAACCCTTATGTGATATAAATTTGATCGAACTCAATTCATTGATTTGAGAAACATTTTAGAAACGGAAAGGTTAATAATAATAATAATAATAATAAAATATTTATTTCGACCAAACAGGGATCATAAATACAAAATATATAATAAATAGTAAAAAGACAAAAATTACAATACTAATATTTTATATATTATAAATTAGCTCAATTCTAATTAAAATTATAATACCGAATTAAACTTAAATTATTAAAATCAAATCGAAATAAAATTTGAAATACATTCAATCAATTCACTAATCAAAAGAAATCACATTAAATTATATTAAATTAGACTAAATCAAACAACATAAAATAAAATTAGATTAAATAACATTAAATTAATTTAAATTACATTAAATTAAATTCCATTATGTAATTATTGTCAATTTACATATTAATATTCATTATTAGTCAGTACATGAATCATATTGCAATGATTCAAGTACTGACAGTCAAATCTGCATGCGAACATTTTCAGGATGGTGTTGGAGCTGTCCCGAACCCTGCGCAAAAGAGATGTACATCGCTTACGCATAGTTGCATAAAAACAATCGATTCGCGAATCTGCGAACATCCCTGATGCACTACAGTACCGCGGCAGCCCCATCAGCACCCTAAACGCATAACGCATACTGGACGCGAAGTGCTCTGAACTGTTTCTGCGTATATGTTACCCACAGGCTGCACGTGTAAAAGTTTGTACAAAATGCTTTAAATAAGGTGATTTTGACAGAAGCGGAGCAGCGTGCAAACTTGCGAGCAATCATATTGGCTCTGACAGACAAAGCCCTCCTTTCCCTCTCTATATCCGTGTCGTCTTTCAAATCAGAGGTCACAATATGTCAAAGATATTTGAATCGATGAACCCTACTTAATACAACATTGTTTAATCGAATGGATGGAAAAGAGTCCGGACAATCCCGTCCCTTGGCCCGAAAGATCATGTATTCGCTTTTCTTCCTATTATATTGTAAGCCGTGTCTAAGCGAGTATTTTTCGCATATCCCCAGACCATAAGCAGATGCACTTAGCAGCACCATGTCATCCGCATAGCTAATATTATTAACACACACTCCATCTATATGACATCCGACACGTGTGATACTAAGCTCCTCAATCAATTCATTAACATACAAGTTGAAGAGCTTTGGAGAAGTCAGCCCACCCTGCCTTACCCCGCACTCCAACCTGTATGGTTCTGACATTACACTCGACCACCTGACGATGTTGACCTGATTAAGATACCAGTATTTGAAGATGTGTACTAGTTCTTCAGGCATGGAAATGTTACTTAGTTTTTGCCATAGAATATCATAATTAACCAGGTCAAACGCTCAGGTCAAACCTCGAGAGGTCGAGGAAACAAGCATAAATTGGTGTATTTCGATCGGTATAGCACTTGACAGTCTGTTTCAAGCTCAAAATAGCAGATTCGCGGTAGATAGACCCGATTTAAAACCAAACTGATTGTCATGGATTTTTAGATATTTATCAAGTTGCGCATTCAACAGACTATCAAGAACTTTTGCCAATATAGTAGCCAATGAAATTGGTCTATAATTATTTTTGTCGCTTACGTCACCTGTTTTGCTTTTCACAATTGGGACCACACATGATGAAGGTCGTGCTTCATCATATCAGACGGCAAGTACGAATGTCCTATACATAGGTTATAGAACATCGCCAAAACTCTAGGCAGGTGGACGCCAGCATGCTTAAGATGCTCAATACTGAGGCTGTCATGACCGGGAGACTTTCCTCGCGACATCGATTTTATAACTTGGTCTACATCCTTCGCTGTGAAACTAGTACTTATCTCCTGACCATGGACACTCCCCAAACTGAATGACCGTAATGGGCCCAAGGGTGAGTTTACTGTAAAATGATTCCTAAACATATTGGCAATTGTCTTAGAATCAGTTACACCATTGATGCTGGTCGGCAAGCCCACCTTATTGCCACACCTACCTGTGGTCCTCCAAAAACTCCGAAAATCATGCTTAGCGTGCTCACTATTGTTGAGACACCATTTCAAGCGAGATTTAAATATGCTACGACTTTCCCTCATCTCTTCCCACACATGTCCATTCTTAGGCTTACCATACATCACCCAAATTATAAATTTATCCCTAGCCGCACTATGAGCGTCACGGACATGCCTGTTCCACCCTATTACTGGCCTTTTGTTCCTTACCTGCCTATCACAATAACTCTCGGACGCCGCTGTACCTAGGGCCTTCATTATATCAGCATAAATTCTTTCCCGCCTGGTACATTGTTTACCCCCGCAGTCGATAAATTCGTACGGAAACATAATTTGACTTAAAAGATCATTACATAATTAATTATACAGTTTAATTTGTTCTGTGTCTCTTTCCCCCATATTATTTTATTACAATTATTATTTCTAATATTTTTGTTCCAAATCTTAGGTTTCACTATATCCAAATTACACTGAATTATGAGCGGAAAGTGATCAGACCAAAAAGTATCATAATTAACGTTTACATTCACAACAGTTTTCAATGCCATTTTAGTATCTACACAGTGATCAAGCCAGCTTAGACATCCATTTGCATTGCTTATATAACTAAAAGTATCAGAGAATAAACCTAACTTTTCTATATCCGCACAGGTCCACTCTAAGTCACTACAAAAGTTCGACAGTTCATAATAAAATTGCTCACCCGGATGGGCGTTGAAATCCCCGAGCATATAAACGCACTCAATACCTTCGTTGCTGATGATAGCACTTAATGACCCGAGACAGTCTGTAAACTCCACAAGGTTCATAGAACTCTCAGTAGGCATGTACACAATGAACACTAAAAAAGACCTCTGACTATCACTTATTTTAATAGCACACATTCTAGTTTTATCACAGCTAACAACCGACACGTCTTTAAAAACTTTCTTATTCCACAACAAGGCTACGCCCCCACAGGGGCGTAGCACAACAAGGCTACGCCCCCATAGGGGCGTAGCCTTGTTGCGTATGTGATCATTCCTCTCGCAGGATCCATGGGAGAAACACCCGTGTACCAGAAGTCCTCGTGTATACAGCTTAAGAAGTCAATATCGTGAGGCAGAAGCCAATGTTCTTGAAGGGCGATTATGTGTGCTGTACAACATAGCCGCCGTAAATCCTGGACTGCGCGTTTAACATTTTTACTATTAAAACTCACAAAGTTATACAAGTTACCATTTTCCATTATTAGTTTTATTTTCAGCCGACACAGTGAAATTGCTGTTCGTGTTCCTATGAAAATTTACAAACCGTCTGAATATGACACCCTGTGGCCATAGTTTATCGTCCAAAAATACTGACAGCTTGCACTCAGATACAAAGAATTTATATGCTTTATGATTTCGTTCTTGTTTAAATATGATTTCTCTTGTGGCGTCCACCATATATACATACATACGTACATACATTTATAATACAAACATGCGAACATACGTGCACATATACAGACAAACATACACGACACATTTTACTCAACATAAGATATCGGATAGGCGACGCAACGGGCGATCGCATATAGTGGAACAAACAAAAGCATTCCTTATCCCCGTTGTGACGTCGTCCTTTGTCTTATGTTGTTGCCGGATCGACCGGCCGACCTGCCTGCGCGAGCGCATTCATCGCCAGTTGAGATCCGACACCGAGGTGAAATCTACGTCCATTTTCGCTCTCCGCTATCCGCTTACGCATCAATATTATAGTTATAAAATAAGTTATAGAAATATTATAGTTTATATCGTGTTGTCGTACCTTGTGCTTTTTCGCTCGTATTGACTATGTTTCTTCTTATAATTTATGTTCTTACGCGTGTGTACAATATATTATTTATATGGACTTTATGTGCGACTATTATTCAGCCTAAGAACTTGACCATTACTTCACGCACTCATCCATACTCTAACTGTACAACCAGTTAGCATTGTAAATTTCTCAACTCATAATAAAAATAGTATGTATTATTAGAGTATAGTATGTATGAGAATCAATATATGACAGTGCCTCCGAAATTGCTTGTAATTCTATGAATAATGGTATTTACTAAGTTGAAATTTCAAATAATTTTTAGTTTGCGCATCATACAAGGCTCCATCTGAAGCGTTTTTATCTTTTAATCCGTCTGTAAATATTTGATAATGATTTTTGTATGTAATAAACTGGTTAACTAATGTTTTAATTTCTATTAAGCTACATTTATTTTTTGCATTTGTAAAAGGCATAAGGTAACATTTAACAACGGTATTTATATCAATATTGCTAACCCAAGTTTTTAAGGAGAACATGTCTAACTGCTTGCTACGTTGAATGGGGAACGATTGTAATTCTGCATGGATTGTAATCAGTAAGGGTTTCCGTTTATTTTCCCAATAACTAAGACTTTCATTCGAGTTAGATATGTTGGAAAGTAACTCTATGACTTTATTACTTCTTAAGGATTTAGATTTGAGCCAAAATTTTCCAGCTAAGTAACGTCTACGGATAAACAAATGTTGCAAACAAAGTTCACTCTCCATGACGTAGATAGGTGTAGTTTTAATAAAGCCCCCTACAATTCTCATTGCTTGATTTTGAATAATATCTAACATATTTAGATTTCTATTAGCAGCATTGGCATATAAAAAGCAGGCGTAATCAATTCTACTTCGTATTAAAGAAGTATATATACGTCTTAAATGTTTTGCCCCAACCCGATCCAGCTAATACCTTAAAAACGTTAAGACATTTTGAAGCTTTTAGTATTGTTTCATTTATATGTTTTACCCCAGCGTAATGAACGATCCAACCACATCCCAAGATATTTCACAGATTCGACATATTGTTATGTACAGTTATTAACTTTTAATAGGATTTCATTTTGTTTTCTACCTTTCGAAAATAGATCGAATTTCGTTTTGTTCGAAGAATTATCAAGACCTATCTTACATATCTGTTCATTAAATATATCTAATGCTTTTTGTAACTGCATTTGTACATAAGCAATATTTTTTTTTATTTGAAACATATATCGCATAATCATCAGCGAACTGTGAGATGTTAACAGAATCATCATAAACATCACAATAAACATGAATCGTAGCTATATTAAATAATAAGGGTGACAATGGATCACCTTGTGCCAAACCTAAACAAGTAGATCTCCCGCATTTAAGGTCCTTACCACGAATATTAAGCCAACGGTCACTCAAAAAGTTCCAAAGATCTATGGAGAAAATCTATGGAGAATGTTTAAAAGGACTGAATTGTTAACATTTTTGTATGCATTATTTATATCTACGAAACATGCAAGGGTATATCCTTTCTAGCAAAACTCATCTGTATATGAGTAACTAGATTTCTAAAACCTATCGTATCGTTAGAGAACATATATATATATTTGAAATACCATTCTAATCGTTTTTTAAGGATACAATGAAACATTTTACATAAGCAAGATAACAAGGATATAGGACGGATGGATGAAGTAAGCTTTAAGTCTTCCTGGTTTTGGTATAGGGACGATTTCAATATAACGCCACTGATGAGGTATTACATTCAGCGAAAAGAATTTATTATATAAATATCGCAAAATGAGAATACCTTTTTCGGGTAAATTTTTTAACATTGAGTATCATATACTATCACAACCAGGAGCTGTATCAGTAGACTTAATAGCTAATAAAATCTCTTGCATAGAGATAGGAGTTTCTAAACTGCTATTGTGTATATCAAAATAGGGCTTGGGTGGCAAAACATAATCGGGGGTTAAGGATTTTAAAACATCGTGAGTAAGTTGTTCATCAATATATGACTTTCTAGTTCTATAGCCAACGCTTACATTGCCACAATTCAGTTGAAGAAGAAGTTTGATTCAATGACGAACAATATTTATGCCAGGAAATAGAATCAGCTTTTCAAATTATTTTTTGTAGTTCAGATATTTTTTTTGTAGAACGTTGAGATTACTTGGTGTTGGGTTTTTCCTAAAGTTAGTCAGAGCCAGTCGACGTTCTGCAACTAATTTTGATAATTTACTATTCCAATATGGTTTCGGGGTGAAATTACGTGTTGGATTATGATTTATATAACTATTTAGAATATACGTATCCGCTGCTTCATTTAAATATGATATAAAAAATCATATGTTGAGGATTTTCTTGTAATCTTAGGTCGGAGAATATGCGAGCAAGATATTCCCGAAAACATGGCCAGTTTTCTTTTTTTAAAAATTCGTTTTTTAAGAGGTTTTAATATGGGGTTAATAACAGTTGTCAATTTGATAATAAGGTGATCACTTCCTCTTGTCTTATATTAGTCACGTTCCAATTAAATTTCTCAAACACGTTAGATGATACTATTGATATATCGGGAGAAGACTCTTGTAGAACGCCGTTAACCAGTCTAACACGAGTTGGCGATGAATCGTTTAATGTTGCGAAATTACTATCTAATATAGCTTTATAAATTTGAATACCTCTTTGTTCAACCCTATTAGACCAATTTATATGATGGCCATTAAAATCTCCCAAAATTAGTGTATTTTTATCAACTAAAGAAAATAAATGGTCCCTCTGACAATCACTCTGACTAGTTCTTACGGAGGAAGGACAGTACACTACAATTATATTATTAATATGTGAACAATTAAAAATTTTAGCAAAAAATATTTCAATGCCTAAATTAGGTCTAGAATTTAAATGTATCATTTGAGCTTTAACAGAACGATGAGTTACAACGCCTCCATAACTATCTTGTCTATCCACTCGATAATTGTTATATTTATTAATTGTAAGGTTCGTTTCTGAGTCTAGCCACGTTTCACATACAGCAACAATATGAATTTTCTCTTGTACTAACAACTGACGGAATGCACCTAGCTTCCCTTTTATGCTCTGAGCGTTCCATTGCTTAATATTAATCTTATTCAATATAACTTCACTGTCCACTGTTAAATGCTAAATCGAATTTTCTTTGGATCACACTCATAAACCACTCCAATAAGACTACTATAAACTGTTCTATCTTCTTCATAGCTTTAAGTTTTTTCATAAAAATAATATTTGCAAGTTTCTCTAGCAAATCAACAAATATCCCTTTTCTCATACTATTACTTTCATTTTCTTTAATGTCTTTCATGAAAGATTCAGTCTGAGATAAAGCATCCCAATTAAATATTTCATTAGTAGATGTATGTTTTTTATTAGCACTACTTTTGGGTGTTGATTTATTTTTATTTTTTGGTATGGTATCAGATGTCTGAATATGTTTCGTAGACTTTACAGCCCCGGCATAGGTTAATTGACTGGGTGGGTAGCACTTGTAGTTTGCAGAATATAGGTCAAGTACATTAATACAGTATATGATATTATATTATTATACTATATAATATATACATATTATACTATATTATTAATGGAAGGTAAAAAAATGTTCTTTATAAATTCAAAATTATAGTAGCATACTATAACTTTGAATGATCTTTAGCCCTAAAATAGATATATAATGTTTTGTTGTGAAGCAACACACGTTAGACGGCACCTGCAGTCTAAAGATAATAAAAACAAACAGGCACTATTTAAAGAGTGCTTTCATTAACATAATAAGTACATAATTTTAAATATGATAATAATTCCTGAGATTGCAAATCTGGTAAATGCGTAGCCCACCGCCTTAAATATTTAGTTGAGAAATACTTAGGATGCTAGATTGATGAATGTTTAACAAATAATCCTTAAATCGATTCGTACTATTCAACGGAAACACACAGCAAAAATACAAATATTTAATGTTGGCAAATTTATTTTTCTAGAAAACTCTTGTGTACTTTTGATTTGTAAAAATTTTTTATGTTAAATCAAATTGAGCGCCGTTGAAAGATGTTCCTTCGTCCGCTGAAAGATTTAGTCCGACATTAGATGAAAAAAAAGACGACGCTATTACTGTGCATTCAATATAAAAAATATTACACTCTTTTTTCATGTTACTTTTAATTTAAATATTTTTTTCGTAGCACATTAATTTAAGAATTTAAGTATTTATATATAAATATACTTTATTTTAACACAATGACTTCCAGTAAAATGTGAAATTACAATAATACATGAGCCTCGCGGGGCGATCTAATTTTTAAATCTCTTTTTTCTATCTACAAACCAGGAGTATTGTATTCAATTTATTTTTTCTGTTGCACATATTTTACAAATAATTCTTAAGAATATGCTACATTACATGAATATGCTTATAACCACTATTACTCGATGCTAGTCGATTGACTCGAGGGCTTTGTGAAAGCCCGTCTGAAAAGGTAACACCCACTCATCATATCATCATCATCATCATATATATATACTTAGAACAATTCGAATTCGCCCGCGTTGTCAAGTATTATGTACCATATGTTTGTCTTTTATTGAGTAGTTAAGATGTGGAATTATAACAAACCAAAAAAAACTATCTTTCGCATTTAAATATCACTTATAATTCAAGAAGGTGTCAACATCGTTTGCTATGCAGACGACACGTTGGTGCTGGCGTCGGGGGAGAGCGTTTTGAGAGAATCAAAGAGCTAGCCGAGCTCGGGGTGAATATCGTCGTCGATAAGATCTGCGAGTTGGGCCTTCGGATAGCATCCCATAAGACGGAGGCGCTGTGGTTCCATAAACTGCCAAGGAACAGGGAACCGCCCGACTCGCACATCCGCGTTGGTGACTCAAACGTCCGAGAGGCCAGGTACATGAAATACCTGGGCCTCACCCTAGACGGTCGCTGGGGCTTCGAAGAGCACTTCGAGCGCCTAGCCCCCCGAATCGAGAAGGAAGTGGGTGCCATGCACAGACTGCTGCCTAATCTCGGGGGACCGAGGGAGGAAGTTCGCCGTCTTTATGCCGGTGTCGTGCGATCGATGGCACTCTACGGGGCACCAGTTTGGTCTCACAGGCTATCAGGCGTCCGCCGCTGCAGGACTAAGATCCAAAGTTCGCAGCGGAGAGTGGCCATCCGCATATCGGGGATATGATATATGCGGGGATATCGCACGATATCCTACGAGGCGGCAACCATCCTAGCGCGCTTTCCACCCTTGGATATTCTGGCGGGTATGGATGCAAGGGTCTATTACAAGACCCGCATCCTCCGTTAGAATAGTGGAATCGCGCCCCCTCCGAGTGCGCTCGAAGCGTTGAAGCGGCGGGAACACTGGAGGGCTCTTGCGACCTGGCGCGACCGTCTCAGCGAAGAACGGTACGCGCGCAAACGCGTCGTTGGAACGATCCTGCCAGCCTTCGAAGCCTGGACTTACGCAAAACAACCGTGACCGGTCATTACCGGTCACGGTTGTTTTTGAGAATACCGGTGTAAGATCGGACGCAAATCATCGGCGGTGCGGACCGGGCCACCGCTCAGCATACGCTGGAGGCATGCCCCGCGTGGAGTGCGGAGAGGGAGATCCTGGTCCGCGAAATCGGACAAGACCTCTCCCTGCGAGCAGTCGTGTCAGCGTTGCTCCGCAGGGAATCGGCGTGGATTCCCTTCGTGGAGCCTCCTTCTGTGAGACTGTCATGGTCCAGAAGGAGACGGCGGAGCAGGAACGGGAAAGGGCAAAGTCGTCGGTCAGGTCAGGTAGTTTAGTAGGGTATTTGAAAATACTAATATTGAAGTATTTGTTTTCGGTTTGTAAATAACTGTGTTAAAGCTACGTCAATACCCACGAAAAAAAACTACCTATCCAGACGAGTTTGTACGAAGTTGATATTTCTTCAAATTAATAACGAAGTTAGTTTATAAATAACTTGCATCGAACTGTTCAAATAAATCTAAGCTATCAACTCCAAAATGTGGTTTAATGGATGGATTTAAATAATTGATTTCAATCTATCTTTTACACAATATACAAGCCGGGAAACAATGTGTATATTAAAATAAAAATAAATCGATGTTAAATTTAAAAAAATAGACGGGTTGTCTTTGCGGCAGGGTTTGTAACGTGTGTACTTTGTAATTCGACAGCGTTATAACGCGACCGGACTGTGACGTTTTATAAGACAGAATTAAAAGCATTAACACAACACAAATATTAAGTGACTAGTGCCTGGACAGCGACTTCGCCCGCGACCAAATATATATCACAACACGAACATTTTTGTATTTATGATATTATTGCGATCAGTATTATTCTAGTAATTAAAGATAAATGGATAACTGAATTATTGTAAAACCTCCTTTTATGTTGGGTGTAGTATTTCCATTTGCTTGGACAACTATAACTTGGCATGAGTTACACGTGAACATGCTACATACAGTTGCCCATGGGAAAAGCAGCAGCAAGCAATAGAAAAAAATACAACCTTTCTATGTAATGAAACTATAAATAAGAATAAAATTAAACAATTTAATGCAATCTTTATAACTTTAAATTGAAAAGTAATAATCTATAAAATTCAAAACAAAAAATTTACTTACTAATAGAACAAAACTACAACCGAGTTAATAATTGCAACCTAAAGCCACAAAGTATTAGTAATATTTAAATTAATTAAAAAAATCAAAACGATCATAAGAATTACAGAATTAATTACTGAATTAATAGAATTAAATAAATTAAAACACAAAAATACGTACGTTTTTATAACTTTTGATAGACTCAACTGATTTTGATGAAATAAAGACTAAACAAACCCTTGAAATACGTCTTCTAATAATTCAGTTTGTAATTTTAGTCGTTTTATAGATTGGCTCGGATAAACAGATAGACAGACAAACATAAAAAAAAATATTGTTTTGATTTTTGTATTACTCGAAAAAAGCCATATTAACTTTAATAGAGGTAGTTATTTTGAAATCAAATTCAATTTAATTTATTTGTTCAGATTAAGTAACATAATATGCATCCACCTGACTCCCCGTAGAATGATAAATGTAATATGTTTGGGCACGAATAGCGAATCAATGATACGCGCCAAAATAATTCTGGCTCGTCAATTATTAACAAATACAATATATTACAGTTACTACTTGAATTAAAAAAATATATAGATTTAAAAAATATCGAATTAAGAAAAGAGTTGGAATTAAATGAAATAGGAATATAACTATGGATAATCACTTGGTATAATTAAAAGTCTCACTTTAAAAGAGTGGATTTGATCAAGTTGAAGTTCGAGGGATTCATTTAAATAATAATTTCGCGAAATGCTGCCATAGTGCGCAGTAATGGACCCATTCATTTTATTTCAGAGAGGTGAAATTTTACTTAGAATATTCTATACAATATTTCAAGGTTTTCACTAATACGTTTTCAGAGTTTAAACTTGAATCACACCAGTGATAAAATAGTTAAAATAATTGCAATAATAAAATAATTGCAATAACAAAGAGATTTTCATACTAATAAATTCTACGATATAGATTTTGTTTTCTGTTAAGGTTTGCTTCCTAAATAAAGGGCGCATGAATTTCGATTACCAAGCAATGCTTTTAATTCCCGTCATGTACTTCGCAAACTCCTGCGCTTGAAAAATACGAGTGCAGGCAACCGCTTGTGTCTTCGTACGAGCGTTTGTGAGAGAATTCGACTAACAGGTAAATTTTATTGTATCGTTTACTTTTGTATATGGTGTATATGATAGTGCACAAGTGTGTACGTAAAAAGAAGTGCACTAACTTTGGTAATATAATAACGTTTTTTCCCCGATCCGAATTAACTCATGACCCCAGAGGCCTGCATGCTTTTATATAACATAACAACTATTATACTAGAAATATGATTAAAAAAATTTAATTAATTATTACATTATATACATAAAAGTAAAGGACAATCTCTGAAACACTATACGATTTTGAATAAATAACTTCGTTCACTAATAAAAACTAGATACACAATCAGCTTTAAAAAAACGTCCTCACCAAATGAGTACCCATTTGAATATTTGGGTGCTCTTTCAACGTAGTACCATTCGGATGCGCCGACAGTAAACACGCCTCAGTGCTCTTTGAAAAATGCAGAAATCACACGTCTATGACGCTGAAAAAGCATGGAGTTTCATATTTTCGGTAAGTATTAATTTTACCGTTATATAATTGTTATCACTGTATTGTAAATACTGGTATTTCTTTAGGAAATCTTCGAAAAACATTTTTAAAAACTAAATCGTAATAAACACCACGTGATATAAAGCATGACAATTGTAAAGACTCTTAATAAACGTGTTATTCATACTATCGCGTACCCACTTGAATTGTTCGGGTCACATGGTTTGTTTCAATAACAATGGAACACATTTGGTGGAGACGCTGTTGTTAATTTATTTTCTTTTTTTTTTTTTTGTATGAAAAATATGATTATGCATTTCTATTGTTTAATTAACTTCTTCACTGTGTCTTTAAATATAGTAGTAAAATATTATTGATTTAAATTTTACCTCACTCTATTTTTATTTTATGTTTGTATACCGATTATTTCATGATTAATGGACAGTTTTGTATAATTCAAATTTATTTTTGAAAGATTATAATGGGCTCTGAAATTAGACGTATATGAACAAAACCGACATCATCAAAACCAGCCATCTAAAGGCTTGGCATCGACTCCAAAGCGAGAATTAAAGAGTTATTGCAACATTTTTACTTAGTCAGTTTTGTTTCTTGATATTTTTTTTGACTACATATGATTAAATTGATGATGAGAGATTTTATAATGGTTTTTAGCTTTTTTCTAGATCATGTGCGGTGTGGCGAATGGGTATCTGTTATAATAGCACGTCAAAGATCCGAAGAATTCTTTTACCGACCCAACGAACGGTTGTATGTTCGAAGCATTTTTAGAAAGTGATAAATATCAAACATATATATAATAAATTAAAAATATCACATACATATAGAAACCTTTTGAAGAGAAGCTCTTTTATGCCAATGCTTTTTTACATTCGCACGCTCACGGCACTTGTTGTGTAAATTAGTAATGTATGTTATGTAATGTACCTCGATAATAAGAAAAAATATATTTTATTGGCGAATCTCTATTTCTGTTTATTTGATTTCATATTTCTTTATCGGAAAATAAAATAAAAATGACCGTTATTTTTAGTGTATTACTCGAAATACGAGTGAAACGAAACAGCGCGTGCTGGTGCTGATTGTGTAGACGATGTTCGTCGTAATGATGTGCACGAAGTACATTTTCTATTTAACTCAAGACTATTTAGAGCATCTCGGTTGATCTTACGTTTGCATCTGCTTCTTAGTGGAAATCTATTGTTATCCATGAAATCTGAAAAACAAAATGTTATTATGATCTAATTTTAAATGTTATATAACTTGGAAAATATTATTAAGCAATTTAAATCTCCAACTATAGACGACAAAGAACGAACTCATGTATAAAATACAATATTATATCGCCTTTGTATTTTTAAAATACAAAAGCTTCATAATGCGAAATGACAATGTCAGACAACAAAAATAATGTACGGAAATAAGAACCTGTAATAATAAATAGTGATTCTGTATGCGCCTCGCAGAAAAAGTTGAAAAACTGAAAAAATATATTTATTTATCCCCGTGTGTTTCATGTGTGTTTCATGTTTCATTTATTGAGCGAATATTTAAACACATCTAACCAAATCATTGTTATTCTTAGATTAGCATATAATAAAAATTGCAAGTTCTAAGGGCGTTTAGATTTATTTATTTATCTTCGATCACTAATAAGAACTACATACACAGTCCTGTACAAAAAACATTTTAAAACTGTCCCTTAATGTGTCTACATATGTAGTTGTAGTTGAAACAAAAACACATTAATGCAAATTCAATCTTAAGATTATCACTTAAAGCTGTATTCAAAACTCATACACATATTTACACACATACATATTTCGACCGACAATAGCTGGTCTACATACATTACAAATTCAACCTTAAACGGTCAACTTAAAGTAGAATTTAAAAAACGGTAAAAAAAGGCAATAAAATTTTACGAGGTAGGGTCGCCGCTAGGACTGAATGGAGCCGATATATTTATTTATTTTCATACTCAAATATGAAATGCAATTTTTTTTGTAATTAAGTCAAAGGTGTGTTTTGTGTTATAAACATAATTTATTATTCATATATATAAGTGGGTATGTTTATAAGTAGGCATGTAAGAATTTATGATACTTATGAATGTTACATAATTTTATGAAATTGAAACTTTATTTCATAAACCATGTTTATTTATTTACCATGTTTGGTCATTATGATTCATACTATGTGTAATATATTCTTTTAAGTACATATGTTCTAGTAAATTTGATCTAAGGTTAAATGATGAAAAATGTTAGTATATTACTTATGTTTTGTTAAATAAATATTAATGTTATTTAATATAAATGAATATGAATAAAGTGAAAACATCTGGCAGTGCAGTTTAATTTTAAGACTCATTTATTATTTTAATAAATTCATGATAATGATTCTATTACTGCTATCAAATGCGCCTAAAGCCAGAAAAATTACACAGCAGTACTTCGTATTTTTATGTTCCGGTTTGAAGGGTGAGTGATCCAATGTAATGGCAAATAACATGGGACATAACATCTTAGATTCCAAGGTTTGAGGCGCATTGGCAATTTAAGCGATAGTTAACAATTCTTACAATATCAAAGTCTATGTGCGTTGGTGACACTTACATTCCAAAAAATCTCCGAGATATGCTTTTACGATAGCCATACAAGATCAAGTAATAGACACCCGTAACTGTCAGAAACATATTATTCGCACACTGAACTTATCAACTGATTTATGTAAACGTAGATGTGGTTTTTCACGAAAATTCGACGAGATTGTACGAGATTGTAGTAACTGCCAAAAGGTCTTTATCTTTATGAAAACAACAACGAAATTTTGTAAATGTAATTAATTATAAAGATTTTGTTTTAATAAGCTACAGCATTACGAGCGAATTAATTAATTTAATTTCTTTTTTTTTTGATCAGGCAACGCTTGAAAATTTATTTGGTTTACATACAATATTTTATTTTAAACTTCAAACTGGATTTATTCATATAAAATCAAATAAGAAATTAGCAATTTTACTTTATACTGCCTTTAATCGAGTTAAACTTGAGTAAGTTTTGTAGAATTGAAATTACATACTTCACCTAACTGCTCGTTGGTGGCAATTCTTTGTTAGTTAATAAAATTTATCGCTCCCAATTAGCCCATTAATCGCTTCTTTCAAAACAGCGGAAATGCCGTATGCCTAGAGCTTAATGCAACTTATAAAATATATAGCTACATATAGCTTTATATAACCGTTCCAATTTACTGCTGCATGATACATCAAGATGAAAAACAGGATTAATTTTCAGTCTAGAGTAATAAAACACTAAAGCAAAATGAGACAGGGATTGTGCTTTTATTGTAACAATGTCAAAAGTTTTTATTAAAATTCGTATTGTTAAATACACATTAAAATAATGTCTTACGTTTACGAGTGAAAAATTATTATTAATTCATTGTTATTATATTAAACGGATCCTTTTTTAATTTTCTAAGCATACTTTTAAAACATTAATAACATCGCAGAATCATATTACGTACATCATAAATGACAACTTTTGTTGGTGATATTTTTTTTCATAAAAAATTAAAACAAAAACTGGTTATCCTGAGTTTCTTTTTCTGGTATCTGGTAGAAACAGCACTAATGTAAAAAAAACTGAATTGCGAAACAGGAGCGGGTAGCGGGGTGCGGGGTTGGACGTCGCTCGAACTTGACCGCATTTACTACTATAGAGGCTTCAGGTAATTTTATGCTAATTATTTTATTTATTAATTATAAAGGTTTGTTTGATTTGATTTGATTGACGTTTCAAAGTTTAAATATCTGTAGTGTTAACCAAAAATAAAATACCGTAAGATAAAATTATTATTATTAATCGTGATACATAGAGAACAAACATGCAAAGTCCGATAGGAACACTGTACTGGTAAAAAATATAGTATTAGATAATTATTAATTTCGAAAAAAAAGGAAGAGGTTGCACGATAATGGTTTTTTCTTAAAATATTTTTTTGATAAAGCCACAAAATCTACAAAACTAGTACCATATTTTTATTTCTAATTTTTTTAATGTTATAAACGAGCAACCTTATGATGAGTGTTCACAGAAATATTTACCTTACCTCGTCAATACATCACAAACCTTAGGAAATAAGATGTTATGCCCCTTGTGCATATAGTTACTCACCGTTCAAGTAGGAACGCAATACTAAGTATTGCTGGTTAGCGGTAAAATATCTGAAAAGTTAAGGTGAAGTTAAAATAATCTTAACAAGATTTTTTTTTCAGTTTATACGTAATGTTATTTATTGTCAATTTGGGTTTAAATTCTACACTAAATTACACTTCTTAAAAATCTTAAAATTTTGGAAAACCTGTAATATTTCATAAAGATAAAGAATTGTAAGACTCACAATATTAGTTTATTTCATTTAATATTTAAAGCTCAATATTACACCTTACAACAGATAAATCACAAATTAGTTAACTAGAGCTCACTTCGTATAGAGTTCGAGACAGGTTTTGCTACAGTTAAAGTATTTCCTTTACTTTGATTAGTTTGTAAGAAATTATTATAGTGGATTTACTCTTTCTCAAAGCTTTTTTATTAACTATTTCAAATACTTAAATAAAACTTTATATGAAGTTGTATAATTAATCAAATCAAACAAGAGGAAGCAATATTAAATAAAAGCCATTTTCCCTTGGAAGCAATATATTATTATAACGTTGTTAGGTACTCGACCAACTTCGGGCTACAACTTAGAAAATCGTCACAGTAAATCATCAATTATATTTATATTTTATTCAAAATAGGAAGCGTCACTCTTATTTGAGATATCAAAAGACATTACAAAATACATTAAGCGGAATCATATTTTATTCAATAATAATTTACGTTTACAATAAAATTTGGGCATTGATTATATCTGATGTATGTATGTAATGTATAAGTAATACATTCGTCTTGACATTAATAGGAATAGTTTACTTAGAGTATCGATGAGGACTCAGTAATTCTAGTGATATCTAGAACACATATTCAAGTTTATAGATATTGATCAAATACTTGTTGTTCAGTTTTCTAAAAGAATTGTATTATATAAATTATCTGTACATATAATAAAATGTAACTGATCGCTGTTTGTATATGGAAGATATTTGAGTAAGTTGAGCTCAGATCTATAAGATCAATCATATTAAGTACGGTTCAGCTTATGCATACGTCGGACACCTTTTGTATGGTAATTAAATTTGTTCTATTGCATTATTTGGGAAGTGGTTTTTATAAACATGGGATTAATTCTTATGATAGATATCGAAAGAAAACTAGACAACAGAAAGAAATAAAATGGGGAAAAACCAAAACACCCAAAAGTTATTTATTGGACTAGAATATATAATGAGTATACTCATCACAATTTTCTACCGCCAACCTGGATACCTAGACAGGCTTGCACAAAGCCCTACCACATAATAAATAATATATTGATATCTACCTAACATTTGGGATATTAATGGTTTTGTTTACGTATTTAATTATGTTAAGCCTACAAACAAAATTTGATTTATTCATTCAAAAACAAATAAAAGTTTAGCATTATTGCTTTAGGTACACCCGCTCTTAATAAACTTAATTGCGTGCGTAGATATTAATTATTATTAATAAAGACTAGGGAAGACTCAAAAAAATATTTTTAATCAAGATAAATAATATTACAGTCACTGAATGGGTTTACGGTATCATTAATTATCAAGATATTTTAACAGGCCATAAGATAATTGCTTTTGTTACATTAACTTAAAATAGCTGTACTAAGACGAAGGTAGGTATATTTCTTCATTTTTTATTTGCTTCCTGTTAATGCCTTGCCATTTAGTTGCCGACAGAATCCGGTGTCATCCTAAAAAATCTCAACTTAAATAAAGGAGTCAATTATTAGTATTAAGCTTTTACAAAAACAAGAAAATATGACGAAATGTTGAACGAACATTTCTTCTAAAATATTTTTTTTTAACTTCCATTTGATAAAATTTGATCCAGTTGTTTAGTCGTGAAAGCGTAACAGACAGGCAGAGCGACTTGCGCACTTATAATATGAGTATAGATCACGCTACGGCCCACGAGAGCGGAGGAGGAACGTTGACAGTGATTAAAAACCGCGCGGATCAGCTAGTTAACTTATTATATATTTATTAAAGGTTATGCTATTCGCCGCAATATTAATAGCCGAGATGGCCCAGTGGTAAGAACGCGTGAATCTTAACCGATGATCGTGGGTTCAAACCCGGGCACCACTGAATTTTCATGTGCTTAGTTTGTGAAGGAAAACATCGTGAGTAATCCTGCATGTGTCTAATGCATGCATGCGCTGCATGTGTTCGCTGAAATTGTGCCACATGTGTATTCCACCAACCCGCATTGGAGCAGCGTGGTAGAATAAGCTCCAAACCTTTTCCTCAAAAAGAGGAGAGGAGGCCTTTAGCCCAGCAGTGGGACATTCACAGGCTGTTACGGTATGCTATTCGAGCATGTACGCAAGATTCCTTTGTCGAAAGTTGGATTATAGCTCAAGATAATCGGAATCGCGATCACTATTTATATGTGTAGGGATTGTAAAGACCCCACACTCAATAGACTTTCTAAATAAGCAGCTTTATTGAATAAGTTTTTTTTTTAAGTCATAATGTATATATATCAGCTTATAAAATATTAATTATAATGATTAATCAGACAACACATTTATATACTTAACAATATCAAATACATATATATCTTTAAAACTAATAATTAATTACAAAATGTTGATATAACTTAGTAAATAAAATGTTCGTGTTGTCATATTTTCTACTAAATACTAAAGATACTGAATCATTCGAGGCGACTGTCGCATTATTAAAGCATGTAAATTACTGATGCTTATGTTATTCTCAAAAAGTGTTTCTTTTTTTAGCTTTTTAAAAACTAATAGTAAACATTTGAATGTTTCCCAAATAAATTTTGGTAAATAAATTAGTAATGCCGATACAAATAAATGAAAAAAAAACCAATTGCATTATATAGATAACGTTTAATAATTTATTCCAGTTCGGTAATAATCACATCGTTAGCTCAATTTGCCAACGAACTTACGTAATTAATTTTAATCATAAGTAGATATTTAACAATCAGTGGTGGTCATATAATTAACCGCTTATTTAAAGGGAAGATTTTTTTCAAACTAACAAGTATAACTAGTTTCATGTATTTTTTTGTATTTGTCTTGGTATCGCAAAACTTTTCCATACTAGTGGTGGATTAGTTGATACACATGATTGGCTAAAAAATTAATAGATAAACTTCATATAATACTGAGTATTCCTATAATACGTATTATATGAAGTTTATCTATTAATATCTAGTAATCTGAACCATGTATCACTACTTACTGGCTGGTAACATAATTGAGAACGGCGAATAGTTTATTTTTTTATTTGAATTCAAATAGAGAACACACTGAGGCTCTGTGGTTGTCGGTCACTATTCGTATAATTTAGACTGCATCTAGTGTTGTAAAATTCTTAAAAGATGATTGCTATATACGAAAATAATGGAGAAAAAAATAAAAATTGTGAAAAATGTACAAGGAAAATAATAATAAAACTTCGCGAGAAGAATTGGTCGCGTAAAAATATAGCCTACCATCTGCAATGCTCAAAAACGATGGTTTTCCACGCTGTGAAGTATTTTGCCACGTGTCAAACTACTTCAAATGTTCCGTGTGTAGCTAAACAGTGAAAGTCATCTCGTCGACATAATCGACATTGGTTTTAAAGGGTCTAATGAGCTGAAAATAGAATATTTATATTCGAAGGCGATTGTTGGAAGAAAAGTTGCACGGAAGGATTGCAAGGAAAGTGCCCATGTTGAAAAGGTGCCATAGGCAAGTCCAGCTTGTATTTGCAAGAAGGTATGATAACTGGACAGTTAGATAGTGGAAAACTGTTCTTTTTTTTCATACAAGACAAAAATAAACAGGGTATATTATGATGGAACGATACGACGACGCCATACAACGTGTACGACGCCCTCCGAATAAAGCATTCGACCCTAAGTAGATGAAAGTAACTTTAAAGCGTGGTGGGGGAAATGTGACAATTTGGCGGTGCTTTTCTGGACATGATTTTAAACCTGTTAAGCTGATAGAAGGAAACATGGATCAATCCCAATACAAAATATACTGGCAGAAACAATGTTACCGCATGCAAGACGTGCTTCCGGTTATTTGGACATTCCAGCACGACAATGATCCAAGCACACTGCACGCACCGTTAAGGAATTTCTCACAACGCAATCAATTTCTGCCTTAGATTGGCCAGCTAGCAGCCCAGACCTAAGCCCAATAGAGAATCTTTGGTGCGAAGTCAAGAAAAAGGTTTAAAAGCAACAGTGAGGAAATTTAGGCGAGCTGTCCGACGTTTTATTTGAAGAATAGAACTCTATCTCTCTTGCGAAATATCAAAAATTGATTGAGGTAATGCCTGGCCAGAGTATAGAAGTATATATGAAGGTGTATAGAATTATTAATTTTAGTTTAAAATGTAATAGATTGCGTTTTTTTGTCCTAATACCGTTTGTTCTATTCATGTGGCTATTTCAAAACATAACTAGTTACTTTTAAGAAGGAATACACAACTACATAGGACATGATTTAGATAAAAAAATCAGGATATTCAAATCGTTCTTAATTATATCACCACGACGGTATATGTATTATTATATATATACATATTATGCACTTAAATATACAATTATACAAAATACAAATAATAAATATATACAATTCACACAACAGGTGTAAAAGGAAAGAGACAAAGGGAACCCGTACAATCCGTTCGCTGTCCCAACTTTTTCAGTAGAAAATATTCATTAAGGCACGACTGTAATAATTTTTTCATGAAGCTATAACGAGTATGAACTAAAAAAAGTATTTTATCCCGTAATTTTTTAATTAATAAGGTATAAACATTCACCAATCGATCTATTCGCCCATACAGTAAACTCCTAAATGCTTATAATATATATGCATAAAGCAACGCCCTGCGTATTTTTTCATGCGTTTGTTTGTTATTGTTTTATTAAGTTCTGTTTACGGCTTCTATGTGTGAGTGGTGGCTCATCGTACATGCATCCCACATTGTCGTGGTGGTGGTGCCCCGTTATTTGTATTCTTTTAATATTGGTAAGCGGTCACCACCTCCTAAAGACCTTAGGACTATAAAAAATATTAACCATCCCTTTCATCGGCAATACGCCACCAACCATGTGAACTAAGAAAATGAAGCTTCCCTTTGTTTAATGTACCAAATTCGAAAGGGCACCGGGGCCGCTCAATTTTTATACAGTGGTATAGTCCAGTCAATAAGGACAAAAATGGTCCTTTGGCTCGCAAAAGGTGGTGTAGCTACAATTTTGAAATATGTCGTTTAGGGTCGTACTCTGATGAAAAATCCAAATTTATGACCTTGATGTGTTGCTACTCGCGTCACCAACTTTGATGAAAGGTGCCAAAATCTGTTTTTTTTTTCAATATAATACCTCAACGGTTGATTCCAGGACTAAAAACATTCAATTCAAACTTAAAGAGAATAAAATTTCACACATTTTTTGTTGCAACATATTTTTTGTAGGTCTTATGTATCGAGTTAAAGAAGCGTAAAGATGAAAAATTGTTAATAAAACCCATACCACCTACCCCACGGTAAAAATCTCCACTGATTGGACTAGTAGTACTGTTCGCTCTCGATATCTGTGATTCGCTCACACCGAGATACTCTTTTTACTTTTTGCGTTATTACACCAGGTCTAACTTTTAAACGAAAGGTCGGATTCAAATAATTTGTTGCGAAGTTATTTTGAAACTGTGATATCTTCCAAGATATTCATTGAAATCAAATTATGTAATGGCAATTTTATTCAAAATTAAATACTTGTGATGAATAATGTAAACTTACAAGCATTTCTTTCTTTTATCGACTTATTTTACAATTACAATACTTTTTTTTATTTTATAATAATCAATTGCCGTGCGTTAGTCTCGAAAAAACTTCAAAATGGATTGAAATTGGAAGTACCCTTATCCAATCACTCAGCATGGTAGAATAATTTCCAACCCTTATCTTGAAATGGAGAGAAGGCCTCAGCCCACTAATGGAATATTTAAATGCTATTTTACTTAGTTTTTTTATTTAAACAGCTATACTTTGTGTCACTCAATTTAACAGCAATCCTTTGTGTTGTTGTGTTCCACAGCACAAAGTATTGCTGTTTGGCAATAGAAGATAAAATCTCCGGAACGAATAAAGTATCGAGTTAAATAATAATGCTATGTGACTACGAGATATCACATTACAAATGACGCAAACAGATGACGATGACGCAAGGACGGCAAATATTCTCAATCAGACGTTTTAATGTATAATTACCATCACTTTTTTTTTCTCCATATTTCATTATTAATAACATGTGAGAAATAAAACTATTCACAGCATAGCTATAATTGCCTTATATTCAGTTCTAGCGCAAAGTACGGTATTATGTTAATTTTAACATATAAATTTATTTAAATTTGTATTAAAGAAAAGCTGAGATGGCCTAATGGTTAGGATGCGTGAATCTTACCCGATGATCGTGGGTTCAAAGCCGGGCAAGCACCATTGAATTTTCATGTGCTTAACTTGTGTTTATAATTCATCTCGTGCTTGACGGTGAAGGAAAACATCGTGAGGAAAACTGCATGTGTCTAATTTAATTGAAATTCTGCCTCATGTGTATTCTACCAACCCGCTTTTGAGCAGCGTCGTGGAAAAAGCTCCAAACCTCCTCCTTAAAAGGGAGAGGAGGCCTTAGCCCAGCAGTGGCTATAGAAACACTATATTTATTGTTAACCTTAATTTAAAGTCAATATTTCTTTCTTAATAGATAAAGGAAGAGCCTTTTTTTAATCGGACTGGTAGACCTTAAAAGTTTAGCGCGTTTGAACGAATAGTTTTGGTACAGATATATGTATTTTTTTTTAATTTAAATAATAAAAATAATAGATTAAGCGGATGAGAAACTTACAATTCATGTTTTACTTGGATATTTTTAATGTAACACTCGCTGGCCCGACAAACGTTGTTCTGTAAAAAAAAACATTATTTAAGATCGGTGATGATGTTGATGGTTTGTTGATATTTCTGAATATTATGATTACTAATTCAACTTTCAATAGAAGATTGAGAGACGACAATCCAGGCAAATCCAGCTAATTTAAATATTAGGTTGAGTATTTGTTGACATCATTAAGGCTAGTAACGGTACTCCGTTACCGGTACCGAGTAGCACTAATTAATTAATTTCTTTTTAAATTATGAAATTTAATTCGTGTTTAATTCATTACATCATATTATTTCGCAGCCATTATAGCACGTTCGTTTAACCAATCATGATTTTTGTAATTTTGAGAAATGTTTGTCAATACTTTTATCATGAATTCGATCTTGATTCTAGGAACTGGCCAAAATCTGCAGGGTGTCTAATACAGCCAGTCCTAATTTGTTCGTTCATCCCGAATTATCAGTTTTTATTGCTGCAAAACTTTGGCCATAGCACATTTTTGTTTAAAAATTGCACGTTGGAGTTGCATTGGTATATTCAACGGCCACTTGGTTGCTAAATGAGCAGTTCGATCACCTTCCAATAACATTGCTTACAAATGAACCAAACACAAGTGCAATGCCATGCGAACAAATTATTGCCAAAATCAATGCGATAACAAAGTTTTTCCAGTTTCAACTGAAGCATTCAAGAATAAAATTCATCTTAATCCATCGGTCACAATCGATGATCGATCGATCACGTGACTTTTTCAATAAATATTAACGCATCGTAGTGATTTACGTAGCTGTTACAAATCTGGTTTCATGTTCTAGTACGCTTATGCAAAATTTGGACCAAATACAGACATAAACAAATCACTCGGATTCGATGGGAAGCACATTGAGATAATTATCAAAAATAAAGTTCTAAATTGATAAGCACGTCACGAAATCACACTCTGACAGTCTCTATATGAGCCACGCAATGCACCAATAACGATTTGTAGATGTTGGAATAATGTTGGGCTATGGACGTTTACTTAAAGCAAATAAATACACTCGTCATTACTTGGATGGACTGTGTAAATGCGACGTAATAAAGGGTGAAAATAAATGTAGTTTACCTGGAACAGGATTTTTCTTTGACTCAAATATCAAATGTCAATTATCAAAATTTACCGTGACAATTTTATTTTGTTTACGTTATGGTAAAATAGAACTATGATACGTAATATTCCCATTTATTTTTCGATTACTTTTATCAACAAAACAAAAAAGGATTACGCATATCCATCGTGTGTAGTCTTGAGTTCAAAGAAAAGTACCATGATAAAGAAGACATTTCGTATTTTATGCAGTTGTGCTTCTGCGTAGTCAGGAACATCTCGTGTAAGGTTTTAGATTTTTGAGATCAGGAGTTTATCCTTAGTATGGCATTAATAACTTTCTAATTTAGAATTTATACTATAAAGCCGGATTATAAAGTAGAATCAGTATAGTTGGACTCTCTAAGATCGGAAGTTGCCAAACTTATTTAAATAATTATTCCTATTTAAGTAATGAGTTTCCAACACACATACAGACAGTCTTTTCTGCCAACATTTAAAACTTGTAAGTCTTTATTTATTGTTTTTGCATAAAGGTATTAGTTTCAGAGTTTTGAGAATCGTAGTCATATTTAAAAAGTATTTAAAAGTCCGACCTGATGAACGGTGTACTAAATTATTAATAATAAAATCATAGCATAAAATAAAAATAAAATCATCGTCAGTGGCGTCTAAGTAATAATTTTGTGTCATTATCGAAAATCTTATTAAACAAGGCCAAAATATGTTAATTATGTCATATTTTAGCTGTGATAAAGCTTAAAGAAGTAACTTATATTCATAACAAACACAACCTTTCTTATTTATGATATTATTGCGATTATTATTATTCTAGTAATTAAGGAAAAATGGCTTTTACAGAATGAAACAAGTACGTACTTTGACTTTGTAAGGCAGACCCGGTGATATGATACACTGTGCTTGGTGAGGAACTCCAAGGTGACTGGATCGTCCACAAAATGGGACACCACGGTCGTATTCTACCATATCCTCGACCCCTCCTCCTACAACAGAAACATTTTAAAGATTGATGAGAGATTTCTGATATTGATTTTTCACTTAAATCAAATTAAACTAGTAAATAAAGATAAAACTAAAAAAAAATGCAAAACTTATTAAACTGTAGGGACACATCTTCTTTTACTCTATGACAAGCTTGTTTAAGCGGTCGGTCAGTTAGTCACTGTTACGCTCGGTTCGTAGATGCACGCGTGGGAATAAACTCAAACAGCATAACGTATCATATATTATTTTATCCAAGATATATCCATACAACGAACACATAGTATAGAAGTATAGCAAAGACTATAAAACTATACAAATAAGGAATAGGTTAACTTGAAAATAAAAAGTAATAATCTATAAAATTCAAGACAAAAACATTAACTTAAAAAGTTAAGACTAATAGAGAAAAATTATGACCGAGTTAATAATTGCAACATAAAGCCACAAATTATTTAATACTATCAATGTAATAATTAAATTAATGAAAAAAAGTAAAACAATCTAACGAAACAACGACGGCACAAATTTGAACAAAACGCGAATCCTTATATATACGGCAGGAGGTCACTCTATTTCAGAAAATCCAGACACTGCGATTCAGATATTGACATATTAAGCACACCGCCTATGGGCTAATGGCCGCAGCATATATATAGTATAACAACCAAAATACGTACGTGAACTTTAACTTTTGACAGACACAACCGATTTTGATGAAATAAAGATTAAACGGTACCTTGATTTATACCAAGTCAGATTGTAATATATAATATTAAGATGTGAAACGAATTAATATGAAATATTACTAGAGAGTATCTATCAATTTTATATTACTCAATAATAATCTATATTTTTAATCTGGCAACAAGAACAGTGACAGATACTCTTTATGGCCTGAAACTGATGGACTTAAATGCTATTTACGAGCATTCGAGAGATCTAGTTTTTACACTTGAAAGACGTTTTATAATTATTTTTAATTATTTAAATGGAAACGTAGTTCAATAAGACCCAGGTGTAATATATATAGTCACGTCATTAATGGGGGAACACAAAATGGCGACGCTGCAATGCAAAAAACCTGGAAAAGCTATTATAAATTTTTTTTAAAGAATATCCTATTTTTAGTATGATAACACTCCCAAGTTTCGTTTGTTCCTCGAAACAGGGGAGGGGTAGGACTATACAAAATTGCAGTGCTGCAAGCCCTCCTCATCAATCTAATCAGTGGCAGCAGCATGATAAGCGACCCCTTATAGCATACTCAAAAAATCAAAGCTCATCTGAAAGATCATTTTCTGTGTAAGAAAAACCACTGCTGCATTTTCCAAACAGTGAAGAAAATTGTTGCTGCAGCGATTGAACGTCGCTCTCTGCGCAGCTGGATTCGTCGTTTCAATTCAGTTTTGTCAGCAATCATCCGGTTCCTTTCGATTTTACTGATTAAATACGCGTGCCACCATCACGTACGAATAATGTTACGTATCGTTGATTGTTTAAACAAATAATTCTAAAAAGTTAATCAGCAATTCATATATAGATACATTATACCACATAACGTGGAATGATATTGAAATATGGATGAGGGCAATGAAGAAAGAAGATTGGTTATTCAAATAATTTGATCATTTAATCAATATATTTCACTTTTATATCAATTTAAATAATCACGCCGAACATTTGTTCGATAAAAATGCTTTAATATAACTGTTCAGTTGAATCGGCTGAAACTTTAGCTACCTATAAATGATAGGCTGTAAAATAGTGATAATTAAAAGTTTATATTTTTTTGACTTTTGAGTGATTTATTTAAGTTATACACGGATGAAACGGCGAGCACATCTAGTAAGAAATATTTAAAATATAAATACTATCCGTGAAATGCAGTTATTTATTTTTCCCCTTTTTATAATTAATATTTTCTTGTATTGAGTATAGTTATCTATACATTTTATTTTGTATTCGTAATAAATATATGACAATTATGTATAAATATACATATATCTAATAACTAACCGTATACCATTACTTATATAAAATATATATATATATGTCAGAGATAATAAATTTAAGCGGATACACGACTATACTTATTAGAATAGGACGTACTGGCCGGTTGTCAGACGTCAAGTTGTGGAAATATAAGACGGCTGCCTATTTTATTGTACAGCCGAATAATCGAAATATAAAATATAATGGTGTATCTGTCAGTAGCGCGTGTGATCGTTTGTCTAGTGACTCCCTTGGTCTCTTGCTCTCAGGCATAGATAATACACTATATACCGGAGCTCTCAGGACAGCGCCAGCGACGGACGTGCGCACTAACTAATTTAATAAAATCAACATATTGGACGAAAATGGCGGCCATTAAAATGGCAATCAATTGGAATCCGTGAAATTAGAAGTGGGATATGAGTCTCATGTGTTCTGATACGCTTAGCTTCCTGAATTACAGCCGTTGGATATGCAAATTAAATCAAAGCAGTTACGATTTTTTTATTATGATTGTTTACGAACAATAACGAGTATTCAAAGCTGACTGCCAATCTTCGCTAGTCGGAATAGAACTCGAAGAAGAAGAAGTCACGATTTATTTTATTACTATACGAAAATATTATAATTTAGTGAATGCTGATAATGTATGGTAACGTATTATAAGATGGAATAGATCTGGTGAGTACATTCCAATTTGTTTAAAAGCGATTGTCTTACCGTGTGTCGTACTTTCTCAGTTTCTTAGTTACTTCACATGTTAGCTTGTTCCTACATTGCGATAATTTATTTATAGGGTAGTTGACCCTGCTTTTTGGATTATTAATTAACCCTGATCTTGCGCAATAGTAGCTAAGAAACATGCCTAATACAGCCATAAGCGTAGAAAAGGTAAAAGAAATGAATACTCGCGTGGCTCACGTTCCAGAAATCGATTAACGTCGTTGGAGGAACCAACCGTTTACCTCCACGATGAACGCTGCCGTGATAGCTGATAGTGATTGTGACTATGGTGGAGCATCGGGACTCTGCGGCGTTGTTCGCCAGAGCGTTCCGTGAGTGCTGCCACGAAATACGGTGCTGGTGCAACCGGTATCATTGATGCGATACGATCTATCAATACTACGGTGAGATCCAACCATTTTTCAATTCCAATTTCGATCCTAGCATAAAAAAAAATTATGCGAGAAGGTAGATCGCGCTAAAATTTAAAGCTAATAGTATTTTAATAATATTGAGTGTTTGTCTCGCATTTGTAATTGTTTGAACACGACCTGTGCGGGAACCCTAGCAATTAACCTTGGTTGATTGAATTGATATTGGCATTGTAGTGATAAAATATGTAATACTATGGTATTTTAGTAAAGGAATAAGCTGGATAGGTTTCAGACCTTAATCTAGCAAAGTTGCGTGTGCAAAAATTACTACTGTTAAACATTTCTTTGTACATCAATTGTTCTACAAATAAAATAAGGTTTTTTTAGTGAAGGAATTTGATTTGTTATTTAATTTAATATTTTACAATATAGCAATTTATTTAAAACGTGGTTAGTCAATAATAGTGAGAGTATGTACAGATACGTGTGCCTGGCACAAAGAGTGGTGTCTCGAAGCGTGTATTGCGCTCTTCGATTGAGACTATAAGGAAAATACTGTACTAGCCCTACAAGTCGGTTTGTAACGTTGACGGTTAGTCAAGTCGCTCTTAGTGGAAAATTTTCATTAGCCATTGCTAACGAATGAATATTGTGTCCCAAGTCGCTCCAGACTCCAATAGATGCGGGTTTCTCTATTAAATTAAAGAATTGCCTTTTTAGCAACAAATATAGAACTCTTAAGTTGAACTATCAGTTAAGGTCAGGTACAGCCGAACAATCAGAAAGGTAGGATCCATAATGGATTAGTTTTATTTAATTACGGAGCAAATTTATCGATTAACTAGCTGTGCACGTGGTTTAACCCGCGTATAACTTTAAGAGATCACTATCATCATACTGTTATTAATTTTTGGTTTTATTTAATTTAGGATTTATTTACTTAAAAAATAAATATTATAATCTATATAAACATATGCCGAAA
This sequence comes from Nymphalis urticae, assembly GCA_905147175.2. NCBI lineage: Eukaryota > Metazoa > Arthropoda > Insecta > Lepidoptera > Nymphalidae > Nymphalis > Nymphalis urticae. The sequence goes on from LR989983.1 coordinate 10,446,648, forward strand.
CGAAATGAGATACCTACCTAGCCTATAAACTTTAGCTTACAAAGTTATTTACAAACCGAAAATAAACACGTATGTATGTGTGAGTATTTTCGAACAACCTACTCAACTACCCGTTGTAATAATATATTCCTGCAATAAATATTTGACATTTATTTATCAATTTTATAAGTATTATTTTAATAAAGAATTATAATATAATATCTGTCTGTCTGTAAAAATATCTTGTAATAAAGTTAAAATAATTTTCATTAATAATTTAAGTTAAAATATTTGCATGTCATAGGTGTGGTGACTATGCATGTACATTATGTTTGAAGCAAATAAATTGAATTGAATTGCATAGAATTATCAAAGCTATAAATTGTGCTAAAAACGGTCTATGTTCTTGTCTCGATATTAATCATATAATTATTATGAAAGCATAAGAGTTAATATTTTATGAAAACGACTTTACAAATAATGTATTGTTTCGGAACAGATTTCAATACCATACAAAAGGAGTCCTGTTCTGGAGTCCTTACAACGGTGTCAAATCGAATGGCGATACATCCAAGTGCTGACGTTGCTGCATGACGCTACTGTTATGACCGTCAAAGTACAAAATCAGCAGTCTGACCATATCTCAATGCATCGAGGAGTGAGACAAGTGGATTTAATTTCCCCGAAATTGTTCACTAATGCATTAGAGGATACGTTCAAGACGCTGCACTGAGAATGGCGAGGCATAAAAATAAACGGCGAGTACCTTTCACACTTGAGATTTGCAGACGATATCGTCATCGTGGCAGAAACCGTGCAGGACATGCAGTATATGCTGAGAATAATGGCTGATTCTTCTTTTCGAATTGGTCTCCAGATGAACTTGGACAAAACCAAAATAACGTTCGATAAATACGCCAACCCGGAACCGATAACTCTTAACCGAGTTCCTTTTGAAGTTGTTCAGGAGTATGTATACCATGGGCAAACTTTGTAGTTGGGTCGAAACAACTTTGAGAAGTATGCACGAAGAAGAATACAGCCGGGCTTGGCAGCGTATAGGAAACTATGTCGTCTTTTCGTGACAAATACCGCAATGCTTAAAGACTAAAGTCTTCAACAAGTGCGTCTTCCCGGTTATGACTAACAGAGCCGAGATGTGGACACTGACAGTGCGTTTGGTTATATCAAGGTCGCTTAGCGAGCTGTGGAGAGGGCTATGCTCGAAGACTCTCTGAAAGATCGAATCCCAAATGTGGTGATCCGACATAGAGCCAAAGTTGACGACGTGGCCCAAAGGATTAGTAAGCTGAAGTGGCAGTGGGCTGGACACATATGTCATAGAACCGACAACCGATGGAGTAGACGTATTCTGGAGTGGAGACCGCGTTTTGGCAAACGTAGCGTGGGACGCCCACCGGCTAGGTGGAGTGACAATATAAGACAATATAAGTGGCTGGCAATGGATGGAGACTGAGAGCTGAAGATGGAGCTCAGTGGCGTGCCATTGGAGAGGCCTATGTCCAACAGTGGATGACGAAAGGTTGATGATGATGAAGATGACAAAAGGTATCATTTAGTTAACCTTAAAAGGTAGACATATAGCAAAACCAAAATTTTAATGTTATGCCTTAGTACATAAGCTTAACAATCTGTAATCCATATGTCAACTCATGTTTTACGCTTGTGTGTTTAAGTAAATTATTATTATTATTACATCTACGCATATGTGAGAATACTAGAATAAGCTGTACTCTAATATGATTGATCGTATAGATCTGAGTTCAATTTGCATTGGAAGAAGGAGTTTGGAGTTATTCTATGAGCAATTGCATCGAATAAATGTTCGACGTGACTTTAAATTGACATAGCTTATTATTTATAAATCAATTGAAACGAAACAAAGTGAAGTTAGCCACAATACATTGAAAGAAATCGCACTCAAATCTGTTAAGCCGTATCTAGGATTGTTGTGCACAAACAAACAGAAAAACGGACAAAATTCTAGCAATCATTGTTTTGGGTTCTATCGTTCATTTACTCATATGTCTTATATGTACAGTCGACGAACGGTTGCAAATTTATTATATGTATAGATTTGGTGTGAATTGGAATTGAATCACTATCTAGAATTGAACGACTGTTGTTTTGAATTGAAAAGAGAATTCTGTTGTTTTGTTGAACGGTAATGCTGTGTTAATAAAAATACTTATGTTCGTCATTGATTTGTGGCGAACGCGACACTTACCAGATCCCTACAACCTATATAACTTATATAAATTATATAATAAATACATATTATATATTATAACATATACATGTAATACACAATATAAATATTTACACTCTAAAATCATATAAATAATTAAAATATAATATAATAATTTATGTAATGTCGGAAGGCAGTCGCCGCGCGATCGTATAATAGAAATGTCTATTCTAAATAAAATACCGTTACTTTGAACAAAGAAACGTAAGCGCATCGGCTCGGCAGTCGGCCGCCTTCCGCCAAGCAGTCGAATCCTAGATCTCGTACTGAACGCACGTCGCTTCTCGCTTGTAATTTGCTACACGATTTTGCACCTTAAGTCTTTGTAATAAGTCATACTTCCTTCTTGCATCTAAACTTTTCTTCATACTTCATTCTTCTCATTCTACTCTGTGCTGTGCTGTGCCTATCTTTGTGTTTATTATTTCTACAAGAAATAAATTAGTAGTGGAAGAAACTTTGTTTTAATCAAACCTCATCTACAACATCATTCACAACGCCGCTACAGATTGATTAAATGTTTTATTTAAACTAAAAGCTGTTACGCTTTGTTGAAGATTGGATTGAAAGCATGATCGCTTTGTCCTATTGGTTCAATGAAAGCTGTTACGCTTTTCGAAGGATGGATTGAAAGCATGATTGCTTTGTCCTATTGGTTCGATGAAAGCTGTTACGCTTTTCGAAGGATGGATTGAAAGCATGATCGCTTTGTCCTAGTGGTTCGATGAAAGCTGTTACGCTTTTCGATGGATGGATTGAAAGCATGATCGCTTTGTCCTAGTGTTTCGATGACAGCTGTTACGCTTTTCGAAGTATGGATTGAAAGCATTATCGCTTTGTCCTAGTGGTTCGATGAAAGCTGTTACGCTTTGTCGAAGGATGGATTGAAAGCCTTACCGCTTTATCCTGATGATCTGCTGAAAGCTACAACGCTTTGCAGTGAAATTGGGCTCAAATGTGTGTTGACCCAAGGTTGATGCTGAAAGCTACAACGCTTTGCAGTGAGATTGGGCTCAAATGTGTGTTGACCCAAGGTTGATGCTGAAAGCTGTAACGCTTTGCAATGTGTTCCAAGTGCAGATTCTGAGCAATGTTGAAAGCCCAAACGCTTTGCTATACGCTAGAGCTGTAACGTGCTGAAAGCCTTTACGCTTTGCTTTGTGAGAGGTTGAAAGCTGTCTGTGAACGCTTTGCCTGCGTGCGTGCCATGCGCTGTGCCATTTAAGCTGGACGTGACGTTGAGAAGCAATGCGAGAGCGCGTTGAGGATCAGAATGGACGTGTCAGAGATAATAAATTTAAGCGGGATACACGACTATACTTATTAGAATAGGACGTACTGGCCGGTTGTCAGACGTCAAGTTGTGAAAATATAAGACGGCTGCCTATTTTATTGTACAGCCGAATAATCGAAATATAAAATATAATGGTGTATCTGTCAGTAGCGCGTGTGATCGTTTGTCTAGTGACTCCCTTGATCTCTTGCTCTCAGGACAGCGCCAGCGCCGGACGTGCGCACTGACTAATTTAATAAAATCAATACGCTGCTCCAATGCGGGTTGGTGGAAAAAAAAAATGAAAATCAATATATTGGACGAAAATGGCGGCCATTAAAATGGCAATCTATTTGAATCCGCGAAATATATATTTTTATATATATATTATAGTTTAAATCGTTACTTTGCGTGACGCGACACTTACTCGTGCAAGTGATAGCTGCCATTGTGGGGCTGTGAGGCGGGGGAAAATTCAAGCTGGGCTAGTAAGGACTCTTAATTCATGTTTCTGATCAATCATGCTCAAGTTGTAACAATTTTTTTAAGTTCTTCGATGTATGGGACTACAGGAAGGTGAGCATGGAAAATATAAACTTGTTAAAAATATTATTTACTATAATTTCATACTATTAGTTATTCAATAATATATAAAAGTCTATTTCAAAATTGTCGTTAAAGTTCAGTTTTATTAATTTAATTTTACAAATATGTCTTAATCTCAGTGAAACAATAGCAATTATAGCGTACACTTTATTTCTACAGTGTATGACAGATTACATTGACGACTGTACTAATGTAAACTGTGTCACAATCGACAGCGTCTTCCACCCTGATTAAATGGAGCACAATTCATTGTTTTAAAGAAAATTGAGATAATTTATTGGTATAGATGTATACAATATATATTTATACAGAAAGGATACAAAATATCGCTAATAATAAAAAGTAATTTAGTGATTTACAAATGTACTAAATGGTAAAAGAAATTACAATATAAGGGGAAAAAAGTAAGTAATAAATAATCAATTCTTATATCTTAATCATTTCAAGAGAATAATATTAAAGTAACCTTTGGTATGTATGTAATAGGTACCGTGTTTTTATATTAATCTAACTGTTACAGCTGGTATTGTCTATGAATTGAAAGGGCTTGTATTGGAGGTGTTGAGGCGATGAGAGATCTGGATGAGAGATTGTTCCCTTGAGATTAGAGTTCCCGCCGCGACGAGACACGCGCTGCAACCGACCCAAACCGCTGCTGACTTCTCGACGGTTAATGCCGTCGACACCGAGAATTGAGTTCTCAATACAAAAAATAATTAAATACATATAATTTGACGAGCCGGTTGGCGTGGTCGGTAGATATTTGCCTTTCACGCCGAAGGTTGTGGGTTCGATTCCCACCCAGGACAGACATTTGTGTGCATGAAAATGTCTGTTTGTCCCGAGTCTGGGTGTAATTATCCATATAAGTATGTATTTACAAAGAAAAGTATACCAGTTTTCTGGTTTCCATTGTGCAAGCTCTGCTTAATTTGGGATCAGATAGCCGTGTGTGAATAATATCCCAGGATATTATTATTATTATAATTATATATTATGAAACAATAGGTTTATGGAAACTTAATATGTTGTTTACTTTTAAAGCCGAGATGGCCTAGTGGTTAGATCGCGTGAATCCTTACCGATGATCGTGCGTTAAAATCCGGGCACCACTGAATTGTCATGTGCTCAATTTGTGTTTATAATTCATCTAGTGCTTGATGGTGAGGGAAAACATCGTGAGGAAACCTACACACGTCTAATTTCCCTAAAATTCTGCCACATGTGCATTCCACCAACCCATTTCGGAGCAGCGTGGTGGAACAAGCCCACTGCTGGCCACCTTCTCCTCAAAAAAGGAGAGGAGGCCAGCAGTGGGACCATCACAGGCTGTTACTTTTTATACTTTTGATCCGAATTTATTTAAGTACCTATCTACAAATTGATGGCAATGGGTCCTATTTAGATTTGGTAAAATATAAACAGAAGCCATAGCATATACTTGTAAGTTTTCGCATCTCACTCACAAGTGGGCTCACTTCGATAATATTTATTGATTGTTTGGATGTGATGCTATAATCGTATAACTTGCTATAGTGATTTTGTATAAGATACTGGATAATAAACTACAAATTAGATAGTCACCCCCAAAATAACATAGCCATCATAGGCTTCCAATCTACCCGCCCCAAATATTTTATTCAGAATCCTGGATAATTGAATCATGGATATTCTTCAGATTTAGAAAGGGTTCCAATAAGCCCTAAAGGCAAACATAACAATTTCCTTGGTGCCCTTGTTTTCTTTAATTTACCGTACCAAATTGATTTGATATATAACCGTACTTCCTTTAATTAAAAATATAATATTATTACAATCTATGAAACTGACAAAACTGGTTTAAATTATTTTGCCTCCTAGGGAAGCACAATTTTATATAAAAAAACATACCAAAAATATGTATAAATAAATTGACCTTAACCACTATTTTACAACTTTAATCTTATTTCTGGCATTATAAGTCCACAAAATTGCAAATTTTAAAATTAACCCATTCATTGCAAAAATTGGAAAGACTTTGTTCTTGCTTACCATTAAGCAGAAATACTGTAATGTATAGTATTATTGTGTTCCGATGGTGAGGGTGAGTGAGCCGGTGTATCTACAGTCACAAGGGACAGAACATCTTAGTTCACAAGGTTTGTGGCGAATTGACAATGTAAGGAATGATTTATATTTCTTATAACTTTTATGGGCGGTGATTATCACTTAACATTTGCCAATGAGTGGTATCATTACGAATAAAAAAAAAAAAAAACCTGATAAGGGTATAGCATCACACGTGCTGTTACGTCGAGCCGACCGCGATGTTTGATGTAGGCGAGTGGGCATCAAGCTACCTAATATCTACAAATGAAAATGTTACTTATAATAAAATCAAATTAAATCTAAATTTCTAGTTTATCTTATCAATATCGAATAACTGTAGGTGCCCGTTTGAGTAGGTACCACCCACTCAGGGTGATACATACCGTGGTGGCTTGCACATATTCCTACCACCAAGTATAATATTACAATTATTGCAACATTTTGGAAGGTATTACATAAAATAAAAACTGAGTTCTATATTTTTTCTTAAAAGATAAAAAAACGAATTCTCGTCAACGCACATTAAAACAAGCTTAATGTCCTGTTATTATGAATATCCAATCGGCAAATATTTTGTACAAAGTAATATTTACCTGTTTAAATCCTCGACGGTATCTCACGTTCATATAGCTGTATATGATTGGGTTATAACAACAGTGTGACATAGCCAGCCAGTGGGCTACGAACCACACGTATGGCATGCCTGGCCATGTTGCCCAAGCGTCGTCGGTCTCGTGGAGAGTCCATAGAATCTAAATTATATCAAATAATATAAATTAAATTGATTAAGTGATACTTATCATAACAAATAGAATGGCCAGTTTTAACAGTCAGAGTTTGCTACGCTACGCTACCAAATCCTAACTAAGCCATCAAACACACACACACACACACTGCATACACTAAAGTTATGTAGTTATCATATTGAGCTTGATAATGAAAGGAAAACTAGTCGACTAAATGTTTTTCTGGTGTATTGAATCAAAATATAGATAGCTTAATGTATGTTTGCATTAGTTTAATTAAATAAACATAAATCAACAATGCTAATCATTCCAGAGCCCTGTATTTTATAAACACTTGATGTTTATAAAAACATTAAAATTATACAGCCCACCAGGATCCCAGACATTGATGGGCAAGCGCCTTCTCTACTGGACCTTCTGCTGACTTCTCACCCGGTGGAATATCAGGTTGTGGTTCAAGCTCCACTTGGTTCTTCGGATCACAGCCTCATATCTACCAAAGTGCCACAGGCCAAGCTGCCGCCACCAGCGGTATGCAAACGTCGCGTTTGGCACTACAAGTCGGCAGATTGGGACGGTATGCGCGATTACTATGCGTCAGTCCCGCGGAAGGAACGTTGCTTCAGTGGGAATGACCCGACAGCTAGTGCCGCTGCTGTTGCTGACGAGATCATGTTGGGAATGAAATACTATATTCCTAGCTCAGATCTCGACAGTAGGGGTGCGCGTAACCGTTGGTTCACTCGCGAATGTGTCGACGCTGTATCATCTAAGCAGGCGGCATATCGCGAGTGGATCAACGGCTGCATTAGCGGGGCATCTAACATTGACTCACTGAAAGCAATCTACAATAAAAACTCCAAGTCCTGTAGGAAGGCTTACACGAGAGCGGACGCACAGCGCATTGTACAGATTGGTCATGACCTTATTTCACATCCTCGGGGCTCCCGTAGCTTCTGGCGTCTGACCAAGTCTGTGCAAAACAATTTCTGCCAACCTTCGCTGCCACCGCTCAGAAGTCCGGACGGATCGCTAGCTCACAGTCCGCAAGAGAAAGCTGATCTCCTGGCTAAACTCTTTGCCGACAACTCCGTCATCGATGATTGTAGTGCTCTGCCACCAGTAATACCTTCTTGTGGCCACACGATGCCTGACATCAAAATCAGGCAGCGTGATGTGCGAACGGAGCTGCAATCACTTGATGTACGGAAAGCTAGCGGTACCGATGGAATACCAGCCATAGTGCTGAAGAAGTGCGCGGCGGAGCTGTCTCCCGTGTTAACGCGCCTGTTCCAACTTTCTCTTTCTTTAGGATGTGTGCCGGAGGCTTGGAGAAGAGCTAATGTGCAAGCGGTTCCCAAAAAAGGGGATCGGTCTGACCCGGCAAATTATCGGCCAATAGCTATCACCTCAGTACTTTGTAAGGTGATGGAACGGATTCTTAACAACCAACTGATCCATTACCTAGAAGATCACTGTTTGATTAATGATCGTCAGTACGGATTTCGACCAAAACGGTCTACAGGTGATCTTCTAGCTTACGTAACACACCTCTGGGGTGAAGCTATCGACAAGCATGGGGAATCGTTGGCTGTCAGCCTCGATATCTCCAAGGCTTTCGACAGGGTCTGGCACAGAAGTCTTCTCTCCAAGCTGCCGGCATATGGTCTGCCTGCTCAGCTTTGCACCTGGATTGCCAGCTTCCTACATAAGCGCAGCTTTCATGTTTTAGTTGATGGTTGCGCTTCACAATTCTATGTAGTGAATGCTGGGGTCCCCCAGAGATCTGTGCTATCTCCCACTCTGTTTCTTTTGCATATCAATGATATGCTCTCTCTCGGGAACATTCATTGCTATGCAGACGATAGTACAGTGCATGGTGGATACCACGGACGCGCAGTGGCTGGGCGAGCGGAAATTCAGGAGAGGCGGGAGGATCTTGTCATTGAACTCAATAGGACGTTAGAGCTTATCGCCAAATGGGGCTCAGATAATCTTGTTGAGTTTAATGCCAAGAAAACACAGGTATGCGCTCTCACAGCAAAAAAGTCACCATTTTCCCCTCTTCCCTTCCTCTGTGGCACTCCGCTGGTGATACAAAGCAAAATCGCCATGCTGGGGATGGACGTTCGCTGCGACCTTAGTCCAAGGGATTACATCGAGGCTGTGATAAAAACAGCTTCACGGAAACTCGGAGTTCTGAACAAGGTGCGGCGTTTTTTCACGCCACAACAACTATGCCTGCTGTACAAAACACAGGCGTACCTGTGTTTTGTACAGCGTACAAGCGTACCTGTGTCTTGCGTTGAATATTGCTCGCACCTTTGGGATGGCTCCGCTAAGTACCTACTTGAGGCCTTGGACCGGTTGCAGCGACGTACGGTCCGCATTATTGGCGACGTAAAGGTCACTAACACCCTCGAGCCTTTACAATTGCGTCGAGAGATAGCTGCGCTGAGCGCTTTCTATCGACTGTATCACGGCGAGTGTTCCGAGGAATTATTTTCCCTAATTCCTGCTTCCCCCTTCCTTCACAAGTCTACGCGTGCTGGCTCTCGATGTCACCGACTAACTGTGACATCAAATCCATCGCGCACAAAGAAATTTGGCAACTCCTTTCTTTGTTGCACTTCCAAGAAATGGAATTCCTTACCTTTCTTGGAAGTGCAACAAAGAAAGGAGTTGTAGTTATTTTTATAAGATCTGTATACATATTTTGGACATTTGGCCTGATTTTCTATAGCGGTAAATATAAGGGAATTATTAATGTAGTGAAAAGTCGAATAGCTAGCAAACTTTAAGTGTAAGATTTATGGTTTCTTTTAATTTAAGTTTTTCACAATCTGATTAAATGTGTTTTGTATTATAGACTACCCAGTAGTATCGGAGATATCATTAATTTGTTTTATTACTTGGTGCTATGTGTGCAAGCCTGTCTGGATTGAACCACCCACTCATCATATATTCTACCACCAAACAGTAATATTTAGTAATGTGTTCCGGTTAAAAGGGTGAATTTGCGAGTGTTATTACAGGCATAACAGATCCTTTATATCGCTATACTTAATTCTCCACACAGTCTCTGTTACAACATAATTGTAATAATACAATCTCGATGAAATCAGGCTTTATTGACATTTATTTTATGCCATCTAGTATATACTATGGTGACTATAAAAGCATAGTTTGATAATATAATCTGTAACTATAACTGTTTATTCTATTTAGTCTAGAAATTATAAGACACGTAAATAGAAAACACTAAGCAAATTGTAAATGCGCATTGTGAATATTACTCACGCTTAATAATACCACTGTATCCTAAAATAGATGAATAAATATACAAATATATATAATAGTTAATTTACAATAAATTTACAATAAATTGTTATTTAGCTTTTTTGAGTAATTGGATGAGTAATTTATATCAATTTGTATTGTAGTTGTTTGATTTGGGGTTCTATTTTAAAAAAGATCAATTCCAGGATTTTTATAAAATTAGTTTTACCTTTAGAGGATAAATATAGTTTGTGTTTAATTTATACGACAGTTTTTTATTGTATTATTATTACCGTTTTAACTTGCCGACGAATTTTACTTTTGCAAAGACTTATAGAAACCGAACGTTATTCCTACTACTTTAAAACGATGGATTAGATACTGATGAACTCCAATTATTCGTTAAATTTAGTTAATCTAAGAAATCTTTAAATAACAAAACTTATTTAAAGCCTACTTTATTAACAAAAGATAAAAAGAACGACATAATACACCTCTTGCCACTAAATATGTGATCTGATCTTGTACCAGGAACAAAAACAGATCTAAGAAGTTATTACTAATGTAAAAATAAGGATACGTTTTAACGTGAACCTTTCGTTTCGAATGCTAGATTCGGGTGTCTCTTGCTGTTTGCGCTTTACCCGGTGGTCGAACTCCCCATACGACGTGTGCAATTCGCGCATATGTGCAAACCAGCGCTGTAAGTGGCGATCCGAATTGTAGAACTAATAGTGCACACGAGTATTTTCGTTTTGTTCGGCAAACTCCCATTTTTCAAGACAGATGTGTTACCGACTTTAGATATATCATTGTTTTAATAACGCGGAAATATACAATATTTTAATAAGTCACAAAACTATATCTTACAAATTTAGTATCTCAATTGATTCTTTCCGTATATATTAAAATATTTATTTTGATTAATAATATAAGTTTTATTTTGACTCGAAATTGAACTTATAATAAAAAGTCGGAAAACCAGCATTCATTTGCTAGATACCGAGCAAGGAAGGTGTGCTGGCAAATAAATAATTGTAATACAAAATTACAAATTGTGTTTAATTATAATTCAAAACCTAATGTCCTTGAAGTAAAGTGCAGTAGTGTAAAATAAAGAGTTGTGCAGTTTGTGTGTCTAAGTTAATAAGAGAAGAGCGTAACAGATGTCTCTGTAACCAACGAAAATAAAACAGAATATTTGTAAATAATTAAATTAAGATACATTATTGGCGATGTAAGAAATATTAAACAGTCCTACCATGACTAATGCGCCACCAACCTTGGGAACGAAGATGTTATGCCTCTTGTGCCTGTAGTTTTACTTTGGCTCCCTCACCCTTCAAACCGGAACGCTACAATGCTAAGTATTTATAAAAATATTAACTTACCTTCGTTTTTGTTACCTAATCATATTTGCAATAATGATTATAATTCATTTCGTGCTTTACGAAGAACAAAAAACGTGAGGAAACCTGCATGTGTCTAATTTCACTGAAATTCTGCCATATGTGTATTCCACCAACCCGCATTGGAGCAGCGTGTTGGAAAAATCTCCAAACCTTCTCCTCAAAAAGAGGAGAAGATTTGGAGAGAGGCCTTTAGCCCAGCAGTGGGACATTCACAGGCTGTTACGGGTACGGTTACATAAAATATTTAAACATTTACTAGCTACCTGACCCTACTGATGTTTTTAAACATTAAGATGAGTACTGTAACTATGTATAAAATACATGTGTTATGGACCATGTGATAAATGAGGGTATTATTTACAATGCCTGCATTTGAATTATGACAAACTACAGCATGTGACCGCGGTTTCAACCGCGTATAATTTAAAAAATCACTAAGTGCAGACGAGGTATATTTCAGTAGACACAGGGTATTTAGTTTTATATTCGCGGGGTATTAGTATGTATTCGGATTTTCCGCACCCGGATCTAGGCAACATACAATTGGAATCATACATGAGAAAAACATTCCCTTAAATCTATTCCGACATACTTGAATGTCTTTCTCTGTGTTTTATTTAATGTGACTGCAAAGGATACCTTCACAGGAAATTGTGTCGTTTTAAAACTTAAACGTAAATCTGATTTTTTAATAAGTACTTATTATCAACAACTGGTTCATTTTTCGCCGTGAGAATCGGAATTGCGATTCTCAGGGGAAATGCTCTAGCATTCTTGAGACCATTCCACGCGGTCACGATTTGTACTATTTTTAATTTTTATTTGTATTTATTTAAGGCTTTACTTTACTTGTCAAACCAACCGACTAAATATAAATTTATCAAAACCATCAAAAAATGTATATGTGGCAACGGAACGAAATACCTACCTAATTATAAACTTTAATTTACAAAGTTATTTACATACCGAAAATAAATACGTATGAGTATTTTCAAACAACCGACTCAACTACGTTGTCAAAACTATAAAAAGTACCAAAAGTTGTCTATGGTCTTAACTCGATATCTTTCATAAGAATTAATATTTTATAAAAACGATTTAGCAAATAATGCATTATTTTAAAACCAATTTGATTGCCATACAAAAGGTTATAATCAAACTTAAAAGATAGACATATTTAGACAGTTAACCGACAAATACTAGCAAAAACTGAACCCTATGATTGATCATATAGATCGGAGTTCAACTTACATGGGAAAAAAATAATTTTATAGCAATTGTATCGGATAAATTTTATTATTTATAAACCGATTGAAATAAAACAAACACTAAATGGGTTATATTGCGTTGATACAGGCCCCCGGTAATAGTTTTACTCATATACCTAACATGTACAGACAAGTCAAGAAATCTGATAATATAGATATGTTGCAGGGAAATGCGAATACAAGGGATTTCTGAAAACCCATAGGGACGCCATAGAATCAAGGAAGATGCCGAATATTCTGATCGAATTTATCTTATTACTGAAAGCATTTATATATATTACATAATACTATCTGAGTAATATAATAAGACAAGTATTAATTTTATTTTAAACTAAGCAATTGTCAAACACTGCTGCCTTAGGTGCTGCATAAAGCGCGGCCCCATTGCCTTGCGCAACAATGCACTTATCGTTTGTGTGATCGTAAGACCAACGAAACCTCGTAGAGTCGGGAGTTAGTTTCTATAACAAACTTTAATAAATGTCTTCAAATTTATGATTTTATGGTAGAAAGTAAACAACTTAAGACTATGGAATAACATTTATTGTTTTGACTGATGTCTGTTGAGTTGATGTTAACATGTAAATAATACTGTGACGAAACCAACTTTACCTGTGTGAAATAAGTTCTTAAAAGTACTTTTAAAAATAAAGCTTAAAATTGTATCGAGAGAGATATTTCAAGCTAATGGCTTCATTTAAAATATTCTGCTAATGAATTAGCGAACAGAAAATAATGGCTATCAAATTTATTTTATTTCCTGTAAAATTAATTTCATAATGAATAGTTAATTAAATACGTATGTATATACAAATTAAAATTACAAGCTATTATAGACAGCTTGTAAATCAAAATAATCGATAAATCAGCTTGGACGATTTTGTATTTTTAGTAGTGTAATACACACAAGGACTAAATTTCTTTGAAATCTCAAAATAAGTAGCGTTAGAAATTTCACGCAATTTTATTTTTTATTCTTTTATTATTAATTAGTCGCAAAAATAATGTCACAGTATGTGAAAGCAATAATGACATCTGACAAAAAATTGTGAGTAAAAATTTTGCGTCATGACTGTAAAAGAGTGGCTTTTTGTCTGCATGCTATTGAAGTGAAAAGAAAATTCATGGCGGTGTCGAGACATAAGAAACAATATCAGAACAATAATTATTAACATAAATAATTTACCGGATGAAATCGAGGACAATATCAACTACGAAATATCTGAAGTTGATAAAATTCATTATTAAAAATATCATACGTGTAATATTATTATATATTAAGTACTTATGTGTGCATTTATTAAAAGTATTTATTTATTTATTTGCTGACGATGCAAACGCTACACATACTACAAACGCAAAAAAACGTCTTCAAGCTGATTTCGCAGTAATGTTCTGTAACACTTACGTTTTACAGTATTGATGCCACTCAGTCGGTCTCTGTATTTGTGAAACTATAATCATAGGTGCTGCAGTCGCTAATGCTCCTCCCCACACCGCTGCCACTATATATATTTTTTTTTATATATTTGCCGGGAGGGCAAATGACTACTCCACTTGATGTTAAGTGGTAGTAGAGTCGAAACGCGAGGACGGCCAGTACAGTCGGGAAGAAGGTTCTGCACTAGCCGCCCTCGCCTTGCCGGCCCGCAAGATGCCTCTTCACGCCTCGTTTGAAGGAACCCGGGTCGTAAGAGGAGGGGAATACGTGAGCTGGTAAGGAATTCCATTTCTTGGAAGTGCGACAAAGAAAGGAGTTGCCAAATTTCTTTGTGCGCGATGGAATTGATGTCACAGTTAGTTAGCAGCAGTTTTACCTAACCTCGGCTGCAAAGGTCTCATAATTGCTATATAACGATTAATAGAAATAGCCAAAAGTGTTTAAGCACTAACTAGCACGGAAACAGCTTGAGAATAATTCACTATTTTACACATAACTATACCAAAGGGCCAGTACCTTAGAACCAACATTGACACAAATGAAAATGGAACACAAAATATTGTCATCAAAATATCACCAATAGCCAGGTTCATTATGAAGTAATTTGTTACGGTCTTCATTCGAGGTAAACTTTGCACAACAAAGCACACTAGTCCATTCCCTATTAAAGCAACTATAAATAAAGTGCAAGAATACACAAAATTGAAAAACGGGAGTAGAAAGCAAACTTCCTGCAGAAACAGGTGAGCAAAATTCTTCGTTTGTTCATACAGTGGTTAAGTTAGTATCGTTGTAGTTTTCAATGTTCGTGTCATTGGTGAATGACTCAAAATTATTGTACGAATCCAACATTCTGCATCCCCTTTTACTGGTTAATTATTAAAAAGATAATTTTCATTAAGTCTTCGTAAAAAATTTCAAGTCATGACTATCTGCAACAATAGGAAAAAATATATGAGATTAATATGTAAGCTATATTGTTATTGAATTTAATAATAATTGTCGTATTACTAAAGAGCTGTTATCTTAATTTGAATACGTCCTAAATTAATTTATTTTGTAATGCGAGTCGGTAAATTGAATTGATCCCTGATATCCCATTTAGTTAACGAAACAAAAAATAGTTTGTGCTTATGTTAAAATAGCTTTAGGGCATTTTATATTTTAGGTACACATTTTTGGATGTTTTTATTGATTCGCAACAGACGCGTGGTGTAAACAATGAGAGCCGAAACAGTCGAAATTCTTCTTTTTTATAGTGACTGGAACAGCGTTATAAAACTATACGTCCTTATCGTGCTACTTTTTTGGACTAGTAAGCTTCTGTAAAGAAAAAGTATTTTAATTTATATTAGGCACAGACAACACGTCTGTGGAGACTATATATCTGTGTCATGACTAATACATGTTCTCTTAATAAAAATAACGTATGGAATCACAGCAGTCGAACCGATTTCTTCGAATATTTAAGAAAAAAGAGAAGACATGATTTAAAACAAACATCAATGAGACAGACGAACAGTCAGACAAGCTGATTTTATGCGTAATAACACAAATATTTAAAAAAAAAACCTATATAAACCAGCTCACTTAAAATCTTGCAAGTTTCTGAGGTTCAACCTTACATAACAATACTAAATAATTCGCTCTTTTAAAAATAATATATTGAAATGTGTACAAGTAATGGAAGATAAAAAAATACCATATTGTTAAATTAGAACTAGACTGCTCTACAGTATGCTACTATAACTTTGAATGATAACTCTATCTTTAGCCCTAAAAATAGATATATAATGTTTTGTTGTGAAGCAACTCACGTTTGTTACATACAGCACCTCAGGGAGGATCGCTGACGCAGCACATAGCCGCGCAGTCGCCGCCGCGACCCAGTTAAGAGGTCAATACTTAACAAATTACACATTTGTCACGTACAGTCCCTAAAAACACGTAGCTGCGAAGTCACCACCACGAGTCAGCTCCGCACGTACCGCCTAATTAATCTAGTAGATCAGCATTTTTAGCTCTATATATTAGGATAGACTAATTATATGCAGCATTCAATATGTGATCTAACATCGATCACTATTGTTTCATAGGGTTAAGTTATATGTATATAAGGTAGGTTGGTTTTTCTCAAATCCTCCGGCTACCGTAAACGTAACTCGTTAGACGGCACCTGCAGTCTAAAGATAATAAAAACAAACAGGCACTATTTAAAGAGTGCTTTCATTAACATAATAAGTTCATAATTTTAAATATGATAATAATTCCTGAGATTGCAAATCTGGTAAATTCGTACCCCACCGCCTTAAATATTTAGTTGAGAAATACTTAGGATGCTAGATTGATGAATATTTAACAAATAATCCCTAAATCGTACTATTCAACGGAAACACACAGCAAAAATACAAACCCTTCTCTCTTGTGTTCTTTTGATTTGTAAACATTTTTTATGTTAAATCGAATTGAGCGCCGTTGAAAGGTGTTCCTTCGTCCGCTGAAAGATTTAGTACGACATTAGATGAATAAAAAAGACGACGCTATTACTGTGCATTTTCCTGTTATATAAATATCTAGTTTACAGTCATTACTTTCGTTACCTCGTCAAATTCTCTTCGAAAAATATTTTCAATATAAAAAATATTACAGACTTTATTTTCATGTTACATTTTAATTTAAATTTTTTTTTTCGTAGCACATAAATTTAAGAATTTAAGTACTTTTGAAATATACTTTATTTTAACACACTGACTTCCAGTAAAATGTGAAATTAAAATAATACATGAGCCTTGCTGGGCGATCTAATTTTTAAATCTATTTTTTCTATTTACAAACTAGGAGTATTGTATTCAATTAATTTTATTCCGTTGCACATATTTTACAAATAATTCTGAAGAATTTGCTACAGTCGATTGACTCGAGGGTTTTGTAAAAGCCCGTCTGAAAAGGTAATACCCACTCAGCATATATTAGAACCGCTAAGCATTAATTCTTAGAATTGTTGTTATAGGTGCCTGGAACAATTTCCGCCTTCTAATTCGCCCGCGTTGTCAAGTATTATGTACCATATGATTGTCTTTTATTGAGAAGTTAAGATGTGAAATTGTAACAAACCAAAAAAACTAACTTTCGCATTTAAATATCACTTATAATTCTAATCTTATTTTTTGATAAGGAGTATAATAAAATTATAACCTTAGCCCTAGAGCCCTAGACTTAAGATAGTTACTACAGTATTCTGGATAAATTACTGGTGGCAGGGCTTTATGCAAGCTCGTCTGGGTAGGTACCACCCTCTCATCAAATAGCAAAACAGCAGTACTTGTTATTGTTGTGTTCCGGTTGAAAGAGTGAATGACCCAGTGTAATTACAGGCACAAGTGGCATAAAATCTTAGTTCCCAAGGTTGGTGGCGCATTGGTGATGTAAGCGATGGTTAATATTTCTTACAATGCCAATGTATATGAGGTGTTGATGACCATTTACCATTACTTATGCGCGTCCGCCTACCTATTCAATAATAAAAAATAGTATTTTCGATTTACGAGTAACGAACTGATAAAGTCGATTTCATAAGTTCTCACATCACTTCTTATACTTGCTGCTTCGATTCTTACGAAACGTATTTTATAGGGATGTTTCTGAAGGCGTTATTCATTAGATATTTGTAAGTACCTTTATAGTATATTTTTTCATAGAGTATGAAACAGTGTATTTGTAGATCAGTGTAATAATTTTAAATTTTATTCGCTTTGTCCAAAAACAACCATTTCATTGGAGCATTTCATACATCTTAAATTGCATGATGTTCTCTTTTTGACGTCATTCTCGCTTATTTTTACATTTATTAAATTTTTACTTTAGTTAGCAATTCCTTAGTAACGCCTTAAATTTAAATTGCATATATAATTATTCTTTGAAGTTTTTGTACAAAAATAACTCAAATATTATTTAAAAGTATAAGCAAACAGTGAAAATGAAGTAAATGAAATGGACAATATAATTGTTTGCAAATTCAACTATTTAAAAACAATATTGTTTTGTGTAAGTAGGAAAAACTTTAGCAAATACAAACCAACCATTTTCCATTAGCAAGAATATTTATAATCCTCTAATATTCTAGGCAATAATCTTATTAAAAAAATTAAATACTACGAAATTGACCTAAGCTATATTGGGTAGGTAGCTATCTCTAGTTTTGATTTAAAAGCTTTAACTTAAATACATCGCCGATTCAAGTTTTTAATTTATTTTATAATCGTTACATATAATAGATCTCTAGCTGATCGCTGTCTGTACATAGAAGATATATGAGTGAAACGATTACCGGGGATACCGGGGACCTTTATCAACGCAATAGAACCTAAAACAATGATTGTTATAATTTTTGTCTGTGCGTTTGTGCACGCTAATCTTCAAAACGACTTAGCGGATTTGGGTGCGGTGTATTGTGGCTAACTTCACTAACTAAAACACGGTAAAACACGGTATGTATACGGTTTGTAAATAACTTTGAAAGTTAAAGTTTATAGGTAAAAAAAATATATGCTACATATCGTTGCAATGCTATGCATATATTTTTTTCATGGTTTTGTTATATTTATACTTAGTCGGTTAGTTTAACAAGTGAAATATAATTAAAAAAAAATAGTTACTGTACATATGGACCGCGCGGAATGGTGGCAAGAATGCTAGCAGCATTTCCCCCTATCAATCGCAATTCCGATTCTCTGAATTTATCGTTTGCAGTCACAATAAATAAAGAACAGGGAAAGACATTCAAGTATGTCGGAATAGATTTAAGGGAATGATGTTTTTCTCATGGCCAATTATATATTGCCTGCCTTATCTAGGTGCGGTGCAAACCAATAAATACTAATATTATTAGCTATAGCAATTTTTTGCTATGATTATTATCTATATTATTGATAAATATAATAATTGTTTAAGTATATTCTAATGCTATGAGTATGCCTAATTAGTTTAAAACATTGTGCGACATATGTGGGACTCTCCGGCACCGAGTTCACCGGAATACCAGCTAATAAACTAGCGGTACCCACTCCGATTCTTCGGGGAACGCCACGGGATTACTTGGGCTTACTACCGTGTCGCACCGACGATCAGCCGGGATCCCCTGACAACGTGTATGCAAAATTTTTTGATAATCGATTGAGTTCTTAAGACGTGAAAGCAAAACAAATAAATTCACTTTCACGTTTATAATATTAGTAAGGTTGCTAGAATATTGTACAAAATGAAATGTAAGTATATAGTTCGTGAATATGTTTACAATTTCATTTTGGATACACATCAAAGTGATTTATAGCCCTGATCTGTAAATATTATTATAAAAGTCGCCCCAAAGGACGTCAAAATAATATCATCCACATTTTGTCAAATCAAAAGTAAAATTGTAAAGAAAGTAAACTAACAATCTACAAATATCCGCCACTTCTGAGGTATGGCTTCCCTTTTTCTTGAAAAGGTTCGGAGCTTATTCAACCAGGCAGCTTCAATTTGGGTTATCGAATACACATGTGGCTAAATTTCACCCAGCACGTGTAAGTTTTGTCACGATAATGATATGAACAAATCAAGTACATTAAAATTCAGTGATGCTTGCCGGGGTATACCCACAATCTTCGCCTAATATTCACGTGTTCTAAACTACACGCCAACACCACTTCTTAAAAAGCTTTTATTGCGGCATTGATGCTTCACGATTCTGAATCTATCGTGACTATGACGAAAACGAATATATGAACTAAGCGGACTTACGTTAAGCGGATATACGTTTTCTCAAGTTATCTATTAAGTTAGATATCTTCATATTCTATGAAGTTAACGATATCAACTATCTTTGTTGTTAACGACTGACGAGAAGTATCGTAACTTTTCCAGAGTTTTATAGACGTTGAGTGGATTAGTTTGCTAGATCGACTACATCAAATTTGGTTCTTATACCACAGATCGCAAAATTTATGGATACAATTTTTTTTATAATTTTGCATTTAATACCCTTAGGACGTTCATCTTTCTGAACCGTCGTGTCAGTTCCCTTTTTCTTGGCTGAGTTTCAGTACTCGTTTAAAAAAACGTGACATTGTCAAGGCCAGTAGGGCCAATACATACATAAATTCTCGGCTTATTCCAATCACTGTTCAAAAACCTGTTTCATATTGGTGATGACACGTCACATATTTACCCCTCTTCTTCTTCTTCTTCTTCCTAGCGTTTTCCCGGCCTAGAAATGCCAGGGTCCGCTTTCCTACATCTTTGCCTCCACTTTGCCCGATCGAAAGCGTCGTCTTTAGTGAGATCGTGCTCTCTCATATCGTCCCTCACAACATCGAGCCAGCGCTTCTTGGGCCTGCCGCGGGATCTAGGGCCTTCGACAACAAAGTCCAGGCATCGGTTCCCAACGTAGTCTGGCGGTCTGCGGCTAATGTGACCAAACCAACGGAGACGGCTTTCCTGCAACTTATCCGCTACATCGCAAACGCCAAGGCTACCACGGATGTGCTCGTTACGAATACGATCTAGTCGCGTAACGCCACACATCCACCGCAGCATCTTCATTTCCGCGACGTGAAGTTGCTGAACATGTCTCGCGAGAGCTGGCCACGTCTCGCTGCCGTACAATAAGACCGGTCGGATGATGCACTTGTACACAAGGCCCTTTAATTTCACCGGTATCCTGCGATCACAGATTACCCCGGTGACTTCCCGCCATTTGGCCCAAGCTGCGTTTATTCGAGCTCTGACGTCGTGGTCGATCGTACCAGACTCGTGCAGTACGGACCCGAGGTATTTAAATTTTTCCGTCTTGATAACGGATTCTCCGCCTATCTTTATGGGTTCGGGGTCCGTACTGCCACAGGCCATATACTCGGTCTTCGCAACATTTAGCATCAGACCACCCCTCGCTAGCACACCCTTCCACTGATTCACCTTTTGCTCCAATATCTGCTTGTCCTCATCTACCAGTGCAATGTCATCAGCATACATCATGAGCCAGGGAGACGGCTCATGGGCTTTCGCTGTGACAACGTCAAGGACTACACTGAACAGAAAAGGACTCAGGGCCGAGCCTTGGTGGACACCAACTGTGATCGGGAAAGGGTGCGTGTCGCCAACGGCGGTCCTTACTATTGATTCCGAATTATGGTACATGTCTCGGATAATGTCAATATAGATTTGTGGCACATTCTTCATCTTCAAAGCCCACCAGATAATTTGGCGTGGGACGCAGTCAAATGCCTTCTGCAGGTCTAGAAACGCCATGTACAACGGCTTCTTCTTTTCTCTATGGGCCTCGGTTAGTATTCTTAAGGCGAAGATGGGGTCTATGGTTCCACAGCCTAGGCGAAACCCATACTGACATTCCGAGACGGTACATTCTTGCCGAAGCCTTGAATCGATTACGCGTTCGAAGAGTTTCATGGTGTGGCACATAACCTTAATACCGCGGTAGCTTTCGCAGTCCTGTACACTACCTTTGCCTTTATAAACTGGAGTAATGATACTCAATCTCCAAGAGTTGGGCATCTTCCGGCTAGTAAGTATTCGGTTAAAAAGGTCAGTAAGTAGGTTCACACCATGAGAACCCATCGCTTTCCACGCTTCAATCGGCAGGTCGTCAGGGCCTACGGCTTTTCGGTTCTTCATTGTACGAAGACATTTGAGTACCTCGTCAGGTGTTACCGGTGCAACAAGTCCGAGATTAGGAGGCAGTTCTGGAGGAGACACATTAGCGTGTTGTGTGTTAAGCAACACGTTAAAGTAGCTGCGCCACCTCTCCTTCACCTTAATTGCATCGCAAACCAAAGTGCCATTAGAGTCTTTGACACAAAGACATTTTGTTATGTCTTGTGTCGCTTTCTCCCGAGCCTTTGCCAAACGGAAGATAGTCTGTTGGCCCTCGTTTGTCTGGAGCGTGTCATACAAAGGTGACAGCGTCTGGTAACGGGCTTTGGCAACTGCTCGTTTGGTGGCACATTTAGCTGCTTTATACGCGTCTTGGTCTTCAGGAGATTTGGTCTCTTACCACTTCTTAAACTGTGTCTTTTTCTCTCGAACTGCCTCCTGTACTGAGCCATTCCACCACCACGTCTCCTTGTCGATGACCCGGCCTCCCTTCGAAGTGCCAAGCACCTGTTTTCCAATGGTATTCACTGTTGACTGGATCCTAGACCATTGACTATCTACTGATTCTTCTGTGTCTGTGCTTAACTTGGAGCTAGCTACGAATTTACAGAATTCATGCTGTTTTGGTCCATTCAACAGCCACCATTTAGTTTTAGGTCTGCTTCGTTCAGGCACTTTTTTACTTGGTACTACCAGCATGTCCATGACAAGGATGCGGTGTTGTGTTGTGAGGCATTCCCCAGGAATCACTTTGCAGTTAGTCACTCTACCAATTTGGCTTCTTCTTATGAGCAAGTAGTCGATCTGGGTGGAGTGCGGCCCACTTTTATAGGTGATGAGGTGCTGGGGTTTCTTTTGGAAGAAAGTGTTAACAATGGCAAGGTCTGATAATAAGCAGGTGCTGAGAATTGACTCCCCCTCTGCATTCTCACGACCATAGCCGAAGCCGCCATGTACACGTCCATATTCACGTGACTCCTCACCAACATGGCCGTTCAAATCTCCACCAATCACGATGCTCTCGGTGTTCGGAATGCAGCGGAGCATGTCTTCCAAGTTATTCCAGAAGGCTTCTTTTTCCGATGCAGAGCCACCGACCTGTGGAGTGTAGGCGCTGATAAGATGAGTAATTACTCCTTCTATCAGCAGCTTCACCCGAAGAAGTCGGTCGCTCAGTCTATCGACTTCTAGAATACCGTTCTGGAGTGCCTCAGATAGTACTACGGCCACACCGTTCTTCCCTGAGGGGGAGCTGGAGTAAATCAACTTGTAACCCAGTCCAATATCACGGGACTTGTTGCCCTTCCAACGAGTTTCTTGCAAGAATGCAACGTGAACCCTGCGCTTCGTCAGTACGTCAGCCAGTTCAAGGGAGCGACCTGTGAGAGAGCCGATGTTCCAGGTGGCAAAGCGGAGCTTCTTTTTAGGTACTTGCTTCTTTAGCCGTGCCCGTACTTGACACGGTAGCCCTTTCCCACTTGTCGCAGGTTTAGGGCGATGTGCCTGCGCGTCGTTTTGCGGCGACGCCCTAGCCATTGTACCTAAAATTCTTTTTTCCACTTCCATAGTAAATGGCGGGTACTGGTTTTATAAGGAGCGACTGCCGTCTGACCTCCCCAACCTATAGTAGGGAACCAGTTCAGGATAGAGGGATATTGAGGAAATTTGGTGGGAATTTAAGGTATAAGGATACTTATGCCACGGAAAACACAGGGTGTAGCATAAGTAGCTCGGAGAAGGCGGGGTCGCGTGCCCGTATGCTTATATCACTTATACCGGACAGGTACAAAGATACAAACACCTCCTGCCTCTACATATTTACCCCTCTTATACAATCAAAAGTACTGGTTATCTTCCAAGCACATAATGCACGCTGCATTAAATAATTCGATACATAATACAATTTCTCAGCGATATGCAGCAGTCGAATAGAGGAATGCACCCAATCTAAAGGCCATCACCACGATTTCCATATTGCGTTAGTAATGTTAAACAAATATCCGAAATTATATAACAATTAACATCTGCTGTGCCACTCTGTAAGAACTCACTTAATTACTCACCCGTGAATTGTTGACAACCGACTTATTGTTGATAACCGACCGAATTATATTCTTCAAATGTTATAATTATTATGGTCAAATATCGCATATCACTTTCTGACATTCCACCACCGATTTCTACGGTAAGTTTCAAGTTTGCTCTGACAAAATAGCCCTACTGTAACGCAATGTACTTGTACAGTAAAGAACAGTTTACCGATTTAGATTAAACTAATTCAATAATCTCCCTTACCTTCACTCCTCGTGGTACCTTAATACCCTTGGTAAAGTTAAATTAAGTATATCAAAATAAAATAATTGGTTTATAAGAAAATTTTAATCATTACTTTGATATAAATTGTTAATAAATTGTTGATAATACCGTTGGACCATTTCCGTTAATCCTATGTATCTGGCTAATCTCAATAGTAATAATATTTTCATTTTGCTATTGGATGTGTATCGCTTAACTCAGAACCGATTGATTTGGATTAAATGAGTTTTTCAGAGATATATGAAAAAATACCTTGAATACGAAATATAACCAATTATATAGAAAGCAATAATCCGCTTATACCACTCTGTTTTATAACTCCAACTCGAAACTCGGATAGCTGGGACGAGATATGTACCTTTTTTATCATGCAATTCTATTAGATAAATTAAAATCTTACGGAATATCGAATCCTTTACTGAGTTGGTTTGATTCTTATCTGTACCGTCGCAACGCTAGGGTAGTAGTGTAGTACATGGATATACTTCCAACTGCTTTCCGGTTTCCGGCAACAAAAATGTAACTCACGATAAGCTGATCCATCTTTTTTTACATATATATTTATTGTATAGTTCTTTAAATATATACATACATATTTTATAATAGTTTAAAATCTATATATATAAAAGAAAGTCGTGTTAGTTACACTATTTATAACTCAAGAACGGCTGAACCAATTTGACTGAAAATTGGTAGGGAGGTAGCTAAGAACTGGGAGAAGGACATAGGATACTTTTTATCCCGTTCCCGTCGTTCCCGTGTGATGTGACATAAAATGTGGCATAACAAAACGCAACTGACATGTAATAACAAAACAACTCAGTCAAAATATAAGTCAGCGGTTCATTTGTTAAAAATGTAATAACAAAACGCAACTGACAGCTGAGCATATTTTTAAAAAAGTCCGGTAGTATATAACAAAAAACCACTGACAGCTGAGAATATTTAAAAAAAAAGTCTTGCCGGTTGATTAATTCGTATAAAACAAGGAATATAAATACTCTGTGCCTGTTTAAAGTTTCTAATAAAAAGAAAGAAAAGCGAACTTCAACTTCTAATTTAATTTTTTTTAATATCGTATTACTGTGCCATTTATCATCAATAAAAATACCATGCCGAGACCAAGACGATCAAATCTTTCTCGACAAAGCCGTAATGCAAGAGTAATTCGAAACATTGCGAATGAAAGCACTGAAGAAGAGCAAGAAAATGCACGTGAAGAGCGCCGCCTTAGTATGGCTCGACTACGTGCTTCTCACTCACAAGAGCAATGGGAGGCAGCCCGTGAAACGGCTCGGTTGGCAATGCGAAATCGTCGAGCAAACCTCAGATATCAACAGCTAGATAATTTACGAAGCACAAGAAGAAATTCATCAAATACTGATTTGAATCGGGCAGCGTATCAATACGATTGCACGACTGATTACTGCTTGCATACTAGCGTTCGCATTGGGTCAATGGACGTTGTTTGCGAGTATTGTGGCGCATTAAAGTTTTCCGGAGATCGGCCAGGATTGTGCTGCCTTAATGGCAAAGTGAAATTGCCATTATTGACTCCGCCACCTGAGCCATTAAATTCATTGCTTCGTGGCGAAACACCCGAATCCCGTCATTTTCTTGGAAACACCCAAAAATACAATAGCTGTTTCCAAATGACCTCATTTGGGGCAGACATTATTGAAGAACGAGGATTAAATCCGACATTCAAGGTATTTATATTTATTTAAACCTTCATGATTATCACTTATATTGATTTTAGTATTACGGGACTTAATCGCGTGTGTTATTTAAGCTAAAATTAATATTCAAGGTATTTATTTGTTTTTGTACTTATACACAATACAGTAGAATAATAACATATTGTATTTATTCCTGTAGTGTTTGTAAAGTAATAATGACTGTTTTTTATTTTGTAGATACAAGGACAGATTCACCATCGAATTGGATCATTGCAACCTCTCGATGATGGACAGCATAAATTTTTACAAATATACTTCATGGGCAACACAGAGGAACAACTTGATCGACGTCAAGAGATCAATACAGCAACGAAAAGAGCAATTCTTCAAGATCTGCAACAACTGCTTCAAGAACATCATGCGTTGGTCAGGTTGTTCATGAGTGCATTGGAGCGCATGCCAAATGATGACTACAAAGTTGTGATCAGAGCGGATAAACGACCATCTGGAACACACGAGCGCACATTTAACGCTCCAACAATAGATGAAGTTACCATTCTGATTGTTGGTGAAAATTTGGAATCACGAGATATTGTGCTTAAACGTCGCGATACTGGACAACTGCAACAAATATCTGAAACACATCGTTCATATGACACATTACAATACCCGCTGATGTTTTGGAATGGAGAAGATGTCTCAAGCCAAACTGCGTTCTGATGAGTATATCCATCTACGTGATGCAATTAGTACAGAATCAAATGCAGCTGATATTGGTGGATTAACTATTCTGCCGGCGACGTATATAGGTAGTCCGCGTCATATGCATGAATATGCGCAAGATGCAATGACATATGTTCGTCATTACGGTCGGCCAGATCTCTTTATTACTTTTACGTGTAATCCAAAGTGGATAGAAATTGTTCAATTGCTGCTTCCCGGACAAACACCGAGTGATCGACACGACATCACAGCACGTGTATTCAGGCAAAAAATGCGGTCCCTAATGAATTTTATTGTTAAACAACGCGTCTTTGGAGAAACTCGATGTTGGATTTATTCAATCGAATGGCAAAAAAGAGGCCTGCCTCACGCACACATTCTTATTTGGTTAGTGGAAAGAATTCAACCAGACCAAATAGATAATATCATATGTGCCGAGATTCCTGATTACGAAGCCGATCCAGACCTACATGATGTTGTAATCAAAAATATGATTCATGGACCATGTGGCGCTATTAATCCTCAATCACCTTGCATGATCGACGGCAAGTGTTCCAAACGATATCCACGGAAATTAACAGCGGATACCGTCACTGGCAACGATGGTTATCCACTGTATCGGCGTCGATCACCGGATGATAACGGTCGAACTATTACCACAAAAGTTAAAAGAATAGATTTTGTGGTCGACAACAGTTGGATTGTTCCATATTCTCCACTTATTTCCAAAACGTTCAAGACACATTGTAACGTTGAGTATTGCAATTCAGTAAAATCTATTAAATACATCTGCAAATATGTCACGAAAGGCAGCGATATGGCGGTTTTTGGCGTCCAAGCCTCCAATACGAACGATGAAATTGCGCGCTATCAAGTTGGTCGGTATGTGAACTGCAATGAAGCGATTTGGCGTATATTCTCATTCCCTATACACGAACGTCACCCTACTGTGGTGCATTTGGCGGTGCATCTGGAGAATGACCAACGAGTATATTTCACGGCTTCGAATGTTGCTCAACGTACTGAAACACCTCCAGCAACAACATTGACCAGTTTCTTTGCGACCTGCCAGAGCGATGCGTTTGCGCGAACTTTGCTTTACTCGGAGATGCCACGTTATTACACTTGGAATGCTTCATTGAAGAATTTTCAACGACGGAAGCAAGGCGATGTGGTTCCTGGTTATCCGGATGTGCGTTCCACTGATGCTCTTGGTCGTATATATACAGTTCATCCTAAGAATGATGAATGCTTCTATTTGCGATTGTTGTTGGTTAATGTGCATGGGCCAACGTCATTTGAGTCACTACGGACTGTTAATGGTACAATATTTCCAACATATCGTGCTGCATGTGAAGAACTCACTACTACTACTACTACTACTTACTAGAAAACGATACCCATTGGGATACTACAATCGTTGAAGCTATTATCTCTGCATCTCCAAGTCAGATACGTACATTATTTGCTATCATCATTTCGACATGCTTTCCATCGAACCCATCTAACCTGTGGCACAAATACAAGGACAATATGGCAGAAGATATTTTACATCAAATTCGTGTAAGTTCAGGAAATTCCGATCTTGAAAATGAATGAAGAGATACATAATCGGGCCTTGCTCTTGATCGAAGACATGTGTTATCTCATGTGCGGTAGTTTATTAGTCAGGTTAGGAATGTCAGCGCCAAATTGTGAAATGAATGACGCATTTAATCGAGAATTGGAACGGGAACGTGAATATGATCACCAGGAATTAGATTTAGTAGTTCAAACAATGTACCCCTGATGAATCCCCAACAAAAAGAAGTTTATGATACAATAATGAAGGCAATTGATGATGGAAACGGTGGTTTATATTTCCTGGATGCCCCTGGTGGAACTGGTAAGACATTCCTCATGTCAGTAGTTTTAGCCACTGTTCGTGCAAGATCCAACATTGCGGTTGCAGTTGCTTCTTCTGGTATAGCAGCCACATTGCTAGAAGGATGTCGTACGGCACATTCTGCATTGAAATTGCCGTTAAATCTTCAATCTATTGAAGAACCAACATGCAACATTACAAAGCGCTCCGCTACGGCCAAAGTTTTATCAGAATCGAAGATCATCATCTGGGACGAATGCACAATGGCGCACAAACGTGCATTGGAAGCACTTAACCGAACGTTGAAAGATCTACGTAATGACTCGAGATGTTTTGAAGGAGCAATGATTTTACTGTCTGGTGATTTCCGCCAAACATTGCCAGTAATTCCCAGATCGACTGCTGCTGACGAAATAGACGCTTGCCTTAAATCATCGAATCTATGGCGCTATGTTAAGAAACTTCAGCTAACAACAAACATGAGAGTTGCATTGCTGAACGATACATCTGCTGAAGATTTCTCTGAGCAATTGCTAACTATCGGCAATGGTCGAGTACCCGTCGACGAATCGAGCGGATTGATTTCATTTCCTCCGAATTTTTGTAACTTTGTCTCATCAAAATACGAACTCATCAATAAAGTATTCCCAAACATCATGACTAACCTCAAAAATAATGAATGGTTGAGTGAGCGAGCAATTTTGGCAGCTAAGAATAAAGATGTAGATGACTTAAATTACATAATTCAGGATGACATCATTGGTACACTGCATTCTTTCAAATCTATTGACTGTCTAACAAATGAAGATGATGCCACCAACTATCCCATTGAATTTTTAAACTCCTTGGATGTACCTGGCTTACCACCGCACAATTTACGACTAAAGATTGGTTCTATAGTAATCATGCTTCGAAACTTAAACCAACCAAAATTGTGCAACGGAACACGTTTGGTGGTAAGTAAATTGATGAACAATTTGATTTACGCCACAATTCTCAAAGGAAAATTCAAAGGTGAGGAAGTTCTCATTCCGAGGATCCCGATGATCCCAACCGACATGCCATTTCAGTTTAAACGGCTTCAATTTCCGATCCGTCTAGCATTCGCCATGACTGTAAATAAGTCACAAGGCCAATCGTTGAAAGTTTGTGGTCTTAATCTCGAACACCCATGTTTTTCCCATGGCCAATTATATGTGGCATGTTCACGTGTCGGAAGACCTTCCGCGTTATTTGTTTTCGCGCCTAATGAAAAAACAAAAAATATCGTTTATCACAAGGTGCTACAATAAATGGCAAATAAAGAATAATTGAATAATTATATCTTTTTTATTTACAATTACCCTAAGTAAAAAATTAAAAAAATGTGATAATGTGATATTGCCTTTAAGGTGGAACAAAGTTCACCGGGTCAGCTAGTAAAATAAATAAATAAAGCCTTTATTGCTGTTCTTATTTATACAAATAGTTATGACAATATATTTTTTTCTTTTTTGATGTATCCTAAACTTTTGAAGTAAGATATCGGCTCACGGTCGTTAATCTCCTACAGCTTGTCTTCCGACAAAGGCCTCTTCTAAAGATTTCCATTCTATCCTCTGTTTTGCTTTGCGAGTCTATGTTGGACTTGCTACTTTTTTAATGTCGTCCTCCCATCTCATAGTCTGTCAACCTCTGTTTCTTTTGCCATCTCGGGGGTACCATTCCGTTACTAGCCTTGTCCATTTTTCTTTCTTTTCTCTAATCATATGTCCTGCCCATCTCCATTTTAATTGTTTGTATGATGTGTATACATCTTTAAATTTTGTTTTACTTTTTATGTTTATTAATTTTTCACGGTCCTTTCTTTTAACTCCTGCCGTACTTCTCTCTATGCCGTTTTGGCAAATTTTTATTCTGTTTCCTAATTGTTCTGTCAATGCCCAAGTTTGACAACCATATAGTAAACATGGTAGAATACACATATTATATGTTTTCCTTTTTTCTTTCATACGCATTTCTTTTTCTTCATAATTTCACTAAGTGACCAATAACGTTTCCAAGTATTAGCAATTCTTCTTTCTATTTCTTTCTGCATGCATTGTTCGGTAGATAACATTGTTTGTTTTTATTACTTCACCACTTTTAACGATAGATAAAATAAATCCTACCTATTGTAGTATTTGTAGTATAGTTACATCAGATATTATTGAATTGACAGTCACAAAATATATGTATGTCTAAACAACGCTATACATTTTATTTATAGACTACACATTATTATTCTATAAATCTTAATGAGTATGATAACAAAATTTCCATTATGTTTATGTTTTGTACCTAACCAGACATACAGTGTAGAACATTATAAAATAAACAAGTTTGTAAACCAAAATGATATAAAATTTTCTTCTCACCTTAATTTAAAATAATGATATTTTTATAAATTATCAAACAACATAATGGAAGACACATTTATTTTTCAGTTTGTAATTTCACCGCAATTTTCGCGACTTAACTAAAATCTATTATTTTTAAATTTGTATATAAGCTGTAAATTAATTCCGTAATACTAAAATAAATGAAACTTGTCAAACGCTTCAGAAATTGAGAGTTAACCGGCAACTACAAGAAGCGGGCAGTCGCCACGCGGCTTAGACAGAAACTCCGAATTTTTCGCACTCAAAGAACCAAATTACGCCTTATGGACGTAAGGCGAACAACGTAATATCAAAGTAGCATTACATTATTTAAAAATTGAAGTATATTCATTAAAACCTCTTTTATTGATTCTATTTACTTGAGTTTTTACTATAGATTAAATTAAAAAAATAAAAGCGACTGGCCAATAGGCCTTGAGAAACGCCGCCAACTAATGACTAATATGATTTTCCGGTCTGCGTATAAACGATAAAATAAGTAATAAATGGGCGGTACTTTTATTTGTATTAGAAGATTACATTAGATTACATTTGTATTAGAAGTTTGATATTAAAAGTATAACATTCCTCGATACAAACGTTTAAATATGCTGTGAATGCTACGTGTTTTTATTAAACAGAGTTTCATGGAATGGAATTTTGTCAAGCAAATTGCTTTATAAAATTGACTACTTCTATTTGTAAACCTTTCAATCTAAGCATATTTGCCAACACAAAAATATTTTGAAATGCATTTTTTTTGTTAACATCGCATACTCGACTGAATTAAACCGAGGTCGTGTTTATCTACATGGTGATATTCGTAAATTCATTTATAGTCTATTCCAATCACAATAGGAGTAACTAAGACCAAACCATAAATTTAAATATTCCAAGTGATTTGCTGATATCGTTTATCTAGAGAAAATAACAAATCACATGGGTCGATTGAAGGAAATTGGTGAATTCGAAAACACAAAAAAACTAAACAACTACATTTTTCTACTGTAAAAAATAAATATCTACTGAAATCTGTTTCATGCAAATACTATTTTTAAAAGCAATATAAATTTCTCAAAGTCTACAGCCCGATGAAAATTTAATTTTAATTATTTTAAAATTCCATCTAAATCTTTTTCCTTTTATACTCGTACTAAGCTTTTGAAAATTCAAGTCAAATGCTTAACTGGCTTACTACATAGTGTTATGGATACCTGTGTTTGTGTAAATATATCCTTACACATATGTGTATGTATTGTTACAAATATCCATACTAGTATATGAGGACACATTTTTTATAATGTCATTATATATTATATTTCCAAATTAACGAATATAGTATTATTTTAACAGTACCTATTAGGGCAATAAAAAATAAAACAGGTTAGGTTCAACTTATGTTTAAGAATTGAATTGATTGAGTCTGACTCCACCTGGTACGAGTCTGTCTTACCCCTAGAGTGTTTTTATAGAGCCGGAGGCGCGTAGGGAGAGCAGCCTCGGCCCGCTGTATTTGTTGCCCCAATGCCTGCGATTTGTTACGCAAGGGCCTAGAGACTGCTTTTCCCGCAGCGCCGGAGACGTTGCAGTCTCAAAATAGAAACAAAAATCTCTCTACATCAGTCCCCCTATTTTTTCCTGATTAAAAGGGGTACGGAGAGAGGGGGCCTTTTCGTAAGGGAAAGCCACTTCCACTTTAAGGGGTCCCCCCAGTTTTTTGCACTTATTATTAATTTTAATCCACAAAATGAGGAAAATTTTCTCAAAACTAAAAATTAAAAAATCTCGAAAATCTCCGCAACTTTTCCTTTTAAGGGGGGTTGTAATGGTATAATATCCTAAACGGTTGAAATATCTAGATATCGAATATCCGATGTATTAAAAAATATCAACAGATAACCTAAACGTGAGTCGTATTTATTAATCTAATATCTACATTGATATTTCAATATTGATACTTCAATACAGGTATTCGATATCGGAAATTCCGATCTAGATATTTTTAAATGCACCAATATTGGAGCTAACGCCATATATCAAGCCGATATATCGTTTTTTTTTATATCTAAAAAAATCTAAATATAACAAAAAAATATATCGATACATAGGCTTTCTCAAAAAAATAATCGTAATGCAACTCAAAGGTTAATTAACACTTTTTAATCTTGAATATTTATTAAGCAAATTAAATGATAAATGTATAGTTCTTAACAATTAATGTTTAATTATATGTACCAATATTTTTCAATGAGTGATTTTAAAAATACTCGTATTATATGTTCGATATATCGATATTTTTCCAACAATCGTATTCGTGTTCGGGCGTACTCGTTTGTACAATTAACAATCGCAGATAGAGAAACCAACTAGTTTCTCTGTCTATTAATAATTAAACGCATTTTACATTATTTTAAGTTTAATTAAGTCAGTGTTTCATTTTATGTGATTGTCTTACCGGTGAAATTTGTAAATGCATGTCCTTATCTATATGTATGTAATGACTTGTTCTGACTAACTCATCGACACAGAGCATAAACCACAAGAGTTAGAAACTTGAAATTTTAACAGTTAATGCATATTATGATGAAACCACGCACTAAGAGAATGTGAAATAAGGGTTTAAAGTTTGTATGGGGAAACCGTTATTTTTTAACCGTTATTAAGTAAGAAAAATGAAATTTAATATTAAAGCTTCTGACAAAAAATAAATCCATACGTATTTTGTCATTTTTGGAAATTTTACCCCAAACGGGAGAAATGAGGTGGAAACATTAGTATAAATAAATGGTCTGATCTGGTTGTGTTTCTTGTATGAATTTATAAACATGTATTTCAAAGTTTTGTAAAATCCACCCAAACGGGTGGAATATGGGTGGTGTGGGAAGAATACCATCCATCAGAATATTCTTGCGAATTTAAAGAATATAGTTCCCTTAATATGTGACATCCATTACAATCAATAAGTCTCAAGGCCAGTCATGACCGGCATTTACATAGAGGTGGTAGGATTATTAATTATAAATAATATTTTGCCTATAAAAATCTTAAGCCGAAAATTCAGGTGGAAGGTAAATACCTAGAGCGGGTGCGTATGTACAAATACCTCGGTGCTTGGGTAAATGAAGAATGGGACTGTGGGCAAGAAATTCAGACCCGGATTGAAATTGCCCGAGCAAGCTTTAAAAGGTTGGAGAAGGTTTTGTGCAGCCGCAAACTATCTTTAAAGCTCAGACGAAGAATACTCCACTGCTATGTCTGGCCAGTAGTGTTATACGGTAGTGAAGCATGGACTCTGCGAGCTGACACCCAGAAACGTCTAGAAGCTTTTGAGATGTGGTGTTACCGCAGAATGCTCCGTATTAGCTGGACAAAGAAAGTTTCGAACGTGAGAGTACTCCAGCGCGTCGCCAGTAGCCGGAAGCTACTGCAAACCGTCAAGAAGAGAAAAGCCGAGTATTTGGGCCACGTCTTGAGACACGAGCGATACCAACTGCTCCAAATTATAATGATGGGAAAAGTAGAGGGCAAACGACGCGCTGGAAGAAGAAAAAAGTCCTGGTTGCGCAACATCCGCGAATGGACGAAGATCGCCAGCGTGGAAGAACTATTTCGCTTGGCGCGAGACCGCGAAAAATTCGCTGAGCTGACGGCCAACCTCCAGTAGTGGAGAGGCACAAGAAGAAGAAGAAGAAGAAGAAGAATATTTTCAGTGAGTTAAATAGTTTTGTTTAATCTGAGTATTTTACTCAGATCTTAACAAATAAATATAATTGAAGTGTGTGTTTTAAAATTACTTACTATTTTGCAGTTGGCTATAAATTACGAGATACCTATTATATTATGTTTCGTTTTAACTTTATTTAAAGTTTTATTAGTTTCTCTACAACAGTTTGGTCCGCACTATTTTAGAGTATGCATCGACAGTCTGGCGACCCCACTATGCCACACATATTCTAAAATTAGAGAGAATACAAAAAAAAAGATTCTTATGGCATTTAGCTTTTAGTGAGGGTTATAATAAAATAAAAAAAAACAAACTTCCTACACAGACCGCCTAACACATTACAAAATAACTTCATTGAATAAACGCAGAGATCTGTTAGATCTACTGTTTTTATGTAAAGTTATCAACAATATAATAGACTGTCCGGAATTGCTTATTAAAATCCAATTCAGAGTTCCTGCAAGATATCCTCGATCTCCAATAACACCCCTCTGCCCACCCTTGCGAAGAACTGTTTTTGGTGCAACTTCACCAATTCCAAGGCTGTGTAAACTCCTAAACCAGGTGTGCTCTTTTGTCGACATTCACGCGGATTCAATTCAAAATATCTTTCTTATTACGATTAATTACATTTT
Source organism: Nymphalis urticae (assembly GCA_905147175.2). Taxonomy (NCBI): domain Eukaryota; kingdom Metazoa; phylum Arthropoda; class Insecta; order Lepidoptera; family Nymphalidae; genus Nymphalis; species Nymphalis urticae. Next base: position 10,481,999 of record LR989983.1, read on the forward strand.
TTTTGTGTTTCCGGTGAGGTTTATATTAATTTGAAAATTGCCTATAGAAACTCGGGCATGCGCCTGGGTGGGAGCCCGTCGAACTGCATACTGTTGTAGGAGGAACGACAAGCGGGACGTCTAGTAAATTTCGCTGCATACATTACGATAACTTGCTAAATACAAACATCGAGTGAAAAACATTTTTGATTTTCGCAATATAAAGGCAAAGGTTTAGTAGTGACAGTGTAGTGGTAAAATTTGGTTAAGCCGTATAGACTTCTTTTCTTTATTTCTAAAGCTTGTGAAAATTTGAATGAAAAGTTTGAAAAAGTTTTCATGGCATGGATATTGCTTAAGAACTAAGTAAGTCCTTACGATATAGTTTAAAATATACTATTATTTAAGTGAACTGCATTAAAAGCTAGTAAAATTATGATACATATAAACATATATTAAGTATATATTTATTACCTACCAAGTACTATAAAAATAAATAAAATATTTGTGTGTATTTAATTGTTATGTTTATTATAATAAATAAATACGATATTAATTATTTAATTTATAACTTACGTCAGAAGGTATTGGATTTCAATTACGAATATAACATTTTTATTTATCAATCTAATCGCATGTAACTTGTTATAATAGCGGTGGAGGTTGATAATTTTAAAAGATCAGTTTTGAATCAAATAAAATTTATGATTATATCATCATCATAATTCAAAACAGATTAATAAATTTTCATTTATAAAAACAAAAGTGCTCTTTAAAACGGTTGTGAAACAGTTCATGGCTAAAGTTGTCTACACAAATATTCTATACTAATAAATGCGAAACTGTTTATCTTTTACCCTTTAAGGATGGTGGCAAACCAGTGAACTGATTTCTATAAAATTTTGTTATGGAGCAAGCTTGAACCCCAAGGACGGACTTTTTTTACATAATAGTCGCCCTTCTCCCCCTAACCCGCGGGCGAAACCGTCGGCGGTTACTAGTAAGTTATACTATAATGAAAATTAACCCAGAATTATGCTTATTTTATGCTTGGAATGCTTGTTTGGAAATTATCATAGATATTTAAGAAATTATAAAACTAAAGTGTTAAGAATTTGTAACATTCACACGGCTGATGTCGTTCTGACAAACTTTCCAACAGGGAGTTCGAATCCAGGACATCGGGATTTGCAGCCTTATAGGCTAGCTAATTACTTCACCTAGCTTATATTTCACCAACGAGGCAGGGAACTAATAATATTATTGTTATATACTTAAATATCAATAAAAAATATTATAAGCTTAGTTTGAACTTTGAGTTTAATTCCTGGAAACTCTTTTGGAAGATTATCTCATTTGATCATGTCATTCTTTTAAACACAATAATACAAAACAAATAAATTCATTTACGTTTTTGCAAATCAGCAATTAACCCACCCGGTCGAACTGTTAACCTTATTGAAACAAATATACTTGGTTATTTATATTCACGTTTTTAGAGAAGACAAACGTTAACAACGTCACAAAATTATAACTTAATAAAGTATCAGTTATTATTAAAAACACAATTTAACTGAAACTGATTCATTCCATCGTATGAAAACGAGACAGTTGATAAAATCCCCGTTCCGATAATATTGTAATATAACTCACGCTGTTGTAATGACACAGACACAGTTTAATATTTTTGTCCATCTCGTGTAACAAGGTTTTTTACTTTAATTGTCTATTTGAATATGTCATTTTATTTCTGCGAACAAATAACAAAAAAAAAAACACACAAAAGTCAAGAAAACATTATATTCTGAGCAAAACAATTTTAAATGCAATTACAGCATATTCTATTTATTCTACTTGTTAAATTCAGAGATAGATTTTAACTAACGTGTGTATCTTTAACTGCTTTTAGAATAGCTCAAAATAATGATAGTTATATTCGATGTGAACTTTTATTTTTAGCGGGCTTAAAAAAGGTAATTATCAAGATCAATCAATCAATTGGGGTGATTTTTTTTTTATTTGTATTTACATTACTCATTATCTTTACTGATTGTAGATCTATACTTTTTTATGGAGCATGCTATATTTTGAGCGAAATCTCATTTTATTTATATATCATACAAAAATAACTATACTTTTGGAAGTAAAATAATTAACTTTACATATGTTAATCTGATAATCTAGTTTATATTCACAAAAACTCGGGTGTTGTTTTGGAACATTAATAAACCCGTACCGACTGACGTCAGTATGTGATGACTGTTCTGCGCGGAACACGAGCGGTGCACAGCACGTTAGGGGGCGCTATAACAGACAAATATCTTTTACCGCTAGATCAATTTTGGCTATACACAATCCGTGTCCATCATCCTGGTTACCAGAATTTAGTTTAGCAAATGCACCTGTTTATTCATTACTTCAATAACAAAAAGCTAGTCCCATGGAACTTTTCTATTTATTAGAATTCAATAGGTAATTATACAAAATTGTCTTTTGTCTCGATAAAAACCATTGAACCGTAATATATAAAGTAACTTAACTAATCGTATAAATCGTATAATCGTAATAACTAGAAATCGATTTAATATCAGCATAAAAATCGGCTATCATAAGATATAAGACTTATATATATATAAAGATATGTTGTTGATCTTAATAATAATATCTTTATTAAGAGTTACTAGCTGTAACAAGCTTCTAACCCCTGTGCAGAAAGTAATAATTATTATATTTATCTGGAACCACGATAGCATCAGTCTGATATTGTCGTCAAGTTAATAAGAAAGTATTTCAAGCAATTATCGTTTTAATTAAAAAAAAACACGCTATAGAAAACTTTTTAACTTACTTTTATATTATTTATTTAATTAGGCTTATAAAAGTATTTTTAATTCCTTATGATTGATAATTGTACTAAGAGTAAACTACCACCTGCTTGATTGCTACCTAGAATAATATTTTGTAATTTTTTGTAAAAGGCGCTACTTACATAATTCATTAATGTAACTTAATAGTAACAACATGTTAAATTCCCACTGCTGGGCTACGGCCTCCTCTTCCTTTTGAGGAGAAGGTTTGGAGCTTATTCTACCATAATGTAACTAAATCTACAATGTTACCTAATAGAAATTATTAAAGTTAGATTGTTCATTTATTAATATCATAGTTTACAAGAATATTTTAATTAACCCGTCATTTGGTAGTTCAATAACATCGATCAAAAAGTTGTGATAAGCCCTGGATAACGTCGTACCCAAATTTCTCCTTTACGAAATAATCACTTTAACGAGTTTCGGCTAAGGCGAAACAATATCTCGCTACCGATACTCATATCTTTGACTGTCTACTTACCGTGTATAGGGATTTTTATCTCTTGTACTTAAGCACGTTTTTAATATATTTAACCGTAACTGTCCTACTGGTGGGCTAAAGGCCTCCTCTCTCTTTTTTTTTGAGAAGGTTTGGAGCTTATTGTATTACTGCTCTGCTCCAATGCGGGTTGGTGGAATACACATGTGGCAGAATTTCAGTGAAATTAGACACATGCAGGTTTCCTCACGATGTTTTCCATTATCGTTAAGCACGAGATGAATTATAATCACAAATTAAGCACATGAAAATTTAGTGGTGCTTGCCCGGGTTTGAACCTACGATCATCGGTTCACTTTAATATATTTGTTTAAAAAATAATGGTATGACTTGTCTAATATGTGAATAAGGTAGTAATAAGGTAGCAAGCAATTTACTATATAATGCATTTATAAAATCTGGGGACCATCTATTTATATATGCCTTAAGGGGATCGAAAGTGTTCGCTCGCAAGTTTGGGAGGCCGCGTCTGACAAAACTTAAAACTGAAAATGGTGGGGTCGTTACCTCTAGGCCTGAGATTGTCGGAGAAGTAGAGAGGTTTTATGGGCACTTGTTCTCTTCAAGATCGGATAAACCTGTGGGAATCAGTATTGATGACCAGCGCGCCCCTCTTACGCGCCATTACTCCGAGGAGCTCCCGGTCGATGACCAAGGCGAGATTAGGGCGGCTCTAGAACAGCTTAAAAACAACAAAGCTCCGGGAGATGACGGAATCACAACTGAGTTGCTTAAGGCAGGCGGGACTCCGGTCCTGAAAGAGCTAGCAAGCCTCTTTAATTCCGTCATCCAACATGGCAAGACCCCGGAAACGTGGAGCGGGAGTGAGGTGGTACTGTTTTTCAAGAAAGGTGATAGAACCCTCTTCAAAAACTACAGACCAATCTCTCTCCTGAGTCACGTGTATAAACTGTTCTCAAGAGTCGTCACGAACCGTCTTGCCAGACGACTTGACGAGTTCCAGCCCCCAGAGTAAGCCGGCTTTCGATCAGGCTACAGCACCGTGGACCACATTCATACTGTTCGGCAGATTGTGCAGAAGACCGAAGAGTACAATCATCCGCTGTGTATGGCATTTGTGGACTACGAGAAAGCCTTCGATTCCATCGAAACCTGGGCAGTGCTCGACTCATTGCAGAGATGACATATCGACTGGAGATACATCGAGGTACTGAGATGTCTATACAACGCCGCTACAATGACTGTCCACATCTAGGACTGTAAGACGAAGGCGATCCAACTGCACTGGCGATCCGGTGAGACAGGGGGATGTAATATCTCCGAAACTGTTCACCAACGCGTTGGAAGACGTGTTCAAGACGCTGGATTGGACTGGATGTGGAGTCAATGTAAACGGTGAGTACATCTCACACCTTCGATTTGCCGATGATATCGTCATCATATCAGAGTCGCTGGAACAACTAACCAAAATGCTGCGTAGCCTTAGTGAATCTTCCCGGCGTGTCGGTCTCGGTATGAACTTGGACAAGACCAAGGTCATGTTCAATAGGCATGTTGTGCCGGGACCGATATACGTCGAAGAGAAACCTCTCGAAGTTGTTAGGGAATATACCTACCTAGAACAGGTTATACAAGTCGGTAGGAACAACTTCGAGAAGGAAGCCGATCGAAGAATTCGCTTGGGATGGGCAGCATTTGGCAACCTTTGTCAAGTCCTCACGTCATCCATACCGCAATGTTTGAAGACGAAAGTCTTCAATCAATGCGTCTTACGTGCCATGACATACGGTGCCGAAACGTGGACACTAACTGCGGGACTAGTCCACAAATTTAAAGTCGCTCAGTGTGCTATGGAGCGAGCTATGCTCGGAGTATCTTTGAAGGATAAGATCAGAAATGAGATTAAGATAAGATAAGATAAGATAAATATACTTTATTGTACACCGAAACAAAAAAATACAAGAAGTAACACAACAAAATTGAAAACACGGTACAAAAGGCGGTCTTATCGCTAAGAGCGATCTCTTCCAGACAACCTTTGGATAGAAATAAATATAGGTATTGTTAGGACATTGAATACTCTAAGAAAGGGGTTCGGAGGTGTACACCTTTTAGGTAAATCATATATACACAAACATAACATATCTACATAACATACATACATACGATTAATACATGTTATATATAACATATAAATACGTGTATAAACAAAATATTACATATGTTTTATAAATAAATTCAAATACATAAAAATACATACTTATATATAAAGTATTATTATATTTCATAAATAAAATTACAACGATTTACAATGACAAATAATAGTGTTTTAGAAGCCTCTTAAAAGCAGCAACGGATTGTGCACGTCTTATATTTATGGGCAAGGAGTTCCACAAGCGTACTGCTTGGACAGAGAAGGATTTAGTAAAAAAGGAAGAAGTATGGGAAGGAGTTTTAAGAGTAAGGTTTTGTTCGGAGCGAAGACTGCGGAAATGGGAATCACTAAGGAATTGGAAGGACTGTTTTAGATAAATAGGGGCATTGGGGTTGAATAGTATACAGTAGAGAAGAGAGAGAATGTGTGTATTCCTGCGAAGGCGGATCGGGAGCCACTCGAGCTTTTTGCGAAAATCGGAAATGTGATCATACTTGCGAAGCCCAAATATGAACCTGATGCAAAGATTTTGAATGCGCTCAAGTTTGTTCAATTGATCTTCTCTAAGATCAAGATAACAGCAATCTGCATAATCAAGAATTGGTAAAAGGATAGATTGTGCTAACGCAATTTTGGTGGGAATCGGTAAAAGGTTACGTAATCTACGTAGGGAACCAACGGCAACAAACATTTTTCTGCTTACCTCACTCATTTTTGGATTCCAAGAAAGGGTTTTATCGAATATTATACCCAGATTTTTAATTTTATCAGTGTAGGGGATTATGGCATTGTCAAATAAAATAGGGGATAAAAGAGAAAAATCTATTCGTGAGATTAATATTGGACTGCCAATAATAATAGATTGACACTTAAGTGGATTTATTTTGAGACCGAATGAATTGCTCCAACTTAAGATCTTTTTTAAATCTGAGTTAATTGTCTGTATTGTCAGTGGTAAATCTATTAACTTAGAGTGACAGTAAATCTGAAAATCGTCGGCATACAGGTGGTAGAGAGAAGATATATTGTGAGTTATGGAATTAATAAAAATCGAAAATAGCAGAGGTGAAAGCACTCCGCCTTGAGGCACACCGGCACTTAAAATTGACCAATCAGAATAAGAGTCCTGAACTCGGATTCTTTGTCTGCGGCCATATAGATAACAACGAAACCAGTCAATTACAGTAGGAGATATATTAAGAGAACTTAAAATAGCCAGTAGTATGTCGAAATCAACAGTATTGAAGGCATTACTGAAATCCAGTAATGTCAAAACTGTAACTTCCTGGTTATCCATAGCTAATCTGATGTCATCGGTGATCTTAACTAAAGCAGTAGCCGTACTATGACAAGTTCGGAATCCCGACTGAAGTGGGTTAAATAGGTTATTTTTGGTTAGGAATAAATTAAGTTGTTGGTAAACAAGGCGCTCCAGGACTTTTGAGAGAAAAGGAAGTATGGATATAGGGCGGAAATCACTATAGGACGATGGATTAACTTTTTTCGGTAATGGGACAATTTGAGCGTCTTTCCAGGAGGAAGGATAATTACCAGTATTAATGGAATTATTAAGGATACATGTGATGACAGGAATAAGGTAATCAATGATAGGAATTATCATTTTACGGCTAATGCAGTCAGAGCCGACAGCATCAGAATTTATAGCTAAAATATTATTCTTAATATCACTTTCCGTTAATTGACTAAAACTAAAAGATGGGAATGCTGGAGTGGATGAAGCAGAAAGATTATTTATTGTTTTTGATTTGACAGTGCCATCGATAGCAACTGCTGACGCGAAATGATTATTGAGCTGATTAAGATCGACATTATTAAAGTTTGTATCCGACTGAGCTTTCCCAACTCCAAGAGATTTCAGAAATTTCCAAACTTTAGCTAAATTTTTGAAAAGAAAAATTTAGCTAAAGCCAAATATAAATCTAATCCGTCTGACACAAATAAAGAAAAATATATAAAGTATCGAAATCGTTGCAACAGGCTGTGTAGAGACACACATCGACGGCATATTCACAGAGCTGTAGTTGAGGAGGGCGATACCTCTAAAGTTTGGAAATTTCTGAAATCTCTTGGAGTTGGGAAAGCTCAGTCGGATACAAACTTTAATAATGTCGATCTTAATCATTAGATTATCCGGAAAAGAATCGGAGTCACCGACATAGCTTGCAAAATTAGTAGGCTAAAGTGGCAGTGGGCTGGTCACGTATGTCGTAGGACCGATGGCCGTTGGAGCAGACGAGTCTTAGAGTGGAGACCGCGGATCGGCAAACGCAGCGTAGGGCGCCCTCCAGCCAGGTGGACCGATGACCTTAAGATGGTGGCGGGCACCGACTGGATGCGGAAGGCGGAGGACAGGGAGCTTTGGCGCACCTTGGGAGAGGCCTATGTTCAGCAGTGGACAAGGATTGGCTGTTGATACTGCTTAATACTTACCTTATCCGATGACGTTACCTTGTTCTTGCCAATATTTTGTGTTTACTTATTGAATAAAAAGACTATTTCACCTTCAAGGAGTTCATAAAGTTTTATGCCAAAGTGGGCAGATATGGTACATGTTCAATGGACTCAATGTAAGATATATCAAGGGTTTAACGAAGTATTGGTTTATATATAGATGTTTTTACGTTCATAGCCGAGAATAATCCTAAAATTGCTGATGCTCAATATTTTTCCAGCCTGTGACAGCATAATTCAATGCAATATTTTTTTAAATTTTATACAAAAACTTTTGATAATATTGTCAAAATAAAGTTCACATCTGACTATACCAAATCATAGCGTGCGACTTATGAAAGAGACAGAAATTATCACTTTCGTAGATCGTACGTATATTATACGTATATTTTTTCTTTCTCTTTCACTTGATAAAATCGGTGGCAGATACAGTATTTCCCATGGTGTGTGATACGGCATACGAAGGGTCAAGTTTCAGTTCCAAGGTCAAGTTCAGGTTCAAGGTCAAAATTAATTTATTATAAAATTAAAATAATATTAGTGTAGCGTTCCCTTAAAGAAAACTAGCCTGATTCGTGATTTAGGTGTTCTCCTAGACTCGAAACTATTATTAAATCATCACATAGACTTTATAACTAATAAGGCCTATAAACTACTAGGTTTTGGTCTCCGGTAACATAGATTCCCCTGAGTTGCACTCGCGTATTCTTTTTAATGTACCTAACAAGCGAACTCGTAATACATATTCGAATATATTATACGTTCCTCTATCCAATACGCGTTACGCTGTAAACTCTACACTTTCACGCGTTTTCTCACTATATAATAAAAGACAATTAAGGTCAATTAAAGCATTTATATAATATATTCTTAGCGCTCAAAATTCCATTTACCAATCACACTCACACAAACACACATACACTGAAATACTTAACATATACAATCATTCATACACACACAAATAACAGCGTAACTGCATTGTACTGTCTTGTTTTAACTCATTATTATTTTGTTACTTTTACATTTTATTTTTCAAAATTGTGTGTTGCTACTTCTGTTAACTGTTATTAGGTTTGCATATTTCAATGGAAAACAGTAACTGGCTTTATTTTTTTTGTTGTTTTCCTTTATTAAATAAATAAATAAATTACTTCCTTTTACATTCACATCCATGTAGTAAAAACTTGTACTGTATATTTTATAATTCAAAATGCGTTGTCACAGTATCATTATTTTTTTCAGATAAAACCAAGTCAAAATTAGCATCGATTAAAAGCCTACATTCAGATCAAAATGAATCATCCGAACAACGTAACAGAGAATGTCGTACCTGTATTTGGATGTTCGCTGGCTGGATGTGAAAACAATGGATACGTATCGATGAATGGATCTGGTTTCAATTATACGGAACAAATTCGTTTCTTTTGCAATTTAGACAAACAACCGGAAGATTATTTATCGACATTGATTTTCCAAACTTTCGTTTTCGTAATTTACGGTATTATTTTTCTATTAGCACTCGTAGGTAATGGATTAGTCTGTTTTGTGGTACAATCGTCACCGCGCATGAAGACAGTGACGAACTTTTTTATAGTGAATTTGGCAATAAGCGATATATTACTAACTTTATTCTGTGTACCATTTTCTTTTGTGTCAACGCTCATCTTACGTTACTGGCCATTCGGCGAATTAATGTGCAAATTAGTGAATTATTTCCAAGCGGTATCAGTGTTGGTTAGTGCATACACACACTTAACTATATCAGTTGATCGATATTTTGTAATAACCCGACCTTTGAAGCCAAGAATGGAGAAAACGGTAGCTAAATTAGTGATATGTATAGTTTGGTGTGGGGCTTTAGCGACGGCTGCACCTTTATTAATAGTATGTCAACTGGAGAAACCTTCCGAATGGCATCAAGTTTGCGATCTGTAAGTATAACAGCAACATTTTAAATTTATAAATAAAATTCCACAACGAAAGCGAGCGCGGAACGAGGATTTATTTCTGAGGGAGGCTCCAGTGGGTGTAAAGCTTTCGTTAATAACAGAAACCTACAAAAATAAATTTTCAATTGAATATTCAAATAATTTTTATTAATAACAATTTTATTTTTGCTCGTTAAAATTTTTATGATTTCGGGGTTCTTGATTATTATATGCAACTGGCTGTGGTCGTATTAAGCTAAATTACAGAAAGTATACAAAATTTCAATTACTTCTAAAAGTTAAAAAATAAGCAGTCAGCAAACAAGCAACAGATAGATGTGAAAACTTGAAACTATTAAATATATTTGTCCAATTTGCGATGTGCAAATATTGGCACTCTAAGTATAGTAATTCTAACCATTTTTATTATACAAGTAGCTTTTTTCATCAAAATTAAATTTAAATAAATAATAGTTAAAATATCCTAATATTATCTGTATATACAGTTAGTATTTACATAAAGGAGGATGCAAATTTTGGTCCCCCACCAATAGTTAAATTTAATATATCGTTAGATTACAAGTTTTAAATCTCAGTCCTTTCAGAGTTATGCTTCATTAAATAAGGCAGATTAAGTAATAGCCAAATAATGCTTTTTTCGCGCAGGTAATCCGCATTGGTCTTTAACACGTGTTAACAAGTAATGACACATACGCGTCGTCTTTCATTTTTTTTATTATTCACCATATTTTTGGACTCCATTAATAGTTTTTCTAAGTGTCCAAAAGATAAAGATGTGTCACTTGTTTGGTACCTAGGGTTTGCCAAGCATGAGGGATTTGTAGGACCAGCCTTATTGTTAATGAGGTCATAGCAAACGCACAGTAGGAATAAAAATGTGTGATTTTTTTATGAACAAATACATTACTAAATAAATAAAAGCAACCTAAAAAGCTCCTTGTGACTCTGTTGATAACGGTACATGCTACGAGAATTAATTCATTACATTGGGGAAAAAAATTGCTTTGACTATTATTAAACTGACGTGTTTAGTATTAGTAATGCATAACTCTCAACGGACTAAGATTTTGAACTTAGCGCTATAGTAACTTTTATTTTATTAACATTAGCATATTGGTGGCGCGTAGCCACGAGTCTATTCCCTACGATAAACTAGCGCAACAAGCCTAAAGAAGTTTTCACTTCAAAAAAGGTAAAGATACTTGTTATGGATCAACAAGCTTAGAAAGAATTCCGAAGACATTTTATAACTTAAACCAACCAAATTTGATGATATATTTTTATTATTCATATTTAGTTGTATTATTATTTCAATTGGAGTAACACATTTAAAATTAGTCGTTCTCGAAGCTTGAAGCCAGCTTAGCTTGCATTTAAGGGCCGAACGCTGGAATTCATTTATGCAACCCGGCAACCAATCTACATGCTACGTGTAAACTTGTGTTATTCCTCTCATTGTATTTGATCTGCAATAACGATTCATTCTTTCGAGAGATCTTGATTGTAAATAATTGCATGTCGTCGCACTTAGTCAGCTATAAATTGTCAGTTACAGTGTCAATTTAAGATATTTTAGAATTTATTCTACATGGGTTGTAAATAATATGTTTATGATAAGAAAATTTTATGATAAAAATTTCAAGTAAAGTAAATAAAGTATTTTTTTCAATAATGCTTGAATAACACGTTATATACACTTTTTCATATGACGGTAATAAGTCGTTGAAGGGTAATAAAATTCAACTTGATACGAGGGTTCAATGTGACTGTAATAAATGCCATTATAAACACCACCCATATAAATGATGCATGCAAACCGGGAAGATTCGTTACTTAGTGTAACATCTAGACATCTATTAACAGACATTGTGTACTGTAGTGACGATAAAGTCAATCATTATAAATTATAATCACGTATCATGATTGTTCACTGATAGATTTCTGGAATTAGGCTCCAATGGGGGATTAATTTAAAATTGTAGATGAAATTCAATAAATTAAGTATTCTTAATTTCTGAAAATAAGATTAGTGTAACAGTAACAAATAATATAATACAAAATATCTAAATAACAATAATATTTGCTATGTTTAGAAACTGTCTCGCTGCTGGGCAGGATCGGTTAGGAAATGTAGTCTACAAAACAAAACCGGCAATGGATAATTTTTTTTTTTTTTTTTATATTTGCCGGGTGGGCAAATGACTCTACTCCACCTGATGTTAAGTGGTAGTAGAGTCCAAACGCGAGGACGGCCAGTATAGTCTGGAAGAAGATTCTGCACTAGCCGCCCTCGCCTTGCCGGCCCGCAAGATGCCTCTTCACAGCGAGCGACGTATTGCCACGATAGGGATGGGCAAAGTGTGGAGGCGTGTTTCCCCCGGCATTGGTTCAGCCGCCGTCTCCACTGGACCAACACCCATCGCGGCAATGCTCGCTCGGGCACTGGCTGTACGCTGGCTGACCTCGAAACGCGGCTGCAAGCCACTTCACGAGATTTTCACCATGCGTACGGTGGTAACAAGCCAGGCGGATGTTTATGATCCTACCACCAGATGATATCCCTTAGTCGCCTCTTACGACACCCATGGGAAAGGGGCAGTGAAATGTATTCTTTCTCCGTCACTGCAATTTGTCAGTGATAAATTATTAAACCTAGGCAAATTGAAAATAGAAAACCTAATTATCTGACTACGACATATATGTTCTCATTTGAGTATCATATTTATATGAAACATATATTTTTAGAGATTTTTTATTGAATTAGCTGTAAATATAAAACTTGTAAAATAAACTGAAAAATAAATATAGTTATTATTCTGCAAATATTATATACATTGTACATGTGTGTTTGTGTGCGAGAGAGAATATTTCAACAGATAAGACCTCTATAATATAAATTTCATTAGGATCTTTCATATGGAAATATTATACGTAATGTAAGTAAAGATGTACATATGTTAACCTGATTGAAATTATATGAACTATATACATATTTGGAAAAATCAAAATACAATTTAATTTTCGTATTTATACGTAATATAATAATACTTCCAGAGACTTTTAACTCGTTAAGGTGTGCTTTCGTTGTGTTATTTATGTTTCCATAATAGGAAATCAGGCAGTGCGAACGACTTGGTAATATCGTTTTAGTGCCATTTGAAACGCTCACGGTTGCCTTCTGAACGGCTTACATTTACATTAGATGCTCACTGTTAACGTTCGTTGTCGGTAAGGATCTGCGGCCTTATAGCCAATAGACCAACGAGGCACTTGGCCACTCCTGTCAGGTCACATGTATACAAAGTCTCAGTTTATGTATTTATTTTTATTTCTTACTTTTTTAAATATTTATGTAATAACAATAGTACCAACAATAGATTTTATATAAAGGTACATTTGTTATCTTATAATGAAGTGTAATTTTTTGATTGATATTTAGAGCCGATTTCATGAAATTATGCAAAATATATAAATATATTTTTTAATTTTAGGTATATTTGCAGCGACAAATGGACTTATCCTGGACAGAGTGTACAATACACTTACGCATTACTGATTCTCCAATTCGCACTGCCGCTAACAGTACTCATTTGTTCGTACGGTCGTATTGCTTATAAAGTGTGGGGCGAGCGGCCGCCTGGCGAGGCGGAAAGTGTGAGGGATATGCGAATGCAACACTCTAAGCGAAAGGTAAGCGTTTCAATAAATAAACAGTACAGATTAAAGAAATTACCATAATCATGTGATTTAGTTTACGCGTATTATAAACTTTCTTGATAAAGATCTCTGTTATGTTAGGTCAGGTCGAAATGGTCTAAGTAACCTTTACATTTTTATTAAACGTATGATTCCACACAGCAGTCACCGTTAAGCTTATAAGACCTAGACAATATTATATACGTACTATAACTTTGTTACTGATACATTAACTAATTTAAATTATAATTTATATACTTTATTTAAAGTTGAGAATAATTTTCAGAATTTAAAATGTTTAAATAAAAGTATAAAAATAATTATACGAATACTTTGCATTCATAATTCGCTTATATCCAATGAAGCTAGTTTTAAAGTTGCCCAAACGCGTCTAATGTTGCTTCCTCGTTTCTGATACGCACCGCCAAGGTCTGGAATACCCTCCCGACCTCCGTTTTCCCCACCACCTACAATATGGGTACCTTCAAGTTCCGAGTGAATAGGCACCTTCTAGGCAAGCGCGCTCCATCTTAGACTGTATCTCACTTTCCATCAGGTGTGATACAGTCAAGCGCTAGCCTATACATTTAAAAAAAAAAAATGTGAACTCAGTGTAAAGAAAAAAATAATAATACCCGGGACTATAAACGTGTGGAAAGCGAACAAGTTAAGACTAATAACTAATTAACATTATTGAGTGCCGTATATAAATATACTAAAGATACCCACGAGGGTGGTAATATAATTAATAAAGAATATTTGTTGAAAATCAACATTACCTTTTTTAATACGTAATCCAAATTTTCATTGTTTTATTGATCTTATAATTTTTTTTCTTGAAAATAGGCGGATTAGCAAATTGGCCATCTAATGGTGTGCGATGGTTTTGGTTTGAAAGTTGTTTGTGTGATTGCTCTCGTTAGTCTTAATGCAGTATATATACATAGCATATTATATAAATTACATATACATATATATTATTTTTCAAATGCGTTCCAATACTTAATTGTTTTCATATCGTCATAGTGGGTACGAAAAAACTTGGTATTCATAAAATTTGATTCATGTGCAGTGCAGATTTGTAAATTTGAGATGGTCCGTCCCAACCTTGGTCGGGTTAAATAATTATTAGATTTTTTACGATAATAATGAGTTTTATAGGAACAAAATTGATAACTTGGGTTACATTACAATTAACAGATATTATAAATAAATAAATAAAATATAGCCAATGTTACTAACTGATAATGTAGCGTGATGTAGCTTTTGACAAGTGAAAGGAATTTTAAAATAGGTAAAGTAAATTTGGAGTTTATCCATTACAAAGAAACATCAAAAAAACAAATCTTTTCTCTTATATTAGCATTGTATAGGTACGGCAAAAGTTTACGTCACACATGATGTCTATAATCAAAAAAATATATCTTACACTCTTTTTTTCAGATGGTCAAAATGATGATAACCGTTGTGATCGTATTCACGGTGTGTTGGCTACCGCTTAATATTTTTGTGGTAAGTTACATTATTTTTTTTCAATTGTGACAACTAAAAATGTTGTTTATGAGGTAATAAGTGAAACAAACATAAGTATTATTATGACAAAAAAAGAGAAATCAATGTTAAACTGAATACCTGCTAAACAACGTGTATAATTAAAGGCCGTTAAGTAAGGAACTAAATTAAAAATAATGATTTTAATTCATGATCGCTTCTTACTGTAGTAAAATTATTTCAGTTATTTTCAGAATACTATTGATATCTTCAGATTATAAAACAAAAGACAGGTTGAACGCATGGAACAGTAATACAAAAAAGAATACAAAATCAAAAGCGGATAGTACAACTCCCATAGCACGAAACAATGCGCCTTTTAATTTGTCTGTAAATGTCACTGTTAATACGTCGAAAACGCTGTCATTTTAATTATTAATCATGCCATCCTGTGAGTTCAAATTCATTCTCATTCATGTGTAATTTCCAGTCCTGTTTGAAATTAATTTCAATTTTTTTATTAGTTACTGATGAATTGGAACACCAAACGTGATCAGAGCTTAACGAATAGCGCATGTGTTGTCAGGTTTTATTAATATAGTTTTCCTCGGAAATAGCTAAATAACCTAAATCAGAACAAACATCAATTATAAACGAAAAGGATTAAATCTACTTTGTATGGCTCGACATGAACGAATATTATATTATTAGTAAGAATCCGAAAATTATATTGTATTGTCTGATTTAATTTTTTTAATTTCACTAAATGGTTAGTTAAAATAAATATATGCTAGTTATTATGAATATGGTCTTCCAAGCAATTTGTTCTCTTCTCCAAAACCATTGTTTTCGTATAAAATATCTTTATTAAAAAAGCGAGATGATTTGTGATTATAACGCGTGAATCTTAATAGATGATCGCACCACTGAATTTTTAATGTGTTAAATATGTGTTTATAATTCATCTCGTACTTGACGGTGAAGGAAAACATCGTGAAGAAACCTGCATGTGCCTAATTTCACTTAAATTCTGCCACACGTTTTCCATCCGGTGGTGTAAACGTAAAGACGTAATGATTAGTGGTCTATGTTTTTAATTCGAAAACCGTGTAAATAGCATCACGTGCAACACAAAAACACTCAAACATCAAACATAACGCGCCAAAGTGCATTAACAAACGATAAACTAAGTGAAAACTGAACTATTAAAACCTTTCGAGAGATAAACATCAAAGGACATTTAAGGTTAGCTGTCATTACTACGTTGAGTCAACTGTCAAGACAATACAAGTTGACTGTACCAGTGCAGTGTTACCATATAAAATATCTCAAGCTAGTACCAACCTAACAACCTTATAGCTGCGTTCACACAATTACGTTCCGCGTTAAGCAAAACATTTTGTATGGAAATGGATAGCCTACAAAAATTATTCGAGCAAGTAAAACTTGAAATGTCAAAACAAACAAAGGAAATTGTAGCACAGTTAGACGAAATGTTAGTACCATTAACACGAGAAATTCAAGAATTGAGATTGGAAAATGAAACATTGAAAGAAAAAATATACTATCTTGAAAAACATAAAAGAGTTAACAATATCATTTTATACGGACTACATGAAAGCGAAAATTCAATTAAAACCCTTATTCAACTTGTTAAGAAGAAATTTAAAGATGACTTGAATATTTTAGTGGAAGACAGAGACATTAATACGATATACAGAATCGGTAAAAGAGACAAGCAAAAAGAAAAAGGGAGGCCAATACTCATATCATTTGTCAACAACTGGAAAAAAAGCGAAATTATGAAGAACAAAAACAAATTAAATAACAATGTCTATGCTTCTGAAGATTATCCGAAGGATGTGCTTAATAGGAGAAGGGAACTACTACCAAAACTTGAAGAGGAGAGGAAGAAAGGTAACTATGCAACAATAAATTATGATAGGCTTATCGTCAAAGACGGCAAATCAGGAAACGTGAAACGCAAAAGAGACTCCCCCGCCTCGCCAAGCATATCTGAACAACCCCGTAAACAACAAACAACAAAAGCAAACAGACGCAATGCATTCGATTTGATGAGGAACAGAAGCAACTCCCTTCCTACTGGTAATCACCCATCCGAACCAGAAGCATAGGATAAAATCATCAGCCGCCGGAACAGTAAAACTACCAAATAAAATTAGTAAAAAAACATTCCCCAAGCCGACTGGTCCTCGTGGGGAATTAGACCACTACCCTCCATTAATTGCAAAAGATACATGCAAAGCATCAACTCTAAAAGTGTGCACATTTAATGTAAGATCCTTATTATCAACAGAAAGATACCTTGAACTAAACTATGCCTTAAAAAACGTCAACTGCGATATCTTAGGACTCTCAGAAGTCAGAAGATTGGGATGTAATATAGAAGAGCACCAAAATTATATTTTTTGCTACATTGGTCAAACGAAAGGTCTGCACGGAGTAGGATTTCTTATTAAGAAAAAATATAAGAAAAATATTACTAACTTCATAGGAATTTCGGAAAGAGTAGCATTTTTACGACTAAAATTTGAAAATTTTACTTTATCAATAATCCAAGCATACGCACCTACCGAAACAGCATCAGAAGATAAAATTGAACAATTCTACAATGAAATGGAATCAGCGCATGAACTATCTAATGACCAAGTCATAGTAATGGGAGATTTCAACGCGAAAATAGGTTGCTCAAAAGCAAATGAATATCCCATCATATGTCATCATGGTTTTGGAGAACGAAACGCAAGAGGTAACCGCCTTATTAACTACGCTTTCGAACATAAACTATCTATAATGAATACATTTTTTAAGAAAAAACAAAATCACAGATGGACTTGGATGTCACCTGACCAAAAAACAAAGAATGAAATCGATTATATAATGACAAACAATCCCAAGCTAGTACTAAACGTGGAGACAATAAGTAATATACCTTTTCCCTCTGATCACAGACTAGTGAGAGCAACGGTACTACAAAAACATCCACCAAAGAGCAGAAGGAACTACACAACACCACCTAAGATACTGAAGTCAAAAGCAGAAATAGAAAGTTACAAAACATGCCTAAAAACAAAACTAGGAAACAATAAAATGGACTCAGATGATACTCAAATATACTACGATTTCCTAGAAAAAAGCATAGCAGAAAGTCTGAAGCTGAAAAATAAAACTCAAGCAGAAGGACATAAAATATTCAGTAGAAGTACAATTGAATTAATTAATAGACGCACCGAGTTAATACACAACAAACACAAAACAAAAGACATGAAAATTGAACTTACTAGAATATACAAAGAAACCAGCAGATCTATCAAGAAGGACTACAGTAACCATAGACATGAAGTTATCACAAGAAATATAAAAAAATTTAGAAGTACAAAAAGAGCCTTCAAGGAGCTCTCTTTTTTTTTTTTTTTAATCTTTATTTTAGAGGGGTTTGGTCACCGAGTGATCATGCCACCCCTATAGGAATAACTAAACATAGTAAACCCAGCTTACAAAATCAACCTTATACATAACAAAATTTAAATAATTCTATGTCTTAATCCAGCTTGTACTACTTTATACAACATTCTAGCCTGATCCGAGACAGGGTAGGCCAGTATGCTATTAAAAGCTCCTATGTCTAATAAGTTAATATTAAATCTTATTACTAAAATATTTCTTTCTGCTTCGTTTCGGACACATTCGGCTAAAATATGGTATACATCCTCATTCTTATCGCATTCTGCGCAAGCAGATGACACCGCCTTACCAATTAAAGAGGCAAAACTATTCAGTGGAATATGTCCGGAGCGAAGTCGCAAGGCTGTTACAATCTCAGACCTACTCATATTGGCACCGATAAACCAAGGTTTGCGACTTAAGTTTGGCTGTATTGTTTTGTACCATATGCCTTTTGTCGCAGCTCTCTCGTCAAAGTATTCTTTCCACTGTCTGCGACAATTTTGTTTAAGAACACTTAAAACCTCTGTATAGTTCAAAAGGCAAGCAAAAGGAACACCATCAGAAGAGGCTTCTTTCGCCAAGCTATCAACTATTTCATTGCCTTCTATACCAATATGAGAAGGTATCCATTGTAAAGTCACTATCTTATTACATGATATATATTTGTATATATTTTTTAAAATCTCATAGGCAATAGGTAATCCCCTATAACTAGGACTAGTACATCGTAATAAATGTTGAAGAGCGCTTTTTGAATCCGTTAAAATTACAATATTATTTAAATCAATGCAGCTAATATATGACAAAGCTTCTGTTATAGCAATCAGCTCAGCATGCATAATAGAAATATTACAATTTATTTGAAGTTTCAGAGAACTTTTATCCTGTGGATCAAAAAACGCTACTCCAATTTCATTTTTATCTTTTGACCCATCAGTAAACAAACAATAGTAATTGGGATATAATCTACGAATTGCTGTATTACAGACTGTTTTAAGGTTGTGTAAGTGATATGTTATTTTTGACTTGTTAATAACATCTAATTTAGGGCGTATAGCTTTTGAAAAATCCACGTTGCCAATCCATGTATCAAAACTAAACATATCTAATTCTTTACTACATTGAATGGGGCTAGGATTAAGAAGATTATGGACCTGAATTAATAACGATAATTAAAAAATAATTTTCTTTTTAGCCCAGTATGGTTTGTGACTTAGCGTTTTAAGTTCATCAATTAATCCAATAATTTCATTGTTTTCAAATGACCTGCACTTTAGCCAAAATTTTCCTCCTAGATAGTATCTTCGAAAGGTCAATGGTTCAAGACAGAGTTCCGATTCCATGACATGTATAGCTGTACTCTTTATAAAACCCCCAATAATTCGCATATAGCAATTTTGAACAACATCTATTTTCCTTAAATGTGTGTTTGCGCTATTATCATATAGAAAGCATGCATAATCCAACTTGCTACGAATTAGTGAAAGATAAAGCCGTCTTAAGTGGGTAGGATGAATTCCTCATCTCGACCCTGCTAATACTTTAAAGACATTAATATATTTTAAACATTTTTCTTTAAGTTCGTTTAAGTGTTTAGACCATCTCAAAGATCGATCTAACCATAAGCCTAAATATTTATATGTGCCCACTATAGGTATGAATGTATGTAATGATATTCCATTAATCTTTAAGTCTATGTTATCTTGTTTACTGCCAGATTTAAAAATTACAACTTTACTTTTATTAGCTGAAATATTTAAACCTATGTTGTTTAAAAGTCTGGATACCAAATTTAATGCAGCTTGTAATGTTTCACTACCTCGTTGTGCATTATCACAGATTGAGTATAAGACGAAGTCATCAGCGTACTGCGAAGTAAATATATTATTTACGAGCTTGCATATCTGTGAAGTAGCCACATTAAATAGCAATGGTGAAAGAGGATCACCTTGAGCTAAGCCTCGGCCTGATCTTCTACAAATGTTATAATTATCGACTTGAATTTTTAAATATCTTTCTCTTAGGAAACTTTCTAAGTATGAGCATATTTTAGAACCAACTCCTAACTTATCCATAGTTTGTAATAGACAGTTAACATCAACATTATTATAGGCGTTGTCAATATCAATAAAGCAACATAATGTGCTGCATCTGTTCGAAAGGCTTGATTGTATTCTTGAAACTAAAGTGGTAAGGTTATGTAGTGTAGAATGACATTTTCGAAATCCCGTAACATTTTTGGGTAACACATTATTTCTTTCAATAAACCATTCTAATCTATTGAGTAGAATGCTATGAAAAAGCTTACATAAACATGACATCATGGAAATCGGTCTACAGGACGAAATGTCTTGTGGATCACGCCCCTGTTTTGGGATTGGTAATATAATAATGTCTCGCCATTGACGTGGTACAAAAGAGTTTGAAAGAAATTTATTGAACATATCTGTTAATACCAGTTTCCCATTCTGAGGCAAATGTTTTATCATTGAGTAGGATATGTTATCACATCCTGGAGAGGTATCCTTCGTTTTGATACACTTTTCAACTTCTACTAGTGTAATGAGTGACTCTAAATTCGTATTTGTTGATGTAAAAGTTTGTTTATTAGGGATTGTAAAGTCAGGTGCTAAGTTTTGTAATATTTCATTAGCTTTTCCTTCATCAATATATTTCCTTTTGGGTTTGTAGCCTTTTAACCATTGCATTTTTTGCCACACTTCGCCCAGTGTCAGAGACTCGTCAACAGATGAGCACATGCTCTGCCACGAATGTGAACGAGCATTACGCATCATGCGTTGTGATAAACGAATCTTTTCCTGTAGCTTAGTTAGATTATCCGGTATAGAATTACGCCGGAATTGTGCGAGCGCTAAACGTCGTTCTGCTACAGACTTGGAAAGGTTTTGATTCCAATAAGGCTTCGGTGCAAACTTACTACATGGATTATTGCATGTTATGATGTAAGGAATATAGACGTCGCCTGCCAGATACATGATATCTATAAAACTATCGTATAGGTGTTGCAAATCATTAGACACATTAAAATCTAAGAATAACTTTTCTAATAGTTCTGTGTAAGATTTCCAATCAGCTTTTTTGAAGTTTCTATGGGCTTTATTTTCTAAATTCGAATTAAAATAAGTAGAAATTTTTATAATGCAATGATCGCTGCCTAAAGTTTCGTTTAAGACCTTCCAGTCAAATTTAAGTGCTATATCCAAGGATACTAATGATATATCTGGAGAGGACTGTCGCAACGTACTATTTACCAATTGAATTCGCGTAAAATCACCTTTATTTAGTATTATAAAATTTTTGTCTAATAAAGCATTTATGATTTGGTTTCCCCTAGTATCGCTTCTATTTGACCAATTTGTGTGATGCCCGTTGAAATCACCCAGTAATAGCGACTTTTTATTAAAACTAGAGAAAAGATATTCCCAATCATCTTGACTGGTGTGAGCAGACGGAGGACAATAAAGAGAGATTATATTTTCGATATCGCTGCAATTGTACAATTTAACTACCAAAACTTCTATAGCTGAATTACGATGCTGAAACTCGAATAGTTGGGATTTTATTGACTTATGTGTTAATACGGCAACCCCTCCATATGAATCTGTCCTGTCATTTCTATAAATATTATAATCTGTTATTTTTATATTGCTATTAGGTTCTAGCCATGTTTCACATAGTACTGCAACGTGGATTTTTTCTTGAAGCAAGATATTTTCTAACGCAATTAACTTAGACCTTAAACTCTGACAATTCCATTGAATTAAATTAAGTTTTATAATATTTTTTTTATACTTATCCATCATCATTGACATTCAAATACTCGATAAAAGCTCTGAGGATTGGCCAATCTTTCAAATTATCCACTACTGACAATATAAACCACTCAATGCAACATTTAATAATACCAATAACTTTCGCTTTAATCGTAACTCTCATAAATATTATTTCCTTCACCCTCCTTAATAATTGTGCCACATCAAAGTCTCTTTTTTCTTCATTTAGTTTAGGTTCATTCTCTTCTTCTGTAGTACTACATTGTATATAATCAGTACCTTTGCGTGGTCTCGTATAATTTGTATTCTTGGTCTGTTTATCTTTACCTCTGCTTTTCTTTTTGGTGACATCAGAATAAGAAACAGTGTTTCGAGCTTCATATGATACCTCACATGTATTCGTCGCCGCCGTATTTAAAGCGGGAAATTCCTCGTCAATAATAATTTCCTCTTGTTGTCTGTCCTTTTCTTGGATTGGTACGTCAGGCTGTACATACATCTCAAGAGCTTTACGATATGTGCAGTTAAACTCAGCCATTAAGTCCCTTAGTTTTTTTTCTTTTAAGAATACAGGGCACATTTTTTTAGATAAAGCCATATGCTTTCCTGAACAATTAATGCATTTAAATTCTACCGCCTCACAATTCGCGTGATTTTTACCGCATTTAGGGCACACTATTTTCGAAGAAGGACATTTTTTGATTGTGTGACCATACTTCCAACAACGGGAACACTGTGAGACGGGGAATTTATAACTCTCAACTTTTATTCTCATATCATCAACATTTATATAAGCCGGAAGAAAAGAGCCCTTGAAACACAAACGCACAGTTTCACTTGGTATCCAACCATATTCATTTAAATTCCGCCGATTGAGACGGGTCACGGCAACTAATTGAGCACTGTGAGGGCAAGTAATTTTATTTAAAATTTCATCATCGGTTATGTCTAAGTCGATATTCTTTATAACCCCGTATGAATAATTTTTTTCTAAAGCTTTTTGTATTCGCCAATTCATTTTTTTAAATTCTTGACAACTTTCCAATTTCTCCGCACTAACTTCACTATTTAAATCTACTCTGACTTTATAAGGGTTTAGGTATTTAACTCTGATTATATTAATAATATTGTGTTCTTTAAACATCTTCGCCAAGGAAAACTGTTTTGGCAATTTTTCGTTACACGTTATATACATTTCCACTTTATCATCTTCTTTTAGTCTTTTTTCTCTTTGCCCAACCGTGGACCAATCTCCTTCACTATCCTCTCTCATTCTCTTACTCAACCGATCATTTCCCTGCAGTTGTTCAAATTCCGCCATATCGGTATCACTTAATGATTCGCTTGACATTGTTATTACGCAGTAGTTAACGCGCCACACAGGTGGGTAGGCGGCGATCGAGGAGCGTAACTCGACCGCCGGTAAACAAAAGGCCGATCGTAAACAAGTAATTAGACACGACGTTCTCGTACGAGTGCCGCGACGAGACTCTTCAAGGAGCTCTCCACACACAAAACATGGATTCATAAGCTAGAACAAAACTCAGAGGCAACCAACTCAAGGAAAGATGTTCTAAAACACGCAACTAACTTCTATAAGGAACTATACCGGAAAAGAAATAAAAATGATATCGAGATAGAAGCCAACAATTCCAACGAAAATAATAACTCGTACATAGAACCAATCAAAGACATAGAAGTGTACGAACATATCAAGAGGTTAAAAGATGAGAAGAGTCCCGGTCCAGATGGAATATACAACGAAGTTCTCAAATCAGCTACACCCATTTTAATCGCGCATCTAACAAGATTATTTAACATGATAATGGATACTGAAACCGTACCAGAACAATGGCGCACATCTGACATAATTCTAATTTTTAAAAAAGGAAATCCCTCTGACGTAGGAAATTATAGACCCATAAGTCTACTTTCGAGCATGTACAAGCTGTTCTCATCTATACTTTTAACGAGAATAACAGGAACTATCGATAAAATGCAACCAACAGAGCAAGCTGGGTTTAGATCAGGCTTCAGCACAATGGACCACATACAGACGCTAGAACAAATAATAAAAAAACACCAAGAATTTAATAGACCCCTGTATGTGGCCTTCATAGACTACAGCAAAGCATTTGATAGCATTAGCCACTGCTCAATTTGGAATGCATTACAATGCTCAGATGTGCACCAAAAATACATCAACATCTTAAAAAATATCTATACAAATAGCACAAGTAGAATAAAACTAGAATTTAGAGGTGACGTAATAAAAATAGAAAGAGGTGTCAGACAGGGAGATCCTTTATCGCCGAAACTCTTTATTGCGGTACTCGAAACCATATTTCGAAAGTTAGACTGGTCAAACAAAGGGCTGCTAGTAAACGGAAAATATCTAAACCACCTAAGATTCGCTGATGACATAGCTATAATTGCCGAAACTCCAAGGGACATTGAAGAAATGATGAGGACACTGGATCATGAAAGCTCAAAAATTGGTTTAGAAATGAACTTAAATAAAACAAAGATAATGACTAACAGTTATGAGCGACCTATCATAATAAAAGGAGACTACATAGAATATGTCCAAGACTACATATATCTGGGTAAACAAGTATCATTTAACAAGACTAGCAACGAAGAAGAAATAACAAGGAGAATTAATGTTACATGGAAACAATTTTGGTTTCAGAAAGAAATTCTAAAAGGTCATTATGGATTGCATTTAAAAAAAATCGTATTTGATACTTGCCTCTTGCCATGCTTATTATATGGATGCGAAACATGGGTATTCACAAACAAAGCAAAGCAGAAAATCAAATCCACCCAAACAGCAATGGAAAGGAGTATGCTGAAAATCAGAAAAATACATAAAGTGAGGAACGAAACTATCAGACAAAAAACCAAAATCACCGATGCTCTGAAACATGCACTCACACTTAAGTGGAAGTGGGCTGGACATATCTCACGATATACTGACAAAAGATGGACTATTGAGACCACAAGATGGAACGGCCCTGAGGTAAAGAGAAATGTTGGTAGACCAAGAAAACGGTGGGCTGATGATATCACCAATGTCACAGGGAACGACTGGCTAACAGTAAGCAAGGACAGAGAGACGTGGAAAAAACTGGAGGAGGCCTTTACCCAAAAAGGGGTCCATATTTCACACAATGGAGACTAACCTTTTTTTTTTTTTTTTTTTTTTTTTTTTTTTTTTTTTTTTTTTTTCGGGGAGGGAAGGCATTTACGCCTGCCGCCCGGTCTGGGGACCGGGACGGGTATGTGGGACTCACGGGGCAGAAGGCACCGTCCTACCCACTAAAACCTCCCCGGAGTTCCGCCTCTCCGCAAGGCGGCGGGGTCACGGGAACGCTGTGGCTTACAACCGCAACCCCGCCAGCGGTCGTCGCTATTCGAGCGACCAGCCTAGAGAGCGCGCCATGATGTTAGGGCGCGCCTCCCTCCTCTCTGCCTCCGTCCCGTACCGTGACGGACTCCCCCGAGTCCGCCACTGGAGGCTGGGCGTCAGGGCTCGACGCACCGCGGCGGATCAAGATTTTACTGGCTCCGCCGCCGACCACACCTTAGCTCTGCGGCAGCGTCCGGCCTGCGAAGGCACGTCGCCGCCGACCCGGTCTCCTCCTTCGTTGCGGGAGCGAGTCCACGTCATCCTCCCGCTCCCGCTCCGCCGCCTCCTTTTGCGACATGACGCATGTGCTGAACCGGGACACTGCCGCCCAGATCTCTTCGCTTCCGGCCATCTTTTCGACGAGGGCCGGAAGCGACAGATCCCCTCCTACAGCCGTGGATAGGACTGCGCGAGGCTCCGCCCAAGCCGGGCACTCTGCGCGCGTGTGTTCGGCCGTATCCACGGCTCCTCCGCCACAATGGTGGCAAACCGCCGAAGGCTCCCTTTCGACCACCTCACACAGGTACCGGCCAAAGCAACCGTGGTCGGTCAAAAGCTGTGTGAGATGAAACGTGGGTGGGCCGTGCTTGCGCTAATGGAGACTAACCTTTTTTTTTTTTTTTTTGTTGTCGAGGAGGAAAGGCATTTACGCCTACCGCCCGGTCCGCGACCGGGACGGTTATGTGGGACTCACGGGGCAGAAGGCCACCGTCCTACCCACTAAAACCTCCCCGTTTCCGTCTCACCGCAGGCGGCGGGGTTACGGGAACGCGTTAGCTCACCACCGCGACCCCGCCAGCGGCCGTCGCTATGGTTTAGCGACCCACCAGGTGTTTTTTATTGAGGTTGTCTCCTCTTGGCCCAGCCGGTGAAGGCCAGACCCTCGGTCCCACCGCAGGCTGACGCCTGGATGGGGAAACGAGTTTGAGAGGCGGTGACTTTTTAGGGTCTGTCCACCCAGCAACGACACCGAAACTGGGCCAACCCGCCTCTCCCTCCTCCTTCTACTCTACTCCTGTCTCCGGCTGCCCCAAAGGACACCGGAGACCAACTCCTCCTCCCTCCGGCAGTCCAAAGGACCCCGGAGTCCACCTACTTGCCACGAAGCCGCTCGCTAGTCCACTCTGCTGCAACAGAGAAGTACCAGGAGCGGCCCGTGACACTTCCGCCGCGTCAGTCTCAGCCGCGGTCGACAAGCATTCCGGAAAAACGTCGGATTGCTGGTCGACCCCGTTGCCCAGGGTGCACCACGTGGAGGTGACTGACATGCACCCCTAATGGAGACTAACCTTTTTTTTTTTTTTTTTTTTTTTTGTTTTCGGGGAGGAAAGGCATTTACGCCTGCCGCCCGGTCGGGGGACCGGGACGGGTATGTGGGACTCACGGGGCAGAAGGCCCCGTCCTACCCACTAAAACCTCCCCGGAATTCCGCCTCTCCGCAAGGCGGCGGGGTCACGGGAACGCTGTGGCTTACAACCGCAACCCCGCCAGCGGTCGTCGCTATTCGAGCGACCCACCTAGAGAGCGCGCCGTGGTGTTAGGGCGCGCCTCCCTCCTCTCTGCCTCCGTCCCGTACCGTGACGGACTCCCCCGAGCCCGCCACTGGAGGCTGGGCGTCAGGGCTCGACGCCCCGCGGCGGATCAAGATTTTACTGGCTCCGCCGCCGACCACACCTCAGCTCTGCGGCAGCGTCCGGCCTGCGAAGGCACGTCGCCGCCGACCCGGTCTCCTCCTACGTTGCGGGAGCGAGTCCACGTCGTCCTCCCGCTCCCGCTCCGCCGCCTCCTTTTGCGACATTACGCATGCGCTGAACCGGGACACTGCCGCCCAGATCTCTTCGCTTCCGGCCATCTTTTCGACGAGGGCCGGAAGCGACAGATCCCCTCCTACAGCCGTGGATAGGACTGCGCGAGGCTCCGCCCAAGCCGGGCACTCTGCGCGCGTGTGTTCGGCCGTATCCACGGCTCCTCCGCCACAATGGTGGCAAACCGCCGAAGGCTCCCTTTCGACCACCTCACACAGGTACCGGCCAAAGCAACCGTGGCCGGTCAAAAGCTGTGTGAGGTGAAACGTGGGTGGGCCGTGCTTGCGCTCGACCCACTCCCTCAACACCGGCCGAATGGCCGCAGCGAGGTCTCGGCTAGCCCCCCCCGGAACACCTAGTCGCTCCGCCCATTCGGCGAAGAGTCTTTCTCGGGCCTCCGCCCGCCACTGTCGAACCTCACGTGGGTGAGGCCGGTTTTCGTCCTCCGCTTTCGCCGCCTTGATCCGCCAATAGACCCTCGAGTTAGCCTCGGCCTCGAGGTCCCATGGCGGACTTCCGGCGAGCAGGCACGCCGCGGTGTGGGACACCGTGCGGTACGCTCGAGCCGCCCTGAGCGCCATCGCTCGCTGCGGACGTCGCAGCGACGCGACGTTACGAGCGCTCAGAGCGTCCGCCCATATCGGCGCCCCGTAGAGCGCCATCGAGCGCACGACGCCGGTGTACAGGCGCCTGCAGGAGCCTCCTGGCCCACCCACGTTCGGGAGGATCCTCCCTAGCACTCCGGCTGCAGCCACCAACTTTGGGGCCAAGCGCCGGAAGTGCTCTTCGAACTTCCACCTGCCGTCGAGGACGAGTCCCAGGTACTTCATCGTCGACCCGACGGTGATGGAAGTTCCCCCCACCGTGATGGACGCCCCCGGTGGTGGCGCGTTCCGAGGCCCGTGAAAAACGAGGGCCTCGGATTTGTGTAGGGCCACCTCTAGGCCCAGCGCGCGGATGCGGTGGACCACGTGCGCGACCCCAGCCGTCGCGCGATAGGCCGCCTCCCGGTAGGTGCTGCCGCGGGCCGACACGAGAGTGTCGTCAGCGTAGCACGTGACGCTGACCCCCCGCAACGTGGCCCCGCGCAGCACCCAGTCGTAGCCGATGCTCCACAGGAGCGGTCCTAGTACCGACCCCTGCGGAACACCGCACGACAGCGTCTTCCGGCTCCAGCCCTCCCGCGTCGGGTAGGCTACCGCTCGGCCAGCGAAGTAATCGGCCACTGTTCGCCTCAGGTAGCCCGGCACGTTGTGGTACCGCAGGGCCTCCATCACGGTCGCCCAGGGCAGGGTGTTGAAGGCATTCGAAATGTCCAGCGAGACTGCCAACACCACCCCACCCCGAGACACCTCCTCCTCGGCCAGGGCCCTCACCCTGGCGATCGCGTCGAGCGTCGAGCGGCCGGGGCGAAACCCGTACTGCCGCTCGTCCAGTCCCGGCTCCATGCTGCCGACGAGACGGGCAGCGAGCACCCGCTCGAAGAGCTTGCTCACCTCGTCGAGCAGCACGATCGGGCGGTAGGCCGACGGCTGATCGGGCGGACGCCCGTCCTTGCGGATCAGGACGAGCGTGCCCGTTTTCCACCGCTGCGGGAACTTGCCCTGAGCCAGGCATGCGGTAAAGAGGCGCCGCATGCTCTCGCCCAGCTCCTCCGACGCGATCTTCAGGGCTCGACCGGGGATTCCGTCCGGCCCAGGGGCTGTCTTTTTCGACCCTTGTCTGATGACAGCCGCCTGTAGTTCCGCCTCGGTGATGGGAATCACCGGACCCTCTTCCTCGTCGAGCCCGCTCGCCGGCACCATGGTCGGTGGCACGAACTCTCCCCGCTCGGGGAAGAGCGTGTCCACCACCCTCGCCAGGAGCTGCGGCTGGAGACTGCTGGTCAGCGGAGGAGCCCAGGGTCGGAGCTTTTGTCTCACGACCCGATAAGGCCTCCCCCACGGATCGCTGTTGAGCGTCTCCAGCCACTCCTCCCACGCCGCCTCTTTGGCCTGCACTATAGCCTTTTGTAGGCCCTGGCAGGCGGACCTGTATGCGGTGTAGAAGACGTCCTCCGCGTCGTGATCCCGGACTCTTCGTCTCCTACACCGAACGTAACGGCGCCGTGCCGCCACGCACGCCTTGCGCAGCCAACGGAGCTCCGGACGCCACCAGTACACCCGCCGACGTGGCAGGTGCAGTTTCGCCCTCGGCATCGCCGCGTCACAGACGCGTGACAGGGCATCTCCCATCCGGTCCGCCCCCTCATCGATCCGAAGGACCGGGTCGGAACCGGCCCCCCAGGCTTCGACGATGGCCGCCTCCTTCGCCAACTGACCGTCGAGGCGACCCAGACGCCAACGCGGACCTTCCGTTCTCCCAACAGCGGGTCGGACGTCCAGAAGAACCGACGTAGAGACATCGAACCGAATATATCGATGGTCCGACAGAGTCTCCACGCCGGTCTCCACCCTCCAATTTTGAGCACGGCGGGCCAGGGCGTTGGACGCGAACGTGACGTCGACGATCGATTCGCCCTGCTGCCGCACGCACGTGCTCTCCGACCCGCTGTTGAGGACCGCCAGCCCCAGCGAGACCGCCCACTCCTCCAGCACCTCACCCCGGGCATTAGTCACGGGAGAACCCCAAGCCGTCGATTTGGCGTTGAAGTCCCCCGCGACCAAAACAGGTGCGGGCGCTGTTTGCCCGATCAGAGCCCCGACCTCCACCAGCAACTGCTCAAACTCGGCGAGACTCCGACTGGGCGAGGCGTAGACGGCGACGACCTTTATACCGCCGACGACGGCCAGCACGCACCCCCTGCCCCTGGCCACACCCTCGATGGCTGGAGCGCCAGCGACCGCAGGGGCGACGACGGCCACGACCCGTTCGTGGTCGGAGACCCAGTCGTCCCGCGAGGGAACGAAGTAGGGCTCCGATACCACCGCCACATTGATCTGCCACTCTGCCATGCTTTGGACTAGGAGGTCCTGAGCCCTGGCAGAGTGGTTGATATTGGCCTGGAGACAGCGCAGGGCCATCACTGCGCGGTCTCCATCGGCTCCGCCTCGGTGCGCGACGACGCGGCTACCGGGCCTTTCGTCGTCGCTTTTCCGTCTTTCTGCTTCTTCTTCGGGGGTGCAGCGCCCTTCCCTCCCTGGCACGACTTGCTGCAGGCGGCGTGGGCAGCTGGCTTGCCGGCCGCCGTGCAGACCACGCAGCTCGCCTCGGTTGCGGAGCAATCTCGAGCCCTGTGACCGGGCTGACCGCAGCGGAAGCACAGACGGCTTCGGTCGACGCCCCGGTCACATTTCGCACCCATGTGCCCCCGCTCGAGGCACCTGAAGCAGTGCAAGGGTCTGGGGTCGAGCAGCACCACTCGTGCCGACACCCACCCGACCCTTATGCGGCCTGCCTCGACGACCTTCTTCGCGGCCGTTATCGGGCAGCTCAGCCAGAGCGAGCCAGAGCCACTCGAGCCCCGAGCGATGACTCCGGACTTTATCGCTCCGACCGAGCACTCTCCCTGTTCCGCGACCGCCGCCGCGGCTTCCTCCGCCGTCACAGAGTCGTCCAGGTCTAAAAGCCTCAACTCCACGCACTTCGTGGGTCGATGGACCTGGACGATCTCCGGGCTCAATACCTCGCGGAGCTTGTCCGCCAGGGCATCCGCCGCCTTCTCGGCCTCGTTGGTGCCCGGCGGCACCTCGAGCATCCTCGCGCCCGTGGCCGCGGTCCGGAACCGCACCGACGTTAAGCCGACCTCCCTCAGGCTGATCCGGCTCTTGGCCAGGGCCAGAGCCTTTTCATAGCTCCACCCTTTTTCCTCGGCACCGGGTTTCAGCGTTATCGTTAACGCTGCGGTGCGAGGGGGGCGGAGTTTCCTCGTAGCCGGGGCCTTCTTGGGGGCCCCGGAGGAAGTCGGCTTCGCCGCCGCCGGCTTGGCGCTCGGCTTCTCGGTCTTCTTAGGTTTCGGCTTCGACTTTCTTCCGACCACGGCGCTCCAGGTGGTCGGAGTGGCGGCCGGCTCCGCGGACGGCTGAGGAGCCTCCCTTCTGGCTGCCGCCTCTTGAGCAGCCATACTGTTCTTCGGCCGTTTCGGGGTTTTCGGGGGTGCACGAGGGGCGGCAGGAGCCTCCGCTGCCTGCGCAGTCCTACGGTCAGCGGCCAGTGGAGGCCGCAGCCGAGGCTCCGGAAGGAGGCGGCCCTCGATTCCTTCGAGGCGAGCGTTCAGCATCGTGCTGAACTGCTCGCGGTTCGCCCGCAGCGCCTCCTCCATTATGTGCTGGAGGTTCGCCTCCGTCGCCGCCGCTGGCTGCTTGCGCATTTCCGCGACTTCCCGGCGCAACTCAGCCAATTGGCCGGAAAGTTGCGCGTTAGCCGCCTCCAAACGCGCCACCTCCTCCGTCACTGTGAGGGCCCTTAGATCCGCCACCGCACCTTTGATGGTGTCGGCGGCAGTCTTCAGGGCCCGAACGAACGTGCCCTTCAGGTTGCCCGACTTATCGGCAACCTGCAGGACCACGTCGAGCGCCTCCTGCACCGCCGCGTCCAGTGCGGCAGACGTCTGCGGTACGTCCTCGGTCCCGCCACCGGGTTGGCGCTTCCGAACACGGGCCGCCCTCTCTTCAGTGGCCACCTTGGCCGCCGCACTGTACGCGGCCAGTGCATCTTCCGCCTCGAAGCTCCGCTCTTTGGCCTTAGCGGCCTTCAGCTCCTCCCGGGAGCGCCCGAGGCCGACATACTGGCCCGTCGTGGGCGGTCGGCCACGCCCCCTTTTTGGGGAAGGCTTAAGCCATTTGGCGACGGCCGACTCAGAGTTTCCGCTTTGCGCGTCGCTCTCGGAGCCCGAGCAGCTCTCCCCAGGACGGGGCCGCTTCTCCAATTTCCGCCGTAGTCCGGCAGATACTTTTGACGAGACCGTCACCATGCTGGTGACCGACGAGTCCGACTCTGAGAGCCGTTCCAGCCGGACCACCAGCTCCTTTTTCGCGCCGAGGTCGTTGGTTTTAGCGCGCGCCATCGGGGCGCCCGCCTCCACCGCCATTTCGTCAGTTTCCCCTTGATCGCCTGTAGTCGGTATGGTATTTTTATTTATATTCTTTTTCATATTTGTTCCCACGAGTATGGGGGAAATAAACAGTCCACCAAGGCAGTGCCCCCTGTACCTTGGTAACCCTATATACACCGTGAGGTCGGGTGGTATCACGGGATCTAATACTAATGTTTTTTATTGAGGTTGTCTCCTCTTGGCCCGGCCGGTTAAGGCAAGACCCTCGGTCCCACCACGGGCTGCGAGACGTGTCCACAACACCCGGATGGGGAAACGAGTTTGAGAGGCGGTGACTTTTTACGGTCTGTCCACCCAGCATCGATACCGACACTGAGCGAACCCGCCTCTCCCACCTCTTTTCTCCGGCAGCCCAAAAAGACCCCGGAGACCTGACAACTAATGTCGCCGAAACGATCGCGAGACCTCAGAGTCGGGAGGCCCGCCCATAAAATAAATAAAAGAAAACAAAACAAAGCAAGACAAAATAAAAAGAGAGCAAAATAAAACGATAACAACATTAGACAATAAACCAAAAGAAGCAAAAACCAAAAGAAGGAAAGAAAAGGAAAAGAAAAGAAAAGAAAACAAAAGGAAGAAAGCTACGAAGACACTTTCTTCTTCCCACCTATTACTTGCCACGAAGCCGCTCCACAGTCCACTCTGCTGATCAGAGAAGTACCCGGAACGGCCCGTGGCACTACCGTCGCGTCAGTCTCAGCCGCGGTCGACAGGCACTCCGAGAAAACGTCAGATTGCTTGTCGACCCCGTTGCCCAGGGTGCACCACGTGGAGGTGACTTACATGCACCCCTAATGGAGACTAACCTAACCTAACCTATTTTTTTTTTTTTTTTTTGTCGAGGAGGAAAGGCATTTACGCCTACCGCCCGGTCCACGACCGGGACGGTTATGTGGGACTCACGGGGCAGAAGGCCACCGTCCTACCCACTAAAACCTCCCCGTTTCCGTCTCACCGCAGGCGGCGGGGTTACGGGAACGCGTTAGCTCACCACCGCGACCCCGCCAGCGGCCGTCGCTATGGGTTAGCGACCCACCAGGTGTTTTTTATTGAGGTTGTCTCCTCTTGGCCCAGCCGGTGAAGGCCAGACCCTCGGTCCCACCGCAGGCTGACGCCTGGATGGGGAAACGAGTTTGAGAGGCGGTGACTTTTTAGGGTCTGTCCACCCAGCAACGACACCGAAACTGGGCGAACCCGCCTCTCCCCCCTCCTTCCACTCTACTCCTGTCTCCGGCTGCCCCAAAGGACACCGGAGACCAACTCCTCCTTCCTCCGGCAGTCCAAAGGACCCCGGAGTCCACCTACTTGCCACGGAGCCGCTCGCTAGTCCACTCTGCTGCAACAGAGAAGCACCAGGAGCGGCCCGTGACACTTCCGCCGCGTCAGTCTCAGCCGCGGTCGACAAGCATTCCGGAAAAAACGTCGGATTGCTGGTCGACCCCGTTGCCCAGGGTGCACCACGTGGAGGTGACTGACATGCACCCCAAGGCCTTTACGCCTATGTGGGACTCACGGGGCAGAAGGCCACCGTCCTACCCACTAAAACCTCCCCGTTTCCGTCTTTTTTTTTTTTTTTTTTATTTTTTTTTTATATTACCCGGGAGGGCAAATGACTCTACTCCACCTGATGTTAAGTGGTAGTAGAGTCCAAACGCGAGGGCGGCCAGTACAGTCGGGAAGAAGGTTCTGCACTAGCCGCCCTCGCCTTGCCGGCCCGCAAGATGCCTCTTCACGCCTCTCTCTCACCGCAGGCGGCGGGGTTACGGGAACGCGTTAGCTCACCACCGCGACCCCGCCAGCGGCCGTCGCTATGGGTTAGCGACCCACCGGGTGTTTTTTATTGAGGTTGTCTCCTCTTGGCCCAGCCGGTGAAGGCCAGACCCTCGGTCCCACCGCAGGCTGACGCCTGGATGGGGAAACGAGTTTGAGAGGCGGTGACTTTTGACGGTCTGTCCACCCAGCAACGACACCGAAACTGGGCGAACCCGCCTCTCCCTCCTCCTTCTACTCTACTCCTGTCTCCGGCTGCCCCAAAGGACACCGGAGACCAACTCCTCCTCCCTCCGGCAGTCGAAAGGACCCCGGAGTCCACCTACTTGCCACGAAGCCGCTCGCTAGTCCACTCTGCTGCAACAGAGAAGTACCAGGAGCGGCCCGTGACATTTCCGCCGCGTCAGTCTCAGCCGCGGTCGACAAGCATTCCGGAAAAAACGTCGGATTGCTGGTCGACCCCGTTGCCCAGGGTGCACCACGTGGAGGTGACTGACATGCACCCCAACCTAACCTAACCTTTTTTTTTTTTTTTTGTTGTCGAGGAGGAAAGGCATTTACGCCTACCGCCCGGTCCGCGACCGGGACGGTTATGTGGGACTCACGGGGCAGAAGGCCACCGTCCTACCCACTAAAACCTCCCCGTTTCCGTCTCACCGCAGGCGGCGGGGTTACGGGAACGCGTTAGCTCACCACCGCGACCCCGCCAGCGGCCGTCGCTATGGGTTAGCGACCCACCGGGTGTTTTTTATTGAGGTTGTCTCCTCTTGGCCCAGCCGGTGAAGGCCAGACCCTCGGTCCCACCGCAGGCTGACGCCTGGATGGGGAAACGAGTTTGAGAGGCGGTGACTTTTGACGGTCTGTCCACCCAGCAACGACACCGAAACTGGGCGAACCCGCCTCTCCCTCCTCCTTCTACTCTACTCCTGTCTCCGGCTGCCCCAAAGGACACCGGAGACCAACTCCTCCTCCCTCCGGCAGTCCAAAGGACCCCGGAGTCCACCTACTTGCCACGAAGCCGCTCGCTAGTCCACTCTGCTGCAACAGAGAAGCACCAGGAGCGGCCCGTGACACTTCCGCCGCGTCAGTCTCAGCCGCGGTCGACAAGCATTCCGGAAAAAACGTCGGATTGCTGGTCGACCCCGTTGCCCAGGGTGCACCACGTGGAGGTGACTGACATGCACCCCACCCCAACCTAACCTAACCTTTTTTTTTTTTTTTGTTGTCGAGGAGGAAAGGCATTTACGCCTACCGCCCGGTCCGCGACCGGGACGGTTATGTGGGACTCACGGGGCAGAAGGCCACCGTCCTACCCACTAAAACCTCCCCGTTTCCGTCTCACCGCAGGCGGCGGGGTTACGGGAACGCGTTAGCTCACCACCGCGACCCCGCCAGCGGCCGTCGCTATGGGTTAGCGACCCACCGGGTGTTTTTTATTGAGGTTGTCTCCTCTTGGCCCAGCCGGTGAAGGCCAGACCCTCGGTCCCACCGCAGGCTGACGCCTGGATGGGGAAACGAGTTTGAGAGGCGGTGACTTTTTACGGTCTGTCCACCCAGCAACGACACCGAAACTGGGCGAACCCGCCTCTCCCTCCTCCTTCTACTCTACTCCTGTCTCCGGCTGCCCCAAAGGACACCGGAGACCAACTCCTCCTCCCTCCGGCAGTCCAAAGGACCCCGGAGTCCACCTACTTGCCACGAAGCCGCTCGCTAGTCCACTCTGCTGCAACAGAGAAGTACCAGGAGCGGCCCGTGACACTTCCGCCGCGTCAGTCTCAGCCGCGGTCGACAAGCATTCCGGAAAAACCTAACCTAACCTTTTTTTTTTTTTTTTTTTTTTTTTTTTGTTTTTTTTTTTTTTTTTTGTTTTCGGGGAGGAAAGGCATTTACGCCTGCCGCCCGGTCGGGGGACCGGGACGGGTATGTGGGACTCACGGGGCAGAAGGCCCCGTCCTACCCACTAAAACCTCCCCGGAATTCCGCCTCTCCGCAAGGCGGCGAGGTCACGGGAACGCTGTCGCTTACAACCGCAACCCCGCCAGCGGTCGTCGCTATTCGAGCGACCCACCTAGAGAGCGCGCCATGATGTTAGGGCGCGCCTCCCTCCTCTCTGCCTCCGTCCCGTACCGTGACGGACTCCCCCGAGTCCGCCACTGGAGGCTGGGCGTCAGGGCTCGACGCCCCGCGGCGGATCAAGATTTTACTGGCTCCGCCGCCGACCACACCTTAGCTCTGCGGCAGCGTCCGGCCTGCGAAGGCACGTCGCCGCCGACCCGGTCTCCTCCTTCGTTGCGGGAGCGAGTCCACGTCATCCTCCCGCTCCCGCTCCGCTGCCTCCTTTTGCGACATGACGCATGTGCTGAACCGGGACACTGCCGCCCAGATCTCTTCGCTTCCGGCCATCTTTTCGACGAGGGCCGGAAGCGACAGATCCCCTCCTACAGCCGTGGATAGGACTGCGCGAGGCTCCGCCCAAGCCGGGCACTCTGCGCGCGTGTGTTCGGCCGTATCCACGGCTCCTCCGCCACAATGGTGGCAAACCGCCGAAGGCTCCCTTTCGACCACCTCACACAGGTACCGGCCAAAGCAACCGTGGCCGGTCAAAAGCTGTGTGAGGTGAAACGTGGGTGGGCCGTGCTTGCGCTCGACCCACTCCTTCAACACCGGCCGAATGGCCGCAGCGAGGTCTCGGCTAGCCCCCCCCGGAACACCTAGTCGCTCCGCCCATTCGGCGAAGAGTCTTTCTCGGGCCTCCGCCCGCCACTGTCGAACCTCACGTGGGTGAGGCCGGTTTTCGTCCTCCGCTTTCGCCGCCTTGATCCGCCAATAGACCCTCGAGTTAGCCTCGGCCTCGAGGTCCCATGGCGGACTTCCGGCGAGCAGGCACGCCGCGGTGTAGGACACCGTGCGGTACGCTCGAGCCGCCCTGACCGCCATCGCTCGCTGCGGACGTCGCAGCGACGCGACGTTACGAGCGCTCAGAGCGTCCGCCCATATCGGCGCCCCGTAGAGCGCCATCGAGCGCACGACGCCGGTGTACAGGCGCCTGCAGGAGCCTCCTGGCCCACCCACGTTCGGGAGGATCCTCCCTAGCACTCCGGCTGCAGCCACCAACTTTGGGGCCAAGCGCCGGAAGTGCTCTTCGAACTTCCACCTGCCGTCGAGGACGAGTCCCAGGTACTTCATCGTCGACCCGACGGTGATGGAAGTTCCCCCCACCGTGATGGACGCCCCCGGTGGCGGCGCGTTCCGAGACCCGTGAAAAACGAGGGCCTCGGATTTGTGTAGGGCCACCTCTAGGCCCAGCGCGCGGATGCGGTGGACCACGTGCGCGACCCCAGCCGTCGCGCGATAGGCCGCCTCCCGGTAGGTGCTGCCGCGGGCCGACACGAGAGTGTCGTCAGCGTAGCACGTGACGCTGACCCCCCGCAACGTGGCCCCGCGCAGCACCCAGTCGTAGCCGATGCTCCACAGGAGCGGTCCTAGTACCGACCCCTGCGGGACACCGCACGACAGCGTCTTCCGGCTCCAGCCCTCCCGCGTCGGGTAGGCTACCGCTCGGCCAGCGAAGTAATCCTTTTTTTTTTTTTTTTTTTTTTTTTTTTTTTTTTTTTTTTTTTTTCGAGGAGGAAAGGCATTTACGCCTACCGCCCGGTCCACGACCGGGACGGTTATGTGGGACTCACGGGGCAGAAGGCCACCGTCCTACCCACTAAAACCTCCCCGTTTCCGTCTCACCGCAGGCGGCGGGGTTACGGGAACGCGTTAGCTCACCACCGCGACCCCGCCAGCGGCCGTCGCTATGGGTTAGCGACCCACCAGGTGTTTTTATTGAGGTTGTCTCCTCTTGGCCCAGCCGGTGAAGGCCAGACCCTCGGTCCCACCGCAGGCTGACGCCTGGATGGGGAAACGAGTTTGAGAGGCGGTGACTTTTTAGGGTCTGTCCACCCAGCAACGACACCGAAACTGGGCGAACCCGCCTCTCTCCCCTCCTTCCACTCTACTCCTGTCTCCGGCTGCCCCAAAGGACACCGGAGACCAACTCCTCCTCCCTCCGGCAGTCCAAAGGACCCCGGAGTCCACCTACTTGCCACGGAGCCGCTCGCTAGTCCACTCTGCTGCAACAGAGAAGCACCAGGAGCGGCCCGTGACACTTCCGCCGCGTCAGTCTCAGCCGCGGTCGACAAGCATTCCGGAAAAAACGTCGGATTGCTGGTCGACCCCGTTGCCCAGGGTGCACCACGTGGAGGTGACTGACATGCACCCCAACCTAACCTAACCTAACCTAACCTAACCTTTTTTTTTTTTTTTTTTTTTTTTTTTTTTTTGTTGTCGAGGAGGAAAGGCATTTACGCCTACCGCCCGGTCCGCGACCGGGACGGTTATGTGGGACTCACGAGGCAGAAGGCCACCGTCCTACCCACTAAAACCTCCCCGTTTCCGTCTCACCGCAGGCGGCGGGGTTACGGGAACGCGTTAGCTCACCACCGCGACCCCGCCAGCGGCCGTCGCTATGGGTTAGCGACCCACCGGGTGTTTTTTATTGAGGTTGTCTCCTCTTGGCCCAGCCGGTGAAGGCCAGACCCTCGGTCCCACCGCAGGCTGACGCCTGGATGGGGAAACGAGTTTGAGAGGCGGTGACTTTTTACGGTCTGTCCACCCAGCAACGACACCGAAACTGGGCGAACCCGCCTCTCCCTCCTCCTTCTACTCTACTCCTGTCTCCGGCTGCCCCAAAGGACACCGGAGACCAACTCCTCCTCCCTCCGGCAGTCCAAAGGACCCCGGAGTCCACCTACTTGCCACGAAGCCGCTCGCTAGTCCACTCTGCTGCAACAGAGAAGTACCAGGAGCGGCCCGTGACACTTCCGCCGCGTCAGTCTCAGCCGCGGTCGACAAGCATTCCGGAAAAAACGTCGGATTGCTGGTCGACCCCGTTGCCCAGGGTGCACCACGTGGAGGTGACTGACATGCACCCCAACCTAACCTAACCTTTTTTTTTTTTTTTTTTTTGTTGTCGA
Organism: Nymphalis urticae; assembly: GCA_905147175.2. Classification (NCBI taxonomy): domain Eukaryota; kingdom Metazoa; phylum Arthropoda; class Insecta; order Lepidoptera; family Nymphalidae; genus Nymphalis; species Nymphalis urticae. The sequence continues at coordinate 10,521,394 of LR989983.1, forward strand.
GGAGGAAAGGCATTTACGCCTACCGCCCGGTCCGCGACCGGGACGGTTATGTGGGACTCACGGGGCAGAAGGCCACCGTCCTACCCACTAAAACCTCCCCGTTTCCGTCTCACCGCAGGCGGCGGGGTTACGGGAACGCGTTAGCTCACCACCGCGACCCCGCCAGCGGCCGTCGCTATGGGTTAGCGACCCACCGGGTGTTTTTTATTGAGGTTGTCTCCTCTTGGCCCAACCGGTGAAGGCCAGGCCCTCGGTCCCACCGCAGGCTGACGCCTGGATGGGGAAACGAGTTTGAGAGGCGGTGACTTTTTACGGTCTGTCCACCCAGCAACGACACAGAAACTGGGCGAACCCGCCTCTCCCTCCTCCTTCTACTCTACTCCTGTCTCCGGCTGCCCCAAAGGACACCGGAGACCAACTCCTCCTCGCTCCGGCGGCCCAAAGGACCCCGGAGTCCACCTACTTGCCACGAAGCCGCTCGCTAGTCCACTCTGCTGCGACAGAGAAGTACCAGGAGCGGCCCGTGACACTTCCGCCGCGTCAGTCTCAGCCGCGGTCGACAAGCATTCCGGAAAAAACGTCGGATTGCTGTTCGACCCCGTTGCCCAGGGTGCACCACGTGGAGGTGACCGACATGCACCCCAACCTTTTTTTTTTTTTTTTTTTTTTTTTTTTTTTTTTTTTTTTTTTCGAGGAGGAAAGGCATTTACGCCTACCGCCCGGTCCGCGACCGGGACGGTTATGTGGGACTCACGGGGCAGAAGGCCACCGTCCTACCCACTAAAACCTCCCCGTTTCCGTCTCACCGCAGGCGGCGGGGTTACGGGAACGCGTTAGCTCACCACCGCGACCCCGCCAGCGGCCGTCGCTATGGGTTAGCGACCCACCGGGTGTTTTTTATTGAGGTTGTCTCCTCTTGGCCCAACCGGTGAAGGTCAGACCCTCGGTCCCACCGCAGGCTGACGCCTGGATGGGGAAACGAGTTTGAGAGGCGGTGACTTTTTAGGGTCTGTCCACCCAGCAACGACACCGAAACTGGGCGAACCCGCCTCTCCCTCCTCCTTCTACTCTACTCCTGTCTCCGGCTGCCCCAAAGGACACCGGAGACCAACTCCTCCTCCCTCCGGCAGTCCAAAGGACCCCGGAGTCCACCTACTTGCCACGAAGCCGCTCGCTAGTCCACTCTGCTGCAACAGAGAAGTACCAGGAGCGGCCCGTGACACTTCCGCCGCGTCAGTCTCAGCCGCGGTCGACAAGCATTCCGGAAAAACGTCGGATTGCTGGTCGACCCCGTTGCCCAGGGTGCACCACGTGGAGGACATGCACCCCAACCTAACCTAACCTAACCTAACCTAACCTAACCTAACCTAACCTAACCTAACCACACTAACAATAAATTAAGAAAACCTACTAACAAACTACTAATTTCATTTGAAATGTTATATTGAAATATGGAATAAATGGCTTTATTATTATTATTATTATTTATATGTATCTTTTTTTTTTTTCTTTTTTTTTTTTTTTTTTTTTTTTTTTTTTTTTCCTTTTAACAGAGGTAATTTAACTATCACGCGGGCCATGATCAAGCGTGATAGGTTTGTTTAATATTAAATTGACAATGGTGATGTGAGGAACTTTCGAGTAAGACGTGTAGTGTTCAGTATGACTGCTTTTTGTAAAAGTGCGAGAGTGGACTTGGACATTTGGAGAATATTGAGATTAGTCTTGAGTGTTTTTGGGATAACGCCTGTAGTGGAGAGAATGATCGGTAAAATTTTCACTGTGTTTATTGACCATTGTTTTTTAATTTCAATAGCCAATTCTATATATTTTATTACTTTTTCATTGTGTGTACTGAGTAGGTTGTGTGTGTTACATACTGCAATATCGACTATATAAACTATTTTGTTGTTTTTGTCTACCACTGTTATATCCGGTCTATTATAATGTATGGTTTGGTCGGTGATGATCGTTCTATCCCAGTAGATTTTATAATAATTATTTTCTAGGACTTTACAGGGTTGGTATTTGTAGTAAGCTACTTTTTTTTGTTATGAATTTATATTGATGGGCTAAGTTTCGGTGAATTATTGCTGCTATTTGGTCATGCCTGTGCTTATAATCAGTTTGGACGATTGACTTGCAAGCACCGGTTATGTGTTGAATCGTTTCTGAACTGCTTTGGCAACGTCTACATAAATCAGTCGGTAAATTAGCTGTGCGAATAATATGCTTCTGATAGTTTCGGGTGTCTATTACTTGATCCTGTATAGCTATCATAAAAGCCTCTGTCTCAGGAAATAACTCACCATGCCGCAGCCACTCGTTCGACGCTTCCATGTCGACATGTGCTTGGCTCAAGTCGGCTCGATGTCTTCCATGCAATGACTTTTGTGACCACATACTAATTTTTTGTTCTTTACTAATTATTTGTTCGCTTAGTTGTTTATTTCTATCATGTAGGTTAAGTGGAGTGTTTTTTTTTATCAATTTCAGTGATGTATTTATGGATTGGAGTACTTTCTGCCTTATCATGAAAGAACTTTCTCAGCTTAGCTATGAGACTATTGTGCAAATTATGTATATCAATGAAACCTCTTCCTCCTTCACCGCGTGGTAGTGTGAGTCTCTGTGTACAACTTTTGGGGTGATGTTTCCTGTGTGTGGTCATATGTGTGTTTATTATTCGCTGTAGTTTTTGTAGATCAGTTTTAGACCAATTTATAATTCCAAAGGAATATGTGAGTAATGGTATTGCATAGGTATTAATTGCTTTTGTACTGTTACGTGAATTTAAATGTGTTTTTAATATTTGATTTAACCTTATTTTAAACTTCTGTATCAATTCTTTTTTTATTTGTTTGTGTTTTATTTGCTTAGACTGGTGAAATCCTAAATACTTATAAGTGCTCATTTCATCCATTGCTTCCATTTGTTCTCCCGTTTCTAACATATATGTGTAAAGAAAGAAAATGATTTCTTTCTTTAATCTGCATACGCGCGCGCACCGTTAGTTCGAGAGTTAGCCGCGGCGCGTCGCGTCAAGCTGGCTGTCATTCTCAAAGAAGAATTTGCATGAGTTGGCGTTTTTTGATTAATAAAGTTAATTAATAAAAAATAAGTTGTAATAAGTTTAATTAGTACAATCGAGAGGTGATAACAATAAACTTTTATTGTCGTTTCTTTGTTTACAGGTAAGACTGTGCTATTTTTGTAAAGTTTATTATGATTGTGTACTACTACCTACTCGATAAATAAAATTTTGCATTCTTTGTTTACAGAGCAACAAAATTGAAGTTTTATTTCTCCTCTTGCAATAGAAATTAGTAATTGTCTTATAAAACGACAATACTTGTTTAGAATGGCACCTAGATTGCAGTTTGCATTTAGATATGAGGCATCACAAACCGAAAGTAAGACGAGTGTGATCGCCATAACCTCAATTACAACAGAGGACAACAAAAAGTACATACTGCCAGACGCTGATACATATGCGAGTCGCCACACAGCACTAACTAAGACAGAAACCTATAAAAGAGTGAAAAAAAGTTTAAATCAAAGAGGTCAAGAGAGAACAATATGGATTACTTGCACCGACGAAATGGTAAAAATTTATTTGGATGAAGATAATAATTTAATGTTTAATGACTTATATCTAAAAGAAATAAAAGAAACGGACGTCATTGCATCCACGCAGAAAAATGACGGTCAGCTAAATCTAAAAAATATATCAGAAAGATTTATGATTGAGAAATTTGTATGTAAATTCTCGAATGCAAAACAATGGATAGAAACATTTGAGAATGAATGCAATAGATTTGATATTAAGAAAGATACAACGAAGATAGAAATATTAAGATTATTCCTAGACAAATCATGTGCAGACTGGCATTCAGCAACATTGAAAACTTTGAAAATAGAAGCTGGATGGTCCGAGTGGAAAGGTAAATTTTTAGATTCATTTGCTGATAGAGGATGGAATACGGGAATGTATGCTATATTTTACAAATATAAAGAAGGCTCACTAATGGAATATGCCATAAGAAAAGAAAAGCTATTATTAGATATGGACGAGAATATTGGTGAGAAAAGCCTGGTGACACTTATAGCAGCTGGTTTACCTGAATCTATTAGAAACAGAATTGATCCAGAAAAGTGTGAAAACTCAACGAGATTACTTCATGAAATAAGTAAGTGTGAAAGTTTGGTAATTAATAAAAGCTTTATAAAAAAGAGAGAAGAGAAAGAGTATAGTAAGAAATACATTGGAGGGAAAAAGCCATGCAAAATTTGTCAGGACTTAAATAAAGGTACTCGGTACCACCCAGAACAGTCATGTTGGTTTAAAAAAGAAGGAAAAGAGATCAAAATGATTGGAAGCAATTCTGTATTAGAAGTAAATCTAAGTGAAGAGAAAAAAAACGAGTAATCACACCATTGATTAAAATAAATATGTTATTAGGAGACAAAATACAAGTGAACGGAACATATGATTCGGGTTCCCAAGTCTCTCTAATAAACAAAAGATTAGTTCGAATACAAAATAATTCAGAAGATACAAATAGGATATTAATAAAAACGGTCAATGGTGTGACGTACACAAAAGGACTAATAAATGTAAAAATAAAAATTTTTGATATAGAAGAATGTGTTGATGTTTTCATTATAGACAAGGTTGATTTTGAAGATTTCATTATAGGACTAGATATGATAAAAAAATTCAGATTAACTCAAGATGAAGACCTAAATATATTGCAAAAGACAAAGATGGAGATAGATACCATGAAGAAATTGGAAGAGATAGAAACAACTAAAATCAACTTTAATGAGCATGTGAATAAAAATGAATTCGTGACAAACCTACAGCTCTTGGAAAACAGCAAAAAGATTCAAATACAAAGTTTAATAGATAAATATAATACTGTATTTGCCAGAGACAAATATGATGTAGGGACAGTAAAAAAATATGAAGCTCGGATAGACTTACTGGTGGACAAATACTGCTGCAAAAGGCCGTACCGTTGCACAATAGAAGACAAAATAGAAATAGAAAAGCAAGTAGCAAATTTACTAAAAAATAACTTAATTGAAGAATCTTATAGCCCCTTTGCAGCGCCAGTTACTCTGGCATTTAAGAGAGATGAAAATACAAAATCAAGACTCTGTATTGATTTTCGTGAACTGAACAAGATAGTCATACCACAAGCACAACCATTTCCATTGATAAGTGACTTGATAATTAAAGCAAGAAACTGTAAATATTTTACCACTCTTGACATAAATTCCGCATTTTGGTCCATACCACTACGCATTGAGGACCGACAAAAAACAGGATTTGTCACACAAGATGGACACTACCAATGGACTTGCTTGCCCTTTGGACTGAAAACATCACCAGCAATATTCCAGAGAATTTTATCAAATATATTAAGAAATAATAATTTGAGGGACTTCACTGAGAATTACATTGATGATATCCTAATATTTTCACAATCATTTGAAAAACACATAGAACACATAGAGAAAGTACTTATCGCAATAATAGACGAAGGTTTCAGGCTAAAATTTCAAAAATGCACCTTTGCAGCAACATCCGTAAAATACTTGGGACATATTATTGGAAACAATACGGTAAAACCAATCAAAGATAATATTATTTCGATACAGAAATTCCCAACGCCAAAAACCCAAAAGAACATTAGACAATTTCTAGGGAAGATTAACTTTTACCACGAGTATATACCGAATAGTTCAATAATATTAGATCCACTACATAAGTTACTGAGGAAAAATGTTCGATTTTTATGGTCAGAAGAGTGCGAAAAATCTTTCTCTGAGATAAAGAATATATTATGTTCACAACCAGTACTGGAAATATTTGATAAAGACCTACCTATTACGATTTACACGGATGCCTCGTTGAATGGCATAGGTGCAATATTGAAACAAATTCAAAAAGATGGAAAAGAAAAACCTGTTGGTTACTTTTCAAAGAAACTCAATGATTCACAAAAAAAGAAGAAGGCAATATACCTTGAATGCTTAGCAATTAAAGAAGCCATCAAGTACTGGCAATACTGGTTAATTGGAAGAAAATTTACAGTTTTTTCAGATCATAAACCACTAGAAAACCTTAACATAAAGGCTAGAACAGATGAGGAACTTGGGGAATTGACACTTTATTTGTCACAATATGACTTCAACAAATATATTCCGGGTAAAATTAACACTGAAGCAGATAGTCTCAGTAGAAATCCAGTTTTGGAAGACAATGATAATGACGAAGAAATTTTAAAAATGGTAAATTTGATAACATTAGATGACATAAAGGCCGACCAACAGAAAAACGAAAAAATAGGGAAAATGAAAAACAAATCAATTGAAAGAAATGGGATACTATACAAAAAAAATAGAAAGAGAGAAAAAATTATATTATCTGAAGAATCAAGTATAAAGCTAATAAAAGAAATACACACCGAATGGTGCCATTTAGGGATTAATCAAATGATAAATAAAATCAGTCCTTACTATACAGCAAATAGCCTAACGAGAAACATAAAAAAAATATGCAGTAATTGTGAAACCTGTGTAAAGAATAAATCTAGGGGCCAAAATAAATACGGATTGATGTCACATTTAGGGCCAGCATCAAAACCATTTCAAATAATGTCGATAGATACCATTGGTGGCTTTGGAGGACAAAGATCAACAAAGAAATTTCTACACTTGTTAGTTGATCATTTCACAAGGTTTGCGTTCATCTTAACATCAAGAACACAAAATGCTACAGATTTCATTAAGTTAGTGAAAAAAGTTCTTGAGACAGAAAAAATTGAAATATTACTTACAGATCAGTATCCAGGATTAAATTCAAAAGAATTCAAAGAATTTTTGAGAGATAATGATGTAAAACTAATCTTTACTGCAGTCGATAGTCCGTTTTCAAACGGACTCATTGAGAGATTGAACCAAACGTTGGTTAATAAAATGAGGTGCAAAATAAATGAAAAAACGGAAAAGAAAGCCTGGACAACAATCGCAAGGGAATGTTTAGATAAGTACAATGAAACCGAGCACTCAGTGACAGGTTTTGCACCAGTATATTTATTAGAAGGAAAAGTCACCAGCATCTTGCCACAAGAACTACGACAACCAATAGATACACAAACTTGGATCAAACATAGAAAAGAAGCACTAGAAAGAACGATCAGATCACATACATATAATAAGAAATTATTTGATAAAGGCAGAAGACAAAGTGAATTCAACATAGGGGAACTAGTATATATTGAAAACGGAAATAAATTGAATAGGAAAAAACTGGATAATTTAAGAATCGGCCCATTTGAAATAACAGACAAAATATCGAATACAATATACAAAATAAAAACAGGCAGAACAAAAAAGGATACAAGCCTATACCATATAACAAAACTTATTCGAATGGAAGACAATATAAGTGATTTAGAGGATAGTGCTGAATAATAGATACAATTGTAATGAGAACTACTGAGTAATTCTCACCCTGGAGGAGGGAGATGTAAAGAAAGAAAATGATTTCTTTCTTTAATCTGCATACGCGCGCGCACCGTTAGTTCGAGAGTTAGCCGCGGCGCGTCGCGTCAAGCTGGCTGTCATTCTCAAAGAAGAATTTGCATGAGTTGGCGTTTTTTGATTAATAAAGTTAATTAATAAAAAATAAGTTGTAATAAGTTTAATTAGTACAATCGAGAGGTGATAACAATAAACTTTTATTGTCGTTTCTTTGTTTACAGGTAAGACTGTGCTATTTTTGTAAAGTTTATTATGATTGTGTACTACTACCTACTCGATAAATAAAATTTTGCATTCTTTGTTTACAGAGCAACAAAATTGAAGTTTTATTTCTCCTCTTGCAATAGAAATTAGTAATTGTCTTATATATGTATTTGTTTCCGTTTTCCCCCTATTTATTGAATGCGTTTTACATTTATCAACCCCAAAGTGCATTTGTATGTCCGTAGAAAAAGATTGTGTGACGTCTGTTAGTTTTATAAGTTCGGCTTTAGTTGTTCCATAGATTTTTATATCGTCCATGTACATTAAATGGGAAATAAGACAGTGTGTTCCATTGTGTTTAAGCTTGAAACCAGCATTAGTATTATTAAGTAAATCGGAAAGGGGGTTGAGTGCCATACAAAACCATAAGGGACTAAGTGCATCTCCTTGAAATATTCCTCTTTGTATTTTAATCGGATCAGTAGTAATTGATGTGTTATTCTGATAGACTTTAAGTGTGGTTTGCCACTGCGGCATTATACAACTAAAAAAATTTATAAGTACTGGGTCGATCTTATAAAGTTGAAGTACATGTAGAAGCCAACTGTGAGGTACCGAATCAAATGCCTTCTTATAATCGACATACATTGTGTAGATATTTCGTTTGCTGGTCAGTGCCTGTTTCATTACTATTGTATCTATAACTAATTGTTCTTTACATCCTTGAGACTATTTTTCCTACAACCTTTTTGTTGTTCTGCTAAAATGTTATATTCTTCTAAGTGTTGATAAATAATTTCGCTAATACATCCTGTAATTATCTTATATATTGTTTGTAAACACGTGTTTGGTCTATAATTTGCAGGATTTTTAAGATCTGATTCTTTAGGGAGCATGTAGGTAATTCCAGTTGTTAAAAATTTTTGGTGTAGTTTCTGGTGATTTGATGAATTGACATATGTGATTATGGATGTATGGATGGATGCAAGTGAGTTTCTTAAGCCAAAAATTATGTATGTTATCAGTACCAGGAGCTTTCCAGTTATGTGTGCGTTTGATAATCTGAGTGAACGTTTCTATTGGTATGTCTTTAAAATGCATTTGCTCTATATGCGTACTATTTTCGATTTTCTGAAGCCAGTTGGCGTTTGCATTATGTTGGACTGGATTTGACCAAATACCCGCCCAAAATTCGTGAAGTTTTTGTGGTGTGGTGTATTCAGTGTTTTGAGTTAAAGTGTTCTGATTATGTGTTCCTAAGTTTCTGTAAAATGTTCTTTCATTGTTTGTGAATGTAAAATTTTGTTGTTTTCTATTTGTACATGTTAAGTATCTTTTAAGCCTTTTAGATGCAGTATTCAATTTTTGTTTAAATGTGTCAAGAAAATGTTCTAATTCAATATTTGGTTCCTCGTATTGACTATGGGTTTTATACTTTACTTTAATATCTTCTACGGTTTTGATTACTTTCTGGTTTCTATTACCTGCAATATATTGGGTTAATCTTCCGATTTCTAGTCTATACTTTTCAATTCTTTTTTCAATTCTTCTCTGCCATGTCGGTTTTTTAAGGTATTTATTTTGAACTGTATCATTGCTTACTCTAAAAATTGTACCATTACAGACAGCTGCTGTATAAGCTGCCGAGTAAATTAGTGCATGTAAATATTTAAAATCTATGTTGCAATTTAAGTGTTTCGGGAGAATTTCATTATTCAATGTTCGTGTAATAGTAGCAAATTTACGAGAAGTTTTTTGTTTTGGAATATATGGTCTTTCTTCTGGATGCATATCTTTAAACCTATTTATTGCGTTATTAAACTCTATTTCGATAAAGTTGGGTGTTAATTTACTATTTTCTAAGAAAATACTATCACTTTCATTTTCAGTCAAAGATATACCGGTACCTAAAATGGTTTCGGGCTGGCTGTGATTTGAGTCTGTTGAAGCTATATTTGATTCTATCGGTATGTTGTGTTTAGATTGATTTATTGCATTTTGTAGTTTTTTGTTTATTTCTATTTTAATTTCTTCTATCTTATCTTTATTTACCAAATTATTGAAAAATATTACTCTTCGCTGATCTGCAATTCTTTGTTCTGAAAGATGTGAAAGGTGTGGATGTTTGTCTACAACGAGCTCAAATAACTTTTTCCGATAAGCTGTTTTATTTGTTTCTAAGTTTGTTGATTCAAAATAACATCGGACTATATCTTCATTGATTACATTGGACCATTTCATTCGTTTATTACTGTTTGAGTTTATTTGTGAGGCTAGGTGTTCGGACTGAGAAGATTGTCTAAGTGAAATATCTGCTATTTCTCCCTCTGCCTGTATTTTATCTGCCACTTCATTTCTTATCTCATCTAAAACGTTCTGTGGTAGTAATTTGCGCCTGAGAATAGCACGTCGTTGATCTCCTACACGTTGTCGCGATACTTGCATATTGGGGAATTTCTGATTAAACTGCTCGTGCAATAGTTGTAAATAATTATGCGTTCCATGTTAATCTCCAATGACAAGATTGGGTCGGGTTTGGGATCGTTAGTTTGGGTAGGTGTTTGCCAAGATGTATATGGCTACGTGAAAATGTGTATTGGTCAAGATGATAGGACCACAAGAACCAGTACCAGCTACCCGTAAGCCCCCCCACCACGGCAAGGTGATCCCCGGGGGGGTTATTATTATTATTATTATTATGTTTTCCATCAACTCTTATTTGAGCAGCGTAGTCGAATAAACTCCAAACATTCTCCTCAAAAAAGGAGAGAAATCCTCAGCCCAACCGTGGGACATTCACAGGCTGTTACTATACTATCTTTTTATATTTCTTTATTATTTGCTTAAAATTGTATTCGATTCGACAATTTTACCACGTGGCTAAACATAATAAGATTTAGTAAAAAAAATAGTCTGATTTCTTTCATTAGCGTGTTTATGTGTGTCACACACGTGCGGGCTCCATCTGCCTTTTGTTTTATAATCTATGTTAATACAAGTATCAGTAAAAAGTATAAATCATTTTAAAATTATATTTTTCCACAAATAGTAAACATTATTCTGAATATAAAGATGAAAAAATATTTTGTTTTAATTCCATTTTTGTAATATTGTTTCCATGTTAACTCAATTAATTGAATTTACAAATAGTTGTTTTAGATAAAATTGTATGGCAAATGTAATCATGACAAGCATTTGATATTTATTAACCTGTAGTAAAACAAGAATCAAGTAGTTCTAGTTTAAGGATTAACAGTTAAAAAAATCAGTGAAAAAGTATTAGCTGTAAAAAAACTGAGTATAAGCATTACAACAAGTAGTAGTCTTATAAGTTATCATCATTCTTATAATTGAAGGTAATAATAACCTTCTGCCAAACTAAATCTTTTATTATTGTAAAATATAGTTTTAAAATGTAGACAGTATGCAATCAATGCTATATATCATGTTATATATATATTTGAATTGAATAACAATTGCTGTATATACAGGGTGACTGGTGAATTAGTATCAATACTTAAGGACGTGATATTTGACGACCATATATGACCAAAAAAAAATACATATAACATAAATATTAATAAACTTCTAAGTAAAGTTAACCAAAAGTTATGTAATTAATTACGCGTCATGTGGACGCCCTAGCTGCGCTGACGACACAACACCGTTAGGTACATTTAGTTATCGCGCGGTACTTTCCCTACGTCCAAACGCCGCCGCGTGTTAACAGGGTAGCAGGCTACCTTTGATAAACAAGCATGATCCAATCCCCCTTCATACTTTAAACCTGGCTTAGAACAGGCAAAAATACCAAAATATTTCACTCGTTTAAGCAACAAATTTGTTGACTAGGTAAATGATATGAACTTGGGACAAAAATTAACTGTTTACCTATCTTGGTATTTCCGGCGTATTTAAAAATTGAATCATACTTATTTACAACGATTGTCAATCATTTAACTACTTATTTACCTACATAACTACACTAACCTTAATAAATGTTCAAAGTGAGCTCCTGCTCGTGTGATACACAGTTCGGCACGTTTACGCATATTGTCTTTCACACGCTTTAACACGAATGGGTCACTTTACTACTCACAGTACTCACATTATTCTGCATTTGTGTATTGATAAGCCATACCTAATTACTAATTACGGGTCACACTCACACACGAAACATTAGGTATACGCGTAAGATCGATCGCTAGGGGCGCGCGCGCGGGAAGATGGACGAACCTTACGGCGGCGCTCGCCCGACTAACCTACTAACCTACTAATACTAATAAGCCGCGGGGCAGGGGTTGCGGGGGGGCAAACACCACGCCGCACGCGCCGTGGAAATATGTCCACACTTTATTTATTTAAAGTAATTTTTTTGTAAATTTGGTCAAAAATTAATTACCTATTTTTTTTACATAATTCGAATGAGAATCATGTACCGATTATGCTCCTAAAATATTGATCCTAATTCACCAGTCACCCTGTATATGCAATCACTTTTTTGCTTGTGGTTTAATAACATATTTTTTTTGGTTTGAGAAAAGCCTTTTTTAACCTAGCTATACGACAGATAGAATAAACTTAGAACGCCAGTTATATAAATAATTAAACGATTTACTTATGGTTTATATATTTAACAAATCGTTATGGAACCAATAGCCAATCGTTTTGAAAGGTGAAGATCCGTTCCTATAAGTTCATACACTACGTAAATGCGACTGCGAAATGTATTAATTAGGACGTTATTGAATTACGCAAAATCAAAACAAATTGTTTCAATGACTTGTTGTAAACAGTTATTATGCATGGTACACGAAAATGACGACGATTGGGGCAGATGGCCGGGAATGCCGTACGTTTGGTTCATAAGCCACTGCTTGGCCATGTCGCATTCCTGCTTCAATGCAATAATATACTGCTTCATGAACGTGAAATACCGCAGTGGATTTGTACAGGTAAACTCTATTTGATATATTTAAATATTTTTATTCTTCTATAGTTTATTCTTCCTATTTGTGTTTAAATTTGTTGTAGTAGGACCAAAATTATGTTAACGCACGGTATTAAATAAAAATCGGACTATATGATATGCGCTTTAATTATTCTACTGTACACATAATAAAAAATAAAAAAGGGGTCGTTAAGTGCAAGATAAATCTTTTTATATGACGCAGAAGAACGATCATGGACCAATCGTAGTAAGACGTAATTTGGTTGCGTTTTGTTTCTGCTGGAATATCCTGTAAATGTCGTACTGCTAATAATTTCGCTAAATCCTTCCTTAGTGCGTACCATCCATTCATTTTATTTCAGAGAGGTGAAATTTTTCTTAGAACATTCTATATAATATATCCAAGGTTTTCACTAATACGTCTTTAGAGTTTAAACTTGAATCACACCAGTGATAAAATAGTTAAAATAATTGCAATAATAAAGAGATTTTCGTACTAATAAATTCTACGATATAGATTTTTCTGTTAAGGTTTGCATCCAAAATAGGGCGCATGAATTTCGATTACCAAGCAATGCTTTTGTTCCCGTCAGGTACTTCGCAAACTCCTGTGCTTGAAAAATACCAGTGCAGACAACCGCTTGTGTCATCGTACTAGCATTGGTGAGAGAATTCCACTAACAGGTAATTTTTATTGTATTGTTTACTTTTGGATATGGGGTATCTGATAGTGCACAAGTGTGTACGCAAAAAGAAGTGCACTAATTTTGGTAATACAATAACTTTTTTTCCCGACCCGTATTTGAACTCAGGGCCTCCGAGACCTGCATACTATTATATAATATAACTTATATTATACTAGAAATATTGATTAAAAAAAAATTTAATTAATTAATATATTATATACTTAAAAGTAAAGGGCAATCCCCGAAACACGATACGATTTTGAATAAATAAATCTAATCGCCCTTAGAACTTGCGATTTTTATTATAACTAATCAAAGAATAATAATAATTTGGTTAGATGTGCTTAAATATTCGTAGCGTTCGCTGGATAAATGTAACACTAAACACGCATGGGACACAGAGGGATAAATAAATTATTTTTTTCAGTTTTTCAACTTTTTCTGCGTGGCGCTTACAGAACTAATATTTAATTTTAGAGGTTGTTATTTCCGTATTTTATTTTTGTTATCTGACATTGTCATTTGGCTTGAAGCTCGTGTATTTTTGTCTTATTTATCTATATTATATCTTATATTTCTTGTTTTTATCTATAATACGAAGGCGATGCAATATTGTATTTTATACGTTAGTTCGTTCTTTGTCGACTATAGTTAGAAATTTCAAATACTTAATAATATTTTTCAAGTTATATAACACTTGTAAAAGGATCATAATAACATATTATTTTTCAGATTCCATGGCTATAAATAGATTTCCATCACAAAGAAGTCTATCCAGATGCAAACGTAAGATCAACCGAGTTGATCTAAATAGTCTTGAGTTAAATAGAAAATGTACTTCGTGCACATCATTACGACGAACATCGCCTACACCATCAGTACCAGCACGCGCTGTTTCGGTTCATTCGCATTTCAACTAACTTTTATTTCAAATAGTACTACATTGATGTAAAACGAGAATGTTAGACCTATATTAATAAATTAATTTAAGAGAGCACAGATAATTTCGTGTTCATTTAACACGCTCATTTACGCTAAAAGGTTAACCTTGTACGGTTACGATATTTCAATAATAGGTGTATTTAATGTTTTACCATAAATAAGTGGATGTTTCTGAGTAGTCACGTAAGATTTTAGGATACTTATGAATGTTACATCATTTTATGAAATCGAAACATCATTCCATAAACCATGTTTGTTTATAATAATTTAGTACATGATTCATACTATGTATAATATATTTTTAACCTAGCTATACGACAGAAAGAATGAACTTAGAACGCCAGTTATATAAATAATTAAACGATTTACTTATGGTTTATATATTTAACAAATCGTTATGCCAATCGTTTTGAAAGGTGAAGATCCGTTCCTACAAGTTCATACGCTACGTAAATGCGACTGCGAAACTTCGAAATATATTAATTGGGACGTTTATGAATTAAGCATAATCAAAACAAATTGTTTCAATGACTTGTTGTAAACAGTTATTATACATGGTACACGAAAATGACGACGATTGGGGCAGATGGCCGGGAATGCCGTACGTTTGGTTCATAAGCCACTGCTTTGCCATGTCGCATTCCTGCTTCAATCCAATAATATACTGCTACATGAACGTGAGATACCGCAGGGGATTTGTACAGGTAAACTCTATTTGATATATATATATATATATATTTTTATTCATCTATAGTTCATTCCTCCACGTCGTGTTTAAATTTGTTGTTGTTGTTCGCTTTAATTATTCTATTGTACACATAATAAAAAATAAAAAAAGGGTCGTTAAGTGTAAGGTAATTCTTTTTATATGACGCACAAGAACAATCATGGACCAATCGTAGTAAGACGTAATTTGGTTGCGTTTAGTTTCTGCTGGAATAGCCTGTAAATGTCGTACTGCTGGGTTCAGACCTCCTCATGCATCTATCTTTTAAAGTTGACTCACTTAAACCATTTTAATGGAAATCAAATTTGTTCTAAAATAAAGCATTAATTCTTATGTGATATATCGAAATGAGATCATATATAATTTTTATTACTTTTTATAGTTTTGATATATCTCTAACAGGTAGTTTAGTAGGTTGTTTGAAAATACTCATACTTAAGTATTTATTTTCGTTTTGTAAATAACTTTGTTAAAGCTACGTCGAAGTTTATAGGTTAGGTCTTTGGTCACTTAATGGTTAGGTAAATATTTCATTTCGTCGTCGCATAGTTTTTTTTTCATTGTTTTGTTAAATTTATACTTAGTCAGTTTTTTAATGGTTACTTGATAAAAAGCACTTATTTTTTAATACAGATTTTCTTTTCAGTTTTAAAAGGGTGCCATGTCCGTATAAGACATTCAAGTATGTCGGAATAGATTTAAGGGAATGCTGTATTTCTTATGGCCTATTGTATATTGCCTTATCCGGGTGCGGCGAAAACTAATACATACTAATACCCCACGAAAAAAATACTAATAATGTTGTATTTGTACTTTTTTTTATAAAATCGGTAGGCGGACGAGCATATGAGCCACCTAATGGTAAGTGGTCACCAACGCCCATAGAAAATGGCATTGCAAGAAATCTTGAACATCGCTTACATCGTCAATGCGCCACCAACCTTGGGAACTAAGTTGTTGTGTCCCCTGCGTCTAATTACACTGGCTTACTCACCCTTCAAACCAGACCAAAACAATACCAAGTACTGCAGCTTTGCGATAAAATACTATAAGTGGTATACTTATACTGGAACAATAGAAATTGTTTGGATTCAACGAATCTGTTAATCCAAATTAATTATGAGCTATAAAAAGGTATTCAACTTTAGTTGATATTTCTTCAAATTAATAACGAAGTTAGTTTATAAATAACTTTCATCGAACTCTTCAAATAAATCCTTAGATTTAATATCTTAATATCAACTCCAAAATGTGGTTTAATGGATGGATTTAAATAATTGATTTCAATCTATCTTTTACACAATATACAAGCCGGAAAACGACGTGTATATTAAAATAAAAATAATCGATGTTAAATTAAGAAAATAGATCGGTTATCTTGAGTACACATGTACAAATATTATGTGAATATATGTAACACGACCGGTCTGTGACGTTTTGTAAGACAGAATCAAAAGCATTAACACAACTCAAATATTAAGTAACTAGCGCCTGGACAGCGACTTCGCCCGCGTCAAAATATATCACGACACACACAACCTTTCGTATTTTATTTTTATTTTTTATTTATTTATTTATCCATTTAAAATAACAGTACAATATTTAACATAATGATAGCAGTTAAAAACCACTAAGGTTTATACGTGTGTCATCAATAGTCTACACTACAAATTTATACATTTAAATACTATCGCTATACTAAAGATCTAAATACGTACGATTATTATTATTCTTAGTAATATTATTATTGTAAAGCCTCCTTATATGTTAGGTGTAGTATTTCCATTGGCTTGAACAACGATAACTTTGACATGAGTTACATGTAAACTTGTTACATACGGTTGCCATTGGGAAAAGCAGCAGCAAGTAATAAAAAAAATATACAACCTTTCTATCTAATGAAATGAAATAAATAAGGATAAAATTAAACAATTCAATGCAATATTTATTAAATTCTGCAACTAAGGAATAGGTAACCCTAAAATTAAATAGTAATAATCTATAAAATTCAAAACAAAAATATTACTTACTAATAAAACAAAACTACAACCGAGTTAATAATTGCAACATAAAGCCACAAAGTATTTAATATTATCATTGTAAATTGTAACATTTAAATTAATGAAAAAAAAAATCAAAACAATCAGACGAAAAGACAAAAGAATTACGACAACGCAACTTTGAACACACTACACCGCCACCTATGGGCTAATGGTTTAAGTTATAAACGTTTTTATAACTTTTGATAGACTAACTGATTTTAATGAAATAAAGACTAAACAAACCCTTGAAATACGTCTTCTAATAATTCCGTTATTTCAATTTGTGATTTTAGCTGTTTTAAGATTGACCCGGACAAACAGACAAACAAAAATAAGAAAATATTGTTTTGGTTTTTGTATTACTCGAAAATAGCCATATTAACTTTAATAGAGGATCAAATTTATATAGATCTGAAGTCAAATTCAATTTTATTTATTTGTATATATTAATTAACATAATATTCACGTAATACTTGTATTACACCTGACAGCCCGCAGAATGATGAACATAATATGTTTGGGCACAAATGGCGAATCAATGATACGCACCAAAATAATTCTGGCTCGTCAATCATTAACAAATACAATATCATAATGTATTACAGATACTACTTAAATTAAAAAAATATAGATTTAAAAAAAATATCGAATTAAGAAAAGAGTTGGTATTAAATGAAATAGAATATTTATCGGTCCTTACGAGTAAAATTTATGATGATTGATGGCATTTCATACTAATAATTTCTACGATATAGATTGTTCTGTTAAGGTTTGCTTCCTAAATAGGGCGCATGAATTTCGATTACCAAACAATGCTTATGTTCCCGTCAGGTACTTCGCAAACTCCTGTGCTTGAAAAATTCCAGTGCTGTCTGCACTGCCACTTGTGTCATCGTACGAGCGTTTGTGAGAGAATCCCACTAACAGGTAATTTTTATTGTATTGTTTACTTTTGGATATGGGGTATATGATAGTGCACAAGTGTGTACGCAAAAGGAAGTGCACTAACTTTGGTAATACACTAACATTTTTCCCGACCCGAATTTGAACTCAGGGCCTCCGAGGCCTGCATATTACTATATAATATAACTATTATTATACTAAAAATATTGATAAAAAAACTAATTTAAATAATTATTATATTATATACTTAAAAGTAAAGGACAATCCCCGAAACACTATACGATTTTGAATAAATAAATAAATCTAAACGCCCTTAGAACTTGCAAATTTTATATTCTAATCTAAGAATAATAATGATTTGGTTAGATGTGCTTAAATATTCGCAGCGTTCGCTCGATAAATAGAACGTGAAACACGCATGGGACACAGGGGGATAAATATTTTTTTTTTCAGTTTTTCAACTTTTTCTGCGTGGCGCTTACAGAACTACTATTTAATTTTACAGGTTGTTATTCCCGTATTTTATTTTTGTTATCTGACATAGTCATTTGGTATGAAGCTCTTGTATTTTTAAAATACGAAGGCGATGCAATATCGTAATTTTATACATTAGTTCGTTTTTTGTCGACTATAGTTGGAAATTTCAAATACTTAATAATATTTTTCAAGTTATATAACACTTGTAAAAGGATCATAATAACATATTATTTTTCAGATTTCATGGCTATAAATAGATTTCCATCACAAAGAAGTCTATCCAGATGCAAACGTAAGATCAACCGAGTTGATCTAAATAGTCTTGAGTTAAATAGAAAATGTACTTCGTGCACATCATTACGACGAACATCGTCTACACCATCAGCACCAGCACGCGCTGTTTCGGTTCATTCGCATTTCGCCTAGTGCACTAAAAATAACGGCCACTTTTATTTTATTTTTCACTGAACAAATATGGAATCAAATAAACAGAATCAGAGATTCGTTAATAAAATATAATTTTTCTTATTATCGAGATACATTATATTATTGTATATATTTTATATATAATTATAATTTAAAAAATCTATTCATTTAATGGCACTGTGCTTTTATTTCAAATAGTACTCCATTGATGTAAAATGAGAATGTTAGACCTATGTTAATAAATTAATTTAAGCAATGTTTGGTGTTCATTTAACACGCTCATTTACTCTAAAAGTTTAACATTGTACTGTTACGATATTTCATATACGATATGTCTTTAATGTTTTACCATAAATAAGTAGATGTTTATAAGTAGGCATATAAGATTTTATGATACTTATGAATGTAACATCATTTTATGAAATTGAAACATCATTCTGTAAACCATAACCATAAGTTTTACCATAAATAAGTGGATGTTTATAAGTAGGCATATAAGATTTTATGATACTTATGAATGTTACATCATTTTATGAAATTTAAACATCCTTCTATAAACCATAACCATAAGTTTTACCATAAATAAGTGGATGTTTATAAGTAGGCATGTAAGATTTTATGATACTTATGAATGTTACATAATTTTATTAAATTGAAACATCTTTCTATAAACCATAACCATAAGTTTTACCATAAATAAGTGGATGTTTATAAGTAGGCATGTAAGATTTGAATGATACTTATGAATGTTACATCATTTTATGAAATTGAAACATCATTCTATAAACCATAACCATAAGTTTTACCATAAAAAAGTGGATGTTTATAAGTAGGCATATAAGATTTTATGATACTTATGAATGTTACATCATTTTATTAGATTGAAACATTATTCCATAAACCATGTTTGTTTATAATAATTAAGTACATGATTCATACTATGTATTATAATATATTATTTTAAGTACATATGTTCTAGTACATTTAATCTAAGGTTTTAAATAGTAAAAATGTTAATATGTTATGTTTTTTTTTATTTATAAATATTAATGTTAATTAATATAATAATTGAATATGAATAAAGTGAAAACACCTGGCAGCGCAGTTTAATTTTAAAACTTATTATTGAATTTCACGTTTTTCAGATTAAGATCTGAAATCGCATAAATTCATGATAATGATTCTATTACTTTTAAAAAATGCGCCTAAAACCAACACAATTGCAGATTTCACCATACACGCCACCCTCGGCGCGCTATTTAATTTTTGATAATAATAATAATTAAATGAGCACTTATAAATATTTAGGATTTCACCAGTCTAAGCAAATAAAACATAAATATAATTGATACAAAAGTTTAAAATAAGGTTAAATCAAAAATATTTAAAACACATTTAAACTTACGCAACAGAACAAAAGCCATCAATATAATACCTAATACCTAAGCAATACCATTACTCACATATTCCTTTGGGATTATAAATTGATTTAAAACTGATCTACAAAAACCACAGCGAATAATAAACACACATATGTCACAGGAAACATCACCCCAAAAGTTGTATATAGGTCTTTAGGTGCACACACTAACACGCGGTGAAGGAGGAAGAGGTTTAATAGAAATAGATAATTTGCATGTCTCATAACTAGCTGGGGAAGTTCTTTCACGATAAGGCAGAAAATACCTAACTGAATTTGATAAAAAATTCACTCCACCTAAGCTACATAATAGAAATAAATAATCAAGCGAACAAATATTTAGTAAAAAACAAAAAATACTATGTGGTCACAAAAGTCATTGCATGAAAAACATCGAGCCGACTTGAGCTAAGCACATGTCGGCATGGAAGCGTCGAACGAGTAGCTGTGGCGTGGTGAGTTACTGGTGAGATACTGGTCTGCAAGCTCGTCAGAGTAGGTACCACCCACTCATGAAATATTAGAGTGCAAAACAGCAGTACTTCGTATTGTTGTGTTCCGGTTTGAAGGGTGAGTGAGTCAATGTAATTACAGGCACAAGGGACATAACATTTTAGATCCCAAGGTTAGTGGCGCATTGGCGATGTAAGCGATGGTTAACATTTCTTACAATGTCAATGTCTATGGGCGTTGGTGACCACTTACATCCCAAAAAAAATCCCTGAGATAGGGGCTTTTATGATAACCATAAAAGATCAAGTAATAGACACCCGAAACTGTCAGAAACATATTATTCGCACACCGAATTTATAAACTGATATATGTACACGTTAATGTGGTTTTTCACGAAAGGAAATTGTAGTAACTGCCAAAAGATCTTTATCGTTATGAAAACAACAACGAAATTTTGTAAAGATAATTAACTATAAAGTTTAACATACATCAATAACATACATCACAAATTAATTAATTTCATGTTTTCGATCAGACAACGTTTGAAAATATATTTGGTTTACATACAATATTTTATTTTAAACTTTGTACAGGATTTATTCATATTCGATCCCCCTTAATCGAGTTAAGCTTACTCATTTTATAGAATTAAAATTTCTTACTTCACATAATTGATCGTTGGTTAAATCGATAATTAAATCCCCGCTCCCAATTAATCGCTTCTTCCAAAACAGCGTAAACGCCGTATGCCTAAAGCTTAATTCAGCTTATAAAATATATAACTACAAATAGCTTTTTATAATCATTTCAATTTACTGCTGCGTGATACAGTCAGGTGAAAAACAAGATTAATTTTCAGTCTGGAGTAATAAAACACTAAAGCTAAGTGAGACAGGGATTGTGCTTTTATTGTAAAAAAGTCAAAAGTTTTTATTTAAATTCTTATTTTATGTTATTCTTATCTTATTTTATGTGTATTTAACACATTAAAATAATGTCTTAGGTTTATGAGTGAAAAATTATTATTGATTCATTATAATTATATCAAAGGGATCCTTTTTTAATTTTTTAAACATACTTTTAAAACATTAATAACCTCGCAGAATCATATTACTGATATCATAAGCGACAACTTTGGTTTCAATGATTTTTAATAAAATATAAAACACTTTTTTTCATACAAAATTTAAAACAAAAATATGAGTACCGATGACTGCGCGGTAGCAGAAAAAGCACTAATGTAAAAAAAATGAATTGCGAAACAGGAGCAGAGTACGGGTGAAGGTACCGTCTGGACGTCTGAAATAACATTGCGTAAGATAAAATTATTATTACTAATCGTGATACATTGAGAACAAGCATATACAGTCCGATCTGATCACTGCACTGGTAAAAATATATTATTAGATAATTATTAATTACGATATAAAAACGAAAAGGTTGATATGATAATAGTTTTTTCTTAAAATATTTTTTTATAAAGCCACCTAAACTACGAAACTAATAACACATTTTTATTTATAAATTTTTTCATGTTATAATTGAGCCACCTTATCATAAGTGTTCACAGAAATATTTCACTTCTCATCGTCAGAAATTAAGAATTCATGAACAATTTTAAATTCGGGTCTAATAGAGTAAGGTTTTTCTTTATTGTACACCAAAAGAGTAACATTAAATGTCAAAATTTTTTCAACAGTTTCAGCCATGTCCTGAACTGATCACATTCTTTTCGATCTTTGATATGCCTTATAATAAACCAAGACTTATTTACGTCGATACTACTTTCAAAAAGTAAAATAATAAACCGTCGTTCATTAGAGAATCCAGTGATTCACTGTGGACTCCCGCTAATGGATGTATTGTCAACAAACGGAATACTAATTGATATGAGATACGCTAAAATCTTTTTATTTATTTTTGATTACTTATTCAGTACAAGTACATATACTAGTACAGATAATTATAAGTATGTATAAACATATACATATTTTCCCTAGTAGTAATTTTTATATACTTTGTTAATGAAAAATAATCAGGAATGTTAATTATGCCAAGCTCATGTCAAATCATGAAAATGATTCATAGTCCAGACTATACAGGGTGACTGGTGAATTAGTATCAATACTTAAGGACGTGATATTTGACGACCATATATGACCAAAAAAAAATACATTTAACATAAATATTAATAAACTTCTAAGTAAAGTTAACCAAAAGTTATGTAATTAATTACGCGTCATGTGGACACCCTAGCTGCGCTGACGACACAACACAGTTAGGTACATTTAGTTATCGCGCGGTACTTTACCTACGTCCAAACGCCGCCGCGTGTTAACAGGGTAGCAGGCTACCTTTGATAAACAAGCATGATCCAATCCCCCTTCATACTTTAAACCTGGCTTAGAACAGGCAAAAATACCAAAATATTTCACTCGTTTAAGCAACAAATTTGTTGACTAGGTAAATGATATGAACTTGGGACAAAAATTAACTGTTTACCTATCTTGGTATTTCCGGCGTATTTAAAAATGGAATCATACTTATTTACAACGATTGTCAATCATTTAACTACCTATTTACCTACATAACTACACTAACCTTAACAAATGTTCAAAGTGAGCTCCTGCTCGTGTGATACACAGTTCGGCACGTTTACGCATATTGTCTTTCACACGCTTTAATACGAATGGGTCACTTTACTACTCACAGTACTCACAGTATTCTGCATTTGTGTATTGATAAGCCATACCTAATTACTAATGACGGGTCACACTCACACACGAAAGATAAGTATACGCGTAAGATCGATCGCTAGGGGCGCGCGCGCGGGAAGATGGACGAACCTTACGGCGGCGCTCGCCCGACTAGTTAGCCGCGGGGCAGGGGTTGCGGGTGGCAAACACCACGCCGCACGCGCCGCGGAAATATGTCCACACTTTATTTATTTAAAGTAAATTTCTTGTAAATTTGGTCAAAAATTAAGTACCTATTTTTTTACATAATTCGAATGAGAATCATGTACCGATTATACTCCTAAAATATTGATACTAATTCACCAGTCACCCTGTATAGAAAAAATAGCCATTAAAAGTGATAAGCTTAGCATAACTTGTATAGGTCTGAAAGTTCTATTCTATATATACTATTACTCCTCTATATATCCTCTGAGGGAGGTAAAAGAATAGGCCTGTGATATCAGCGGATTACTGTGTTGGTTGGTCCTTTCAAATTATGACGAAGAAAGTATTTTCAGGTATTTAGTGGTCGATCTATGTCGATCTCTTTTTTAAGGACTGCCCTACCGGCAGTAATATTGTTCGTAGTATGTAGTATCGTTTTAAACTACTTGCAAAGCAAAGAATGGGGAGATCGAATGAGTAGCGTGATCGATGTACGTGTTATTTTATAAAGTACGGGTTGGTACAGCGTTTGAAGTTAACGTCACGGCCATGCTGACATAACTCACCTCATAACCATCTTAGCTACCTGCGAAGAAGGAATAACAAACATTTTACGATTATCCTGATAAAATAACTGCCTGGTCTGAAAGGTATGTGGACCAGCCACAAACCTTTAGACAAGTAACAATCAGTTAAGGTCCGATGGCAAACTCTACAAAGCATAAATCTTACTGGTCTGAAATTATTGTTCCCTATAGCCTTATCACTATACACTTTAATGAACATCAGTACTACTTTGTTAGAGAACAAACGAAGTTAAAAATATTAGGAGCCAGCAGTTATTTAATATATATTGTGAATTTCACTTTGTGTTAAATCTAATACAATTAACGTAATTAAAATTGTGTTGTAAAAAGCTGTAAAAAGTACAAAACAATATATAATAAAGAAGTAAAACACAGACATTTATTCAACAAATATATTAATATTTTAAAAATTCTGGATATCAGAGATAGTGATAGAAAGACTATTCAAAAACTTTTAATAATATTGTCAAAATAAAGTTTACATCTGGCTATATCAAATCATAGCGTGTGACCTATGAAAGAGATAGAAAAAACTACCACTTTCGTAGGTCGTACGCTATTTTTTCTTTCACCCAATAAAATCGGTGGTAGATACGTTGTTTCCCAAAGTGTGTGATGCGGCATACGAAGGATCAAGTTGCAATTATTAATCTATCAGCTTCGATTTTTATTTATTTATATTAATTATAAAATTATATTTTACTTTTTACCATACCATGTAGTAAACACTTGTAATGTATATTTTATCGTTCAAAATGTGTTGTCACAATATCATTTTTTTTCCAGATAAAAAGTCAAAATTAGCATCGATGAAAAGCCAATATTCAGATCAAAATGAATCATCCGAACAACGTAACAGAGAATGTTGTATCTGTGTTTGGATGTCCGCTGGCCGGATGTGAAAATAACGGATACGAATCTATGAATGGGTCTGATTTCAATTTCACGGAACAACATGAGTTCGTTTGCATTTTAGAAGCACAACCGGAAGATTATTTATCGACATGGGTTTTCCAAACTTGCGTTTACGTAATTTACGGTATTATCGTTGGTAATGGATTAGTCTGTTTTGTGGTACAATCGTCACCGCGCATGAAGACAGTGACGAACTTTTTTATAATGAATTTGGCACTGGGTGATATATTACTGACTTTATTCTGTGTACCATTTTCTTTTGTGTCAACGCTCATCTTACGTCACTGGCCATTTGGTGAATTAATGTGTAAGTTAGTGACTATTCGCAGGCAGTATCAGTGTCATGCATACACACTCTTAACAATATCAGTTCATAGATATTTTGTGATAACCCGACCTTTGAAGCCAAAAATGGAGAAAACGGTAGTTAAGCTAGTGATGTGTACAGTTTGGTGTGGGGCTTTAGCGACGGCCGCACCCATATTAATAGTATCTCAACTGGAGAAACCTTCTTTATGGCATCAAGTTTGTGATCTGTAAGTATAAAAACAACATTTTAAATTTATAAATAAAATTCAACAACTAAAGCGACAGCGAGGGCAGAACGAGGATTTATTTCTGAGGAAGGCTTTAGTGGGGGTAAAACTTTTGTGATTAACAAAAAGCAACAACATAACGGTCAGGACTTTAACCTGAATATTCAAATAACTTTAAGCACAACTTTATATTTCCTCCTTAAATTATCCATCATTAGAGTTCTTGATGAGTATGCACCTAACTGTGCTTGTATTAAGCTAAATTACAGAAAGTATAAAAAAAATCAATTACTTTTAAAGGTTAAAAAAACAGGCCATCATAGGGACTATCGATAGAAGTGACAACTTGAAACTGTTAAATATATTTTTCCGATTTCTACAACTATTGGCACTCCAAGTAATAATTCTATCCATTTTTATTATATAGGTAGCTTTTTTCATAAAAAAACACTCATTGTGTGTCGCAAACTCAGTACTAATATTAATACAGCTAAATTTAAATAAATAATAGTTAAAATACACTAACATTATTTGTATATAATTATAAATTAGTATTTACATAAAGGAGAATTCCAATTTTGGTCCCCTTCAATCTACATACATGTAATACATCGTTGGATAGATATTTTTGGCTGAACAAAAGTTACAATGGCTCCAAGTTTTAAATGTCAGTCCGTTTAGAGTTAAGCCTAATTAAATATGGCAGTACAGGTAATAGTCAAATAATATTTTTTTTTGCGCAGGTAATCCGTATTGGTCTTTAATTAGTAACACGTATCACAAGTAAAGACTAATACGCCACCAAGTAAAGACTAATACGGGTTTGCCAGGCATGAGGGTTTTATAGGACCAGCCTTTTTTTTAATGAAGTCATAGTAAACACACAGGAGGAATAAAAATGTGTGATTTTTTATGGAGAAATACCTAAAATAGTTTATTATTGTATTACAATTTTACTAAAGTTTCTTGAGATTTTCAAATTAGTCGTTTTCGTAGCTTGAAGCCAGTTTAATGCATTTAAGGTCCGAATGCTGAAATTAATTTATGCTTCCCGGGAACAAATCTTCATGCTACGTGCAAACTTGTGCTATTCCTCTCATTGTGTTTGATCTGCAATAACGATTCGTTCTCTCGAGAAATCTTGATTGTACATAAATGCGTGTCATCGCACTTCCTCAGCTATAAATTTTTAGTTACAATGTCAATTAAAGATATTTTAGAATTTTTTCTACATGGATTACACAATATATATAACAAATATTTTATGATATTTACATTTACAATAAAGTTTTTTTTTCCAACAATGCTGGAATAACACATTACATACACTTTTTCATATGACGGTAATAAGCCTTCGAAGGGTCATAAAATTTCACTTGATACGAGGGTTTAATACGTAGACAGAGAAACTAATAGACGCAATGACGGTTTTCTTCTCACTTACACAAGAAAGAGAACGAAAATTACGTTACCTATGGTTTAGACAGAGATAGAATTATCAAATCTTTTGTCCCTTATCGCGTAACCTGTTTTGGTGTTTGTTTCGCTACTCGGTAGCGATATAAACTTGACAGTTAGTGCGTTAATTGTGTTGTTTGTTCAATTTTCGCTTATTTTTTGTTAAAAAACTACTCTAATCCAGTGAAAAGGCCGAGAAACAATCATTTTATCATATCGAAGGTTATACAATGATGCATTGTCGTATTATTTCATGTTAAAGCGATAGCAAGAAGAAAATTGCCGACGTGTGTATTCACGCGTAAGTACGACTGTTTTGTCCCTAAATATAGTTTCCCAGTGATAATTATGTATGCTATAGCATGATGGAAGGTTATGTCGTCTTAAAATCCTGGAAATAATGGGTTTTGTCGAGTTTTTATCATTCATAACCTATAATTGTTTATCAGGTAAATGTTACCAGTGTCAGCGAAAAAATACCCCGATTTTCGATGAAAAAAATTGACTCGACAATGTAAACAAATAAAGACGGAGTCTAATAAAAGCCTATAATGCTTCTTTATTTATATATATATCGTTTTAATTTATATTTAATTATTTATTTTAAGTTATATTTTATATTGGTGATCGAAGAAATATATAATAATATTTGTGATTGTGATTGAAGAAATATTTGTGACTAAAATACCTATGAGTACTTACTTATAATATAGCTAAGTTTATCGTTAGTTTTCCAAGCAATCCAGACCTACGTAAAAAATGGATCGAAGCAACTGGAAGAAAAGATTGGACTCCCGCAATATATTCTAAAATATGTAGCAATCATTTCTCAGAAAAATTGCTACTAAAAAACAAAAACAAAACAGTTCTGCATCCTGATGCGGTACCAAATGCTGTAAGAAATTATTAAAATATAATATTTAATTTTTTTTATTATTATTATATTTTGATTAGCGTAATATGTTAAAACATGTAAATGCACTAAACTACTGCCAGCCTACTAGCCTCTCCTACAACGTGCCACATATCCTGTGCTGTGCTAGTGTGGTGTTACAGCACAACATATTAAATATCTAGTGAGTAATAGTGCAAAAACTTTTATCAAAAATATAATATCAAAAAAATATTTTTTCCCGAAACAGGGAAATGCAGTTACTATGGCAACATTATACACACACATTGACAAACTATCTCTGTCTCAATCGCGGTTTCACGACCCCTTGGTCTATTTGTTTCTCTGTCTACGGTTTAATGTGACTGTAATAAATGTCATAATAGACACTATACATCTAAATAATGCACGCAAACCGGGAAGATTCGTTACTGATTAAAAAATTTTGACATTTATTAATCGACATTGTGTTCCGTAATGGCGTAGTGTTAAAGTAGTAGACGTTAAAGTCAATCATTATAAATTAGTCTAACGTCAACCAATTAGTATTTAGACGCGAATAACGATGATGATATCTGCGTGTATTTTATGTATGTGAAATACGTATCATGATTGTTCACTGATAGAGTTTTAAAATTATATATTATTATTATTTTATTATTATTTATATTTATTTAAACAATAAAAGTTGATTTGATCAGTACACCTCCTTACCGCTTTATTTATTTCATGTCCTTCACCCAAAGGTTGTCTGGAAGTTCTTTTAGCGATAAGATCGCCTTTTTGTTTATTAAACGATTTGTTTATAAATACTTTTCGTTTTTTTTTGTTTGTGTTTAAACCTATGGTTTCTGTTACTCTTTTGGTATACAATAAAGAAAAACCTTACTCTATTAGACCCGAATTTAAAATTGTACATGAATTCTTAATTTCTGACGATGAGAAGTGTGTAGTTTTTTTTATTTAGGTAAAAATTATAATAATAACAAAAAATATAATACAAATATAAAACGTAATTTTAATGACATAATGATCGCAGAAATATCTAAATAATGACAATATTTGTCCTGTTTAAAAACTGTCCCACTGCTGGGCAGGATCGGTCAGGAAATGTAGTCATTGATAAAAGATTAAACCTAGGCAAATTGAAAATAGCAAACCGTATTATCTGACTACGACATAGATGTTCTCAATTGAGTCTCAGATTTATACGAAACATATAATATTAATTTTAGAGATTTTTTATTTAAGTAGCTATAAATATAAAACTTTTAAAATATACTTAAAAATAAATATTGTTATTATTGTGCAAATTATATACATATATTGTATGTATATGTGTATTTGTATACGAGGGAGAACATTTTAACAGATAAGACCTCTTTAATATAAATTTCATTAGGATCTGTCATATAGAAATATTATACGTAATGTAAGTAAGAAGTACATATGTTAATATGACATCTCTGCAATGAGTCGAGCACTGCCCAGGTTTCGATGGAGTCAAAGGCTTTCTCGTAGTCCACAAATGCCATACACAGCGGCTGATTGTACTCTTCGGTCTTCTGCACAATCTGCCGAACAGTATGAATGTGGTCCACGGTGCTGTAGCCTGATCGAAAGCCGGCTTGCTCTGGGGGCTGGAACTCGTCAAGTCGTCTGGCGAGACGGTTCGTGACGACTCTTGAGAACAGCTTATACACGTGACTCAGGAGAGAGATTGGTCTGTAGTTTTTCAAGAGGGTTTTATCACCTTTCTTGAAAAACAGTACCACCTCACTCCCGCTCCACGTTTCCGGGGTCTTGCCATGTTGGATGACGGAATTAAAGAGGCTTGCTAGCTCTTTCAGGACCGGAGTCCCGCCTGCCTTAAGCAACTCTGTTGTGATTCCGTCATCTCCCGGAGCTTTGTTGTTTTTAAGCTGTTCTAGAGCCGCCCTAATCTCGCCTTGGTCAACGACCGGGAGCTCCTCGGAGTAATGGCGCGTAAGAGGGGCGCGCTGGTCATCAGGACTGATTCCCACAGGTTTATCCGATCTTGAAGAGAACAACTGCCCATAAAACCTCTCTACTTCTCCGACAATCTCAGGCCTAGAGGTAACGACCCCACCATTTTCAGTTTTAAGTTTTGTCAGACGCGGCCTCCCAAACTTGCGAGCGAACACTTTCGATCCCCGATTTTGCTCAATCGCAGCCTTGATGGCACGGGTGTTGGAGCATCGGAGATCGCGTCGCGTCAGCGTTTTTATTTTTCGGTTTAAGGCCTTATCTGACAAAAACGATGGTAGTTCTCGTCGTTTCCTCATGAGCTCGAGTGTCTCAGCAGAGAGTTTTGGTGCGTTGTCTCTTTTCTGTGGCGGAAAACACTTGCGGGATGTGTTTTGCAGTATTTTGACCAGCGTGTCGGTTTTCTCATCAATACTGCTTACGGTTTCCAACGCGGCAAATCGATTTTGAAGTTCCATTTGGAACTTTTCGGCACCTTGAGCAGCTTGGAGCATGGTAGGTCGGAGAGTAGACCTCATCATTCGCGATCTTTCAGCTTTAAAGTCGATATCTAGAGTGCCTCGAACCAAGCGGTGATCACTTCCGGTATTAAACCTGTTGATCACTGAGACATCTCTAAATATGTGCCTTTTATTCGAAATGATAAAATCTATCTCGTTCCTTGTCACGTTATCGGGGCTTCGCCAGGTCCACCTCCTCTGGGGCTTCTTTTGAAAGAAAGAATTCATCAAAAAGAGCCCCTGCGCTTCGAGAAAGTTTACCAGCATTTGCCCCCTGTGATTTCTGCAGCCCAAGCCGTAAGGTCCAACTTTCGATTCACCGCTATTATGTACTCCCACTTTAGCATTAAAGTCTCCCATAACAACATTGTAGTGGGCCTTCGAGGTGTTGTTGAGGGCCTTTGCGATGTCCTCGTACATCGCTTCGACCACATCATCAGAGTATGCCGAAGTTGGCGCATATACCTGTACGACCTTCAGAGAGTATCTGTCGGAGAGTTTTAGGACAAGGTACGCTACCCGGTTCGACACACTACTGATTTCCACAATGCTGCTAATGAGATCCTTTTTGACCAGAAAACCGACACCACCCTGGGAGAGGTTATCACCTTCGCGGAAGTAGAGTAAGTTACCGGACTCTAGAGTTATCGTGTCCTCCCCCTGTCTTCGGACTTCAGATAACCCCAGTATATGCCAGTTTATACGACTTAGCTCTACTTCTAATTCGGCGAGGTGATGGTCCAGCCTTAACGAGCGTCCATTATACGTTGCCATATTTAGTCGCCTTTTATGGTAGCCTGCCATGAACCGGTGATTCTTTGCACCCCCTGCCCTGCCGATACCGCGACCGCTACCTTGGTCGGGCCTAGCGGGCTTGCCGGTAACTGGGGGCCTTTTTTCTTGCGCATCTATCATTGAGAGGTTTTGCCCATACTCGCCACGCTGGGCAGGCGTGTTGGCGAGCGCAGTAGGGGGTAAGATGCTTATGGGGGGACGCTGCTGCCCATCCCCCCTTTCCCCTTCCCTCAGTCGCCTCTTACGACACCCACGGGATGAAATTGGGGGAGTACTATTCTAAGCCGGTACTCCACGGCTAACATATGTTAACCTGATTGGAATTATATGAACTATATATATATCTGAAAAATAATACACAATTTAGTTTTCGTATTTATACGTAACACTAGTTCCTTACATATGAAATTGGCGTTTTTTTTTGTTAAATATATTTAATTAATTAAAGTATGCACCGTTGCTACCTATGCACATTTGCCATCTCATAGGTACATTCATTGATCCCTTTACTAAAAAAACCATGGGGGCGAGAATCAATAAACTCTTTGAAGGCGGTTTGGACTGCCGCATAGGAGTTGAATTTTTTTCCTTGTAAGTAGTTGTCCAAATTCCGGAAAAAATGGTAATCTGTTGGAGCAAGGTCCGGGGAGTACGGTGGTATCGCAGATATTCCAATTGTAGCTCATTTAACTTAGTGGTTGTTTGTTTTGCAGTGTGTGGTCTTGCGTTGTCGTGATGCAGCAGTGGTCTAGAGCAATTGCCCAATCTCGGTTGTTAAGCAGCTAGTTCTTCCTTCATGGTTTACAGTTGCTGACAAAAGATATCTACCTTAATCGTTTGGCCAGATTTTAGAAAGCTGTAGTGAGCAACACCGGCGCTAGTCCACCAAACACTCACAAGTAACTTTTTCTGAGTCAATTTTTGTTTGGGGCAGGATTTGGCTGGGTCTCCAGGATTCAGCCATTGTGACAAGCGCTTTCGATTATCGTACAGTATCCACTTTTCATCACAAGTAATGATTCGATTTAAAATCCCTTCATTATTGTGTTGGTTGAGCAAAGTAACACTGCAGTCGACGCGTTACAAGTTTGCAAGTTCGATTCACTCAATTCATGAGGTACCCATCGTTCAAGTTTTTTTTTACTTTCCCGATTTCCTTCAAGTGGATTAATACAGTTTTATCACTTACCCCGAAGCCTGCAGCTATCTCTGAAGTGCTTTGTGATGGATCCGCTTCCACAATAGCCTTTAATTCTTCATTTTCCATTTTGGTCTCCGGCCGTCCGCGGGGTTGGTTCTGAAGGTTGAAATTTCCAGAACGAAAACTTTGAAACCAAAAACGTACCGTGCTTTATTTGCGACACCAGCGCCGTACACATCATTAATCCTTCGAGCTGTTTCTGTAGTACTGGTGCTACATTTCATATATAAGGACCTAATATAATAATACTACCAGAGACTTTTAACTCGTTAAGGTGTGCTTTCGTTGTGTTATTTATGTTTCCATAATAGGAAAATAGGCAGTGCGAACGACTTGGTAATGTCGTTGTAGTGCCATTTTAAATGCACACGGTTGCCTTCTTAACGGTTTAACGCCCTGCCTTCCTGATTCATTTACATCATGTACATTGTGGACGTTCGGTATCGTTAAGGATCTGCAATCTTATATCTAGCCCCTAGACCAACGAGGCACTTGGTCACACACTGCTCCTGTTAGGTCACATGTGTACAAAGTCTTAGTTGCTTTCCTTTTTTATTATTATTTATGTAATAGTAATATTACCAACAATAGATTTGATATGTAGTTACATTTGTTATTTTATAAATGAAGTGTAATTTTCTGATTGATATTTAGAGCTAATTTCATGAAATTATGCAATAATATTAATATTTTGTTTTTATTTTAGGTATATTTGCAGCGGGAAATGGACTTATTCTGGACAGAGGGAACAATACACTTACGCGTTACTGATTCTCCAATTCGCACTGCCGCTAACAGCACTCATTTGTTCGTACGGTCGTATTGCTTATAAAGTGTGGGGCGAGCAGCCGCCTGGCGAGGCGGAAAGTGTGAGGGATATGCGAATACAACACTCTAAGCGAAAGGTAAGCGTTTCAATAAATAAACAGTACAGATTATAGAAATTACCATAATCATGTGATTTAGTTTACGCGTATTATAAACTTTATTGATAAAGCTGTCTCTTATGTTAGGTTAGGTCTAAGTGGTCTCGCCACGGCAGCATGCGAAAGCGATCCCGTGGCGCTCCTCGTTAAGACAGAATGGGTACGGAGAGATTTTAGTGGGTAGGACGGTGGCCTTCTGCCCCGTGAGTCCCACATAACCGTCCCGGTTGTGGACCGGGCGGTAGGCGTAAATGTCTTTCCTCCTCGACTCCCCGATCCGTGCTGAGGACGGCCATCGCAGTGGTTTTAGCACCACCTTCGGGCTCTAGAGTTGATTGAGAAACGTGCAAGGAGGCTGATAGGAGACGACACATTGGTCGAGTCAAGACTCCAAAGTCTTGAACATCGACGTGTGGTTGCTTCGCTTTCTGTCTTCTATCGGATACATTTCGGAGAATGTGTGCAGGAATTACATAATCTAATTCCTTCCACCCCCTTCTACTATCGGACGGCCAGGCAAACGCGACCAAAGAGCCATAGGTACACAGTGGAACTTCCCCGCCTACGTACGAAGCGCTTTGAATCCACATTTATTATTCGCACTGCGAAACTGTGGAATGCTTTGCCTGAGTCCATATTTCCAGATGGCTACAATGTAGGTGTGTTCAAATCCAGAGTAAACGGGTTCCTTCTGGGCAGGCGCGCTCCATCCTAGACCGTGACTATGCTTAAGATCAGGCAAGTCAACGGTCAAGCGCTTGCCTATTAACGGTAAAAAAAAAAAAAAAAATGGTCTAAGTCATCTTTACATTTTTGTTAAACGTATGATTCCACACAACATAGTCACCGTTAAGCTTATAAGACGTAGACAATATTATATACATAAGCTGTAACTTTGTTACTGATACATTTACTTCTTTAAATTATAATTTATATACTTAAATAAAATGTTTAAATTTTTATACTTTTAAAAATAATTATAGGAATACTTTGCATTCATAATTTGCTTATATCCTATGAAGCTAGTTCTAGTCTTGTCCAAACGCGTCTTTTCTGAACTCAGTGTAAAGAAAAAAATATATAAAACCCAGGATTATAAACGTGTGGAAAACGAACAAGTGAAGAGTAATATTTAATTAACATTATTGAGGGCCGCATATAAATGTACTAAAGATCGAAAATAGCCACAAAGGTGGTAATAAAATTCATAAAGAATATTTAAAAGAACATTAAATTTGTAAAGAACTTTTTTTAATAAGTAAACCAAATTTTCATTGTTTTATTGATCTTATATATATTTTTTTATAATTAGCGATATATAGCAAATTGGCCACCTGATGGTAAGTGGCCACCATATCATAAGCATTGGACAATGTAAGAAATATTAACCGTCTCTTGTATTTCCAATGCGCTACCAACCTTGGGAACTAAGATTGTTGTCCCTTGCGCGTGTAGTTACACTAACTCACTCATCCTTCAAACCGATAAGCAACAATAGTTTTGTAGTTTGGTGGCAGAATATGTAATGAGTCAGTGGTCCCTACCCAGAGGAGTTGATGGTTTTCGCAAAGCCTGTAAGGCTTCCATCAAGTAACAATTGTGTCTTCATGCGATCTACCAGTTAATATTATATATAGTATATTTATTGTATTTATACTGACGAAATTAGACGATTATATACAAAGACGTAAATATAATAAATTGAAATGCTACATTATGCATGTTAAGTTTCAAATATTTTTTTTATTAAAATTTCGTAATGAAGTTAACATTTGAAATAGATTCGTACTAATGGATAGTTAATTTATGAAATATATTTTATTTTACAAATGCGTTTCCAATACTAAATTACTTTCATATCGTCATAGGTACGAAAACAATTTGTATTCATACAATTTGATTCTATTTATTTGTACATTTGAGACGGTCCGCCCTTTTTTTTTTAACGCGGGAAAAACGCCTTACCCGTTTCCCCCACGGGAACAGTTGGGTGTATGTGGGTCTCGCCGGTGTCCAAGGCGCCAAGTGCGCCCCGAACATCGGAATAACCACTAAAAAACCAGCGGTACCCTTTCCATCTTAACGAGGAGCGCCACGGGATCGCTTTCGCATGCTACCATGGCGCTCTGACGGCCGGCCTATGCGGGCCTCCATTCTCTAGGGTGAGTTCCCAGGGTACTGTGAACCCCCGTAGTCCCTGCGGCGCCTATTCTAGGGGGGGGGAAGATGCGCATAGCGCCTTTTTATTCTCCCCGGCCTTTTCCGGCGGTGTGGGTCTGCAGCGGCATCTTCTTCCCGTGCCCGCTCCGCGGCCTCCTTCTGTGACATCACGCTATCACAGAAGGAGGCCATCTCCGACCAGCACCCCTCGGAAGTGTCCGAGCATCGCGTTGATTATGCTCGGCAAGGAGAGGTCTCCGCCGATAACCACCGCCAGGGAATGCCTCTTGGGCCCCCACGCGGCACACTCCGTGAGGTTGTGATGCACCGGGTCGAATGGCGC
The DNA here is from genome assembly GCA_905147175.2 of Nymphalis urticae. Taxonomy (NCBI): domain Eukaryota; kingdom Metazoa; phylum Arthropoda; class Insecta; order Lepidoptera; family Nymphalidae; genus Nymphalis; species Nymphalis urticae. The sequence continues at coordinate 10,557,402 of LR989983.1, forward strand.
ACCACACTCGTGGCTTGGCTATTCCAGTGGCTGGTTTTAATTTGCGAAGGCCGAATTTCAGCGTATGATGGATATGGGAATTTGCAGGCCCTCTAAGAGCTGCTGGGTTAGTCCGTTGCATGTAGTTTTAAAGAAAAACGGTGAGTTACGACCATGTGGCGACTATCGCCGTCTAAACAACATAACAAAGTCTGATAGATATCCCATACCCCGCATACAAGACTGCACTTACGTGCTAGCAGGAAAATGTGTGTTCTCCCGTCTCGACCTCCAACGAGCTTATCATAATATAGCAGTTGCAGAACAAGACATCGAGAAGACGGCCATAACGACTCCTTTTGGACTATATGAATTCACTCGAATGACGTTTGGTTTAAAAAACGCAACGCAAGCGTTTCAACGTTTTCTCAATAACGACGTATTTAGAGACATGGATTTTTTATTTTCATACATCGATGACGTCATTATTGCATCAGAGTCAACGTCATTGCATAAAGTTCATTTAAAGAAAGTTTTTGAACGACTTAATCAGTTCGGACTTACGATTAATTTGTCGAAATGCGAGTTTGGCAAAAAAGAGCTCGACTTCCTTGGATTCCACGTATCAGAAAAAGGTTTACGTCCACTTAAAGATCGAGTGAAAACCATTTCGGAGTATCCAAGGCCACATACGGTTGACGAGCTACGACGCTTCTTAGGGATGTTGAACTTTTACAGACGTCACCTCCCCAAGGCAGCAAGCATTCAGGAAAAGCTTAATGGTTTCCTGCACAACGCCAAGAAGAAAGACAAGACACCTATTTCTTGGAATGACGACTCCGTCGACGTCCGACGACGACTTTTGAACAATGTAAAGAAAAGCTTAAAAGGCGCAGTTACATTGTCCTTTCCATCTCAAGACGCTCATATATCACTCATGACTGATTGTTCTGCCACTTGTGCTGGAGCCGTCTTACAGCAGAAAGAAGAGAACTCATGGAAGCCACTTGCATTTTTTTTCAAGTAAGCTAAGTGAAGCGCAACAGCAATATAGTACCTATGATAGAGAACTTTTAGCTATTTACATGGCTATAAAGCACTTCAGGTATTTAATTGAAGGTCGTCCTCTGACTATTTATACGGATCACAAACCATTGGTTTACGCCTTCAAAAAGAACGCTGTCGGAAAAAACGATACACCGAGAAGGTTGAGACATTTAGATTTCATTTTACAATTTTTCACATCGATTGAACACGTCAGCGGAACCGACAACATTGTAGCCGATGCTTTATCGATAATATCCACCAACGATACCCCATCGCCGATCGACTATGAAAAACTCGCAGAAGCTCAGGAAAAAGATAATGAATTAAAAAGTTACTTGACTCAAAGAACTTAAAGTTTAAGAAACTTATTATGCCAAATAGCAAGATACCTATTTTCTGCGAAGTGTCTACTAATAAGATGCGACCATATTTGCCAGTGGAGTTTCGTGTAACAGCATACAAAGCCATACATGACTCAAGCCACCCGGGAATTCGCACAACAAGAAAATTGATCCGCGATCGCTATATTTGGGCAGCGATGAATAAAGATGTTGCCTTATGGGCCAAATCATGTTTAGATTGTCAGAGATCGAAAGTGCAACGTCATACAATATCACCTATCGGAAATTTTCCTAAGTGTCAACGTTTCGAACATTCACACGTGGATATTGTCGGACCACTAACTATTTGTAAGGGTTACCGATATCTAATTACCATGGTAGACCGAGCGACTGGTTGGCTAGAAGCTTACCCGATTAAATACATTACAGCTGAAACGGTAACTAAGATTGTTTATTCAGGCTGGATAGCACGATTTGGATGTCCATTGCGTATTACGACGGATCCAACTTGTTCGCATTGTTGGCTAAGAGAATGGGCATAACTAAAATAAGAACCACGAGCTATCACCCACAGTCAAATGGTGTCGTTGAACGAACTCATCGAACAATAAAAACTTATGTGTAGAGGCAATACGGACAATTGGGTCAACGAATTACCGTCAGTTTTATTAGGCTTAAGGGCAAGCTTACGCGATGACACTGGAATAAGTGCAGCCGAGATGGTTTACGGTGAAGTCATACGTTTACCAGGAGATTTCTTTTCGCCGACAAAGCTGGAAATCACTGAAAACGAAACGTTTTTGCCAAACTTGCGTTATAGGATCAGACAAATTGCATCGCTACCGAAACGAGATTTAAGACAAAACGGTATATTTGTACATCCAGAATTAAGTGAGTGTACACACGTTTTTGTCCTATGGGATAGAGTTTCGAAGCCACTTACGTTACCCTATTCTGGACCGTTTAAAGTTTTAAGCAAATTTGAGTTTTAAGCAGCGAAACATTTCAAGATAGTGATTAATGGTATAAAAAAAAATAATAAGCATCGATCGCCTTAAGCCGGCGTTTCTAATTACCAGCGAAGATAGCATTGATCGAATTCCAAATAAGGTAGAAGCTAATAAAAACAATAAGCCTATGACAACGAGATCTGGTCGTATAACGAGACCTGTTGTGAGATTTGCATACAGATAGATTGAAATGTTTAGTATTTTTTTTAAATATAATTAATTGTAATTTAATAAAAATATTTTGATGTTATACGCACATAAAAAAGGATCTTATTATATACATTTTTTTTGCTTTTTTATAATTTCTTTGTTTAAAGATTTTAATTGTTTTTAAGGTTTTTTGAGTACCTTGGTTGCTTTTGTTTCTAGTTCATAGTGTTATATATAAATTTTTCATGTAGGTATTGAATGTTTGTTACTGGTTTTTATTTATTTTAAGAAAATTGATAATTTTTTTCTCAAAGGAGGATGCTATGTGCCGTCAGCACATAGCCTTTTTAGTTGTACTCCATATTTGGCATGACGAAATCATAACAATTTATTATTAGATTATTATAATACATTAATCAATCAGTCAGTACAGGGTACTCAAACAATTGTGACGTGTCGTAAATAAAAATATATTATTCCTTCGGTCTTTGAGTATTGGCTAGCCTCATACCTGCATCCGTCTCTGAATATTATATGCCTCAGTATCTCAAGATAGCCTACACGCCAAATGTTAATTTTAACATATAAATTTATTTAAACTTGTAAAAAAGAAAAGCCGAGATGGCCTAGTGGTTAGAATGCGTGAATCTTACCCGATGATGGTGGGTTCAAAGCCGGGCAAGCACCATTGAATTTTCATGAGCGTAATTTGTGTTTATTACATCTTGTGCTTGACGGTGAAGGAAAATATCGTGAGAAAACCTGCATGTGTCTAATTTAATTGAAGTTCTGCCTCATGGGTATTCTAGCAACCCGCATTGGAGTAGCGTGGTGGAAAAAGCTCCAAACCTTCTCCTCAAAAGGGAGAGGAGGCCTTAGCCTAGCAGTGTGACATTAACAGGCTGTTACTGTCCTGTACAGTACTAAACTTATAAAGGCTATATAAACACTATATTTATTGTTAACCTAAATTTAAAGTTAATATTTCTTTCTTAATAGATAACGGAAGAGCTTTTTTTTAATCGGACTGGTAGACCCTAAAATTTTAGCGCGTTCGAACGAATAGTTTTGGTACAGATATATGTAATTTTTTTTTAATTTAAGTCATAAAAATAATAGATTAAGCGGATAAGAAACTTACAATTCATGTTCTACTTGGATATTTTCAATGTAACACTCACTGGCCCGACAGACGTTGTTCTATAAAGAGCAGTTCGATCACCTTCCAATAACATTGCTTACTATTAAACCAATAAGTGCAATGTCATGCGAACAAATTATTGCCAAAATCAATGCGATAACAAAGTTTTTCCAGTTTCAACTGAAGCATTCATGAATAAAATTCATCTTTATTCATCGGTCACAATCGATGATCGATCGATCAAGTGACTTTTTCAATAAATATTAATGCATCGTAGTGATTTACGTAGCTGTTACAAATCTGGATTTTATGTTCTAGTACGCATCTGATGCAAAATTTGGACCAAATACAGACATAAACAAATCAATCGGATTCGATGGGAAGCACATTGGGATAATTATCAAAAATAAAGTTCTAATTTGATAAGCACTTCACGAAATCACACTTTGACAGGCTCTATATGAGCCACGCAATGCACCAATAACGATTTGTAGGTGTTGGAATGATGTTGGGCTATGAACGTTTACTTAAAGCAAATAAATACACTCGTCATTACTTGGGTGGACTGTGTAATTGCGACGTAATAACGAGTGAAAATACAATTGGTTTACCTGGAACAGAATTTTTCTTTGACTCAAATATCAAATGTCAATTATCAAAATTTACCGTGACAATTTTATTTTGTTTACGTAATGGTAAAGTAGAACCATAATACGTAATATTCCCTATTTATTTTTCGATTATTTTTATCAACAAAACAAAAAAGGATTACGCATATCCATCGTGTGTAGTCTTGAGTTCAAAGAAAAGTACCATGATAAAGAAGACATTTCGTATTTTATGCAGTTGTGCTTCTGCGTAGTCAGGAACATCTCGTGTAAGGTTTTAGATTTTTGAAATCAGGAATTTATCCTTAGTATGGCATTAATAACTTTCTAATTTAGCATTTATACTATAAAGCCGGATTATAAAGTAGAATCAGTATAGTTGGACTCACTAAGATCGGAAGTTGCCAATCTAATTTAAATAATTATTTATAAATGAGTTTCCAACACACATACAGACAGAGTTTTCTACCGACATTTAAAACTTCATCGTTTATTTAAACGTTTTTTTTTTTGCATAAATATATTAGTTTCAGAGTTTTGAGAATCGTAGTCATATTTAAAAAGTATTTAAAAGTCCGACGTGGTGAACGGTGTACTAAATTATTAATAATAAAATCATAGCATCGTCAGTGGCGTCTAAGTAATAATTTTCCCCCCGCGGTTTCGGCCGTGTCATTATCGAAAATCATTCAAATCAAGCAAAATTATGTCATATTTTAGCTGTGATAAAGCTTAAAGAAGTAACTTATGTTTATAACAAACACAACCTTTCTTATTTATGATATTATTTCGATTATTATTATTCTAGTAATTAAGGAAAAATGGCTAAACTGAATTATGGTAATGCCTTCTTTTATACTATATTTGGTGTAGTACCTCCATTTGCCAGGACAACAATATCTTTGTCATGACTTACATGTGAACATCTTACATGGTAAGCCATAAGTAAAGCAGTAGGTAATAGAAAAAATATACAACCCTTTGTACAGAATGAAACAAGTACGTACTTTAACTTTGTAAGGCAGTCTCGGTGATATGATACACTGTGCTTGGTGAGAAACTCCAAGGTGACTGGATCGTCCACAAAATGGGACACCACGGTCGTATTCTACCATATCCTCGACCCCTCCTCCTACAACAGGAACATTTTAAAGATTGATGAGAGATTTCTGATATTGATTTTTCACGATAAAGGAACGAGTCAAATTAAACTGTAAATAAAGATAAAAGTAAAAAAAAAGCAAAACTTATTAAACTGTAGGGACACATCTTCTTTTACTCTATGACAAGCTTGTTTTAGCGGTCGGTCAGTTAGTCATTGTTACGCTCGGTTCGTAGATGCACGCGTGGGAATAAACTCAAACAGCATAGCATATCATATATTATTTTATCCAAGATATATCCATACAACGAACACATAGTATAAAAGTATAGCAAAGACTACAAAACCATACAAATGAGGAATAGGTTAACTTAAAAATAAAAAGTATCTATAAAATTCAAAACAAAAACATTAACTTAAAACGTAAAAGAGATCGACTTCATTCTATCCAATAAGCGCCAAATATTCAGGGATGTCTCCGTGATCAACAGGGTCAACACTGGAAGTGATCACCGCCTGGTAAGAGGCACCCTGAATATTAACACCAAAATGGAACGATCACGGCTAATGAAGTCGACTCTTAGACCAACCTTGCCCCAGGTCGAAGCTGGTTGCGAAAGCTTCCAGCTGGAACTACAGAACCGATTTGCCATGTTGGAAACCGAGCAGGACATTGACGACGCCACCAACAGTCTGGTGCGTGTCATTCGCGAGGTGGGTCAAAATCACTTTCGACAAAGGAGCAATGCACGTTAGTGGAAGCTCTCAGGCGAGACTCTGGACGAGATGACGAGAAGACGTGAACAGCAGAATATGACGCCATCTGAGTGTCAGGCACTTAACAGGAAGGTTAAAAAACTAATAAGGCGTGACACAAGACGAGCGAATACCCGGAATATTGAAGATGCTATAGCACTTAATAGGGGCTCAAAGGTTCTTGCAAAGTCGCATACCTCCTGTTGTCACCTGACAAAACTCAGAACAACACAAGGTACAACCGTCACCTCAAAACCAGAGATTCTAGCTGAAGTCGAAAAGTTCTATGGCAATCTATACTCATCACAAGTACCTCCACCTGACTCCCACAGCGCGGATGACCCAAGAGCCAGACTGACACGCCATCTATCTGACTTCCCGACATCGACTTGGGCGAGATTAGGATTGCTCTCAAACAACTTGGAAATAACAAGGCTCCAGGGGAGGACGGAATTACCTCAGAATTACTTAAAGCGGGAGGAATACCAGTTCTGAGAGAACTGGTAAAGATCTTTAATTCCGTCCTCCACAATGGTATTACATCAAAGGCATGGAGCAGGGGTGTGGTGGTGCTGTTTTTTAAGAAGGGTTATAAAGCTCTTCTGAAAAACTACCGCCCCATTTCACTTTTAATTCACGTATATAAGTTGTTCTCGAGGGTAATCACGAATCGTCTCGCCCAAAAATTCGATGACTTCCAACCCGTTGAACAGGCAGGGTTTCGAAAAGGCTTATGTACCGTAGACCACATACATACACTTAGGCAAATGATAGAGAAGACCGAGGAATATAATCAGCCTCTATGCCTAGCGTTTGTGGACTACGAAAAAGCCTTCGATACCATCGAGATCTGAGCTGTTCTGGAATCGATGCAGAGATGCCTAATAGACTTTCGGTATGTCCAGGTGTTAAAGTGTTTGTGCGAAGCCGCAACCATGACCGTCCAAGTACAAGATCAGAGCACAAGACCAATCCAATTGCATCGCGGGGTAAGACAGGGGGATGTAATCTCCCCGAAACTTTTTACCAATGCATTGGAGGACGTTTTCAAGACGCTCGATTGGAACGGACGCGGCCTTAATATAAATGGTCTACACATTACACATCTGCGATTTGCTGACGACATTGTTATCATGGCGGAAACTCTGCAAGATTTGGAAGAGATGCTAAACAGCCTAAGCGATTCTTCACGACAGGTGGGTCTGGGGATGAACTTAGAAAAAACCAAAATTATGATCCATCAACATATATCCCCGAGACTGGTTGTCGTAAATGGCTCTTGTGTTGTGCAGGAATACATCTACCTGGGCCAAACTATACAACTTGGCCGGCACAATTTTGAGAAGGAGGCCAAAAGAAGAATACGTTTGGGCTGGGCAGCATTCGGGAGGTTGCGTCATATTTTTGAATCATTGATCCCACAGTCACTTAAGACCAGGGTATATAATCAGTGCGTCCTGCCTGTTATGACTTACGGCGCCGAAACGTGGACACTCACCGTAGGACTGGTCCACAAATTTAAGGTCGCTCAGCAAGCTATGGAACGTGCGATGCTTGGGGTTTCTCTGGCAGATAGAATCCGAAATGAGGACATTCGCCAGAAAACTTAAGTCACCGACATCGCGCGTAGAATTAGCACGCTGAAGTGGAAGTGAGCTGGTCATGTCTCCAGATGCATCGATGGCCGATGGAGCCGACACGTGTTAGAGTGGAGACCAGGCTTAGGCAAATGTAGTGTAGGACGCCCTGCGGCAAGGTGGACCGACGATTTGAAAAAGGTGGCAGGTACGGGATGGATGCGGGCTGCCCAAGATCGGGATGGTTGGCCTTCTATGGGGGAGGCTTTCGTCCAGCAGTGGACGGCGGTAAGCTGATATATAAAAAGTTAAGACTAATAGAGCAAAATTATGACCGAGTTAATAATTGCAACATAAAGCCACAAATTATTTAATACTATCAATGTAATAATTAAATTAATGAAAAAACGTAAAAAAATCTAACAAAACAACGACGACACAAATTTGAACAAAACGCGAATCCTTATATGTACGGCAGGAGGTCACTCTACTCCAGAAAATCTAGACACTGCGATTCAGATATTGACATATTAAGCACACCGCCTATGGGCTAATAATGGCCGCAGCATATATGTAGTATAACAACCAAAATACGTACGTGAACTTTATCTTTTGACAGACACAACCGATTTTGATGAAACAAAGATTTAACGGTAGCTTGATTAAGATCAAGTCAGATTGTAATATATAATATTGTGAATTGTGATGTGTGTGTGTGTGTGTAATGTGAAACGAATTAATATGAAATATTACTGGAGAGTATCTATCATTTTTATATTACTCAATAATAATCTATATTTTTATATATAATAGTTAATTTACAATAAAATTACAATAAATTGTTATTTAGCTTTTTTGAGTAATTGGATGAGTAATTTATATCAATTTCTATTGTAGTTGTTTGATTTGGGATTCTATTTTAAAAAAGGTCAATTCCAGGATTTTTATAAAATCAGTTTCACATTAAGATGCTAAATATAGTTTGTGTTTAGTTTATACGACATATTTTTTATTGTATTATTATTACCGTTTTAACTTGCCGACGAATTTTACTATTGCATTCCGTTGTTACGTCCGTAAACCTTTAAGTGATATAAATTATATGTATTTGTATGATATAACTGCAGTTATGTGATATAAATTTGATCGAACTCATTATCATTGTCTGATTATTTATTTTACATACATTCATAGATTTGAGAAACATTTTAGAAACGGAAAGGCTAATTTTCTCTAAGTGTGCAACCAGTTAGCAAAGAAAATTTCTCAACTCATAATGAAGATACTATATATTCATTTAAATTTTAATATAACTAATAACGCAGAGAATGCGGTCGAACAAGACGTAAAGACTTATAGAAACCGAACGTTATTCCTAACTTTAAAACGATGGATTAGATACTGATGTACTCCAACTATTCGTTAAATTTAGTTAATCTCACAAAACTTATTTAAAGCCTACTTTATTAACAAAAGATAAAAATAACGACATAATACACCTCTTGCCACTAAATATGTGAATTGATTTTGTACTAGGAACAAAAACAGATCTAAGAAGTTATTACTAATGTAAAAAAAGGTTTAAACGTGAACCTTTCGTTTCGAATGCTGGATTCAGGTGTCTCTCGCTGTTTGCGCTTCACCCGGTGGTCGAACTTTCCATACGACGTGTGCAATTCGCGCGTATGTGCAAACCAACGCTATAAGTGGCGATCCGAATTGTAGAACTAATAGTGCACACGAGTATTGTTCGTTTTGTTTTGCAAACCCCCATTTTTCAAGACAGATGTCTCTGTAACCAACAAAAATAATACAGAATATTTGTAAATAATTAAATTAAGGTACATTATGTAGTGTGATTAATACGATATAATATGTTATGTGTCGACATACGCTGATATTTAAATCGTTACTTTACAACCTAATCTACAGCTAGATTGAAAATATGTTTTATTATATTATAGGTAGGCGGTAGCACAAATTTGATCACGATCGCCCATTGACATTGGCGATGTAAGAAATATTAAACAGTCCGACCATCACTAATGTGCCACCAACCTTGGAAACGAAGATGTTATGCCTCTTGTGCCTGTAGTTACTTTGCCTCCCTCGCCCTTCAAACCGGAACGCTACAATGCTAAGTATTTATAAAAATATCATATTTGCAATAAGATACATAAAATATTTAGACATTTACTAGCTGCCTGACCCAACTAATGTTTTTAAACATGAAGATGAGTACTGTAACTATGTATAAAATACATATGTTATGGATCATGTGATAAATGAGGGCATTATCTACAATGTCCGCATTTGAATTATGACAAACTACAGCATGTGTTACTAGCTGTGCCCGCGGTTTCAGCCGCGTATAATTTAAAATAATCACTAAGTACAGATAAGGTATATTTCAGTAGACACAGCGTATTTAGTTTTATTTTCGCGGGATATTAGTATTTATTCGGATTTTCCGCACCCAGATCTACATAGAGCAACATACAATTGGAATCATACATGAGAAAAACATCATTCCCTTAAATCTATTCCGACATACTTCAATGTCTTTCCCTGTGTTTTATTTATTGTGACTGCAAACGATACCTTCACAGGAAATTGTGTTCTTTTAAAACTAAAACGTAAATCTGTTAATAAGTACTTATTGGAAACTAACCCAGAGAATCGGAATTGCGACTCAAAGGGAAAATGCTCTAGCATTCTTGCCACCATTCCACGCGGATACGATTAGTACTATTTAATTTTTATTTGTAAAAGAACACTGATATTTGCAAGAATTTTCTGACATCAAGTTGTAAACTCGGGTCTTCATCTTTAATTGACGAGACGAAACAAGCTTCTCCGTTATGTTTTACTTTTTTTATGCTCGATTTTTTTTATTTGTCCAAAATCGGTAGATGGACTAATTAATGTCCCACCTGATGGTAAGTGGTCCCTACCGCCCAGACATTGTCGCTGTGAACAATATTACCCATTACATACATCACACAAAGTACCATCAACCTCGTATACTAAGATGTTATATCCCTTGTGTCATGTCAGTAGTTACACTGGCTCACTCACCCTTCAACCGGAACACAGCAATACTAAGTATTGCTGTTTGGCGGCAGAATATGTGGTAAGTGGATGAACCCGGATAGTGTCTACCACCAAGTAAACTTTTCATATCATAGTTTTATATTTTAAAAGTCTTATTAGTTTGAGTAGTTATTAAGTATTAATGCTGCCTTTTCCATATTGCACTTCTACAATCTAGTTGATGAAAGAGAATGTTTCAAGTGATAATTATAAACAACTAGTCTCCGCCCGCGGCTTCGCCTGCGTCTTCTTCTTCTTCCTAGCGTTTTGCCGGCCTAGAAATGCCAGGGTCCGCTTTCCTACATCTTTGCCTCCACTTTGCCCGATCTAAAGCGTCGTCTTTAGTGAGATCGTGCTCTCTCATATCGTCCCTCACAACATCGAGCCAGCGCTTCTTGGGCCTGCCGCGGGATCTAGGGCCTTCGACAACAAAGTCCAGGCATCGGTTCCCAACATAGTCTGGCGGTCTGCGGCTAATGTAGCCAAACCAACGGAGACGTCTTTCCTGCAACTTATCCGCTACATCGCAAACGCCAAGGCTACCACGGATGTGCTCGTTACGAATACGATCTAGTCGCGTAACGCCACACATCCACCGCAGCATCTTCATTTCCGCGACGTGAAGTTGCTGAACATATCTCGCGAGAGCTGGCCACGTCTCGCTGCCATACAATAACACTATTCGGATGATGCACTTGTACACAAGGCCCTTTAATTTCACCGGTATCCACTTTATTTTCGGCTCTTTAATTTCACTTCATCTGCGTATGAAGGAGAAACGAGGTGTTAGGTGCTTGGTTCCCTATGTCCTTTTCTTTACCCCTGACAAAGTGTATGCAAATTTTTTTGATAATCGGTGGAGTTGTTAAGACGTGAAAACGTAACAAACAAACAAACAAATTCACATTTATAATATTAGTTAGTAAGGTTGCTAGAATATTGTACATAATGAAATGTAAGTATATAGTTCGCGAATATGTTTACAATTTCATTTTGAATACTCATCAAAGTGATTTATACCCCTGATATGTAAATATTATTATAATAGTTGCTTCAAAGGACGTCAGTAAATTATCATTCACATTTTACCAAAGCAAAAGTAAAACTGTAAAGGAAGTAATCTAACAATCTACAAGTATCCCCCACTTCTGAAATATGGTTTTCCGTTGTCTTGAAAAGCTCACCAATTTCTGCGGTATAGCGCTACTGTAACGCAATGTACTCGTACAGTATTCCGATTTTGATTAAACCAATTCAATAATATCCCTTTACCTTAACTACTCTTGGTACCTTAATACCCTTTGGTACAATTGAATTAAGTATATTAAAATAAAATAATTGGTTTGTAAGAAAAATTTAATTATTATTTTGATAGAGATTGTAGTTCGCTCGTTCGACATCCGTGGTTCGCTTATAATGCGGCATTTTTCTTACTTTTTGCATGATTTTACCAATCGTAACTTCTAAACGAAAGATCAAATTTGAATAATTTAAAGAGGAATTTACATATGTGTAACCTTTACTATGAAGTTATTCAATTGTATAATGATTAATATCATAACATGAATGTCATCGTTCGTTTCTCCCTGTTTTATTGTCTAATTTGAACAAAAAGCAGTTATTGTGACTTAACTATAATATATATATATATAATATTAATGTTGAGTACTATAAACATGTAGTACATTATTTTAAGTATCTTCAATAGTTTTCGCAGCGCACGCCAAATGATTACTTTTACAGAAAAAAATAATACCTTGGGTTACATTATTGCTATTTTTGTTGGGATCTCTATTTTTTTAAAGTAAAGTAAAGCTTAGTTGTTAGTCGCTGATAACGTAGCTTTCTGTAGGTGAAAGAAATTTTAAAATCAGTACAACTGTTTTTGTGTTTATTCATTGCAAACAAACATACAAAAAAAAAAACAAATTTTACCTCTTTATAATATTAGTAAATATATAGAATATGCGCGAGTGAAGCCGCGGGCAACAGCTAGTAAAAAATATAACCAATTCTATAGAGAGTAATAATCTGCTCTGTTGTATAACTCCGAGCGAATATGGAAAAAACGTTATATCTAGATTACGTATCTGTGTTAGGCTCAAAAACTAAAATTTTCATTGAGATTAGTTACTAACTTAGCCATAAAAAATATGGCAATTTTGTTTATTAACATCTAGTTTCAGCCATAATTAGCGAGTGTTTCGATTGCTTTTTAGCTTTCTTTATATCGACGCGTTGTCAGGTTGTGGTCTACTAAGTACTAATAAAGCGTTGTATATGATTTAAATATCCCATAATATTTTCTCTCTGAGCAAGCATTACACAATTACGATACAACATTGGTAATAAAACAATTAAACTCCTACGATATCGGCACAACTCGACATATGGAAGAGCTTTACTCTATATTATTGTTATAGAAATAACTTGATCTGATTGTAAATATCCCAGAACCAAAATCTCTACATTACCTACTCTTTTTAACATTGTTTGTATTTATTTATTTCTCCCCTTTTAATAATAGATGAACAAATACCTACCTATTGTAATTTGTGTAGTATAGTAACATCTTCGAACAAAAAATATTATTAAATTGACAGTCACAAAATATATGTATTTCTAAGCAATGCCATGCATTTTATTTATAGACTACAAATTATTAACAAACTTTCCATTATTTTTATGTTTTGTACCTAACTAGACATACAGTGTAGAATATTATAAAATAAACAAGTTTGTAAACCAAGATGATATAAAATTTTCTTCTTACCTTTATTTAAAATAAAGATATTTTATAAAAATATCAATCAACATAATTTAAGACACACACTTTTTTTTCAGTTTATAATTTCACCGATATATCGAAGAAGTCCCTCCAGGGTTATTTTTAAAAAGCGTGACGTCAGCATTGCTGACGTCACTTTCACCAACATGATGTTGATGGCTGATTTTGCAATGAAATAATAAAACTATTTCAGCAAAATAATAGGTTTATTCTACAATCGATCAGGACACAACGTTTATCTGAACAGTCCGACGGCTCGAATGAGAATGAATCCCGAGCAACCGTCGCACTGCTTTTTATAGCAAAAATCATAACAACAACACCTGTTGAACACAGGTGTTCAATCAATGACATAACATTTAAAATTCATTTTTATGTTTAGTTTTCACAATTATTAATTAATTTCTGATTTTTAAACAATAAACAACAACTTATTTACAAATTAATTAGAAATAACTTGATTAAATAATCAATTTAAAGCGTCTGCGTCGACACGGCCATTCTGAAAGGCGGTGCGCGCTCTGCACCAGCCTTATCTCGCCGTTTTCTTGTAGTTTTCTCGTGGTCAATATCTGTAAAAGAACAATTTTTGATTTGAGCCAAGTATCTGTTAACAACTTCTAATGAATCACGAAGGATTTTTATAATGATGTTGTTGTATTTTTATAATGATAGTTCGGAGTTTTTATAAGGTTCTCGTAGTGTCTCGGAGGTTCTCGGCGGTTTTCGAGGAGTCTCGGAGGTTCTCGGAGGTTCTCGAAGAGTCTCGGAGGTTCTCGGAGGTTCTCGAAGAGTCTCGGAGGTTCTCGGAGGTTCTCGAAGAGTCTCGGAGGTTCTCGGAGGTTCTCGAAGAGTCTCGGAGGTTCTCGGAGGTTCTCGAAGAGTCTCGGAGGTTCTCGGAGGTTCTCGAAGAGTCTCGGAGGTTCTCGGAGGTTCTCGAAGAGTCTCGGAGGTTCTCGGAGGTTCTCGAAGAGTCTCGGAGGTTCTCGGAGGTTCTCGGAGGTTCTCGAAGAGTCTCGGAGGTTCTCGGAGGTTCTCGGAGGTTCTCGAAGAGTCTCGGAGGTTCTCGAAGAGTCTCGGAGGTTCTCGGAGGTTCTCGAAGAGTCTCGGAGATTCTCGGAGATTATAGTAAATGTGTGCAATCGCGTGTAACTGTATGTGTTCGTGTGTGTGTGTGTGTGTGGTGTGTGTGTGTGGTGTGTGCGTGTGTGTGTGTGTGTGTGTGTATGTGTGTGTTTGTATACATGATGTTAAGTGTGCTTATGTTTCGAGTGTGACCGTAACTCGTCCAAATGTTAGGTTATAATGAAAGAATATTACTTACGTTTATGTTTTTAAATACTTATCGTTCAGATTGTGATTGCTCAGGTAGCTCGAGGTTTTGCGAGGTTGATGGCGCACGGTTATCTTCATCTACTGTGATATTTTGAGGTGATGGTGGATTTTCATCTCCCGCCGACACGGTTTCTTGATCACCAGGTTTAGGGGCACGTCTTAATTGATCATGTGATACTTTCCGCGGTCTTCCTCTACCAACTACCTTCTTTACTAAATAGCGATCGTTTTCCAGGATAATGCCTCGTGTCGACAGTGCGGCCGTATTTATATGGTTGCGCCGATACGGCCATACTGACAGGCGGTGCGTGCTCTGCACCAGCCTTGATGATTTTCGTAAATAGTTGTAGATTCTCGTCGGTTCTTGTTGACTCTCGTCGGTTCTTGTTGACTCTTATTGACCTGCAAAAGTATAAAAGACTTCCTTTGAGTAGTACGTCTGTAAGTAACTTGCGTTGCTTTATCTTTGTTGTTACATAAGCACAATTGTTATGTAAGTGTTAGTAGGTTCTCGGAGATTTTGCTGTAGGGTTACTCATAGGTTCTCGTAAAGTTCTCGTCGGGTCTCGTAGAGTTCTCGTCGGGTCTCGTAGAGTTCTCGTCGGGTCTCGTAGAGTTCTCGTCGGGTCTCGTAGAGTTCTCGTCGGGTCTCGTAGAGTTCTCGTCGGGTCTCGTAGAGTTCTCGTCGGGTCTCGTAGAGTTCTCGTCGGGTCTCGTAGAGTTCTCGTCGGGTCTCGTAGAGTTCTCGTCGGGTCTCGTAGAGTTCTCGTCGGGTCTCGTAGAGTTCTCGTCGGGTCTCGTAGAGTTCTCGTCGGGTCTCGTAGAGTTCTCGTCGGGTCTCGTAGAGTTCTCGTCGGGTCTCGTAGAGTTCTCGTCGGGTCTCGTAGAGTTCTCGTCGGGTCTCGTAGAGTTCTCGTCGGGTCTCGTAGAGTTCTCGTCGGGTCTCGTAGAGTTCTCGTCGGGTCTCGTAGAGTTCTCGTCGGGTCTCGTAGAGTTCTCGTCGGGTCTCGTAGAGTTCTGATGCTCCACCGTAGTCACAATCACTACCCGCAGTCTCAGCAGCGTCCCGTGTGGAAGTGAACGGTTTATTCTTCCAACGACGTTAATCGATATCTGGAACGTGAGTCACGGTCATGGGACCGCCATTAGGCAAGTTTCTTAGCTATTATTACGCAAGATCACTGTTAATTAATAATACAAAGTAGGGGGTAAATAAATTATCGCAACGTAGGTAAAAGCTAAATTGTTAAGTTACTAAGAAACTTATAAGTACGAAACATAGTAAGACACAATGTCTATCGCTCTTAAATAAATTGGAACGTACTCACCAGATCTCCTTCATACGTTACCACAATTTTTCACTCACTAAATAATAATACTTTCGTAGGGTAGTAAAGTCCTATTTCAGGAAACTGAGCATACGAGAACACATGAGGTTCCGATCTTGATATAGCGATTTCCTCAGCAGTCAGGTTTTTTTTTTTTTTTTTTTTCATTTCGCTACGAGTGACGTCATCAACCGACTTGCATATGCAGCCCTACATTTGCCTTCCTTTGGCCGACTGTTGTTGATATTTATAAGAGCAGAATGTGATACTTGTGACAGCCACGAAGAAGCACTGCTTTTCAAGAACTTGCTGAGCGCAATGATCAAGGCACCTCTTTCCAGCGCTTGTTCATATTCCGTTGTTGGAGTTTAAACATCATCTGCCAATGACTTTCATGGGTAGTTGGTGGTTGCGACGCTATACGCATTTCCTTTTGTTTTAATCATCTGACTCATGAGTTTGTTGTTCGACAATATTGGCTCGCGAAGTAGATGGTATAGGCTCGTTGGCTGATGCTGGAGAGTTGTCTTCTTCCGCCGATACGGTTATCTGGTCTCCAGGTTGAGGTGCCCGACGGAGTTGATCATGTGCAACTTTTCTTGGACGCCCTGAACCTCGTTGGAACTGACGGATCCTTGCTTTTCTTGAATTGAAGCGTTGTCTGTCTTGTTTTGTCTAGGTGTTGTTGGTACAGGTGCTTTCACCAGAGCATCTATTTTCCGTGGGCTTGGCCGGACTTGTCCATTTTTGTTTCTGGTGGTGTAGTTAAACGTTCCGACATTTACTGCATTACTTGCATCATCTGCATCAGGAATTGCGGTGGTATGTTGTTCATTGGTGCATTCAGCAATGCTGAATGTGGCTGGAATTGCGGCAACGCGGTTCCAACACCTCTTGTGGTGTTTAATCCATGGTCTGGTCCCGTCGTTGCATCAGGTTGTTGTTGAGCGGAATTGGCAAGCGATCCCACTTCTGATATCGAAGAAGTCCCTCCAGGGTTATTTTTAAAAAGCGTGACGTCAGCATTGCTGACGTCACTTTCACCAACATGATGTTGATGGCTGATTTTGCAATGAAATAATAAAACTATTTCAGCAAAATAATAGGTTTATTCTACAATCGATCAGGACACAACGTTTATCTGAACAGTCCGACGGCTCGAATGAGAATGAATCCCGAGCAACCGTCGCACTGCTTTTTATAGCAAAAATCATAACAACAACACCTGTTGAACACAGGTGTTCAATCAATGACATAACATTTAAAATTCATTTTTATGTTTAGTTTTCACAATTATTAATTAATTTCTGATTTTTAAACAATAAACAACAACTTATTTACAAATTAATTAGAAATAACTTGATTAAATAATCAATTTAAAGCGTCTGCGCCGACAGATATTTTCGCAATTTAACTAAAATCGACTATTTTAAATCTTTGTATATACACATTAAATTAATTCCGTAATACTAAAATAAATGAAACTTGTCAAACGCTTTAGAAATTGAGAGTTAACCGGCAACTACAAGAAGCGGGCAGTCGCCACGCGGCTAGAGAGAAACTCCGAGTTTTTCGCCCAAAGACTCAAATTACGCCTTATGGACGTCACGACTTACAACGTAATATCAAAGTAACATTATATTATTTAAAAATGTAAGTATATTCATTAAAACCATTGCTCTTTTATTGATTCTATTTACTTTTAGTTTGATACTTGTGACAGCCACGAAGAAGCACTGCTTTTCAAGAACTTGCTGAGCGCAATGATCAAGGCACCTCTTTCCAGCGCTTGTTCATATTCCGTTGTTGGAGTTTAAACATCATCTGCCAATGACTTTCATGGGTAGTTGGTGGTTGCGACGCTATACGCATTTCCTTTTGTTTTAATCATCTGACTCATGAGTTTGTTGTTCGACAATATTGGCTCGCGAAGTAGATGGTATAGGCTCGTTGGCTGATGCTGGAGAGTTGTCTTCTTCCGCCGATACGGTTATCTGGTCTCCAGGTTGAGGTGCCCGACGGAGTTGATCATGTGCAACTTTTCTTGGACGCCCTGAACCTCGTTGGAACTGACGGATCCTTGCTTTTCTTGAATTGAAGCGTTGTCTGTCTTGTTTTGTCTAGGTGTTGTTGGTACAGGTGCTTTCACCAGAGCATCTATTTTCCGTGGGCTTGGCCGGACTTGTCCATTTTTGTTTCTGGTGGTGTAGTTAAACGTTCCGACATTTACTGCATTACTTGCATCATCTGCATCAGGAATTGCGGTGGTATGTTGTTCATTGGTGCATTCAGCAATGCTGAATGTGGCTGGAATTGCGGCAACGCGGTTCCAACACCTCTTGTGGTGTTTAATCCATGGTCTGGTCCCGTCGTTGCATCAGGTTGTTGTTGAGCGGAATTGGCAAGCGATCCCACTTCTGATATCGAAGAAGTCCCTCCAGGGTTATTTTTAAAAAGCGTGACGTCAGCATTGCTGACGTCACTTTCACCAACATGATGTTGATGGCTGATTTTGCAATGAAATAATAAAACTATTTCAGCAAAATAATAGGTTTATTCTACAATCGATCAGGACACAACGTTTATCTGAACAGTCCGACGGCTCGAATGAGAATGAATCCCGAGCAACCGTCGCACTGCTTTTTATAGCAAAAATCATAACAACAACACCTGTTGAACACAGGTGTTCAATCAATGACATAACATTTAAAATTCATTTTTATGTTTAGTTTTCACAATTATTAATTAATTTCTGATTTTTAAACAATAAACAACAACTTATTTACAAATTAATTAGAAATAACTTGATTAAATAATCAATTTAAAGCGTCTGCGCCGACAGATATTTTCGCAATTTAACTAAAATCGACTATTTTAAATCTTTGTATATACACATTAAATTAATTCCGTAATACTAAAATAAATGAAACTTGTCAAACGCTTTAGAAATTGAGAGTTAACCGGCAACTACAAGAAGCGGGCAGTCGCCACGCGGCTAGAGAGAAACTCCGAGTTTTTCGCCCAAAGACTCAAATTACGCCTTATGGACGTCACGACTTACAACGTAATATCAAAGTAACATTATATTATTTAAAAATGTAAGTATATTCATTAAAACCATTGCTCTTTTATTGATTCTATTTACTTTTAGTTTTTATTATTTATTATATTTAAAAAACAAAAGCCGACTGGCAAATAGGCCTCGAGAAACGCTGCCAGCTAATAACTAATATGATTTTCCGGTCTGCGTGTAAACGATAGAAAAAGTAATAAATGTGCGGTACCTTTATTTGTACATTTGGATGTAGATCACATTAAAAGTTTTACATTTCTCGATACAAAACTTTAAATATGCGATGAATGCTATGTGTCTTTTCATGGAATGGAACAGGGTTTTGACAAGGAAATTGCTTTGTAAAATCGAGTACTTCTATTTGTAAAAGACAGTTTTGCCGACATTCTAGACGCCATTTTTTGATGAACTGACAATGATTCTTAAGATCTCGGCCAAGGACTTTCGCTAAACGAATGGGGAACGAATGAATTTATTAATTAAAAAATACCTTATTTTTGTGTTGTCACTAATTTAAAAAAAATTAAAAGATATTTGTTAATAATTGGGTATAATATGTAATATCAAATATTTGTAAAAACAGAAAGTTACTTAAATATCTGGTAAAGGTATTATTATCATGTAACGTAAGGTAACGAAAAAAAAATTAATTTTATTATCAATTTTGTTAACAAAAAACTCAAAATATAGATTACTTTTATGCATAGCAAAATTCAATTTGTAGTTTTGAAAACAATACAAGAGTAAGACATTCATTTCTGATCTTTTGTATACTATGCACGTGTGATTGTTCGGAATTATCAAAAGTTTTCTTTTACGCTTACGCCTGGCTTTGTTTAAACGGACGGTGATTAAAACTGATTTTGTATTTACGACTTTCAATTTAAAAGTTAGCGTAAGCTGTTATTTTTAATTAGATATATTTAAAAAAAAATAAATGCCAAGAAATATATTTCAAAATTGTTTATTTAAAGTTGATAGACATTTTGGCTATAAGGTAAAATAAGAGTTTTGCGTTGAGAGCTCCGAAACGGTACCAGATTAAATTTTTTGTTTAATAATTGTTTTTATTTATTTTATCTGCAATCCATATAACACATATATTAAAATTAATATAAAATTACCTATAAAACAATGAAATATATTATTCCTTATTTAATCATTCATTCATTAACCAACTCATTCAGTAATTTCCTCCTAACTAGTTGTTTAACTAAAATGTCATGTCAGTTCAAAGGCAAAGTTATTTATTTACCTTCTTTCCTATTTCCTATACATTTGTGTATGTGCTTTAAAACGTAATGTTGTTTCAAGTGCTAAAAAAAGATCGATCGATTTGAAGATTAAAAATATGCTACGCGTTTCATTGCGCATTTTACCTCTCATTCATAGAAGTTAAATAACGATCATATGATTCCGGTACTTTTATTATACTATATAAATACTTCACGGACGTGTCAAAACAAACTGTAAAAAGTGTCAACTCGGATGAACAAAGTGTGAATGTATAAAAACGCATTATTTTCGTATTATGTATCTCACAGGTCTCAATATATAAGCCATATTTGAAATGTTTATGTGAAATCGTTTTTAAGTTATGAGGGGATCAAAAGTGGCTCCAAATGGTTCGTACGGTTCTTCTCACCAGTTCTGTTAGCTCGAACTTGGTTTTGCACGCTACCGCGTGTCTAGAAAAGTAACTATACTTATGTCTAGTACTTATGTAGTGGATATTTGAAATTTAATTCTGAAAATAAATAAGGTAAATCGGGCACATAGCTTAAAATCTTATATACTCACTAGCTGACCCGGCAAACGTTGTTCTGCCATATAAATGATATCTACTGAATATTTTGGTTTTAAATAAAATATAACGAATGTATGGTAGTGTGTGTGGATGGGATCTATGACAGAAATAGGAAAGAAGCGCTGTAGACAATAACCGCCGATAAAAACAAAAAAAACAGCAACCATTCATTTTCTCAATTCAATGTATTTCAATAATGTAATGGACATATTCATTGTTTGATTGTAAGTTAAATGTAAAGTGAAAAAAGTAATATATTTTTACCCTAAAGCAGTTAATTAATTTCGAAGAGCAATTGCGTTAACGACATTTTTTGTGAGTCCGTCTTTAGGCAACACAAATAAACTCAATGGTTTGCCCACTCGAGAACATGCCACGTATACTTGTCCGTGTGATAAGCATGGTGTGCCCAAATCTAAGCGACAAACGGACATCGTTTGGCCTTGCGACTTATCGATTGTCATTATACATATATGCTTAAAGCGAATTTTTGCATGCGTATATTTATTATTGTTTTCTTAGGTTATGTCTACGGATTTTGTGTGTGAGTGGTGGCTCATCGTACATTTGTCCCACATTATGAGACAAAAAAGGCGGTCCGTTATATGTTTTCTTTATAATATTGGTAAATGGTTACCCCCACCCATATACATTGGCACTATAAAAATATTAAATTCCTTGCATCGCGAATGCGCCACCAACCTTGGGAACTAAATTGTCCCTTATGCCTGATTACACTGGCTCCATCGCCCTTTAAGCTGGAACACAACAATATTAAATATTGCTGTTTGGCGGTAGAATATGGGATAAACATAGAACATACGGATGGAACATAATCTTTGCGCTGGATATTTTGCTATCGCATTGTTGGCCATCACCATAATCTTTCTTCTTGCGCGAGAATTTAAATTTTACCGTGACTCCTAAGATATTAATTTAAATTAATCCTTTTATAGTTCCAGTGAGGCAACCGCGTCTTTTTATTGCCTTTCAATAAATTCAATTATTAGCAACTATTAGTTTCTATTAAAACAGACAAATTAAATGTCTGCTAAATATTTATAATTTTAATATATTTTAATATTTTAAACAATTCGTGATGATTTATTTCACACAAACTATATAAACAAACACAGTATGTTCAAAGGTGGCGCTGCTAACAGAATTCAAATGGAATTAATCTGGACCCTTATCAGCTAGCGGTATGAAATATACTATGACGACTATACTACGACCTATTCTCATACCTCCCAAATATACATAACAAATTTCATAAAAATTGGAGGTCGGAGGAGTTCGGCCACAAACACCGTGACACGAGATTTTTATATATTAGATATAAAAACCTGATAACGTGGAACACGTCAGTCAACAGCCGACATAGGTGGAGCATAATTTCTCTAATTAAAAGAGTCGTGTTTACATTCAATTCTATAAATATGATTTTATACTGAAAATTCCCTACAGAAGAAGCATACTCAAAACAGATCTAAAAAACGCGTTATACATAGCAATATGAGTTGAGTGAGCTTAAACTCACTTTATACTTAGTTATCATCAGCACAGATACGATTAGCTTTACAATAATAACTCTCGAAATAATTTCGACTTTTAATTTGTAAGAATAATTTAAAACCCGAGCGTATTCTAGCAACTACATATTACGTTACCCTTTTTTATATTTCAAAAGAAAGAATTGTTGGAACGATATTAATAAATATACCTAATTAATTCTGGAAATCGACTCTAAGTAATTATAATCGGCATATAAAATTGCAATGAGGTGTCCCAAAAAGTACATTCGATGTACACAAACGTAGTTAATATATTGTTTATTTATTTATTTATTTAAAATCACCAACATGACATACAGTAATAATTACAAGCTAAAAGTTTACAAATCAATAGGCGGACTATTAAGGCATTAGCCTGAAGGCATCCTCTGCCAGTCAACCTTTAGGCTAAGCAGAAATCCGTGAAGGCGGTAATTAGTAATCAAAAATATACATACATACACATAAAATATCAACAAAATAAATACAGAGCTATAGTATATATTGTATAAACATATGAATAATGGTGCATTATAGATGTCATAAGACGACAAGAACTAGGAACTTTCTGACAAAATATGCTCACGGAGACGAGTCTTGAAAGTAAAGTTAGAGGTAGCTTTTCTAACATGTTCAAGTACTTTGATAGATCAAAAGAGATACGAGTTATTGCTCTTTTGAGAACAGTTAAAAGAGCAATAAATACGAAAAAATGAACTTTTAAATACGCCTGCATCACATTGTATTCTGTATAAGTCGAAAATATAATAAACAAAAAACATTGCTATTATACAGTCAGTCCCAAACCTGATAAAAGTATGAAGGAAAGTTCATTTCACTGATTTTCAAAATCTGAAGAGCAACATATTTATTAATAAATAAATATTAACTCATTCAACCATATTATTATCAATTTAAAACCAAACCAAACTAACCAATACATTATATGCGATAAACACATTAATATATTATTTTGATTGGAAAAAACCAAGGTTAAAAACCAGTAAAATCTGATATCATCTGGTACTGATTCGGTTTCAGAGTACCCTAGACTCAATCCAATGTCTATCTATATTGAAATATATAGATACGATATCCGATATTTAAATCCGATATCTAGATACGATACGATATGGCTTCAAAGTGATATTACCCATACCTATAAAAAACATTATTTTAATGAACAAAAGGTAAATGTTTCTAGAAAGTCGCAATCACCCTTGCAAAATAATTTACCTATGTCTAAGCTTGTATTTGTTTTATCTAATTAATATATATTTATATATTTTAATTAGATAAAACAAATACAAGCTATTTTTTATACTCTTTTGTTTTATTTTGTGTTTTCTTATACCTCAAAACCACACTTTTTTTCCCCATCTGGCGTGTCTACGCCACATACGTAGATAGAAATCTACGCTATTTGAGTACAAAAACTTTTGCTAATGTCAACTGCAATAATTCACAACTGTTTAATTTAAAGCGCCCTAAGTTTTTAAATATCAAAATCATTATCTAACTTATTGCCAGCGATTTGAATAAATGTTTAATGAAATTGTTTAAGTCTAGTCTATTGTTATGTTGATAAGTAATAAGGTTCGTTTAGGTTTTTATTTATAAATATAAAACACCAAAACTCCTTATATCAATATCAACAGCCAATCATTGTCCACTGCTGAACATAGGCCTCTCCCAAGGTGCGCCAAAGCTCCCTGTCCTCCGCCTTCCGCATCCAGTCGGTGCCCGCCACCTTCTTAAGGTCATCGGTCCACCTGGCTGGAGGGCGCCCTACGCTGCGTTTGCCGATCCGCGGTCTCCACTCTAAGACTCGTCTGCTCCAACGGCCATCGGTCCTACGACATACGTGACCAGCCCACTGCCACTTCAGCCTACTAATTTTGCAAGCTATGTCGGTGACTCCGGTTCTTTTCCGGATAATCTCATTTCTGATCTTATCCTTCAAAGATACTCCGAGCATAGCTCGCTCCATAGCACTCTGAGCAACTCTGAATTTGTGGACTAGTCCCGCACTTAGTGTCCACGTTTCGGCACCGTATGTCATGGCAGGTAAGACGCATTGATTGAAGACTTTCGTCTTCAATCTACTATGTTTTTGGGTTTGGATGTAGCTTTTTTATTTGGAGTCCAGCATTTGCATTTGCCTTGCATTATATTTATAAAGGCCTTTTCTAATACCGGCATAATGAGGTTCTTTCTTGCTTCAGTCTCTGCATGATGTAAATCGCATAATATGCGACAACTTTCGCTTAGAAATTTAATAGCTCGAAGTCTATCTTTGCCGTCATCAAATAACAGTCCTAAACCTTTATTAAGCGCAGCTATTCCCTGGCCTAGCTGTTGCTGAACTGCTTCTATTTTCTTATCCCGATTACGGGTAACCTCAGCCACGGCCGCCAAAATTTCAGGATTAAATTTTGGTGCCTGCAGTAATGGACTTCCGGTATTTTGCAGCCTTTTACAAGCTTTTCTTTATTTACGTTATTTAGGCCCTTTTTCAATATAGGCAACCAAAGACGCAAGAGTTTCTTATATATATTAGACCCAAATTTTGGAGCCTCTTCAGTAATCTCTCCTAAGTTGCAGAGCGTATCCGAATCGAGCTCGGGAGCAGTAGTTTCAGTAGCTAGTAAAGAAGTTGGTTCTTCTCTATAATATATGGTGTCAACGTGACTACCAGCCTCCCATAAATTTTCGTTAAGCTCGCCATTGTCGTTGTCTAAAAAAAAACCAGTCAACGTAAATTGTTACTTTAAATAAAAATAATTCGTATCATAAATCATCGTAAGCCTAAAATAGCACACAATCCACCTTCCGGCATCACATGGTTTGTAGGTATAAAAAAAGTAACATAATTTGCTATCGTGAGGATACACGATCCACTTCCCAGCATTATGTACTTAAAACTATAATATAAACGAGTTTATACTCGAAATAATGCGATTTTTTTATGATCACTATATACCCACGTGTTAACTCACGTTTAACCTCTCGGGATAAAAAATTGCCTTTGTGATGACACATGGTCAACCTCCAGGCGTGATCTAACATTTTTAATGTTATTATAACTGATTAATATGTAATTATAACTGAATAATATGTTATAATTGTATAATAATTTAAGTAGTCACTAACCGAATTACCCACTAATTCGGTTAGTGACTACTTAAATTATTATACAATTCTGATGTCTGATGTCGACCACAAAGTCCTATTGTGTTGGCGTTATTTTACTTCAAGTTTTTGGAGTTTGCCCCAACAGCGTCGAATTTATTCGTCTTTTTCCTTTTAAGCATAATAAAAACAATATTTTTTTACTTAACCGAACGTTGAAAGATCTACGTAATGACTCGAGATGTTTTGGAGGAGCAATGATTTTACTGTCTGGTGATTTCCGCCAAACATTGCCAGTAATTCCCAGATCGACTGCTGCTGACGAAATAAACGCTTGCCTTAAATCATCGAATCTATGGCGCTATGTTAAGAAACTTCAGCTAACAACAAACATGAGAGTTGCATTGCTGAACGATACATCTGCTGAAGATTTCTCTGAGCAATTGCTAACTATCGGCATTGGTCGAGTACCCGTCGACGAATCGAGCGGATTGATTTCATTTCCTCCGAATTTTTGTAACTTTGTCTCATCAAAATACGAACTCATCAACAAAGTATTCCCAAACATCATGACTAACCTCAAAAATAATGAATGGTTGAGTGAGCGAGCAATTTTGGCAGCTAAGAATAAAGATGTAGATGACTTAAATTACATAATTCAGGATGACATCATTGGTACACTGCATTCTTTCAAATCTATTGACTGTCTAACAAATGAAGATGATGCCACCAACTATCCCATTGAATTTTTAAACTCCTTGGATGTACCTGGCTTACCACCGCACAATTTACGACTAAAGATTAGTTCTATACTAATCATGCTTCGAAACTTAAACCAACCAAAATTGTGCAACGGAACTTGGTGATAAGTAATTTGATGAACAATTTCATTTACGCCACAATTCTCAAAGGAAAATTCAAAGGTGAGGAAGTTCTCATTCCGAGGATCCCGATGATCCCAACCGACATGCCATTTCAGTTTAAACGGCTTCAATTTCCGATCCATCTAGCATTCGCCATGACTGTAAATAAGTCACAAGACCAATCGTTGAAAGTTTGTGGTCTTAATCTCGAACACCCATGTTTTTCCCATGGCCAATTATATGTGGCATGTTCACGTGTCGGAAGACCTTCCGCGTTATTTGTTTTCGCGCTTATGAAAAAACAAAAAATATCGTTTATCACAAGGTGCTACAATAAATGGCAAATAAAGAATAATTTAATAATTATATCTTTTTTATTTACCCTAAGTTAAAAAATTAAAAAATGTGATAATGTGATATTGCTTTTAAGGTGGAACAAAGTTCACCGGGTCAGCTAGTATATAATAAGTATATAGGTTGAATTGCCGATTGAAAATCGATTCTCTAAACGTGCGGACAGTGCCTTTAAGATAAAAGGACTACCTGGTTAATTGTATCTTCGAATAGAGCGACGAAAATATAATTTCATAACTAGTGCTCATAATAACAAAGCTTTAATAGCAATATCTTTATTTTTCTTAATAAGTAAATAAAATAATAAATAAATGTTTATGTTGTTGTTTTCCGGTTTGTAATATGAGTGAGCCAGTGGATGTAGATCCAGGCACAAGGGACTAAATATTAGTACCCAACCTTGGTGGCGCATTGGCGATCAATAAGTGGACAATTCGCCTTCCTACCTAATAGAACAAAAAAACGACTTCTCCATGTCGTGAAATAATTTATCCCTGTATACATAAAAAGCTACAAAGCAAATAATTGAATTGGACTGTAATATTGGAATAAAGTCTCTAATCGCATATTACACTCTAGACACTTGAAAATGAGAGCCTGAAATAAGTGTAAGACTTCGAAAAGCACGACGCTTATGCTTTTTTAGTATGTGTTTTTGTGTGCTGTACTGTATATAAATTAAGGCGATTTTTTTAATAATCATATATATCTGAAATAAGCTACTAAACTAATATACATACATTAAACTTATATCAGAAAATTAAGCTTTTACGGAAAAGGTTTTAATATATAATATTATTATATAAGTAGTTGAACATCACAATTTTACGCGCTTTGATATTAGACTATTGACGTGACAAGTATGGATTTCATATTGTGTAAATGTATTCTCCAAAGCGAGTAGTCTTCTTGAATCCTATAATTAAGAAATTGCTATTTATCTCTCCATTGTTTGTACAAATGGAAGATTTAACACCTGTTTCTAAGTTTCTTACATCAAAAGGTATTATGTTATACAGACACATTTATAAACAAATTCTTTTCTAATGCATTATGAAACGTGTTCATTGTAACCGCGGTAACATTTCAATTTTTATTTACTCGGCGGTACCGGCTGCGAACCATAAACGACCGCGGTGATCTGTATGTCCCTTGCTTATAGAAACCATTCTAATAGTGATAAAACATTTTTTGTTTTCAATCACGACAAAAAATGTGTTTTCTTTTTAATGCGATGAAAGTAAAATTACGAATCTGCGTGCTGAGAGGTAAAAATTTAATAACATATATATATATAATAAATTTGTTTCAGTCTTGCATTGAGAACAATTCAGAGGTTGTTGTTATATATATAATAACTTGTCATATTTGTCATGTGAAGTCATGGTTAACATCCTGACGGCATAGAAAGTGAAAACGTAATCATGTTTGATGGTGATTCCGTCCTTCTAATATATTTCGGCTATGGTGACAAAAGCCGAGATGGCCCAGTGGTAAGAACACGTGAATCTTAACCTATGATCGTGATATGTGTTATAAACCTAATTTATTATTAATAGGGAAGGACATTAATAATCAATGAAATTAATATAAATATAAACATAATTATTTATTTACATAATCAATCATCAAAATATAGTTACATATTTATCACTTTCGAAAAAATTCTTCGAACATACAACGCTTCGTTGGGTCGGCTAAAAGAATTCTTCGGATCTTTGACGTGCTTTTATAACAGATATCCATTCGTCACACCGCACAGGATCTAGAGGAAAGCTAAAAACCCATTATAAAATCTCTTATCGTCAATTTAATCACATGTAGTAAAAAAAAAATATCAAGAAACAAAACTGACTAAGTAAAAATGTTGCAATAACTTAATTCTCGCTTTGGAGTCGATGCCAAGCCTTTAGATGGTCTAGTAAAAACAAGAACTTGGCTATAGTTGGTTTAGTTCATATAAGTCTAATTTCAGAGTCTATTATAAGCTTTCAAAAATGAATTTGAATGATTTAAAACTGCTCATTAATTACGGAATAATCGGTATATAAATCTATATATATAAAAGAAAGTCGTGTTAGTTACACTATTTATAACTCAAGAACGGCTGAACCAATTTGACTGAAAATTGGTAGGGAGGTAGCTAAGAACTGGGAGAAGGACATAGGATACTTTTTATCCCGTTCCCGTCGTTCCCGTGTGATGTGACATAAAATGTGTTATAACAAAACGCAACTGACATGTAATAACAAAACAACTCAGTCAAAATATAAGTCAGCGGTTCATTTGTTAAAAATGTAATAACAAAACGCAACTGACAGCTGAGCATATTTTTAAAAAAGTCCGGTAGTATATAACAAAAAGCCACTGACAGCTGAGAATATTTAAAAAAAAAGTCTTGCCGGTTGATTAATTCGTATAAAACAAGGAATATAAATACTCTGTGCCTGTTTAAAGTTTCTAATAAAAAGAAAGAAAAGCGAACTTCAACTTCTAATTTAATTTTTTTTTAATATCGTATTGCTGTGCCATTTATCATCAATAAAAATACCATGCCAAGACCAAGACGATCAAATCTTTCTCGACAAAGCCGTAATGCAAGAGTAATTCGAAACATTGCGAATGAAAGCACTGAAGAAGAGCAAGAAAATGCACGTGAAGAGCGCCGCCTTAGTATGGCTCGACTACGTGCTTCTCACTCACAAGAGCAATGGGAGGCAGCCCGTGAAACGGCTCGGTTGGCAATGCGAAATCGTTGAGCAAACCTCAGGGATCAACAGCTACATAATTTACGAAGCACAAGAAGAAATTCATCAAATACTGATTTGAATCGTATCAATACGATTGCGCGACTGCTTGCATACTAGCGTTCGCATTGGGCCAATGGACGTTGTTTGCGAGTATTGTGGTGCATTAAAGTTTTCCGGAGAACGGCCAGGATTGTGCTGCCTTAATGGCAAAGTGAAATTGCCATTATTGACTCCGCCACCTGAGCCATTAAATTCATTGCTTCGTGGCGAAACACCCGAATCCCGTCATTTTCTTGGAAACACCCAAAAATACAATAGTTGTTTCCAAATGACCTCATTTGGGGCAGACATTATTGAAGAACGAGGATTTAATCCGACATTCAAGGTATTTATATTTATTTAAACCTTCAATGGCGCTATGTTAAGAAACTTCAGCTAACAACAAACATGAGAGTTGCATTGCTGAACGATACATCTGCTGAAGATTTCTCTGAGCAATTGCTAACTATCGGCAATGGTCGACGAATCGAGCGGATTGATTTCATTTCCTCATCAAAATACGAACTCATCAACAAAGTATTCCCAAACATCATGACTAACCTCAAAAATAATGAATGGTTGAGTGAGCGAGCAATTTTGGCAGCTAAGAATAAAGATGTAGATGACTTAAATTACATAATTCAGGATGACATCATTGGTACACTGCATTCTTTCAAATCTATTGACTGTCTAACAAATAAAGATGATGCCACCAACTATCCCATTGAATTTTTAAACTCCTTGGATGTACCTGGCTTACCACCGCACAATTTACGACTAAAGATTGGTTCTATAGTAATCATGCTTCGAAACAAACCAACCAAAATTGTGCAACGGAACACGTTTGGTGGTAAGTAATTTGATTTACGCCACAATTCTCAAAGGAAAATTCAAAGGTGAGGAAGTTCTCATTCCGAGGATCCCGATGATCCCAACCGACATGCCATTTCAGTTTAAACGGCTTCAATTTCCGATCCGTCTAGCATTCGCCATGACTGTAAATAAGTCACATGGCCAATCGTTGAAAGTTTGTGGTCTTAATCTCGAACACCCATGTTTTTCCCATGGCCAATTATATGTGGCATGTTTTCGTGTCGGAAGACCTTCCGCGTTATTTGTTTTCGCGCCTAATGAAAAAACAAAAAATATCGTTTATCACAAGGTGCTACAATAAATGGCAAATAAAGAATAATTGAATAATTATATCTTTTTTTATTTACAATTACCCTAAGTTAAAAATTTAAAAAATGTGATATTGCCTTTGAGGTGGAACAAAGTTCACCGGGTCAGCTAGTCTATATATATAAAAGAAAGTCGTGTTAGTTACACTATTTATAACTCAAGAACGGCTGAACCAATTTGACTGAAAATTGGTAGGGAGGTAGCTAAGAACTGGGAGAAGGACATAGGATACTTTTTATCCCGTTTTTTTTTTTTTTTTTTTTTTTTTTTCTTTTTTTTTTTTTTTTTTTTGGTTCCTGGTTATCCGGATGTGCGTTCCACTGATGCTCTTGGTCGTATATATACAGTTCATCATAAGAATGATGAATGCTTCTATTTGCGATTGTTGTTGGTTAATGTGCATGGGCCAACGTCATTTGAGTCACTACGGACTGTTAATGGTACAATATTTCCAACATATCGTGCTGCATGTGAAGAACTCAAGTTACTAGAAAACGATACCCATTGGGATACTGCAATCGTTGAAGCCATTATCTCTGCATCTCCAAGTCAGATACGTACATTATTTGCTATCATCATTTCGACATGCTTTCCATCGAACCCATCTAACCTGTGGCACAAATACAAGGACAATATGGCAGAAGATATTTTACATCAAATTCATGTCAGTTCAGAAAATTCCGATCTTGAAATGAATGAAGAGATACATAATCGGGCCTTGCTCTTGATCGAAGACATGTGTTATCTCATGTGCGGTAGTTTATTAGTCAGGTTAGGAATGCCAGCGCCAAATTGTGAAATGAATGACGCATTTAATCGAGAATTGGAACGGGAACCTGAATATGATCACAAGGAATTAGATTTAGTAGTTCAAACGAATGTACCCCTGATGAATCCCCAACAAAAAGAAGTTTATGATACAATAATGAAGGCAATTGATGATGGCAACGATGGTTTATATTTCCTTGATGCCCCTGGTGGAACTGGTAAGACATTCCTCATGTCAGTAGTTTTAGCCACTGTTCGTGCAAGATCCAACATTGCGGTTGCAGTTGCTTCTTCTGGTATAGCAGCCACATTGCTAGAAGGATGTCGTACGGCAAATTCTGCATTGAAATTGCCGTTAAATCTTCAATCTATTGAAGAACCAACATGCAACATTACAAAGCGCTCCGCTACGGCCAAAGTTTTATCAGAATCGAAGATCATCATCTGGGACGAATGCACAATGGCGCACAAACGTGCATTGGAAACACTTAACCGAACGTTAAAAGATCTACGTAATGACTCGAGATGTTATGGAGGAGCAATGATTTTACTGTCTGGTGATTTCCGCCAAACATTGCCAGTAATTCCCAGATCGACTGCTGCTGACGAAATAAACGCTTGCCTTAAATCATCGAATCTATGGCGCTATGTTAAGAAACTACAGCTAACAACAAACATGAGAGTTGCATTGCTGAACGATACATCTGCTGAAGATTTCTCTGAGCAATTGCTAACTATCGGCAATGGTCGAGTACCCGTCGACGAATCGAGCGGATTGATTTCATTTCCTCCGAATTTTTGTAACTTTGTCTCATCAAAATACGAACTCATCAACAAAGTATTCCCAAACATCATGACTAACCTCAAAAATAATGAATGGTTGAGTGAGCGAGCAATTTTGGCAGCTAAGAATAAAGATGTAGATGACTTAAATTACATAATTCAGGATGACATCATTGGTACACTGCATTCTTTCAAATCTATTGACTGTCTAACAAATGAAGATGATGCCACCAACTATCCCATTGAATTTTTAAACTCCTTGGATGTACCTGGCTTACCACCGCACAATTTACGACTAAAGATTGGTTCTATACTAATCATGCTTCGAAACTTAAACCAACCAAAATTGTGCAACGGAACACGCTTGGTGGTAAGTAAATTGATGAACAATTTGATTTACGCCACAATTCTCAAAGGAAAATTCAAAGGTGAGG
The DNA here is from genome assembly GCA_905147175.2 of Nymphalis urticae. Lineage (NCBI taxonomy): Eukaryota > Metazoa > Arthropoda > Insecta > Lepidoptera > Nymphalidae > Nymphalis > Nymphalis urticae. Next base: position 10,590,395 of record LR989983.1, read on the forward strand.
AAGTTCTCATTCCGAGGATTCCGATGATCCCAACCGACATGCCATTTCAGTTTAAACGGCTTCAATTTCCGATCCATCTAGCATTCGCCATGACTGTAAATAAGTCACAAGGCCAATCGTTGAAAGTTTGTGGTCTTAATCTCGAACACCCATGTTTTTCCCATGGCCAATTATATGTGGCATGTTCACGTGTCGGAAGACCTTCCGCGTTATTTGTTTTCGCGCCTAATGAAAAAACAAAAAATATCGTTTATCACAAGGTGCTACAATAAATGGCAAATAAAGAATAATTGAATAATTATATCTTTTTTATTTACCCTAAGTTAAAAATTTAAAAAATGTGATAATGTGATATTGCCTTTAAGGTGGAACAAAGTTCACCGGGTCAGCTAGTATAAAATAAAAATCGATTCAAATTTAGAACCTTCTAGTTAGTTAAAATTAAAATCAATAATATTTTACTACTATATTTATAGACACAGTAAATAACTTAATTAAACAATAGAAATGCATAATCATATTTTTCATACAAAAAAAAAAGAAAATAAATTAACAACGTTTCATTTCATCATAGTTCATAGTAATTCATATATATTTGTCTCCCTCTCCCTTTTTTATTAAATAATCATTCAAGCATTTCGACCAATCAGCGACAACGAAATTCACGTTGCAAATTCGAGCGCCAACATCATTTTTTCGAATGCTCGCGGCCATATTTGTGAAAATTTCGTAAATTGCAAAATATTTTTCGATAATAATTAACAACAGTAAAGTTTGTGTGTTAATCATGTTAACAAAGGTTCTCGGGTAAGCATAGAATATTTTTGTATATTCTATATATAAAATAGCTTTTTGCACTTCTGCCGCAAAGATTTGAGTTAACCTTAAATAAAACTTTTTTTTTTAACTTATCATTCATCTATAATATTTATAATTTATATTTTAATTATTTAAATAAAGTTATCATATTAAATTAATTTCATACGTAGGTATTCATCAATCTTTTGAAAAACATTTTTGTATCAATAAGATTCAGGTGTCAGTTTCAGGTTGTGTTCGGCTCTTACTATTTGTGCACTAATTTTTTAACTTCATTGTTTCATATACATGAAAATGAATAAAATACATAGCATACACTATAGCGAGATCTAAAATATCTTTTCATTTTTTACAGATTTTGTTGTAAAAAAAAATCTATTAATTTCAATACTAACATAAGATATATCTTATAGGTAAAATGGTGTTGTTAATTACGAAACAAAGTTATTATTATGGTTTATATGGAATTGAAACTGATCAATCTAGGATAATATTTTAGACATTGCCTTTTCCGGATCACCTAGAGAAATGTTGCATATCATACAAAACATTGATCAAGTCCATGTGCAAACATCTGAACCCAATAGTGTAGGCTTAAGTCTTTTTTTATGCTAACAACAAAATCAGACTAGATTCGTCCAAGAGACTATTGTAAGTATTGATAGTAGGTACTTGAATTTGTAGATATTATATTAGTTAGAAATTTATAACACCTTTTTAGAGTAAACTTTTTATGAATTAAAAAAATACCTTTCTGCAAAATCAAGTAAAAGATTAGCAACTTTGATCTTAATTAAGATAATTTATCATATTTGTTTTGAGGACAATTTTTGACGAGGCTCATGTATACACAAGTACCTTATCCGATGACGTTACCTTGTCCTTGCCAATGTTTTGCGTTTACATATTTAATAAAATATACAATTTCAGCTTCAAGGAAGTTCATAAACTTGTGTCGAAGTGGGCAGATATAGTACATGTTCAATGCAGACAATGTAAGATTGGATTACACAAGGGCTTAAAGAAGTATTGTTTTATATATATAGAAGGTTTTTTTTACCAATTATACGTTCATAGCCGAGAATAACCCTAAAAAATCATCCAGTCTGCGATAACATAATCCCATACAATAAATTTTATTTTATTTTTAAAATCTAGATTGTGGTTCTATGGTATTTTCACTTTGTGTTAAATCTAATACAATTAACGTAATTAAAATTGTGTTGTAAAAAAGTAAAAACTATCATAATAAATGAGTAAAACACTGAGACTTTTATTGAACAAATATTTTAAAAAATCTGGATATGAGAGCTGGTGTTAAAAAAGCGTATACAAAAACTTTCGATTATATTGTCAAAATAAAGTTTACAATTGGCTATACCAAATCATAGCGTGCGACCTATGAAAGAGACAAAATATGCAAAGATAAAGCATTTCTCATGGTGTATGATGCGATCTACCCGCATTAGCGTGGAATGTAGTGGAATAATCTCCAAACCCTCTCATCGAAAGAGTAATCGGCTTTATCCCAGCAGTAGGACATTGACTGCCAATTTCTTACTCCTTAAGAAATTTACAATATCAAATTTGATTGTTTCAGATTACTAGAGTTTGATCAGTGGTAATGTAATCTGTACGAAAACAAAAGAAAATGGTTTAAAAAAAATGGATCATCGCATGGGCCAATGACAGAGATGCGCAGGAGTATGGATGAACCGTAGGATGCACGTCATTCCGGCGCTTATTTGCTTCATGTTCACCTTATCACCTGTCTTAGCATTTATACCTTGAGTTGATAGTAAGTTCACGTAGCTAAAATAACATTTGTTTGCCGGATTTCATGCACCTTTAGTTGGCAGTAAAGTAGGTCAAAGGCCTACCTAATCAATGGCTTATATTAATAATAGTAACAAGAAACATAATATTAACTGTATCATCGAGCGACCAGCCCAATGGCATGACATTGGTGATATACGTTGCAATATGAATGGATAACCTAACTTTAGTTTGCTTGTCTGATTTTTTACTCAAATAATATTTAATATAAAATTAAAAATTTAAATAACCCCCGAAAAAAAATGCGCTTAAAAGTATAAAATAAAATTGTTGGGCTTTTAACTTTATTATGAGTACCTAGTCATATTTTAATACAAGCGTCGTCGCCTCGGAGAATGGCAATTTCAAATCAAACGGAGCTGTAAAAGTTTTTAAGACCCTTTTGTCAAGTAGGAAATGAGGTGATGATCTTCAAACGCCTGAAAAGATCTTCATAATTTACAGCTAAGACCATCCCGATCACATCAGGTTTGATACAGAAAAAGTCGTACCATAGTTGGTCCATTCGTTTGGAAACTACGATGCCACATATAGACACATATACCCATTAATTACAATTCACTTTTAACATCAGGGCTTAAAAATATAATGAAAACACGAATTAAATTAATTATGACACGTAATATAGCTGTGCCGTATGCACATAGGCATTAACGTTTCGACTTGTAACATATCTGTTTGATTAATATTTGTTCACGAAAGCTAAACATATTATAAATTAATATTAGTTAGTGTATCACTGTACTTCGGAATAAATGGTCGTCAACCAAGTAGTTTATTAATTCCCATTCTCTGCAATATAGCTAATTTTATACGCATACAGATAATATCTTAACCGTTTATTTTTCTCCGGATCCTATTATACCTAAGTCTATTTGATTGCCAATGTGATATTAAGAGTAGTTAGATGCGAAAGCTGTTCTATGAAAATAAAGTTCTGTCAAATAACATGTCTAAAACTAAGCAAACGTGAATGATACAACTAATGCCATCTTTGGATACACAACTCAATTATTATGAGCTTTTGGATTCGTACAACTATGTAAGCTTTTCTTGTTTTCTCGTTGAAATAACAGATGGCGTTACATTCAAGTCCAGTCATAGCTCAAGAAGCTTCAGAGGGAGGTAAAACTACGTTGTTCTGTGATTCTGCAACAGATTCCCCAAATGAAGAGCTGATGCTTTTAGTTTGATACAAGGACAATGCACCTATTTATAGGTAGGTACATTAAATTTTTGGTGAACCCACCAGATTGGAATTATTTCTTCTAAAGCATATCTAAGTATTCATAAAGCTAAATTTGTTATACAATAAAAATCTAAGCCTGCTCAATTAATATTAAAGTTATACAGCCTTACACGATGTTTAGCGAGTGTTTAGTTAAACAATGTTGTTTTTTGCTGTTTTTTTTTTCAATGTCAAATCAATAATGATAGAAAGAGATAAATTATTGTGTAACAAAATAACCGTTAAGCAAATTTTTTAAGACCATAAGACATTTTATTTATTTAAAAATACTTTACATTGAATGCGTTAAGAAATAGACGTGAAACATAAATGATACAAGGAAGTTGTGTTCAGAGGTTTTCGTATGAGGGTAAAACACATTCTTGATACACCATAAATATACTTCAGGTTTAATTTTAAAAATTAATGATATTTAATTTAATTTAATTATTCATATGTCCTTAATTTGAATAATTTATTGTTGACGAATAAGAATAAAACTAATGTTACGTAGTTTAAAGGCCATAATTATTTTCATGATTTCAGCCTCAAATTAGGAATAAAATACTCTTCGAAGTATTATTTAAAAAACATTTAAACTATAAATTCGATCTATTTTTAAAAGAACTCTCTTAACTTGTATTATATATTAAATGCTTAACCAATATATGGAATCAAATGTCAAATCTCTCCTAGAGGGAGCCCTAATTATTTTTATAACACGAAATATACACCATGATTAAAAGCCTAATGTAATAATTATATTTTACTTTAAAATAAAACTCTCGTGTATAGACGTAGTCACGTAGTGCATGCCCGTTAGGATGGGCAAAACAACAGAAGAGCTTAAACAATGATTGAGCTAGTGTAACAGGTACAAGGGACATAACATCTTAGTAGTATTCGTGGTAGTTCCATTGAAGAGTGCGAGAAGTAGTATTTTTAAACTTATAACAGTGGTTTTATTAGATGTTTCTGCCACGTTAAGATGCTAGCACTTTCTTTCCTAAATATTTATTTATTACATTAAAATTATGTAGTAGTTTATAGACTATGTGACATCAAATTTTCTTGACTGTTGTTTTGTTATTTCCCATTCTAAATGAATAAAAAAAAGGTTATTAAATCTTTAGTGTGAAGTTTAAATTTTAAATCTTTAATGAGTGCTTTCCAAGTGGTTCTAACTTTGTTCTGGCCCGCTGTTAACTTGATCGCCCGTGTGCATAACCACGTTTCATTTTTATAGCACACGTAAGCACAATGTCAAATGCAGTAAAAAGAACGCTGCTTTGTCGTCGCGAATTTCTGAGCAAAATAAATATTCAGCTGACGTGAAGTATTTAACAAGATGATGGGTAAAATGATATTAAAAATGACGTCATGTATTTGCTGCTCATAGCCATTGCAAATTTCTTATAGTTTTCGGCTTTTACGAACCTTATGAGCTTATCTTTACGTCATGGACCCCCATGTGAATTTCAATAACATCTCATATCATTCTAGACAAGGCTGTGTATTTTATTTTATGATGATATAATAAATGATGCATTATTTCTAGAAAAATCTTCTCCTTAAAGTTGGCCGTCGATCTCCTCATTTTCTGTGCCAAACCTTTGTGTTTATGAAAATGATTTTTAGTTTAAAAAAATGGTTTTGCCTAACTCCTCCGTACAACATCTTAATTTAAGATATCTGATACTTGACGAACAAAATTCTCAAAGAATATTTCTAAAGAGATATAATTTGAGATAAATGCATGAAGCACTACTACACACTACTAAAGATAAAGTTTATATCTTCCAAGATTGCAAACGCGGAGTCCGAGTCATTACATTATTTCTTTAATTAAGTCCATATCCACGAATAAATCCGGTACACATATCCTGTCCAGTGAACAGAATGAACATACCATGTACATATTTCATATATGTCCAAATAAGAGCTAGAATTCCACATTTGATTTATCGAAGGAAATATATTTTCATACACCAGATGGGTTTAAATGAAGTTGCACAATTTCATGCACAACATTCACAATTTCTTTGATTATTTTAGGTACCACGTAACTTACATTATAACTTTCTGTTAGATAACAGTTCTAGTACATAAAATTTGGTTTGCATTTTAACGATCACTTAATATATCAGAATAAATTGTGTCGAAGATACCTTTAAGACGTGGATATATAATATCTTAAGCGTATTTGTTTTTAGTTATAACGTTTTTCGCGTACAGCTTTTGTGAAACTTACCACTCTCTGGATCTGGTAATATAAAAAACTACTGGTTTAAATTAAAATTAATCTGTCACTAGTTTTGATTACTGTGTAACAAAAAAGTAACCTAAATTTATCGTTTTTTTTTTAATATTTAAAGCATACTGTAATTTATTTATTAAATCGTTCGCTTGAAAACGAAGACAACATGTTTCTCTTCAACTACGTTTGCTTACATGTATATATACAATCTTTATACATATGTATATTCTATAGCCGATTTATCTATCGAATTAGTAGTTTTTGCTTTGATTTAACGCTATTCATATATAACATTTATCATCGCGAGGCAGACATAAAGACGCGTGACGCAAAGTTCTATCACAAGGAAACCACCAACAAGGTTGGTATCACCACCAATCAACTGACAATTTATTTTACAACTAACATTACTTTATACTTCTCAGTTCTCATAGGAAAATCGAATGGCCTAAAGTAACTTACAGCGCTATGGATATTGATCAAACTGACAAGTCGTTGACAATGTAACTTGCTTTACAATTCTTATATACCTAAGTAGTGTTGTCCACTTACGATTAATAAATGGTTTATGTAATTGTATAGACTGGTAGAAGTACGATTTTATTGAAAACTTACTTTAGACTGAACCTGAATTTGAAGAATCATCTAACTTATCATAAGTTAGATGATTCTTCAAACATAATAATATCATATAATTTTGTGATTAACTATTAATACTAAGATAAACCCAGGCCGCTATACGTTAATGGTCGCTGACAATATCTATTGTTTGTGGGATGTTATGGTGATTATTTATATGAGCTGTCATAAGATTGTTCTCCAGTGAATAGACTAAGCAGCGCTACATCATTCTCTCGTAAATGATAACTGTAGGACTATTCTGTAAATTCGAAACTCACCACAGAAAACAGTCGTGAAATATCAGAAAGTTTTATGTGAAAGTTACATGTCACGATACATTTTTATGTGCTTATTTTCTGTGATTTTATGCGTAATTACTATATATGATAATTAACTTTTTTATTAATCGTAAATGCGTAATCGTAGAAAAAAATATTTTTTTTAAATATCCTTGCTTTTGATGAAAGTTAAACAGCAAAAGGATCGAAAAAAATACAGGAATTTTACATTAAAAATCTAAAAGCGTTTTCCTGTAATTACTTTTAATTTTAAACAGCAAATGTTTGACACAAAGATCTTCAGTTGGATAGTCTTCAATTTTGAGGGATTTACTTACCACAATTGTCTTATATATGTGTAACCGTAACAGCCTGTGAATGTCCCACTGCTGGGCTAAAGGCCTCCTCTCCTCTTTTTGAGGAGAAGGCTTGGAGCTTATTCCACCACGCTGCTCCAATGCGGGTTGGTGGAATACACATGTGGCAGAATTTCAGTGAAATTAGACACATGCAGGTTTCCTCACGATGTTTTCCTTCACCGTAAAGCACAAGATGAATTATAATCACAAATTAAGCACATGAAAATTCAATGGTGCTTGCCCTGGTTTGAACCCACCATCATCGGTTAAGATGCACGCGGCCTTACCACTGGGCCATCTTGGCTTCATATGGCATATATGTGTAAAATATTTCAAATTTTTTAATAGCACATAAAAAATTAACAACATTATTCTAAGCTTTAGTCATGCCAAATCGGTTCAACTGATATGATTACTCAATATGTAGTGTCCTTGACATTTGGTCCTTGACCTAGGCAAACATGCTTATCAATACATAGTAGAAATTAGAATGGAATATACAACATTTAGTAAAGCATAAAGATATTTTTAAAAAATCTAAGCTAAAAGATTGGGTACAGTGATTTATGAATTAATAAAGAATTAAATTGTTGAATCATCTAAGTCGCCGACTCGTTTATGATGCACTTACAACTAGCAATAAAGGTCGTAATATATCCTAAACTATTTTAACCAAGGATTTCAATATATGAGTTAGCTTGCGCAGACAATTGATTTCCATAAAGTAATACTAAACATGGTTTTAACGCAGATATAATCAGGAATTTATTGTTAAAATTATAATGTGTATATTTATTACTCGACTGTCAATGTTCATGGTCAGAAATGGCTTTACGACTGAGAATAAGTATTCCAAATTTAAATCTAATATATAAAAATCTCGTGTCACGGTGTTTGTGGTCTAACTCGTCCAAAACGGCTCGACCGATTTTTGAAATTTGTTGTGTATATTTAGGAGGTATGAGAATCGGTCGTAAAGTATATTTCATACGGCTACGTGATACGGGTATCCCTATCCAGATTTTTTTTCTATTTTTTTGACTTTTTTTTTATTTTGTATTTTATTTAGATTTAGCATAAAAAATACATATAATCCCAAATTTTCACCCTCCTAACCCATCATCCCATTTTGTAATCACGATTTTAGTATTTTTGTATGAACAATATCAAAATAATTAATTATAGTGAACCTCATCGAACTTTCGTCCACGTCATTCACAAAAACCGTCGCGTCGTTTTGACATTTAAAATTTCCAAATTATTTAACAATTTATTTCATTGATAAGAAATATAAACGTGTTTTATGATATTAAAAAGGTTGGTAAAATACTAAAAGATCAAATACATTTTTGGTATAACGGTTTTATCAGTAAATACAACAATTTGGTCTATTTGTATGTGTGTGTTACAGTAAAAAATGCCAGCAAGTCGCAAGAGGAATTAAATAATAAATAAACTAGTATGAAAACTTGCAAATTGGCTATCTCATGATAAAGAGCACGAGAGATAGCATCGCTGAGCGTCTTCTATCGACTGCATCACGGCGAGTGCTCTGAGGAATTATTCTCTCTAATTCCTGCTTCCTCCTTCCTTCATAAGTCTACGTGTGCTGACTCTCGATGTCACCGCCTAACTGTGACATCAATTCCATCGCGCTCAAAGAAATTTGGCAACTACTTTCTTTGTCGCACTTCCAAAAAATGGAATTCTTTACCAGCTCACGTGTTCCCCTCCCTTTACAACCCGGGTTCGTTCAAACGAGGCGTGAAAAGGCATCTTGCGGGCCGGCAAGGCGGGGGCGGCTAGTGCAGAACATTCTGACCGACTGTAGACTATGGTGTCAATGTATGGATGTAGCTTGATGTATTTGACTATGGCGTCAAGGTTCCATACATGTGCCTTGATGTATCTTATTTATTTATTTATTTAGACACACCAACAGCATAACATATACAGCATTCACAATAAAATCTTAAACATCTAAGTCTTAAATACTAATATGTATGCCACTTAGAGGCGTGTACAACATGCAAAAAATCTATGTTGTATACAGATCTATATTAATAATTTGAATCTAGTGTGGATTTTACAGAAAGTTATATAATAGACAATAGGGAAAAACACTTATTTTACACATCTAATTAGGAATCTTTTCTATCAAAAGTGCACGAAACTGGCTGAGTCCAAGGGAGAAAATATCTCTAGGTTCGTTTGTGAGCCATGTATTAAATGTGTTACACACGCGAGGTATCGGCGATCCTTTACCAAACACAGTGGTACGAAAGGGTGGTTGAAACGTAGAAATTGGATGTCGGGGAATCTTATATGGTATCCTAAATTTGAAAAGTTCAAGAAACTGAGGGCATTCAATGAGATTGTTGAAATTTTTATACATGAATATAAGGTCCAATAATACTCTACGCTTACTTAAAGAAGACATTTTAAAATGCTTTAATTTTTCGTTGTAAGATAGCTTTTTCTTTCCGATTTTTTCAAAATATGATAAGTGCCATAAAAATAGTTTTTGGACTATTTCTATTCTTAGTGTGTGAGTAGCATAGTGGGGCCTCCATACAACAGGACAATATTCTAATAGGCTGCGAACTAAAGCGTTATACAACGTTATACGTGTCTGTGATCGTTTAAATATTTTGCTATTTCTGATGATAAAACCCAACATCCTAGATGAACGCTTAACAATATTATCTATATGAGGTACAAAAGTTAATTTTCTGTCCACTATTATTCCCAGGTCTTTAATTTTGTCTACCTCTTGAAGTGCCTTACCATCGATAAAGTATTCTGACGCAATTGAGCGATTTTTGCGTGTAAATTTTATAAAGAAGCATTTATCTACATTTAGTTCCATTCCATTAACTTGACTCCAATTACATAATCTATCCAAATCGTACTGCATCATGAGGACATCGGCTTCAGTTTTTATAGTTCGTGCAATTTTTAAATCATCGGCGAACAAATAAGACGTTGATGAAACAAAGTTATTAGGTAAATCATTGATATAAATATTAAAAAGGATTGGCCCCAAATGGGAGCCTTGTGGGATTCCCGAGGTAACATTAAAAAGCTCCGAATCATAGCCCTTTACAACTACGAAGAAAAACCTATCAGTCAGATAAGAGCGAATCCAATTGCTAAAGTTTCCTGTAAAGCCGTATACAGCTAATTTCTCAATGAGAGGTAAGTGGGGAATCTTGTCAAAGGCCTTGCTGAAATCTGTGTAAATAACGTCTACTTCATCGTGCTTGTCAAGAGCTTCAGCAATGCCTTCAACAAAGGTAACCAGGTTAGTGCATGTGGATTTAGATTTTACAAAACCATGTTGGTGATCACTAGCATATTGTTGAAAGTGTCTTTGAATTAATGGACAAACAAGTGATTCAAATACTTTTGCCAATGTTGATAGGATTGAAATAGGCCGATAATTTTTTACAAAACTCTTGTCACCTGATTTATAGACAGGTATGACCTTTGCAATCTTCCAGTCTCTGGGAAAGGTGCCTGTATGTAACGAATAGTTAAAAATATAATGTAGAGGTGCGACCAATGCTATAGCACAGTTTTTGATAAAAATCGGTGGTATTCCATCGGGGCCCGAACCCTTATTAACATCAAGTGACTTTAGTTTTTTTAAAACAGTTTCATAAGATATTTTGGGATCACTTAGAAAGAAGCTGTTTCGTGCTATATCGATAAGATTCAGATTGATTACATTTCTTTTATCAGGGTCTGCTGTGACGTAAGATTTAGTAAAAGAATTAGCAAATAGGTTGCATATAGCCGTTCCATCGGATTCACATGATACGCCATTTGTCATTATGTTTGGATAAGAGTTTACTTCGTCTTTTTTAGAATTCATATATGACCAAAAGTACCTGGGGTTTTTGTGAAGCCTCTGTTCAGTTACTTCTATATAATTATTATAAAGTTTCTTTTCCAAATTTTCGAATCTCTTACTAATTAGTTTGAATTCAAGCTCGTCCCGAGGATTCTGATATTTTTTGTATCTGATACGTATATTGTTGTTTTCTCGCAGCAATTGTTGAAGTGATTTATTAAACCAAGGAGGTAGATTACTCAGCTTAAACTTGATAGAAGGTACATACTTATCAATGACATTATTGAGTGTTCTATAAAACGTTTTTACAATTTCATCAATATTAACGCAGTCGGCAAATATTTTTTGCCAATCTATTACAGAAAGAGCACTGTTTATAGCACAATAATCAGCTTTGTAAAAGTTTTTTTTCTTACTATTTAGGTTCTTACTAAGTTTGCAGCTCATATTAAATAAAATTTCAATGTCTAGAGGAGGGTGTTGAGGATCAACAACTGACAGAATACAGGCAGATGCTGTAACATTACATGTCGGTAGGTCAGTCAGCACCAGATCAAGAATTCTTTGATTATTATTGGATATCATATTACATTGACTAATGTTAGCAAAATTGATGAAATCTATAAGCATTGTGTTTAATATTGTGTTAGGAGTATATGGGTGATTTTTCCTCATAGCTTCCCAATCTATGGTTCCAAGATTAAAATCACCAATTAAACAAATAAATCCGTCAAACCTATCCAGAACAGAGTTACAATTTTCTATAAAGTGATCTAGTTTATGGCGTTGAACTGGGGGAGGAAGGTAGGCAGCACAGATTGCAAGCTGTTTTGAAGAATTTCCATCTGAAAAATCCAAGACGACCCAAAGATCTTCACATTGACTTTCCCAATTAGGCATGTCTAATTTCCAGGCAGGCAGGCAGGCTGAGAATTTCCTGGAAACAGCAACCAGTACTCCTCCCCCGTCCTTCAGACCGTGGAATCCTGAAGTCTGTCTATCCCTCCTAAAAACTTCACAACGGCTGTCAAACAGTTCGGTACTTAACACATTTTCATTGAGCCATGTTTCGCATAAAACAACTATGTCATAATTAGTTAGCAGTAATTTACTGAGAATTGCTTGAGTTTTGGTAGAAATGCTTGAGTTTTGGTATAATCATCTTGATGATGATTGCGTGAATTTGTACGTAGAAGTAAAACTCTTTTGACGTAACAAACTTATATGTATTTAAATAATATTACATTTAAATCGTGTATAGCGAACAATAAAGAAAATTATATGGAATAATAAAAATTGTGTGCTTTGATAGCGGACGGCGATGCAGAAGTGTCAATTTATGTTTTTTCTTAAACTTAATGGTGTGAGTTCCGTGACATTAAATATTCCTTTGTTAATAATAGACTAATATTCTTAACACCGAATGTACTGGCTGTCGTAGCGTTTGGACTCTATTTCCACTTACCATCATGTGGAGAAGAGTCATTTGTCCTCCCGGCAAATATATAAAAAAAACCACCGCCTTACTTACATACATTACATACTTATTAGACATGATCCTGTAAGAAATATTTATCATCTCTTACAACGTCATGCGCTACTAACCTTGAGAACTAACAAAATATGTCCTTTATAACTGTAATTACATTGGCTTACGAACCTTTCAAAGTGGAACACAACAATACTGAGTATCGCTGTATTGTATACATTATACATAAATCATCGTACACACATACGTGAAACATGTAGTAATTCAAGACTGATATTTAAATATCATAATTATAAAATGAACATTTCAGGTCTATTGTGTGTATTAGTGATGCCATGTTCATCTCCATAGATCGTTATGTGATAATCTTTTTACTCTTATCTTCGCCGAGCGAAACAACCCTTTCCCGATCCCGTACCGCCGTTTCATCCGCCGCAGTATTATAAGAATATAAGAGCAGCGCGGCACGCCTCCTCTTCTAGTATATTAAGGTATTATGTTTCGAGAACCGATATTTGCTAACGGAAAAATACAAAACGGAAACCACACAGTTGTATCATGTATCATGTCAGTATCATGTCTATAGGCGGTGGGGCTCTTTATCATGAGATGGCCAATTTGCAAGTTTACATACCAGTTTCTGTATTATCTATGTATATATAATGACTTGTCCTGACTTACTCATTAACGCAGAGCCTAAACTACAAAGAATAGAAATTAGTAATGTTGACATTGTATTGTATGTTGAAAAAACGCACTAAGAAAGGATTATTGTAAATTCCAGCTCTAAAGGGGTGAAATAAGGGATTAACGGTTGTATGGAAATTGTCATTTTCAAAGTTAGAATCATGAAATTATATATACAAGCTTTTGGTTAGATTTAAATAATCATGCATACGAGAGTTTTTGTAAATCTACCCCCAAGAGGGTGAAATAGGGGTTGAAAGTTTGTATGGTGAGTCCTGTTTTTAATGTGAGAAGCATGGAATTTTATATTCATATTTGTGGGTGCAAATAATGAATTGCAAAATACACAATGTTCCAAGGTAAATATCTCCTAGTAAGGTACAACAAATACGTTTAGTTATAACCGCATTCAATTCCGTGCAGTAGTTTTTGCGTGATGCGAGTCAATACAGGCAGACAGACAAAAATTAGTGTCTTCATGTTAATAACACATTGCCTTGTTAGCCGTGTAAGTTTGGATATAGTATAAATATTATATTACAAGCCGAAATGGTCTAGTGGTTAGAACGCGTGAATCTTAATCGATGATTGTGGGTTCAAACCTAGGCAAGCACCACTAAATTTTCATGCGCTTAATTTGTGTTTATAATTAATTTTGTGCTTGACGGTGAAAGGAAACATAGTAAGGAAACTTGCACGTGTCTAATTTCACTGAAATTTTGCCACATTCTCTGCTATTTCTCCTCAAAAATGGAGAGAAGGCTCTAGCCTAGCAGTAGGACATTCACAGGCTGTTACTTAATTACTTATTATATTACACCTTCGCCCCCCTCCTAGTCGTAAGGTTGGAAATTGGGAAGCATATTATTATTATTATAAATACGAATATGAATTATTATTGTATGAATCGAATATTCTATTGTAATATGTATTATTAATAAGCATTGAAATATTTGAAGTTAGGAGTTTATATTGAACATTACGGTGAGGTTTCCGGTGAGGTTTATATTAATTTGAAAATTGCCTATCGAAACTCGCGCATGCGCCGCTGGGTGGGCGCCCATCGAACTGCATATAGTTGTAGGTGGAACGACAAGCGGCACGTCTTATAAATTTCTAGATACAATAAATGCATCTAGTCAAAAACATTTTTGATTTTCGCAATAAAAAGGCAAAGGCTTAGTAGTGATAGTGTAGTGGTAAAATTTGGTTAAGCCGTATAGATTTCCTTTGTTTATTTCTTAAGCTGCTATAAAAAATTATGTAAATGAAACAGTTTTGTGACTTTGAAAAAATTTTCATTGCATGGATATCGCTCAAGAATTAAGTAAGTCCTTACGTTATAGTTTAAAATATAGTATTATTTAAGTGAACTGCACAAAAAGGTAGTAAAATTATGATACATATAAATATATATTAAGTATATATTTATCACCCACCAAGTACTTGTTTAGAACAATTATATTTCATGGAAATTGCATGTTGTATTTACGTATAAAAAGAAATACAATAATTTGTGTGTTTAATTATTATGTTTATTATAATAAATAAACACTTTAATAATTATTTAATTTATAACTAAGAAAAAATTAAGTTATTCGGGGTCTTACGACATCAGGGGTTGGATTTCAATTACGAATATAAAATTTTTATTTATCACTCTAATCGCATGTAACTTTTTATGAGACTAGCAATGTATACTGCGATAATTTTAAAAGATCAGTTTTGATCAAATTAAATTTATGATTATATGATTATAATTCAAAACACATCAATAAATTTTCATTTCTAAAAACAAAAGTGCTTGTTAAAACGGTTGTGAAACAGTTCACGGCTAAAGTTGTCTATACAAATATTCTGTACTAAAATAAATGGGAAACGGTTTATCTGTTACCCTTTAAAGGTAAACCACTAAACCGATTTTTATAAATTTTGTTATGGAGCAAACTTGAACCCCAAGTACGGACTTTTTTTACATAATAGTCGCCCTTCTCCCGCTAACCCGCGGGCGAAACCGTCGGCGATTACTAGTAAGTTATATTATAATTAAAATTAACCCAGAATTGTGCTTATTTTATGCTTCATGTTTGGAAATTATCATAGATATCTAAGAAA
Organism: Nymphalis urticae; assembly: GCA_905147175.2. Lineage (NCBI taxonomy): Eukaryota > Metazoa > Arthropoda > Insecta > Lepidoptera > Nymphalidae > Nymphalis > Nymphalis urticae. Next base: position 10,605,940 of record LR989983.1, read on the forward strand.
TTATAAAACTAAAGGGTTAAGAATTTGTAACATTCACACGGCTGATGTCGTTCTGACAAACTTTGCAATGGCCCAACACGGGGTTCGAATCCAGGACTGCGGGATCTGCAGCCTTATAGACTAGCTATTACTTCACCTAGCTTATACTTCACCAACGGCAGGGAACTAACAATATTATGTTATATACTTAAATATCAATAAAAATGATTATAAGCTTAGTTTGATTTTAATTCCTGGAAACTCTTTTGACCGATTATCTCATTTGATCATGTCACTCTTTTAAGCACAATAGTACAAAACAAATAAATTCATTTACGTTTTTGCAAATCAGCAATTAACCCACCCGGTCGAACCGTTAACCTAATTGAAACAAATAAACTTGGTAATTTATGTTCACGTGAGAGAGCTGGTTCCTTCTGACTGGCCTAGGCCAGTCCGGGTACGGGCCTAGGCCAGTCAGAAGCTCTCTCACGTGAACATAAATTACCAAGTTGCCCCTTATACCCGGGCTGTTCCTCACCGACAGGTTATCGTGTCGTGTCTTTAATTTTTGGCCGGAGGGGCCAGGGTCTCAATGACCCAGTGGCTGTTGTATATTCACGTTTTTAGAGAAGACAAACGTTAATTAAGTAACAAAATTATAACATAATAAAGTATCAGTTATTATTAAAAACACAATTTAACTGAAACTGATTCATGACATTGTATGAAAACGAGACTGTTGATAAATAACTAATATTAATAATAATACTTATTGATTGTCATTATACATATATGCATAAAGCGCCACCCTGCGAATTTTTTCATGCGTTTATTTATTATTGTTTTCTTAGGTTATGTCTACGGATTTCGTGTGTGAGTGGCGGCTCTTCGTATATTCGTCCCACATTATGAGACAGAACTTTTGAAAAAGGTGGTCCGTTATTCGTTTTCTTTATAATATTGGTAAATGGTAACCCCACCCACATACATTGGCACTATAAAAATATGTTTATATTATCATTTCTCTGATTATACTATCAATAGTAAGCACTTGAATCATGTGTGTATTGAATGTATGTATACTTGAATTAATTCAAATTATTTATTAACTTATTTTTCAAGATTGCATTATTTACACTTGCTACAATTTCGGTTTCTTGACTCGGTTTCTGACGGAACTTTCCTCCATAAAATTGCGACGAAGACACGATATAAGTCCCGTGTAATTAAAACGATAACAAAAACACAATGTACGGTTGGGGAAGGAGAGACCCGGTGAGGAACGAAGTCCATTGCGATATTTTTTCGGATAGGATACGTGCCAATGAGCAAACCGTTCAATGCTCACACGCACATTTTCGTTATTTAGTTGGATTTTTTCGTCTGTTCTTTCTGCTCTATTATTACGCATGCTTGATGCTTTATTAGTTCGATGGTCCAAATGGGCCTCCTTTACGTCTTGCTGTAATTTTTCACTATAACACACACGCACAAATAGACCAAATTGTTGTATTTACTGATAAAAATGGTATTCCGATAATGTATTTGATCTTTAGTATTTTACCAACCTTTTCATTATCATAAAACACGTTTATATTTCTTATCAATGAAATAAATCTAAATAAAATACAAAATAAAAAAATAATGTCAAAAGAATAGAAAAAAAAAACTGGATAGAGACACCCTTAACACCTAGCGGGATGAAATATACTTTACGACCGATTCTCATACCTCCCAAATATACATAACAAATTTCATAAAAATCGGTCGAGCCGTTTTGGAGGAGTTCGACCACAAACACCGTGACACGAGATTTTTATATATTAGATTTATAAAGATCGTTGTTCATATTAATAATATAATCTTTATTAATAGTTACTGGCTGTAAATGAAGTGTTCGACAAAGCTAACTCCACCGCATTGCTCCAATACGGGTTGGTGGATACATATGTGTCACAATTTCATCCAACGCACGCATCTGTCGATATTCCCCTTCACCAATCAATATAGTGCTTGAGCGAGTTATAATCCGCAATATCCGGCTTATTGTGTTCCAACGAATCACATCAATCAATCAATCACGGCTTACCTTATTAAATATATCATCAATATTATAATTAAGTTTTAACCGCGGCTTCACTCCCGTGTACATTTTTTGGGATACATAGTGTCAATCTCGAGCCATAAAACTGTAATCTTGTCAATCTGTTTGGTTTTGTACGGGTAAAGCCATTTCGAAGTTAAAAACAAAACCATTATATGTAAACTACATTACATGTGCAAGAGTTTAGGTTTCCAATAAAAAGCTTAAATTATTCTTGATAAAAAAAATCATAAAATGTCCTTCAAATTTTACATATTTCTGATTTATACTCCTAATCGTAATAGGTTATTAAGTTAATTAAAATTGGATAATTAATTATATTTACAAATAATCTAGAGCTGCTTCTAGGAATATTTTATATGTCGTATGGTCCGAGGTACAGCAGCTCTTTTGTATCTTTTTTCTAGCGACTTTAGTTCCTAGATAAATATGTGGTACCCAGATTTTATAAATGCATTATATAGTAAAATGCTTGCTACCTTATTCACATATTAGACAAGTCATACCATTTTTTTTTAAACAGATATGTTAAGAGTTAAAATAAATCCCTATCCACGGTACGTAGACAGTCAAAGATATGAGATTCGTCAGGGAGATATTGTTTCGGCTTAGCTAAAACTCGTTAAAGTGATTATTCCGTACAGCAGAAAGTTGGGTGCGACGTTACCCAGGGCTTTTTCAGGCAGGGCGTTAATCACAACTTTTTGTTCCATGTTATTGAACTACCAAATGACAGGTTAATTAAAATATTCTTGTAAACTATGATATTAATAAATGAACAATCTACCTTCAATAATTTTTATTAGGTTACATTGTAGATTTAGTTACATTGTGGTAGAATAAGCTCCAAACCTTCTCTTCAAAAGGAAGAGGAGGCCTTAGCCCAGCAGTGGGATTTTAACAGGTTGTTACTATTAAGTTACATTAATTAATTATATAAGTAGCCTCTTACAAAAAAATACAAAATATTATTCAAGATACAGCAGCGGTAGCAATCAAGCAGGTGGTAGTTTACTCTTAGTACAATTATCAATCATGACGAATTAAAAATACTTTTATAAGATTGATTTTGATTTATACGTTAAAAAGTTTTCTTAAGCGTTTTTTTTTTTTTTATTAAAACGATAATTGCTTGAAATACTTTCTCATTAACTTGACGACAATATCAGACTGATACTATCGTGGTTCCAGATAAATATAATATTATAATTATTACTTCCTTAACCAGGGGTTAGAAACTTGAAAGAGAGGTTTAAATGTGTATATATTTTTTTTATGTTTTTTAATTTATTTTTTTAATTTTTTGTTCCATATTTTCAATAATGTATAATTACACAGGTCTGCCTTAGTAAAAATGATGTATAATAAATAGAGTTTGAACGTATAATATGATTATTGTCTGTAGATGAGTGTATTAGAGTAAATTATACAAATTCTATTAGCAGCTTCAGTGAGGTTAGATGTAAGACTTTTACTCTCACTGTTACTAGTCTGCTTGCTTGTTACAAATATAGTGTCTCCAAGAACTTTGCTGATTATTGTGGTTACGTGGAGTGATGCTTGTGTTTGAAGGATATTGATATTAACGTGTGTCTCTAGTTTGTCGCAGTACCGCTTTAGATTCTTTGTCACTACTCCTGTGGCGCCCACTACTATCGGAATCGTTGTGACTGTGCTTTTCCACAGTCTAGAGAGTTCGACTTTCACCGGATGGTATTTGCTGATTTTTTCTATTTCCTTTGCTCCAATATTATGGACGGATGGTACCGAAACATCAATAAGGTAAGTTTTATTGTTGATTTTATCTATGCATATAAGATCAGGTCTATTGTGAGTGATTGTGACATCGGTCTAATAATAATTACATTAATTAATAATATATTACATTAATTATTTAATTATTATATTAGATATAAATATATATAAATATATATTATATTATATATAATTTTAGCTAAATTTTTAGGATCAAACCATATTATATAATCATTCTAGATGGCTAAATATAGAGAACTCTACATTTAAAAAATATAAAAGACTGAAAAGAAAAACATGTGACGATTTATTTATAAATTACATCGATTTGTTGAAAAAATTATCTGCTGATTTAAGAAATTTGAAGTTATATGAAAAATTCCATTGTTCTTATAACTCTACAGAGAAGGTGTCGCCTTATGTTATTCTTTTAGGCGTTTTGTCTTCCATTGTTTGTATTTTTCAAGTTACTTATATAAATTAAAATAAAAAGAACATATTTATAATTTTATTACACGAAAATATATATTGATATAAATAGAAATAAATTGAAATGGAAACGGAATGGAATTATTACATAGGCATTTAGTGTTGGAATGTTATGAACTTTTCGACTTCCATGTATAGATTTTAGAGTGAGTCTTAGTGAGTTTATTCAGAGTAACATAAAGTGCTCTTCAGGTATAAGTTAAAGATTGGTGCTTCTTATCAAAATTAGGTTAAGAAGTTGATCATGTTTGTATTGAAAAGTTTCGAAGAAAAAACTGATTGCGACTCATTTTCTTATTTTATTAAGATAATTGAGGACTGCCCCTTCGCTTTTCTTGCGTCTGCAATATCAAAATAAATATCTGGTTATTAAAATCATGTAAAAGTATTTATTTTAAATAATATAATATTTTGTGATAAAATAAAGATAGTACCAAAAGCATTATCCTGCACAATATTAGAGGTTGATTTTTTGTTGCTTTGAGGACATTCGTTGTTGCACGTTTTTTTTTCATGTGTTTTAAATTATTAAATAAATTACGAATCCGAAATAAGCTGTTGGCTATTGATGTCACCGATAATGATATACCTAAAAAAGAATGTTTATGATTTTATTAAAATATATATGTCATGTCAAATATGTATTTTAATGTGTATGTACATACATGAGCCGAGATTGCAAACACCACAAATTCATTTTGGATAATTAAATTCGTGCTCGGCGGTGAAAGGAAACATTTTGAGAAGACTGTAATTGAATCAGCGTGGTGGATATAAACTATAAAACTTCCCTTTAAGAAGACGCGAAGCCTTTGCTCAGCAGTAGGACATTTAAAAGATACTACCATATCTGTGTAAAAAATAATAATGTAAGTCAGTGTTTTGTTTATTTAAACCTGAATAACTCTTTTTATTATCAAATACTTCATTTGCTCGACTGCATAATCCAGGAAAAAATATATCCGAGCGCATATCGTCTATGCATTGCGTTGCAGCGTATCCAATAGTATAAACTGCTTTTCCATGAACGTTGCCCTCTGGAACGAAGTTACAAACAAGTCTTTCTGCGACTGTTTTAAACATAGAATTTTAAGAAGCTTTAGAACATTACAAGATTATTTAAAATCGGGTAAAAATACTTTATTATTCTTTTGTTTATTTTACGAATATGATTCATATAATAACTAATAATAACTATGAAGCAAGTTAATTTATTTAATAATTCTCCCGTGAAATTTAGCCTTTCCACATCCTACTATTTCACTGTTGCCCCAATTAGTTGCGTAAATTGATTACTCTTATTATCTCGAGATCTAAAACATAATGCTATGCTATTATATTTTTACTTTATTAATTTTATTTCTATCTGCTTCAGTATGACAAGCCTTCAACAAGAACATACATTTTAATCAATCAACAAAAATTGGTCCATTTTTATATCCAAATCTCATTTGTAAGGTATAAAATTATATTTTAGTATATTAAAAATCCGATTTTAATTCAAAATAATAGACTTTTTTTTACTCGTACTCGTTGTAATATGTAACTTCTCCGGTATAGTCCAATGATTGCATGAACCACATTTCAACGAAACTTTTCACATTGATTTCATGTTTAACAACTTTTATGTTTTCTAAATATATAGGATTATCTATTTGTATAACCATGAATAAGATACATGAAATTAACGTTTCGATATGTTTTATTGTTTTAAACATGAATATTTTGTTTTTATTGTACTAATAGTTAGTCAGATACTTAAATAAGTAACAGTTATTTAAACAACACTATTATTTAAATATATATTTACGACACTTAATAAATATGTTTTTTTAAGTCCATTTTATTGCTATTTATTTTATTTTAAAACTTAGGAATTATACTATTTAATTCAAATCCATGTTGTACCCTTATGCTGCATGCATAATTGGTCAATAAAAAACAAAACAATTTAATGTTATCACTATAAGATACAAGCGATGTAAGGGAGCACAACTTTATCTAGCTGTTCCCAGCCAACCTCACCTGCACGTGGTGCATCCTGCCGATTAACAAACGAGGCTCTGGCGACCGACAAATGGCGGTATAACCATTTCATTAAGGCGTAGCTAAATACTGCAGACCGGTGACGGGCAGCAGTGTCATCTGTGCGACGAGCTACGCTCTGCGATCACCAACCCGCCTGCCCAGCGTGGTGATTGCGGGCAAAACCTTCTATGGCACACACGAATACGCAACGGCCCCTAGTTCCCGGTCGCCCCGCTGCTCCTGGCCAAGGCGGCGGTCATGGTAAGGGCGGGGCAAGGGGTGCTAAGAATCCCCGGGTTACAGTAGGCCGCCAACACCGACTGACCCTGGCTACGTATAACGGACGCACGCTACGGCTCGACGAACACCTGGCACAGCTCGAAGAAGAGCTGAGGAACATAAGATGGCATATTTTGGGGCTATGTGAAATCCGAAGAAAGGGAGAGGATACCATAACCTTGGAATCAGGCCATCTTATGTACTTCAGGCAGGGAGACCAACCATCCCAAGGTGGCATCGGGTTCTTGATCCATAAGACTCTCTCTGACAACATCTTAGAAATCTCCAGTGTGTCGGCAAGGGTAGCGTATCTTGTGATCAGACTCACCAAGAGGTATAGCCTCAAGGTTATCCAAGTATACGCACCGACTTCGACACACTCGGATTATGAAGTGGAAGAAATGTACGAAGACATTTCTAAGGCATTGCACACCACCCAAAAGGCCCACTTCAATGTTGTCATGGGGGGCTTCAACGCTAAAGTGGGAGTACATACTAGCAGCGACAGTAGGACAACACGGTTTTGGAAACAGGAATCATAGGGGGCAAATGCTCGTCAACTTTCTGGAGAAAGAGGGTCTGTTCTTGATGAACTCTTTCTTTAAGAAACAGCCTCAACGGAAGTGGACGTGGCGAAGCCCAGACACTATGATTAGAAACTAGATTGACTTTATTATGACGGACAAGAGGCGAATATTTAGAGATGTCTCTGTGATCACAAGGTTTAATACCGGAAGTGATCACCGACTTGAACGAGGCACTTTAAATATTGACTGCAAGCTCGAGCGCGCCCGTCGAATGAGGTCTACACTCCGACCAAAACTGCTCCAAGCCGTGGAGTCTAGTACATTTCAGTTAAAACTGGAAAACCGATGCGCTGCCTTGGAAACCACCACTGACGTTGACATCAACCAAGAACTCGACCAAGTGGTGGATATCCTTAGGGACGAAGGGACGAAATTCTATCAAGCGCAAAACATCGGTAAGAGGTCCAAAATTTCGGGAGAGTCTCTAGAGCTAATGCGAAACCGACGTGAAAACCCTACAGTCACTTCGTCAGACCTTAATTAAAAAATATCAAAGCTAGTAAGACGCGATCTCCGAAACTCCAATACACGCTCTATAAAAGAAGCGATCGAGCGAAATCGGGGGTCGAAAGTCTTCGTTCAACAACTAGGTTGAAGCCACCTGACGAAGTTGACCACTTCAAAGGGAAAAGTCGTCGCCTCTAAGCTTGAGATTCTTAAGGAAGTTCAGGACTTCTACGGTAAATTATATACATCAGTAGCGCCTCGTCCCCAACCCGACCCTAAGGATCCTAGAGCCACTTTAGACGCCTTCACAGAAGAACTGCCAGAAGTAAGCCAAGACGAAATCGTGATGGCCCTGAGGCAGCTTAAAAATGGAAAAGCCCCCGGGGAAGATGGAATTACGACGTAACTACTAAAGCCAGCTGGAAAACCTTTACTAGTACAGCTCCAAAGAATATTTAATTCTGTCATATTTTCGGGGAGAACTCCAAAGGCATGGAGCAGGAGTGTTGTCGTAATGTTCTTCAAAAAGGGTGACAAAACCTTTTTGAGGAACTACAGACCTATTTCCCTCTTGAGCCATGTCTATAAGGTGTTTTCTAGGGTCATCACGAATCGTCTCGCGCGTAGGCTTGACGAGTTTCAGCCCCCTGAACAGGCCGGGTTTCGAAGAGGATACGGAACCTTAGACCACATTTACACAGTGCGGCAGATTATACAGAAGACTGAAGAGTATAATCAGCCCCTGTGCTTAGCGTTTGTGGACTATGAGAAGGCTTTTGACTCTATTGAGACCTGGTCTGTTCTGGAGTCCTTGCAACGGTGCCAAATCGATTGGCGATACATCCAAGTGCTGAAAGGTTTGCAAGACGCTGCTGTTATGACCGTCAAAGTACAGAATCAGCAGTCTAAACCTATCTTCTTGCATCGAGGAGTGAGACAAGGGGATGTCATTTCACCGAAATTGTTCACTAATGCATAAGAGGATATGTTCAAGATGCTGCACTGGGAAGGACGGGGCATAAACATTAACGGCGAGTACCTTTCGCATTTGAGATTTGCAGACGACATCGTCATCGTGGCAGAGACCGTGCAGGACATGCAATATATACTGCGCAGCCTGGCTGATTCTTCTGCTCGAATTGGTCTCCGGATGAACTTGGAGAAAACCAAGATAATGTTCAATGAACACGTTAATCTGGAACCAATAGCTCTTAACGGAGTTCCTCTCGAAGTTGTTCAGGAGTATGTGTACCTTGGGCAAACTTTGCAGTTGGGTCGAAACAACTTCGAGAGGGAGGCAGAAAGAAGAGTACAGCTTGGCTGGGCAGCGTATAGAAAACTCGGTCAAGTCTTCTCGTCACGGACACCACAATGCTTGAAGACAAAAGTCTTCAACGAGTGCGTCTTACCGGTAATGACCTACGGAGACGAGACGTGGACACTGACAGTGCGTTTGGTCTACCATTTTAAGGTCGCTCAGCGAGCTATGGAGAGGGCTATGCTCGGAGTTTCTCTGAAAGACCGAATCCCAAATATGGTAATCCGACAGAGAACCAAGGTTATCGACATAGCCCAAAGAATTAGTAGGCTGAAGTGGCAGTGGGCTGGACACATATGTCGCAGAACCGATGACCGTTGGAGTAGACGTGTTCTGGAGTGGAGACCACGCCTTGGCAAACGTAGCGTAGGACGCCCTCCAGCTAGGTGGAGTGACGATATACGCAAGGTGGCTGGTAGCAGTTGGAGACTGAGAGCTGAGGATCGAGCTCAGTGGCGTGCCATTGGAGAGTCCTATGTCCAGCAGTGGACGAAAAAAGGATAATGAACTACAAGAATACGTATAAATGGCGAGAATATATATTATCAGCGATCCACTGTTACCTAAATCACGACATTGATCTTCTTTTTCAGGCCTTAATGATTGGCCACATTGGTCTACCTAACGCTGAGCATATGTTGCTAATTCTTGAGACCAAATCTATCGTGAAAGAGTTTAATGAACATAATGACAAATTAATAATTCAAAAAAATATACTTTAAGATAAAGCAATAGCATTTTTAATTTCTTAAATTTGAAATCAATCAACAAAGCGAGTCAATCATTTTCTTTAAATGAGGGATATTTTCCTTTGAAAAGTATTATGGGATACGAATTTGGATTGGAATTTGGGCATATTTTACAATAATTTATTGCTTAAGTATAAATACTATAAAAACAAATTATGAAAACGAGATATAATTTTAGCATAATAATTTTGTTTAAATTATTTACGCATAAATTAAACGACACTTAAATAAATTACTTTCTTAGCTTACTAGATTATTCTCTATAACTATTTTACATTTTTAAAAGACTTATAAGATTTATATATGCCTTTATAAAAATGAACGACTTAATTATTATTCCACCAACCCGCATTGGAGCAGCGTGGTGGAATAAGCTCCAAACCTTCTCCTCAAAAAGAGGAGAGGAGGCCTTTAGCCCAGCAGTGGGATATTTACAGGCTGTTACGAAGAATTATTATTGGTTATGTTACTTACGTTTTATACCGTTTTACATTTACTTATTTCTCAAATAAACAGTTTCAATAATAAAGGAGAAGAAAGAACAGAATATAATGATGTTATTTCGAAAACTAATGGTATTTTAGTCCATTACACGTGTTTTTTTATATTGAATAGAATATTTTATCGTAAAATTTGTTTCAGAAACTGTAACCACAATGAAAACAATTACACAAGATCAAAATTATTATTTGAACATGATAAAATATTCAAGAAAAGCTCCAATTTTAAAGTCAAATGTATTTAAAAACATGGTATCTAACGAAATGTTGTCTATAAAGCAATATTTACACGAGAAAGATACAATTTCGTCATCAGTTTATTTTTCATTTAAAAACAATGTATCTACTCCAACACTTGAAATAAATCGGCCTATTGATAAATTAATATCTGTAACAAGTAAGCCAAAAAACCATAGGGAAAAAAAGAAGCCGCTGTACATGGCGTTTCTAGACCTGCAGAAGGCATTTGACTGCGTCCCACGCCAAATAATCTGGTGGGCTTTGAAGATGAAGAATGTGCCACAAATCTATATTGACATTATCCGAGACATGTACCATAATTCGGAATCAATAGTAAGGACCGCCGTTGGCGACACGCACCCTTTCCCGATCACAGTTGGTGTCCACCAAGGCTCGGCCCTGAGTCCTTTTCTGTTCAGTGTAGTGCTTGACGTTGTCACAGCGAAAGCCCATGAGCCGTCTCCCTGGCTCATGATGTATGCTGATGACATTGCACTGGTAGATGAGGACAAGCAGATATTGGAGCAAAAGGTGAACCAGTGAAAGGGTGTGCTAGCGAGGGGTGGTCTGATACTAAATGTTGCGAAGACCAAGTATATGGCCTGTGGCAGTACGGACCCCGAACCCATAAAGATAGGCGGAGAATCCGTTATCAAGACGGAAAAATTTAAATACCTCGGGTCCGTACTGCACGAGTCTGGTACGATCGACCACGACGTCAGAGCTCGAATAAACGCAGCTTGGGCCAAATGGCGGGAAGTCACCGGGGTAATCTGTGATCGCAGGATACCGGTGAAATTAAAGGGCCTTGTATACAAGTGCATCATCCGACCGGTCTTATTGTACGGCAGCGAGACGTGGCCAGCTCTCGCGAGACATGTTCAGCAACTTCACGTCGCGGAAATGAAGATGCTGCGGTGGATGTGTGGCGTTACGCGACTAGATTGTATTCGTAACGAGCACATCCGTGGTAGCCTTGGCGTTTGCGATGTAGCGGATAAGTTGCAGGAAAGCCGTCTCCGTTGGTTTGGTCACATTAGCCGCAGACCGCCAGACTACGTTGGGAACCGATGCCTGGACTTTGTTGTCGAAGGCCCTAGATCCCGCGGCAGGCCCAAGAAGCGCTGGCTCGATGTTGTGAGGGACGATATGAGAGAGCACGATCTCACTAAAGACGACGCTTTCGATCGGGCAAAGTGGAGGCAAAGATGTAGGAAAGCGGACCCTGGCATTTCTAGGCCGGGAAAACGCTAGGAAGAAGAAGAAGAAGAACAAGTAAGCCAAAGTTTAATGATGCTCGCAGCGATATATCTGAGGATTCTTTTCGTCAGAGAAAAAGCGAAACTCCGATGGAACGAAGTTTAATGAAATTGTGTATAAAGATGTTAATTTAAACATGGAAATTGGAACAAAAAATAAACATATCAAAGTAAGAAGTTTCTCCGTTATGCCTATTCGTACTTCGGACAGCTTACCACACATTCAGCAAGCTAAACGGCAGTGCACTTGTATGAAAAATAATCACCATACAATCTGTAGTCATCGTGGTCTTGGGTCTCAAATTAATAATGAGAAAATTTGCACACATGCAGAAAATTATTTGACAATAAGTCCTGAATGTACAAGAACTGAGGCTTTTTTGGTTTCACTCACGTATTTTCCTTATTTTGCTTACCAATTCCACAATTGTTACACAATTTCTTAATGCGTGGTTTCACCATAAAATGCATTAATTGTTAATATTTCAAGTTTCTACCTCCAGTAGCTTATGCTCTGTGTTGATGAGTTAGTCAGAACAAGTCATTACATACATATAGATAAGGACATGCATTTACAAATTTTACCGGTAAGACAATCACACAAAATGAAACGCTGACTTAATCAAACTTAAAATAATTTGAAATGCGTTTAATTCGTTCGACGCGTCAATATAAAAATGAACTTTCAAAATTTGGGAAAAAGCAAGCATTTTACATTGTTATGATAGAGATTTTGCAAAATTACATACATTTTTATCGCTAATGTAGCTTATTTACTAATGCCTGAGTCACCTACTTCCCTATAACTTTACTTCAAACTATTTCACACGTATTGTTAAGCTAAGAAAATATCGCTTGGAGACTTAATAAAAAAATTGTAGTTATTTTTACTATTTTTTACTATTTATTGTATATTTTGTATTTATGATCCCTGTTTGGTTGAAATAAATATTTTATTATTATTATTATTATTATAATATTTTGTAGTCTATATCAAAAAACATAAGTGCAAATTGTCCACCAAAAGTATATTAAATTCCTACTAAAGATGCGTAAAGAACATCGTATTCTGGTTGAAGTTGATAGTAAATTGAACCGATCACACTATTCACCATTCAACACGCGTTCAATATGTTGATTCAACTTGTTGATTGCTATGATAGTTGACTCGATATTTAAGATGTAAATAAAAGTCAATGCACCTCTTCACAAATTGATTCTGGTTGCGTAATACTTTAATAACCACCAGGCACTTTTTCTAAGGGATATGCGACATAGACTGTGATTCCCATCTCGTATCGTATATCACTTAATAATTATAATAAATAAAACAATAATTGTGCAAAATTAATTCCCTTTTTTGTACTATAACGTTATTTTAAAATAAGTAATTAAAAACATTCAGTCGTCATATTATGTGTATTATTATACACAGTACTGTTAATGGTAGCCTTCGCTTGTTCATGAAAAACAAAGAGAAATCTCAAGTAATATAATTAGGTAGGATCGTGGTTTGTGTCCTGTAATTAAACGCCTATTCTAGAATCTCTGAGACTGTTTGTTTTAACTAATTAAAGTTCGGTTATTTGGGGTTTTGTAACTATTAACCACGTACGAGGTGAAATTGTTTGTCATGATCATAATAAATGTAAATATATGCTTAAATGTTTCATTTAGATTAGTTTGTTACTATTATTAAAAAGGTACATAGTACCTAATATATGTCCTTTAGTATTTAATGTACATTTAAGAATCAGAAGCGTTAAACATTAAACAAAGATTTAATCACAAAATGTAATTTACTTTAAAATCAACTCAAGTCTAACAATATTTCATCAAATCGACATAATTTTCAAAAGACAAACAACCGTTAATTTCCACACAGGAATTACCACAATTCAATAAAATAACGACAGCAAATAGAAATAGTATTGAAAGAACTTACAGTGCGCAGCTTCTGAAACTCGACTGAGCGCTTGCTTTTGCTACACTATGCACTGGCTGGGTTCGATGCTGCCCACAGTAGCTTTAGCTTATAGAACAAAGGAATCAAGACTGAGCAACTGAAATATTACTTATGAGATATCTGTCACAAAAATTGTAAAAACTAGCGTGTTCCCGTGTATCCGCTCGCCCGCTAGCGTTCCCCTCTTCAACTTCACATTTAAAAACACCTGGAGCCTATCCTTCAGCTAACTGTACATATAAAGGACAATAACTCAATTCTTAAGCAATGGAAAAAGGCCATGGTCAATTTCTGTTTGCATAGGTATCAAATTAAATGAGTTTTGGTATTTTATATTTATAAATAAAAACCTCAACGAACTTAATTACTTCACATCATTACAATAGACTAGACTCAAAAAATTTCATTAAGCCTTTATTGAAATCGCTAGCAATAAGTAAGATAATGATTTTGATATTTAAAAACTGAAGGCGCTTTTAAATAAACAGCTGTGAATTATTGCAGTTGACATTAGCAGAAGATCTTGCACTCAAATAGCGTAGATACATGCCAGAAAAGGAAAAAAATGTGTGGTTTTGAGTTATAAGAAAACGCAAAATAGAACAAAAGAGTAAAAAAAATATTTATTTATAAGAGAAAACAAGTGCAAGCTAAGACATAGGTATATTATTTTGCAAGTGTGATTGCGACTATCTAGAAACATTTAACTTTTGTTCATTAAAATAATGTTTTTTAATATTCTTCAATTGTTATTATTATGTTGTCTTAGAATCCTGCTGGAACTTGAATATTTTTTTGGTGTCAGCCAACCAAGGTACCAGATTATTGTCCTAACATGGAAACCAACCAACTGTCCTGTTCCCTACAAAACAACTACAAAACAGGCATGGGCGATACAAATCGTATATAGATACAATATTTATATATTGGTACAAAATCTAATATCTAGATATCGGAGTGCAAAGTATCTATATATTCCGTAGACAGAGAAACTAATAGACGCAATGACGATTTCCTTCTCACTTACACAAGAAAGAGAACGAAAATGACGTTATAAGTGGTTTAGACAGAGATAGAATAATCAAATCTTTTGTCCCTTATCGCGTAACCAGTTTTGGTGTTTGTTTTGCTACTTAAGTAGAGAAACAAACTTGACAGTTGGTGCGTTCACTGTGTTTTTTGTTCAATTTTCGCTTATTTTTATGTTAGAAAACGATTCTAATCCAGTGAAAAGACCGAGAAACAATCCTTATATCATATGAAACAATGGTCCGTTGTCTTATTATTTCATGTTAAAGTGATAGCAAGAAGAAAATTGCCGGCGTGTGTTATCACGCGTAATTACGACTACTTTGTCTCTAAATATAGTTTCTCAGTTATATTTATTGATGCCATTGCATGATGCATGCATGCATGGAACCTTATATTGCATTAAAATTCTGAAGATAGGATTTCCAGTTTTTATCTTTCATAACCTATAATAATTTATCATGTAAGTGCTGCCAGCGTCAGCTAAAAAAATGTCCCGATTTTCGATAAAAAATATCGACTCGTCGACAATGTAAACAAATAAATACGGAGTCCAATAATAACCCAAAGTGCTTCGTTATATGTTTATATGTTATTTTAATTTAATTTGAAACTAAGATAAATATAGACATAATTATTTATTTACATAATCAATAATCAAAATCAAAATATAGTTACATATTTATCACTTTCTAAAAAATGCTTCGAACATACAACGCTTCGTTGGGTCGGCTAAAAGAATTCTTCGAATCTTTGACGCGCTATTATAACAGACATTCGCCACACCGCACAGGATCTAGAGGAAAGCTAAATACCATTATAAAATCTCTCATCATCAATTTAATCACATGTAGTCAAAAAAAATATCAAGAAACAAAACTGACTAAATAAAAATGTTGCAACTACTACTATATTTATAGACACAGTAAAGAAGTTGATTAAACAATAGAAATACATAATCATATTTTTCATACAAAAAAAAGAAAATAAATTCACAACAGCGTCTCCACAAATGTGTTCCATTGTTGTTGAAACAATCCATGTAACCCGAACAATTCAAATGGGTACGCGATAGTATGAAAAACACGTTTATTAAGAGTCTTTACAATTTAATAACAATTATATAATGGTACAATCAATACTTACCGAAAATATGAAACCCATGCTTTTTCAGCGTCCTAGACGTGTGATTTCTGCATTTTTAAAAGAGCACTGAGGCGTGTTTACTGTCGGCGCGTCCGAATGGTACTACGTTAAAAGAGCACCCAAATGTTCAAATAAGTGCTCATTTGGTGAGGACGTTTTTTGAAGCTGATTGTGTATTTAGTTTTTATTAGCGATCGAAGTGATTTTAATTAAATCATGAAAATTATTTATCTCCCAAAACAGGGAATGCAGTTATATGGCAACATTATACGCACACATTGACAAACTATGTCTGTCTCAATCGCGGTTTCACGGCCCCCTGGTCTATTTGTTGTATTTCTGTGTTAGTGGACACGGATATTTATACAATTAGTGTTTATGTACAACCCTATCTCTATTTACCAAACAAGTTATTTTGTTATCAGGACCATATAGGTCAAATTGATACTTGGTAATCAAGAACATTGTTCTCACAGTTCGATAATACCATTTCGAAGATTCAGTCATGGCAGTCAATTGAAAATTAGGTATGAAAATATAATAATATTTCTTTATTTATTTCACTGAAGTTTTTTTTTTTTAACATTAAATAATTGATATAGAAAAATATAAATATTGGTGTATAAACATGGCCGAGACATTTTAATAGCCCGTGTTAAGGATTATCTGTTCTCTACTTTAAGTGCCTAAATGTTACCTTTCTCTCTTAGCGATAAAACGGCCTTTATACATACTAATTCTTTTTATCTTTATATGTAGTTTATACTGTAAAATTTGATCAGAACGCCGATAAATATGTCAAAAATTACTTTACAGCTATTCTCAGTGTATCAGATAAAACAGGCCTGATACCTTTGGCAAAATGGCTTTCTGAAATTGGCCTTGGATTAGTTGGTAGCGGAGGTACAGCTTCAGCACTTCGCAATGCTGGTTTCAAAGTTCAGGACGTTTCCGATATCACTGGAGCTCCGGAAATGCTGGAAGGACGTGTAAAGTCTCGTCATCCAGCGGTTCATGCTGGAATATTGTCCAGGTAAATAAAATTATTAACGCTAAATTATATTTGTGTCAAATGAATTACTTGTCTAATGAAGGGTAGTATTACCTATAACATAATACTTACATACATACTTTGGCAAGTATGAAAATAAGGGTCACAACGATTATGATTATAATTATAATTACTAAAATAAGTCTGCCCTATGTCTGATAACGAAAATGTAATTAATTGCGTGTCACCACTAAAACCTAGCCTGTCTTTATCGACTGCCTGGGACATGGTACTTGGCTGGTCTCTGTGAATATCACGTATTGCACGCCATATAGCATTTCATTGTCAATTGACATGCCATATGTCGTGATATTATAAGAGTATATTATACTTTCCTTGTAATAAAGTCACGTTTATTGTAAATTACTTGCTAATGTTAGACATGCATGGTGGAATGCCTCTTAATTTTTTGTCAATTATACGTCTCAAGCGCTATGGTTAGCTGATCGTTCTATGCCATAAACCTTCAAGCAAGTGCCCTTTATAGCAAGGTTTAACTTAATCGGGAAAACGATGCGTAAAATCATAAAATAAGAACAAAACCATTAATTAACTATTTTGTAAATAGAAGTAGATGATACCGGGTTTTTTGTTTATATTTTAAGGCATGAACCCACACCAAAAGCCTGCTCAAGTGTTCACAACCCACGATCGCTTGCCGCTGACCACATTGAATGGATCTCCCGGTTTCATAAATCTTTGCGAAGCTTTAAACGCATGGCACTAGCTCTTGGAATTAAAAGAGGCCTTAGGTCTTCTAGCAGCCACCAGACAAAACGTTCAAACACGTTTCACCCGCTGGAGCGGCTGTTGGTCTCCATTGACTAAAAAAGAGGTGAGTCAGTCTAACTTATAATATGTGCGATCTAAGTTGGCTTTCCAGCTCGCTTATAGTCACTAAATATATCATAAAAAGTTTTTAAGAAAATTATATTTATTTCACTCTTATATGACGTCGTACACATATATTGTCTCGTGAAAAAAAATATAGGAAGTGTCAATCGGAGTAGCGCGTGCGACCTGGTGTTCAGTTTTTGAAATCAATATTATATCAGATTCACATTATTATACATTAAATGCATTACAGAGCTCTTTATGTTCACCGTGGTTGTAATTATGATTAACGATATTTTATTAAAATAAATAAAATAGAATCTGTAGCAGTACGTCGCTACATAGCAACAAGACAACAACACCACACCCGCCACGCATGCCGCAATAAATGACATCATCGTTTGAAACAACGAATAGTTCTGAAAAGAACTGTTTATTTGAAACAAGAAGCAGCATGCAATGACTTAGTATGACGTAATGCCAAGCTCTTAAAAGAACTGTTTTTGTGTTTAATATTTATTATCTTCATATAATAATCTTCGCTTCATTTGGTTTCACTTCTTCTACGAAAACAACTTGCTGACTTCTTGAAACACGTCTTCATTCACCACGGCTCTCAATCACGGCTAATTTTTACTTCAATTTTTGTACAATATTCCATCGTTTCTACTGTTCTCAAGAAGTTTTACTACTGCTACAAAGTCCACCTCCTAAAAATCAATTAATTTGTATTGGTACATGGTATAAACTGCAAGGTTACGATATACATGTGAGAAAACCGCCTCCGTCAAAGAACTGACTACTTCTAAAGTAAGATATGTTAAAAACCGTTCCTAGAAAAATATTAAAAAATTGTATGTAGTGTACACTGCAGTTGGGAAATCCAACGATGTTGAAGTTAGCATTCTTGCACTCCTGTTTTGCGACAAACATTTAAATAAGCAAACTTTCACAAATGTATAACAAAAAAAACCGAGATGGCGCAGTGGTAAGAACGCGTGATTCTTAACTTAACTATGATCGTGGTTTCAAACCCACATAATATAATAAGTTGAATATATTTTCTCACTGTATAATAATTTTATGTGTCTACTCTTCGCCCAACCCCAGCCCCACTGGAACTCGGCGGGTGTGGCGATACAAGTCTGCAGATTGGGAAGGAATGCGCTCTTTCTTTGCATGCTATCATCCTTGGCAGCGTGTGTGCTTCTCTTCTGGTGATCCCTCGATTAGTGCGCAAAGTGTAACAGATTTTCTTCGTCTGGCTATGAAATATTTTATTCCGTTTTCAGATATGCCACTGTCCAAAGCTCAACCTTGGTTCGGGCCTGAATGTGGACGCGTACAAGCGTTGAAGCGTCGAGCGTACCTGGCCTGGGTTGATGCTCGTAACCGCAAAGCGAGGGACATACGCCAAAAAAGGGAGCCTTTAATAAAGCCGCCAAGTCATGCAGGAAGGCTTTGCAAAAGTCACGCTTCGATCACATTAGTCGAATAGAGAATAAACTGGCTTCGTACCCCCCCAGGTAGCAAAGCATATTGGTCCCTATTAGGACGCTAGCTCACACCGCTGAAGAGAAGGCAAACCGGTTTGTGTCTCTATTTGCGGAGTCTTCACGTCTTGAAGCTGGTAGCGCGACACCTCTAGCAACACCTAGCACGGACACTCATATGAGTAATATACATATTCGGCAAAAGGAAGTTCGCAAAATGCTACGCAGTCTAGACGTGAACAAGGCTAGCGGAGCTGATGGCATTCCAGCAATTGTCCTGAGGAACTGTGCGCCTGAACTGTCTCCTATCCTGACGCGTCTGTTTCGCCTCTCTCTTAAGACTGGTCAAGTGCCTAAGTCTTGGAAGCTTGCTAACGTGCAGCCCGTGCCTAAAAAAGGTAGTCGAGCTGACCCTACCAATTACAGGCCTATCTCGGTTACTTCCATTCTGTGCAATAAAATGGAACGTGTCCTTAATACTAGGCTCCTGACGTACCTGGAAGCCAATGATCTTCTCAGTGATCGACAGTACGGATTTCGCCGAAATCGGTCCACTGGTGATCTTCTGGTGTACGACACACACTGGAGTGAAGTCATCGAGAAACATGGGGAGGCACTTGCTATTTCATTGGATATCTCGAAGGCGTTTGACAGGGTTTGGCATGTTGGCCTTATTAGCAAGCTTCCTGCATATGGCCTGCCTGCTAGCCTTTGTGCATGGATTTCAGACTTCCTGAGGAACCGATCGTTACGAGTGGTGGTTGATGGCCACTCGTTGGGTCAAATGGCTATAAATGCCGGTGTTCCCCAGGGGTCAGTGCTCACGGCTACACAATTTCTGCTGCACATCAATGATTTGCTGATGCCCGGTATCCATGGGTACGCAGATGATTAC
This sequence comes from Nymphalis urticae, assembly GCA_905147175.2. Taxonomy (NCBI): domain Eukaryota; kingdom Metazoa; phylum Arthropoda; class Insecta; order Lepidoptera; family Nymphalidae; genus Nymphalis; species Nymphalis urticae. The sequence goes on from LR989983.1 coordinate 10,626,091, forward strand.
ACAGTTGTCGACAGCTACAAGTCCAACGCGCAAGCTAGTAAGGCGCAGATTCAGGTTCAGAGAAAGGCAATGGTTGAGCGCCTGAGCGTGACCCTTAGGGCAGTGTCTGATTGGGGCGATGCCAGTTTGGTCATGTTCAATGCAACCAAGACGCAGGCGTGTTTGTTTTCCGCCAAAAAGAGGGAATTTCAGCCACCTCCCCCTTTCCGAAATGTGTCCGTACCTATAACTGATCACCTTGACCTACTTGGCGTTACTCTCACGTCAACTCTAAATTTTGGCTCTTTTATTGAGTCCAAAGCCCAAATAGCCGCCCGAAAGCTTGGTATCCTCTCCAAGGTGAGACGTTACTTTACTACAGAACAACTGCTCAACTTATACAAAGCACAAGTGAGGTCTTGTATGGAGTACTGCTCTCACATTTAGGACGGCTCTGCTAAGCACCGCCTTCAGGCTCTATAGTTGATTGAGAAGCGTGCCAGAAGGCTGATAGGAGACGACACATTGATCGAGTCTAGACTCCAAACCCATAGGTACACAGTGGAAATTCCCCGCCTGCGTACGAAGCGCTTTGAATCCGCATTCATCATTCGCACTGCGAAATGCTTTGCCTGATTCCGTATTTCCTGATGGGTACAACGTTGGTGTCTTTAAATCCAGAGTGAACAGGTTTCTTTTAGGCAAGCGTGCTACATCTTAGACCGTGTCGATGCTTCAGATCAGGCAAGTCAACGGTCAAACGCTTGCCTATCAAGTATAAAAAAATATATATCAATAAATGCAATTGTTTAATTTGTTTTAGACATATTATGGATTTATAATGATATTATTTTTGCTTCGTTCCAGCATGCACAAGGAAAATACATTAAACAAAGAAAGCAGCGCACAAAGTACAGCCACGCTCACAAACAAGAGTGAATCGGAAAAAGTTATACAAAGTGAAACGGTTACAGATGGAACGCTAGAACATGTGAGTTTCTCATTATATATTATTAAGCTATTGTAATAATACACAAAATATAACTTATTATTTATGTTAATATATAAAAATAATGTTTCATTAAAAATCATAAATTCACTAAAACACTAGTAGTTGCCAAACAAGGAGTTAATTTGCTCTGTACTGGTTTGAATAACAGTGAGCGAGTGTAATAACTAACGCCAGGGACACGACAGGATCCGTAGTTAGCTGCTTGATAACGATTACAGCGCTATTGTCTATCGGATGAGGTTGAGCAGTTACACTCGTTAATTATAATATGTTTTCAGAAACAAATATATATATATATATATATATATATATATATATATATATATATATATATATATATATATACAGTACAAATAGTAGTTTCAAATATATATATATATGTCAAATAAATATACATACAAACTATTATCTGTTTGTAGATATAGAAACCTCCAGTGCCATTAAAGAAAAGTCCTACTCCCACCTCAGGCGTGGGCGTGTTGTTCAGCGGATTGAAGAGCAAAATTATTCCATCATCGAAGAAGACGTGAGTTATATTCAAACTATCTTAAGTAATCATATATTTCACGTGTATGTTTCTCATATTGTGACATTTTTACCTTTTTTCCTTTTTTAGAAATTTTCACCCCAAATAATTATAATATTTTATTTCTATAAAAAATATGTAAAATATTTAATTTACATTAAAAGATTATTTTAATATCAAATGTAAAATTATTGATTTGCAGAGAAAAATCATCAACAACAGTGTCAAGTGGAAGCAGCAATAGCGGCGAGTGGGATCGCACCGACGGCAGCGCGGCCAGCAAGGCCAGCGCCAACGCCAACGCCAGCGCCAACTCCCAACAGCACTGCCAATGTGAACGCAGCCAATAATACGTTCGATCACATCGAAAGGAATTCAATTAAATTTTGAATGACCCAAGGGCTGGCAGGTGAGACCCGACTCATTTATTGATACGATAAAGACTTAGATTTAGAGGACTCGAGTTATTCATTTATGTGTTTTAGGTTCGTTTTTTTATTGGCCAAGTAATATGTACAAATAGTAGTTTTAAATATTTTCTGTTATTGTAAATATTGATTGTAATGTCTTGACAAACGTGATTGCCATAATAGGCAACCAAGTGAAGTCGGTTTTGAATTGGTTAGCGGTATTTCTTCTGTCTGTGTGCCGTTACAAGAATAGTCGACATGTTTGTGTGGTGTAATAATATATGTATAGTATAACGAGCTGTGCCGCGTGTGTGCGTGTCAGGGTGAAGGCGCCGCGCTGCCGCCCGCCCAGCCAGGCGCTGCGCGACCACGCGCCGCTCGGCCTCACCAACGGACACGAGGGTACTACACTAGACTACACTACACTACACTACACTACACTACACTACACTACACTACACTACACTACACTACACTACACTACACTACACTACACTACACTACACTACACTACACTACCCTACCCTACCCTACCCTACCCTACCCTACCCTACCCTACCCTACCCTACCCTACCCTGCCCTGCCCTGCCCTGCCCTGCCCTGCCCTGCCCTGCCCTGCCCTGCCCTGCCCTGCCCTGCCCTGCCCTGCCCTGCCCTGCCCTGCCCTGCCCTGCCCTGCCCTGCCCTGCCCTGCCCTGCCCTGCCCTGCCCTGCCCTGCCCTGCCCTGCCCTGCCCTGCCCTGCCCTGCCCTGCCCTGCCCTGCCCTGCCCTGCCCTGCCCTGCCCTGCCCTGCCCTGCCCTGCACTGCACTGCACTGCACTACACTACACTACACTACACTACACTACACTACACTACACTACACTACACTACACTACACTACACTACACTACACTACACTACACTACACTACACTACACTACACTACACTACACTACACTACACTACACTACACTACACTACACTACACTACACTACACTACACTACACTACACTACACTACACTACACTACACTACACTACACTACACTACACTACACTACACTACACTACACTACACTGCTACTTGCATCGGGCGCTCTGTGTGCTGCTGCTACAGACTAGACGGCCTGACGCCAACGTTCCTAATATGAATTTTTAGAGAAAAAACCTATGTCTATTTGCTTTCTGCCACCATATAGATGACTGAGTTCGATTCGAGAAAAAAAGCCTTAGTCGGTTCTCACAACGATTCCAGATTAGTCTCTGTTCCAGTCAGCTAGAGTAAAAATATAAAGTTTATTTGTAAAGATTATTTGTATTATTATATTTGTAAGAATTATTCTTATTATATATCGACAAAAATAATGCAATCTATCCAAACGACTAACTTCTTTAAATGACAATTATTATAAATGAGTTTATTTAAATGTTTGAATTCATCTTCAGTTCCGTTAGAAAAGCCTGCGCCTGAAAAAGCGGAGGAGATTAAACCTCGAACTCGTGAATGGGAAAAACACAAAGCACCCTGGATGGAGGAGTTGAAGCTGAACCAAGCGAAGAAGACGAGCTTCGGGTCTGAAGGGAAATCTAGATCAGTGTCTACTTCTTCTGAAGCTAGCGGTATTGCCAGTAAAGCGGGCATACATTCTATAACTTAATAGATACTACGAAATAGACAAATAATATAAAAAAGTTAAAAAAAATCTATTCAGAAAGGAAATCAAATCTTTGATACTTGTACGAATTTTCGCTACTGCGCCAGGATGGATTTATTGATAATCAGAGCTATTTTGATAGAGATTAGTCATTAAACCATGACACAATATCTCATAGGTAATATCTATTTTGATAGAGATTAGTCATTAAACCATGACACAATATCTCATAGGTAATATCGCTGTTATAATTATATACATTGAATTGTTTTCCAAGGTCATCGTTAATTGATTCAATCGTGATGTAATTGTTCGTGTTATGAGATTAGAAGTAGAAAAGCGAAAATATGAAAAAATAATCTTAGTAACAGGCGAACCGTTACTAGGAAATAACCTAAGAAATGGTTTTGAGTGAATTTTCTAACACTTTGTTTTCATATTTTACAGAATTCTGGAGTGCGGTCTAGAGGAGAAGCGATCATCACATTCCATGGAAATGTCAAAGAGTACTTCATCGATAAGCAATAGAATATCTGCGCTTGAGAGTTTAGAGCTCAGTATAGAGGTAAATTATTTCTTATTTTTAATTATTTCCTTTGACATATTAATATACATAAATATATATACCCTTTTCCAATAAAGTAAAGTAAGGAGTAAAGGTAAACGAACCGAATATTTACAAATTGCATGCGATTTTCTAATTGTTCTGCCTGTATTACGCACTATAAACAGTTCTTGATTAATTTACCTTTATTTATAACACGACACTATTCCACTTAACTAGTTATAACCACATTAACTCTCAAAGTTCCAATTCAACTTCGCGGACATAGTGAATATCATAGATTATACAAGATCTCGACCAATGATATCGCGTCAATTGATATCGGTGTCAAAGTTGTTTATTTGGGTTTATTCCCTTGTGGTTGGAATAGGCTATATGTTGCTGCTTTTGTATTATTTTTAAAGATAATCATATTCCTTTTGTCCATTCATATTTATTTTGTTTTATTATTCTTATATTAATGCGATGTTTTAATAATTAATTATCTGTTCATGTAATCAGTTAATGTGTTTATTGATGATATGATTATCGTAAAATTAAAGTGTGCTATTGATGCACATAGTTGTCAACTTGTTGTCAATCATGAAGATTGCACTTTCAGACGAAATCGCGCCAATCTACTGAACCTAAGAAAGACGTCCCACCGGAGCTTCCGACGAGCGAACCGCCCACGCTGCAGTCTCCCACCGCCGCCGGTACGTTTGTTACTTATATTAAGAATTATTTTGGATTTGATTTGGCATGAAACTTCCAATAATATTGTCCTTCAATTAAGTTTAGTTAACCAATCTCAAAGACTATATATTTCTACAAACCTAGATGTACCTTATCGCATAGTAATAAAAGCTTTACGTGGTTTACGAGGTACGAGAGTGTAAAACTGCCATCTTCCTTACTGTTATGGTTTTCAAACGGAGATTCTTTTGTCAGTAAAACGAACGAGGTAATTTTAATATCTTAATGTATACATGATGTTCCAGGTCGAACGATAATCTCGATGTTAGACGAGATCAAGAAACCCCCCGCGCCGGCCCCGCCAGCGCGTCGAGTCGCACCACCAACGACAATTCCGACAAGTGTCCGAACGTCAAGCCCGACAAGCCCGACCGGCAGTCCCTCGTCGACAAACAGAGTGAAACCCCTTCGATTAGTAAGTTCAGCATCGAGAAGTCGAGTGCTGGGGTGATGGAGACGAGTGAAAATATTGAAGATAGAGCCATGAGCTCGGGCACCCTGGAGAGGCGGTTCCATTCGCTGAAAACTGATAAGTTATCTGATAAGTTTAATAAGGCTGAGGGTTCAGAAGTGTCAATAGCTCAGCTCAATGACAGGGTAAGTATGGTTGTTTTCGTAAAATATGTTACGTTTTTTAAAATGTATATCTCAAATTTATAGAATAGTAAATTAATACTTACAAAAATTGTAATGGTGTTTAAATTTTGTTAATAATAATAATAATCCACACACTTCATTTATTTCAAAGAAGTAGCTTTTATTTTTATAAAACGGCAATTCAGAACCAATCATGAGTACGACACTCATGATTTTAATACTTTTCATATTCTTTTTGTTTTAAATATTTCATACTTATTTCTGTAAACTTATTTATTTTTTTACGGTCATTATCATTTTGCTGACTTACATGATATTTTAAAACAGAAAATTGATAAAAGCACAATAAATATCAAAGATTCAAAATGAATTTGTTTTTTTTTTTAATTCGGTACGATCATGTTTCAACATTTTTAGAAACGGTTAGCGTTGCGAGACAGATTATAAGGTTAAATGTTAACAAACAAGGCCATGGACTGAATATATAACTCATTTTGCTCTGTAACCTCGGAGCGTTGTGTAGACGGAGGTGTGATAGAAACATTCAAAATATATAACGGAATTGCAAAAACCTTTTAATGTACGAAGTCATTACTGTCAATTCTTGTCATGTCAAATTTAGAGGCGATTGATTATTCACGTCAATAATTGCATTTATTAACTCTTCATGTATATACATATAAATATTTTGTAGATGTTTAAAATGTACATAAAGTTGTCGGGAAAACGAAATATCACACATAGGTTTATAAGATAAACATTTTTAGTACTTAATTTATGTTACGTACATTATCCCGTCCCATTGCATTCCTAAGTTTTACGAATCATTATATTCGTATTATGATAAATAAATATATTATTGTACCTTTATTTATTTTTTATTTATTCCTTCAGATATATAAGATCAAATATTTTTAAGGTCTTCTATTGATCAATAAACCTGAGACATGTAACTACAACGCTTTTTGTAGATTACTCCAACAGCTGTATGTGTCATGGACTGAACATTCTTTGTCGTATCAGTGCGCGGATTTTCGTCCTTCGCGATGACGTCTCGCCTTTATAGTTTATTATTTGAGAGGTTCTGTCATCAACACTCTTTATTTTTATCTGTAATCACACTATGATAAGGCATTGGAATCTATAGTTAAATTCCACACCATTGTATTTGCTCAAATTTGTGTTAATTTATTTAAGATTATGAACGAGACATTAAGATTAATATTTTTGGAAATTAATCGTCCATAACATTTACAGAATTTTCAAATCAGTACAAAATAAAAAAGTTTCATTTTTAATATTTTATTTACAATACTTACAAATTTAGAAAAAACGTTGAAAATGCACTGCTTGCGTAGGATCTATGATTTAATGAAGAATTTTGATTCAGCATCTTTTGAGGATTAATATGTGAAAATAAAACAAACAACATTAGTTTGACTCAACTTTATTATTATGTATCAGCGATCACAGTTATAATGGCAGTTTTAGAAATAAATTTAAATATTCTACATTTGAATAAAATGTGCGCTTATGACTAAGAACAACAAAATATCAATACAATATTAAAATGAAAATAAGTTCACCAAGAAGTATACCGTATAACATTCTTGGTGACATTGATAATAATACCTAAGAATGTTAACAATATTGTATTTCTACAGCAAAAATGTGTATTGTATTTTGAGAGCTGGGAACGTAAAACAATAGTTATAATATATTACGATATAAACGTTATATATAAGAACCTTATTCTACTGAGAGCTAGTTATAAATTATAATATATGATGTAGATAATTTGAAAAATGTAATTGAGGACTTTTTTATCGTTTACTTTAGAATTCACGTGTCCACTGCCCGGCCCAGTATTATATTAACATAATAAACAGGCAGATTGATATGTTTCAAGTTTGTACAAATGGAATTAAATAAGTAAATGCTACTGCTGCACTGCTGCGTGTGTAGCTATATAGTATATCATTATAATTATACAAATATCTATTTCCATCTTACCAACGTCATGACATCTCATATATCACTGTTGACTATAAACCTGTTACCCTCTGAATGCTTGCCCGTATATTTATAAAGGTTATTTCCATATGCACCTAAAAACAGAGAACAAATTTATTTGACTTAGTCTTCTCTAGTATTCAATTACTTTTCCCAGTGGGCCTCTAATGAAGTCATCCAAAGAGAAGATAACAACAGTTTAATAATGTAAATAAGTGTTACAAAATGCCAATGATTTAAAAAATCAGAAATGACAATATTAGATCAAATAATATATAACCTTTATGTTTCCCCAATGCATTTAGGTCCACAGGTAAGGGCCTCATACTGGTGCCCATAGGCGATAACACAGAGGTATTTGTGCATGCAGGCCTGCGCACGCGCATAAACTCGCCGCTCGTGGCCGCCTCTCTACTTTCTGCCGTTGAACCTCGCTTTGAATCCAAAAGCCGTAAATTTGGCAGTTTGTAAAGTACGAAATATCTGAAAAAATGGATTGTATGACATTGAGATTATTGTAATATATTCTTAGCTGAGGTAAAAGCATTATATACAATAATATAAGCATATTATATTACACAGGCCACAGAAGAGATATTGCAGTAATTCTTTTTAGAAATTATACAGCTGGTATCTAAGTAAAATGAGACATGCCAGTACTATGATTTTATTTCTACTTTACGCTAAAGTAATGTGGTAAGTTTTACCTGATTCTTATTTATCGATAAAGTGCTTAATTTAGGTAAATGTGGAAAAGTAACAGTGTCGCCTAATTTATTGTTATCTAATATTAATTCTTCCAAACCTTTGAATTTTTCCAGACCTTTTAAAGTTTCAACATTATTGTAACTGCAAATAATTATATCATACATAGAATAAATAAAATATTAATTATTTTTCTAATCTTAAATATGATATTTAGTTTTTACTATGGCAGTACGAGTTTTATATAGAAAAACCTAGTAAGTTTCGTTTACCACTCTGCGAAATCAGATAAGCGCGAAAAAAGGAACATTGTCTAATATTACTTTGCAGTTTTACCATTTCATCTTTGAGGCATTGAGGATAAAAAAATGAATGTTTTTTAAATTGTCAGAATAACGAAAAATACAAATTAAATGCTAAAAGTCTCTCGACCCCGTTACCGCTAAATTATTAATTGTTATATTAATAAAAAAACGTGATTATTAAATCGTGTGCTTACACTCGTAGGGACCCCACATCTTAGTGGATAGGTCAGGTGATTAGTTTTATATTTATTTAATAGAATGTAACATAAATCTAACTTTGTTCGGTTGAATATAATCAAACAAATGCATTTATAGCTGACCTCCAGCCAGCGGGACACTTTTTCAATATACTAATAAAAGTAATAATTTTACCTTAGGTCAAGATAATTTACTTTAGTTCCATACATATATACAACAGGATACAACTTAACAATCTTAAGCTTAACATAAGGGTGGTCGTTTAATCTGGACGAGCACTGTTTTGTTTTTTAATACGTAAGACATGCACAATTTATTTGTAAAAAAATATTTCCATATTTTAATTTTTACCCGTCATTGCAAAGGCACCAAAAACCATCAGCTGTTGTGTGTGACGTCATTTGAGTCTTGTAAACTATTTATTTTCGTAGCTTTTAAAGTAGATAGACGAAACTGTGATTGCAACCGGCAAAGAAGAAATATGATCATCAACTTCTTTTTAATACATAAATTAATTTTGTGTATACAAAATTGTTCTTTTTTATAATGGTTTTCATAATTGGGTGGTAAAAGCGGTCGGGCAAACGGGCTAATGGGCCACCGCACATACGTCAAGGGCCGTAAGCAATATTATACATCCTTGCATAGTCGACGCCAGCAACGTTATACTATAACTAATATGCTATGTCCGTTGTGCCTGTAGAACTAGCTCGCGCCTCCAAACCAAAACACAACAATATACTATACCTAAATATAGCTGTGTATATGTGTGTTGGTGGTAGAATGTCTGATGATTGGGTGGTATTTATCCAGACGGGGATTTAGAAAACCCTAGCTAGGTAGTATAATTTAAATAGTCCAGCCTACTCACTACGAACGATGGCACCATGAGTACTTTAGTATAGACGGTATTGAATGGCACTCAAATCATTCGCTTAGAGAACTAGTTTGACTTTGTCTGTCATAATTGGTATATCACATCTAAACAGCGGGTATAATATTGAAGAGATTCCTTTTTTTTACGATGGAAAAACGCCTTACGCGTTTCGTTAAGGCGCCGAGTGCGCCCCGAACATCGGAATACCAACTAAAAAACCAGCGGTACCCTTTCCGTCTTAACGAGGAGCGCCACGGGATCGCTTTCGCATGCTACCGTGGCGCTCTGACGGCCGGCCCGCCTATGCGGGCCTCCATTCTCTAGGGTTGGTTCAGTGAACCCCCCTCGTCCCGGCGGCGCCTATTGTGGCGGGGGGAGAAGATGCGCATAGCGCCTTTTCCTTCTCCCCGGTCTTTTCCGGCAGAGTGGGTCTGCAGCGGCATCTTCTTCCCGCGCCCGCTTCTCGGCCTCCTTCTGTGACATCACGCTATCACAGAAGGAGACCGAGCATCGTGTTGATTATGCTCGGCAAGGAAAGGTCTCCGCCGACAAACGCCGCCAGGGAATGCCTCTGGGGCCCCCAAGCGGCACACTACGTCAGGGTGTGATGCACCGTGCCGAATGTGGCACCACACTCGTGGCAGGAGGGTGACACCTTCCGCCGCGCTATTTCGTGCAGGTACTTACCGAAGCAGCCGTGTCCGGTAAGCACCTGCATCAGCCTGGACGAGAGCATGCCTCGTTTCCTTTTGACGCAGCGACTCAAATGGAACGTACCGCCTACACTGTGGCCAGTTCCGCCGTGGGGGACCCCAAGTCCTTCTCCCATCGGGTGATCAGGGCCTGTTGGGCTAGAGCTCTGATCCGCCCGACCTCAGCCGACTCTGGACGGTCGCCGCGTTCCCTCGCCTCGGCCCGGAAGCGATACACCTCCGCGAGCACCTCCGCCTGGAGTTCCCAGGGCGGATCGCTCGTGAGGAGGGTCGCCGCTGTCCAGGACACCGTACGATACCCGCATCTCATTTCGGTTTACGGTGAGAGTCGTCCCGACCTCAGCCAGGCGGGCCGCTTCCCGAAAGTCCTGCCCCGTTGCGGTGATGAGGGTGTCGTCTGCGTAACACAACACCCCCATACTGGGAAGGACGGGGGCTTCAAACTTTAGCCTACCCGACGCCGGACCAACTTGCCGTCGCCCCCCGCCCAGAGGAGGAACGCCTGGAGGTACGCCTTCAACAGCCTCCTCAGATAGTTCGGCACCCCATGGTATCGAAGTGCCTCCCTGATCGACACCGCCAGGACCACTTTCCCCTGGGCCACCGCTTCTGTGGTCCGAGCGTTCAGGGCGTCGACAGTCGACAGTGAATCTTCTCAAACAACTTGCCCGGAAAAGCTAAATAACCTAAATCAGAACAAAAAACAATTATAAACGAAAAGGAAATTGTCTGTTTTTTTTAATTTCACTAAATGGTTAGTTAAAATTCATGACATGCAAATATTTTATTGTAAGAAGAAGAATGTATTACATTACATTCACATAGTACATTTAGAAAATAAATTAGAAAATGTAATGCACAATACGACACCAGAGAATCGACCGGTCGCATAACAATATTATAATTATACTCAACAGTCACTCTGATTAACAAACTTATTAGTCACCAAAATATTTTTTATTCGATGTCGTCACTCTATTAGCACGAATAATCCACAAGAAAATATTAGGGTCAGCGACATAATCAATGCTACAATAATGGCTACAGCTCCCACGAAAACCGCATCTTCTCGCAATAATTCTACTGTTTTATTGAAACAACCATCCATGTACATTGTTGTTGGATTTTGAGAATACTTGCAGTCCTGTCGTTTCCCCGGGTAAATTTCTCGACAACAGCTCTCAGGAACATTATCGTTCCAGTCCTTGTAGCTTTTTACTTTTATTCGAAAACAATGGTTTTGAAGAAGAGAGCGAATTGCTTAGAAGACCATATTAATAATAATTAATATATATATTATGAATTTTAACTTGGTAAATAGTACATGGTATGTTCATTCTGTTCACGAATTATAGCCTATTCCAACCACACGAGGAGTAAAGAGAAATAAACAATTTTGCTATAAAGTTAACGCGATTTCATTATTACCTTGAATAGTTTATAATATTCATTATGGATTTGCGGAAAAATGCCGTTTTGAATGTTGGCAAAGTGCAGGCCTGTCTGAATAAGATCCATTCACTTATCAGTTATTCAATCACATCATCATCATCATCACCCTTTTCTCGTCCACAGACATAGGTCTCTCCAATGGCACGCCACTGAGCTCGATCCTCAGCTCTCAGTCTCCAACTGCTACCAGCCACCTTGCGTATATCGTCACTCCACCTAGCTGGAGGGCGTCCTACGCTACGTTTGTCAAGGCGTGGTCTCCACTCCAGAACACGTCTACTCCATCGGTCGTCGGTTCTGCGACATATATGTCCAGCCCATTGCCACTTCAGCTTACTAATGCGTGAGTCACTTCAGCTTACTAATTCTTTGGGCTATGTCGATAACCTTGGTTCTCTGTCGGATTACCATATTTGGGATTCGATCCTTCAGAGAAACTCCGAGCACAGCCCTCTCCATAGCTCGCTGAGCGACCTTAAAATGGTGGACCAAACGCACTGTCAGTGTCCACGTCTCGGCTCCGTAGGTCATAACCGGTAAGACGCACTCGTTGAAGACTTTTGTCTTCAAGCATTGTGGTATCCGTGACGAGAAGACTTGACCGAGTTTTCTATACGCTGCCCAGCCAAGCTGTACTCTTCTTTCTGCCTCCCTCTCGAAGTTGTTTCGACCCAACTGCAAAGTTTGCCAAAGGTACACATACTCCTGAACAACTTCGAGAGGAACTCCGTTAAGAGCTATTGGTTCCGGATTGACGTGTTCATTGAACATTATCTTGGTTTTCTCCAAGTTCATCCGGAGACCAATTCGAGCAGAAGAATCCAGGCCAGGCTGCTCAGCATATATTGCATGTCCTGCACGGTCTCTGCCACGATGACGATATCGTCTGCAAATCTCAAGTGCGAAAGGTACTCGCCGTTAATGTTTATGCCCCGCCCTTCCCAGTGCAGCGTCTTGAACATATCCTCTAATGCATTAGTGAACAATCACATATAATTTATAAATATCTGAAGTGGAGATGGAGGACATATGATGAGAGAAACGAAAGAAAAATGGACAAGACTAGTAACGGAATGATACCTCAGAGATAGCAAAAAAAACAGAGGTAGACAGACTATGAGATGGGAGGACGACATTAAAAAAGTAGAGGATCCAACATGGACTCGCAAAGCAAAAGACAGTTTTGAATGGAAATCTGTAGAGGAGGCCTTTGTAGGAAGACAATCTTTGGGAGATTAACGACCGTGAGCAAATAGTCTACTTTAAAAGTTTAGTGCACATTCCAAAAACTATAATTATTATTATTTGTATAATTAAGAACAACAATAAAGGCTTTATTTATTTATGTGTTCTGGTTTGAAGAGTGAGTGAGCAAGTGTAATTACAGTGTAATTTTTTTCCTTTATTTGTGTACACTACACAATTTCTTCAACCAATTTAAATATTTTGAAAATGATTGGAAATTATCTCAGAGTGAAATTTATAAATCGATTTTCACATAATGTTAAGCATATTCATTGAAAATCCCAAAGCGAGAGAACTTATTGAAGTTTCCGATTCGTTGCTTCCACATTTTATGGTGATTTGTTTAAAGCAAATTTCTCGTACAAGCATTTTTATACGATAAAGATAAGATTAAAAGAGTTTCATCGATTTTATAGCAAATGTATCATCATCTAAAGCTGATCTGATTAACGGATTAAGGGTTTATGGTCCTTTTGATTTTATGATGGCCGTAATATGTAGTTTTAGAGATTTGAAATCCATTCCTTGCTAAATTACATTACCAGCCTCGCTGATTAAGCTTTTTGTGTAAAAAATAATATATAAAATTAGTTTTGATGTTGAAGATAAGAATATAAATTCACAAATGTATTCAATTAACGAATTTTTAAATACTTCACGTAGCCTAATATTTATTTGGCTCAGAAATTCGCGACGACAAAGCAGCGTTCTTTTTACTACATTTGACATTGTGCTTACGTGTGCTATAAAAATGAAACGTGGTTATGCACACGGGCGATCAAGTTACCAACGGGCCAGAACAAAGTTAGAACCACTTGGAAAGCACTCATTGAAGATTTAAAATATCACATTCAACTCGCAAAAACTCACGACGCTTTAGCTGCTATGTGTGTTATAAATATTACTCTTAATAACCATTTTAGCAGAGCGGCTGGCTGTAGCTTAAAATAACATTCGATAAAGAAACTTAAATAAAACCTTTTTTTTGAGTCATTTAGAATGGGAAATGACAAAACAACAGTCAAGAAAATTTGATGTCACATAGTCTATAAGCTACTACATAATTTTAATGTAATAAATGAATATTAAGGAAAGAAAGTGCTAGCATCTTAACGTGGCAGAAACATTTTGGCGACAGAAACGTGATACTAGAGCGTTGCACTCACTCGACCTTGATAGAAAGAAATTATAGCCACTGGGTCATTGAGACCCTGGCCCTTCAGACCAAAACATGAAATGACACGGCAAGTACTTCTTGCCGGTGAGGAACAGCCCGGGTAAAGGCCCCGAGGCCCGTACCCGAACTGGCCTAGGCCAGTCAAGAGGAACCAGCTCTCTCGACCTTGATATTATACTTTCATTGCGGCAAAAGAAGTTTAATTTCAAAAAATACTTTAAATTACTTTACTCATTATTCTATGGTAAAGTAAAATAATATTTCTTAAGTGGATATTATTATAATTTCAAATAAACATTTTGTTTGGGAACTCACAACGTAAGGAACACACCACCACTGTATTTAAACTCCTTGATTCTCCTCAATTTTATTTATTTTGATACAAATCGCTTCCGAGTATAAGGTCTAAGAAAAAATAACTTGACAGCGCGATTTAACTGGCATACAGCGCCATCTATTATTGACTTAAGGAACTAAAATAAAATTAATATATTATATGAACAAACATTCCGCCCACCAAGGACTTGTCCTTCAAGTTACAATACACATACAATAAAAAAATAACATACTCGGAAGCTGTAATAAGAAGCAAACTTAACTAAAATCTAACACAATCAACCAAACAGCTAGTACATAGAAGATATGACTCAAAAAATTAAGACATTCATTTAACTCATTTTAATTACAGTATGGCTTTACACACACAACAAAAAGTAAAGTTAAGAAAAAAAAATACAACTCAAAAAAAATCTAATGAAAACAAAACGCAAAGAAAATAAAACTATAGTAACATAAACAAACATTGAATACATTGGAAATTATAACCGCCCACCGTGACAATATCATATTTATTTTGTTAAAACACTAACTTTATGAAGTGGACGTTTAATATATCCATTTTTACATTTTACGGTAACGACTCTTGTGATATCATCACGGCCAGGATGTTTTTTAACAATTTTTCCTAAGAGCCATTTAGAGGGTGGCAAAAAATCGTCTCTTAACACTACTACATCATTGATGTCAGGCTCTGGGTTTTTCTTATTCCACTTATATCTATTAGCTAAAGTTAACAAATATTCTTTCGACCACCTTTTCCAAAAATCGTTAACCATTTTTTGAGTTAAATGCCATCTTTCCAGACCAGTACATTTTTTATCAGAATAATCAACATCAGTTACATTAAGAATGGGTTCTCCTATTAAGAAATGACCTGGTGTCAGTGGGAGTAGGTCATTAATGTCGTCGCAAAGTACGGATAAAGGACGCGAGTTTAGACAAGCCTCCACCTGTGTCAGTACTGTAGATAATTCTTCGTAAGTCAGCGTGCTATCACCAATAACTTTACGTAAATGCGTTTTGACAGACCTTACACCTGCCTCCCAGAGGCCTCCGAAATTTGGAGCATGAGGTGGAATAAAGTGCCACCTTGTATTCTCGAAGGTCAGCAAACGTGATATCTCACTCGGTAACTCAGAACGTGCGTTGTGGAACATTTCATTTAGTTGTTTCTCGGCTCCAACAAAATTTGTACCGTTGTCACTGTAAAGATCTTGACAGTGACCACGTCTCGAGACAAAGCGTCGAAAAGCAGCAATAAATGCCTTTGCACTCATATCCGTAACCACTTCTAAATGAATGGCCCGAGTAACCATGCAAATAAATAAACATATGTATGCTTTATATGACTTAGCACCTCGGCCAGGAGAAAATCTTATATTTATGGGACCAGCATAATCAACTCCAGCGGATTTGAATGGTTTACTAGGCTTTAGCCTCACTCCTGGAAGTTGACCCATGAGCTGATTAGATGCCTTTGAGTACCTAAGACATATAACACATTTCCTGAAATGTTTCTTTACCAACTCTTTTGCTCTTACTATCCAATACCGTGTCCTTAAGAAATTTAACATAAGCTGTGGTCCGCCATGCATGGTTTTCTCATGTGCATCAGAGATTAATAACCTACTAAGGTGACTCTTAGCAGGAATAATCACTGGATGTTTCATGTCATAGCGTATATCAGCCTGTTCTAAACGTCCTCCAACCCTCATAATCCCATTTTTATCTAAAAATGGGTATAAGTTGGAAAGACCACTCTTCTTAGATGTTTCTCCCTGTAATTGTATCTGCTGTATTTCTTGTTGATATTCAAAACTTTGAGCTTGTTTAATGCATATCTGTAAAGTCTGATTTATTTCATCAATAGTAACGTGTCCTGGTAATTTTCTCCGTTCATTTTTTGGCAATAGCAAGTTAAGAAATCTTCGACAAATTGATATTACTCTCAACATTTTATCTAAATTAGAAAATTTAACCCAAATAAAGTCCTCCTCACTCTGTGTATTATACGCTATCAAACTTCTTACTTTTTCTTCTTCCTGTGTGTCAATATCTATTAATTTTTCAATATCAATTATAGGTTTTGATAACCAGCTTGGACCGGACCACCAAAGCGGATGATCACGTAGATCCCTACATCTCAGCCCCCTCGATGCGCAATCGGCTGGGTTCATGTTCGATTTTACGTACCCCCATTGAGTATACTCAAGCATTGTCAATATTTCCGACACTCTATTACTTACAAAAGTCGCCCAACGACATGCAGGACCTTTTAGCCACGCTAAAACAACAGTTGAATCCGTCCAGGCAAATAAATTATCTTTGGGTATGTTCATTACGATGGACACTTCATACAATAATTTTGTTGCAAGAAGTGCACCGCATAACTCTAATCTGGGGATTGATGACTCTTTGTCTATGGGTGCGACCTTTGTTTTAGCTGAAATCAATTTTACGTAGACATTTCCCTCACTCATAATTCGAATGTAAACCGCCGCGGAATAAGCTGCCTGTGACGCATCAGAAAAAACGTGTAACTCTGTTTTACAGTCGTTAGAGTAATTTAGCCATCTTGGAATTATGATATTTTTAACGTCAATTAAATCTTTTCGAAACTGTAACCACTCTGTTGTTAAATCTGTTGTCAATTCTTCATCCCACCCTAATTTAGATTTCCATAATTTTTGAATAAAAATTTTGGCTGTTATAACTATTGGCGCAATCCATCCTATTGGGTCATATAATCTCGCTATATCTGATAGAACTTGACGTTTTGTCACAGGCACCTTAGGCTCGGGTAAATTTATAGTATATTCGAAATTGTCAGTGTTCCGATTCCAACAGATACCTAATACTTTTACCATGTTGTCTGCTTTAATGGGTACGTACTGATTAGATCGATGTTTATCCTTATCAATATATTTTAGTAAAATGTCCGAATTACTGCTCCATTTTTGAAGCTGAAATCCTCCTGAATTCATTAAACTATTCATCTCATTGTAAATTTGTATGGCTTCTTCTAAATTATCACATCCGGTCATTAGGTCATCAATATAATAATCTCTTTTTGTGATAATGGATGCAACTGGATACTTAAGTGATTCTATTTCGGCTAAATGCTGTAAAGTCTTTACCGCTAAATATGGTGCACAGGCTGTGCCAAATGTTAAAGTTAATAATTTATAATCTTTGACTGGTTCATCAGGACTATTTCTCCATAATATTCGCTGAAAATTTGTGTCTTCATCATGTACCCTTACCTGCCTATACATTTTAACTAAATCAGCCACTATGCAAATTCGATGCTTCCTCCATCTCAACAGAATATGTCTCAAATCTTGCTGCAGCTTTGGTCCAATCAAAAGATCGTCATTTAATGATACATTGTTGATTCCTTTCGAAGATGCATTAAAAACAACTCGAACTTTCGTTGTCTCTTTATCTTCACGTACAACCGCATGATGAGGAAGATAGACCGCGTTTGGGTTATTAAGATCTTCACTATCTACCCGTGACATATGATTCAAGGCTAAATACTCTTCCATGACTTGCCTATAATCATTGTACAACTTATCATTCTTCAACAATCTCTTTTCTAAATACAGGAGTCTTCTTAACGCAATTTCTCTTGACTTGCCATATTGACATTTTGGATCTTCTTCAGTGAACGGTAACCTCACAACAAATCTACCATCCTTATTTCTCTCTGTTGTTCTGTTATAAAACTCTTCACAGTAAATTTCTGTCTTAGTTAACCTTTTCTCCAGACTATTCGGCTCATTTTCTATCTCCCAAAATTGTTTCAATAGGTCATCTTCTCTAACATTAACATGCATACTTATAACTTTCTCTCTCTCACTGACTAAATCATGCGACACTCTTCCGGACAAAATCCAGCCAAGGATTGTATTCTGAGCTATGAGATTTCCTTGAGGATTTTTGATAATTCCAGTTAATATCACTTCGCTGTAAACCTCAGCTCCAAGCAAAATATCGATTTTGCTTGGTGTTCCAAATCCAGGATCGGCTAGTGCAAGGTTCTCGTGTTCTAACCAATCTGGTGTATTAAAATTACTTGTTGGTAGTACTGACGCAAGTTTAGACAATATGTACGCATTGACATGAATTTGATGATCAGAATTATAATGTGGTTCTATTACTAATGAAGTCTCATAATTTATTCGCATCTGACCATCCCCTATACCTGACACCAAACCATTAATTGGCTTTCGTTTTAACCCAAGTAATTGTACTGCAGTTTCTGTGATAAAAGAGGCTTGTGAGCCCTGATCAAGTAACGCTCGTATAGTATATTTACTTCCGTTTCTTGAATTAGCTTTAACAACCGCTGTTGCAAGTAAAACACTGTAACGATGTAAATCTCCCTTCGCAAAATTCGCTACAACTTTTGTTTCAAGAGGAGTGTGTGAAATTTGTTTTTCTTTCTCTTCCTTCTTCTCTACGTAGTTTGTGTTCCCTTGTAAATCTTCCCTCTCAAAGTGCAGTAATGAGTGATGTCTTTTTCCACACCGACGGCAGCTTTTCGCTTGTCGACATCGGCTAACCGGATGAGTATTCGATAAGCAATTAAAACATAGACCTGTTTTCTGCACAAAGTTTTGTCTCTCTGTCACCGTCTGCTGTCCAAATTGCTTGCAGTTAAAAATATAGTGTGTTCCTTTGCATAAAGTACAAGTAGGATCTTTCGGCTTATGATTGTCTTGAAGCGTGGTATGAAATGATTTTGGTCTTGGTATAGGTCGTGCGGTATTGGAAGCATGTGATATGGGGTTCTGTTTTCCGGATTCAATCATTTCTAAACTTCTGAAACGAGACTAAAAATTCAACAAGTTTCAACCATGATGGTAGTTCATCTGTAGCACGACTTTGTAAATATTTCCATTGCTTACGAGATTCCACATCTAGCTTCGAAACCACAAAATACACTACAATAATATCCCACGTACTCACGTCGACGCCTAAATTACTAAGACCCTTCAAGCAGGAACTTGTTGTGTCTAACAACGATTTAATGCCAGCCGGTGACTCATTATGTAAGGATTTTTGTGAGAAAAAGGTTTTTAAAATCGCATTACAATTGTATCTTTTATTATCATATCTTTTTGTTAACTGTTTCCAGGCTTCTGTATAATTTAACTCAGTTGTAGCAAAATTTCTAATCAACGCTTCAGGCTCTCCAGAAAGACTTCCTTTTAAATAGTGAAGTTTTTGCACATCCGACAAACTTTTATTATTATGAATTAAAGACACAAACATATCATAGAAAGTTTGCCATTCATTGTATTTGCCGGTAAACGTTGGCAATTGAATTCTGGGCAATTTAACTTCGTAAATGTTTGGATTCGTGGGCGCGGAGCTATTTTCTGCATCACTAGCTGTTTTCTTTTTAGCGAGAATTAAAGCAAGTGTTTCTTTTAGAATACTTTTATAATTGACATAAGTTTCATAAAATAAATCATATTTCTCGGATGTAAAATAGCTTTCCTTTTCCTTTTGCACCTTATAAATTTTTGCTACGATTTCCTTATGGCCTTGTCTGAAGTCATTCCATAGTTGCTCTACATTTTCAAATCTTGTCTCTAAATATGCTTCCTTAATTCGGTCTCTGGGCGACTTCTTAAAATTAGCTTCTGATTTCAACAGTTGTTTGTAAAATTCTTCCTGTGTCGATAACATTGCCTCCATTTTTTATAACAAAATAACAATCCAATTAAATAAAACTATTTGTCTCAGAAATATTCGCTACAATACTGTTGACTATAAATGCTGTCAATTCACTGCAATTTTCTTAAGTCCAATATTAATAAAAATTTTACAAGTCCTTAAAACATTTACTTAAAATCTAGTAAACACAAATTGTTTAAGTCCAAAGTCTCTTAATTTTTCTATGTTAATATTCATTTGAAAGTAGAAAGTAGTAAGTTAAAAATCACAAGAAATTTGCTAAGTCCAAAAAGGTACAAAATATTCTAAGTTAATAGTTACTCCAAATTTTCTAAGTTAATATCACACAAATTTTTCTAAGTCCAAACAACGTCTCAAATATTCTAAGTTAATATTCACTTGAAATTTTCTAAGTTAAAAATCACAAGAAATTTGCTAAGTCCAAAAAGGTACAAAATATTCTAAGTTAATAGTCACTCCAAATTTTCTAAGTTAATATCACACAAATTTTTCTAAGTCCAAACAACGTCTCAAATATTCTAAGTTAATATTCACTCATAATTTTGCAAAGTTAAAATTCACTGAAATATTCTAAGTTCAAGATAAATAAAAATTTTCTAAGTCCACAATAGTCTTTAAATTTTTCTAAGTCCAAATCAAATCACTTCTAATTTACTGTTTTTAACTTTAACTATTACTTTTTAAAGTCCAATTTCGTACTTACAGTATATTGTCCTTAGAATATCACTTGCACCACTTACTATTACACTATGTCACTCACTGCACTATCTTCAGATTCTGTTTCTTCCTCCTCCTCCTCCTCCCGGGTTTCGGCACCAAATGTTTGGGAACTCACAACGTAAGGAACACACCACCACTGTATTTAAACTCCTTTATTCTCCTCAATTTTATTTATTTTGATACAAATCGCTTCCGAGTATAAGGTCTAAGAAAAAATAACTTGACAGCGCGATTTAACTGGCATACAGCGCCATCTATTATTGACTTAAGGAACTAAAATAAAATTAATATATTATATGAACAAACACATTTTTTAAATAAAAAGTGCTGTCACGAAGCTTGCGCTTGATTTTCTGTATGTGTAGGAACAGCATAATTATTTCCTCTGACTCCATCACTTCAGGTTCGTGACGATAAAATATGTCGATAAGTGTTCCATCAGAAGGGTTAACGAGCCTTTTCAACATAAATGCCTTTTTTAATTATATTGACAGGCGAGCGTCTCGCGCGTCTTTCTTTAAAGACCCCCATGCAAGGCAACACTAATGTATAATGTAATACAAGCTATCATTATGATGAATCTTTGCATTTGCAACCGTACAAGCTAGCCGCGCCTGAATTTTCTGTGGTCGTGTTGGATTGCTATCCCATTGGATTATGATAGTGAAATTAAGGCTACATCTACATCATATACAATTCTGCACAATACGCAAAGCAGTTTAATATTTTTTGCGCAGGCTGCTAGCCTCCCTCGAGATTGAATACGCATCACTGCATGTAATTAGACAAAATTGTACTGCAGAATGAATAAATTTGTTTACTTTAATTTGTTACGTAAGCCAATTTAGATTTACATGAATTAAATTTAACAGACACAAAAAGCGTTATAACATTATGTAGATCTTTAATAATATTGAATATTTTGATAGGATAGACTATGACCGTACGTGGTAACTAAAAATATTAGATTATTATTATTATTTTAAATAAGTAGTGTTAGCATATTTAATTATTATTTTATTAAGATCTCCAAAAAGGTATACACATCAAGCTTACGTTAGATATTACTCTAGAGCTATGTGGTGGTAGGGCTTAAATAAGATTAAGCAAAACATTTACCATTGATGAGTTTGCAATTCATCTGATACATGTGTAAGGTGAAACTGCCATTTTGGAGCAAGGTGATGGAATAATCTTAAAACCACTGTTAAATAGTAAGTAATAAATAATAAGTTTAAAAATACTACTTCTCACTCTTCAATGGAACTACCACGAATACTACAAAGATGTTATGCCCCTTGTACCTGTTACACTAGCTCAATCATTGTTTAAGCTCTTCTGTTGTTTTGTTCCTAACGGGCATGCACTACGTGACTACGTCTATACACGAGAGTTTTATTTTAAAGTAAAATATAATTATTAAATTAGGCTTTTAATCATGGTCTATATTTCGTGTTATAATAATAATTAGGGCTCCCTCTAGGAGTGATTTGACATTTGATTCCATATATTGGTTAAGCATTTAATATATAATACAAGTTAAGAGAGTTCTTTTAACAATAGATGGAATTTATAGTTCAAATGTTTTTTAAATACTTCGAGGTATTTTATTCCTAATTTGAGGCTGAAATCATGAAAATAATTATGGCCTTTAAACTGCGTAACATATGTTTTATTCTTATTGGTCAACATTAAATTATTCAAATTAAGGACATATGAATAATTAAATTAAATCAAATATCATTAATTTTTAAAATTAAACCTGAAGTATATTTATGGTGTATCAAGAATGTGTTTTACCCTCATACAAAAACCTCTGAACACAACTTCCTTGTATCATTTATGTTTCACGTCTATTTCTTAACGCATTCAATGTAAAGTATTTTTAAATAAATAAAATGTCTTATGGTCTTATAAAATTAGCTTAGCGGTTGTTTTGTTACACAATAATTTATCTCTTTCTATCATTATTGATTTGACATTGGAAAAAAAACACAGCTTTATTATTATTTACCTCCCTCTAAAGCTTCTTGAGCTATGACTGCACCTGAAAGTAACGCCATCTGTTATTTCAACGAGAAAACAGGAAAAGCTTACATATTTCGTACGAATCCAAAAGCTCATAATAGTTGAGTTGTGTATTCAAAGATGGCATTAGTTGTATCATTCACGTTTGCTCAGTTTTATACATGTTATTTAACAGAATTTTATTTTCATAGAGCAGCTTTCGCATCTAACTACTCTTAATATCACATTGGCAATCAAATGGACTTAGGTATAATAAGATCCGGAGAAAAATAAACGGTTAAGATATTATCTGTATGCGTATAAAATTAGCACATTACGTGTCAAAATTAATTTAATTCGTGTTTTTTTTTATATTTTTAAACCCTGATGTAAAAAGTGAATTGTAAATAATGGGTATATTTGTCTATATGTGGCATCGTAGTTTCTAAACGAATGGACCAACTAAGGTACGACTTTTTCTGTATCAAACCTGATACGTAAGATCTGATCGGGATGGTCTTAGCTATAAATTATGAAGATCTTTTCAGGCGTTTGAAGATCATCACCTCATTTCCTACTTGACAAAAGGGTCTTAAAAACTTTTACAGCTCCGATTGATTTGAAATTGCCATTCTCCGAGGTGACGACGCTTGTATTAAAATATGACTAGATACTCATAATAAAGTTAAAAGCCCAACAATTTTATTTTATAAAATAAAAATATTTTATAATATTTGAGAAAGAACATATATCTAAGAAAGAGATAGTTTTTTTGTCTCTTTCATAGGTCGCAAATTTTTTGTATACTCTTTTTAACACTAGCTCTCATATCCAGATTTTTTAAAATATTTGTTCAATAAAAGTCTGTGTTTTACTCATTTATTATGATAGTTTTTACTTTTTTACAATACAATTTTAATTACTTTAATTGTATTAGATTTAACACAAAGTGAAAATACCATAGAACCACAATCTAGATTTTAAGAATAAAATAAAAGTTACTGTATGGGATTATGTTATCGCAGACTGGATGATTTTTTAGGATTATTCTCGGCTATGAACGTATAATTGGTAAAAAAAATCTTCTATATAAATAAAAAATACTTCTTTAAACCCTTGTATAATCCAATCTTGCATTGTCTGCATTGAACATGTACTATATCTGCCCACTTCGACATGAAAGTTTATGAACTTCCTTGAAGCTGAAATAGTATATTTTATTAAATATGTAAACGCAAAACATTTGCAAGGAAAAGGTAACGTCATCGGATAAGGTACTTGTGTATATAGGATCCTCGTCAAAAATTGTCCTCAAAACAAATATGATAAAATATCTTAATTAAGATCAAAGTTGCTAATCTTTAACTTGATTTTGCAGAAAGGTATTTTTTTAAATCATAAAAAGTTAACTCTAAAAAAGTGTTATAAATTACTAACTAATATAATATCTACAAATTCAAGTACCTACTATCAATACTTACAATAGTCTCTTGGACGAATCTAGTCTGATTTTGTCGTTAGCATCAAAAAAAGACTTAAGCCTAGAAGCTTAAGACACTATTGGGTTCAGATGTTTGCACATGGACTTGATCAATGTTTTGTATGATATGCAACATTTCTCTAGGTCATCCGGAAAAGGCAATGTCTAAAATATTATCCTAGATTGATCAGTTTCAATTCCATCTAAACCATAATAATAACTTTGTTTCGTAATTAACAACACCATTTTACCTATAAGATATATCTTATATTAGTATTGAAATTAATAGAATTTTTTTTACAACAAAATCTGTAAAAAATGAAAAGATATTTTAGATCTCGCTATAGTGTATGTTATGTATTTTATTCATTTTCATGTAATATGTCATAGTCATGTTGTATGAAACAATGAAGTTAAAAAATGAGTTCACAAATAGTAAGAGCCGAACACAACCTGAAACTGACACCTAAATCTTATTGATACAAAAATGTTTTTCAAAAGATTGATGAATACCTACGTATGAAATTAATTTAATATGATAACTTTATTTAAATAATTAAAATATAAATTATAAATATTATAGTTGAATGATAAGTTAAAAAAAATGTTTTATTTAAGGTAAACTCAAATCTTTGTGGCAGAAGTGCAAAAAGCTATTTTATATGGTAAGGTTAGCATAGAATATACAAATATATTCTATGCTTACCCGAGAACCTTTGTTAACATGATTAACACACAAACTTTACTGTTGTTAATTATTATCGAAAAATATTTTGCAATTTACGAAATTTTCACAAATATGGCCGCGAGCAGTCGAAAAAATGATGTTGGCGCTCGAATTTGCGACGTGAATTTCGTTATCGCTGATTGGTCGAAATGCTTATTTAATACAAAAGGGGAAAGGGAGACAAATACATAACAATTACTATGAACTATAAAAAAAAAGGGACCAAGAGATAAAGTTCGAGCGCATACCTACCGGCATACGAAGGATTAATACATATTTTATTCATTTTAGTTTACATAATTTATCACAATAAATAATAACTCTGGTCTGTTTGTTTGGCATGGTAATAAACAAACAGACAAGAGATACATGACATGACACATTATAAAACCACTGAACTGATTGTAATTAACTTTTACATAGAGGTAGCCTGGGATCAAGATATGGACATCGATAGACAGTAAGGTGTTTTCGGGAACAATCAATTTTGCGCTTCATGGAGTCACGGGGAACATTTAGTTCTTAGTAACCTTTTAATTTTTTTTTTCAGGTGGACCTGGCGAAGCCCCGATAACGTGACAAGCAACGAGATAGACTTTATCATGTCGAATAAAAGGCACATATTTAGAGATGTCTCAGTGATCAACAGGTTTAATACCGGAAGTGATCACCGCTTGGTTCGAGGCACTCTAGATATCGACTTCAAAGCCGAAAGATAGAGAATGATGAGGTCTACTCTCCGACGTACCATGCTCCAAGCTGCTCAAGGCTCCGAGAAGTTCCAAATGGAACTTTAAAATCAATTTACCGCGTTGGAAACAGTAAGCAGTATTGATGAGAAAACCGACACGCTGGTCAAAATACTGCAAAACACATCCCGGAAGTGTTTTCCGCCACAGAAAAGAGACAACGCAGCAAAACTCTCTGCTGAGACACTCGAGCTCATGAGGAAACGACGAGAACTACCTTCGTTTTTGTCAGATAAGGCCTTAAACCGAACAATAAAAACGCTGATGCGACGCGATCTCCGACGCCCCGATATCTGTGCCATCGAGGCTGCGATTGAGCAAAATCGGGGATCGGAAGTGTTCGCCCGCAAGTTTGGGAGGCCGCGTCTGACAAAACTTAAAACTGAACATGGTGGTGTCGTAACCTCTAGGCCTGAGATTGTCGGAGAAGTAGAGAGGTTTTATGGGCAGTTCACTGGTGGTAGAGCTTTGTGCAAGCTCGTCTGGGTAGGTACCACCCACTCATCAGACATTCTGCCGCAAAACAGCAGTACTTGGTATTGTTGTGTTCCGGTTTGAAGGGTGAGTGAGCCAGTGTAATTACAGGCACAAGGGACATAAGAACGTAGTTCCCAAGGTTGGTGGCACATTGGCAATTTAAGCGATGCGAAGCGAAGCGAACATTTCTTACAATGCCAATGTCTAAGGGCGTTGGTGTCCACTTACCATCAGGTGGCCCATATGCTCGCCCACCTTCCTATTCTATAAAAAAAAAAAAGTTGTTCTCTTCAAGATCGGATAAACCCGTGGGAATAAGTATTGATGACCAGCGCGCCTCTCTGACGCGCCATTACTCCAAGGAGCGCCCGGTCCTTGACCAAGGCGAGATTAGGGCGGCTCTAGAACAGCTTAAAAACAACAAAGCTCCGGGAGATGATGGAATCACAACAGAGTTGCTTAAGGCAGGCGGGACTTCGGTCCTGAAAGAGCTAGCAAGCCTCTTTAATTCCGTCATCCAACATGGCAAGACCCCGAAAACGTGGAGCGGGAGTGAGGTGGTACTGTTTTTCAAGAAAGGTGATAAAACCCTCTTGAAAAACTACAGACCAATCTCCCTCCTGAGTCACGTGTATAAGCTGCCTATCAGTGATATTCCACCGGGTGAGAAGTTAGCAGAAGTTCCAGTAGAGAAGGCGCTTTGCCATCAATGTCTGGGACCCTGGTGGGCTGATCAACCAGTTGAAGGTCAAGTCATGTGTGAGATCAAAAGCATGAGCAGTCCTTCCAGCATGGTCAGTTATGACGGATTTTAACCACGATTCATGGTGAGCATTAAAATCCCCCAAAAACACAAATTCCGCGTTAGGAAACTCCTCTTGCACAGCATCTGCCACCCGACTAAGATGGTCAAATAATCGGCTTGTCTCCAATTCACCATTGTGGAATCTGTAGAGGCACACGTAGACCCGACAGTACAGTACACACGACAGCAAACATCCGTCCTGACGAACATGCATACTCCGGCTTTCACTTTCAAGGATTCTTCAAGCATGTAGCCGGGATAATTAAGGTAGCTGGTATCGGCAGGACGGAGTTTTTGTATCTCCGTGAGAAAAAACATTGCTAGCCGTGCTGTCTCGAGATGGTGGTGGACAGCGTTGAGGTTAGCGTGAAGTCCATGGATGTTAGTGAACTCGACCTCAAACAGCGTGGGTATGGTGGGGGTGTGCACCGCTGTACGACCGTTATTCCTGCTTTGATGCGCTAACATTTGGAAAAAAAAAGAATGGAAGAAACGTGAAACGAGCGACGTTTTGCTTGATAAGGATGGGCAAAGTGGAGAGGCGTGTTTCCCCAAGTGGTTGCCACATAAGTGCCAAATAATAAATGGTGGTATAAGTAAAGACGCAATATTTAATTTTTTTCTTTGACACTTTCCGAGATCTATAAAAAATAAATGTAAGTATAGAATTGTTTACATTTGCATATGATACTAATTAAAACGATTGCAAAAAGTATCCATAAATAGTTTTTGCAATACATATTTTATTTAAGAATACTAGAAATATCACATAAAATAGGAATATTTGTGACACAATACTTAATCTCTTGTGATATTTTATCAATAATAGTACAATAGCTCGGCTGTCTTGGTAAACATTCGTGCATAGAAGTCGCTATGAGAAATGTTGTAAAAATAAAAACAAACTAAATTTCCACACGCTATGAAAGGACTTTGAGTTTCCGAGGCCTTACAAAGTGCACATCTAATGGGGTTTTGTTGTCAACTCAAGGTGAGAATAGCAAATTTTGTTATCAACATGAGTTTTCGGCATTAAAGTTTTAATTTATTTTAGATAGGTGAACCGTCTAATGGGCCATTTGATAAGTGGTCAACTTCATCTATACATAATGGCACTGTGTGAAATATAAGCCACACAATGTCTTCGCCAAAAACGCAATCGACGTTGTGCGTGTAATCACATTGGTTCACTCACCATTCAAATCGAAACGAAGATGTTCTTCGGCAGTAAAACTTGTGAGTATGATACTCAACACAACTCAACACTCAAAGGCTAGTTTGCACAAAGCTCTGCAAGAATATTTCCTTTTGTGGAGACTCAACATAAGAAAAATCCTGTTTTATTTGAATGTGCTAACTGTGTTTTGGGGCCAGACAAGTTGTGTATTATTTATGACCGCACCTTTTCTTTCGGGGTCGCAACACGTTTGTCTGAGAGCCCTGATCCACATTCGAGTCCAGTATTCTACGAAGTAATAAGGCGCTATTCTAACATATATAGATATCATCATGATATCTAACATATATAACATATATGGTTATGATAGTCTCGTGGCGTGTTTGAATAAATTAATTCTTCCGACGAAAGCAAAGTTTCAATGGGTTTGCAAAGGAATGAATTGTAGTGTACTTGAAAACTTTTATAGTAGGTATTTATAGTCCAGACTCACACATACGTGTGAGTAGAACATTATAGTATAATATTTAATAACAAATATATTATTGATATGGAAAACAATCAAACCGTTTGATCTTAATCGATACATTACTTGTTTTTACCAATCTTTTATAAAACTTTATACAAAGTACGTACTACATAGTTCCGATAATTCTTTTTAATGAATTTTTATATGCAAGGATAAATTGTGTAGATACATTCAGATTTTAGTAAAACATACGTTTTTTTCTCGTAGTTAGTAAGAATCCAATCGTTGCCTCAATTAGAACTCAGTCTAGGCGGTCGATAAAAAAATTAATGAACTTGAGACACCGCCTTTCGAATAGTTTTTTTTCCTCACACTAGTTTTAAATTACTGTGAGAAGAAGATAGCCACTATCTTTTATAACAAATCTAAATAATTATCTATGTTTATACGTTTGCGATTGTATTCGTGTAAATGTTTATAAGATATGTAAATTTTTGATTAAGTTTATATTAGCAGTGCTAATCTTCAGTGCTTCGTATCTCTTGTTAAAATGGATATAAGGTGATACTCTATTTGAAATGTTATAAGTATAACTATAACTATTACAACAAATGTCGCATATCACCTTCTAACATTTCAAGATTGTGTTCTGCATCGAGTTTCGAGTTGGTTCCTACAAAATAATTCTAGGTATAAATTAATGAGTACTAAAGACTATCTAGCACTTACAAGAAAATTCTTCTTTCGATAATTAATTAATCTATTTAGATCAGGTATATATACAGCTTAAATTTATTGAAATAGTAATAAACAATTCTATGAATATTTTTTTCTGTAAAAAAAGTAAGCGGTGAATGAACAGATAAATTCAATGAATTGACGTAATTTTTCATAATTTAATTACTGTGTGGTATAGATTATTCAATTTACTTAGTAGTAAGAAAAAATGAAAAAAAGCAATTAAACACAGATCAATGGATTTAAAAAACAACATAAGTGATTTTAATCGTTTGTAAAATTCTCCCATTCTTTAATTACAAAAACTAGCAATGATTATTTAGAAATATGGACGAAGATTAAAATAAAAAGTTACGACCGTCAAGTGTCATTAGGGACACGATTTGTTTATTTAACCAATGAATATTGAAATGATGCACTTTAAATTTTATATGACTTTTAACAACAAAACGATTCGGGTGCTCTCTACATATAATAAATAATGTTCCCGATTGTCAGAGAACGTACGACCTAAATTATAATACATAGATATTTTAAATTTGGAATCCTTCGTTTTATAATTTAAAGGTATAGTTTCTTTAACCTTCAAAGTGGAACAAACGTCGTTCTTTTTTTTTATAGAAAAGGAAGGCGGACGAGCATACGGGCCACCTGATGGAAAGTGGTCACCAAACGCCCTTCGACATTGGCACTGTAAGAAATGTTAACCATCGCTTACATCGCCAACGCGCCACCAACCTTGGCACCTAAGATTTTGTGTCCCTTGTCCCTGTAATTACACTGGCTCACTTAACTGGCCCTTTAAACCGGTACACAACAATACCAAGTACTGCTGTTTTGCGGTAGAATATCTGATGAGTGGGTGGTACCTACCCAGACGAGCTTGTACAAAGCCCTACCACCAGTAAATTGTGATTCTTTTTAGCTCAACAAGATTAATACATATAATTGTAAACCTATTTGGTCTAGTCTAGAATTACTAAATACAAAAACCCGTGTATTATATATGTGAGCAAACCCGTGTCGTATAGAGCTATCATATTATGTTGCACCTGTGTTTATGACACGGTAATGAACACGAGCTTCCTTCATTACATTATGAAATGCACAACTTATTTTTAAATATCATTAAGTGTCAGACGGGAATACAATTTGTTGTATAATTTATTTACACTTTGAGTTTCGGTGTTGTGTTTTTTTTTAATGACTTACTTAGTTAAATATTTTGAAATGACTATCAACATTGCTGTTAAAAGCTTACTTCTAGTAAATTGTAATATATGTTGAAACTAAATTTGTTCATGTGTGTTTTATGATATTATTTCTTAGAAAAACATGATATTATTAAGTCAAGATAGCCAAGTGGTTAGAATGTGTGAATCGTCGTCGAATATTTTAGGTTCAAGCCCGGGCAAGTACCATTTAGTGTTCATATTATGCTTAATTTGTGTTTATAATTAATCTCTATTGGTGAAAAGTATCATCGTGTGGAAACTTGGATGTACTTCAAGAGGAACAAGACGCAGCAGTGGGGTATTTTCAGGCTTTTATTTTTTGTACTTTTATTAGAAACCGTAAAAGTCATTAACTATAAATATATTGAGAAAGAAGTTAACTTACCTCTTATAATTATATCAGTTGAAATATAATTCTCAGTAATATTATTTATTTGTACGTATATGTACACATAAATAAAAAACTGGTGGATTTCAATAATATGCGATATGGTAATAATATAATCGTTAATGTGACGTCACGCGGGTATTTTTGTGTGTATTATTGTGTATATTATATTGTAGTGATACAATACTATGTCGCCCGTATTCCGCTAACAGCAGTTTATATATAAATGTTAACTATATCGCTAATTACTGATTTACAACAACCGATCATTCTTATAAAACTTGGCCTGTACAATTGCAAGTTACTACTCGGTAGCGATAGATGGCGGTGGCGGAAAAAAAATAGTAAAAACAACTGGAACGTTTCACTATAATTCATTCGTTAACTTTTACTATGAAACTTATGACCTTGTTTTCCGCCTAGCTTCATTAACTCTGTCAAGGTTGAATCAAAACAATTATGAAAAGCCATGACATTTATATAAGCGGAATGTGTAAAATGTTCCTTTTTCAACACTAGAAAATAATTACCCCTTAAAGAAAACTTACATAAGTTATTTCTCAATGGGTGCTAAATTAAGTTACACGATATAGTTGCGTCATAGATATATATACATGCAAATAGACAAAATAAAAATATTTGGTATTATCACTTGCCAAAGAGATCATAAAAGTCCATACATACACATACACATAAATATTCGAAACTTCATCCAATTTTTATTTATAAATACATTTCAATATTACAATATAATAAAGCTAATTGCACACTGTTAAGAATTTAGTAAAAAATGTCTACCCATAAATACATATTTATTTAAATAGTCGTGAGAGAAATTTAACTACGTGTGTTGGTAGGACTTTGTGCAAGCATCTAAGATAAGGTAAGACCAACCATTCATTACTTACTCTATCGCTGAGCAGCAACTTCACGGTATACTTTAAATTGTATTTTGGTTTAAATGCTGAATGAACTAGTGTAATTAACAAGCACCATGGATATAAGATCATTGTTCTCATTTTGTTGACATAGTCACGTTGTTAGAAATAGTTATTGTAATGTTCACCCTTTAACCGTGCTTTTACTGAAGTCGTCAGAT
Source organism: Nymphalis urticae (assembly GCA_905147175.2). Taxonomy (NCBI): domain Eukaryota; kingdom Metazoa; phylum Arthropoda; class Insecta; order Lepidoptera; family Nymphalidae; genus Nymphalis; species Nymphalis urticae. Next base: position 10,658,357 of record LR989983.1, read on the forward strand.
TGGTTTTACAAATTAAATAATACATATTATATTTTATATATCAGCTCGCTATGCACACACACCGTCTTCACTTCGCGCCATTACCAATATATATAATCTATTTCCCGCGCTCCGCGATGTGTGTCATACGAGATGACAGATGGATAGATACACAGAAAATATATATTTATATTATAAAATACTAATTAATACATTATTGTAGTTGTGTGTACACTACATCCCTTCTTTGTTGTAAATATACAATTTTATGATTGTTTCATTGTACAGCCGTTAATTTCATTTTGGTGATCTCCATTGGTCTTTAATTGCGGTTATTAATTTGAATCCCCACTTCACTATCCAACCGGTTTATCACTTGGATCACAATATTTATCCTTTAAAATTGGCTATTGTCCTTTTACCTTTTTCTAGATGGACTACATTTCACCTCATTTCTTGACAGTCTCATCATTGCATGCTGTTACGTCCCCTTTCGCTCGATTCTACAATGTGAGGGTCAAACTCAATTTATTATTTCATGTCATGTCCATGGCGTATACCTCATCACCTACTACTAGTTAACAGTCTCAAGCTTGTCTATTTTTATCCTATATTCTTTTCTCTTCTTCTTCTGCTGTATGTCTTCTTCTTTATATAACATATCCTGAACCATAGGTAAACTACCTATACCCTGCCTAGGATGTGACGAAGGAAGAATAATTCTGAGGAAGCAAGCTTTTCCTGTTATGCAGTGTGGCGCTTTGCTTGTAGAGCATCCTCTCAGTCCTTGTGTTCAGCTTGAAAAAAATTGAACTGTTTTAGTATACACGCCTTGATTTGGCGTGTGACCTCCCTATTATGTTGAGACCAATAGGAAATGGTGTTATAAATTGTAATGTTCCTTTCAGCAACTCTTCACTTGTAAACTTTTACACTTTATCTTCAGTTATGGAAATAGGGTTACTAAGCCTGCTATTATATTTTAAATGACTAATTATTCAATTGCCTGGTTATATTTTATCTTCTTTATATCTAGAATAACAGTTAACTAGTGCTTATATGTGTTACTCACACGGTAGCCCCATTAAGTCGTTTGCTATGTCGACCCACAGTTCAGTTGACAATTCCATTCGCTTTAGAGGGTTTTTGCTGGTTCAGAGCAGAGACCAGGTTTTGGAAACAATTTTCAGCATTTTCATCGCACTTCGGCCAAATTTTTGTTCTTAGTCTATTCTTCGTCGCAACGATACTTGGATGGCCTGTATGTATGTATGTAAATTTGTTGCAATCACAATATTCGTGCCTCTGAACAGAATATCTCTATAAAAATATACATCATTCTGCAATATCATTTAATTGTTAACACTTTCATCCTAGTTATTCTTATAGAGCCCTTCCTTTACTTTTTGTATCTCGAAATCCTGGAATCGGTCTGGCCATCTCAGTTACATTCAAAACGTTACGTAGCCGTCATAAATTGCTGTAGGCATTGTGTCCAATTTGTCAGAATCAGAATCTCGAAAGTGGATCTGTTGCCTTCAAAACAACTAACTTTGATTTTATCTTAATATTACCATTAATAACTTATGATAGTTCGTGGCTCAAAAAATGAATCGTATTCACTCTAAATGTACATATGTCTTCTTCTTCCAAACTTCCATTACTTTTTTAATATATCGTCGAGAAAATAGATTATTCTTTCGCACACTAATAGTATATTTTTTTAACTGTTTTGGTGCACATATTTATGTAAAATTTTATGAAAGCATTGATATACCTTGAGTCTGGGTTGAGTTTTATAAGGTAAAAGGCATCTTGAGTATTAAATTTGGTAAATACCTCCGCATCTTTGACTCTTGGTTATAGTTGATCAATGGATCAACTGACTATAATCAGCAACGGATGATTTTTGCATTTGATTGCTGTATTTGTACGTCGCATGTTGGATACATGCATATACGAACGTCGCTATTTTCTTTTACAATAGGAACTATAGGTGAAATCCAACTAGATAGGTCTTTGACTTCTATTTAATCTTTGCTTTGTAACTCATTAAGTTTGGATGATATTTTCACTGAAGCGGGATTGGAATCCGGCGAATTGTGTCACTATAAATTTGACTGATCGTCTCATCTGATAGGTATAACTACCGACACATCTTAACACTTCGGCAATGCCTTACTTTCAATTGTTGAAAGTAGTGTTTTTTAAGTACTTTTTAAAGGTTATAGTATATAGTAAGGCGCCCTAGTAAATTCTGGTCCTATTTTCTATTACGTAGAATATTGTATTCTATGAAACTACTTTTTTTTTTACTTCATTATTATATACATTTTTTTCAAGGTTTTTTAATATTCTGTTTATGGTTTTCAACCAGATGGTTGAATGGTTTTCAACACGTTAGCTTCTAATACTATTTCATTCAAAGTCTCCAAAGTCATCTTGTCTCCTGCTTTTAAAATTTTCTTTCTCAAATAGTCTGACTTACATTTTCAACTGTTCGGCCAATAACATAACTATCTATCCACAAACTGACATTTAGAAGATTGATGTCTTAGACTTACTAGAAATTTCTGTCATTTTTTTACCTTCCTTTGCTTTATCGCAAAATACTTATTTAACTTTAGAATAGCTATGTTAATTAAATTACTTTCACTATCATCAGCTCCCAGAATACTATAAAATATTTCTAAAAAATATTTGAGGAATATAAAACTATATCGTAGTTGTCGGCTATTTTATATAAATAATAAATCTTAATGATTAATATATAAGATTATATAATATTTTCTCAGTAAATGTTTCGAGCTTACCTCCAATAACAAGGCAGGATCTCAGACTCAGGACTAACGTATCACCTTCGTGGTATGGTCCAATTTTACTTTCCACTTTGTTCCCGAGTTCATCCAAAAAGAATGGTTGACTAGGGAGAACTGAAATAAAATCAATAAATTTAAAATATAAAAAGAATTTCAGGAAATTTTGAGCGCTTTACAAAGATATAAAATTACATAAACAAGTAAACAAGCAAGCAAAATATTTTTAAATTATATTTCCTATTTATCTAGGGGAATACTAGTATTTACTTTTACAAAGTAATTTATACACGGAGAAAACTAACGGCATTTTTATGTAAGTTTTTACACACATAGAGCAAATTCGATATGTCATTCAAATTTCGGAAATTATTAAAATTAAAGAAAATTACCAAAATTAAAATATTAATTTCTTACCAATGACCGTTTAATTGACACCAATAACCTGGTTGGTGCTAAAAGGAAATCCACTCGGCAATGGTAAACTGCCTGTTATCGTCGTCACCTCTTATTTTTGTTATGGTGAGTGCTGTAGGTTCATTTTGCAGGTCTGCTTTCAATCTGTTACTGTTATTGAATGATGAGCTAGACCATTCACTGGCTATACGAGCAACGTAACTAAAAAAAACTATGGATTAAATTACACTAAATAGACGAGATAGCCCAGTGACTAGCAGGTGAAGCTTACATGGAGTGTGGGCTTAAATAAGATTAACCAACATTTACCATTGATGAGTTTGAAACTGCTATTTTGGAGCAAAGTGATGGAATAATTTTAAAACCACTGTTAAATAGTAATATAAATAATAAGTTTAAAAATACTACTTCTCACACTCTTCAATGGAATTACCACGAATACTACTAAGATGTTATGTCCCTTGTACCTGTTACACTAGCTCAATCATTGTTTAAGCTCTTCTGTTGTTTTGTCCATCCTAACGGGCATGCACTACGTGACTACGTCTATACACTAGAATTTTAATTTAAAGTAAAATATAATTATTAAATTAGGCTTTTAATCATGTTTCGTGTTACAAAAATAATTAGGGCTCCCTCTAGGAGAGATTTGACATTTGATTCCATATATTGGTTAAGCATTTAATATATAATACAAGTGAGGAGAGTTCTTTTAACAATATATGGAATTTATAGTTCAAATGTTTTTTAAATACTTCGAAGTATTTTATTCCTAATTTGAGGCTGAAATCATGAAAATAATTATGGCCTTTAAACTGCGTAACATATTTTTTATTCTTATGCGTCAACAATAAATCAAAAATAAATTATTCAAATTAAGGATATATAAATAATTAAATTAAATCAAATATCATTAATTTTTAAAATTAAACCTGAAGTATATTTATGGTGTATCAAGAATGTGTTTCACCCTCATCCAAAATCCTCTGAACACAACTTCCTTGTATCATTTATGTTTCACGTCTATTTCTTAACGCATTCAATGTAAAGTATTTTTAAATAAATAAAATGTCTTATGGTCTTATAAAATTTGCTTAGCGGCGGTATTGTTACACAATAATTTATCTCTTTCTATCATTATTGTGGGTATTTTATCTGCCCACCCCCAATTTTCCAAACCTTCAGAACTAGCTGGTCTATTTGTGGAGGTGGACGCCCTGTGGTCAGGTCCACCAAAACCTTGTGTAAGTTGGGCACTGTCATGGGCTCGTCCAGGGCTCGTGCCTGAAGATCTGCCCTTCGAAAGGGTTGATCCCAATTCGGGGCTACTAGTAGGTAGGTGCCTCTCGCCCTGTTCAGATGAGAAAGTACCCTTGGTATTAGGTTTGGGGGAGGAAATATCCATCCCATTCGATAATCCCAGTCTCTCGAAAAAGCGTCTACGAACATCGCGGAACAGTCTCGTGAATCGAGAGTTACGTAATCTGGTACTATAGCCGACCTTTTTGGAGCAAAAAGGTCTACGTCTGGTTTGCCCCATCTTCTGAAAATTTTTGAGATAGCTAGAGGTAGTAGGTGCCACTCCGGTACTGGACGTCTCCTTGACAGTCTGTCTGCTATGATTAGGAATAAAATACTTCGAAGTATTTTATTCCTAATTTGAGGCTGAAATCATGAAAATAATTATGGCCTTTAAACTGCGTAACATATGTTTTGGCAATCAAATGGACTTAGGTATATTATATAGGATCCGGAGAAAAATAAATGGTTAAGATATTATCTGTATGCGTATAAAATTAGCTATATTACGTGTCATAATTAATTTAATTCGTGTTTTTTTTTTTATATTTTTAAACCCTGATGTAAAAAGTGAATTGTAATTAATGGGTATATGTGTCTATCTGTGGCATCGTAGTTTCCAAACGAATGGACCAACTATGGTACGACTTTTTCTGTATCAAACCTGATATGATCGGGATGGTCTTAGCTGTAAATTATGAAGATCTTTTCAGGCGTTTGAAGATCATCACCTCATTTCCTACTTGACGAAAGGGTCTTAAAAACTTTTACAGCTCCGATTGATTTGAATTTGCCATTCTCCGAGGTGACGACGCTTGTATTAAAATATGACTAGGTACTCATAATAAAGTTAAAAGCCCAACAATTTTATTATTATACTTTTAAGTTTATACATAAGCAGAGATGGCCTAGTGGTAAGACCGCGTGAATCTTAATCGATGATCGTGGGTTCAAACCCGGGCAAGCACAACTGAATTTTCATGTGCTTAATTTGTGATTATAATTCATCTCGTGCTTTACGGTGAAGGAAAACATCGTGAGGAAACCTGCATGTGTCTAATTTTACTGAAATTCTGCCACATGTGTATTCTACCAACCCGCATTGGAGCAGCGTGGTGGAATAAGCTCCAAAGCCTTCTCCTCAAAAAGAGGAGAGGAGGCCTTTAGCCCAGCAGTGGGACATTCATAGGCTGTTACGGTACTTTTAAGTGGATTATTTTTTCGGGGGTTATTTAAATTTTTAAATTTTATATTAAATATTATTTGAGTAATAAATCAGACAAGCAAACTAAAGTTAGGTTATCCGTTCATATTGCAACATATATCACCAATGTCATGACATTGGGCTTGTCGCTCGATGATACAGTTAATGTTATGTTTCTTTTTACTATTATCAATATAGGCCATTGATTAGGTAGGCCTTTGACCTACTTTACTGCCAACTAAAGATGCATGAAATCCGGCAAACAAATGTTTAGCTACGTGAATTTACCAACAACTCCAGGTATAAATGCTAAGACAGGTGATAAGGTGAACATGAAGCAAATAAGCGCCGGAATGACGTGCATCCTACGATTCATCTCTCTCATTGGCCCAGGCGATGATCCATTTTTTTAAACCATTTTCTTTTGTTTTCGTACAGATTACATTATCACTGATCAAACTCTAGTAATCTGAAACAATTAAATTTAATATTGTAAAAATGTAAATTTTTTAAGGAGTAAGAAATTGGCAGTCAATGTCCTACTGCTGGGATAAAGCCGATTATTCTTTCGATGAGAAGGTTTGGAGAATATTTCACCCCATTCCACGCTAATGCGGGTAGAGCATTACATTTGGTATTGGTGGAATGGGTAATTTTCGCATGTATGTATCGCAAGTTATTATTAAACTTTTAACCCTTCGTATGCCGCATCACACACTATGAGAAATGCTTTATCCGTCGCCGATTTATTGGGTGAAAGAGAAAGAACATATATCTAAGAAAGAGATAGTTTTTTTGTCTCTTTCATAGGTCGCACGCTATGATTTCGTATAGCCAGGTGTAAACTATATTATCGAAAGTTTTTGTATACTATTTTTTAACACTAGCTCTCATAACCAGATTTTTTAAAATATTTGTTAAATAAAAGTCTGTGTTTTACTCATTTATTATGATAGTTTTTACTTTTTTACAACACAATTTTAATTACCATACCATAGAACCACAATCTAGATTTTAAGAATAAAATAAAAGTTATTGTATGGGATAACATATATCGCAGACTGGATGATTTTTTAGGATTATTCTCGGCTATGAACGTATAATTGGTAAAAAAAAACCTTCTATATATATAAAACAATACTTCTTTAACCCATTCAACGCCAGTGACCCACGTAGTGGGCTCACTCTTGTCGCAATTGCGGGCCCGGGAACCCACGTAGTGGGCTCATTGTAAAAGTAAGTTTTTCTTCGTAAAAATGCTATAATAAAAATCGACAACAAAATTATATGGCCATTTTAACAAGACCTATTTAGTATACGCTTTGGTTTTTAGTTTTAAACATATTCATTTTTTCAATAAATTTTATCTTCTTGCTAGATAGTAGATAGTAGTAGAAGTAGCTGCTTGCCACGTTGTGGGTTCTCTTGCAGGTGTAGCAAACGTTGAAAGAAATAAAATACAAAATAAAAACTTTGTGAAGTTAGAAATGAAATATAAAAAAATCTACACTCTTGTTTTGTTTGCTTTGGTGCGATATATTTTGTTTTTTCTTAAATATTTAAATAGTTTAGCTTTTGGAATATTTAATTCCAAATTAATAGTTATTAAAAAAAACACGCCCTAATTTAAAACCGCCATTTTGTTAATGGATAAAAAGGTACAGTAATTATTGCCGCGACTTGTGATTTGCTCAATGTGTTCAAATTTATAAGATTTCGTGTTATATTATTTAAAAGACCAATTAGAGATTTTTGTTAAATCAACTTTTTGATGCTAAATATTTATAAATTGGAATTGGCGCGAAGTTAAGACGGTGTCTTTACAAAGAGAGCTGGAATTCTATAACAATAAGCATTATTAAAGACAGTATTAAAGAATTAAAAAATAAATGATTTTCGAGATAAACCTACATATTTTAAAAGGATTCATAAAAAGGATCCAATTTTAATATACACATTGAGATCAATAAGATTTTTAGTAAAAAAAAATATAAAATTCTGCAATCGGCCATTTTATTTAAAACACTTATCAGAGCGAATGACGTCACGCCTCGGTATCTACACACACATCTTGAACAGTTGTTGTCTTTACGTTTTTGTAAAGAAAATATATATAAACATCCAAGATCTATCAATGATGGAACAAGGTTTTGTTAAGGCAAATTCCTCTAATTTCCCAGAATTTGTTGATGTTAATAGAGTTTTTTTCATCAAATACTTTCTTATCTGAATTTTGAAATGTGAAAACTTCCTTGTAAGTACATTTTTATTTATCTTTAGTGTTATCATAGGTTTTTTTCTGTTAGCTATATAGTATTACTCGCATATGAAGAGCCCTAATATTTTCACCAGTAAGAACTTTTAAGACAATATTTCATTTAGCTCCACTAGTACTTAATTTGTGAATTTACATATTTACGCTTACAAACCTTTATTAATCTCTGCCTAAATTTGCAATTTCTTCAAATTGTTCTGTAACCATATTTTCTTTTAATTGCTTTTCACATTCTTCAAGAACCTTCATTTTACGTTTCTTACTTATTCTTACTATATGGTCGTTCTGCTTCTGTAGATTGTTCTTCGATATGGTTGGCATTCGAATGTAATTTTACACAGAGAGCACACACCACTTGTAAGCTTTGGAATTCATTTTTAACCTTAGGAAATATGCAATACTTTCTGCCTTTTTTCGTTGAGTATAGACACAATACGTTTACTTTCGTTTACTGAGGCGTGACGTCACGTACAGGCGCCATGACACCTGCGGGTGTTTTCGAGCGAAATTCAAAATAGGTAAATGAAAATGCAATTATTTGCGTAAACAGTTAGTTTATTACTGAAATAAAATTATTTTCAGTATTAGTAGACGTGTACCTACATTATAGAAGGTTATTTCAAAATCAGTCACATGCTTATTACGATACGTTCCAGATTCAAGTTAAGTTAGATTATTCTATATTTATTTAGAATTATATATATAAATTTAAGAGTTAACTTTTATACTAATAATAATAGTCCTCCAGACCTATTTCGGCCACGGCGGCCAATCTCAAGAGAGATTAGCCAAGTGCACAGAACATATTTTAGTGCACTATTGTGTGCGCAAACACAGGTGCACTCTATTTCCTAACTCTCATAATTCGATGGGACGACAATCCGACACGACCGAAAAGAATTCAGGCGCAGGACCAACGGTTTTACGTGCTTTTCGAGGCACGGGAATGTATACACTTCCAACTTCTTCTCAGTAGCAACCCGGTGTCCAGACACCGGGCTGCAGCTGCTACTGAAAATTTTCGACAGAAAAACTCAATAACTTAATTGTACCGACCTAGGATTTGAACCCGGGTCCGCGGCCTTATATGTAGCCACTAGAAACACAGATATACAGATAGTTTTTATAAGCGTAGGTTTAGCAGAAGAATTGTTAAATCTACAGATATTATACAGTACATGAACATTAAATTTAAATAGAAATGGCACACCATTGCAAATTAGAGACAGCGGAACCAGAAAAATTAAAGATAGCGGAATTGGCTATCATGAATAAGAATGGACTTTGTGTAATAGCTTCGACATAATAATAAATTATTTATTCCTTGACAAGGCGAGTTTTATTAGGAGCTGCAAAATCAAAATGTACAAAAAGACAATGTTCAATGAATTATTTATTATTATTGGCAAACAGCATGAAAACTACAAAAAGGTTGAAGACCACTGTCACATAATCGGAGCGAGTGAAATAACTTTTTGTTAACTTACTCATGTTTCATTGAATGCTCGTTTTTACTATCACTAAGCACGGGAACGCCTCTAAAAATACTGCTTATAGCAAAACGATCCGAAAAATATCCTATTTAACTATATTCGAACGTCTTTTATCACGAGTCGTTACCGTATACCAAGAACCCACGACGTGGGCTCAAGGCTATTATTATATGTATTGCCGAGGACCCTCCTAGAGGGTTCACTAACACAATGTATGACGGCATAGCGTATGAAGATATGAAAAGTGTAGAGGATGCGAATGTGTTAAACCCTTGTATAATCCAATCTTGCATTGGCTGCATTGAACATGTATCTGCCCACTTCGACATGAAAGTTTATGAACTTCCTTGAAGCTGAAATAGTATATTTTATTAAATATGTAAACGCAAAACATTGGCAAGGACAAGGTTTCGTCATCGGATAAGGTACTTGTGTATACAGGAGCCTCGTCAAAAATTGTCCTTAGAACAAATATCTTAATTAAGATCAAAGTTGCTAATCTTTAACTTGATTTTGCAGAAAGGTATTTTTTTAATTCATAAAAAAGTTGTTATAAATAACTAACTAATATTGTAGACTATGGTGTCAATGTATGGATGTAGCTTGATGTATTTGACTATGGCGTCAAGGTTCCATACATGTGCCTTAATGTATCTTGATGATGATTGCGTTAATTTGTACGTAGAAGTAAAACTCTTTTGACTTAAACTTATATGTATTTAAATAATATTACATTTAAATCGTAAATAGCGACCAATAAAGAAAATTATATGGAGTAATAAACATTGTGTGCTTTGACAGCCGACGGCGACGCAGAAGTGTCAATTTATGTTTTTTCTTGAACTTAATGGCGTGAGCTCCGTGACATTAAATACTCCTTTGTTAATAATAGACTAATATTCTTAACATGCCCCCCGGCGTGGAAAGAGCAGCTTTCAACAGGTTCAGTGTCTAATGGAAGAGGACAGATGCGATTAAAGGCTCTTCGTATGATGCCTTTACTGGTTCGGATATCCGCTACTCGGGTCACACCATCAACTCCAGGATAAGTGCCGACGATACGACCAAGACTCCACTTCATTGGAGGTAATGCATCTTCCTTTACAATGACCATTGTACCTCAATTGATTCATTCTCAAGGTGGCCTTTTGAAGTTCTCCACTTCGTCTTTTGTTGCAATTCTGATACATATTCTTTTTGCCATCTTATCCAAAAATGTTGTCGTAGTCTTTCTACTCGATCCCATCGTTGCAGCCTAGTCAGAAGTATCTCATCTAGCTTTGGAACTGGAAGAGCGGTAAGTGGTCGTCCAACTAAGAAGTGACCAGGTGTTAATGGATTGAGATCACATGGATTTGAAGACATGGGAGATAGTGGTCGCGAGTTAAGGATCGCTTCTATCTTAACCAGAGTTGTGTATAATTCCTCAAAGGTGAGGTGTGAATCGCCTAACACGCGAACTAAATGAAATTTAAAAGAACGAACTGCTGCTTCCCATAATCCGCCAAAATGTGCATAAGCAGGAATGAATTTAAAATCGATACTTTCGTTTGCCATGGATTCTAATATAGAAATTGTATTTTGTTTTAAAAATGAATTTAAGTCGTTTTTAGCCCCAACAAACTGTGTACCGTTGTCAGAAATAATTACTTCCGGCTTCGATCGCCGAGCAATAAACCTGTGTAAGGCGGCAATATAGGCTTCCTTCGTCAAACTGGTGACCAGCTCCAAATGTAAACCTTTAGTGGCGAAACATACAAACAGCACAACGTAAACTTTAATATGCTTACATCCACGTACCTTACGGTCGACAGAGGTTATCGGCCCGGCATAGTCTACACCCGTGGTTTGAAATGGGTAACCTGGTTGGAGACGCCTCTCAGGCAGTTGGCCGATTATAGGATTTATTGTTCGAACCTTCGTTCTAAAACATGTCTGACATTTATGTGTGACAAGCTTGGCGAGCTTGCGCCCGCCTAAAGGCCAAAACTAATCTCTAATGGAAGCCAATAATAAGCCTGCCTGCATGAGCCTTAAATGCTCATCTTCAAATATTAATTTGGTAAGATGATGTTTGCATGATAATAATATTGGGTGTTTTTTATTGTAATTAAATTGTGAATTTTTAAGTCTGCCACCCACTCTAATCAAACTAGATTCATCGACGAAAGGAGATAAGCTGAGAAGTCTACATTTTTGAGGTAAGTATTGTTTATGTATTAATGTATTGTATTCTTCAAATGATTGTATTTGTGATAGTTTTAAGAGTAATGTAAATGAATTGTTTAGTTCTTTAAGACTGAGGGGACCAGATTTCTTAGGGTTTTTTTATTTTACAGTTATTAATAAATCTCAAAGCAAAAGCTACTGTTCGTTTTAATTTTAATAATTTAGAAAAGCGACTAAAATCAATGAAATTACTGTGTGATTGGGTAGTAACCGTAGTAGCTAAAATAATTTCTGGTATTTCTGTAGATAAATTAATATTAGTGAATTTATTTTCAGGCCAACGATTTTCCGACTCTTTTAAGAACTCAGGTCCCGTCCACCACAAGGAATAATTTTGTAACTCTGAAATCTTGACTCCACGAGATAATAGGTCGGCTGGATTTTGTTTAGTAGGAACATAACGCCATTTAAGATTACTTGTGAGTTCCTGTATTTCGGCGACACGATTTTTAACAAATTGCTTGAGTTTGCTAGGTTGAGTTTGTAACCAACCTAGAACTATTGAGTCTGTCCATAGGATGCATCTATTAACAGGTAATGTGAATGCATTGAGTACCTTTCTGATAAGGCGTGCGGCGACAAGGGCTCCGCATAATTCTAAGCGTGGAATGGTTATCGGTTTGAGAGGAGCAACCTTATTTTTAGCACACAACAAGTTGACATCAATGTGACCGTTATACTTTGTTCTGATAAACAAACATGCTCCATATGCATCTTGAGACGAATCACAAAAACAGTGTAATTCAATTTCATTGAAAGTCTCATTTATTACACAACGTGGTATTTTTAAATTATTTAAGTGATGTAACTCTGAAATAAATGTATGCCAAATTAATTTAATGTTTGAAGGTAAAGGTTCGTCCCATGAAATTTTCAGTAACCAAGTTTTTGTAGCATAATTTTCGCTTGTATGACGCATACGCTTAATAAACCAAGCGGATAAAATATCTGTCCTATGGAGACCGCTAGTAGGATACAGACCGCTTAGTTTGATTTGTGTCAACTATCGGCTTGATGGTGAAGTATAACTGATCATCAAACGGAGACCATCCTAAGCCCAAGATATTCGATGAGCTTTGGTCGCCTAGATTGAGCATTTGTCGCGAATCTGTATCTGATGGACATAGATTAATATTTGATGTTATTTTTCGCAAATGAAAACAGTCTGTATATAAAACTTTGATCATATGTTTATAAATTTGAATTAGCTGTTCCTTTGTTTGCGACCCTGTAGCTAAATCATCCACATAATAATCGTCACTAAGTATTTGAGCCAAATGAATATTTGCAATTGACAGTTGCTTTAAACGCCTTACGGCGAGAAATGGCGCTGACGCCGTACCGTAAGTGACGGTATTTAATTGATATGTCTTTAATTCTTTATTAGGATCATCTCGCCACAGAATTTGTTGTAGGTGTCTTTCATTTTTATGAACAAGTACTTGCCGGTACATTTTCTCTATGTCCCCAGTCATAACGAATGGAAAATGTCTAAAGCACAATAAAATCGAGAAATCACTCTGTATAGTGGGGTCAACCATTTGAATATCATTGTATGAATACCCTGAACTAGTAGGAGCGCTTGCATTAAAAACGACACGAAGTTTGGTCGTAAAACTACTTTCTCGCAACACTCCGTGGTGTGCAAGGAAATATGAATTTTGTGTGTTATTGTCCTTTTGCAAATGTGTTATTTCCATCATATGTCCTAATCGTAAATATTCTGTCATGAAATCAGTGTACATTTGTTTTAATTGTGGTTGCCTTCGAAATCTACGTTCGAGTGAATAAAAACATTGCTTAGCGCGTTCGTATGAATTACCTAGATAAGATTCTGGTTTCTTAAGTGGTACGGCAACGGAAAATCGACCGTCGGTTGTTCGCGTAAAGTTGTTTTTAAAATATTCTTTGCATAAACGCTCTTCATTAGAATATACTTGCTTATTATTATCAATTGAAATATCTTCGAGAGACCAAAACTGGGTTAGTTGATCCTGTATAGTATTTTCTGTGACAAGTGTGCATGTTATAAATGAATTAGTAACACCACTGGTGGGGCCAGATATAATGTAACCGAATTTTGTTTGTTGTAAAACTGGACCCTTTGTACCTAAACGTATCTGACCCTGGTCTAGTAGATCCCAAAATATGTCTGCGCCAAGTAGTAACTCGATACTTGACGGATTAAAGTATTCTGGGTCTGCCAGGGTTATGTTTGTAGGTATATTTAATTGTTGTGTTTGTGTGTAATTCTTGCAAAGCGTTGCAATGTTTGGCAAAACTAAGAACTATAATTGTGTATGATATGAATTAGTTCTCGACTCAATGAATGCATTGCAACGTTTTGTTATTTGTGATACTGTATTGTTTATACCAACTACGGATGATTGTATTTGTATGTATTTTAGGTTAAGTTTACGATGCAAGGAATCCGTCATGAAGGATTCCTGGCTCCCTTTCCCAGAACTTTTTTACAACAAAATCTGTAAAAAATAAAAAGTAATTTTAGATCTCGCTATAGTGTGTTTATGAAAATTATTATCTATTTTATTGTGTATTTTTTAGTTCTGTCAGCACTGTATCTTCCAGGCAGGTATAACTCCATAGCAGACAGACTGCCAAGGAAACGTCCAGTACCGGAGTGGCACCTACTACCTCTAGCTATCTCAAAAATTTTTAGAAGATGGGGCAAACCAGAGGTAGACCTTTTTGTTCCGCGATGTTCGTAGACGCTTTTTCGAGAGACTGGGATTATCGAATGGGATGGATATTTCCTCCCCCAAACCTAATACCAAGGGTACTTTCTCATCTGAACAGGGCGAGAGGCACCTACCTACTAGTAGCCCCGAATTGGGATCAACCCTTTCGAAGGGCAGATCTTCAGGCACGAGCCCTGGACGAGCCCATGACAGTGCCCAACTTACACAAGGTTTTGGTGGACCTGACCACAGGGCGTCCACCTCCACAGATAGACCAGCTAGTTCTGAAGGTTTGGAAAATTGGGGGTGGGCAGATAAAATAGCCACATGATCTCAGGCTGAAAAAAAAACCTCACTAAAAGAAGTTGGCGTCAATCTACTCTTGACACATATGAGCCAGCTATTAAGAGATGGTTAGCTTGGTGTAATGCTAATAGATTAGACCCGACCTATCACCTAGACCAGAAGACGTAGCTCAATTTCTTGCGGATACTTTTTTAAAGGAAGGTTTAGGTTAGGAAGGAACTATGCCAGCACTTTTGGGCTCGGTGGAGTAAGGAGTATGTTTCAGAATTGCAACAAGAACCAAATGGCGTACATCTAATGAGGTATTGAAGCTGGACTCCATGCTAGTTGTGAAGGAAGACAACCTTCCACCGCTAAAGTGGAAGATAGGACGCATTGCGGATATCCATCCAGGATCTGATGGAGTTGTACGTGTGGCTGACATCCGGACGTCTGCTGGAGTAATTTGACGAGCGTTTAACAAAATTTGCCCACTACCAGTTTCTACTGATTAGTGTTGATAGAGGAGCTTTCAACGTCCGGGGGCATGTTGAAGCGCCTGATTATTATTTGAAGCAACAACGTAAACATATGTACCGTCAACTTAATAGTACTTGTAATTACCGCTCACCGTCACCGTTTGATGGTAATAAGCTTCTAACCGGCAACGAGTTAATACACGTTTCTTAGTTATCCAAATTCGCCTGTTTTATTTCGTCGAGCCAGTTATTCCCGTACATGGTCCATTATCGAGCCTGATTATCTACTTTAGGATTAAAAAAGATAATTAATGAATCAAAAATTATAATTAACAACGGAATTAAAAATAACTGCTACTTGAGGAGTTACACGTTGGCAAAGTGAATTTGGAGTTAGTACACATATTTCAACGGTGTTAAGTATTCTTGTGGATAATATCGTCACCCAACACTCGTACAGGTTGTATTTAACTTTATTATATATAAGAAATTAAAGGTTAGTACATTTTATAGCTGTATTCATTATTTTAATTAAGTACCAACTTGCATTTTGAATGGTTCTCATTTTTCATATTATATACATATGTAAGCAGCAAAATTATATATACAATACTTAAAACATTATTGTAGAAGTAATTACTTCGTTTTATAATTTTAATATTGCATTTAAGAGACATACATTCAATTATTACGGTTGATGCGTAGGTACTTGTTAATAAGTGTTAGGTATTTTACAATCCATTTACTTTTGATATAGTTAATTAATCCGTAGTGTACTTAAAATAATTAATTATTTACTTATATATTAAGAAACACGTGTAGGTTAAATAAAATTTGCCGTTTTAATTTAAATAATTATATTGTTAACATTTTCTTTAAAGATTACTATTTACATTGTTAAATAAAATAAAATTAATTCTAGAACGTAGTACCTAAAATTTGTAATTAAAATAGTACATAGTTACATAACTTGTTACTGTATACATTTCAGGTCGACGACAATCGAATCCCAGTATGTCCGAGGAAAAGGAGTTAGTAAAAAAGCGTAGAAGTTTTAATGGTCGCTTAACAGCATTTATTAATTACCTCGATGCATTGAAAGATAAAAAATTAAGCAGTTGTGATGTCACCGAATTTCAATTGCGGAGAGAAAGAATTGAGTCGTTGTACATGCAATATGATGAGGTACAGTTGCGTTTAGAGTGTATAGTTGACGATGTAAAATTACAGTTTTCTGAGCGATCAGAGTTTGAATCATTATATTATAAGGCCTTGTCTAGATCTCAAGAATTTTTAAAGTTTTATAATAAAGACAATGAGTCTATATGTAGTGATAGGAATACAGGTGTCAGTATTCATAAGGCTATTAAGTTGCCTACAATACAGCTACCACGGTTTAATGGGTGTTATAGTAATTGGCTAGAATTTCGTGACACTTTTACTAGCCTCATCCATAATAATGATAATAAAATAAATTCCATTATCTGCGTGTTTCTCTGGAGGGATCTGCTGCGGTGGTTATTCAATCGATTGAGTTTTCCGCTAGTAATTACACAGTTGCTTGGAGTTTAATATGCGATCGTTACGATAATAAAAGATTAGTAGTACAAAATCACGTGTCAGCTTTATTTAACATCGAAGCTCTTACTAGGGAGTCTTCTGTGGCATTAAAAGGGTTGATAGACCAATTAAATAAAAACTTGCGTTCGTTAGAATCCTTAGGTGAGCCAGTTTAACATTGGGACACTTTAATAATATATTTAGTTACTCGCAAGTTAGATCAGAAGTCTTATCGTGAGTGGGAGGAGTTTAAGGGCCGTGTACACAAGAATAACAAAATCACATTCGATGCATTCCTTCAATTCATTCATACGCGCGATGACTTAGTTGAAACCTTAGAGTTATCACGGAATACTACGCCTGTGACTAATAAATACGTTCCCAAGATAAAATTCATGGTAACGACACGGAGTTCTGGTTGTACAAGCACTGAATCTGTCACTAAGACTTGCCCCTGTTGTAAAGGTGACCACAGTTTAACTAATTGTTCACAATTCCTTGCACTCAGCAATGAAGCTCGTCTTAAGTTAATACCGAGTTATAAAGTGTGTTACAACTGTTTTCGTTCAGGTCATTTTGCTAACAATTGTAAAAAACCAGGGTGCAAATTATGTAAGCGTAGGCATAATAGATTAATATACGCCTCTGATATTAAAGGTAATCGCTATGCCAATAATAATATTAATATATCAGCGTCTCAGTCAACGTCTGCTGCGCCGGAGCGCTCGATTCACACTGGCGCTGATAACGTCGCTTTATCTGCGAGACTCTCGCCTTTGTATAGCGAAAATAATAATAAGCAGCGCGGCGTGTTATTATCAACCGCTTTAGTTAAAGTATATGATCATAATAACGTTGAACATATTGTGCGTGCGACACTCGACAGTGGTAGCACATCATGTTTTATAACGGAGCGATTATGTAAACGGCTCAAGTTATATACTAAACAAGTAGATGGGTCAATCTTTGGCATAAATAACGTGAATTCTCGCGTAGGCAATACATGTCAGGTTAAAATGACGTCACTAGATAACAGCTATAGCGCTAAGTTATTTTGTTTTGTATTGCCGTTAATAACAAAGGACATGCCCTGTGGTGAAGTTGATTAATCTAACCTAAATATCCCTACTAATATTTGTTTAGCCGACCCTACTTTCTACCAGCCTTCAGAAGTAGATATTTTACTTGGTGCTGATCTCTTCTGGGACTTGCTAGGTTCTGAAAAAAATAAGGTGCTGGAAAGCCTGTGTTATGTGAAACCTGTGAAACCAAGCTAGGCTGGATCGTTTCTGGCCCCGTCACCTATTATAACGGTAAATTAGTAAATAAAATATCATGTAGTTTTACTCAAACTGGTTCTCATGATGATACTGATTTTGATTTAATTCGTAAGGATTTAATGCAATTGTGGAATCTCGAGGAGATCCACTCTCAGTCATCTGATTATATGCCAGAAGAAAGGTTGTGTGAGGAACATTTTATTAAAAATACGACACGGTTACCGAACGGTCGTTTTTGTTTTCGTATCCCGTTAAAGAAAGACCCTTCTATTCTTGGTGACTCATTTCATAAGGCTAGTAATTGCTTATACTCTCTTGAACGTAGACTTAGAACTAAACCCGATTGTAGTAAATTATATCACGTGTTTATGTCTGAATATGAGAATTGAGGTCACTTGACTGAGAATAAGGAGATCGACTTAAACGCCAATAATTATTTCATACCGCATCACGGAGTTCTAACGGAATGTAGCAGCACTACAAAACTTCGTGTAGTATTCAACGCAAGTTGCCCTACTTCATCCGGAGTTTCTTTCAATGATTTACATATGGTAGGTCCTACGGTTGAGGATGAACTGCTGTCCATACTTCTACGGTTTCGACAATATAGATATGTTTTATCCGCCTTTAGATTTTAAACGTTTTTCCAATTATTTAAGACTCGTTCGATGCGTACATGTTGCAATTTATTAGAATTTGTAGAAAACTTCCTGTTTCACGTAAATTCTTAGCAGAAGATAAATTGCAAGAAGCATTAAATATTATTATTATAAAAAGTCAAATTGAGTCCTTTCCAGAGTATAAATTACTTATAAATATACAAAATTTACCTGTGAAAAGTATTCTTCTTAAATTTAATGTTTACTTAGATTCTAATAATATAATGCGAGTTGGAGGACGTTTAGAAAATTCGACATTCTCTTATAATAAAAAGCATCCTATTCTTTTACAGTCCACACATGTTTTTACAAAATTATTATTTAGTTACACACACAATAAGTTAATGTACGCTGGTCCGCAGCTATTATTATCTTCTATAAGGGAAACGTACTGGCCTATCGGTGACCGAAATTTAGCGAAAGCTTGTTATCGTAAATGTGTACGTTGTTGCCGAATGAAGGGTAAAGTAATTACTCCTTTAATGGGGAACTTGCCAAAACAGCGTCTTCTTCTAGGAGGCTATCCGTTTGAAGGTGTTGGCGTTGATTACGCCGGCCTCATCATGTGCGCTAGTCGACAAGGTCGTGGGTGTAGGCTAGTAAAGGTGTACATCCCGATATTTATTTGTTTTACGACCAAGGAGCTAGTAGGTGATTTAAGCACAAATAAATATCTACTAACATTATATCGATTTATTTCGCGCAGGGGAAAACCTTTAGATATCTATTCCGACAATGGTACCTCATTTGTTGGCGCGTATAACGATATTAGTTAATTTTTAAAATCTAATTGCTATTCTCTAGGTGAAAGTTTAGCTAACGATGGAATAAAAATGCATTTTATTCCCGCGTAGACTCCTCATTTCGGCGGACTCTGGGAAGCGGGTGTTAAGTCGACAAATTATCATCTCAAACGAGTGTTGGAAAATTGTAACCTGACGTTTGAAGAACTTAACACCACTCTGATCCAAATTGAAGCTATACTGAATTCTCACCCTTTAACGCCGCTGTCTTCTGATCCTGAAGATTTTTCGCCTCTGACGCCGGGTCATTTCCTTGTTGGTCGGCCGCTAACTTCTTTTCCTCAGCGAGACTGTCGAAACGATCCTGTTAATTATTTAACTCGTTTTCAAAGAATCGAGCAACTACGCCAGCACTTTTGGGCCCGGTGGAGTAAGGATTATGTTTCAGAGTTGCATCAAAGAACCAAATGGCGTACATCTAATGAGGAATTGAAGCTGGACTCCATGGTAGTTATGAAGAAAGACAACCTTCCACCGCTAAAGTGGAAGATAGGACGCATTGTGGATATCCATCTAGGATCTGATGGAGTTGTACGTGTGGCTGACATCCGGACGTCTGCTGGAGTAATTCGACGAGCGTTTAACAAAATTTGCCCACTACCAGTTTCTACTGATTAGTGTTGAAAGAGGAGCTTTCAACGTCCGGGGGCATGTTGGAGCGCCTGATTATTATTTGAAGCAACAATGTAAACATATGTACCGTCAACTTACTGTACTTGTAATTACCGCTCACCGTCACCGTTTGATGGTAATAAGCTTCTAACCAGCAACGAGTTAATACACGTTTCTTAGTTATCCAAATTCGCCTGTTTTATTTCGTCGAGTTTGTTATTTCCGATATTCCCGTACAATTGTTATTGAATTTAACAACGATCTATTGTCTTATTACTAAAGAGCTGTATCTTAATTTAAATACGTCATAAATTAATTTATTTTATAATGCGAGTCGGTACATTGAATCGATCCCTGATATCCCATTTAGTTAACGAAACAAAAAATCATAAACTATTTTTATTTTTGCTTATGTTAAAATAGCTTTAGGGCATTTTGTATTTTAGGTACACATTTTTGGATGTTTTTATTGATTCGCAACAGACGATCGGTGTAAGCAATGTGAGCCGAAACAGACGTAATTCTTCTTTTTTATAGAGACTGGAACAGCGTTATAAAACAATACGTCCTTATCGTCCTACTTTCTAGGCAAGTAAGCTTAAAATCATACATCATACAACATTTAAAATCATAATATATTTACATTTACTAAAGATATAATTAAATTATACAATTATTATTAACAAATAATACTCGCTTACGTCATTTTTAAAAAATAAAAAAAACATTGTTTATTTCACTAACTTAACCATATGTGATACGTTTTAGGCGGAAATATTATTTTAAGTTAAGGGGGAGTACCCCTGTATCAGAACACTTTTAACTTCCATAAAATCAATTTCATTAGAACGTAAACGTAATAGTACTGTAGTACATATAACATATTTTAGTAACATAGACTAGTTAAATATTAACTTTCATGGAAAATCAACCGTTACATTTTGTTTTTTTTTTACTTTAAATTAGTTAGTTTAGAATTTTAAATTAAATTACTAATAACTTCTGTCTTCAATATACAAAATGATTATTTTGTTCCAAATACCCGGTTTCTAGAAGTTTGCAAATTAATTTACTTGATCCATATTCTGCAAACTACAAGTGCTCAAATTACTAGAGTATTGATATAATTACGGGAAACGTTAATAACACGTTATGTAATTACATTCTAGATGATTATAACTCTCAGGCCCGCATACAAAATAAATATATATTGAGCAAACATACAGAGGTGGTAGAACTTTTTCGGCCTCTGCCACTTACTTTTGGCCAGGAATTATAATATAGAATCAACTACCATAGTTAGTCCTTTATCACATCCATTCTTCTCGCTATGCATCCAAACAACTTCGTCACATACACACAGTGCATGCGATAGATAAGTAGTCGCAGGACTTATATTTTCCTTTTACAAGTTGTACGGTGCGGTTTTTGACGGTATACATAATATCTCTAATGGCAAGATCTCGTTTCCGCTTGTATTTATGTTGCTCCTATAACTAAGGATTACCTTGTTACCGGTCTGCGTCATTAATTATATGTTTATTTTTTCTAATAAATAAATTATTTTTTATTAAATCTTCTAGTGCATTATTTTCTTAGATTTATTTTACTTGATTAATTTATATTTGCCTTGCTAAAAGCAAATCAAATCAAACATTTTTTTCCAAAAAAAAATTTCTTGCAATTTCAATACTATTCAAAAATATTATGCAAAAACATTTGTAAGCAAAAAAGGACATTTACCTATACGCTAAATAATTAGGAACATTTTAAAAACAATTAAATGTTTTATTTTTAATTAAATATGGTTTTCCATAAACAATAAGCTTGCAATAAATATTTCTAATAACAGAAACTATACGCTATTCCTGTCCAACAAGCAAAAATGTCATTAATTTTCGCATACTTTTTCTAAATATTGTTACTGCTCAGTTGTCTTTTTTTCTCTTTTCGTTGCGTTTAGTAAGAAATTTATTATAATTAATTCCAGGACCTAGTTGCATAGCATATAATAATTTTATAAAGAATATTATAATTGATACTACTAGTAACAACTTGCTACTAGTAGCAGTTATTCCATTTTCCCTTATATTATTACAATTACTACACCAAAAGTTTCGACCCAATGAATGTTATACGTAAAACCTTTTACCTAAAACATCCCTTTTCCGAATTTTTTTAAACGAAGGATTTATTCCATCTTATACGTTTTTACATTTAGCTCTGAAATACATTATAATTATTGTTTTTAGTGGAATTGATGAATAAGAAAATAAAGCATATATACTGTTTTAGGAAACAAAATAAATTACAAGTGTAATTCGTGTTATTCATCGATCGATATCGTATAATCTCCCTTGAAAGGTTTAGTTTTGAAATGATTAACTGTTTTCGCGTATTACTGGGGATTACAAAGATTAATTACACCTCGCTTAGTAGTAAAAAGTAGTAAGTAAACTTATCTATAAATATCTTCTTTAATTTCATCCATTTATGATTTTATATAATTTATTAAATACATACACAAGAGATACTTATTAAAGTGGGGAAGATATAACATAGGCACAGACAACACGTCTGTGGAGACTATATATCTGTGTCATGACTAATACATGTTCTCTTAATGAAAATAACGTATTGAATCACAGCAGTCGAACCGATTTCTTCGAATATTTAAGAAAAAAGAGAAGACATGATTTAAAACAAACATCAATGAGACAGACGGACAGTTAGACAAGCTGATTTTATGCGTAATAACACAAATATTTAAAAAAAAACCTATATAAACCAGCTCACTTAAAATCTTGCAAGGTTCTGAGGTTCAACCTTACATAATAAAATACTAAATAATTCGCTCTTTTAAAAATAATATAGTATAATATGTACAAGTAATGGAAGATAAAAAAATACCATATTGTTAAATTAGAACTAGACTGCGCTACAGTATGCTACTATAACTTTGAATGAACTCTATCTATAGCTCTAAAGATAGACATATAATGTTTTGTTGTGAAGCAACACGCGTTAGACGGCACCTGCAGTCTAAAGATAATAAAAACAAACAGGCACTATTTAAAGAGTGCTTTCATTAACATAATAAGTTCATAATTTTAAATATGATAATAATTCCTGAGATTGCAAATCTGGTAAATTCGTACCCCACTCGCCTTAAATATTTAGTTGAGAAATACTTAGGATGCTAGATCTTCGATCACTAATAAAAACTAGATACACAATCGGCTTCAAAAAACGTCCTCACCGAATGAGCACCCATTTGAACATTTGGGGGCTCTTTTAACTTAGTACCATTCGGACGCGCTGACAGTAAACACGCCTCAGTGCTCTTTCAAAAATGCAGAAATCACACGTCTAGGACGCTGAAAAAGGATGGAGTTTCATATTTTCGGTAATTATTAATTGTACCATTATATAATTGTTATTACTGTATTGTAAAAACTGGTATTTCTTTAGGAAAACATTTTTAAAAACTAAATCGTAATAAACACCACGTGATATAAAGCATGACAAATATAAAGACTCTTGATAAACGTGTTATTTATACTATCGCGTGCCCACTTAAATTGTTCGGGTTACATGGGTTGTTTCAACAACAATGGAACATAGTTGGTGGAGACGATGGTGTTAGTTTTTGTTTTTTGTTTTTATGAAAAATATGATTATGCATTTCTATTGTTAAATTAACTTCTTTACTGTGTCTATAAATATAGTAGTAAAATATTATTGATTTAAATTTTAACTGACTAAGTAGAAGAAGGTTCTCAATTTGAATCGATTTTTATTTTATGTATGTATACCGATTATTCCGTGATTAATGAAAAGTTTTGAATCATTCAAATTTATTTTTGACACATTATAATAGGCTCTGAAATTAGTTTTATATGAACTAAACCGACAATAACCAAGTTCTTGTTTATACTAGACCATCTAAAGGCTTGGCATCGACTCCAAAGCGAGAATTAAAGATTTATTGCAACATTTTTGCTTAGTCAGTTTTTTTTCTTGATATTAATTTTTGACTACATGTGATTACATTGATGATGAGTGATTTTATAATGGTTTTTAGCTTTCCTCTAGATCCTGTGCGGTGTGGCGAATGGATATCTGTTATAATAGCACGTCAAAGATCCGAAGAATTCTTTTAGCCGACCCAACGAAGCGTTGTATGTTCGAAGTATTTTTTAGAAAGTGATAAATATGTAACTATATTTTGATTTTGATGATTGATTATGTAAATAAATAATTATGTCTATATCTATCTTAGTTTCATTGATTATTAATGTCGTTCCCTATTAATAATAAATTATGTTTAAAACACAAAATACACCTTTGACTAAATTACAAAAAAAAATCCATTTCAAATTTAAGTATGAAAATAAATATATTGTACAGTTCGGCTCCATTCATGCCTTGTGCTAGCGGCGAGCCTACCTCGCCTCGCTCTAAAATTTTATTACTATTATTATATTACTTTTGTTATCGTTTTTTAAATTCTACTTTAAGTTTACAACATAAGGTTGAATTTGTAATGTATGTGTAGACCAGCTATTGTCGATCTAAATATGTGTGTGTGTAAATATGAGTAGTTGTGAATACAACTTTAAGCGATGATCTTAAGATTGAATTTGCATTAATGTGGTTTTGTTTCAACTACAACTACATAAACACATTAAGGGACAGTTTTAAAATGATTTTTGTACGGGAGTGTGTATCTAGTTCTTATTAGTGATCGAAGTGCTAGATTGATATAATATTTAATAAATAATCCCTAAATCGATTCGTACTATTCAACGGAAACACACAGCAAAAATACAAACCCTTCTTGTGTTCTTTGTAAACATTTGTAAACATTTTTTATGTTAAATCGAATTGAGCGCCGTTGAAAGGTGTTCCTTCGTCCGCTGAAAGATTTAGTACGACATTAGATGAATAAAAAAGACGACGCTATCACTGTGCATTTTCCTGTTATATAAATATAAATATCTAGTTTACAGTAATTACTTTCGTTACCTCGTCAAATTCTCTTCGAAAAATATTTTCAATATAAAAAATATTAGACTTTATTTTCATGTTACTTTTAATTTAAATATTTTTTTTCGTAGCACATAAAGTATTTGATGGTTTGCTTGACCGTCTGTTGGGTAAATATGTAAAGTTAAACGATGCTCAATTCGGTTTTAGAAGAGAACTATCCACAGAAAGTGCTATTCTCGCGCTGAAGCAGACCGTTAAATATTATACGGATAGAAAGACGCCAGTATGTGCGGCTTTTCTCGACCTCTCCAAGGCTTTTGACCTTGTATGTTTTGAAAAACTGTGGCTTAAATTAAAAAGACTGCAAGTGCCATCTGAGGTAGTTAATATGTTCAAATTTTGGTACAGTTCACAGACTAACCGTGTTAAATGGGCAAGTGAGTTCTCGGAAACTTATAAATTGGAATGTGGTGTGAGACAGGGAGGCCTGTCTTCGCCAGTCCTGTTTAATATTTACACAAATGACCTAATTGATGAGCTCAGCAAAACAGGTGTAGGTTGTTCGATAGATGGTACAATTATAAACAACCTCAGTTACGCGGGTGGCATGGTTTTGCTGAGTCCCTCAATTAGCGGTCTTAGAAAATTACTTACTGTGTGTGAGTCCTATGCTGTGTCACATGGGCTGGTATACAATGAAAAGAAAAGTGAGCTTTTGATTTTT
This sequence comes from Nymphalis urticae, assembly GCA_905147175.2. Lineage (NCBI taxonomy): Eukaryota > Metazoa > Arthropoda > Insecta > Lepidoptera > Nymphalidae > Nymphalis > Nymphalis urticae. Next base: position 10,684,162 of record LR989983.1, read on the forward strand.
AAGGGTCGAAATAGCATATCAGATAATATCCCTTCTATAACTCTAAACGGAATACAACTCCAAAGAGTTAAGAGTTTTAAATACCTGGGTCACATAGTCACCGAGGATTTATCTGACGATGCTGACATGGAGAGGGAGCGCAGGGCCTTGGCGGTACGATGCGGTATGATGGCTCGCAAGTTTGCACGTTGTACGAATGACGTAAAAGTTACTCTTTTTAAAGCGTACTGTCAAAACTTATACACGTGTAGCTTGTGGATACGCTGAGGGCCTTCAATGCGCTGCGCGTACAGTATAACGATGCATTCAGGATACTGTTGGGGTTGCCGCGCTTTTGCAGTGCTTCACTGATGTTTGCTGAAGCCCGTGTGGATGATTTCTATGCCATCATTAGAAAGAGAGCAGCATCTATAATGGCTAGGATGCGCAGAGTTCCTAACGGTATCCTGAATGCATTGATGCTGAAAATGGATAGTCCATTTGTTAAGCATTGGGGGGAACTTCATGTATCTACTCGTTGTTTTAGACCCCTTATGTATGCTAAATAATAGTTAAAATATCTACTAACATAGTTTTTAAGCCTGTAACTAACACTATGGATATTTATCTGTAAATAAACATTTATTATTATAAATTTAAGAATTTAAGTACTTTTGAAATATACTTTATTTTAACACACTGACTTCCAGTAAAATCTGAAATTAAAATAATACATGAGCCTCGCTGGGCGATCTAATTTTTAAATCTATTTTTTTCTATTTACAAACTAGGAGTATTGTATTCTATTAATTTTATTCTGTTGCACATATTTTACAAATAATTCTGAAGAATTTGCTACAGTCGATTGACTCGAGGGCTTTGTGAAAGCCCCTCTGAAAAGGTAATACCCACTCAGCATATATTAGAACCGCTAAGCAGCAATTCTTAGAATTGTTGTTATAGGTACCTGGAACAATTTCCGCCTTCTAATTCGCCCGCGTTGTCAAGTATTATGTACCATATGATTGTCTTTTATTGAGAAGTTAAAATGTGAAATTGTAACAAACCAAAAAAACTAACTTTCGCATTTAAATATCACTTATAATTCTAATCTTATTTTTTGATAAGGAGTATAATAAAATTATAACCTTAGTCCAGGAAAGACTTAAGATAGTTACTATAGTATTCTGGATAAATTACTGGTGGCAGGGCTTTGTGCAAGCTCGTCTGGGTAGGTACCACACACTCATCAAATATTTTACCGCAAAACAGCAGTACTTGGTATTGTTGTGTTCCGGTTGAAAGGGTGAATAACCCAGTGTAATTACAGGCACAAGTGGCATAAAATCTTAGTTCCCAAGGTTGGTGGCGCATTGCTGATGTAAGCGATGGTTAATATTTCTTACAATGCCAATGTATATGGCGTGTTGATGATCATTTACCATTACTTATGCGCGTCCGCCTACCTATTCAATAATAAAAAATAGTATTTTCGATTTACGAGTAACGAACTGATAAAGTCGATTTCATAAATTCTCACATTACGTCTTATACTTGCTGCTTCGATTCTTACGAAACGTATTTTATAGGAATGCTTCTGAAGGCGTTATTCAGAAGAGTCCCTATGAAATAAACTCGTAAGCAATCCTACCATAAATTAATCGTATCATTTTTGAAAATTGGATCCAGATGAAGCAAATTTCTATAGCCAGATTTGATATCAAATCTTTAACCTGTGTAACTATATAGTTGTAAGTACCTTTATAGTATACTTTTTCATAGAGTATGAAACAGTATATTTGTAGATCAGTGTAATAATTTTAAATTTTATTCGCTTTGTCCAAAAAATTCCATTGAAACATTTCATTCATCTTAATTTACATGATGTTTCTTTTTGACGTCATTCTCACTTATTTTTACATTTATTAAATTTTTACTTCAGTTAGCAATTCCTTAGTAGCCTTAAATTTAACTCGCTTATATAATTATTCTTTGAAGTTTTTGTACAAAAATAACTCAAATATCTAAAAGTTTAAGCAAACAGTGGATATTAAGTAAATGAAATGGACAATATAATTGTTTGCAAATTCAACAATTTTAAAAACAATATTGTTTTGTGTATGTAGGGACAATTTTAGCAAATACAAACCAACCATTTTCCATTAGCACGAATATTTATAATGCTCTAATACGTTAGGCAATAATCTTATTAAAAAAATACTACGAAATTGACATAAGCTATATTGGGTAAATCTCTAGTTGTGATTTAAAAGCCTTAAATACATCGCCGATTCAAGTTTTTAATTTTTAATTTCTTTTATAATCTATACATATAATAAATCTGTAACTGATCGCTGTCTGTACATAGAAGATATATGAGTAAAACAATTACCGGGGACCTTTATCAACGCAATAGAAAATTTAGTGTTTGTTTTATTTCAATCGGTTCATAAATAATAAAGTTATATCAGTTTAAAGGATCACGTCATACATTTTTTCGATAAAAATGAAAAATAATAAAATAACCGTTCAGTTGAATCGGCTGAAACTTTAGATATCTATAAATGATAGTCTGTAAAATGGTGATGATTGAAAGTTTATAGGAATAAAACAAAGTTAATAATGGACAGTTTAAAAAATTTAAATGCTTCTAATATAATTTGAGCTCAGATCTATACGATCAATCATATTAAATATGGTTCAGCAATTGCTGTGCAATAATAATATAACCGCGTTATTTGTTTTAAAATAATGCATCATTTGCGGAGTCGTTTTATAAACATATATTATTCTTATGAAACATATCGAGATAAGACTATAGACAGTTTTAGTATTTTTTATAGTTTTGACAATATTTCAACAAATATTTAAGTTGGTTATTTGAAATTAATCATCCATAAGTATTTGTTTTCGGTTTGTAAATAACTTTGAAAGTTAAAGTTTATAGGTTAGGTAGGTATTTAGTTTCATTGTAGCATATATTTTTTCCATAGTTTTGTTATATTTATCGGTTAGTTTGACAAGTAAAGTAAAGCCTTAAATATACAAATAAACATTAAAAATAGTTACTGTACAAATGGTGACCGCGTAGAATGGTTGCAAGAATGCTAGCAGCATTTCCTTTTGAATCGCAATTCCGGTTCTCTGGGCGAAAAATAAACCAGTTTGTCGGTTAGTTGATAATTAGTGCTTATTAAAAAAAAACAGATTTACGTTTTAGTTTTAAAAGGACACGATTTCTAGTGAATTTATCGTTTTGCAATCACAATAAATAAAGAACAGGGAAAGACATTTAAGTATGTCGGAATAGATATAAGGGAATTATGTTTTTCTCATGGCCAATTATATATCTAGGTGCGGTGCAAACCAATAAATACTGATATCAAAAGAAAATAACACTAAAAATGTTGTATATACTGTAATATTATAAGTCTTCTCTTAGTGATTTCTTTAAGTTATACGCGGGTGAAGCCGCGGCTACAGCTAGTATATATATATATATAATAAACGGTAACAGCCCATATATGTATATAACATAAACGGTATAACATAAACATATATATAATAAACGGTAAATGTCCCACTGCTGGGCTAAGGCCTCTTCTCCCTTTTTGAGGAGAAGGCTTTGGAGCTTATTCCACCACGCTGCTCCAATGCGGATTGGGGGAATACACATGTGGCAGAATTTCAGTGAAATTAGACACATGCAGGTTTCCTCACGATGTTTTCCTTCACCGAAAAGCACGAGATGAATTATAATCACAAATAAAGCACATGAAAAACTTCAGTGGTGCTTGCCCGGGTTTGAACCCACGATCATAGGTTAAGATTCACGCGTTCTTACCACTGGGCCATCTCGGCTATATATAATATATATATATATATATTTAGTAAAATGATGTTTTACATGTAACTCATAGTGCCATAATGTTGAGCCTAAAGCAATAAATCGTATCCTAAGCTGACTCCGAGTAAACATTATTAACTACGTGTACGGATTTTATGGATTAGATAATGTTTGTTGGCAGAATTTTATCGATGTCACTAATAATATCAAGTGCTATCCATAGTTAGGTTATTTTGTAGCACTCTCCTTTCACTTAATATTTAGTAAACCTAAAAGTAGCCAAAACCCTTACTCTTAATGACTGGATGCGGAGGGCGGAGAACCGAGAGCTTTGCCGCACCTCAGGAGACGCCTATGTGTAACAGTGAATTGTGATTAGATAACCATAAAACCCTAACTCAATATTTCTACATTTATTAAAAATTTATATTCATTTATTAATCAATTGACCGAAAGTTTGACCATTGTATAAGATAGAGTTTTTTAGTCACGTGTTATTGTGTAAATTATAAAAAAATTAAGATTCTTGATATATTATACTTAATTTGAAATCAAACAATTTATAATATATTTATCCGAGACAACTTTACTTGGCAGTAGAGCTTTGTGTAAGTCCGTCTGAAGGGAATGCAATTGCATAATAATAATAATGTCCTCCAGACACACACAGTGCACAAACTATCAACTTCCAGACTCCGGGCTGCTACTGAGAATTTTCTGACAGAAAATCCCAATTACTAAGATAGTTATATCCCTTGCTCCTGTAATTACACTGGCTCACTCACCCTTCAATCCGGAACACAAAAACACCAAGGACGAGCACAAAGCCCTACCACCAGTAATGGCCCGACCTGGGAATTGAACTCAGGATCTCCGGGCCTGCGGCCTTCTCTATCTTATCTATCTAGCCACTGGACCAATAAGGCATTCAAATGCATAAGCATCTATACAAAATAAAATTTATATATCCTGTATGACTACTTACATGCTTCTTTATCATAAATATAATCTTGTGGTGAGTAGTATGCCTTATAATTTTTAATTTACTAATTGGCACAGGTTTATTTATTATAGAAATGAATACCTTACTCCGAGAAGGATTTATTTTACTATTTTCTAAATGTCCGACAAGTCCGAGACACGAGATTACTTGGGCTTACTACCGTGACGCCCCGACAATCAGCTGGGATCCTGTTCTCAAATTTGTAATTAGAATATTTGTAAAATCCCCAAAAACGGGCTTCTTTAAAAAAATGCTATTACTACTACGAATGTGATAAGCGTGAATTTCATGTTTTAGTAAAGTAATAAAATTGATAAAAAAACCAATATACCAGTATAGGGCAACGTATTTTGATCCTAGAACGCCTTGTTTATCAACTCGACTAGCATTGACATTTTTATAACCAGCTTAAAACATCAAGTTGTAAACTCGGGTCTTCATCTTTAATTGACGAGACGAAACAAGCTTCTCCGTTATGTTTTACTTTTTTATGCTCGATTTTTTTTTATTTGTCCAAAATCGGTAGATGGACTAATTAATGTCCCACCTGATGGTAAGTGGTCACTACCGCCCAGACATTGACGCTGTGAACAATATTACCCATTACATACATCACACAAAGTACCATCAACCTCGTATACTAAGATGTTATATCCCTTGTGTCATGTCAGTAGTTACACTGGTTCACTCACCCTTCAACCGGAACACAGCAATACTAAGTATTGCTGTTTGGCGGTAGAATATGAGATAAGTGGTGAACCCGGATAGGGTCTACAACCAAGTAAACTTTTCATATCATAGTTTTATATTTTAAAAGTCTTATTAGTTTTAGTAGTTATTAAGTATTAATGCTGCCTTTTCCATATTGCACTTCTACAATCTAGTTGATTAAAGAGAATGTTTCAAGTGATAATTATAAACAACTAGTCTCCGCCCGCGGCTTCGCCTGCGTCTTCTTCTTCTTCCTAGCGTTTTCCCGGCCTAGAAATGCCAGGGTCCGCTTTCCTACATCTTTGCCTCCACTTTGCTCGATCTAAAGCGTCGTCTTTAGTGAGATCGTGCTCTCTCATATCGTCCCTCACAACATCGAGCCAGCGCTTCTTGGGCCTGCCGCGGGATCTGGGGCCTTCGACAACAAAGTCCAGGCATCGGTTCCCATCATAGTCTGTCGGTCTGCGGCTAATGTGGCCAAACTAACGGAGACGGCTTTCCTGCAACTTATCCGCTACATCGCAAACGCCAAGGCTACCACGGATGTGCTCGTTACGAATACGATCTAGTCGCGTAACGCCACACATCCACCGCAGCATCTTCATTTCCGCGACGTGAAGTTGCTGAACATGTCTCGCGAGAGCTGGCCACGTCTCGCTGCCGTACAATAACACTGGTCGGATGATGCACTTGTATACAAGGCCCTTTAATTTCACCGGTATCCACTTTATTTTCGGCCCTTTAATTTCACTTCATCTGCGTATGAGGGAGAAACGAGGTGTTAGGTGCTTGTTTCCCTATGTCCTTTTCTTTACACCTGACAACGTGTATGCTAAATTTTTTGATAATCGGTGGAGTTCTTAAGACGTGAAGACGTAACAAGCAAACAAACAAATTCACTTTCACATTTATAATATTAGTTAGTAAGGTTGCTAGAATATTACAGTACATAATGAAATGTAAGTATATAGTTCGCGAATATGTTTACAATTTCATTTTGGATACACATGTTAAATACAGCACCTCAGGGAGGATCGCTGACGCAGCACATAGCCGCGCAGTCGCCGCCGCGACCCAGTTAAGAGGTCAATACTTAACAAATTACACATTTGTCACGTACAGTCCTTAAAAACACGTAGCTGCGAAGTCACCACCGCGAGTCAGCTCCGCACGTACCGCCTAATTAATCTAGTAGATCAGCATTTTTAGCTCTATATATTAGGATAGACTAATTATATGCAGCATTCAATATGTGATCTAGCATCGATCACTATTGTTTCATAGGATTAAGTTATATATATAAGGTACCATTCAATATGTGATCCAACATCGATCACTATTGTTTATTAGGATTAAGTTATATATATAAGTTAGTACTCAATATCTGCATCTAGCATCGAGCAGTATTGTGTCTTAGGATTAAGTTATATGTAAGATTTAGAAATTAATTAAAGTGTTAATAGAAAGTTTGGTTTTTCTCAAATCCTCCGGCTACCGTAAACGTAACTCACATCAAAGTGATTTATAGCCCTGATATGTAAATATTATTATAATAGTTGCTTTAAAGGACGTCAGTATAATATCATTCACATTTTACCAAAGCAAAAGTAAAACTGTAAAGGAAGTAAGCTAACAATCTACAAATATCCCCCACTTCTGAACTATGGTTTTCCCTTTTCTTGAAAAGCTCACCAATTTCTGCGGTATGCGGTGCAGTATTCCGATTTTGCTTAAACCAATTCAGTAATATCCCTTTACCTTAACTACTCTTGGTACCTTAATACCCTTTGGTACAATTGAATTAAGTATATCAAAATAAAATAATTGGTTTGTAAGAAAAATTTAATTATTATTTTGATAGAGATTGTAGTTCGCTCGTTCGACATCCGTGGTTCCCTTATAATGTGGCATTTTTCTTACTTTTTGCTTGATTTTACCAATCGTTACTTCTAAACGAAAGATCAAATTCGAATAATTTAAAGAGGAATTTACATATGCGTAACCTTTACTATGAAGTTATTCAATTGTATAATGATTAATATCATAACATGAATGTCATCGTTCGTTTCTCCCTGTTTTATTGACTAATTTGAAGAAAAAGCAGTTATTGTGACCTAACTATAATATTTATAGATATAGCCTCCTTACTTTTTTATAGTTAAAGTTGAGTACTATAAACATGTAGTACATTATTTTAAGTATCTTCAATAGTTTCGCAGCGCACGCCAAATGATTACTTTTACAGAAAAAAATGATACCTTGGGTTACATTATTGCTATTTTTGTTGGGATCTCTATTTTTTTAAAGTAAAGTAAAGCTTAGTTGTTAGTCGCTGATAACGTAGCTTTCTGTAGGTGAAAGAAATTTTAAAATCAGTACAACTGTTTTTGTGTTTATTCATTGCAAACAAACATACAAAAAAAAAAAACTTTACCTCTTTATAATATTAGTAAATATATAAAATATGCGCGAGTGAAGCCGCGGACAACAGCTAGTAAAAAATATAACCAATTCTATAGAGAGTAATAATCTGCTCTGTTGTATAACTCCGAGCGAATATGGAAAAAAACGTTATATCTAGATTACGTATCTGTGTTAGATACAAACACAGATACGTAATCTAGATATAACGTTTTAATTTTGATTTAAAATTTTGATTGATTTAAAATTTTGATTGATTGATTAGTCACTAACTTAGCCATAAAACAATATGGCAATTTTCTTTATTAACATCTAGTTTCAGCCATAATTAGCGAGTGTTTCGATTGCTTTTTAGCTTTCTTTATATCGACGCGTTGTCAGGTTGTGGTCTACTAAGTACTAATAAAGCGTTGTATATGATTTAAATATTCCATAATATTTTCTCTCTGTGCAAACATTACACAATTACGGGATAACATTGGTAATAAAACAATTAAACTCCTACGATATCGGCACAACTCGACAAATGGAAGAGCTTTGTAAATATCCCAGAACCGAAAGCTCTACATTACCTACTCTTTTAAACGTTGTTTGTATTTATTTACTTCTCCCCTTTTAATAATAGATGAAAAATACCTACCTATTGTAATTTGTGTAGTATAGTAACATCTTCGAACAAAAAATATTATTAAATTGACAGTCACAAAATATATGTATTTCTAAGCAATGCCATGCCTTTTATTTGTAGACTACAAATTATTAACAAACTTTCCATTATTTTTATGTTTTGTACTTAGCCAGACATACAGTGTAGAATATTATAAAATAAACAGGTTTGTAAACCAAAATGATATAAAATTTTCTTCTTACCTTTATTTAAAATAAAGATATTTTTATAAAAATATCAATCAACATAATTTAAGACACACATTTTTTTCAGTTTGTAATTTCACCGATATTTTCGTAATTTAACTAAAATCCACTATTTTAAATCTTTGTATCTACACAGTAAATTAATTCCGTAATACTAAAATAAATGAAACTTGTCAAACGCTTTAGAAATTGAGAGTTAACCGGCAACTACAAGAAGCGGGCAGTCGCCACGCGGCTAGACAGAAACTCCGAATTTTTCGCCCAAAGACTCAAATTACGCCTTATGGACGTCACGACTCACAACGTAATATCAAAGTAACATTATATTATTTAAAAATGTAAGTATATTCATTAAAACCATTGCTCTTTTATTGATTCTATTCACTTTTAGTTTTTATTATTTATTATATTTAAAAAAACAAAAGCCGACTGGCAAATAGGCCTCGAGAAACGCTGCCAACTAATAACTAATATGATTTTCCGGTCTGCGTGTAAACGATAGAAAAAGTAATAAATGTGCGGTACCTTTATTTGTACATTTGAATGTAGATCCCATTAAAGGTTTTACATTCCTCGATACAAAACTTTAAATATGCGATGAATGCTATGTGTTTTTTCATTGAATGGAACAGGGTTTTGTCTAGGAAATTGCTTTGTGAAATTGAGTACTTCTATTTGTTTAAAGGCTTAATTCCAAAGTTCCGAAAACAATTTTGCCGATATTATAGACGCCATTTTTTGATGAACTGACAATGATTCTTAAGATCTCGACCAAGGACTTTCGCTAAACGAATGGAGAACGAATGAATTTATATAATTAAAAAAATCCTTATTTTTGTGTTGTCACTAATAAAAAAAAATTAATAGATATTTGTTAATAATTGGGTATAATATGTAATATCAAATATTTGTAAAAACAGAAAGTTACTTAAATATCTGGTAAAGGTATTATTACTATGTAACGTAAGGTAACGAAAAAAAAATTAATTTTATAAACAATTTTGCTGACAAAACAAACTCAAAATATAGATTGCTTTTATGCATAGCAAAATTCAATTTGTAGTTTTGAAAATAATACAAGACTAAGACATTCATTTCTGATCTTTCGTATACTATGCACGGGTGATTGTTCGGAATTATCAAAAGTTTTCTTTTACGCTTACGCCTGGCTTTGCTTAAACGGACGGTGATTAAAACTGATTTTGTATTTACGACTTTCAATTTAAAAGTTAGCGTAAGCTATTATTTTTAATAAGATATATTTAAAAAAAAATTAAATGCCAAGAGATATTTCAATATTGTTTATTTAAAGTTGATAGTCATTTTGGCTATAAGGTAAAATAAGAGTTTTGCGTTGAGATCTCCGAAACGGAATCAGATTAAATTTTTGTTTAATAATTGATTTTTATATATTTTATCTGCAATCCATATAACATATATATTAAAATTAATATAAAATTACCTATAAAACAATGAAATATATCATTCCTTATGTAATCATTCATTCATTAACCAACTCATTCAGTAATTTCCTGCTCACTACTTGTTTAACTCAAATGTCATGTCAGTTCAAGGGCGAAGTTATTTATTTACCTTCTTTCCTATTTCCTATACATTTGTGTATGCGCTTTAAAACGTAATGTTGTTTCAAGTGCTAAAAAAAGTTCGATCGATTTGAAGATTAAAAATATGCTACGCGTTTCATTACGCATTTTACCTCTCATTCATAGAAGTTAAATAACGATCATATGATTCCGGTACTTTTATTATACTATATAAATACTTCATGGACGTGTCAAAATAAACTGTAAAAAGTGTCAACTCGGATGAACAAAATGTGAATGTATAAAAACGCATTATTTTCGTATTATGTATCTCGCAGGTCTCAATATATAAGCCATATTTGAAATGTTTATGTGAAATCGTTTTTGAGTTCTGAGGGGGTCAAAAGTGGCTCCAAATGGTTCTCCAAATGGGTGTTTTTATTGAATTGAGTTTTATGAGCTTTGTAAAATCGAGTACTTCTATTTATAAACCTTTCAATCTAAGCATAGCAACTATAAACTATCATGTATAATATGAAAGTTCAATATTGATATGCTTAATACTTTTTCAGTGAATTAGAAAACACTAACAAACTAAACAACTACAGCTACATTTTTCTACTGTAAAAAATAAACTTATCTACTGAAAACTGTTTCATGCAAATACTATTTTAAACACCAATATAAATAATAGACTGAGTCTACAGCCCGATGAAAATTTTTTTTTTTTTTTTAATTCCATCTTATTCTGCTTCCTTTAATACTCGTGCTAATCTTTTTAAAATTCAAGTCGAGTGCTTTAGCTGGCTTACTATTTACTGTTATGGATACCTGTGTTTGCCTAAATATATATTTACACATATGTGTATGTATTGTTACAAATATCCATACTAATATATGAGGAGACATTTTTTTTATACTATCATTATATATTATATATACAAGTAAATCTATATTAATTATTTTTATCTTATAAACTTTACATACCTGATGCCAGCTTATTTTAAATAAAAAAGGAATCTCCTTATCGCATTATCAATCTCATTAATCTCGTGTAATTAGATTATGGAATTCATAAGGTACTTACAAAAACGAGTCATTTAATAACAATTTATTTATCTATAATAGGCAGCCGAACTCTAAGTAAGTGGTCACCACCGCCAATACACATTGACGCTGTAAAAAAATATTAGTGCGCCTCCGATCTTGGTAACTAAGAATTTATGCCCCTTGTCCCTGTACTATACTGGTTCACTCAATCTCTATACCGCAGGACACCGATTTTTATAGTGCTGTTTACCAAAAGAATAACTGATAAGAGGGTGCTACCTACCAAGAAGGGCACGTAATTTCAAAACTAAAGCTCAAAATCATTTCAAGTTAAATTTTTCCAAAAATCATATTAATATCCTATTAATATTTCAAAATCATTGAAAATATGCGAAGTCTATGTCGTAATTCGTATTTGTATAGATTATATCATTTTACGACGTTCCGATCTATTTCTGGCGTGGTTGATGTGGTGTCGATTTAAGATTTATTCGTTCGATATATTTTATTTATATTTAAAGCACTGCAAGATTATTTAAATGAATTTTGATTTAAAGGAGTATGCTTGCACATTAGTCTATACTAGTCAGGGTTATACTAGATACTTGATTACGTAATCATTATCTACTATTTGTATTAAAATATACTAATAATAATAATAATTTATACTAAGGTTATAAATTTAAAAGTAACTCTGTCGGTCTGTTTTTCTGTTACCCTCCACGGCTAAGCCGTTAAACTGATTTTGATGTGACACCTGCCCCAACCCTATCACGCGGGCGAAGCCGCAGGCGAAAACTAGTTAATAATAATTAATCAGCAAATCACCGTCAAATCGTTGTTTTTGCCATTACTGAACTTGCACGGTATATTTTTCCATTAAATAGCAATGTTTATCAACACCCTTTTAATTTCATTTTTACACAAATACAAACGTGGCATCAATTTAACCACAGTAGCTTTGTTGTTCATGGTCCGACTGACGTGACGTGATTCAGAATCTAATTACTGAGTAGTATATATTGTTAGACGTAGTTTTTTTTTTTTGTTTTGTTTCAGCTCGGCCAGCGAGTTTTTCTTTATTTTTCTTGTATTCGTATCTCCGCAGACGTGTAGTCAGTGTCTTTGATGTATTTTATCTTTAATTCACAAGTTTCAGGATTAATAAAAATATCGATGTATGGTATAAGGTAATTAGATCTTGCTTTTTGTGCTTGCGTTGGAATTGAGAATCATCGGCTACTAATTAAAATTGACATCTTCAAATTGACATCAATAGTGTAAGATCATTAGTTATAAATAATTATGAATAACGTAATAAATACGAAAGTTGACTGTACTCTTAGTTATAGGTACAAAATCTAAATATTTGGATTAAAAAAATTAAGTGTGGTATACCACTCGTTATATATTCACGTAAAGACCTTAAAATCCACGTAAAGACCAGCTATCATCACTTTTGATTGCTGATTCTTACATTACAGGCACTATAAGTAAGTGTTCCTAATATAATAAATTAATTGAAAAATAATAAAATGATAAAAATTTACTAGTTTCAGATTTATTATTTTGTATTCACCCAACTACCTATCTGGATGCCAAATTTGAATTTTCTAGGTCATCTGGAACTGGGTTAGAGTTTTGATCTATAGGTCAGTCAGTGATAAAAATGACGATTTTTGGACGTTAATATCAAAGTAACCGTTTTGAGATAAGTTTATGAAATTTTGAGCATTTTTGTGCATCGCAAGTATCAATATATGGGCCAAACCATATACATTGGTACTATAAAAATATTAACCATTCCTTGCATCGCGAATGCGCCACCAACCTTGGGAACTAAATTGTCCCTTATGCCTGATTACACTGGCTCCATCGCCCTTTAAGCTGGAACACAACAATATTAAATATTGCTGTTTGGCGGTAGAATATGGGATAAACATAGAATATACGGATGGAACATAATCTTTGCGCTGGCTATTTTGCTATCGCATTGTTGGTCATCACCATAATCTTTCTTCTTGCGCGAGAATTTAAATTTTACCGTGACTCCTAAGATATTAATTTAAATTAATCCTTTTATAATTCCAGTGAGGCAACCGCGTCTTTTTTTTGCCTTTCAATAGATTCAATTATTCCCATCTAACAGTTTCTATTAAAACAGACAAATTTAATGACTGCTAAATGTTTTTTTTAAATATATTTTAATATTTTAAACAATTCAAGATGATTTATTTCACACAAACTATATGAACAAACACAGTATGTTCAAAGGTGGCGCTGCTAACAGAATTCAAATGGAATTAATCTGGACCCTTATCAGCTAGCGGTATGAAATATACTATGACGACTATACTACGACCTATTCTCATACCTCCCAAATATACATAACAAATTTCATAAAAATTGGAGGTCGGTCGGAGAAGTCGGCCACAAACACCGTGACACGAGATTTTTATATATTAGATATAAAAACCTGATAACGTGGAACACATCGGTCAACAGCCGACATAGGTGGAACATAATTTCTCAAATTAAAAGAGTCGTGTTTACATTCAATTCTATAAATATGATTTTATACTGAGAATTCCCTACAAAAGAAGCATACTCAAAACAGATCTAAAAAAACGCGTTATACGAGTTGAGTGAGCTTAAACTCACTTTATACTTAGTTATCATCAGCACAGATACGATTAGCTTTGTTAGCTATGTAATGACGTGCTCATCAAAGATTTATTTAGAGTCAATAAAAACTCCAGGATCTTTACTTTACAATAATAACTCTCGAAATAATTTCGACTTTTAATTTGTAAGAATAATTTAAAACCCGAGCGTTTTCTAGCAACTACATATTACGTTACCCTTTTTTTATGTTTCAAAAGAAAGAATTGTTGGAACGATATTAATAAATATACCTAATTATTTCTGGAAATCGTCTCTAAGTAATTATAATCGGCATATAAAATTGCAATGAGGTGTCCAAAAAAGTACATTCGATGTACACAAACATAGTTAATATATTGTATATTTATTTATTTATTTAAAATCACCAACATGACATACAGTTATAATTACAAGCTAAAAGTTTACAAATAGATAGGCGGACTATTAAGGCATTAGCCTGAAGGCATTCTCTGCCAGTCAACCTTTAGGCTAAGCAGAAATCCGTGAAGGCGGTGATTAGTAATCAAAAATATACATACATACACATAAAATATCAACAAAATAAATACAGAGCTATAGTATATATTGTATAAACATATGATTAATGGTGCATTATAGATGTCATAAGACGACAAGAACTAGGAACTTTCTGACAAAATATGCTCACGGAGACGAGTCTTGAAAGTAAATTTAGAGGTAGCTTTTCTAACATGTTCAGGTACTTTGGTAGATCAAAAGAGATACGAGTTATTGCTCTTTTGAGAACAGTTAAAAGAGTTATAAATACGAAGAAATGAACTTTTAAATACGCCTGCATCACATTGTATTCTGTATAAATCATAAATATAATAAACAAAAAACATTGCTGTTATACAGTCAGTCCCAAACCTGAAAAAAGTATGAAGGAAAGTTAATTTCACTGATTTTCAAAATCTGAATAGCAACATATTTATTAATAAATAAAGATTAACTCATTTAACCATATTATTATCAATTTAAAACTAAACCAAACTAACCAATACATTATATGCGATAAACACATTAATATTTTTTTATATTGGAAAAAACCAAGGTTAAAAACCAGTAAAATCTGATATCATCTGGTACTGATTCGGTTTCAGAGTACCATAGACTCAATCCAATGTCTATCTATATTGAAATATATAGATACGATATCCGATATTTAAATCCGATATCTAGATACGATACGATATGGCTTCAAAGTGATATTACCTATACCTATAAAAAACATTATTTTAATGAACAAAAGGTAAATGTTTCTAGGAAGTCGCAATCACCCTTACAAAATAATATACCAATGTCTAAGCTTGTATTTGTTTTCTCTAATTAATAAATATTTTTTTGTATACTCTTTTGTTTTATTTTCTGTTTTCTTATACCTCAAAACCACACTTTTTTTCCCCATCTGGCGTGTCTACGCCACGTACGTAGATAGAAATCTACGCTATTTGAGTACAAAAACTTTTGCTAATGTCAACTGCAATAATTCACAACTGTTTAATTTAAAGCGTCCTAAGTTTTTAAATATCAAAATCATTATCTAACTTCTTGCCAACGATTTGAATAAATGTTTAATGAAATTGTTTAAGTCTAGTCTATTGTTATGTTGTAAAGTAATAAAGTTCGTTTAGGTTTTTATTTATAAATATAAAACACCAAAAGTCATTGGTAAGCATTTAATTTGATACCTATTCAAATATAAATTGACCATGTCCTTTTTCCATTTCTTAAGAATTGAGTTATTGTCATTTAATATATCAGTTGTTCAGTCTTGATTCCTTTGTTCTATAAGCCAAATCTACTGTAGGCAGCATCGATCCCCGTCACTGTCTACAAAGGCAAGCGCTCAGTCGAGTTTCAGAAACTGCGCACTGTAAATTCTTTCGATACTATTTCTATTTGCTGTTGTTATTTTATTGAATTGTGGTAATTCCTGTGTGGAAATTAACTGGTATTTGTCCTTTGAAAATTGTGTCGATTTGATAAAATTTTGTTAGACTAGAGTTGATTTTTAAGTAAATTACATTTTGTGATTAAATCTGTGTTTTCTTTAATGTTTAACGCTTCTGATTCCTAAATGTACATTAAATACTAAAGGACATATATTAGGTACTATGTACGTTTTCAATATTATTTGCTTACAGTATAATATTTTTAGTATCATTAAACCAATTCCAGTTATTGACAAGGATGTCAAATTCAAGTGTAGGCGATGGTATCAAGAGTTATAATAATATAACTCCTTCTAGCATATCTATCAGAAAATAGTAACAAACTAATCGAAATAAAATATTTAAGCACATATTTACATTTATAATGATTATGACAACCAATTTCACCTCGTACATGGTTAATAAATACAAAACCCCAAATAACAGAGCTTTAATTAGTTAAAGTCTCAGAGATTCTAGAATAGGCGTTTAATTACAGGACACAAACCACGATCCTACCTAATTATATTACTTGAGATTTCTCTTTGTTTTTCATGAACAAGCGAAGGCTACCATTAACAGTACTGTGTATAATTATCATAAAAATCGACAAGTTGAATCAACATATTGATATGATATATTGAACGCAATAATAGTGAATTTTGTGGTCAGTTCAATTTACTATCAACTGCAACCGGTATACGATGTTCACACGTCTTTCATCATCATCATCATCTGAGGCGTTACAGCCGCGGGTGGGCCTTAGCCTGGTCCAGTAAATCTCTCCAGTCCGATCTATTTGTGGCTTTCGTTCTCCAATTTGTCACCCCTAAGATCTTGGTGTCCCGTTCGACGCCGTCTAACCATCTGAGCTTGGGCCTGCCTCTACTTCTGCGACCCTCCGGCCGGCTTTCCAAGAGGCGTTTGGGTACTCTGGCCTCGTACATTCGTACTTCGTGCCCTGCCCATCGTAGGCGTCCGATCTTTATGGTCTTAATGACGTTAGACTCATCGTTCATTTGGTATAGCTCGTGGTTATAACGCGTACGCCATCTCTCATTTTCTACCACAGGTCCGAAGATGCGCCTTAGTATTTTGCGCTCAAATACCAACAAGGAATTTTCGTCTGTTTTGCTCAACACCCAACATTCAGAACCGTATGTGAGTATGGGCCTTAGTAAGGTTTTGTACAGCAGAAGTTTTATGCTTCTTGAGAGAAGTTTCGAGCGAAAGTATCTTAGCAGGCCGAAGTAGCACTTGTTAGCTGCATTTATTCTCCTGCTTATATCCGAAGACACATCGTTCTTATGGGTTACTAAGGACCCAAGATATACGAATTCATTGACGCTAGCGAAGGTGTTATTACCAATATTGATTCTTTGTGGGGGAGCTTGCTGGTCTCTTAACGCCTTCAAGTACTTAGTCTTGGCTATGTTAACTTGGAGACCGGCCTCCATTGCTGATTTTTCAAGAGCAAGGTATGCACTCTCCACTGCAGGCAGGGCTGCTGCAGGGATCTTCCTATCATGTCGAGGTCATCCGCATATCCCAGAATTTGGACGGATTTGTGGTAGATGTTGCCTTTTGTCTCGATCTTTGAGTCGCGGATACATTTGTCGAGTGAGATGTTAAACAGTAGACATGAGAGTGCATCTCCTTGTCTTAAGCCATCGTTGGCTCTGAAGGGTTCTGATAACTCTGTTTGAACCCTAACAACGCTCTGGGAATTCCTAAGAGTCATTTCCGTCAGGCGCACAAGCTTCTTTGGGATGCCAATCTCTATCATAGCCTGGTATAGGAAATTCCTGTTCACATTATCATATGCAGCCTTGAAGTCAACGAAAAGATGGTGGGTGTTGGCGGTAAACTCAAACGTTTTTTCAAGGATCTGATTTACACGTCTTTAGTAGGAATTTAATATACTTTTGGTGGACCATTTGCACTTAAGTTTTTTGATAAAGACTGCAAAACATTATATACTACAAAATTTTTATTAAGTCTCCAAGCGATCTATTCTTAACTTAACAACACGTGTGAAATAGCTTGAAGTAAAGTTATAGGGAAGCTGGTGACAATCATGCATCACTAAATGACCTAAATTAGCGATAAAAAAATGTAGGTAATTTTGCCTAAATCTCTATCATAACAATGTAAAATGCTTAGTTTTTCCCAATTAGAAAGTTGATTTTTAAATTGACGCGTCGAACGAATTAAACGCATTTTCCATTATTTTAGGTTTGATTAAGTCAGTGTTTCATTTTGTGTGATTTTCTTACCGGTGAAATTATTGTGTGAAGTGAATTTATAAATGTCAATGGCATGTCCTTATCTATATGTATGTAATGACTTTTTCTGACTAACTCATCAACGCAGAGCCTAAACCACAGGAGTTAGAAACTTGAAATTTTAACAGTTAATGCATATTATGATGAAACCACGCACTAATAAAATGTTAAATATTGTAGTAGTAATAGTTTGTATGGGGAAACCGTTATTTTTGACGTAAGAAAAATGAAATTTAATATTAAAGCTTCTGACAAAAAATAAATGCATACATTTTTTGTCATTTTTTTTAATTTCACCCTAAACGTTAGAAATAAGGTGGAAACATTAGTATAAATAAATGGTTTGATCTGGTTGAAATATACTGTTTGTGTTTCTTGAATGAATTGAAAAACATGTATTTAAACGTTTTGTAAAATCCACCCAAACGAGTGGTGTGGGAAGAATACCGTTCATCAGAATATTCTTGCGAATTTAAAGAATATAGTTCCCTCTAAAAATGTGCTTCGCCATGTAATCAATAAGTCTCCAGCCATCCAATAAGGCCTGTCATTGAAAATGACCGGCGTTTACATAGAAGTGGTAGGATTATTAATTATAAATAATGTTTTTAGTGAGTTAAATAGTTTTGTTTGGTATAAGTAGTTTACTCAGATCAAATAAAATTGAAGTGTCTGTTTCAAAATAACTGCCTATTTTGAAGTTAATATGGCTATATATTAGGAGATACCTGATTAACTTTTTAACAAATAAAGAGTAATTGTTCGTCTCTTAAAAGAGTACTCCACCATTACATCTTTTTAATATTACCTAGTCAAATCATACATTTTAATCATAAAATTACTTAGTAAAATAAACTTGTAAATTAATTTAGTAATAATTAACATAATTAAGATTTAGACATATATAATATTTTTAAATATTATATATTTTATTTTTGTGGTGTACAATAAAATAAAGTATAAAGTATAAAAATATAAAGTAAAGTATAAAGTAATATAAGAAACTAGCGGTTCAAACGCGGCTATAATAATAATAATAATAATAATAATAATAATAATCATTTATTCTCAGACAACAAAGGTCCATACAATTGAGATACAAAAAAATAAAATAAAAATTACAAATTTCTTACAATATTATTGAGTTAAGAACTAAATAAAATCTCTTACTTGTTCGACAGACCTTTTAATAGAACGACAGTTAAACGTGCTTAATGTGATATTTGTTCTAGTCGTACTACCCATCGTATTTATTATTTAAAGCGTTTCGTGTGTGTCGTTCTCTAAAGCGTCGGTATACTAAACCTGCGGGCCAAAAATTGGTTTCTAAAAATTTACTCATGCTACTTGCGTGTATCTTGACCTTAAAAGAATTAAAAGCAGTTTCCTTGTGCTGTGGAAGGCGTTCAACACTAAGGCACTCCTGTCCCATATCGTGAATATGTTCCTTAATATCGGACTCTGTTACAGTTTTTGAGGCGCGAGAGATATAAATCGAACATTCCGGGTCAGTGACTTGTATCTTTCATTGAGCGGAATACGTCCCTCTCATATTCGTAATTTTATTTTTACGTTTTCTATTCTTCACTATTTGAAACTCATCATCTGTGGGTACTTTAACTTTAGTCGTTGCTGGTAAATCGCGCACATCCAAATGATTAGCAGCCCCAGAAATCCCATCCGTAATTACATTATTCATACGGGCGCATTTCGCTTGACGCGAGCGATCGTCACTATACACAATATCACGATATGTGGGTATACGGGAATTAGGTGCAGCTTCTTCATGTACGCACTCAGGTTGTGGTGCAGACATAGGTGGTAGCGGAGGTTTTATATGCCCGCGTCATAATCAAAATTCCATTTAAACGGGATAAAAAGGCCAAAATATGTTAATTATGTCATATTTTAGCTGTGATAAATCTTGGAAAAGTAACAAATAATTACAACACACTCGACCTTTCATATTTATGATAGGAGTATTGTTTTGGTTATGGTTACGAGTTCCACATAGCCGTATTAACTTTAAAAGATTTTATTTTGAAGTCACAGATTTTCAGAATTCAAAACACACACAACCTTTCGTATTCATAATATGAGTGTGATTATTATTATTCTAGTAATTAAAGAAAAATGGATTTACTGAATTATTGTAATGCCTCCTTATATTCTATTTTAGGTGTAGTATTGCTATTTGACTTACATGTGAACATGCTTCATATGTGGGCATACAGCAGCAAGTAATAGAAAAAAATGATAACCCGTCAACTCTAATAAAACTATAAATAAGGTAAACTAAACTAAACATAACATAATATAATAGGTATCTCCTAATATATAGCCATATTAACTTCAAAATAGGCAGTTATTTTGAAACAGACACTTCAATTTTATTTGATCTGAGTAAACTACTTATACCAAACAAAACTATTTAACTCACTAAAAACATTATTTATAATTAATAATCCTACCACTTCTATGTAAACGCCGGTCATGTTCAATGACTGGCCTTATTGGATGGCTGGAGACTTATTGATTACATGGCGAAGCACATTTTTAGAGGGAACTATATTCTTTAAATTCGCAAGAATATTCTGATGAACGGTATTCTTCCCACACCACTCGTTTGGGTGGATTTTACAAAACGTTTAAATACATGTTTTTCAATTCATTCAAGAAACACAAACAGTATATTTCAACCAGATCAAACCATTTATTTATACTAATGTTTCCACCTTATTTCTAACGTTTAGGGTGAAATTAAAAAAAATGACAAAAAATGTATGCATTTATTTTTTGTCAGAAGCTTTAATATTAAATTTCATTTTTCTTACGTCAAAAATAACGGTTTCCCCATACAAACTATTACTACTACAATATTTAACATTTTATTAGTGCGTGGTTTCATCATAATATGCATTAACTGTTAAAATTTCAAGTTTCTAACTCCTGTGGTTTAGGCTCTGCGTTGATGAGTTAGTCAGAACAAGTCATTACATACATATAGATAAGGACATGCCATTGACATTTATAAATTCACTTCACACAATAATTTCACCGGTAAGAAAATCACACAAAATGAAACACTGACTTAATCAAACCTAAAATAATGGAAAATGCGTTTAATTCGTTCGACGCGTCAATTTAAAAATCAACTTTCTAATTGGGAAAAACTAAGCATTTTACATTGTTATGATAGAGATTTAGGCAAAATTACCTACATTTTTTATCGCTAATTTAGGTCATTTAGTGATGCATGATTGTCACCAGCTTCCCTATAACTTTACTTCAAGCTATTTCACACGTGTTGTTAAGTTAAGTTAAGAATCTAATACAAACGCAGAAGACTTCATTAATTCGCTACTAGCACATTTGAATTCGATCAAATCACGACATAATCCGTGCAGTGACGGAGAAAGAATACATTTCACTGCCCCTTTCCCATGGGTGTCGTAAGAGGCGACTAAGGGATATCATCTGGTGGTAGGATGATACACATCCGCCTGGCTTGTTACCACCGTACGCATGGTGAAAATCTCGTGAAGTGGCTTGCAGCCGCGTTTCGAGGTCAGCCAGCGTACAGCCAGTGCCCGAGCGAGCATTGCCGCGATGGGTGTTGGTCCAATGGAGACGGCTGCTGAACCAAGGCCGGGGGAAACACGCCTCCACACTTTGCCCATCCCTATCGTGGCAATACGTCGCTCGCTTCACGTCTCTTTACGAGGCGTGAAGAGGCATCTTGCGGGCCGGCAAGGCGAGGGCGGCTAGTGCAGAATCTTCTTCCCGACTGTACTGGCCGTCCTCGCGTTTGGACTCTACTACCACTTAACATCAGGTGGAGTAGAGTCATTTGCCCACCCGGCAAATATAAAAAAAAAAAAATAATATTATAATCACGGGCGACATTAATATAAATATAATCGCTAAAGAAACTGCACAAACCTATGAGAGAAATAATCGACAAAAATATCTTACATCATTAATAATGCATGGTATCCTGCCCGGGCACATGTTTCCTACAAGGGATCAATCATGTCTAGATCATTTTATGTTAAAAATAAACAAAAAGTTAACCATAGCAACTGTTGCTGTTCTAAAAACATCTATAACGGATCATCTTATGATTTTACTTAATTTATCTGATAGTGTAACCCAATCAAACAAAAATCAAGCAACTAAAACAATAGTCGATTACGAAAACGCTTGTAAATTACTACAAGAACAGAATCTGGCAGAACTTTTTCTCCACACTGATCCAAATGTTTATACGGATCTCTTGATAAAAAAAAATTATTTCTCCCTTACAGAGCACACTAAAACTATTACTATTTCTAGAAGCAAACAAACTATTAAACCTTATATAACACAGGGCATACTACGCTGTATTAAAAATAGAAATGACATGCAAAGAAAACTTAAATTAGATCCCAATAATGAAATATTAAAAATTACTTATCGAAGATATAGAAATTTCTGTAATTCTCTTATTAAAAAAGTTAAACGTAAATATAACAAAGAAAAGTTAGCTAAATCTTGTAAAAATAATAAAATTTTATGGCCTATAATCAATGAAATAACACAATTCAAAGAATGTAAAACTACTAATACTAACTTACTTGATATTCTACCATCGTCAACACTTTCTGTAAATTTTGTAAACAATTTTTTTGCTAATATTGGTAAAGATTTGGCAGAAAAAATCATTTCGACCGATAAAGTTTCACGCTACAAATTTTCACCAGTGACAACTTATGTGTCTTCTTTTGTCTTACTTGATTCAGATCCTTTTGAAGTACATTCTGATGCAATCAAATTCTACGAGTGCAAATGGCTGGGATGGGATCCCTACAAGCTTTATAAAATTATGCAGGAGTTTTCTGCTACCCTTTCTCACTCAATTAGCAAATCTGTGTTTTAAGACTGGAGTTTTCCCAATAGCACTGAAGAAATCAATTATTACACCTGTGTACAAGAGTGGAAATAGAGATGAAGTTAGTAACTACAGACCAATTTCCTACCATCTATTGCTAAGATTCTTGAAAAACTTATAAACAAACGAAAAACTTATAATAAAAGTTTAACATATTGGCTAAGACACAATTTGGATTCAGAAAACATTTATCTACAGAAGACGCAGTTACAGATCTTACTGATCTAATTGTTAATAAACTTGACCAAGGTAAAAAGTGTTTAACAGTATTTCGACACAGTCTCTATTCCTATACTTGTACACAAGTTAGAACAAATTGGAATTCGTGGTACTCCACTTAATCTTTTAAGATCTTACTTAAATGATCGCGTACAGTGCGTAAAAATTGGGCAACATATTAGTGAGGATGCAAATGTCACCTATGGCGTCCCGCAGGGGAGTGTTTTGGGTCCAACCCTCTTTCTTATATATCTAAATGACCTCTGTAAATTAGAAATTGATTCAGGTCAGGTCTTCTCTTACGCCGATGACACTGCAATAGTTTTCTGGGACAATACTTGGGACGATGTTTACAAACACGCAAACTTAGGGCTAATTCAAGTTTCGGAATGGCTAAATGATAATCTTCTTACGCTAAACACAACAAAAACAAACTATATATGTTTTTCTATACGCAATTCGACGCAGCCAAATGATGACTACAGTATCAGGATACATAAATGTATCCTGATACTGTAGTCATCATTTGACGAGCCGGTTGGCGTGGTTGGTAGATACTGTGCCTTTCACGCCGAAGGTTGTGGGTTCGATTCCCACCCAGGACAGATATTTGTGTGCATGAACTGTTTGTCCTGAGTCTGGGTGTAATTATCTATATAAGTATGTATTTACAAAAGAAAAGTATTATATGTAGTATATCAGTTGTCTGGTTTCCATAACACAAGCTTTGTACGAGCTTAATTTGGGATCAGATGACCGTGTGTGAAAAATGTCCTAGGATATTATTATTATTATTATTAAATGTGATTATAAACTTTCTCTACCTTGTAAATGTCAGCTTATATCTAAGGTAGATAAAACAAAGTATCTTGGTATTATGGTCGATCAAAATTTAAACTGGTATGCTCAACTTAATTTAGTGTCTAACAGAATGCGAAAACTTACCTGGGTTTTTAAGAACTTGCGACACGTTGCTAATAAGGACTTGTTAAATAAAGTATACAGGGTGACTGGTGAATTAGTATCAATACTTAAGGACGTGATATTTGACGACCATATACGACCAAAAAAAAATACATATAACATAAATATTAATAAACTTCTAAGTAAAGTTAACCAAAAGTTATGTAATTAATTACGCGTCATGTGGACGCCCTAGCTGCGCTGACGACACAACACCGTTAGGTACATTTA
The DNA here is from genome assembly GCA_905147175.2 of Nymphalis urticae. Taxonomy (NCBI): domain Eukaryota; kingdom Metazoa; phylum Arthropoda; class Insecta; order Lepidoptera; family Nymphalidae; genus Nymphalis; species Nymphalis urticae. The sequence continues at coordinate 10,708,834 of LR989983.1, forward strand.
GTTATCGCGCGGTACTTTCCCTACGTCCAAACGCCGCCGCGTGTTAACAGGGTAGCAGGCTACCTTTGATAAACAAGCATGATCCAATCCCCCTTCATACTTTAAACCTGGCTTAGAACAGGCAAAAATACCAAAATATTTCACTCGTTTAAGCAACAAATTTGTTGACTAGGTAAATGATATGAACTTGGGACAAAAATTAACTGTTTACCTATCTTGGTATTTCCGGCGTATTTAAAAATTGAATCATACTTATTTACAACGCTTGTCAATCATTTAACTACCTATTTACCTACATAACTACACTAACCTTAACAAATGTTCAAAGTGAGCTCCTGCTCGTGTGATACACAGTTCGGCACGTTTACGCATATTGTCTTTCACACGCTTTAACACGAATGGGTCACTTTACTACTCACAGTAATCACATTATTCTGCATTTGTGTATTGATAAGCCATACCTAATTACTAATTACGGGTCACACTCACACACGAAACATTAGGTATACGCGTAAGATCGATCGCTAGGGGCGCGCGCGCGGGAAGATGGACGAACCTTACGGCGGCGCTCGCCCGACTAACCTACTAACCTACTAATACTAATAAGCCGCGGGGCAGGGGTTGCGGGGGGGCAAACACAACGCCGCACGCGCCGCGGAAATATGTCTACACTTTATTTATTTAAAGTAAAATTTTTGTAAATTTGGTCAAAAATTAAGTACCTATTTTTTTTACATAATTCGAATGAGAATCATGTACCGATTATGCTCCTAAAATATTGATCCTAATTCACCAGTCACCCTGTATATGGCCTTGGCACAATCAGTCTTATCCTATTGTATTCCGATTTGGGGTGGGACTTCAAAAACAAAATTTTTGGAACTGGAAAGAGTGCAAAGATCTCTTTTAAAGGTGATGTACTTTAAGTCCTACAGATTCCCAACTACCGAACTTTACGAAAATGGAAACCTTCTGTCAGTGAGAAAACTATATATCTTACTCTCCATCGTAAAATTACACAAGTCCATTAAATTTGACCCTAAAGTATTAACTAAAAGACGTAAGGATATTAAATTACTCTGCACATTTCCCCCTGCAAAAAGTAGTTTTACTAGAAAACAATATAGAAGACAAGCTACTTATCTATACACTAAAATAAACCGTAAAGTGAACATTTATGGTATGAACACATATAATTGCAAAAAAACGTTAAAAGACTGGTTAAAAAAATTGGATTACTATGAAACTGAAAAATTAATGGAAATAATTACATAATTATTTAAAAACTAACAGTACAACTGACTATCAGACACACACACACACACACACACACACACACACACACACTCGCAAACATACACGCGCGTTATATGAATAAAACTACGTTGAAGTTATAAGTTACCTTTTTAAACGATTCTTAATTTGTAATAATGTTACTTTTTCATTGTTTTTACCTTAATGTACTTGTTTCCGTTTGTGGAAGAGCGGGGACTCCTAACACAAGTTAATTCCATTACTTAAAAGGAGCTCCCTAGCTGTATCTGTTGTATCTAGGTATAAGTTACAGAAATAAACAATTTTTATTTTTTTATTTTTATTTTGTGTGAGTACAACTAAGATTTTATGAATAATAAGAAAAGTGTTTTGTACATTAAAAATTGTTATACATTGTCCGTGGTTTTCATTAATTATTTTATTCACATTTTATTAAATTCGCATTTTATTAAATTCATTATGGATAAAGAGGGTGAGGTTAGCTATGCTGACAACACCGTGTCTAAAGATACGGTTGGAGATTCTAATTTTCTACAAAAATAAGATATATAACGGATATATCTTATTTTTGTAAAAAATGCACTTTTACAAAAATGCAGATGTCCGTATCTACTTTGCTGCCATCGATATTTACGTAATCCAAATATGAAGCGAATACACATGTTCTGTAAGAGCTCTAGTTTATTTAGCAGTTCCTCAGAAATATCTAAATAGACCAAGTCGGTACCTCCCAATAGGCTTAATAGCAAAGAGTTGGCTAAGGTGAGTTTTGAGCCGATGGAGGCGAAAATTTTTCGACTCATCTCTGCTACTTGAGGAACCCAAGAGAGCGACTCATCTATTATTAGCCCCAAATTTTTAATCGTTGAGAGTAATGGAAGCGCAGTGACATTAAGAAGGATGGGAGGGATTCGGGACTGATTAATTTCGTGCCATTGCTGGGAGCTGCCGATAATAGCCGCCTGCGATTTACTCGGATTTATTAGTCCATATGAACGACATCATACTGCAATTTTTTCGACTTCGGAATTTAGTGTTTGGATGGCATTGGCGAGGTTGTTAATTTGTGTAGCTACGTATAATTGTAGATCATCGGTATAAAGATGATAATTACAGGAAACAAGTGATGAGACAGAATTAATAAAAATACAAAATAGCAACGGTGACAGAACGCTACCTGCCGGTACCACAGATTGAAGAGAACAAGAAGATAACATATTGTCAAAACATACATACTATTACCTATCACATAGGTATAAACGAAACGGTACCAGGTGATAAATAAAGTGCACGGAACATTACTAAAAGTAAATCATGGTCGACATTATTAAACGCGTTACTAAAGTCAAGAAGAACAATGATTGTAATGAGCTTATTGTCTATAGCAAATCGAATGTCATCGCATATTTTGACAAGAGTGGTAACTGTGCTATGTCCATTACGAATACCTGACCGAAGTGGGCTAAGGAAATTGTTACTGTTTAAATATAGATTGAGTTGAGAATAGACAACACGTTCAAGGACTTTGGATAAGAAAGGCAGGATGGAAATTGGACGAAAATGTAAGGTGTGGTGGAAAGATTGGAGGTTTTCGGGATTTATATAGGCAGTACACCAAGCGCTAGGAAAGATACCAGTAGAAAGGGAAAATTTTATTATATGACATAGGACAGGCAGAATACAATCAAGGGATACGAGAATCATTCTTCTGCTAATACCATCACTGCCAACTGCATCAGACTCTATAGCAGTAATGTGTTTTTTGACGTCTATAGGAGACAGGATTAAATTCAAAGGATGGACAATTAGGAATAGTTAATGTGGCAAGACAGTTTAAGGTGTTGAATTTGACAATCCATTATATTATTAGCGGTGTTAGAATGTATAAACTTACGTTGTGCATCAAGGCAAACTCTGCTACACGTAACTTTTTGTACTTTAGGGGACTAGGTTCTGTGGGCCTGATTTTGTATTTAAATTTAGCAGCATTACGACTAGCCATCAATAATTTAATATCCTGAGTTAACCATGGCGCAGGAAGATGTTTAAGCTTAACCGGTCTCATAGGTGCATGCACGTCAAACAATTGTACAAGCTGAGAGTTAAATATATTTAATTTATCTTCAATTAATTGGGAGTTAAATACTGAATTCCAGTCAATTTGGTTTAAGTTACGAAGAAAGTATGTGTTATTAAAATATTTAAATCTACAAACAGATAAAACTTCAACGAAGAGGTGCTTCGAAGACTCTGAGTATTGAGCTGGAGATTTGCTTATCGATATTATTGCTGAACGGTATATTGCTGCGTAGATATATAGCAACACTACCTCCGCCTTTTCCCACTCGATCATTACGGATTAAATGAAAACCAGGCAGACAGTAAGACGTGGAGGGCAAACAAGGCTTTAGGAATGTCTCAGAGATAAGTAGGGCATGGATATTTTTATTATAAAATGAATTTAGGAGGTCTGGATAGTGAGAAGGGATGCTTTGGGCATTTATATGGATTACATTGAAGTTCTTAGGGTGAGGCCTAAATGTTGTACTAAGAGTTGAACTGAGCGGTATATATTATATTAAATCGAATTGGTTAAATAAGCGAAATTTGTTTGAACTTAATTGATAAACATCAACAGAGGGGAGACATAATTTTAATTCCATAGTAAAAATAAAATAGCGATAGTATAAATTAACATATTTTTAGAACTGCATTTTAAGGATGACAATGAACAGTAACAATCTTTAATAACAGCATCATTATAGTGCACTTTTAAATCGTCGATTATATTTTCGACAAGTTTATTGCTATCTGAAACTTTTATGTATCCGTTATGTATATTTTTTGCTAAATCGGAATTTTCTGTACCACTATTTTCCTAATTTATGTTAAATAATTTGGGATTCAACTTGCATTTACTTTTTGGAGATTTATGTATAGCTACATCATCGTCTGATTTATCACTTTCTGAATAGTCATATTGATTCTCATCATCATCATCATCATCAACCTCTTTACTTTCAACTGCATCTCATCCTCAGATATATCGCTGCGAGCATCATTAAACTTTGGCTTATTACTTGTTACAGTTATTAATTTATCAATAGGCCACTTTTGATTTATTTCAAGTGTTGGAGTAGGAACATTGTTTTTGAATGAAAAATAAACTGATGGCGAATATATATAATATATACAATATTTCGTTACTTCTTCTAAATCAACCAAGAGTGTTGAATTTAAACTATCACTGTCTGTTGATTTACTCGTTGGTGTTTCTTTTTTGCTATACAACTGTTTAACAATAACTGCTACTGATTCTACTTTTCAATAATTCAATAAATTCGTCTACCGCCAAAACCTCTTTACATTTGGTTGGACCTTGTAAGATGGGTAGTCACCCATCTTACAAACGGAGTCATCTCAAACAGGTCAGAAAAAAAAATCGAATTGTGTATCTTCGACATTTTTTAGCGTTGTAGCTACAGTATGTTCAATATCTGAGTTTATACCAAAATTCATTCAAAAGCATCTTGAGACCAACCTGTTGCATTCCTAATGGCATCAAAATTTACATCATTAACTACATGTTGTGGATTTTTATTATCATAATAATTTATAATACCAAAATTGGTAGGAGTTATTCTTGAAGCTTTAAGAAAATAAATGAAGATACATAACTGAGTTATAGCTACGTTAAATTCTAAAGTTTTATTTAATTAAATACTCGTCTATAACTTACAACATAAGTATGTATATTCGGAGTCACAGATGCTTCCGAAATCACATCGAGAGCTTGATGAGCCAAAACTATATACAGGTTTAAAGTGAAGATTGCCAGCCGGTGCAAAATTACATACCAACCTATTGACTGTTCTGTTCTAGTACGAGCCGGCTTCAATACCTAATTCCTCAAATTTTATAAATGATTAACATATTCAATACATTTATTTACGCAGTTTCAGAATACAAAGACTTTACTTTAAATTTAACTCCGCCACAGCCAACATCAGTAGTGCTGCCCCACACAAGTTGTGTGAAGTAATCATAGTGTTGCATTCCTGTTATTGAAGATCTAAAATAAAGAGTCGACAGTATAACGTTTATCTTATAAAGTTAAAAAGGAAATATCTGTTCATTTTTTTAGAACTAACGAGATGTTTTTTTGTTTAACTTGTTTGTTAAGTTCAGTGTATTTCTGTGACTTGACGGTTCATTCTAATTTTATAAAGAAAAACCTTTGATACATCATCGCAAACTTTCTCGCAGATCTCTTTTCGCTCTACATTTATCTTATATATCTCTTACAGTGTTTTCTTCGTTTGTGGCCTCCACGAAAACCCTTTTTTTTATATAGCTCATGTCCGCCCATGACGATTATTTCTAAATATTGGTTAAATACCTTTTGAAATCGGACAAAAAGCTTAGCAGAATACCTCCTAGTGTGCGTCCACATTGACGGCCTAGCGCGGTTACAACTACGGGCATGAAATATCAATCATATGAAAACGCCGTTTGCGTCCATAGTGTAGTGATTAAGGCGGCCTTGCACGACAAGACCACGCGAGTTAGCGCGCTTAGTTTTTAACGTTCCTGTCCGTGCATTATGGCCACACTCCGGGCCTAGTCCAACAAGCGAGCTAATGCGCGGTTGGCGGAGGTTTTAAACCAGGTCAATCTTGTCGCTCAGCGTTAGCGCGTCTGCTGACATTTTTTTGTAAAACAACGTAAGGTGTTTATAAGTGTAATACGGCAAAGTAAACTTTCACGCCACATAAATCGTAAAATAACAAGAAAATTATGGAGCGATTTAAAAGAACAATTTCCTAGAATTGTAGGTAAGTTTAATCTAATATACCTACTATCGGATCGGATATCTAATAGGATCGGAGCGAAGTATCATATAAAAATATCAAAACCCCTTTTATAGACTACATACATTATTTTTAGAATATTTATATACTCCATTTTGTCACCTGCAACTTTATAAATAACATGTTATGATATATAGGGATCCTACTAAACTAAGGGGTGCCAAATTGAGGTAATTCGATATTAACACAATAAGTGTACACAGAGTCAAAATACTGAGAAGTTCTTCGTTTACCACGTTATAAGTAAATAGTGTAAAGATAGAGATATTTTGCCCTGGTTGATAATAATAATTTATCAGACAATGTATAGTATTTATATCAATAAATATCATCACACTACAAGATAGATTAAATTACTTACTTGTTTAAAAAATGATAATACAAGTGCATTCACCGTAAGCAACGAGAAAAAATTGACGCATTCATGTTGAGTAACTCCACAAACCATAAATCAATCATCGAGGTTGGTGTCAATCCCGGTGCTTCGCCATATATTGTAGCTGTATTTTGACCCACTGGCATATACTCTATTGTGAAATAAAAAACATATTATACTTATATATCCGATACGACTCGCACGAAAGAATAGCTTAAGAACGAAACTTTTAATGTTATGTATTAATTAAATAAGAAACATTATTCATCTATAAAATAGCTTAAGTGACATAAGCAAGCTAAACTCAAATTATATATCATATTATAATTAAACAAAAGATAACATTTGTTGTTTATATCATTATCATTGCAAAGCTGGAACAATTTACCGAAATACTACGTAGTTGACTTGGACAAGACCTAAGTGATATTAACAAGTATATCAAAGGGAACCCCTGAAAGTTGTCGGTGAATGTGCGTCTGCAACCAATGAGTCTTAGCTGCCATAACTTGTGTTAGACACTCACTACGGCACAAGTCTACTAATTCAAAGTCGCTTAGCGTCTGCTTAATATATAAACGAATAAAATCTAAAATGAGGTCATTCGGAGAATGAGATGACCTCTCACTATACTATTTCTAAGCATTAAAATTTTAACTAACCTAAATCTCTACACAAGTCCATGCCATCATACAAACTACTTTGCACACTCCGATCTGCCCATCGCTGAGCTGATATTTCCAAATCCTTGTTCCATTGCTAATAAGCAAATATCAAGCAGAATTTAAATTACTCAAATCTTCATAATGTACATGAATATTAATTTCGTATTATACATATTCCTTCTAACTGTAAACATTACAGTTAGATGGAATATATACGATACATGAATATTAATTATCGTTTATATTGAACGTTTGTTGCAAAATATTTAAAAGATACAAAATATCAATATAATTGCTTAAAAAAATGTCTTACCAATTTTATCATATTTTCCGCTGCGGGTAAGGAGCGAATTTCTCCCGATGCAACTTTATTTCTTCTGCTGTTAATTTTGTGTAACAAATCTTTTCTCTCATCTTCGGTAGTAAATAACTTTATATAATTAATACAAGAAATTGCAGGACCTGGAGACTGACAAGACACAAGTCTAAAATTTCCCCTTAACCATTATAGCATTTTGCGTGCATACGCATGAGTTGATAGAAATAAGAAATTCTTAAATATTCACAAAGTTAATTTCTAGCTTTTATAAAGTACTAGCTGACCCGGTGAACTTTGTTCCACCTTAAAGGCAATATCACATTATCACATTTTTTTAATTTTTAACTTAGGGTAATTGTAAATAAAAAAGATATAATTATTCAATTATTCTTTATTTGCCATTTATTGTAGCACCTTGTGATAAACGATATTTTTTGTTTTTTCATTAGGCGCGAAAACAAATAACGCGGAAGGTTTTCCGACACGTGAACATGCCACATATAATTGGCCATGGGAAAAACATGGGTGTTCGAGATTAAGACCACAAACTTTCAACGATTGGCCTTGTGACTTATTTACAGTCATGGCGAATGCTAGACGGATCGGAAATTGAAGCCGTTTAAACTGAAATGGCATGTCGGTTGGGATCATCGGGATCCTCGGAATGAGAACTTCCTCACCTTTGAATTTTCCTTTGAGAATTGTGGCGTAAATCAAATTGTTCATCAATTTACTTACCACCAAACGTGTCCCGTTGCACAATTTTGGTTGGTTTAAGTTTCGAAGCATGATTACTATAGAACCAATCTTTAGTCGTAAATTGTGCGGTGGTAAGCCAGGTACATCCAAGGAGTTTAAAAATTCAATGGGATAGTTGGTGGCATCATCTTCATTTGTTAGACAGTCAATAGATTTGAAAGAATGCAGTGTACCAATGATGTCATCCTGAATTATGTCATTTAAGTCATCTACATCTTTATTCTTAGCTGCCAAAATTGCTCGCTCACTCAAACATTCATTATTTTTGAGGTTAGTCATGATGTTTGGGAATACTTTGTTGATGAGTTCGTATTTTGATGAGACAAAGTTACAAAAATTCGGAAGAAATGAAATCAATCCGCTCGATTCGTCGACGGGTACTCGACCATTGCCGATAGTTAGCAATTGCTCAGAGAAATCTTCAGTAGATGTATCGTTCAGCAATGCAACTCTCATGTTTGTTGTTAGCTGAAGTTTCTTAACATAGCGCCATAGATTCGATGATTTAAGGCAAGCGTTTATTTCGTCAGCAGCAGTCGATCTGGGAATTACTGGCAATGTTTGGCGGAAATCACCAGACAGTAAAATCATTGCTCCTTCAAAACATCTCGAGTCATTACGTAGATCTTTCAACGTTCGGTTAAGTGTTTCCAATGCACGTTTGTGCGCCATTGTGCATTCGTCCCAGATGATGATCTTCGATTCTGATAAAACTTTGGCCGTAGCGGAGCGCTTTGTAATGTTGCATGTTGGTTCTTCAATAGATTGAAGATTTAACGGCAATTTCAATGCAGAATGTGCCGTACGACATCCTTCTAGCAATGTGGCTGCTATACCAGAAGAAGCAACTGCAACCGCAATGTTGGATCTTGCACGAACAGTGGCTAAAACTACTGACATGAGGAATGTCTTACCAGTTCCACCAGGGGCATCCAGGAAATATAATCCATCATCAATTGCCTTCATTATTGTATCATAAACTTCTTTTTGTTGGGGATTCATCAGGGGTACATTCGTTTGAACTACTAAATCTAATTCCTGGTGATCATATTCACGTTCCCGTTCCAATTCTCGATTAAATGCGTCATTCATTTCACAATTTGGCGCTGGCATTCCTAACCTGACAAATAAACTACCGCACATGAGATAACACATGTCTTCGATCAAGAGCAAGGCCCGATTATGTATCTCTTCATTCATTTCAAGATCGGAATTTCCTGAACTGACACGAATTTGATGTAAAATATCTTCTGCCATATTGTCCTTGTATTTGTGCCACAGGTTAGATGGGTTCGATGGAAAGCATGTCGAAATGATGATAGCAAATAATGTACGTATCTGACTTGGAGATGCAGAGGCTTCAACGATTGTAGTATCCCAATGGGTATCGTTTTCTAGTAACTTGAGTTCTTCACATGCAGCACGATATGTTGGAAATATTGTACCATTAACAGTCCGTAGTGACTCAAATGACGTTGGCCCATGCACATTAACCAACAACAATCGCAAATAGAAGCATTCATCATTCTTAGGATGAACTGTATATATACGACCAAGAGCATCAGTGGAACGCACATCCGGATAACCAGGATCACATCGCCTTGCTTCCGTCGTTGAAAATTCTTCAATGAAGCATTCCAAGTGTAATAACGTGGCATCTCCGAGTAAAGCAAAGTTCGCGCAAACGCATCGCTCTGGCAGGTCGCAAAGAAACTGGTCAATGTTGTTGCTGGAGGTGTTTCAGCACGTTGAGCAACATTCGAAGCCGTGAAATATACTCGTTGGCCATTCTCCAAATGCACCGCCAAATGCACCACAGTAGGGTGACGTGCGTGTATAGGGAATGAGAATATACGCCAAATCGCTTCATTGCAGTTCACATACCGACCAACTTGATAGCGCGCAATTTCATCGTTCGTATTGGAGGCTTGGACGCCAAAAACCGCCATATCGCTGCCTTTCGTGACATATTTGCAGATGTATTTAATAGATTTTACTGAATTGCAATACTCAACAATTACAATGCTACAATGTGTCTTGAACGTTTTGGAAATAAGTGGAGAATATGGAACAATCCAACTGTTGTCGACCACAAAATCTATTCTTTTAACTTTTGTGGTAATAGTTCGACCGTTATCAACGCCGTCCGTCCGGTGATCGACGCCGATACAGTGGATAACCATCGTTGCCAGTGACGGTATCCGCTGTTAATTTCCGTGGATATCGTTTGGAACACTTGCCGTCGATCATGCAAGGTGATTGAGGATTAATAGCGCCACATGGTCCATGAATCATATTTTTGATTACAACATCATGTAGGTCTGGATCGGCTTCGTGATCAGGAATCTCGGCACATATGATATTATCTATTTGGTCTGGTTGAATTCTTTCCACTAACCAAATAAGAATGTGTGCGTGAGGCAGGCCTCTTTTTTGCCATTCGATTGAATAAATCCAACATCGAGTTTCACCAAAGACGCGTTGTTTAACAATAAAATTCATTAGGGACCGCATTTTTTGCCTGAATACACGTGCTGTGATGTCGTGTCGATCACTCGGTGTTTGTCCGGGAAGCAGCAATTGAACAATTTCTATCCACTTTGGATTACACGTAAAAGTAATAAAGAGATCTGGCCGACCGTAATGACGAACATATGTCATTGCATCTTGCGCATATTCATGCATATGATGCGGACTACCTATATACGTCGCCGGCAGAATAGTTAATCGACCAATATCAGCTGCATTTGATTCTGTACTAATTGCATCACGTAGATGGATATACTCATCAGAACGCAGTTTGGCTTGGTTCAACCGAATGAAAGTTTAACGCTCCGTTTCAATCTTGACGTACATATCCACACAATACTGTTGAAACAATCGACGAAATCGCAGTAAATAGTTGTCAGAATTTTGACGAATCATCAAACGATATGCGTAATAATTCATCGAGCTAACCTTCTTGGTAGTTTCTCGTTGCAGATCTTGAAGAATTGCTCTTTTCGTTGCTGTATTGATCTCTTGACGTCGATCAAGTTGTTCCTGTGTGTTGCCCATGAAGTATATTTGTAAAAATTTATGCTGTCCATCATCGAGAGGTTGCAATGATCCAATTCGATGGTGAATCTGTCCTTGTATCTACAAAATAAAAAACAGTCATTATTACTTTACAAACACTACAGGAATAAATACAATATGTTATTATTCTACTGTATTGTGTATAAGTACAAAAACAAATAAATACCTTGAATATTAATTTTAGCTTAAATAACACACGCGTTTTAGTCCCGTAATACTAAAATCAATATGAGTGATAATCATGAAGGTTTAAATAAATATAAATACCTTGAATGTCGGATTAAATCCTCGTTCTTCAATAATGTCTGCCCCAAATGAGATCATTTGGAAACAACTATTGTATTTTTGGGTGTTTCCAAGAAAATGACGGGATTCGGGTGTTTCGCCACGAAGCAATGAATTTAATGGCTCAGGTGGCGGAGTCAATAATGGCAATTTCACTTTGCCATTAAGGCAGCACAATCCTGGCCGTTCTCCGGGAAACTTTAATGCGCCACATTACTCGCAAACAACGTCCATTGGCCCAATGCGAACGCTAGTATGCAAGCAGTAATCAGTCGTGCAATCGTATTGATACGCTGCCCGATTCAAATCAGTATTTGATGAATTTCTTCTTGTGCTTCGTAAATTATCTAGCTGTTGATCTCTGAGGTTTGCTCGACGATTTCGCATTGCCAACCGAGCCGTTTCACGGGCTGCCTCCCATTGCTCTTGTGAGTGAGAAGCACATAGTCGAGCCATACTAAGGCGGCGCTCTTCACGTGCATTTTCTTGCTCTTCTTCAGTGCTTTCATTCGCAATGTTTCGAATTACTCTTGCATTACGGCTTTGTCGAGAAAGATTTGATCGTCTTGGTCTCGGCATGGTATTTTTTTTTATTGATGATAAATGGCACAGCAATACGATATTAAAAAATTAAATAAGAAGTTGAAGTTCGCTTTTCTTTCTTTTTATTAGAAACTTTAAACAGGCACAGAGTATTTATATTCCTTGTTTTATACGAATTAATCAACCGGCAAGACTTTTTTTTAAATATTCTCAGCTGTCAGTGGCTTTTTGTTATATACTACCGGACTTTTTTAAAAATATGCTCAGCTGTCAGTTGCGTTTTGTTATTACATTTTTAACAAATGAACCGCTGACTTATATTTTGACTGAGTTGTTTTGTTATTACATGTCAGTTGCGTTTTGTTATACCACATTTTATGTCACATTACACGGGAACGACGGGAACGGGATAAAAAGTATCCTATGTCCTTCTCCCAGTTCTTAGCTACCTCCCTACCAATTTTTAGTCAAATTGGTTCAGCCGTTCTTGAGTTATAAATAGTGTAACTAACACGACTTTCTTTTATATATATAGATAATCTAATCAAACATACCTGAAATTTACATAAGGTGTGTTCTTTAGTGTTATTACAAAATTTAGCACTACAAAAATTACTGGATTCTTAATAAAATACCCAAAAACATGATATAATAAAAAAACAAGTTAAAAATATATTCATTAATAACGGCATTAATGTAATGTGAACTTGATAAAAAACTGTGATCATAACAATATATTGGCAGTTTCGAAAATCCAGATGGTCTTTGTTAAGCTTGAATAAGCTGTTTCGTTTATTTATCATATTATTATGAAATAATTGAACCACAAAACCCACTTTCCTTACTCTCTCTACTCTTTCTGTCACTGGATCAAAATGGGACGTCATACTACTTTGTGGCGTTTGAGAATAAGTAAAGTTCAGCGACAAAAGAATATAATTATCGCTAGGAAACTACCTAAAAAGCCTAAAAAGGTTCACGTGCATTGTAAATTCAGTTACAATGTCCCAAATGACTGCAAAGAAAAGAAACGGAAATACCTTTTAGCCAATTACCAATTTCCCTTTTACTACTCACAGAAAGATCAAGAAATTACCGTCTAACAAAACAATACTACTAGATTTTTCCAGGCGCGTAATTAATGTTTAGTATTGCTCTCATGTTCTGAAACATAGAAAAACATCGGGAACCTATAGCCTATTCCAATCGCAGGAGTAGCGAAACAAACGTTAGATATATGACGCAGACAAACATATTCTATGCGATTTGCTAATAGCTCTGCTATATTATATACACTACAAAAAGGTTGAACAATACCTAAATATTTGTGTATACAACAACACTATTCGACTTCATTACATATATATACTTTTATTTTAGATCCAAAGTTCGGATAAAACGTTCGTTCGGTCTTTTTTCACGAATTCATTATTCAAGTTCTCGATCAAAGATATAATGTTAATTCAATGTTGATTATTATTTATCTTTTAAATTTTTTATTTGATTGTGATATAATACTATGAAGTAGGTCAACCATACGTCATACGGTCACATAAATATATATTTACTAACTTGCATTTTATATTAAATTGATTTTATTGTAACAATTACATGCAAATACAATATTTTTGCCAACCCTAAGAATAATTTTGTTGTTATAACCTCTTTTCATTGTTATTTACCCCTGATTCGTTTCGATTAGCTATTCATTTCTAACTTCGTTGCTAATTGGCGCAAAAGTAACAGTATTTATCTGTTTACTTTGTACCGACAATAATAGCAGTAGCAGCATTTGTTTTGATTTTAATATAATTAAGAACGATAATATATTATATCATATTATATATTAATGAATACCTAAATTTGCAACAAGACGGCATCCTCAAAGTGATAGTTAAAAAGGAAGTATTTGCGTTTATTTATATTTAGATAGAATGGATGGAACCACTATGAACACAATTCAATTATTGGCGTGTATCTACGCTATTCGAGCGCAAAATATTCTGCTAATGTCACGTATAAAATAGATGACACATATGATATGAAATTATTCGGTTTCAATTTTTGAGTTTTTCGTTTGGCGCCTATTCTATAAAACGTCACACTTGACGTTAAATCAATATGCGTTTCATATCGAACCATTGAGTAATGTTGAAGATGCATGCCGAAAAATAAAGGCAAACGGAATGAAGGTATGTGTATGTTTAATTTATAAAAATATTCCTTTTTTAAATCATTTGAAGTCTGAAATGTTTTGTAGGTTGGTGTGGCAATTAATCCTTCGTATGCCGGAGCGTAGATATGCGCTCGAACGTCATCTCATAGTTCAATTTTTTTGTTTTACACTACACGAGAGATACATATATCTAGCTCTTGTCTATCCATAGTAATTAATATATTAAAGTCTCCCTCTCTCTTTTTTATTAGATTATCATTTCGACCAATCAGCGACGACGATATGCACGTCGCAAATTCGCGCGCCAACATCATTTTTCGAATGCTCGCGGAGGCTCGCGGCCATATTTGTGAAAATTTTGTAAATTTCAAAATGTGTTTCGAATATAATTAACAAAAGTAAAGTGATTTGTTTATTCATTTTAATAAAGGTTCTCGGGTAAGTGTAGAATATATTTGCATATTCTATATATAAAATAGCTTTTTGCACTTTTTCCACAAAGATTTTAGTTTACCTAAAACAAAACTATTTTTTTAAGCTTATCATTCAATTATAATATTCATAATTTCTATTTTAATTATTTAAATAAAATTATCATATTAAATTAATTTCATAGGTAGGTATTCATCAATCTTTTGAAAAATATTTTTGAGATTGAGAGAATAAGATTCAGGTGTCAGTTTCGGGTTGTGTTCGGCTGTTACTGTTTGTGAAATCATTTTTTAACTTCATTGTTTTGTAAAAAAAATCTATTAATTTCACTACTAATATAAGATATATACTTATAGGTAAAATAGTGTTGTTAATTACGAAACAAAGTTATTATTATTGTTTAGATGGAATTGAAACGGATCACAACGTAGGATAATATTTTAAGACATTGCCTTTTCCGGATCACCTAGAGAAATGTTGCATATGATAAAAAACATTGATCAAGTCCACGTGCAAACATCTGAAGCCTACAAGGCTTAAGTCTTTTCTTGATGCTAACAACAAAATCAGACTAGATTAGTCTATGACTCTGTTGTAAGTATTGATCTTTCTTTATTGATATTATCTTAAATTCTAAAAATAGAAAAAAAAAATATTTTAGTTTTTATTTAAATTTTGTTAGCTGTTGTTTATTGATATATATTTTGTTTCATTATTTTTATGTAAGCAATAAGGAAATGTTTTTCTTAACATATAATGTTGGCTTACTAATTAACAAAATAACGATATGAGGGCAACGTAACAGACATGTCAAATAATCTCATCATTTTACAACCGTCTCGTAACAGATATATTCGAACCAGACCTTCATAGGATTTTACAGGGAGAAAGCGGTGATATAAATGATGAAAAGGCGTAAAGACGATCCGTAGAACATATCGGACTGAGAAAACCTAATACGAACAGATACATTTTTAACATTTTATGTTAAAAAGAAAACTTAATATTACATAAGGTCACTTCGGGGAAGACAGGCATACTTTATTAAAAACTTAGTTTACTGATCATAATAGGCTACCTTTACGACATTTCGGACAAATTTTACTATAGTATGATTAAATATTTAGTTGACTATTAAATTAAACAGTCAAAATTACTTAAAAATCATTTGTTTGTGCAAAAATCATAACTTTTCAAAAACAATCAAATTGACGGACTTTTCTGCCACGTCGGGTAAGACCGTATAGTAAAAAATACTATAAATAGACAGTTTACATGATTGTACATATTATATATGTGCGAGTATTTAAACATTTGTTCAAAATGTTCCGTCAAATTTTTAATAAATCGTTCCTGGCGGCTTTTACCTCAAAATGTAGCGTTTGTCGGATAAGTCCGGCACACATCGCCATTCAGAGGTAAAAAACAGTTTCATTAATCAAAAAATAAAAAGTTTATTTACGAGATCAGCCTTTAATAATTATTAAGTACACAACAATAAATAATCAAACAAATAAAAAAATAGACAATACTCATATTATGATTTAAAAAGAATCTAGAATTTACGATAAGGGATAATGAGAGAAAAAAAATTGCATTGAATTATGCTATCATAGACTGGAAGAATATTGAGCATCAGCAGTTTTAGGATTATTCTCGGCTCGACTTAAAATTGATAAAAAAACTTCTATATATAAACCAATACTTCGTTAAACCCTTGATAAATCTTAAATTGAGTCCATTGAACATGTACTATATCTGCCCACTATGGTATAAACTTTATGAACTCCTTGAAGCTGAAATTTCTTCTTTGAAGTCTTTTTATTAAATAAGTAAACACAAAATATTGGCAAGAATAAGGTAATGTCATCGGATAAGGTACATAAAGTAGCCCCGTCAAAAATTTTCGTCAAACCTATGATAAATTAACTTAATTGAGAGCAAAATTGCTAATCTTTAACTTGATTTTGCAAATATGAATCCAGTTCATGGTGAAAAATAAAATATTGTATGTATATAAATAAGATATAACTTAAAGGGTTTATTAATAATAATCATTAACATTAATTTTTTTTTTTTTCTATAAAAAAAACGAAGTGACCCCAAATGTGTCACAGATATGTGTCAGTGATATTTATTAAATGCATTAGTTTATTGAGACCAAAACTTGAAAATTGATTGAATTTACACATGATCTAGGGCTGACATTAGAGTACTTTTGTTACACATATTATAAAGAAAGGTTTGGCGCTTTACATTGTCTTTTCACATTCTAATATTCATCATCGATTTGAATCGCGCTATAGTAAATTTTTGAAAATCATTATGAATTTCTATTGTCTATATAAAAGCTCAAATTGAGTTTATATTTAGGAAAGACAGCTAAGTTTATTTTTGAGTATTACTAGGTTAAGATATTAATAATTTATTGATTGTCGATGATTATTTAAAGAGCTTGCTGAAAATTGTAGTAGCGATAACTTGAAGACAGCTGAGGCCGACAATTTAGTTCATGGATCGATAGCTTATAACATATATGTATATGAACTGAAACTGCTGGCTCCTAGTATTCTTATCTTCGTTTCTCCTCCCATAACCATTTAACGAGAAAGTAGTACTGATGTTCATAGAAGTGATAATAGGGACAAAAAAAGGTGTAAACAATATAGTGATAAGGATAGCTTTATAGGGAATAATAATTCTATACATGTAGATTTCTGTTTTGTAGGGTTTGCCATCGAACCAATACTGATTGTTACTTATCTGAAAGATTTTTGGCTGGTCCACATACCCTTCAGACAGGCATTTATTTTATCAGGATAATCGTAAAATATTTGTTATTCCTTCATCCCAGGTAGCTTAGATGGTTATGGGGCGCGTACGAGGACGTACGGATGCATGTCAGCATGGCCGTGACATTATTTTCGTACGCTGTGCCATCACTTAATTGTTCTTTGTAAAGAACACGTACACCGATCACGCTACTCATTCGATCTCCCTACTCTTTGCTTTGCAAGTAGTATAAAACGAACAATATTACTGCCGGTAAGGCAGTCCTTCAGAAAGAGATTGACGTAGATTCGACCACGAAATCCTTCAAAATGCTCTATTCGTCGTAATTTGAGA
This sequence comes from Nymphalis urticae, assembly GCA_905147175.2. Lineage (NCBI taxonomy): Eukaryota > Metazoa > Arthropoda > Insecta > Lepidoptera > Nymphalidae > Nymphalis > Nymphalis urticae. The sequence goes on from LR989983.1 coordinate 10,726,739, forward strand.
GAACCAAGCAACACAGCAATCCGCTAATATCACAGGCCTGTTCTCATACCTCCCTCAGAGGATATATAGAGGAGTAATAATATACCGACTTTACAATATATACAAGTTATGGTAAGCTTATCACTTTTAATGGCTATTTTATCTATTTAGTCTGGACTATGAATCATTTTCATGATTTGACATGTGCTTGGCAAATAATATTCCCGATTATTTTTCGTCAACAAAGTAAATAAAAATTAGTACTAGGGAACATATCTATGTGTTCATACATACTTATGATAATTTTTCTAGTATAGGTATTTAGTACTGAATAAGTAATCAAAAATATGCCACACCATTAATAATAATAATAATTTTTATATTGTATTACATACAGGTTAGATAACAGATTTTAGCGTATTTACTCATATCAATTAGTGTTCCGTTCGTTGACAATATATCCATTAGCGAGAGTCCACAGTGGATTCCCTAATGAAAGACGGTTTATTCGTGCTAGTGTGATTCGACGTAAATAAAACTGGCTTTAACTAGATTAAACTTTTTTATCGGCATATTATAGAAATATTGTTTATAGTGTTAAATCTATGTCTTTTTTAAATTGTTCTCTATTATATATATATTATATATATATATATATATATATATATATATATATATATATATATATATATATATATATATTTGAGGCTACCTCAGACATAAAAAACGGTCAAATGGCCACCAGGCTCGCCACTAACAGGGACATATGGCGAAGGCTCGTCTCATGAATAACATCTGCGCCGAACAATTCATAATATGGCGTCCACGACCACGGCGACCACGACCGCTCTAACAAGAGTGTCACGACTAAGAAGAAGACAACCTTGTTAGATTAAGATTAGGTTTTCTACTCCCCGCACCCCATTCGATGTACTTGTGTTTTATAAGATTGGCCGAAAACCACATGGCAATATTCATAATGTCTAGGAAATGTGGTAAATAAGGAAGTTCAAATTAAAATTATTTACTTCGCGCTAAGTAGCTTTTTATAATCCATAATACCCGAGTATTATGATAAACACCCCAATTTATTACTTGGTCCATAACATACACATCAATTGTCGTGGTAATCGGTTGAATGGTAAGATATGTCCTCCCATCTGTTCATCATCGTCGCAACAAAGTGGATAGTACATACCAATCTTTATGGAAAAAAAAACATAATACGCCAACTTTCTAATAATGTCAAACAGATACACCAACATCCATTTTTATACATGTAGAAATAAATTTTATCATTTTTGAAATCTAATGAGCCGCTAGTCTAGCGCGTCCGCATATAAAACCTATCATCACCTAAGCACTAACATCGCGGTACGGTTCGCGTGTCGATCAGGGCCATTAAAAAGCTATTCCGAATTATGAACTATTTTTAACATCATTATTTTTTCATTAACGTTATTTTGGCTAAATTACTGGTAATTAATTATTTTAACACACATACACCAATAAATGTACTTTTTTGTGATATACTATATATTTTTACAAACGTGACATTCTTATTTTTAAACATTTAATATCTTACGTTATTCATTCACTTCGTCATTAATTATTAAATTGTATTGTTAATTCTTATTTACTAATAATACCATAAAAAAAATTTGTTTTCAGACGAATGCTCGACATTCTTAATTTAAATCACATTTTTAATTTCAGTTATAGAATTGCGAGTTCATCTTAATTAGTTTATCTAATCCTACTAACATTATAACACCGAAAGTTTGTGAGGATGTATGAATAACGTGAAATATAAATGAAAATCGTAATTTTTAAAGTTGTAAATTAATTTTGTAGTGGCGCTTTGTGCGTGCCGGGTCGGTACCAACATATAACATATTCTATCGCTAAACAGCAATACTTAGTATTGTCGCTATTATTATGTCACGATTTCAAAGGCAGTGAGGCAGTGCACTTAACTACAGGTTCCGGGAATAATTTTATTCCCAATTTTGGGTGTATATCTAAACAATATATCATATTTATACAGAAACTAATTTATAGAATAATATTTTAATAAGAGTCAGTTCTATCAGCGTTTTGGAAATTCATCCGGGGGGATTACATTACAAGTTAAACATATTATGTATATTTGGTTTATTACATTAGTCGTAGTTCTAATAAGTTATATTTATTTAATGCAGTAATTGTTTTTGTACAATGTTACAATTTTACATAAATAGAAATTCGATTAAAAGGCAAACTCAAAACCTAATCATATCTCAAAATTCTTTAAATAAGGAATTAAAGTTTGTGTAGAATGTCGTCATTTCTGATGTAAGAAATATGGAAATAGAAACATGATGGTGCAGAATTTCATTCGTGTTCTCCAACAGCGATAGCAGTGGGGAAACCCCCTCTGGACATTCATGCTCATTCATCATCACCTGGTCATGGATATGCAGACCCCATGCCCATAAAAAAACGAACTTACGTTTCTGTACCAACCTTAAAGTTCTTTATGGTACATACAATACAATATTCAACGAACGAGGCTCTGGCGACCGATATCGTGGCGGTATAACCACACAAATGCTGGAATCCGAAAATGTAAATCCTGATAGCGGGCAGCAGCGCTATCAGCGAAAGATTTCCAGCTACTGCGGTCACCAACCCGCCTGCCAAGCGTGGTGACTAAGGCAACAAACCCCCCAAATGAGCGACAACAGAAATGCACGGCCCCCAATTCCCGGTAGTCACACTATCCCTGGCCACGGTACCGGTCATGGTAACGGTGTGACGGGGGGTGCTAAGAATCCCCGGGCTACGGCAGGGTACCATAAACGGCGATTGTTTCTGGCCACGTACAATGGACGCTCTCTGCGGCTGGACGAACATCTCACAGAATTGGAAGTAGAGTTAAGTCGTATTAACTGGCATATAGTGGGTCTATCGGAAATCCGAAGACAGGGCGAGGACACGATAACACTGGATGCTGGTCACTTACTCTACTTCCGAGAGGGACACCAACCATCCCAAGGTGGCGTCGGCTTTTTGATCCACAAGTCACTCAGAAGCAATGTTATGGAGGTTGGCAGTGTGTCAGCGAGGGTGGCATACCTTGTCTTAAAGATAACCGAGAGGTATGCCTTGAAGGTTATACAAGTGTATGCCCCAACGTCCACATACACTGACGAAGAAGTCGAAGCCATATACGAAGACATAGTAAAAGCTATGTCTCGTACCAGTACCTTCTACACAGTTGTTATGGGTGACTTCAATGCCAAAGTGGGAGTACAAGAAGATGGTGAATCGAGGGTAGGAAAATTCGGCTATGGGAACAGAAACCATCGGGGACAAATGCTGGTAAACTTCCTAGAGGCTCAGGGATTATTTCTGATGAACTCATTTTTCCAGAAAAAGCCCCAAAGGAAGTGAACCTGGCGAAGCCCCGATAGCGTAACAATGAATGAGATCGACTTCATTCTATCCAATAAGCGCCAAATATTCAGGGATGTCTCCGTGATCAGCAGGGTCAACACTGGAAGTGATCACCGCCTGGTAAGAGGCACCCTGAATATTAACACTAAAATCGAACGATCGCGGCTAATGAAGTCGACTCTTAGACCAACCTTGCCCCAGGTCGAAGCTGGTTGCGAAAGCTTCCAGCTGGAACTACAGAACCGATTCGCCATGTTGGAAACCGAGCAGGACATTGACGACGCCACCAACAGTCTGGTACGTGTCATTCGCGAGGTGGGTCAAAATCACTTTCGACAAAGGAGCAATGGACGTAAGTCGAAGCTCTCAGGCGAGACTCTGGACGAGATGACGAGAAGACGTGAACAACAGAATATGACGCCATCTGAGTGTCAGGCACTTAACAGGAAGGTAAAAAAACTAATAAGGCGTGACACAAGACGAGCGCATACCCGAAATATTGAAGATGCTATAGCACTCAATAGGGGCTCAAAGGTTCTTGCAAAGTCGCATACCTCCTGTTGTCACCTGACAAAACTCAGAACAACACTAGGCACAACCGTCACCTCAAAACCAGAGATTCTAGCTGAAGTCGAAAAGTTCTATAGCAATCTATACTCATCACGAGTACCTCCACCTGAGTCCCACAGCGCGGATGACCCAAGAGCCAGACTGACACGCCATCTATCTGACGAGCTTCCCGACATCGACTTGGGCGAGATTAGGATTGCTCTCGAACAACTTGGAAACAACAAGGGGACCAGGGGAGGACGGAATTACCTCAGAATTACTTAAAGCGGGAGGAACACCAGTTCTAAGAGAGCTGGTAAAGATCTTTAATTCCGTCCTCCAAAATGGTATTACACCAAAGGCATGGAGCAGAGGTGTGGTGGTGCTGTTTTTTAAGAAGGGTGATAAAGCTCTTCTGAAAAACTACCGCCCCATTTCACTTTTAAGTCACGTATATAAGTTGTTCTCGAGGGTAATCACGAATCGTCTCGCCCAAAAATTCGATGACTTCCAACCCGTTGAACAGGCTGGGTTTCTAAAAGGCTTCAGTACCGTAGACCACATACTCACACTTAGGCAAATGATACAGAAGACCGAGGAATATAATCAGCCTCTATGCCTAGCCTTTGTGGACTACGAAAAAGCCTTCGATACCATCGAGACCTGGGCTGTTCTGGAATCGATGCAGAGATGCCTAATAGACTTTCGGTATGTCCAGGTGTTGAAGTGTTTGTACGAAGCCGCAACCATGACCGTCCAAGTACAAGATCAGAGCACAAGACCAATCCAATTGCATCGCGGGGTAAGACAGGGGGATGTAATCTCCCCGAAACTTTTTACCAATGCATTGGAGGACGTCTTCAAGACGCTCGATTGGAACGGACGCGGCATTAATATAAATGGCCTACACATTACACATCTGCGATTTGCTGACGACATTGTCATCATGGCGGAAACTCTGCAAGATTTGGAAGAGATGCTAAACAGCCTAAGCGATTCTTCAAGACAGGTGGGTCTGCGGATGAACTTAGAAAAAACCAAAATTATGATCAACCAACATATATCCCCGAGACCGGTTGTCGTAAATGGCTCTCCACTCGAGGTTGTGCAGGAATACATCTACCTGGGCCAAACTATACAACTTGGCCGGCACAATTTTGAGAAGGAGGTCAAAAGAAGAATACGTTTGGGCTGGGCAGCATTCGGGAGGTTGCGTCATATTTTTGAATCGTCGATCCCACAGTCACTTAAGACCAGGGTATATAATCAGTGCGTCCTGCCTGTTATGACTTACGGCGCCGAAACGTGGACACTCACTGTAGGACTGGTCCACAAGTTCAAGGTCGCTCAGCGAGCTATGGAACGTGCGATGCTTGGGGTTTCTCTGGCAGATAGAATCCGAAATGAGGACATTCGCCAGAGAACTAAAGTCACCGACATCGCGCGTAGAATTAGCACGCTGAAGTGGAAGTGGGCTGGTCATGTCTCCAGACGCATCGATGGCCGATGGAGCCGACACATGTTGGAGTGGAGACCACGCTTAGGCAAACGTAGTGTAGGACGCCCTGCGGCAAGATGGACCGACGATTTGAAAAAGGTGGCAGGTACGGGATGGATGCGGGCTGCCCAAAATCGGGATGGTTGGCGTTCTATGGGGGAGGCTTTCGTCCAGCAGTGGACGGCGGTAAGCTGATATATACAATAAGGGTTCTAAATTAAAATTATTATTATTTTATCTGGTTGTCTGTTTTAAAATAAAATTATTATTATTTTATATATTGACATTATCCGAGACATGTACCATCATTCGGAATCAATAGTAAGGACCGCCGTTGGCGACACACACCCTTTCCCGATCACAGTTGGTGATCACCAAGGCTCGGCCCTGAGTCCTTTTCTGTTCAGTGTAGTGCTTGACGTTGTCACGGCGAAAGCCCATGAGCCGTCTCCCTGGCTCATGATGTATGCTGATGACATTGCACTGGTAGATGAGGACAAGCAGGTATTGGAGCAAAAGGTGAACCAGTGGAAGGGTGTGCTAGCGAGGGGTGGTCTGATGCTAAATGTTGCGAAGACCGAGTACATGGCCTGTGGCAGTACGGACCCCGAACCCATAAAGATAGGCGGATAATCCGTTATCAAGACTGAAAAGTTTAAATACCTCGGGTCCGTACTGCACGAGTCTGGTACTATCGACCACGACGTCAGAGCTCGAATAAACGCAGCTTGGGCCAAATGGCGGGAAGTCACCGGGGTTTTTTTCGGGTAGGAGTGAAAAAATAAGCAACATCAATTTTGTGTATCTCTCTCAAATTATTTTATTTTTAATAGTTAATATTGACTTTAAATAGTTTGTGTTGATAAAATATGTACATGTGATTAACCACCACACCCACCGTGAAGCTTATTCCTTTTAAAATTCAGCTGTTACTTCAAAACACAAGTCTCCGTTACTGATAACTAGTCATTAATAATTAGAGACAATATGGAGTCCTTAAAAGAATCTCTTGCTGCGATGGCCAATATGTTTAATGACAGGATGAATGAATTCCAGCAAGACTTGCACAGAACATCATCACCAGCGACTACAACTTCTCTTGCGTCTGAATTCAACAATTTCAAGACATTCATTGTAACTGCTTTAAGTGGCTTACAAAGGCAGATTGAATACCTTGCAAGGGAATTAGATCGTACAGAAATGCACAGACGTCGTAAGGTGCTCTTGTTTCATGGAGTTGCGGAAGAACGATCAGAAGACACCACAGCTCGTGTTACAGGCCTTGTTACACAGCACTTAAATTTGTCAAATTTTTCCTCTGCTTGTATAAAAAGTTGTCATCGCTTAGGTAAGCCTTCCCAGAACAAATCCAGACCTATTGTGGTAAAATTCTCCGATGCTACAACGAGAGATAAGGTTTGGTTTGCTAAGACTAAACTCAAAGGTACGGGTATAACTGAGTCTGAATTCTTGACTAAATCTCGGCATGCGGTATTCCTTGAGGCAAGAAAACGCTTTGGCATTAATAAATGTTGGAGTCGCGACGGATGGATACACATTATAGCTCCAGATGGTTCAAAACATCGCATTGAATGTTTAACGGATCTTGATTTGATTCCAACCAGCAAGTCTCCACCTCAAAATGTTCCAGTACAAAAGAATTGTGATAAAGTGCTGATACCTAAATCTAAGCGCGTATTGAAAAAATAGTTCTAATGTGTTTCAACTTCTCTTAAATATTTTTCCTACTTGTTTTAGTTTTACCCACTTATTTCTTGAAATTTGTTTATATTGCGAGTCATAGTTAAAAATATTTATTATGACATTGACAATTTGACATTAACTAAATCGTAAGTATTGTAAATTTTTGCACTGGCTTCTTAGTTTTTGAGCAAGTTCTTCCTTTTCATTTTTATTTTATTTTAGTGTAAATAACAATGTTTTATTTTACTGTTTAACAATGTTGTTGCCGGTATATGAGTGTTTTGTACATATGTTTTTGATATTATTCTTTAATTAATTTTAATTTGCTTTTGTTATTTCCAAAGCAACCGGCGGGTGTGAATTATTATATTGTCTTGTTTTTATTTATTTATTGAATTATTTGTATTATATTATAATTTATATTTATATTATAATATTTACTTATTTTTATTATTACTATATTTTGAAAATATTACTATTATTTATTTATTTATTATTATTTTTTATTTTTTTTGTTTATTAATTTCTTATTTAACACTATAAATTATACAGTATGTCTTGCATTAACGAAGACGCAGACAATACTTTCCTGTCTCTTTCTCCCTGCAGTACTATTTCTGAATCATTTAGCAGTAATGATAGTTTTTGTAGTATTCCCTCACTTAGTGAAAATCTTAATTCTAATTTCGCTGATAGCTTTAAAAACTTTAATGTAATTCATATTAACGCACAGAGTATTCCTGCACATTATCCTGATATGTTGTCTTCCTTTGACTGTAAAAAATTACATGCTATCCTTGTATCTGAGACATGGCTAAAGCCTTGTTTACCGTCGATCTCCTACTCGCTCCCTGGCTTTAATCTTATTCGTAACGACCGTGTAGGCCGACAAGGTGGTGGTGTTGCAATATACCTTCGCAATCACATTCCTTTTTCTATTATTGACCTGTCCGAATCCCAAAGAACTGTAGGTCCTGAATACCTTTTTGTTGAAGTTACTTTTGGCCATGGCAAGCTCTTATTGGGAGTTTTTTATAGCCCCTGCCTCACCGTTGACTACTTTCCCTTATTTGAAAAATTTTTAGATCAATATAAGCCTTTGTATAATCATACTCTGATTATGGGTGATTTCAATACTTGTCTCATAAAGGACGATCATCGTGCCTCACGTTTGAAGTCTCTTGTGAATGGAGCTGATTTGCAAATTTTACCATTGGATGCTACTCACACTTTCCCTAACTGCACTCCTTCTTTACTTGACCTAATTATTGTCTCTTCTATTGACCATGTTATAAAATATGGTCAGTGCTCTGCCCTTGATTTTTCCTATCACGACTTACTCTATCTATCCTATAAATTACAGCCACCCAAAGCTAAATCGAGAATTCTTCTGCAGCGTAATTTTGGTGGAATGGACTTGAATGCTCTACGGGAAGATGCTCTTAAGATTGACTGGGCTGAAGTTGCAAGTTACAAATCCGTCAACGAACAGGTTACGATTTTTAATTCCGTTATAACAAACTTGTATGATGTCCACGCACCAATTCGACCAGTCCGAATAAAACACCTTCCAGCGCCTTGGCTCACCCAAGAAATAAGGCATTTACAAGAAAAAAAAAATCGTGCCATATTAAAATATAAATCTAATCCTACTGAATATTACCGTTTAAAATATATAAAGGTGAGAAATCGATGCAACATGATGTGTAGAGACAATCAACGACGCCACATTCATAAATCTGTTTCCAAAGAGGAAGAACCAGCTAAAGTCTGGAAATTTCTTAAGTCTTTAGGAGTTGGAAAAGCTACTCAAAGTGTAAATTATTCTAATTTCAATTTAAATAAGTTTAATGAACATTTCTCTCATTCCGAAACTTTCGATATTACTATTAAGTGTAACACTTTAAAAGAACTTTCAGCTAAATCTACTCCCGACTTTCCTGCTTTTGTCTTTAATCAATTTACTGAGTGTGATGTTAAGAAGAACATCTTAGCAATTGATTCTGACGCCATTGGATCGGATTGTATTAGTCGTAAAATGATCATTCCTATCCTGGACATTATTTCTCCAATTATCACTTCCATTTTTAACCTTTCTGTTAATACTGGTAAATATCCTGATTCCTGGAAGGACGCGCAAATTATACCACTTCCAAAAAAAGCAAATCCTTCTTCTTTTTCTGATTACCGTCCCATTTCTATCCTTCCCTTTCTCTCGAAAGTCCTTGAACGTCTCATCCATACTCAATTAAATTATTTCCTTTCCAAAAATATCCTTCTGAATCCTTTACAATCTGGTTTCCGACCTGGTCACAGTACGACTACTGCTTTGATCAAGGTTTCTGATGATATTAGGCTAGGAATGGATAATCAACAAGTTACGGTGCTGACATTACTAGATTTTAGTAATGCCTTCAACACCGTGGACTTTGATATCCTTCTTGCTATTCTCGGTTCTCTTAACATATCTCCACAAGTAATTGATTGGTTTCATTCTTACCTGCGTGGGCGTCGGCAGCGTGTAGGAGTTAACGGTTATTTCTCCAACTGGTCTCCTATTACTGCTGGCGTGCCGCAGGGTGGCGTGTTATCTCCTCTCTTGTTTTCAATATTTATTAATTCTATCTCCTCTCATATTACATCTCTCTACCACTTGTATGCAGACGATCTTCAAATATACTCACTGAGTAAAGTTACCGATTTAGCTAAAACTATTCACTCAGTAAATGAAAATTTAGATAAAATTGCTAAATGGTCAAAATCTTTTGGATTGAAGGTAAACCCTACAAAAAGTCAAGTTGTTATCATCGGAAGTTCCAAATTATTATCGCGCATTTCTCTTTCGAACTTACCTACTGTGCGCTTGGATGGTGTTGGTTTACCGTTTAGTACCGAATGCAAAAATTTAGGGGTTATTTTTGATCAACATTTATCGTGGCAACCACAGGTGAGTAACATAAGTAGAAAAATGTTTTCAGCTGTAGGGTCGCTCCGAAGGCTGCGTAACTTTCTACCTATTCCCACCAAAATTTCGCTTGCACAGAGCCTCCTATTACCAATTCTCGATTATGCTGACACATGCTTTGTTGACTTAAAAGAGGAGCAACTTAACAAGCTTGAGCGCCTTCAAAATCTTTGCATTCGTTTCATATTTGGTCTCCGTAAATATGATCACATCTCCGACTTTCGCAAAAAGCTCAAGTGGCTCCCAATTCGCTATCGCAGGAATACTCATATACTCCATCTACTTTACTCAATACTCTTTCATCCTTCAACTCCGCTCTATTTAAAAGAGAATTTCAAATTTTTAGGTTCAAGTCACAATCGTTCTCTTCGTTCAGAAGATAATTTACTTTTAAAGATCCCTCCTCAATCGACCTCATTCTATACAAACTCTTTTACTGTTCAGGCTATTCGTCTGTGGAACTCTCTTCCTGTCGAAGTAAGACGTGCACAATCACTTGCTTCATTTAAAAATTCCTTGAGACAATACTATCTTGAACTTTAATTGCTGTACTTAATAGAATTATTTACTTATTTTATTGTTTTTTTTTTTTTTTCGCGAGACTTTAATTTTATTTAATTTTTATATATTATAACCTGAATTTAATTAGATAGATACATATATGTGTGCATTTTAGATATCAGGTACTGTACATTATTTTATTTATTTATTTATTTTTTAATATATTAATATTACACTGTACTTATTTATTATGTTTATATCTTCTCTGTACACCCCTACCTCTTTCTATATCTGTTTTCCTCTACCTTAAGGTTGCCTGGAAGAGATCGCTGTGTTAGCGATAAGGCCGCCTCTTGTACATCTTTCATCTAACTGTGTTTATGTAATTTATTTACTGGTGTACAATAAAGAGTATTTTGATTTGATTTGATTTAATCTGTGATCGCAGGATACCGGTGAAATTAAAGGGCCTTGTGTACAAGTGCATCATCCGACCAGTCTTATTGTACGGCAGCGAGACGTGGCCAGCTCTCGCGAGACATGTTCAGCAACTTCACGTCGCGGAAATGAAGATGCTGCGGTGGATGTGTGGCGTTACGCGACTAGATCGTATTCGTAACGAGCACATCCGTGGTAGCCTTGGCGTGTGCGATGTAGCGGACAAGTTGCAGAAAAGTCGTCTCCGTTGGTTTGGCCACATTAGCCGCAGACCGCCAGACTATGTTGGGAACCGATGCCTGGACTTTGTTGTCGAAGGCCCCAGATCCCGCGGCAGGCCCAAGAAGCGCTGGCTCGATGTTGTGAGGGACGATATGAGAGAGCACGATCTCACTAAAGACGACGCTTTCGATCGGGCAAAGTGAAGGCAAAGATGTAGGAAAGCGGACCCTGGCAGTACTACTAGTAACATGCCCCCGGCCTTGGAACTCTAGGCTTCCCACTAGTTCACCACTCGTTTTATTCTTCGTCTGGATAAATCAATGGACATATTTTAGTGTAAGCACGTCGCACTATTCCGGAAGCAGTTGCAATGTCAGCTACTCTTGAAACTCCATCCTTTCCAGGAATGTTTTTAACGATTAGTCCCAGGTGCCATTTTAATGGAGGGAAATTGTCCTCTTTTATGATGACATCGTATTTGGCTTGAGATCCTTTAATTTTTTTCTACTTCATCCACGTCTGGAGCTCAGAGACATATTCTTTAGCCCAGCGAGTCAAAAATGTTGTCTAATTTGTTCGACCTTCTGATAACGGTCAAGTTTATGTGTAGTTTCTATCAGATTTTCGCAGGCAGGCGCTGTAAGCGGACGGCCAACCAGGAATGGGCGTTGCCCATCTTACGACGAAGGTAGTATTTACACGATCGCACTCCTGCCTCCCACAATCCACCAAAATGAGCAGCGTATGGTACAATAAATTTAAATTTTATTTGTTGTTAAGTAGCATACTCAATAATTTCAGAGCTACAGCGTTCTAGAAATTTAGCGAAATCATTCATTAGTCCTACGAAATTTCTTCCATTGTCAGACATAATTTCAGCTGGTTTAGATCTACGTAAAATGAAACGATTTAAAGTAAGCATGTAGGCTTTAGTGGTAAGGTCACTAACCGCTCCAAATGAACAGCGCGCGTGACTAGACAAATAAATATACAAATGTAAGACTTAGTAGTTTTAGCGCCTTTACCTTTTCTATTTAAAATGAGCACCGGCATAGTCTACAGCACAACGATAAAACGGAAAAGCTGGTGTGATTCTTTCACTAGGTAAATTCCCCATTACATGTCACGCAATTATGAACTACTTTTCTGGCAAGATTTCTGCCCGCAAGTGGTTACCAAGATTCGCGAATGTTAAATAGAAGTGCTTGGGGCGCAGCATGTAATAATGTCTTGTGTGCAAAAGAAGAAGTGTAAAGTGATGTTTGCCTGAAAGTAGCAGTAGATGTTTTTTTTATTATAATCACACTCTGGAGAATACTCTAGTCTACCACCGACTCGTAGAATAAATAAACTTAACTTACTTAATTGATGCTTACTCTTTAGTTCCTTATTGTTGACTATTGACTTGTACTCAACTGGAAAAGATTTGAGTTGAGACAGCCTAGTCAACAATTTGTCGGCTTCTCTCAGCTCACTGGCGGTAAGAACACCCGTTCGCTTTTTTAGTATATTGCGCGTATTATTTAATAAATCTTAAAGCATATCCTATTGAGCATCTCAGCCGGGTAAATTGAGAAAACCGTTCAAAGTTAATAAGATGTCCTATCTCAAATCTCGGTCTCTCGGTGGCCGTAAGAGCAATTATATTAGGGCCCTTTGTTTCAGGCAATTCATTTGACTGTTCCTCATGTGTGTAAAAAGGAGGCACGTTTCTACAGTCAAATTCGCTAGCGTGAAGGAAGTCTGCCCCTTCTTACTACAACTTTGAAGAAGAGTGCTCCCCTAAGCTTGCGACCCCACGCGAAACGAAAATAGCTGGGTTTTCTTTCCCGCTTACGTGACGCCAAGGATGCCCTTTCGTCAAATCGTGAATTTCTATTGTCCTATTATGAACAAAAGTTGTTAATAATCTTGGCGCCATGCGCAGCCAACCCAATACTATCGTGGAGTCTGACCAAAACATTATATGATTAAGATTTAAGTGAAGCGAATTTACAATTTGGTGGGTGCACCAGTCGTGCACCCACCAAAAGTTCTAAGCGTGGAATACTGATGGTTTTCAGGGGCGCGACCTCGCCTTTAGAACAAAGTAAGCGTACTGTACCTTATTATCATTAGCGTTTATAGTGCGAATATAAATGCACGCGCCGTACGCTGTTTGCGAGGCATCGGTAAATATGTGCATCTCTGTATAAGTAACGTTACAACTCAAAACATAGCGAGGTACTCGAATTATTTTTAATAACGGCAGAGACGTAAGAAACCGGTTCCATTGATATACGATAACGCTAGGTACGGTGTCGTCCCACTCTATTTTCAATAACCAAAGCTGCAGTAAAAACATTTTTGCTGTTAAAATAAATGGACTCAAAATACCTAACAGGTCGAAAATTTGTGATGCATGTGGCAAAATTATGCGCTTAGTGATAGGTAGGTTACTGTCAAATTCAAAGTTTGTATTAAAACAAAATTCATCGCTGCCATTAAGCCAACTTATTCCTAACGTTTTGACTGCTATTATCGCTAAGCGTTAGTTGTTTACAAGTGTGCGGCGATGCACTCGCAGGTGCTGTTACCGTAGGTCCGGGTAAGTCATCGCACTTAAAATTGAATATCCATTTACGAAGTCAACATAAAAATCTTCGTTTATTATTCTACGAACTTCGGTGTTCGTAGAATCGATTGCTAATTGTTTTAAGCAGCGAACACTTAAAAAAGGCGCCGACGCGGTACCATAGGTCACCGTATTTAAGCAATAAATATTAAGAGGCTGCGTGGGTTCGTCTCGCCAGAGAATCAACTGGAGATCGCCCTGCTCATTATTTACTAGGCAATGTCGATACATTTTCTCGATGTCTGCACATGCAACATATCTATGACATCTGAAACGTAAAAGAATTGAATTTAAATCTCCCTGTATAGGCGGACCTACCAGCTGTATGTCATTATAGCTAAGACCTGTGCTGGTAACGGCGCTGGCGTCGAACACTACCCGAAGACGTGTCGTATCGCCGTCGCGAAGTACGCCTCTGTGCGGTAAGAAATAGTGCGAGTTGCCATAGGTTACAGTGCGTGTCATATGACCTAAGCTCTCGTATTCGTGTGAAAAGTCTGCGTATATTTTTTTATAAGCGAGATCGCGTTGTAACCGCTTTTCTAATAGTAAGAAGCGTCGTTTAGCCTGAGTAAATGATTCACCTAATACTTCGTGTGATGCCTTTAACGGCATCGTAACGATGAAACGCCCCTCGTCATTGCGCGTCGTAGTACGAGAGAACAAATCTTCGCAAGCACATTCAACACCTGTGCGCGTATCCCGATTCCTAGGCAGCTCTTCGATTTCCCAGAATTAGCGTAGTTGTGTATCTATCGATTGCGAAAAATTACACTGAATATGATTTTTTTTTTACCGTTAATAGGAAGCGCTTGACCGTTGACTTGCCTGATCTTAAGCATAGTCACGGTCTAGGATGGAGCGCGCCTGCCCAGATACTATCATTTAGCGTATTTGATGTGATAGATCCGGATATTATCCAGCCTAAATGCGTATTTTGTAAATATGGTCCGTTAGGTAACCTTATATTGCCTTTGTTTAATAATACTAAACTTAGCACGTTCGTAATTTACAGCGGACAACGTAGACGAAATCTGTGGTAATACGAAACATTGAAGTTTAGTTGTGTAAGGATTAATTCGCGATTTTATAATAATATCGCATCATTTATTACATTGCGTTACTGAATTACCTACACCCCTAATCTCGTGTATGGACTGTAATGTAATAATCCCTAATAATTTGCAAAAGGACGCGCTTACTTCGTTCACTACCATTATCAAGCAGGGCATTCGCGTAACGTATATAAATACGTATACGTGTCGACTCCGTACTTCGATTAACGTAGTGGACAATAAAACCGGTCGTAAAGAATGATGTGTGCGTCTATTAGATAAGTGTGCATCAATTTTTATTGCTACTTAAATCCGCAGGGTATGCGGGGTACGCGCCACGGTAGCATGCGAAAGCGATCCCGTGGCGCTCCTCGTGACGGAAAGGGAACGGGGAGGTTTTAGTGGGTAGGACGGTGGCCTTCTGCCCCGTGAGTCCCACATAAACGTCCCTGTCGTGTCGTGTCGTTTTGTACAGTAGCTAATGTAATATCAAAATTATTTATATAAGTACCGAATATAGTTAACCTAGCTTTCAAAATGCCTCGTTTTTTAATGAATTCGCGTACTAATAATTCTACCTTCTTATCACTGAGACCTAACTGAGGAGATCTATCACGCGTTGCCGTTGTGGAGGATTGTAAAATGAGGAGTACTTACTGTTTTCGGTAGAACAAACCACGTCGACAAGCGTCTGCTACGGTTTCTAAGCGCGGTATTCCAAGGTTCTTAGTCGATAGCTGAAATTATATACGACACCATATAAAACAAAAGAAGCAAGTGTTGGATAGTTTCCGGTTAAAGGCATGGAGCAGGGATGTGGTGGTGCTGTTTTTTAAGAAGGGTGATAAAGCTCTTCTGAAAAACTACCGCCCCATTTCACTTTTAAGTCACGTATATAAGTTGTTCTCGAGGGTAATCACGAATCGTCTCGCCCAAAAATTCGATGACCTCCAACCCGTTGAACAGGCTGGGTTTCGAAAAGGCTTCAGTACCGTAGACCACATACACACACTTAGGCAAATGATACAGAAGACCGAGGAATATAATCAGCCTCTATGCCTAGCGTTTGTGGACTACGAAAAAACCTTCGATACGATCGCGACCTGGGCTGTTCTGGAATCGATGCAGAGATGCCTACTAGACTTTCGGTATGCCCAGTTGTTAAAGTGTTTGTGCGAAGCCACAACTATGACCATCCAAGTACAAGATCAGAGCACAAGACCAATCCAATTGCATCGCAGGGTAAGACAGGGGGATGTAATCTCCCCGAAACTTTTTACCAATGCATTGGAGGACGTCTTCAAGACGCTCGATTGGAACGGACGCGGCATTAATATATGTTGTATAAACATAAACTTATTTGCACCTATTTATTTTAAAACAATGCCACCATGTGACGTACGCCAAAACTACGTTACAATTGACATAATTTTACGTTCTACTGCCTATTTAGTTGTCTTTACAATGAACGTTATTCATCATAGTCATCAATATCAGCACTAGTCAGTCCACTGCTATAGCATAGGCCTCTGTCTTCTCCCATGTCACACCACTGATCTCGATCTGCAGCTTTCCTCCTCTAACCCCTCCTCGCTGCCTTACGATATCATCCTAATTAGCGTATCGTAGTGTACTACGTTTCCCAACATGCGATCTCCACGCACGCATAGCCTTGAATTATTGGACAAACTACACAGTGAATGGCTACGTTTCGGCTCCGTATGTCTATATATTACAGCCAGGACATAATGACGAATGAAGACATCACGAAGTTTTAAAATTCCTGACTTTTTAAATTATTTATTTACTGTAGGCATATATTGTAATCTGGTTATTTTAGTAACAATAATGTTACTATTTTATTATATATTAATATATCTATGCTAATTTACAATCAGACTTTCAAAGATATAGATAAGAAGATTGCTGAAGAGATTGTTATGTGTAACCATTTGATTATTAATTAATTATTGGCACAGCTTACTGCATATCTGGATTACATTTTCAATCTAAAATCTAGACATTTTGGAGTAAATTAATTGATTTCCTTCAGGAAATTCCACCTTCTATCTAGAATAGATAACATCAAATAGATGTTCATTACATTACACATATATTACATTAACTTAGCTTTGTTGTGACAAATATTAAAATAACATTTATGTATACAATAGATACAAAAGCCTGTTATATTTGCGTTTCGGAATCTCAACATATATAGTGGAGGACAATCAAGTTTTTTTTTCAAGGTGAACGACTGCAATAACATTCTATCTAAATAAGCTTGTTGTAAAATATCTGTTATAAAATTAGCTATAAAATATTTCTTTTATGATAATAAGTTAAATCAAGTAAAGCATATTTCTTAAATTCTGAGTTATGTCCTCATAAAATTATATTATCTAATAAAATTATATAATAGAATAAATATCATAAAGAATATTATTTTTGTATCCGACCACCGATTATTGTCAATCTTGCTTAAATATGCAAGTTTATATATAATAGACAAATGTGTATTATAAAGTTCCGGTTTATCATATAATCAAATATGAATAACATTTTTATCTTTATGATTCAACTAGTAATATTAAAAAATAACAATTATAATCATTTATTGTTTGCATAAAACTTCTAACAATGTTCCAAAATAACCTCTAACATCACGAAACTGTGTGAAAAGTTAGTTTATTTATAAGCCTTCAGATTTCGAACTCTTGGTTTCAAATCATTGAATTTGTTGTGTGAAAAAATATTATGAGTTTTTTTGTAAGGACCTCATTGACAGTCCGGAGCTAGGGATTTGGCTTTACATTCTTGTTGGCCTTGGAAACGCACGAAAAGCCGTTGGTGCGTATTATGGAACTGATATAATAGTGGTCGTGTGAGTATTTGTGCACATGCTAATAGTGCTTTATATATCCTCAGCGCAGTTGGCTAGAGTGGCTATTGATTTTTGATACGAAATTCGTTAAGAATGCCATAAATATTAAAATACAATAGGCATTTAACAAGATATATATCAGCTGTAGTTATCGTGCTTCAAACGTCATTACGTATTTCGAAAGAACTAGTTGAAGTTTTAATCAGCACTTTTTATTATGAAACAATATTATGATTATTGAGCACATAACTATACTAAATAAGCTCTGACTATACCGGAACTGCCAGCTATCATGATGTGGAAGTTCCGTATCAAATCGTATTGCTTCGCGTGTATCCAGGAAATAACCAAACTTTCATCTTTAGGTAGTGATTTTGATTTGTATATTCGTAAGATAAAGCTATACACATTTTAAGAACCTATAATAAATACACATCAACTTTCTATAATTCAGAATAGGTTGATGTTACGCACGGTGGTAGGGCTTTGTGCAGCCCCGTCTGGGTGGGTACCATACAATCATTAGAGATTTTATCGTTAAACATCAATACTTAGTATTGTTGCATTCCGGTTTAAAGGGTGAGCCAGGTTGGTGGCTCATTGACGATGTAAGGAATGGTTGTTATTTCTTACATCGCCAATGTCCGTGGGCGGTTTTCCGAATGATATATGTATTGGTAAAGATAAAAAAACTGAAACGGATACAAGACAGGTTATATATTAAATAATGGTTAAAAATTAATAATATTTATAAGCAATTCATTACAACCTTATTAAGATTACTAAAAGGTTACTAAGAACTAAATGTTCCCCGTGACTCCATGAAGCGCAAAATTGATTGTTCCCGAAAACACCTAACTGTCTATCGTTGTCCATATCTTGATCCCAGGCTAACTCTATGTAAAAGTTAATAACAATCAGTTCAGTGGTTTTATAATGTGTCATTTCATGTATCTCTTGTCTGTTTGTTTATTACCATGACAAACAAACATACCAGAGTTATTATTTAGTATGATAAATTATGTAAACTAAAATCTTCGATCACTAATAAGAACTAGATACACACTCCCGTACAAAAAATATTTTAAAACTGCCCTTAATGTGTTTATGTAGTTGTAGTTGAAACAAAACCACATCAATGCAAATTCAATCTTAAGACCATCGGTTAAAGTTGAATTCACAACTCATACTCATATTTACACACACACATATTTCGACCAACAATAACTGGTCTACATACATTACAAATTCAACCTTATGCGGTTAACATAAAGTAGAATTTAAAAAACGGTAAAAAAGGCAATAAAATTTTACGAGGTAGGCTGGCCGCTAGCACGCTAGAATGGAGCCGAATTGTTCAATATATTTATTTTCATACTCAAATATGAAATGCAATATGATTTTTGTAATTAAGTCAAAGTTGTGTTTTGTGTTATAAACCTTATTTATTATTAATAGGGAAGGACATTAATAATCAATGAAATTAATATAAATATAAACATAATTATTTATTTACATAATCAATCATCAAAATATAGTTACATATTTATCACTTTCGAAAAAATTCTTCGAACATACAACGCTTCGTTGGGTCGGCTAAAAGAATTCTTCGGATCTTTGACGTGCTATTATAACAGTTATTCATTCGTCACACCGCACAGGATCTAGAGGAAAGCTAAAAACCATTATAAAATCTCTTATCGTCAATTTAATCACATGTAGTCAAAAAAAATATTAAGAAACAAAACTGACTAATTAAAAATGTTGCAATAACTCTTTAATTCTCGCTTTGGAGTCGATGCCATGCCTGCCTTTAGATGGCTTGTTTTGATGATGTCGGTTTTGTTCATATAGGTCTAATTTCAGAGCCTATTATAAGCTTTCAAAAATAAATTTGAATGATTTAAAACTGCTCATTAATTACGGAATAATCGGTATATAAATATAAAATAAAAATCAATCCAAATTTAGAACCTTCTACTTAGTTAGTTAAAATTTAAATTACGTATTTTAATTATGTACGTATAATTAAATCAATAATATTTTACTACTATATTTATAGACACAGTAAATAACTTTATTAAACAATAGAAATGCATAATCATATTTTTCATACAAAAAAAAAGAAAATAAATTAACAACGTGTCATTTCATCATAGTTCATAGTAATTCATATATATTTGTCTCCCTCTCCCTTTTTTATTAAATAATCATTCAAGCATTTCGACCAATCAGCGACAACGAAATTCACGTTGCAAATTCGAGCGCCAACATCATTTTTTCGAATACTCGCGGCCATATTTGGGAAAAATTCGTAAATTGCAAAATATTTTTCGATAATAATTAACAACAGTAAAGTTTGTGTGTTAATCATGTTAACATAGATTCTCGGGTAAGCATAGAATATTTTTGTATATTCTATATATAAAATAGCTTTTTGCACTTCTGCCGCAAAGATTTGAGTTAACCTTAAATAAAACTTTTTTTTTAACTTAAATACTTAAAATTCATCTATAATATTTATAATTTATATTTTAATTATTTAAATGAAGTTATCATATTAAATTAATTTCATACGTAGGTATTCATCAATCTTTTGAAAAACATTTTTGTATCAATAAGATTCAGGTGTCAGTTTCAGGTTGTGTTCGGCTCTTACTATTTGTGAACTCATTTATTAACTTCATTGTTTCATATACATGAAAATGAATAAAATACATAGCATACACTATAGCGAGATCTAAAATTACTTTTCATTTTTTGTTGTAAATAAAGATCTATTAATTTTAATACTAATATAAGATATATCTTATAGGTAAAATGGTGTTGTTAATTACGAAACTAAGTTGTTATTATTATTGTTTAGATGGAATTGAAACGGATCAATCTAGGATAATATTTTTGAACATTGCTTATTCCGGATCACCTAGAGAAATGTTGCATATCATACAAAACATTGATCAAGTCCATGTGCGAACATCTGAACCCAACAGTGTAGGCTTAAGTCTTTTTTTGATGCTAACGACAAAATCAGACTAGATTCGTCCAAAATACTATTGTAAGTATTGATAGTAGGTACTTGAATTTGTAGATATTATATTAGTTAGAAATTTATAACACCTTTTTAGAGTAAACTTTTTATAAATTAAAAAAAATACCTTTCTGCAAAATCAAGTAAAAGATTAGCAACTTTGATCTTAATTAAGATAATTTATCATATTTGTTTTGAGGACAATTTTGACGAGGCTCCTGTATACACAAGTACCTTATCCGATGACGTTACCTTGTCCTTGCCAATGTTTTGCGTTTACATATTTAATAAAATATACAATTTCAGCTTCAAAGAAGTTCATAATTGTATACTAGAGTAGAGTGTGTAGGTATGCGTGTGTTTTCATGTGTGTATGTGTATGTGTGTGTGTGTGTGTGTGCGTGTATGTGTGTATATATGTAATTTGTTTCACAAAATATTAGAGCAACAACAGTTCAGTTTGTTCATAATTTAGTCCTAGTAGCCAATTTTTAATAATTACTTTAGCTTTACAATTACATAAGGGATTTATATTTTTTATTTTATTTATTTTGTTATACAAATAAACTGCTTTAAAATCATGTTGTCGTTTGGCTGAAGCTGTTCGACATATAACAGGTGGACATACGTTTTTAATGACACGTTGTTTACTGTATTCGTCGGCATGATAGGGGGTGATTCTATACTTTATACTTTATTGTACACCACAAAGACAAAAAGAATACAAAACATGGATACAGCCTAAATAAAAGTAGCATACAATTTTGGCGACCTTATCGCTACATAGCGATCTCTTCCAGGCAACCAACGGAGTAAGTGATAACTCATAGGATATGAGGTAGGTGGTGCTCTAATAATAAATAAGATAATATTAATATATGATTAAACAAACTAATAAATAAATGTAAATATAAAATACACATAATATATATCAATAAATAAATTATATTATCAATACATATAGTATTACAAGTATACAATTGGCGATGTAAACATTGATCTGATGGTAATGGCTTTTTTTGCGGGTAGGAGTAAATCAATATAGTCAAGCTTTTGTTTGCTCTAATAAACTTTTATTTAAATAATTGTTTTAAGTGTATATGTCACACTAACCCTTAGCAAGTATTCTCCTGTATAACTTTGATGATGAAATAGTTTCATCACTATCACATCACAACAGCACATTATGGAAACCATTAAAGAGTCTTTGTCTGCCATGACAGAATTGTTCAACAATAAAATGAATGAGTTCCAGCAAGATCTACAAAAATCCTCCTCTTCCTCGCCTACTACAACTTCCTCGCTGGCTTCAGAATTCACGACCTTTAAGTCATTTATTATTTCTGCACTTAACACATTGCAGCGACAAGTTGAGTTTCTTGCAAGAGAGATGGATCGTCAGGAAATGCGCAAAAGACGAAGAATGCTTCTTTTACATGGAGTACCAGAAGAGAAGTCAGAGGAAACAACATCTCGAGTCACTGGTCTCGTAGTTCAGCATCTACATCTGCCGAATTTCTCCAGTACAAGTATAAAAAATTCCTACCGCTTAGGTCGCTCAAATGATAACAAGCCTCGACCTATTGTAGTCAAGTTTTGTGACGTCGCGATGCGTGATAAAGTATGGTTCGCCAAAACAAAATTTAAAGGAACTGGAGTCACGCAATCGGAATTTTTGACAAAAAGTAGGCATGATGTCTTCCTTGAAGCAAGATCTCGTTTCGGTATTGCCAAATGCTGGACACGGGATGGCTTTATATTTGTCATAGCTCAAGATGGTACCCGGCATACAGTCGAATGTTTGTCGGATCTCAATGCCATTCAATGCTCGTCGAATGTGAAGTCTCCTGTTCAGATGAAGACTACCGAGTCTAAAGGTGACAAGGTGACTATTCCACGCACTAAAAGGCTGATTAAAAAGTAATAGTTGGTTCTTAACCTTCTTGCGATATTTATCCTTATTGTTACTATTTTCTGTAGTTTGCTTTGTTTTTAATAACTCTTTTATTTTGTATTTTTGTATAGTTGCTTTTTAACCTTCTTGCGATATTTATCCTTATTAATTGTTACTATTTTCTGTAGTTTGCTTTGTTTTTAATAACTCGTTTATTTTGTATGTTAAGTGTCTCATGTCATTGAACACATCTATTTGTCACTGTCAAATGTCAATGTGAATGTCAATGTCTGTTGCAGATTAAAAATTTATTTAGATTATTATAGGAAAAAAGAAAAAGAGAATGGAAGGGAAAATTGATATTATTTTACACTATTTACTTTTATATTCCTTTTATTTATATATTATAATTCGAATACAGTTGGAGAGCCAGAGCAACTTTTTATTGAAGTTGTTCTCTCTCACTCTTACTCCTGGGTGTATACTATTGCCCGTCGCAGAATATTGATTACTTTCCATCTTTTGAGAACTTACTAGTCATTTACTCCTTTGTACACTCATACCGTGGTGATGGGTGACTTTAATACTTGCCTTCTCAAGAACGATACTCGATCATTACGCTTATGTTCTATCATCAATGGTGCTAACTTAAATGTTCTGCCACTTTCTGCAACTCATTCCTTTCCAAATTCCACTCCTTCTTTACTTGATCTAATATTTGTGTCATCGCTTGCTCATGTTGAAAAACATGGGCAATATGCTGCACTCGCTTTTTCATACCACGATCTCCTCTTCCTTTCTTATAAAATGAGACCTACTAGAGCTAAACCTAGAATTCTCCTGCAACGCAATTTCAGAGGAATGTGTGTGGAGCAATTGCGAGAGGATGCTGCTAAAATAAACTGGCTAGAAGCTTTAAACGGTGTTACGGTTGATGAGCAGGTTAACATTTTTAATTCTCTTCTGACTCAACTGTACGACGTACATGCTCCTATTAGGCGTATACGTATAAAGCACTTACCAGCACCCTGGATTACTCCTAAAATTAAAGAACTCCAGCTTAAGAAAAATTTGGCAAAGCGAAATATAAGGCTAATCCATCTGATAAGAACAAAATAAATTATAAAAAATATCAGAATCGTTGCAACATGCTGTGTAGGGATACACATCAAAGGCACATTTTTAAATCTGTTGTTGAAGACGACAACACTTCCAGAGTCTGGAAATTTCTCAAGTCTCTCGGAGTTGGCAAGTCAGATATCGATACCTCCACTAGTACCCTGGATCTCAACTAACTTAACCATCATTTTGCATCTTCAGTTACCATAAATAATACAACTAAATCTAATACCTTAATTCAACTTTCTGCGTCATCAACTCCGACTTTTTTGCCCTTTACTTTTCGTGTTTTTACCGAATGTGATATTAAGAAGAATATCTTAGCTATAAATTCTGATGCCGTCGGTTCTGACTGCATTAGCCGTAAAATGATCCTGCCTATTATTGACTATTTAATTCCAGCTATAACTTCCATATTCAATAATTCCATTAATTACTGTACCTTTCCCGACTCCTGGAAAGATGCTCAAATAATCCCTCTTCCTAAAAAAAAATCTTATGGTGATTACCGTCCTATTTCCATCCTTCCATTTCTTTCTAAAGTTCTTGAGCGTCTTGTACATCAACAACTTAACCTCTTCCTGTCTTCCTACAACTTGCTAAATCCTTTTCAATATGGTTTTAGATCTGGCCATAGTACGGCTACTGCATTAGTCAAGATTACCGACGACATCAGATTGGCTATGGATAACCAGGAAGTTACAATTTTATCATTGCTTGATTTTAGTAATGCTTTCAATACTGTAGATTTCGACATACTCCTGGCTATACTAAATTCTCTTAATATATCTCCATCGGTAATTAATTGGTTTCATAGTTATCTCAATGGTCACCGTCAACGTATTCGAATCCAAGATTCTTACTCGGACTGGTTGGCGATAAATGCCGGTGTTCCCCAAGGCGGTGTATTATCTCCTCTTCTATTCTCAATTTTCATCAGCTCTGTAACTCAACATATCTCTTCTTCCTACCACTTGTATGCCGACGATCTCCAAATTTATGCTCATTCCACAACTATTGACCTACCACTTGCTATTCAATTAATTAATTCTGACTTAGACAAAATTTTAAAGTGGAGTCTTTCTTTTGGTCTCAAGGTAAATCCTATTAAAAGCCAGGCTATTATAATTGGCAGTTATAAATTATTACCCCGTGTAGACTATTCCCGTTTGCCACCTGTTGTCTTTAACAATACTATAATTCCATTAAGCAGTAAAGTTAAAAATTTAGGAATATATATTGATCAAAATCTCTCATGGATGTCACAAATAAGCGAAGTGAGCAGGAAAATGTTTCACTCGATTGGGTCCATTCGTAGACTACGTAATTTTCTACCTATCCCTACCAAAATTGCGTTAGCTCAAGCCATCCTCTTGCCCATCCTTGATTACGCCGACACCTGCTATCTTGATCTAAGAGAGGAGCAATTAAATAAACTCGAGCGTATTCAAAATCTCTGTATTCGGTTTATATTCGGACTCCGCAAATTTGACCACATTTCTGAATTTCGCAAAAAACTCGAGTAGCTCCCAATCCGTCTTCGCAGGAATACTCATATTCTTTCTCTTCTCTACTGTATACTTTTTCATCCGAATTCTCCTCAGTATCTTAAACACCGTTTTGAATTCCTTAAGGACTCGCATGGTCGCACTCTACGATCTGAAGATAATTTAATCCTTAAAATTCCTTCTCACTCCTCTTCCTTTTATACCAATTCCTTCGCTGTCCAAGCAGTTCGACTATGGAATTCCTTACCACACCACTTGAGACAATCTCAAACTATTAATACGTTTAAAATCCGACTCAAGGCGTATTATTTGTCATTGTAATTATCGGAGTGTTGTTTTGTGGTCTGCTGCACTTTGTTGTTATTTACTGTTATAATTTATCATATATATATATATATAGTATATATATATATATATATATATATATATATTATATATATATATATGTCAGAGATAATAAATTTAAGCGGATATACGACTATACTTATTAGAATAGGACGTACTGGCCGGTTGTCAGACGTCAAGTTGTGAAAATATATAGCCGAATAATCGAAATATAAAATATAATGGTGTATCTGTCAGTAGCGCGTGTGATCCTTGGTCTAGCGACTCTCTTGGTCTCTTGCCCTCAGGACAGCGCCAGCGCCGGACGTGCGCACTGACTAATTTAATAAAACCAATATATTGGACGACAATGGCGGCCATTAAAATGGCAATCCATTTGAATCCGCGACATCAGAAGTGGGATATGAGTCTCATGTGTTCTGATACGCTTAGCTTCCTGAATTACAGCCGTTGGATATACAAATTAAATCAAAGCAGTTACGATTTTTTTTATTACGATTGTATACGAACAATAAGGAGTATTCAAAGCTGACTGCCAATCTTCGCTAGTCGGAGTAGAACTCGAAGAAGAAGAAGTCACGATTTATTTTATTACTATACGAAAATATTATAATTTAGTGAATGCTGATAATGTATGGTAACGTATTATAAGATGAAATAGATCTGGTGAGTACATTCCAATTTGTTTAAAAGCGATAGACACTGTATCTTACCGTGTGTCGTACTTTCGCAGTTTCTTAGTAACTTCACATGTTAGCCTTGTACCTACATTGCGATAATTTATTTATAGGGTAGTTGACCCTGCTTTTTGGATTATTAATTAACCCTGATCTTGCGCAATAGTAGCTAAGAAACATGCCTAATACAGCCATAAGCGAAGAAAAGGTAAAAGAAATGAATACTCGCGTGACTCACGTTCCAGAAATCGATTAACGTCGTTGGAGGAACAAACCGTTTACCTCCACAATGAACGCTGCCGTGATAGCGGATAGTGATTGCGACTATGGTGGAGCATCGGGACTCTGCGGCGTTGTTCGCCAGAGCGTTCCGTGAGTTCTGCCACGAAATACGATGCTGGTGCGACCGGTATCATTGATGCGATACGATCTATCAATACTACGGTGAGATCCAACCATTTTTCAATTCCAATTTCGATCCTAGCATAAAAAAAATATGCGAGAAGGTAGATCGCGCTAAAATTTAAAGCTAAAAGTATTTTAATAATATTGAGTGTTTGTCTCGCATTTGTAATTGTTTGAACACGACCTGTGCGGGAACCCTGGCAATTAACCTTGGTTGATTGAATTGATATTGGCATTGTAGTGATAAAATATGTAATACTATGGTATGTTAGTAAAGGAATAAGCTGGATAGGTTTTAGACCTTAATCTAGCAAAGTTGCGTGTGCAAAAATTACTACTGTTAAACATTTCTTTGTACATCAATTGTTCTACAAATAAAATAAGGTTTTTTTAGTGAAGGAATTTGATTTGTTATTTAATTTAATATTTTACAATATAGCAATTTATTTAAAGCGTGGTTAGTCAATAATAGTGAGAGTATGTACAGATACGTGTGCCTGGCACAAAGAGTGGTGTCCCGAAGCGTGTATTGCGCTCTTCGATTGAGAGTATAAGGAAAATACTGTACTAGCCCTACAAGTCGGTTTGTAACGTTGACGGTTAGTCAAGTCGCTCTTAGTGGAAAATTTTCATATAGAACTCTTAAGTTGCACTATCAGTTAAGGTCAGGTACAGCCGAACAATCAGAAAGGTAGGATCCATAATGGATTAGTTTTATTTAATTACGGAGCAAATTTATCGATTAACTAGCTGTGCCCTTGGTTTTACCCGCGTATAACTTTAAGAGATCACTATCATCATACTATTATTAATTTTTGGTTTTATTTAATTTGGAAATTTAGGATTTATTTACTTAAAAAAAAAAAATTAAAATCTATATAAACATATGCGGAAACGAAATGAGATACCTACCTAGCCTATAAACTTTAGCTTACAAAGTTATTTACAAGCCGAAAATAAACACGTATGTATGTGTGAGTATTTTCGAACAACCTACTCAACTACCCGTTGTAATAATATATTCCTGCAATAAATATTTGACATTTATTTATCAATTTTATAAGTATTATTTTAATGAATAATTATAATATAATATCTGTCTGTCTATAAAAATATCTTGTAATAAAGTTAAAATAATTTTCATTAATAATTTAAGTTAAAATATTTGCATGTCATAGGTGTGGTGACTAAGCATGTATATTTTGTTTAAAGCAAATAAATGGAATTGAATTGAATAGAATTGTCAAAGCTTTAAAAAGTGCGAAAAACGGTCTATGTTCTTGCCTCAATATTAATCGTGTAATTATTATGAAAGCATAGGAATTATTATTTTATAAAAACGACTTTACAAATAATCTATTGTTTTGGAACAGATTTGATTACCATACAAAAGGAGTACTGTTCTGGAGTCCTTACTGCCAAATCGATTGGCGATACATCCAAGTGCTGACGTTGCTGCATGACGCTATGTTATGACTGTCAAAGTACAAAATCAGACAAAGGGATTTAATTTCCCCGAAATTGTTCACTAATGCATTAAAGGATACGTTCAAGACGCTGCACTGAGAATGGCGAGGCATAAAAATAAACGGCGAGTACCTTTCATACTTGAGATTTGCAGACGATATCGTCATCGTGGCAGAAACCGTGCAGGTCATGCAGTATATGCTGACAATAAAGCCTGATTCTTCTTTTCGAATTGGTCTCCAGATGAACTTGGACAAAACCAAGACAACGTTCGATAAATACGCCGACCCGGAACCGATAACTCTTAACCGAGTTCCTTTTGAAGTTGTTTAGAAGTATGTATACCATGGGCAAACTTTGTAGTTGGGTCGAAACAGCTTTGAGAAGTAAGCACGAAGAAGAATACAGCTGGGCTTGGCAGCGTATAGGAAACTTTGTCGTCTTTTCGTGACAAATACCGCAATGCTTAAAGACTAAAGTCTTCAATAAGTGCGTCTTCCTGGTTATGACTTACAGAGCCGAGACGTGGACACTGACAGTGCGTTTGGTCATTTTAAGGTCGCTCAGCGAGCTGTGGAGAGGGCTATGCTCGAAGTTTCTCTGAAAGATCGAATCCCAAATGTGGTGATCCGACATAGAGCCAAAGTTGACGACGTGGCCCAAAGGATTACTAAGCTGAAGTGGCAGTGGGCTGGACACATATGTCATAAAACCGACAACCGTTGGAGTAGACGTGTTCTGGAGTGGAGACCGTGTTTTGGCAAACGTAACGTGGGACGCCCACTGGCTAGGTGGAGTGACAATATACACAAAGTGGCTGGCAATGGATGGAGACTGAGAGCTGAAGATGGAGCTCAGTGGCGTGCCATTGGAGAGGCCTATGTCCAACAGTGGATGACGAAAGGTTGATGATGACGAAGATGACAAAAGGTTATAGTTAACCTTATAAGGTAGACATATAGCAAAACCAAAATTTTAATGTTATGCCTTAGAACATAAGCTTAACAATCTGTAATCCATATATCCATACCAATTGAAACGAAACAAAGTGAAGTTAGCCACAACACATTGTAAGAAATCGCACTCAAATCTGTTAAGCCATATCTAGGATTGTTGTGCACAAGCACACAGACAAACAGATAAAACGGACAAAATTCTAGCAATCATTGTTTTAAGTTCTATCGTTCATTTACTCATATGTCTTACATGTACAGTCGACGAACAGTTGCAGATTTTTTTATATGTATAGATTTGGTGTGAATTTGAATTGAATCACTATCTAGAATTGAACGACTGTTGTTTTGAATTGAAAAGAGAATTCTGTTGTTTTGTCAACAAACGTAATGCTGTGTGAATAAAAATACTTATGTTCTTCATTGATTAAATGTTTTATTTAAACTGAAAGCTGTTACGCTTTGTTGAAGATTGGATTGAAAGCATTATCGCTTTGTCCTAGTGGTTCGATGAAAGCTGTTACGCTTTTCGAAGGATGGATTGAAAGCATGATCGCTTTGTCCTAGTGGTTCGATGAAAGCTGTTACGCTTTTCGATGGATGGATTGAAAGCATGATCGCTTTGTCCTAGTGGTTCGATGAAAGCTGTTACGCTTTTCGATGGATGGATTGAAAGCATGATCGCTTTGTCCTAGTGGTTCGATGAAAGCTGTTACGCTTTTCGATGGATGGATTGAAAGCATGATCGCTTTGTCCTAGTGGTTCGATGAAAGCTGTTACGCTTTTCGATGGATGGATTGAAAGCATGATCGCTTTGTCCTAGTGTTTCGATGAAAGCTGTTACGCTTTTCGAAGGATGGATTGAAAGCATGATCGCTTTGTCCTAGTGGTTCGATGAAAGCTGTTACGCTTTTCGATGGATGGATTGAAAGCATGATCGCTTTGTCCTAGTGTTTCGATGAAAGCTGTTACGCTTTTCGAAGGATGGATTGAAAGCATTATCGCTTTGTCCTAGTGGTTCGATGAAAGCTGTTACGCTTTGTCGAAGGATGGATTGAAAGCCTTACCGCTTTATCTGATGATCTGCTGAAAGCTACAACGCTTTGCAGTGAAATTGGGCTCAAATGTGCATTGACCCAAGGTTGATGCTGAAAGCTGTAACGCTTTGCAATGTGTTTCAAGTGCAGCTTCTGAGAAATGCTGAAAGCCCGAACGCTTTGCTATACGCTAGAGCTGTAACGTGCTGAAAGCCTTTACGCTTTGCTTTGTGAGAGGTTGAAAGCTGTCTGTGAACGCCTTGCCTGCGTGCGTGCCATGCGCTGTGCCATTTAGGCTGGACGTGACGTTGAGAAGCAACGCGAGAGCGCGTTGAGGATTAGAATGGCCGTGTCAGAGATAATAAATTTAAGCGGATATACGACTATACTTATTAGAATAGGACGTACTGGCCGGTTGTCAGACGTCAAGTTGTGAAAATATATAGCCGAATAATCGAAATATAAAATATAATGGTGTATCTGTCAGTAGCGCGTGTGATCCTTGGTCTAGCGACTCTCTTGGTCTCTTGCCCTCAGGACAGCGCCAGCGCCGGACGTGCGCACTGACTAATTTAATAAAACCAATATATTGGACGACAATGGCGGCCATTAAAATGGCAATCCATTTGAATCCGCGACATATATATATTATATTATATGTATATTATATTTATGTTTATGTATATTATATTTATGTTTATGTATATATTATTTGTTTATATGTATATATATATATATATTTATTTAAGAGATTAAAGATAAAAATTGAGATGATCAGTACACCTCCTTACCGCTTTATATATGTATTTCTTGTCCTTTAACAAAAGGTTGTCTGGAAGAGATCGCTCTTAGCGATAAGACCGCCTTTTGTTCAAAATAGTTTTCGTTTTTCTTTTATGTTTGTGTTTGTATTGGTTATGTAACTATTTTGTTACAATAAAGCATATTATTATTATATTATTATTATTAATTTATACATACAAAGACTCATATTTATCAGCACTTAGTGAACACGGATTGATGTGTGGCATAACTGATTACACCCGAATTGAATGTAAAAAAGATTTGATTACTAAATCGTGTATTGATCATATATTTGCACCCTTCCCCACATTACATTCGTTCGCGGCGGTGCTCGATGTCGTACTGGCAGATCATCGAGGCATTATATTTACCTATGTTGACGAATCGCTTGGAATGCATAGGCAAATACAGCATGTTTCTAAAAATACTACTAACTACGCCACTTTCATTAAACTTAACTATTTGAATTGACTGGAAGAATGACTGTCATCATCGCGCTTAAAATTAAATATCCATTTTCTCAATGGAAAACAGCCTGATTGCAACGTTTTCTGGGTTTTATTACATAAGTCTAATAATTTAATTTTATCATCTAAGCCCGTAATGTAGTCGTCAACATAAAAGTCCTCTTTTATGGCTCGAGCCACATCAGGATCAGAAGATTCAAACGCTAATTGTTTTAGACACCTAACACTAAGAAAAGGTGAGGAGGCGGTTCCGTACGTCACTGTATTTAATTTAAAAATACCTAACGGCTTCGACGGATGGTCGCGCCACAGAATCATTTGCAAACTACAGTAACATCTTCTCCACATCGGCGCATGCGACGTACTTGTGCTGCCTAAAGCGGAGAAGAATGGCAACGAGGTCACTCTGTATAGGAGGGCCAACTAGTTGCAAATCATTAAGTGATTTACCGGAGCTCGATGGTGCACTTGCGTCAAACACCACGCGCAACTTGGTGGTGGTACTGAGCTCGCGGAACATGCCATGATGCGGCATAAAATAACACGGGAATTCATAAGAATCTACCTGTGTCATATGGCCTAGATTGAGGTACTCTTGCATAAAATTAACATAAAGACCAATCGTAGTAAGACGTAATTTGGTTGCGTTTTGTTTCTGCTGGAATAGCCTGTAAATGTCGTACTTCTGGGATGACCTCATACATCTATCTTTCAAAGTTGACTCACTTAACCTTATTTTATTGCTTCAAAAAAAACTTAATAATAATTAATTAATAAAATACACGCAGATATCATCATCGTTATTCGCGTCTTTTTTTTTTTTTTTTAAATATATAGGCTAGCGCTTGTCTGTTATCACACCTGATGGAAAGTGAGATACAGTCTAAGATGGAGCGCGCTTGCCTAGAAGGTGGCTTTTCACTCTGGACTTGAAGGTACGTACGTACGAAGGACGTACGTGTCTAAATACTGATTGGTTGACGTTAGACTAATTTATAATGATTGACTTTAACGTCTACTACTTTAACACTACGCCATTACGGAACACAATGTCGATTAATAAATGTCAAGATTTTTTAATCAGTAACGAATCTTCCCGGTTTGCATGCATCATTTAGATGTATGGTGTCTATTATGGCATTTATTACAGTCATATTGAACCCTCGTATCAAGTGAAATTTTATGACCCTTCGACGGCTTATTACCGTCATATGAAAAAGTGTATGTAATGTGTTATTCCAGCATTGTTGGATAAAAAACTTTATTTACTTTAAATGTAAATATCATAAAATATTTCTTATATATATTGTGTAATCCATGTAAAATTTTTTTTAAAATATCTTTAATTGACATAGTAACTGACAATTTATAGCTGAGGAAGTGCGACGACACGCATTTATGTACAATCAAGATCTCTCGAGAGAACGAATCGTTATTGCAGATCAAACACAATGAGAGGAATAGCACAAGTTTGCACGAAGTATGTAGATTTGTTCCCGGGTTGCATACATGAATTTCAGCATTCGGACCTTAAATGCATTAAACTGGGTTCAAGCTACGAAAACGACTAATTTGAAAATCTCAAGAAACTTTTGTAAATTGTAACACAATAATAAGCTATTTTAGGTATTTCTTCATAAAAAAATCACATTTTTATTCCTCCTGTGTGTTGACTATGACCTCATTAAAAAAAGGCTGGTCCTATAAATCCCTCATGCCTGGCAAACCTGTATTAGTCTTTACTTGGTAACGTGTTATATACGTGTTACTAATTAAAGACTAATACGGATTACTTGCGAAAAAAAATATTATTTGACTATTACCTATACTGCCATATTTAATGAGGCTTAACTCTGAACGAACTGACGTTTAAAACGGAGCCATTGAAACTTTTGTTCAGCCAAAAATGTCTATCCAACGATGTATTACATGTAGATTGAAGGGGACCAAAATTTGCATCCTCCTTTATGTAAATACTAATTTAAAATTATATACAAATAATGTTAGTGTATTTTAACTATTATTTTCTTAAATTAAGCTGTACTAATATTAGTACCGAGTTTGCGACACACAATGTATGTATTTTGGTGAAAAAAGCTACCTATATAATAAAAATGGATAGAATTATTACTTGGAGTGCCAATAGTTGTGGAAATCGGACAAATATATTTAACAGTTTCAAGTTGTCACTTCTATCGATAGTCCCTATGATTGCCTGTTTTTTTAACCTTTAAAAGTAATTGAATTTTTTTATACTTTCTGTAATTTAGCTTAATACAAGCACAGTTGCACAGTACACCTGCATGTGTCTAATTTCACTGAAATTCTGCCACATGTGAATTCCACCAACCCGCATTGGAGCAGCGTGGTGGAATAAGCTCCAAAACCTTCTCCTCAAAAAGGAGGAGAGGAGGCCTATAGCCCAGCAGTGGGACTTTCACAGGCTGTTACAACAAGCACAGTTAGGTGCATACTCATCAAGAACTCTAATGATGGATACTTTAAGGAGGAAATATAAAAGTGTGCTTAATAAAAGTTATTTTAATATTCAGGTTAAAGTCCTGACCGTTATGTTGTAGCTTTTTGTTAATCACAAAAGTTTTACCCCCACTAAAGACTTCCTCAGAAATAAATCCTCGTTCTGCCCTCGCTGTCGCTTTAGTTGTAGAATTTTATTTATTAAAATTATTATAGATATATAGATATATATAGATAAAATTTATACAGATCACAAACTTGATGCCATAAAGAAGGTTTCTCCAGTTGACATACTATTAATAAAGGTGCAGCCGTCGCTAAAGCCCCTCACCAAACTGTACACATCACTAGCTTAGCTACCGTTTTCTCCATTTTTGGCTTCAAAGGTCGGGTTATCACAAAATATCTATCAACTGATATTGTTAAGAGTGTGTATGCACTAACTGACACTGATACTGCCTGCGAATAGTTCACTAACTTACACATTAATTCACCAAATGGCCAGTGACGTAAGATGAGCGTTGACACAAAAGTAAATAGTACACAGAATAAAGTCATTATTATATCACCCAGTGCCAAATTCATTATAAAAAGTTCGTCACTGTCTTCATGCGCGGTGACGATTGTACCACAAAACAGACTAATCCATTACCTACGAGTGCTAATAGAAAAATAATACCGTAAATTACGTAAACGCAAGTTTGGAAAACCCATGTCGATAAATAATCTTCCGGTTGTGGTTCTAAAATGCAAACGAACTCATGTTGTTCCGTGAAATTGAAATCAGACCCATTCATCGATTCATATCCGTTATTTTCACATCCGGCCAGCGGATATCCAAACACAGATACAACATTCTCTGTTACGTTGTTCGGATGATTCATTTTGATCTGAATATTGGCTTTTCATCGATGCTAATTTTGACTTTATATCTGAAAAAAAAATGATATTGTGACAACACATTTTGAACGATAAAATATACATTACAAGTGTTTACTACATGGTATGTAGTAAACACAGATGTAAACTTTATTTTGACAATATTATTAAAAGTTTTGAATAGCCTTTCTATCACTATCTCTGATATCCAGAATTTTTAAAATATTAATATATTTGTTGAATAAATGTCTGTGTTTTACTTCTTTATTATATATTGTTTGTACTTTTTACAACTTTTTACAACACAATTTTAATTACGTTAATTGTATTAGATTTAACACAAAGTGAAATTCACAATATATATTAAGTAACTGCTGGCTCCTAGTATTTTTAACTTAGTTTGTTCTCTAACAAAGTAGTACTGATGTTCATAGAAGTGTTAATAGGGACAAAAAAAGAATTAAAAAATATAATGATCAGGCTGTAGGGAACAATAATTCCAGACCAGTAAGATTTATGCTTTGTAGAGTTTGCCATCGCACCTTAACTGATTGTTACTTGTCTGAAAGATTTGTGGCTGGTCCACATACCTTTCAGACCAGGCAGTTATTTTAGTAGGATAATCGTAAAATGTTTGTTATTCCTTCTTCGCAGGTAGCTAAGATGGTTATGAGGTGAGTTATGTCAGCATGGCCGTGACGTTATCTTCAAACGCTGTACCAACCCGTACTTTGTAAAATAACACGTACATCGATCACGCTACTCATTCGATCTCCCCATTCTTTGCTTTGCAAGTAGTTTAAAACGATACTACATACTACAAACAATATTACTGCCGGTAAGACAGTCCTTCAAAAAGAGATCGACATAGATCGACCACTAAATACCTGAAAATACTTTCTTTGTCGTAATTTGAAAGGACCAACCAACACAGTAATCCGCTGATATCACAGGCCTATTCTTTAACCTCCCTCAGAGGATATATAGAGGAGTAATAGTATATATAGAACAGAACTTTCAGATCTATACGAGTTATGCTAAGCTTACCACTTTTAATGGCTATTTTTTATATTTAGTCTGGACTATGAATCACTTTCATGATTTGACATGAGCTTGGCATAATTAACATTCCTGATTATTTTTCATTATCAAAGTATATAAAAATTACTACTAGGGAAAATATGTATATGTTTATACATACTTATAATTATCTGTACTAGTATATGTACTTGTACTGAATAAGTAATCAAAAATAAATAAAAAGATTTTAGCGTATCTCATATCAATTAGTATTCCGTTTGTTGACAATACATCCATTAGCGGGAGTCCACAGTGAATCACTGGATTCTCTAATGAAAGATGGTGTATTATTTTACTTTTTGAAAGTAGTATCGCGGTAGTATCGTCCGACGTAAATAAGTCTTGGTTTATTATAAGGCATATCAAAGATCGAAAAGAATGTGATCAGTTCAAGACATGGCTTATGCAAAATAGAAAACGTGCATCAAAAATAACATCTATAATAATAGCTGTATTAATTAGCTGTTGCCCGCGGATAATGAATAATCGAATTGATAGGCGATGGTTATCACTTAATATCTGTTTGCCCATTTGACCGTCCGGCTACCTATAACATAAAAAAAACGAAGTTGGCGGTGTTTCCTTTTGTGGCTAAAATTACTAAGTTACTCGCAGAGCTCACTCTGGAGTATGCAACATAAAAACTGCCCAAGTGATAATAGTGCTCACTAAAATTAATGCCAGCCATGTTCAAGGATTGTCATGGGGAAGCATACTTTAAGAGGCAACTATATACTTTGAATTTTGAATGATATATTTTCATGAATGGTGTTCTTGGAATGAAAACTAAACATTCTCGAGCCCATCCTGAAAAAAAAATTGCCAATCATTTGTGTTGTGTAGAATTTCTAAAAGCTTTGAAATACATGTTCAGTTTTGTCAAACAATTTAAATATATAGATATATATACAACGCTTGGTTTATAATTTACGATCACATTTGTAATGACCGTCTATAAGTCTTATATCTTATGATAGCCGATAATAAACTACGGTAGCCGATTTTTATGCTGATATTAAATCGATTTTTAGTTATTACGATTTGAAATTTGAATGATATATTCTCATGAATGATATTCTTGGAATGAAAACTAAACATCCACCAGCACATCCTGAAAAAAAAAATTGCCACTCATTTGTGTAGTGTAGAATTTCTAAAAGCTTTGAAATACATGTTCATCTACTCAATCAAGAAATACAAAAAGTAAATTTCAAGCAGATCAGACTATTTTTTCATTTTTATACTAATGTTTCCACCCATCTCTCCCTTTTTGGGTTGAATTTATAAAAACGTAAATAAAACGTAAATACATAATATTAAATATCATTTTTTCTTACAACAAAATGACGAAATCCTTATACAAACTTTTAACCCCTCTTCTAGTTCAAGTTTATAACATCTGTGAAGGAAGTAATAATTACTTATTATAATAAGTATTTTAAGCAATTTTCGTTTTATTTAAAAAAAAACACGCTTAAGAAAACTTTTTAACGTATAAATTTAAATCAACCTAATATATATAATATGGATATTATTCATTCTATTAGGCCTATAAAAGTATTTTTAATACCTCATGATTGATAATTGTACTAAGAGTAAACTACCACCTGCTTGATTGCTACCAATGCTGTTTCTTGAATAATATTTTGTATTTTTTGTAAAAGGCGCTATTTACTTAATTCATTAATGTAAATGAATAGAAATCATTCAACTTAGATTGTTAATTTATTAATATCATAGTTTACAAGAATATTTTAATTAACCTGTCATTTGATAGTTCAATAACTTCGATCAAAAATTCTACTCACACTCAAATTTCTGCTATACGAAATAATCACTTTAACGAGTTTTGGCTAAGCCGAAACAATATCTCCCGACGACTCATATCTACGACGAAAACTCATATCTTTGACTGTCTACGTACTGTGTATAGGGATTTTTAACTCCGTACTTAAGTCCGTTAATATATTCGTTTCAAAAAAAATAATGATATGACTTGTCTAATATGTGAATAAGGTAGTATAGTAAGCATTTTACAATAAAATGTTTTTTATAAAATCTGGGGACTATCTATTTATCTAGGAACTAAAGTCGCTAGAAAAAAGGTACAAAAGAGCTGTTATACCTTGGACCATACGACATACAAAAATTTCCTAGAAGCAGCTCTAGATTTTTTGTAAATATAATTAATTGTAAGGTTCTACTGATTTTTAATAATTATTTTTGAGACTTTTAGAAAATAATGGTAATATTTTTAACTAAATTAACACTGGTTGGATATAATTGAACGAAAAAAACTACGCAATATATAAAAAAGAAACAAAGCACGGAAAAATGGACTCGTTCGATGGTTGCCACGGTGATTGCAGTAATTCCAATAAAAATTGTAATAGAATTGAAAAAGATTAATTAGTAATGAATTATATAACAAGATACGCGTGGAAGCGAATAAAATGTTTAAAGTAAATGTTAAGGATTGTTTTACTGGGGTATTCTTACATAATTATTGTATTTTAATTAACTTATAAGATTACGAGTATAAATCAGAAATATGTAAAGATTGGAGGATATTTCATTATTTATTTTTGTCAAGAATAATTTAAGCTTTTGCTTGGAAACCCAAACTCTTGCAAATACAATGTAGCTTACGTATAATGGTTTTGTTTTTAACTTTTAACGAAATAGCTTTACCCGTACAAATTCAAACAGATTGACATAATTGCAGTTTTACTACTTGAGATTGACAGTTTGTATCCCGAAAAAGTACACGAGAGTGAAGCCGGGGTTAAAACTTAATCTTAACTAAAATTAGTTGCAGAACGTCGACTGGCTCTGACTAACTTTAGGAAAAACCCAACACCAAGTAATCTCAACGTTCTACAAAAAAAAAATTATCGGAACTACAAAAAATAATTCGAAAAGCTGATTCTATTTCCTGGCATAAATATTGTTCGTCATTGAATCAAACTTCTTCTTCAACTGAATTGTGGCAACGTAAGCGTTGGCTATAGAACTAGAAAGTCATATATTGATGAACAACTTACTCACGATGTTTTAAAATCCTTAACACCCGATTATGTTTTGCCACCCAAGCCCTATTTTGATATACACAATAGCAGTTTAGAAACTCCTATCTATATGCAAGAGATTTTATTAGCTATTAAGTCTACTGACACAGCTCCTGGTTGTGATAGTATATGATACTCAATGTTAAAAAAATTACTAGAAAAAGGTATTCTCATTTTGCGCTATTTATATAATAAATTCTTTTCGCTGAATGTAATACCTCATCAGTGGCGTTATATTGAAATCGTCCCTATACCAAAACCAGGAAGACTTAAAGCTTACTTCATCCATCCATCCTATATCCTTGTTATATTGCTTATGTAAAATGTTTCATTTAATCCTTAAAAAACGATTAGAATGGTATTTCGAAAAAAATTATATGTTCTCTAACGATACGATAGGTTTTCGAAATCTAGTTACTCATATACAGATGGGTTTTGCTAGAAGAGATATACCCTTGCATGTTTCGTAGATATAAATAATGCATACAAAAATGTTAACAATTCAGTCCTTTTAAACATTCTCCATAGATTTTCTCCATAGATCTTTGGAACTTTTTGAGTGACCGTTGGCTTAATATTCGTGGTAAGGACCTTAAATGCGGGAGATCTACTTGTTAAGGTTTGGCACAAGGTGATCCATTGTCACCCTTATTATTTAATATAGCTACGATTCATGTTTATTGTGATGTTTATGATGATTCTGTTAACATCTCACAGTTCGCTGATGATTATGCGATATATGTTTCAAATAAATAAAAAAAATTGCTTATGTACAAATGCAGTTACAAAAAGCATTAGATATATTTAATGAACAGATATGTAAGATAGGTCTTGATATTTCTTCGAACAAAACTAAAGTCGGTCTATTTTCGAAAGGTAGAAAACAAAATGATATCCTATTAAAAGTTAATAACTGTACATTACAATATGTCGAATCTGTGAAATATCTTGGGATGT
Source organism: Nymphalis urticae (assembly GCA_905147175.2). Lineage (NCBI taxonomy): Eukaryota > Metazoa > Arthropoda > Insecta > Lepidoptera > Nymphalidae > Nymphalis > Nymphalis urticae. The sequence goes on from LR989983.1 coordinate 10,766,755, forward strand.
GGTTGGATCGTTCATTACGCTGGGGTAAGCATATAAATGAAACAATACTAAAAGCTTCAAAATGTCTTAACGTTTTTAAGGTATTAGCTGGATCGGGTTGGGGCGTTCATCCAAAACATTTAAGACGCATTTATACTTCTTTAATACGAAGTAGAATTGATTACGCCTGCTTTTTATATGCCAATGCTGCTAATAGAAATCTAAATATGTTAGATATTATTCAAAATCAAGCAATGAGAATTGTAGGGGGCTTCATTAAAACTACACCTGTCCACGTCATGGAGAGTGAACTTTGATTGCAACCTTTGTTTATCCGTAGACGTTACTTAGCTGGAAAATTTTGGCTCAAATCTAAATCCTTAAAAAGTAATAAAGTCATAGAGTTAATTTCCACCAAATCTAACTCGAATGAAAGTCTTAGTTATTGGGAAAATAAACGGAAACCCTTACTAATTACAATCCATGCAGAATTACATTCAACGTAGCAAGCAGTTAGACATGAATTCAGCCTTTTGCCGTCCACTGCTGGACGAAAGCCTCCCCCATAGAACGCCAACCATCCCGATCTTGGGCAGTCCGCATCCATCCCGTGCCTGCCACCTTCTTCAAATCGTCGGTCCATCTTGTCACAGGGCGCCCTACACTACGTTTGCCTAAGCGCGGTCTCCACTCTAACACGTGTCGGCTCCATCGGCCATCAATGCGCCTGGAGACATGACCAGCCCACTTCCACTTCAGTGAGCTAATTCTCCGCGCGATGTCGGTGACTTTAGTTCTCTGGCGAATGTCCTCATTTCGGATTCTATCGCCCAGAGAAACCCCAAGCATCGCGCGTTCCATCGCTCGCTGAGCGACCTTAAATTTGTGGACCAGTCCTACGGTGAGTGTCCACGTTTCGGCACCGTAAGTCATCACAGGTAGGACGCACTGATTAAAGACCCTGGTCTTAAGCGACTGTGGGATCGACGATTCAAAAATATGACGCAACTTCCCGAATGCCGCCCAGCCCAAACGTATTCTTCTTTTAGCCTCCTTCTCAAAGTTGTGCCGGCCAAGTTGTATAGTTTGGCCCAGGTAGATATATTCCTGCACAACTTCAAGTGGAGAGCCATTTACGACCACTGGTCCCGGGGATACATGATTGTTTGCCATAATTTTGGTCTTTTCAATGTTCATCCCGAGACCTACTCGTCTCGAAGAATCGCTCAGGTTGTTTAGCATCTCTTCCAAATCCTGCAGAGTCTCCGCCATGATGACAATGTCGTCGGCAAATCGCAGATGTGTAATGTGTTGGCCATTGATATTAATGCCGCGTCCGTTCCAATCGAGCGTTTTGAAGACGTCCTCCAATGCATTGGTAAAAAGTTTTGGGGAGATTACATCCCCCTGTCTTACCCCGCGATGCAATTGGATTGGTCTTGTGCTCTGATCTTGTACTTGGACGGTCATAGTTGCGGCTTCGTACAAACACTTCAACACCTGGATATACCGATAGTCAATTAGGCACCTCTGCATGGATTCCAGAACAGCCCAGGTCTCAATGGTATCGAAGGCTTTTTCGTAGTCCACAAACGCTAGGCATAGAGGCTGATTATATTCCTCGGTCTTCTGTATTATTTGCCTAAGTGTGTGTATGTGGTCTACGGTACTGAAGCCTTTTCGAAACCCAGCCTGCTCAACGGGTTGGAAGTCATCGAATTTCCGGGCAAGACGATTCGTGATTACCCTCGAAAACAACTTGTAAACATGGCTTAAAAGTGAAATGGGGCGGTAGTTCTTCAGAAGAGCTTTATCACCCTTCTTGAAAAACAGAACCACCACACTTCTGCTCCATGTCTTCGGTGTAGTACCATTATGGAGGACGGAATTGAAGATGTTAGCCAGCTCTCTCAGAACTGGTGTGCCTCCTGCTTTAAGAAGCTCTGAGGTAATTCCGTCATCTCCTGGAGCCTTGTTGTTTCCAAGTTGTCCGAGAGCAATCCTAATCTCGCCCAAATCGATGTCGGGAAGATCGTCTGATAGGTGGTGTGTCAGTCTGGCTCGTGGGTCATCCGCACTGTGGGACTCAGGTGGAGGTACTCGTGATGAGTATAAATCGCCATAATACTTTTCGACTTCAGCGAGAATCTCTGGTTTTGAGGTGACGGTTGTGCCTTGTGTGGTTCTGAGTTTTGTCAGGTGACAACAGGAGGTATGTGACTTTGCAAGAACCTTTGAGCCCCTATTGAGTGCTATGGCATCTTCAATATTCCGGGTATTAGCTCGTCTTGTGTCACGCCTTATTAGTTTTTTAACCTTCCTGTTAAGTGCCTGACACTCAGATGGCGTCATATTCTGATGTTCTCGTCTTCTCGTCATCTCGTTCAGAGTCTCGCCTGAGAGCTTCGACTTACGTCCATTGCTCTTTTGTCGAAAGTAATTTTGGCCCACTTCGCGGATGACACGCACCAGACTACTGGTGGCGTCGTCAATGTCCTGCCTGGTTTCCAACATGGCAAATCGGTTCTGTAGTTCCAACTGGAAGCTTTCGCAACCAGCTTCGACTTGGGGCTGAGTTGGTCTAAGAGTCGACTTCATTAACCGCGATCGTTCTATTTTAGTGTTAATATTCAGGGTGCCTCTTACCAGGCGGTGATCACTTCCAGTGTTTACCCTGTTGATCACGGAGACATCCCTGAATATTTGGCGCTTATTGGATAAAATGAAGTCGATCTCATTCATCGCTGTGTTATCGGGGCTTCGCCAGGTCCACTTCCTTTGGGGCTTTTTCTGGAAAAATGAATTCATCAGAAATAATCCCTGAGCCTCAAGGAAGTTTACCAGCATTTGCCCCCGATGATTCCTGTGCCCATAGCCGAATTTTCCTACCCTCGATTCACCATCTTCTTGTACTCCCACTTTGGCATTGAAGTCACTCATAACAATTGTGTAGAAGGTACTGGTACGAGACATAGCTTTCACTATGTCTTCGTACATGGCTTCGACCTCTTCGTCAGTATATGTAGACGTTGGGGCATACACTTGTATTACCTTCAAGGCATACCTCTCGGTTATCTTTAAGACAAGGTATGCCACCCTTGCCGACACACTGCCAACCTCCACGACATTGCTTCTGAGTGACTTGTGGATCAAAAAGCCGACGCCACCTTGGGATGGTTGGTGTCCTTCTCGGAAGTAGAGTAAGTGACCGGAATCTAGTGTCATCGTGTCCTCGCCCTGTCTTCGGATTTCTGATAGACCTACTATATCCCAGTTAATACGACTTAACTCTACTTCCAATTCTGTCAGGTGTTCGTCCAGCCGTAGAGAGCGTCCATTATACGTGGCCAGAAACAGTCGCCGTTTGTGGTACCCTGCCGTAGCCCGGGGATTCTTAGCACCCCCCATCGCACCGTTACCATGGCCGGTACCGTGGCCAGGAATAGTGCGATTACCGGGAATTGGGGGCCGTGAATTTGAGTCGTCGCTCATAGGGGGGTTTTTGCCTTAGTCACCGCGCTTGGCAGGCGGGTTGGTGACCGCAGTGGCTGGAATCTTTCACTAATAGCGCTGCTGCCCGCTATCGGGATTAGCATTTTCGGATTCCAGCATTTGTGTGGTTATACCGCCACGATTTCGGTCGCCAGAGCCTCGTTCGTTGATTAGCAGGATGCACCACGAGCAGGTGAGGTTGACGGTAGGGAGCCTAGGTTGTTGTCGACTCCCCTTACACCCCTTACCACCAACAGTTAGACATGTTCTCCTTAAAAACTTGGTTAGCAATATTGATATAAATAACGGTGTTAAATGTAACCTTATGCCTTTTACAAATGCAAAAAATAAATATAGCTTAATAGAAATTAAAACATTAGTTAACCAGTTTATTACATACAAAAATCATTATCAAATATTTACAGACGGATTAAAAGATAAAAACGCTTCAGATGGAGCCTTGTATGATGCGCAAACTAAAAATTATTTGAAATTTCAACTTAGTAAATACCATTGTTCATAGAATTACAAGCAATTTCGGAGGCACTGTCATATATTGATTCTATTGAATCTCAGAATTTCGTAATTTTAACAGACTCCAAAAGTGCTCAGTGCTGCATTTGACTTAATTCACCACCAGTTATCGGGGTACTTCAATAGCCTATACTATCCTAGATCAAATTGATAAATTAAATAAAACCACAAAATCTGTGTCTCTTCAGTGGATACCATCACATGTTGAAATAAATGGCAATGAGATAGCGGACCACCTGGCAAAACAAGCTAGTGTCGATGGTATAACAATAACTGTGGACCCATATTTTACTGATCTAATTTGGATTATAAAGAAAGATGCAGATTCTGGTGGAAATAATATTATGATGAACGTTCTAAAGAAAAGGGCATATGGTACAGAACAATGCAACCACAACCTTGGAATGAGCCATGGATAAACAAATGTGACCTTAGTCGTCAAGACCTCATCACGGCTTTAAGACTTCGCTCCGGACACCTTACATTAAACTCATTTGCGTTTTTACTTAAAAAAACAACTAACAACGGCTATGGCTTTTCCTAACAGCAATGAGGCAAAAAATTTATACAAATTAACCAACAAATGTCTACGACTAAGGAAATAAAAGTATATTGTTTAACAAACACAGCGTCATAGTCACAAATGGTGACTAAGCTCTTTAAAATAAAAACATATGTATTTTATACATAGTTACAGTACTCATCTTAATGTTTAAAAACATCAGTCGGGTCAGGCAGCTAGTAAATGTCTATGTATTTTATGTATCTTATTGCAAATATGATTAGGTAACAAAAACGAAGGTAAGTTGATATTTTTATACATACTTAGCATTGTAGCGTTCCGGTTTGAAGGGTGAGGGAGTCAAAGTAACTACAGACACAAGAGGCATAACATCTTCCTTCCCAAGGTTGGTAGCGCATTAGTGATGGTAGGACTGTTTAATATTTCTTACATCGCCAATGTCTATGGGCGATCGTGACCAAATTTGCGCCTCCGCCTACCTATAATAACAAAACATATTTTCCATCTAGTTGTAGATTAGGTTGTAAAGTAACGATTTAAATATCAGCGTATGTCGACACATAACATATTATAATTTTCTATTTATTATATTAATCTATTCTTAATTTAATTATTTACAAATATTCTGTATTATTTTTGGTGGTTACAGAGACATCTGTCTTGAAAAATGGGGGTTTGCCAAACAAAACGAACAATACTCGTGTGCACTATTAGTTCTACAATTCGGATCGCCACTTCCAGCGCTGGTTTGCACATATGCGCGAATTGCACACGTCGTATGGGGAGTTCGACCGCCGGGTGAAGCGCCAACAGCGAGAGACACCCGAATCCAGCATTCGAAACGAAAGGTTCACGTTTAAATGTATCCTTATTTTTACATTAGTAATAACTTCTTAGATCTGTTTTTGTTCCTGGTACAAGATCAGATCACATATTTAGTGGCAAGAGGTGTATTATGTCGTTATTTTTTATATTTTTTCAATAAAGTAGGCTTTAAATAAGTTGTGTGAGTTTTGTGAGATTAACTAAATTTAACGAATAATTGGAGTACATCAGTATCTAATCCATCGTTTTAAAGATAGGAATAACGTTCGGTTTCTATAAGTCTTTACGTCTTGTTCGACCGCATTCTCTGCGTTATTAGTTATATTTAAATTTAAATGAATACATAGTATTTTTATTATGAGTTGAGAAATTTACTTTGCTAACTGGTTGCACACTTAGAGAATATTAACCTTTCCGTTTCTAAAATGTTTCTCAAATCAATGAATTGAGTTCGATCAAATTTATATCACATAACCGCATTTATATCACATAAATATAATTTATATCACATAAGGGTTTACGGACGTAACAACGAAATGCAAAAGTAAAATTCGTCGGCAAGTTGAAACGGTAATAATAATAAAAAAATGTGTTGCATAAAGTAAACACAAATTATATTTAGCATTTAAAGAAGAAACTGATCTCACAAAAATCCTGGAATTGATCTTTTTAAAAATAGAACCCCCAAATCAAACACCTACAATACAAACTAATATAAATTACTCATCCAATTACTCAAAAAATCTAAATAACAATTTATATTAATTAGTTATTTATATAATTATTCATCTATTTTAGGAAACAATGTTATTATTAAACGTGAGTAATATTCACAATGCGCATTTACAATTTGCTCAGTGTTTTCTATTTACATGTCTTATCTTTTCTAGACTAAATAGAATAAACAGTTAATGGTAACAGATTATATTATCAAACTATGCTATTATAGTCACCATAGTACACTAGATCGCATAAAGTAATTGTTATAATAGCTTGATTTTATCGAAATTGTATTATTACAATTTTGTTGTAACAGAGACAGTATGGAAAAATCTTAAATTAGGTATAGCAATATGAAGGGTCTGCTATCCTTCTTAGGCTCGTTAGTGTTTTACAAAAATTTTGGCTTACGTAGGTGCAGCTAATCAGTTTAGAGACCTTTTTGTTTGTGTAGTTGTGTACTGTCCTCAGATTTAGAAATAAACAAATACTTGTCATATTATTCATTTTTTTTAATCATTAATTTCCTTAACTTTAGAAATTTCGTAGTTCGTTCTTATCCACGCTTGTATCCAATAAATCATTTATCTAAGCCCTCGCCTCTACCCTGAAATGTATTTTTCAATGTATTCAAAATCATGTCGACAAATATTTCTCAATTTCTTAACAGCTAATGTCATTATAGAATACATGTTCATTGCTACTTAAGTTTTCACTTTTCCAATATATTATTACTCTTGCCAGATAAGACGGATCCGACGAGTTATATGTATAAAATTTCAACTGTACTACCCATAGATATTGGCGCTGTACAAAATATTACCAAAACTTACAACTCTAATGCACCAACAACTTTGGGAACTGAGATGTTATGTCCCTTGTGCCTCTTCTAATTACACTCGCTCAGTCATCCTTCCGACCGGAACATGACATTACTAAATATTACTATTTGGCGGTAGAACATGTGATAAGTCAATGGTACTTACAGAGACAGGCTTGCACAAATAGCTGTACCACTAAGTAGTAAAACTAATTAATTATATAATACCATCCTCGAGATCACTGGGTGGTCCATAATACAAAACACGCTGAAGCAGATTGTTAAAAACTTAAATTAAAAGGAACCATAAATCTTTAAGTGTAAAGTTTGCTATCTATTCGACTTTTCTCATATTTACCGTTATAGAAAATCTGGCCAAATGTACAAAATATCTTATAAAAATTACTCCCAAATTTTTTAATAATAATTTATATGTGGATTTTGTATTTACTATCAGCTGGCTCCCTCTCAATATATGTATTGCGAGTATTTTTATAGTTCTTTGTTTTATAGTTCTTTGTATTATGTATATTTTTAATTATTTCTTTATAAACATCAAGTGTATATAAAATACAGGGCTCTGGAATGATGGCGTTGTTGATTTATATTTAATTAAACTAATGCAAACATACATTTAGCTGCCTATATTTTAATTCAATTCACCAGAAATACATTTAGTCGACTAGTTTACTACTCATAATTAAGCTCAATACGATAACTACATAATGTTAAGTGTCCACGTGTAGTTTGATGGCTTAGTTAGGGTTTGGAGGCGTAGCCAAGGCAACTCTGACTGTTAAAACTGGCCATTCTATTGGTTATGATAGGTATCAATTAATTAATTTAATATATATTATTTAATATAATTTAGATTCTATGGACTCTCCACGAGACCGATGACGCTTGGCCAGGCATGCTGTTTACGCTCAAGAAATGGAATTTCTTTAGTGAAACTCTTTACTTGCAATTAAGTATAAGTTTTTATTTCGTACAACATACAGGTAACAGTTTAAACTGTAACGAATGAGACTTGAGAGAAATGTGACAGAACAAATGTAAAATTTCGCCATACGTAATTAATGATAATAATTTAAATTTTTGTATTGGCAATAACTATAAGTTAATATAATGTTAATTTTATTGAGAAATAATTTTTTCGTTGTCTGGGCATGATGCGTGAACATATCCTCCCGCCGTTGAAGACCTCAGGTCTTCAAACGAGGAAATCTTCAGAGTTCGGCAGAGGACATAAGAGAACGAGTGATCGACGTACGCAGCCTCTTGCCATGTCGATGTCCGCCACACGGGTGATGCCGTCCGATCCAGTGAACAGACTGGCTACACGTCCGAGACGCCAGTTCAGTGGTGGCACGTTCTCTTCTTGAAGCAGGACAAGATCTCCGATATTAAGCTTCGTTATATTAGACTTCCATTTAGTCCGAAGTTGCAGTTCCGATATATACTCTTTCTGCCAGCGATTCCAAAAATCACGCATTACTTGTTCAAGGCGGACATATCGTTGCCGTGGAGTACCCTTGCAGTCGTCTTGACATGGAGATGGTAGCGCGTTCAGTGGTCTGCCAATTATGAAATGCCCTGGGGATAAGGAAAGGAAATCATCAGGGGATGATGACATTGGGCACAAGGGGCGACTATTCAGTACTGCCTCTACTTGTGAGAACAACGTACAAAGTTACTCATATGTGAGATGAGTATTTCCCATGACTCTTTTAATGTATTGTTTAGCAGATTTAATACCAGCCTCCCAAATTCCACCAAAGTGAGGAGAATAGGCCGGTATGAATGAAAATTTTATTCCTTCTCCTGACCTACGACTTGCCTGGCAAGGTCCATACCTTTTGCCTAACAGTTGCTATTAGTAGCTGCACACCAGCGTGTAAGTTTTGTAAGTGTTCGCGTAAAAAATAAAGCTTTGTTACATACTGACCGGAATCCGAAAGTATTGAACGTTTTTTGTCGTAAGAATAATCCGAATTATCTAACCTTCCACCTACACTAATTAATTGAGTAGTGCTGTCAAAAAATGGAGATAAATTTAGTCATTTTAATTTTGATTGCAATGGTGAATTTGAAAGCATTTTTTTGTATTCAATAGGAAAGGATTGTTTTTATACAATTCGACAAATCAAGTGAAAATAATTTTGCAGCTCGTCAACTATTTGATTGTTTATAATTATGTAAAAATCGTAAAAAATATGCGAATACTCTGTAATTTTGTAAAATTAGAAAAATCTTTAAAATCAAATGTAGACTCGGATAAATTATAAATATATGATAAACATAAATGTTATTTTGAGGTAATTTCGGCCATTGTGATTCATCATCATACAAAAATGAGGGACCTTGGCACCACATCATGTTATCACGCAAAAGGCAAGCGTTTACGCCTCGTGAAATTAAATTTGCGGGGTATGCGTCAGTGGGCACATTATGCCATGATTTAGGATTACTCAGCTCTAAGATTTGCGCTACTCTATTTCCAACAAAAGTTTTTAAGTTGCTTGGATCCTTGTTGATCCAACATATTACTACATTGGAATCACACCAATGTACGACTCTCGTCAGAGTGAGTCTTAATGAATCAATAGCGGACTTACATAAGTTTGCTGCCAATAAGGCTGCACAAAGCTCGAGACGGGGTATTGTCGTTGGTTTTAAAGGAGCAACCTTGGACTTTAAACATAATAACCTCACTGTTACCTCATTATTTTCATTCAACGATCTTAAGAAAATACAAGCTCCTAAACCGACTTTGGAAGCATCACTGAACGAGTGTAGCTCGATGGATTTAGGTGAATCACAGAGGGCTCTGTGTGAGATCTGCAAGTAACGGTAAGTTTTTGATATTTCATACCAATTTTGTTTCAAATCATCAGGCACAGGCTGATCCCAGTCGATGTCTCTGATCCACAATTTCTGAATAAGTATTTTTGTTTGAATTATGCATGGACTTAACAAACCTAACGGATCAAAAATTTGAAAGGCTTGTGACGTTATGTGTATTCGCAATTATTTCATTAATATTTGTAGATTTTATTTTTACAGGTATCCGAAACATGTCATCGCTTGGATCCCAACTGAGGCCAAGAGTGTTAGTAGACTCACTTAAAGTAAATACCTCCTTTGAATTAATTTCAATATTATGATATAATTTAGGTAAGTTAGTTTTAAATTTACGCAAGGGAAAGCACGCTGAATTTAGAGTAAAAGAAAGTTTATCTTGTATATAAATTAATTGAACTTCACTGTCTGATCCCGTGATAACGTCATCAACCAGGAAGTCATTTTGTATAATACTGTGCCTACATATTATCTTTTATTAATGTAATCGGAAATTTTCCTAAGTGTCAACGCTTCGAACATTTACACGTGGATATTGTCGGACCACTAACTATTTGTAAGGGTTATCGATATCTAGTTACCATGGTAGACCGAGCGACTGGTTGGCTAGAAGCTTACCCAATTAAAGACATTACAGCTGAAACGGTAACTAAGATTGTTTATTCAGCCTGGATAGCACGATTTGGATGTCCATTGCGTATTACGACGGATCAAGGTCGTCAATTTGAATCTAACTTGTTCGCATTGTTGGCTAAGAGAATGGGCATAACTAAAATAAGAACCACGAGCTATCACCCACAGTCAAATGGTGTCGTCGAACGAACTCATCGAACATTAAAAACAGCCCTTATGTGTAGAGGCAATACGGACAATTGGGTCAACGAATTACCGTCAGTTTTATTAGGCTTAAGTGCAAGCTTACGCGATGACACTGGAATAAGTGTAGCCGAGATGGTTTACGGTGAAGTCATACGTTTACCAGGAGATTTCTTTTCGCCGACAAAGCTGGAAATCACTGAAAATGAACGTTTTTGCAAAACTTGCGTTATAGCATCAGACAGATTGCATCGCTACCGAAACGAGATTTAAGACAAAACGGTATATTTGTACATCCAGAATTAAGTGAGTGTACACACGTTTTTGTCCGATGTGATAGAGTTTCGAAGCCACTTACGTCACCCTATTCTGGACCGTTTAAAGTTTTAAGCAAATCAGCGAAACATTTCAAGATAGTGATTAATGGTATCAAAAAAATAGTAAGCATCGATCGCCTTAAGCCGGCGTTTCTAATTACCAGCGAAGATAGCATTGATCGAATTCCAAATAAGGTAGAAGCTAATAAAAACAATAAGCCAATGACAACGAGATCTGGTCGTATAGTTAGACCTGTTGTGAGATTTGCATACAGATAGATTGAAATATTTAGTAATTTTTTTAAATATAATTAATTGTAATTTATAAAAATATTTTGATGTTATACGAACATAAAAAAGGATCATATTATATACATTTTTTGTGCTTTTTTATAATTTCTTTGTTTAAAGATTTTAATTGTTTTTAAAATTTTTGAGTACCTTGGTTGCTTTTGTTTCTAGTTCATAGTGTTATATATAAAATTTTCATGTAGGTATTGAATGTTTGTTACTGGTTTTTATTTATTTTAAGAAAATTGTTAATTTTTTTCTCAAAGGGGGATGCTATGTGCCGTCAGCACATTGCCTTTTTAGTTGTACTCCATATTTGGCATGACGAAATCATAACAATTTATTATTAGATAATTATAATACATTAATCAATCAGTCAGTACAGGGTACTCAAACAATTGTGACGTGTCGTAAATAAAAATATATTATTCCTTTGGTCTTTGAGTATTGGCTAGCCTCATACCTGGATCCGTCTCTGAATATTATATGCCTCAGTAATCTCAAGATAACATACTCACCAAAGTGGTGACCCCGACGTGACGTTAAAATTATGATCTCCGATAATATAAAAACAATTTCAATCGATCGATTAAAACCTGCATTTCTAATGCACAATAACTCAGAAATACAATACGCTCCATCAAATAAGGCCGAACAATTCATAACAAATTCCAAAGTGCATAGCGGCAGCAGAGAGGGCCACGATAACAATAACAACCAGATGCGAACCCGATACGGGCGACTCATCAAACCTACAGTGAGATTTATGTCTGCGTAAAAAACTTCTTATAATTATTCATACTTTCATCGGACGACAACTAATTCGCTACGATTTCGTGTAACATCAAGATGGGAAAACCACAAAGCAAAGAAGAAATTATCATTGCCCAAAACGGGCAGGCAAATCAGGCGAACACAAGCCTACTGCATGAGATTACGCATGATAAATTAAACCTTATAGTCATGCTAATCATCACGGCTGTCATCACTGTCACCTGTTTAATGTGTTGGAGATACTGCAAACAAAAGTACACTAAGTACCTGAGAAGAGAAATCCAGGGGTTGCGCGCTAGCCGTAGAGATCGCGACCCGCCTCATCCACCTCACTCAGTGCCAACATACTCCGTGGCGTAAAAAGTGAACTCGTGTTGTGCAATTAATAAATATGAATAAATAAATGTGCTAAAAATAGTGAAGTTACAATATAACTGTTGTAATCGTAGGTATATTGTGTCGTGTATTGTATCTTTAAATTTAAGAATATACCCATTTATATGTAATTTTTTTTAAAATATTTTTAAGGGTTTATTAAATTTAAATTATAGGACATTATATTTCTTGTTTACACGATATACATTAAAATTTACAAATTTTATTTTTGACGATTGAAAAATATTTTTGTTTTATATAAGTGTAGTAGGTAATTAAATTTTGCATTATATTTTGTTAATTTGTTTACTTTTATAATAATATGTCATAATATGTTATTATTATTTATTTTTTTTAAAGGAAGGGAAGTGTTGTGCCTACGTATTATCTTTTATTAATGTAAGCTAAAATCACTGTCCATAATGGCACCTAGAAACAAGTCGATATTCGATATGCTACATTGTCAATTAATACATTATTATATGTTCTGTCGCCAGTCGCCATTCTAACATCGCACTGTAATATCGTCGTAACAATTAAATATTGTAAATTATATTACAATACATATATCTATACTCAATTGCCTTTCATTACATCATCCATAAGACATTTAAGGCAAAATACCCTTTATTAATTCGTCATCGCTTTCCTCTCCTACCTGCCATAGACATTTTGTGCTTAGGTACCTGGCACTTGCAGTACCGTAAGTCACAGTACCTAGCTGCAAAGTCTGGATTGGAAGAGACTCTTCTTCTCTCCATAATATCAATTGAAGGTTACAGTCATTTTCGTCACAGCAATTTGTCTGTACATTTTGGCTATGTCTGCAGTTAGAATATGTTTCCATTGACGTGATCTTAATAAAATGGAGAAGAGAGAGCTTTGTATGTTAGGTCCCACCACGAGGATATCATTAAGAGAGTATCCTGATGACGTAGGAGCGGAATCGTCTAAAACTACTCAGATTTTAGTAGATTCGACGTTTTCTTTAAAAACGGCATGATGACCTAAAAAAGGTGACCTAATTTTGAATATTCACGCATAAATTCTACGTATTGTGACTTTAGTGTCGGATGTTTCCTAAATCTTTTCTCGAGATTAAGAAGGCGTTTTTTAGATTGTTCGTATGAATCACCGAGACAGTCTGGGAAGGCCTCTAGTGGCAATCTGACACAGAATCTGCCGTTACTCAAACGTGTAGTGTTTTGTAGAAAATGGTTTTTATTTATTTATTTATTTTAGGAAAACAACAGCATGATACAAAATATGTTTACATTAAAAATAAAATATACAGACAATAGAGCCAATTACTGTTTTCCATTGAATTATACAAACTTAATAATAGTTAACAGAAGTAGCAACACACAGTTTTGAAAAATAAAATGTATATGTAACAAAAAAACAATGAGTTAAAACAAAACATTACAATTCGATTAGGCGACCACAGACTATGTTATGGGTGAGTGTGGTTATGCAGTTACACTGTAATTTGTGTGTATGAGTGATTGTATGTGTGTAAGTATTTGAGCGTACATGAGTTTGTGTGAGTGTGATTGGTTAAATTGAATTCTGAGCCCTAAGAATATCTTTTTTAAATGATTTAATTGACCGATTAAATATATCAATGTGAGAGTGTCTTTTATTATACAGTGAGAAAACGCGTGATAGTGTAGAGTTTGCAGCGTAACGCGTATTGGATAAAGGGACGTATAATAGATTCGAGTATGCATTACGAGTTCGCTTGTTAGGAACATTAAAAAGAATACGCGAGCGCAACTCAGGAGAATCTATTTTACCAGAGATCAAATATAGAAATATCATGTCTAATGTTTCGCGTCGATCTGTCAAGCTGGATATGCGATAACGATTACAAGCATCCTTGTAGTTTGTGTTAGTGTAAGTTTTAAAGTTCAGATGTTTAATAAACTTTTTTTGTATTGCCTCAATACTTTCAATATATTTATTATATTGTGGGTTCCAAACACAGCTAGCATACTCTAATATGCTTCTAATATAAGAGAAATAGGCAATTTTAAGGCAATTTATATCACGAAAAGGTTTGCAAGTTCTAATTATAAAACCTAGTAGTTTATAGGCCTTATTAGTTATAAAGTCTATGTGATGATTTAATAATAGTTTCGAGTCTAGGAAAACACCTATTCACGAATAAGGTTAGTTTTATTTAAGGGGGCGCTACACATTGTATAATTAAAAGTAATTGTCTTAATTTTTCGGGTAAAAGTAATTTGCGAGCATTTATTTACATTAATAGTGATCCTGTTCATTATATCATAATTGTATAATCTATCCAAATCACTCTGTAGTAAAATACAATCTTCTATTTTGTTAATTTTTTTTTATCATCGGCGAACATTAAGAAGTTTGAATATTTAAAGCAAGCACCAATATCAAACAAATAGGTATTATAGAGCAGAGGTCCTAAATGAGACCCCTGAGGTACACCAGAAGTAATATCAACGTAGTCAGAACAAGAACCACCAATTCTTACAGCTTGTCTTCTATTAGTTATATAGGATTTCAACCAACGAAAGAGGTCACCACGAATGCCTAAGCCGTGTAATTTGTGTAAAAGGATGACATGGTCTACACGATCGAAAGCTTTCTCAAAATCAGTGTAGATCACGTCAGCTTGAGCCCCTGAGTCCATATAATTGTAAATATTACTGATGAAAATTGATAAATTGGATACTGTAGACCGATTTTTCATGAAGCCATGCTGATTATCCAGAATGGCTCTCGCGAGAAAAGGGTATAGTTTGTGATATACTAGCTTTTCTAAGATCTTACCTACAACTCCTATATATGTATGACATTTCTTAAGTTTCTAGTAATATTGAATATATTCAATTTAGTTAAAGTTATCTTTTTGGCTTTTGTATTATTTGTACTATTTGTTGTTTTCTTTGTATATAGTTAACAAACATCTCCTTTATATGTATGATCTTTCTTAAGTTTCTAGTAATATATTCAATTTAATTTAGTTAATGTTATCTTTTCGGCTTTGATATTATTTGTATTATGTCATGCCATTGTTTTCTTATTCTATATTTAACACACACTTCCTGAATATGTATAACTTTTTTTTGTTTCTAGTAACGTATGCAATTAGTATAGTTATGATTATATCGGTGGCTTCTATGTTATATTATTACTAATGTAAAACTCACTCAACATACAATACCTAGTTAATCCTGTTATGACAAACTGACATTGACATCTTATTTCAGTGTAGCAACATCTATGCCACAGAATGTTTTTAGTAGTTAATTACTTTCATACTATTGTGAATTATAATACTTACTTATTGTAGTATCCTTATTGTTAGGAAAAATATTTTTGTATGGTATGATTAATTTATTTTTTAATCTTTTTGTTTAGTTTTTTTTTCTTTTGGATTCAATCTTGTTTTTGCTAATTGAATGTGTTTTTAGTGTGGTTTATTTTAGCTTTTTTAAGGAATTGAAGCGTTTTTTTTTATCTATTTTTGTTTCTTTTGTTTTCTTTTTTAATCTTTGTATTTTGCGTTAGTGGTTTAGTGTTTATCTAAATTTTGTTACCATCTGCTGGCGGGACAAGCAGAAATTCTTTTTTTTTTTAAGTTTATTAGAAAACTACCTTAAAATTTAATCTGTAATATTAGTATTATTTTGTATATTTATTATAAATTTGTGTATATATTGTTATATATTTTTATTTTTATTCATATTGTTATATATTATTGTTATTTTATTATTGCCTTACTTATTGCATTATGTCTGTTGATGATGACGAGGTGTTTTTGTCTGCATGCAGTAGCTGCTCCTCTTCTTGTGAAGATGATGACTCTTTCCATGTCCCTGAAACGCTTGGTTATCTGCTCTGCAACTCCCTTCTCAATTGTTCTCACACTCTTAATGTTTGCCATTTGAATACTCAAAGTTTACCTTCCCATTATTTTGATTTCTTAGACGCTTTTTCATATGCTCCTTTAGATGCCATTCTGGTATCAGAAAGTTGGCTTAAACCTTCACTCAATTCTAACCTTTACAGCCTTCCCGGTTTTGTTCTGATACGGAATGACCGAACAGGTAAAGGTGGTGGAGGCGTGGCTATTTATCTCCGTAGCGAGATACCTTATACCATCTTATATACCTCTCCTTCAGCTTACTCTTTTACTGCTGAATTTATTTTTCTTGATGTCCAACTAAAGGGCGTTAAAGCTGTACTTGGGGTAATTTATTGCCCCCCGACCTGCGATTATTTTAAATTATTAGAACCTGTCCTTGAATCTCTCTCTTCGGATTACTCACATATTATTATGATGGGAGATTTGAACACTGACCTTTTAAAATCTAATGCTCGCTCTTTTCGACTCTCTAATTTTGTAAATTCAATCGATCTCTACATTCTTCCTTCTGGTCCTACATATCATATTTCGGATGCGCCTGATTCTTGGTTAGACGTAACTTTTATTTCCTCTATTGATGATGTTTTTAAATACGGTCAATTATTGGCTCCCGGCTTTTCTCGACATGACCTCTTGTACCTGGCGTATAAAATAAAACCCCCTAAAATTAAACCTCCAATTGTTTGGATGCGCAATTCTGCTAAAATTGAACATAAAGTTTTAATAAGGGACGCTAACTTACTGGACTTATCACTGGTATACAGTTCTTCGTCACTTGATGATAAAGTCTCCCATTTTAACTCGTCCATATTATCACTGTTCGATAAACATGCTCCACTGGGACCTGTTAAGATAAGACGGTCACCTGCACCGTGGATAACAAAAGGGGTGCGTATGGCCATGACACGTCGTGATCGCGCCTTCCGGAGATACAAAAACGACAGAAGTGCTGTAAATTGGGAATTATATAAAGTTGCTCGTAACAGGTGTAGTATGATGTTAAGAACAGCAAAGCGCCACTACTGTCACAGTAATATCTCCAATGCTTCTACGGCCACTGTGTGGAAGTTCCTTCAAACCATGGGTCTTAAAAAGCGTAAAGGAAATATTGTCTTCTCATCACTTTCACCCAACGATTTAAATCAACATTTTTCCTTTACTACGCTTTTAAACTCTGATATTAAATTAATGACGATTTCTGAAATTAGAGCCATGGCTGCTATTTCAAGTGGTAGCTTTGCTTTCTCTCCAGTAACTGATGACGAAATTAGAAATTTTTTATTTTCAATTAAGTCCAATGCTACTGGTTTTGATGGCATCAATCGGTCAATGATCATCTCTATTCTAAATATAGTACTGCCTGCTATCACTCACATTGTTAACTTTTCCATGTCATCCGGGATATTCCCTGTAATTTGGCGCAAGGCTTTTGTCATTCCTCTTCCTAAAGTTTCTAACCCAAGCCAATTAACAGACTTTAGACCAATCTCTATCCTTCCCTTCTTATCCAAAGTTCTCGAACTCTCGGTTTACAAACAAGTGACCTCCTTTGTTTATAGCAACAATATCCTTAGTTCATTTCAGTCTTGTTTTCGGTCCGGTCATAGTACTACTACCGCTCTTCTGAAGGTCACGGAGGATGTTCGGAATAGTATGGAGAATAGAATGGTCACCATTTTAGTCTTAATTGACTTCTCCAACGCCTTTAACATGGTTGATCATGATATTGTCCTTGCTATACTCGAGCATCTCAAGTTTTCACCATCAGCTCTGGAGTGGTTTTCCTCATATCTTCGCGGCCGCAAGCAGGCAGTTAGATTGGATCAATCTCTCTCTGATTGGTTAGATCTTCAAACTGGCGTGCCGCAGGGTGGTATTTTATCTCCTCTTATTTTCTCTCTGTTTATTAACCTACTTACAACTTACATCAACTGCTCTTATCATTTTTACGCCGACGACTTGCAGCTTTATTGTCAAACCGGGCTGGATGATATAAGTGATGCTGTTGCAACTATTAATAACAATCTGGCTAGTGTAAATACTTGGTCTCAAAAATTTGGAATAAAGGTCAATACATCTAAATGTCAGGCGATAGTTATTGGTAGTTCACGCTTTGTCACTAATCTGGGTTTAACATCTTTGCCTCCCGTTCTTTCGTTCAATGACATCGTTATTCCTTACTGCCATCATGTAAAAGACCTTGGTCTTCATATTGATTCCACATTAAGCTGGTCTGTGCATATCTCCGAAATCAGCCGCTCAGTCACAGCCACGCTAAGGTGCCTCAATCGTCTTCGAAATTTCCTTCCCATCAAGACTATGATATTACTTGTGCACGCTTTGGTCTTTCCCATAATCGATTATGCAGATGTATGTTATTCCGACCTTAACGAAATTCATCGGAATAAACTTGACCGTCTCTTAAATAACTCTTTGCGCTTCATCTTCTGTCTTCGTAAGTTCGATCATATTTCTCAGTATCGTGACAAATTAAAATGGTTTACTATTCGACAACGTAGAGACTTCCGATTACTGTCTTCTCCTTTCTCTATTCTCTTTGACCCTCTCTCTCCTGATTATTTGAAAGATAGGTTCAAATTTTAGCGTGATAATCACAATCGTCAGCTGCGCTCTAACGATTCTTACCTTCTTTCTGTTCCTATTCATACTTCTGGTTTCGTTTCTAATTCTTACTCCGTTCAAGCTGTCCGATTATGAAACAAATTACCTAATAAGGAAAGCCACCTCTAAACTTACTTTCAAGACTCGTCTCCGTGAGCATATCTTGTCAGAAAACTCCTAGTTCTCTTCATCTCTGACATCTATAATGTATTATTATTTATATGTATATTTGTATGTATGTGTGTGTATGTATGGATGTATGTATATATATGTGTATATATATGTATGTATGTATGTGTGTATATATATATATTATTCACATATATATTATAGCTCTGTTTTTATTTTATTTTTAGTCGTTATATTTGTATGTATCTATATTTTTCATTATCAATTACCGCCTTCACGAATTTCCGCTTAGCCTAAAGGTTGACTGGTAGAGAATGCCTTTAGGCATTAAGTCCGCCTTTTGTCAAACTACTCAATGTGGTGGGCAAAAAAGTTTTAAATAAATAATTAAATAAAGATAAATATATAAATAATAAACCTATTGTTTCATGGTATATAGTTATATGTATTTAATTATTTTTCGTATTTAGAACTCATCGGTGTCAACGGCATTAACCGTCGAGAAATCAGCAGCGGTTCGGGTAACAGTTAAATAATAATTTATATAAAACACGGTACCTATTATATAAATATCAAATTACTTTAATGTTATTCTCTTGAAATGATTAAGATATAAGAATTGATTATTATTAGCTTGTTTTTTTCCCTTACATTGTAATTCCTTTTATCTTAGTACAGTTGTAAATTACTAAATTCATTATTAGCGATATTTTGTATCCTTTCTATATAAATATATATTGTATACGTTGATACCAATAATTTATCTCTATTATATTTAAAACAATGAATGTGCTCCATTTAATCAGGGTGGAAGACGCGGTCGATTGTGACACAGTTTACATTAGTACAGTCGTCAATGTAATCTGTCTTACATTGTAGAAATAAAATGTACGCTATGATTGCTATTGCTTAATTGAGATTAAGACATATTTGTAAAATGAATAAAATGAAATTAATAAAGAATTCAATAAAATCTCACCTTAAAACCTCAGTAATTTGATGAAATATGTGTTATTTTCTCTTAAACGGAATTTTTTAAATATACTTTTATGTATTATTGAATAATTAATAGTATGAAATTATAGTAAATAATATTTTTAACAAGTTTATATTTTCCATGCTTACCTTCCTGTAACTTGAGCATGAGTGATCAGAAACATGAATTTAGAGTCTTTACTAGACCAGCATGAATTTTCCCCCGCCTTACAGCCGCACAATGGCAGCTATCAGTTGCACGAGTAAGTGACGCGTCACGTAAAGTAACGATTTAAACTATAATATATGTATTTAATATAAGTATAGGTACACGGTTAGTTATTAAACAAATATTTCTATACAATCGTGGACCTAGAAAGCCTGGTTCAACTAGTAATATTGTAGTAGAATTCACTACAGTACAGAAAAAAAACGAAATACTTACAACATTACGAAAATTTAATAAATCGCGGAAGCCTGCTGATAAGCTAAATACTCAACACATAGGCCTGCCAGGAGAAGTAAAACCCTTCTACATAGACGAATTTATGTCGTCCTCCACCAAAAAGCTATTCTTTACAGCCCGTGGTTTTGCTAAAGAAAATGGATATAGATTTTGTTGGACCGCTAACTCCAAGGTATTTCTGCGCAAGGAGCAAGGATCCAAGCTAATCCTAATCAAATCCGAACAGTGCTTACGTGATCTTAAATGTGATAAATGACTAGTACGCAATCATGTTAAGCATTTAATAGTGATTATTATAAGTTCTCTTTGTTACTACCCGAATTCCACCATATGTTTGCTATGTGGTAAATCGTACGTAAGTCGATATTTACTTTGTAAACTAATTTGCAGATATAACACTTACAATCATCATACTATTAAACTTACAAACATACATAGTACTCAATCCTCTCAAACTGCACTATACACAATAAATTCATATAAATACCGATTACAACATTCATATATTTTACACATTATATACAATACCTACTATAATATGCCCCATAACTATTTACTTACTTATATATCTTTTAACATTATTTCCTCTTATTTATATATATTCTGTATTTATAAGGTTTATTTATTTATTTATTCTTCTGTTCCCCTTTTTGTTTATGCAACAATATTATTATTATATAACTTTTCCAATGATTAATTTAGATAAAGTAACAAATGAACTATACTCGTTTAGTATTTCTAATTGTTATCAATGTTCACCGGATAAATGTTATCAGATATTAGGTAACCCAGCCAAGTACATTAAGAGCCTTCACATAAATATTAGGAGCATAAATAAAAACTTTGATCAATTTGTTGCCTTTTTAAACATGCTCAAGTTTGATACGGACATACTTATTTTAAGTGAGTGTTGGCTTAAAAGTGCATCTCAAATACCACAACTCGATGGCTACAACTACTATCACACCGTAAATAATAAACTACAAAATGATGGGATAGTGATTTATGTTAGGCGCGAATTGAAGGTCTCGGTGTGGGAACCTCGTTTTATAGATGGTAGATGTCTGATCTGCACTGTTGAAAATAAAATTGCGTTTATTTGCATCTATCGTTCTCCATCTTATTATAATAGTTCAACCAGCATAACTCCTCCCGTTTGAGTATGTTTTGTAACATTGCTGTGATAGGCGATATAAACATAGACATAAAAGACCAAAGTGTAGACAGACGCGT
The DNA here is from genome assembly GCA_905147175.2 of Nymphalis urticae. Classification (NCBI taxonomy): domain Eukaryota; kingdom Metazoa; phylum Arthropoda; class Insecta; order Lepidoptera; family Nymphalidae; genus Nymphalis; species Nymphalis urticae. The sequence goes on from LR989983.1 coordinate 10,788,415, forward strand.
ACATTACTACCTCAATTCTACAGTGGGCATAGGCTTGTTACCGGCATATACATATCCTACAAGAAACAATAATTGTCTTGATCATATCCTTTTAAAAACGAACTTGGCTTCCAAAGCCTTTGTCATTGACTGTCCGATAACGGATCATTTTCCTATTATGCTTTGCGTTGACTATGTCCACTCACGTACTTCTATTTACACACCAAATACAATTAAAGCAGACTATGATGCTATTAAGCTAATTCTGGACAACACAGATTATTCCCCAGTTATGTGCTCTATAGATACAAATGAGGCGCCCTATCAATTAACTTCGTTAATTAATAACGCGATAAGCACTCACACAAAAATTACTATCACTCCGCATAAAAGAATTATTCTAAAGCCCTGGATCACTCCAGGTTTGCTACGGTGTATTCGTAACAGAGACAATATGCATAGGAAATTATGGAAAGACGCTGAAAATTACATTCTTAAGGTAACTTATAAAAGATACCGTAATTTTCTTAATAATCTTCTGCATAAATTAAAACTTGAATACCAAAAGAATGAGTTTAAAAAGGCAAAAAATGACAAAAAGGCTATGTGGCATATTCTCAAAAAAGTTACTAACACTATTCAACAAGTAGAACCTCCCCGTGCACTCCTCAACATTAAAGAAAATCCCAAAATGGCAGTTAACTCAGTAAACGATTACTTTGTGAAAGTGGCCAAGGATTTGGCAGCTAAGATAACTCCTCCTACTTCGGCTCCCTCTATGTCCACAATTGCCCAAGCAAACTTCTTTGTACTCCCTGAGGTAGATCATGACGAAGTTGAGCGTATAATAAGAGGCCTACGAGATAATTGTGCTCCTGGATGGGATATAATTCCTCCGTCTCTAATAAAAGCTTGTAAAAATGTTTTAATACCTCCAATTACTCATGTGTGTAACCTATCGATTTCCACCGGCGTCTTTCCTAGAGTAATGAAAAGAGCTGTTATCAGTCCTATTTACAAGCAGGGAGTGAAGTAACTAATTATAGGCCAATATCGGTACTACCAGTATTGTCGAAGGTCCTGGAGAGAATACTTAATAATTCGCTAGTCAAATTCTTAAATAAATATAAAATTATTGCCAAAAACCAATATGGATTTAGAACGGGTATCTCAACTGAAGATGCAATCGTGAGCCTTACGAGTACCGCAGTAGATATTCTCGATAGTGGTAACAAATGTTTCGGAATTTTCCTTGACCTCTCCAAGGCCTTCGACACTGTATCAATCCCGAATTTGGTAAATAAGTTGGAACACCACGGCATTCGGGGTAGGGAACTAAAAATATTTCAAAGCTACCTTTTGGATCGTCAACAGTGTGTTAAAATTGACTCCTACACCAGTGACTTGTTACCAGTTTGTTATGTTCCACAAGGCAGCATACTAGGGCCTACACTTTTCCAGTTGTATATAAATGACCTATGCCAACTTAATATTCCAAACTGTAGTATCTTTGCATATGCCGATGATACCACTCTTCTGGTATATGGCAGTAACTGGAAGAGTGCCAAACAGCACGCTCAAGAAGCCCTCACTATAGTGTCTCGCTGGCTCTCAACCAACTTAGTAACTGTGAATACAAAAAAAACACAAATCCTTCCCTTTTCCAGAACATCAGCTTCATCGGTTCCTCCAGAATATTCTAATATTATTGCTCATACCTGTCCCGCCCCATCCCCCACCTGTGGTTGTATACCCCTTAGCACTGTTTCAAGCGTAAAATATCTTGGAATTAAGATCGACTCCAACTTAAAATGGCACTCTCAAATTGAAGATTTAATAAAAAGGGTTAGAAAATTAACTTACATATTTAAGACCATAAGACACCTGACCGAGCCTGAAACTGTAAAAACTGTCTACTTTGCCTTGTGCCAATCTGTTCTGACTTATTTCATCCCAATTTGGGTTGGAGCCGGACAGACTATAATGTTGAATTTGGAAAGAGCCCAAAGAACCATCTTAAAAATAATGACCCATAAACATCCGCGGCACCCCACAACCCAGCTGTTCTCAGAATGCCAGGTTTTAAATGTCAGGCAACTTTATATTCTTCGGGCTATTCTGCGAAAACATGCTAGCCTACCTTTTGGTTCGGCTGTCACAGCAAGACGTAGCTATATATGTCCAACTGTTAAATGTAATACGACATTCGCAAAGCACCAATTTGCTTCTCTCTCCGCTAAGCTTTACAATAGGATTCATAAGATGACCCCTATTTATACCGATAATAGGTTCGAAGTCAAAAAGAAAACCACTGCTTGTTCTGTCCTTGTCACACACACACACACACACACACACACACACACACACACATATATATATATATATATATACATACAAAAACACGCGTAATAATATTAATTGTTTTATATTCCTTATTCCTGTATTATTAATTGTTTTATATTCCTTCTTGTTTTTCACTTGTTTTCTTTCATAAATGTGTATTTTACTACGCCTTTAAAGGTATCTAGGAATCTAATCTGGTGTGCAATGAATTGTTCGAGGAATCGCTGACTCTGATAGTACAATTTATATTAGTTTCGGAGTCAGAGGTCCACCACCAGTGCTGCTAATGTTAATAAAAACCCTAGAGTTAGATAATATTGCAAACAAATTGTGTACATGTATCTTTTGGGTGTGTAATAAATTATTATTATATTTATATTTCTCAGCTCATGGCTGGTTTTGGCTACATTTACGGGCGCTAACCAAGTAAATGCAGCATGTGGTGTGTTAATTTGGTAGAGGACTGTCATTTTCTTCTATTTGCATGAATTTTCTCACGATTCTACAAGTATTTAAAATAGCTGCTTTTTGTAGTGGTATGTATGTAGATTTTTTCAGATTCAATAATTTTAGGCTGTGATGGAGGTGACTAGGGATAACACCGGTGGTTGAAAGGACTATGGGTACGATATATACTTTTTCTTGTCTCCAGATTCGTGCGATTTCTGTTCTAAGTTTTGTGTATTTGTTTATTTTTTCAGTTATTGTTTTTGTATATTATGTGTGTTAGGAACTGCTATGTCTATTATGTAAGTCGACTTGTTTTTTTTATCCTGTAAAATTATATCGGGTCTATTGTAGTGAATAGTCTTGTTGGTGAGTATGGCGCGGTCGTAATAGAGTTTGTGTGACGTATTTTCAAGAATTGTTTGGGGCGTGTATTTGTAGTAAAGAGTGCTCGTGTTTTGTATTAGTGAATGTGTAAGTGCCAACTTTAGGTGAATAATATTAACTACTTGGTTGTGCCTGTAACTGTAATCAGTCTGTGTAAGGGTTATGCAAGCCCCTGTGATATGTTTTATAGTCTCCGGGTGTCTATGACATTTGCGGCATTTATCGTTTTTCACAGTAGGGTCTTTATTTATATATTTCCTGTAATTTCTTGTGTTAATGATTTAGTCTTGTATTGATATTATAAATCCTTCAGTTTCCGGGAATAAATTACCAATTTGCGCCATTTATTTGATGCTATTGCATCAATATGATGTTCCAGTTCATGAGGATGTCGCCCATGAAGTATTTTCTTTTTTCAGTTGTCTATTTTTTGTTTTTGCGGGTCATTATTACTATTATTTTCTATTTTATTCTGTTCTCTTAAGTTAAGTGGAGTATAGTTCTAATCATCCACAGTTATAGCTTTGTGTATGTGGCTGAAATGAGATTTTAAAACGAAAAAATATTTTAAGTTTATTGATTTGTTTTTGCCATAAGTTTTGGATATCTATTAAACCTCTACCACCGTTTTGTCTTTTAATAGTCAGTCTTTCTATTGCTGATTTAGGATGTAGGTTATTGTATTTTGTAAGTGTGGTACGTGCGAATCGTTCTATGTTTTCTAAATCTGTTTTTGACCATTTTATTATTGTAAATGAGTACGTTAAAATGGGAATAGCGTAGGTATTTAAGGCTTTTATTAAATTCTTTCCATAAAGTTGTGTTTGGCATACAGCATTTATTCTTTTTTTGTATTCCGTTGTAATTGTCTGTTTAATTATTGTGTGATTTAGTCCTTTACTTTGTTTGTACCCTAAGTATTTATAAAAATCGTTTGGTTCCATAGCTGTTATTATTTCATTATCATTAACTGCATAGTTGCCAGGCTTAATCTTACCCTTAATTATAAGTATAGTTTTGCATTTATCTAATCCAAATTCCATATTTATATCTTTGCTAAATTCTGTTGTAATGTCTATTAGTATTTTCATGTCTTTTTCGGTTTTTGAATATAATTTAATATCGTCCATATAAATGAGATGTGAGATAATTGTTTCTTTTGCTGACTATTTAATGGAGTATCCAGCTTGGCAAGTGTGCAGTAAGTGGGATAGAGGATTCAGAGCTAGACAGAACCATACAGGACTTAAGGAATCACCTTGAAAGATACCCTTCTTAATAGCTATTTGTCTAGTTATAATAGTTTTGTTTTGGCTGTTTAATTGTAAAGTTGTCTTCCATCGTTTTATAATAGTGCTTAAAAAGTTTATTATAGTTGGGTTAATTTTATATATCTGTAATACTTGTATTAGCCAGGAGTGAGGAATACAATCAAAAGCTTTTTTTATAATCTATATAAGTACAATGTAAATTTCTGTTTTTGGTAGTGGCATGTTTGTAAATTATTGAGTCTATGATTAACTGTTCCTTGCATCCCATATGGTCCCGCCTACATCCTTTTTGTTCCTCTGTAATTATATTGTGTTTTTCAATGTGGTTATTTATTTTTGAAGCTATTACTGATGTAAGGATCTTATATATTGTGGGTAGGCATGTAATTGGTCTGTATTGTGAAGGTTGTGATGAATGTGTAGTTTTTGGTAACATATAAGATATTCCTGTTGATAGGAATTCAGGTATATTTTGTTTCTCTAAAATAATTTCTATTAAATTGTTAGCTATTGATTCATGTAGTGTTACTAATTTTTTATACTAGTAATTATGTATTTTATCTATTCCCGGTGATTTCCAATTATGTAGCTTAGATGTGATGTATGTTATATCGGTCGCTGTTATGTCCACAAATTCCATTTCTTCTATTAGGCTCCATCTATTTTTCTCTTTATCTATCCAATCTGCTTTATCGTTGTGTTGTGTGTTTTTCCCATATATTACACCAAAATGTCTCTTATTCTTCTTGTGTTGGTGTTTTGACATTTTCTCTAGAAACAGTTCGAGTTTGTGGTTTTAATAAGTTTCTGTAAAATAATTTTTCATTTGTAATGAATGTGATGTTATCATTTTTGCGTTGTTGTGCTTTTTTATATCTTCTTAGTCTGTGAACTTTAAGTGCTAGTTTCTGTTTTAACGTATCTAAATATTCTTCAGGTGTCCTATTGTTATTTTCGTGCTTTGTATGTAATTTTGTACTTTTAAATATTACTTCAACCCTCTTCTAACACACACACTCACACACTCTTCAACAACTTTTTTCGATCTGTTATTGTTGATATATTGTGTTAGTCTACCACAATTTGCTCTTAGTTTTTCTATGTCTTTTTCTAGTCTAATTTGCCACGGGGGCTTTTAATCGAGTCGTGACCTCTTATTTCCTGTGTATTCTGTTATTTTATATTTGAGTTCTTCAGATATTACTAACGCTGTACAATAAATGAGAGTTTGTATGTCTTTGAGCTTTGTGTCCTTAGATATAAACAGGTTCAGTATTTTTTGATTAAATAAATTAGTAAGTTGAGAGAGTTGATTGCTGTATTTGAGTTTTGGTAATTTTGGTCGAGCGGCTGGGTCCATTCCAGAATACTGTGTTAAAGCTGCCCTAAATTTATCATGTATTTCTTGGGTATGTATTTCAGTTATAGTGTTGTGAAGGTTTAATGTCTCGATATCATTTTCTAGTGTTAAAGCTATAGACTCAGTTTGGGTGGATGAACATGATGTCTGAGTGCTTTGGCTGTATGATTGAGTTTGAATGTGAGTTTGAGTTTGTATTTAAGGAAGTGTTTGTGTGTGATATATCGGTTGTATCTTATCTTTTTAATTAATTTATAATTTTTTTTTCCATAAAAAATGGAAAATATACACTTGTATATTTTTAAGAAGTGTAATTAAATGAACTACCATTAGATTTAGAAACCCAAATTGACAATCCCAAAGATTTCTTGTTAAGATTATTTTAACTTTACCTTAACTTTCACCAGGTCTCTGTGCAAGCCCACTCCTAAGATATTCTAGTGCTAACCAACAATATTTAGTTTTGCATTACGACTTGAACGGTGAGTAACTACAGGCACAAGGGGAGTACAGGCATAACATCTTAGTTTCTAAGGTTTGTGATGTATTGGCAAGGTAAGGAAAGGTTAACATTTCTATGAACACTCATCATAAAGTGGCTCATTTAAATAACTTGAAAAAAAAATGTAAATAAAAGTGTGTTACTAGTTTTGTAGATTTTTTTTTCAAAAATTTATTTTAAGAAAAAACCATTATCATGTCAACCTTTTCGTTTTTATTTCATAATTAATAATTATCTAATACTATATTTTTTACTAGTGCAATGGTCCGATCGGACTTTGCATGCTTGTTCTCTATGTATCACGATTAATAATAATAATTTTATCTTACGGTATTTTATTTTTGATTTGATTGATATTTTTGATATTGAAACTTTTAAATGTCAATCAAATCAAATTATACAAACCTTTACAATTAATAAATAAAACAATTAGCATGAATTTACCTAAAGCCTCTATAGTGGTAATTGCCAGCCGGTGCCTTCCCCCGCACTCCGCTCCTGTGCTTCGCATTTCAGATTTTTTTTTACATTAGTGGGTTTTCTGCTACCGCGCAGTATTCAGGATAACCAATGTTTTTGTTTTAAATTTTTATGAAAAAAAATTAATTGTGTTTTATATAAGTAGTGTGTTTATTGTTACGTAAAATGCCCGAGTTTTTAGTTGTCACAATCATTATATTACAGCATTGATTGTGTCTGAGGTGCAACACACATTACATGCCCCATTTAAATTTAAGAGTTCTTTTAGAGTTTAACTGAGTATAAATTATCTCAGGTCAAGTTAAGTGTCCTCAAACAAACAGTGTGAGTTAATAATAGTTAAATCAAAGCTTAATTATTTTAGCTTAGTGTAAAGCACCACTGAATTTGCTTAATTTGGGATAATAATTCATCTCGTGCTTTACGGTGAAGGAAAACGTCGTGAAGAAACCTGCATGTGTCTAATTTCACTGAAATTCTGCCACATGTGTATTCCACCAACCCGCACTGGTGCAGCATGGTGTAATAAGCTCCAAACCTTCTCCTCAAAAAGGGAGAGGAGGCCTTTAGCCCAGCAGTGGGACATTCGCAGGCTGTTACGGTAGTGTAAAACGCGTAAGCGCCACGATTTGCACGGCGCTTACGACCTTCCCGTGCGCGAATAGTGTAGCGGCAAACTGTTTATCGATAAGTTGCTTTTATTCTCATCGTAATATTTTAAATGCGACGCTGTAAATTTTAAATTTGACTTACGCTCCATATTATCATTTTTTTAATTTATAAATAAATATATCAATCTCATTTACAACAAATGTCATCATTTGATGCAAGGTTTGCTATAATCTTACTCTAAAGAAAGAGGAGATAAGTTATTCGGTTTGCACAGAGAAGTATCATTACAACTGTTTGAAAATTATTGACGCTCAGTTTAAAAGGATGACAACTAAAATTAAAGAATCCTATTCATGTCACAACTGTAGTGGTACTAATAAAAAATCAAACACATTGCCGTTTTCAGTATCACACTTGAGTCCCAACTCCCCTATATAAATGGAAAATATTGAAACAATATTAGATAACAAAACAAATTTAGAAAGGAAAAAAATGTTTTATAACGGAACTAAAACAAACTATTTCATTAGAATCTAAAAACAATTTGGCTACACTTTCAAAAGAACAACAGAGCCTCATATCATCTCACACGGAATTACAAGCAGAGTATAGCAAATTATCTGAAGAAAATTCCGCTTTAAAGGCTCATGTATCATCGTTACAAGAAGGTTTAGATGATTTAATATATCAAAACTCAAAACATCAGCAATGGGCGCGGCAACAAAATATAGAAATAGTAGGCGTTCCAGAACTAAAATTCCAGAACTAAAATTTATTACAATATCTCTCACGCACTCATGTGCGTAAATATTAGCAAACATGCGGGTGTTCAATTAGATTGTAATGATATTGAATTTGCGAATAAAGTGCAACCAAAAAGAAGTATTAATGGCAGACCTAAAGTCTTCTTCTTCTCGGTCGTTTACTTCATTGCTGAAGGTCGTGTCCACTCTGATCTAGGGTCTGGGTCATGATCTCTGTGAATTTTCTCCAGTCCTTCCTGTCCTCACCTTTCTTCAGGGCTGTGGTCACTTTCAGACCAGTGAGGTTGGTAACTTGGTCCGACCATCGTATAGGGCAGCGGCCACTTAGTCGTTTCCTCTCTATTTTGCCAAGAATCATCAGCTTGTCAAGGCTGTCAGGCTGCCTTCGCGCTATATGACCAAAATAACGAAGGACACGCTGGTAGCAAATACTTGACAATCTCGTTTTTATGTGCAGTTGTTGCAGAATCGAGACATTGGTTCTCTTGGCCGTCCATGGTATGCGCAGCATTCTTCGCCAGCACCACATCTCGAACGCGTCGATTTTCTTCCTCTTCAGTGAGCGAATTGTCCAGGATTCCGAGCCATAAAGAAAGATGGAGAATATTAGAATCTGAACGAGCCGTTTTTTCGTTTTATTCGATATTTTCCTATTCTGCCATATTCGGGTTAGTTTGCTCATTGCAGACTTGGCCATTTGAGATCGTCGTCGGATCTCCTTTTCACAGCCTCCTTGGTCGGTCAGTAGTGAGCCGAGATACAAAAACTCAGAGACAAATTCAGTCATTTAGTTCTCCGGTTCGAATTAGTGTACCAGCCCTATCTACTATTGAAACTTTTGTCTTTGCTCTATTGACTATTAGACCAAACTGCTCGCTTTCGTGTTGGACTCTTCTGAAGAGTTCGTCAAGTTGTTCTTCGGATGACGCGATTAGAGATGATTCCATCATCTGCATATCGAAGGTTGCTAATCTTCGTCCCGCCTATCGAAATGCCGCTCTGCCAGTCATCTAAAGCCTTTTTCATGATGAACTCCCCGTAGATGTTAAAAAGGATGGGGGATAGGATGCAACCTTGCCGTATCCCTTTTTCCGGTTTGAAAGGTCCCGATAACGCGTCATTGACTCTCACAACAGTTTCACCATTTTTGTAAAGGTAGCAATTAATACTGCCAGGTGCTCGGGAACTCCCATCTTTATTAAGATTTTCCAGAGACAGTCCCAACGAACTCAGTCAAAAGCCTTGGAGTAATCAATGAAGCACATCAATGTTGGCTTGCAAAATTCGCGGCTTTTTTCAATTAATTGCCTAACGTTGAGAATTTGCTCCCTGGTACCTCGACCTCTAACAAAACCAGCCTGTTCCTCTGGTATTTGCCACTGTAGGAATGTCTTTAATCTCTCATTAATGACGTACAGCATTATCTTGCTGACATGAGATGTAAGTGCCATTGTGCGGTGGTTGCTGCACGAACAAGTAGATCCCTTCTTGTGGAGAGGGATAAGCATTGACTCTTTCCAGTCATTTGGCCAGTGACCTGTTCTCCATACCTGGTTACACAGACCTAAAGTAATAGTCGCTAAACTCAAAAATAGACTCATTAAAGACAGTATTTTCTCCGACTTAAAGAAAACGCATGGTATTACGACAAAAGACATAAACATTGCTGGAAACCGAATAAAGTTTTCGTAAATGATTATCTTACACCACAAATAAAATTTTGTGGTGAATTTGCTTCAAAAATGCAAAACACGCCTCCGAAAAAACATACAAATTTGTGTGGAAAAAAAACTGCCTAATTTTTGTTCGAAAAAAACGAAAAATCGCAGGCCATAATAATAAACTCAGAAAAAGACCGAATAAAAATGATATAATAACTAAAAAAACTATGTATTGTCAGTTTTTTTTAATTTTTGCACTTTACCGTGACAATTTTTTTGCTTTGTATTTGAAATAAAAATTTTAACACTAAAAGGCGACACTCGCTTATCTTTTACTAAACATAAAAACACTTTCACATTGGTTTTCTTGACTTTTGACTGTCTTAAATCAACCAGCTTTACAATTACATCGCGTAATTTTAATGAATATCTTAGTAATGCTTTAAATTTTAACAAACCATCATGAAGCCATTAATAAACTGTTAACGATTTTTTTTTCCTTGACAACAGCGTTACAAGAATGGTTGAACAGTTATTACTCATTACTGAAGTAAGGCCATAGGATTACAATTTTATAATACAAAGCATCAGAAAAAATCAAAGTAAAGACATTGTGTAAGCATTAATATTTACAGTAAAAAAAATAAAAAACATTATGCTTAATATTAATGCAAGAATTCGTATGTATTGTTTGTTTGCGTGTGTATGTTTGTGTGTGTGTATGTTTGTATGTTTGTGTGTGTGTGTGTGTGTGTGTGTGTGTGTGTGTGTGTGTGTGTGTGTATGCCGGCTCCGGACAGTCAATTTTGCCCATCAATATTGCGTGAAGCAGCAGCATATCACTCTGGTGTCTTCTATGTTAAAGTGTGTCCATATTATAGTGAGCTCATGCCCCTTCATAGCTGCTGAATTTTTTGTAATCTTTAGAAGCAAGGTATCTGACTGCTCACAGGTGATAGATTTTGGAATTATACACTTACCACACTTACTTTTGTGTATGGGTACTATAAGAGCTTTTCCCAAATATCTGGAAAACTACAGAACTTATTTATGGAGAGGTTGAAAATGAAAGTTAGTGGCTTAGCTAAATGTGCGGCGCATTTGGTTAAGAATATAGGTAGAATGCCGTCATTTCCCGCTCCTTTGTTGAGTTTTAACGCTTTGAGCAATTTTAAGATGAGATCCTCATCTAAAACGATTTTACAAATTAACCCTTTATGAAATTGAGCTGGGAAACTTTCCAAGTCGTAGAAGTTTTCTGGTTTAGCAGACACTTTTAAAGAATTCACTAAAGCCATTACAAGCAGAAGCTTTATCCGCATAAGTTTTGTTACCTAATGTTACCTTACTAGGGTATCTATTTTTATTATTTCTTAAAGATTTTGTAAGAGAAAATAGAAGCTTAGGATCTCTTAGGATATAAGTCAGTATGCGTTGGTTATAAGAGTTGTAACGCTTTCTTTGAACTAATTTTTGCCTTGTTCTTAATATAGCGAACTTATCATAGTCACGAGGATTTTTGTTTAATTTCCATTGTTTATGTTTCAGAAGCTTTTCTTTTCACAATGTGAATTAAAGATTTGGAATACCAGACAGGAAAATTAGATTTAATTATTATATATATATATATAATAGGATTAAGAATTTCTTCTGTAGTTTCATTTAAAATAGAATAAAAAAATCACCAAAGCCGTTAATTAAATCAGCTGATTGTACTTCGTGCCATGTAATCCTAGACAGATGTTCTTTGACTCGGATGTACTCTGCTTTGAAAAAGTTTAGTTTATTAATAGGTTTCGGACGGTTATTACGAACTAGTAAACTAGAGATTAAATTGAAGACATGGATGACATAAGTCCTCTGAGGTAAGAGGACTGGAGCAATGACTTACACTAAAGTCAATGTTACTAAACAAAAGATCTAATGTATTTTGCTTACAGTTTGTAATAGTATTTTGTTGCTTCAGACCTGAGAGATTAGACATCTAAAAATTTAAGAAAGCATCGTGTAATTCGATTCCTCCACTTTTTTGAACGCTTGGTCCAGAATCTGACCATGTAACGTTAGGTAAGTTGAAATCACCGGCTAAAATAATATAATCGTTCGGGTACTTTGATACGATTTCCGCAAGACAAGAGGAGATTGACTTGAGACGAATAGATAAAAGGGTATCTGGCGGAGCATAAATTAATCCAATGTGGATACTACGATTGCACTTTGCTTTAAGAGATTGAGGTGGTATAGTCACCCACAGTGATTCGACGCCAGTATAAATAAAGTCATGTTGATGTTGTATATGTAAATACTTCGATGCGCATAATAGAACTCCGCCACCTCTTTTCTTGAATTATGTCTCGGGGTTTTGATCGCAGACATCGTATTTATCATCGCAGATTTCACGATCATAAATATCCTCTGATAACCATGATTCTTCAATCAAGAATAAGTCATAGTCATGGTTTAGAATATTTAGTCGAAACTCTTCTGTTTTCGTGCGCAAACACGTACAAAATGTACGTAAAGTATCTCTATAGGATTATTGCCTGTGGTGGTGTAAATAGTACCAAAATGTAAGATGCAAGATATTAATAACAGATAATGTGTGTGATTATTGATAATCTTGATAGGCGATAGTTGGTATGTAGGTAGGGCTTCGAAAATAATTATTGTTATTATAATGAAGTTGGTATTTATATGGCATAGTACGTTAGGCGTGTAATAAAAATACGTTGTGTAGTATAAGAGAATACTGTATGTCTGGTTTGATTTGTTGAGTACTAGGGTAGAAGCGTAATATGTATATAGTGTCATATGAGTAAATATGTAACCAGTTATTTCGAGTATATGTATGAATATGCTGTGAAAGGTCAAGAAGAATGGTTAAATACTGCTCTGTATAGTTCTCGACATTAATATGAAATGCTGTTATGAAAATTGCTAAAAATAATAGTAATGCTTAACATAATTTTGTTTTGGCTAAATCCTTTTTGGTACGTATATTTATGGCTGGCGATTACTCGTTTTTCCTTAAAAAAATGTTGCAGTTTCTAACCCAGACAAATTTAAAGGCTTTCTCGCTTGCGAAAGTTTTGGTTAATCTCAGAAGATGCTTGTTCTCTGGGTGATCGTTGACGAAGAATTTTTTCGCCTCGCCTTCGATGCCCACGTCTCTCGTGCAGATGCCTTTTTTCTTTTTTAAACCAGAAAGTAGTTTATCTTTATTCATCCAATCTCTCAGCTTTACAATAATAGGCTTAGGTCTTCCGGCAATGGTCTTTTGAGGCTGAACTCGATGCGCGAATTCTATGTCATGTTTGAGTTCGACCCCAGCGTAATCAGCTATTTTCAATACCAGATCTCCTGGCGATTGACTCGAGGTTTGAGGCACTCCTACGACCTCTAGATTATTAATTCTTGCCTGCTGCTGCTGTCTGCTGAACTGATAACGTAGATCAAAGACATATTCCTCAGACGAACTGACACGCTCTTTTAGCGAATGTAAGTCACTTTTTAGGTGGTCGTTGTCTAATTGAAGTTGAGTATACGAGGCCTGCAATTGGAAGAATTCTGACGATAGGGAAACCGATTTACTTTTCAATCCGGTAAAGATAGTCGTTTTGACTATTTATTGTTTGGTTAATTTCAACTTAGAGGCTAATATGTTCTCGAAGCGGCTGATTAACTTAGAGCTCTCAATGTCGCAATTAGATTGTCGCATTCGGAAATCCTCCGGTCAGCGGAATCAGCGTTGACCGAGCGCGTGGTTTTGCTCGATTTATTCGCGCGAACTGACCTGTTACTATTATCGCCGCCCTTTCTTGTAGCCACCACACAGTTTGGGCACCTCCATTGAGTTCTAGAGGACGCCGAGTCACTTGAAAATCCAACGAAATCGGAGTGGTATATATGACTGCATAGAATGCATTTTATACGTTTTACGGTTACGCTGATGTATTATTTATACGCTTCGCATGTTGCGACCATAATTGCACTAGCGCTGTGTTTACAAATTAACTAAGGAGAAATATAAATTGAAAAATTAAATGTACCACAGCGAGTCTCGAACCTGATAACAAATTAAATAGATTCAATATGTCGTATCATTCGACCACAGAAGCGTCAGCTTATTCAGCGAGTTTGTAGATGTGTTTTCGATTACGGGCGTTTGGTGACAGTATAAGCGTTAATGACAGTGTTATACGTCCGTGATAGATAGATTGTTTGCACTGATTTTAGCACTTATACGAGCTATATATAGTGAAAATCTACTATCACAACACGGTAACAATTGTTAAACTTTATGCACATTACACTTTTGGTGTATTTAAGAAAGTTAATCCGCTGTTTATTCATTTTAAGTACGAGAGGTGTTGATTTACGGATATTATTGACTACCCACTAGAATATTTTTCTTAGGCGATTTCAAGATACTCAATACTATACCAAATCTCGAATGGACACAGCGGGGACCCGTGTATTTAAAAAAGGGTACTACGCAAAGCCAGGCTGCTTTAGTTATTTTATAAACACTATTGAATTCCTTGGACTAAGGCACGTCAATGAGCATTGCAACAATTCAAATAATATATTAGACCTCATTATTATCAATACTTCACCAAAAGTGTCGGTATTATGCGATCCTTTATTAGTCGAAGATAAGTATCATCCAGCACTAGGAATAGATTGCTCTGATATATTAATATCGCAACATCGATACACCTTTTAAAAAATATATAATACAAATTTCATAAAGCGGATTATATTAAAATTAGGGAGTGTCTGACTGGTGTTAATTGGAATACAATTTCATTGATAAGTCGTGTGAGGAGTCACTTCATAGTTTTTATGAATTACTGTACGAATTAAGAAATTCCTTTGTGCCTAAGTCTTTTTCGGGTGGAAAATATATGCGATCTATCTATCTAAATAGAAAAGAATTTAAATTACTTCGTGAAAGACGTAAGCGTATTCAAGCTGAATGCTATGATTCCCACATATTTGAAATACAAGAGAGCTATAAAAAGTCGCCTAAGCTTCTTCACAATCATATTTCATCCAAACGTAGAAATCAAAGTCCTTCTCCTAGTTCATTACGTTTTTGTGATTTACAATAACGAAAAAGAAATATGTTCTGGTTTTAGTGATTTTTTCAAGAATGTCTTTGTTAAACATGCACCTAACTACGATAATCTTTTACACGAAATCTCCTCAGTAACGGACGATACTTACCATTCTTTCACTGTGGCAGAAGAGAAAGCCTTAAAATTGTTAACATCTCTCGATATTCAAAAAGGCTCTGGCAGTGACAACATACCCTCAATATTTTTTAAATCTTGCGCTATTGAGTTAGCATTGCCTTTAACTTTCATATTTAATAAGTCGTTGAGGAGTGATTCCGCTAAATAGAAAGATGCACTTATCATTCCTATCCATAAAAAGGCCCCAAGACAGAGATAGCAAATTATCGACCTATATCCATTTTGAATATTCCAAGTAAGATCTTAGAAAAGCTAGTATATAGAGCTATCTATATTATAGAGCAGAGGTCCTATTTGTTTTATATTGGAGCTTGCTTTACCCGAAAAATTATGACACTTACTTTTAATTAAACAATGAGTAGCGTTCCCTTAAAGAAAACTAGCCTGATTCGTAATTTAGATGTTCTCCTAGACGCGAAACTATTATTAAATCATCATATAGACTTTATAACTAATAAGGCCTATAAATATTGTTTTAAGTTTAGTTTAGTTAGTTTAGTCTTATAATTAGAACTTGCAAATCTTTTCACAATATAAATTGCATAAAAATTGCCTATTTCTCTTCTGTTAGAAGCATATTAGAATATGCTAGCTGTGTTTGGAACCCCCATATACTAAATATTTTGAAGGTATTGAGGCCATACAAAAGAGTTTATTAAACATCTGAACTTTAAAACTTACACTAACATAAACTTAAAGGATGCTTGTTATCTTTATCGCATATCTAGCTTGACAGATCGACGCGAAACTTTAGACATGATTTTCATCTTTCTATATGATTTGATCTCTGGTTAAATTGTTTCCCCTGAGTTGCGCTCGCGTGTTCTTTTTAATGTACCTAACAAGCTAACTCGTAATGAATATTCGAATCTTATAATATTAGAATATTGAATATTATACGTCCCTTTGTTTTGTACATTTGGGAAATTTGTTTTGTACATATGGGAGGTATGTTTTGTACATAGGTAAAGCATATTTCATACCGCTGAGTAATAGAAGTGTTCCTATCCAGATTTTTTTTTCTATTTTTTAGACTTTTTTTTATTTTTATTATATTTTGAGTGATGGGGTGTAGTGGGGAGCCTAATGTGAATACTTTCGGGGCTTCACCAGCCGGTCCAAAACGGGTGGTGTGGCTTCGCTAATCACAGGCTTTCTGCAATCTCTCACCAGTAGCTCCAAGACGCTGTAGTGCATGCAGCGGCCACACCTTGGTAACCGCGTTGGCTTGCGGGCTAAACCTAGTTGACGGTTTGCCAGAATGGTGGACCTACTAGCGGATCCTTCCCATTTAATGCATTAAGTCTGCCTCGGCGGGGAAGGCAACCCAACGCAGATATGCACTCGGGCTTGACGGAACTGGCGAGGTAGCTAGGCAAGGTGGACGGCCTAGGGCGACAGTAGAAGGCGCACAGCTACTGTCGGCCAGACACATCATCGGATCCTTCCTCCAGTCGTAGCGGTTTTCCGTTCTACTGGATCAAGGAAGGGGAAGACGAGGGTGTGCACCTGCGTTTTGCGCGTACGCTTGTGCACTGAAATATCTCCTGCGTAACTGACTACTTCCGTATATGGACTCCGATACCAATAAAGTCCTGTGGCGATGGGTCAAGGTAGAGAGGTCCGGTTTGATGCAATCCGGGCTTTGTCTGAGGCCTGCACATGGGCGGCTCTGGGGGTGTGTAACACCGTGGTCGCTTTTGCTCTGCATAGGGGAGACAGAGTAAACCCGGATGCATCTGGAGTGACAAAGCAGCCCTATTTAGGGAGGCACTGCTTTCCCCGCTCAGCCAGGGAGGGGGCTAGAAAAGGTGCCCTAAACAAAAGCTCTTCCCAACCATTTTTTTTGAGGGTAGTAACCACGGCTGCCTTCGCATCCTTCAATTTCGTGGTCGGCGTTACAGAATACAAAAAATAAAAACACCTGCAATAACATTCGGCTCGTGGAACGTGCGAACACTTCTTGACCGTGATGACAATGCTTGCCCGGAACGGAAAACTGCCGTCTTAGCTCGAGAGCTTAGACGCTATAATGTGGATGTGGCTGCACTCAGCGAAACACATCTAGCCGAAGAAGGGGAGCTGGTAGAACATGGTGGCGGCTATACTTTCTTTTGGAAGGGACTTGCTACCTCGGAACCGCGGTGGTCGGGCGTAGGATTTTTGGTTAAGAACCAGCTCATTAATCAATTACAAGTGTCCGGTGCACATCTCGGACCGCATCACCACACTGCGCCTTCACCTTGAATATGACAACTACCTGAATGTCATCAGTGTCTATGCTCCAACGCTGGATAAATCTGATATCATAAAGGGTAAGTTTTACGACGATTTGAGCCGGTGCATCGAAAGCATACGCCCCAGAGAGATGATACTGGTCTTGGTGGATTTCAATGCTAGAGTTGGACGGGATTACGACGCCTGGCCTAAAGTCTTGGGGAGACATGGAGTTGGCAATATGAACAGCAACGGTCAGCTGCTGCTCAGCTTATGTGCACAATTAGACCTAGCGATCACGAACACAATGTTCAGACTTCCAGCCAAGCACAAAACTACATACATGGATGCAACCAAGATCCAACTCAAATACGGGGGTGAGGAGTTGCATTCGGCTCTATGGGAACTTTTTATCCATATATGGGAAAAATAACAAGTCCCTGATACGTTCAAAATATCTATCATCAGGACACTGTATAAGGGAAAGGGGGACCGTTCTGACTGCAACTCCTTCCGCGGTATTTCACTATTACCGGTCCCCGGAAAAGTCCTCGCCAGAATTCTTTTAAACCGCCTTACAGAACTTTCAGAAAAGATTCTGCCTGAAACCCAGTTTGGCTTTCGACATGACCGGGGTACTTGTGAGGCTATCTTCTCAGTGCGTCAATTGCAGGAGAAAAGCAGAGAGCAGGGTCGTAACATGTATCTTTTCTTTGTCGACCTTGAGAAGGCATTTGACAGCGTGCCTCGTGAAGCTCTTTGGGCTGTGCTAGGAAAATTGCGATGCACGGCAAAGTTTGTGCGACTAGTGAGACTACTGCATGATGGAATGAGAAGCTGCGTCACTATTGACGGTGAACAGTCGGACTTCTTCCCCGTTACCTGTGGGGTAAAGCAAGGGTGCGTGCTGGCGCCCACACTGTTTGCCCTGTACTTTGCAGTAGTTGTCCGCGATGTCCTACAGACGACTCCCGAGGGAGTTCGCGTCCGTTTCCACACTGATGGCAGCCTTTTCAATTTAGCCAGGTTAAAGGCCCGAACAAAAGTGTCTCACGCAATGATTACTGAGATCACTTATGCGGATGACTTATGTTTTGTGGCAGAATCCCCAGACGGCCTGCAAAAGCTCATGTCCGAGTTCCACGTGTCCTGCCGCAAGTTCGGCCTAAAGATCAGTGTCAAAAAGTCAGAAGTGATGTCTTTGAATATCCACGGCAGTGAAACACTGGTCATCAAACTTGGAGATGACGTACTAAAGCAGGTCGATCAGTTTTGTTACTTGGGGAGCACTGTTACATTCAAGTGCGAATTGGTTGCCGAAATCAACAGCAGGATCGGTGCTGCAGCCGCGGTATTCGGCAAGCTGAATACCAAAGTCTTCCGCTCACATGACCTAAAACTGGCTACCAAAATTTCCATATATATGGCGGTCGTACTACCTAACATTCTTTACTCTGCCGAAATCTGGACCGTGTACCGACATCATATTCGCACATTAGACCGCTTCCACCTTAAATGCCTACGCCAAATCCTGAATATCCAGTGGTCTGATCGTGTGCGGAATTCAGAAGTGCTGCGAAGAGCTGATGTGGGTGGCATTGAAACTTACCTTATGCGGCGACAACTTCGTTGGTGTGGTCACGTGTCAAGGATGGCGGATCAGCGTGTCGCTAAGCGCATATTTTATGGCGAATTTGAGGAAGGCAAGCGTAAGCATGGCGGACAACTCCTTAGATACAAAGATGCGCTTAAGCGGCACATGCAAAAGTGCAATATAAAAACCGCGCAGTGGGAGCAGCAGGCCGCCAACAGGGTACAATGGAGATCCAGCATTAAAACGAGGATCCAAGAATTTGAAGTGAGTCACCTTGCTGAGCTTGATGCCAGACGCGACCAGTTGAAAGCCCGACCACCCGCGGCAATCAACTACAATTATATCAATGGAGTGCTCACATGCCCGCTATGCGCGAGGATCATCAGTAAGAAGATTGGCTACATAAGCCACATGCGAGCACACGATCGACACCAGGCAAGGAGTTGAAGCGGTTGCCGTGGCCGAAATCGGCCGGAAGAGTATTATTATTATTATTATTTTGAGTGATGATCAAAAATACATATAACCCCAAATTTTCAGCCTCCTAAACCATCACCCCATTTTGTAATCACGATTTTAGTATTTATGTATGAACAATATCACAATAATTACTTATAGTGAACCTCATCGAAATTTCGTCTACGTCATTCACGAGAAGCGTCGCGTCATTTTGACATTTAATAATTTCCAAAAATTCAACGCTTTATTTAATTGATAAGAAATATAAATATTTTATGATATAAAAAAGGTTACTAAAATACTAAAGATCAAATGCATTATCGGTATACCGTTTTTATCAGTAAATACAATAATTTGGTCTGTTTGTGTGTGTGTGTGTGTTACAGTGAAAAATGCAAGCAAGACGCAAGGGGGCCAAATTGGGCCGTCGAACTAATAAAGCATCAAGCATGCCTAATAATAGAGCAGAATGAACAGACGAACAAATCCAACAAAATAACAAAAATTTGCGTGTGAGCATGCCACCATTGAACGATTTGCTCGTCGGCACGTATCCAGTAGCAAGGCTGTTCCTGAAGTCCATTCACAAACAAAAAAATATCGCAAAGGACTTCGTTCCTCCTCGGGTCTCTTCTTCCCCAACCGCACATTGTATTTTTTGTTATCGTTTTAATTTACACGGGACTTCTATCGAGTCTTCATCGCAATTTTATGGATGAAAGTCAAGAAACCGAAATTGTAGCAAGTGTAAATAATGCAATCTTAAAAAATAATTAAATAAATTATGTAAATTCATTCAAGTATACATACATTACATACATTCAATATACAAATGATGCGAGTGTTTACTATTGACAGTATAATAAGAGAAATGCTAGTATCATCATCATATCATTTCTCTGATTATACTGTCAATAATAAACACTCAGGGTCAAAAAAACTAAAAACAAAGAAAAAAAAAACAAAAACCATTATTTATCAAGCTTTTATAACAATATAAATATTGTATTTATAGTACTTTGTTATGATTGTTTGAAACTTTTAAAGACATTTTTGATGTTTAATTTATTGTTAAAGAGTTTAAATTACTTTGACAATATTCAAAATAAAATCCTTTAGAAATAATGACATCATCATCATTCTGAATCAAATTGAGTTATTTAATGCAATAAGTAAAACTTAATTCCATTTGAATTCTGTTAGCAGCGCCACCTTTGAACACACTATGTTTGTTTATATAGTTTACAAAAATGTAACTTTTTAACAACATTGTCCGGCCAATCCTGGAATACAATTGCATTGTGTGGAACCCGTACTATGATGTGTATGTGAGGATGTTGGAGATGATTCAAAATAAATGGTTTATCATCTATCATATAGCGATAGATTATCTAGGATAATTGGAGGCTATGGAGATAGATTGAATCAGTACCAAATGTCCTCACTCGCTTGTCGTAGAAAAATACACGATCTAGTTTTCCTTCATAAGCTATTTAATGGTAGCAGCATTGACTGCAACGAATTAATTTCATCTTTAACTGTTCATACTCCGTCTCGTTTGCCCCGACTTAATGCCTACAACTTCAAATATCCATATTTAAAACCAACCTCGAACACAATCTTGGTATACCTCGAATATCTACATGTTAGAAATTACAATGAACTCGCAAAAACAACAACTTGGATATTGCCATTAATCTAAGTACATATGAAAAAAATCTTAGGCAATATTTAAAACAAAATTCATACGTTCATTCATTCATTCTATTTGTATTTTTAGTATTTTTTTTTTAGAATCTTTAATATTTTTTTTGTATAACTTTTATTTTTTATTTTCATATTTTTTTTTCTATATTATAGTTATTTAATATAAGAAGTTCTGTTTTTTGTTTAAGTTCTTTAAGTCATATTATTTTATATTTGTAAAGTTTTTAATTTTAATTATACTTTTTATATTAGCTGTTACTTTGTTGTATGTGATAGATGCTGTGTTTTCCTGTAACTGAAGGAGCACATAGCTTTATAACTCGCGTAATGTATTAAAGATTGTCATGTGTATTCCTTGTTGGAGATTCTATTAAAATAAAATAAAATAAAATCATGCTTCAAAAATATGTACAAATGTATATTTGTTTCTTAATTAGTCGCTGCAGCGCTGTTGAGATGAAAGGTCTGCGAAAAAAATGTTGTCCTTTGTAATAATTATTACATTACTAAACAATATTCTTTAGAATAATTTGTGAAATATGTGCAACGCGAAATAATACATACTGCACGACAAAAGTCAATTATCCGGAATTTTATTACGGAGTAATAGCATTTGACAACCAACCAGGTTGGTTGACAAATGCTATTACCCCGTAATAGAATTGCTGACAGGCAACGTGAAAATGCTAAACGACATTTGTTAAGAATATTAGTCTATTATTAACAAAGAGTACGTAGAAGTAAAACTCTTTTGACGTAACAACATTATTGTTTTTATTTGTGATATATTCAGTAATAATCTAATTAATATCATTATTATTTAATTTTGTGATGTATGCTGAATTGATATTTGTTAATTATTTAATGGTTATGACAATTATGAATGATAATTTTTAAATTAAGTTATGCAACAAATATACAATCGCCCTAATTCTGTTATTCTGTAAATCTATAATATTAGGTCCTTACATATGAAATTAGCGTTTTGTCGTACTGACCACTTTGATCTGAAATATCTCCCCTTTGGTTAAGAATTCCAAATTCAAATTTATAAATTTATTTAGTTAGTAAATTTGAGTTTTGAAACAGTCATTCATTTGTTTTTTCCTCAGTATTTTCTTTGGCGTCGCTTATTACCGCACAATGGAAGACATAAAATATCGGTATATTTACGAGTATGAGTTCTACCGTGGCACCAGTGGCACAGATTAATGATGTGTACGGTACTGGTGTCGCAAAAGAAAGCACAGTTCGTTTTTGGTTTCAACGTTTTCGTTCTGGAATTTTCGACCTTCAGAACTAACTTGGACAACTTCTTACAAGGAAAAAATTCAACTCCGATGCGGCAGTCCAAACCGCCTTCAAAGAGTTTATTGATTCTCGTCCCCTTGGTTTTTTTTAGTAAAGGGATCAATGAACTACCTTTGAGATGGCAAAAGTGCATAGATAACAACGTTATGCACTTTGATTAATTAAACATATTTAACAAAAAAAAAATTGACTTTATATTCCTCCCGTACAAAACGCCAATTTCATATGTAAGGACCTAATAATAATTGCATGTCATTTATATGACTAGGCATGTATGTGTATGTTAAAATGTATACTATGATGTTTTATGCAAATAAACTATTCATATTATTATTTTCTGTATCTATTTTTTTTTCCCCTTTTATCATTGTAAAGTAACTTAAGTATCACGCGGGCCACGACCAGGTTTTTTTAATGTTAAATTGACAATGGTGATGTGAGGAACTTTTGAGTGAGACGTGTGGTGTTTAGGACGACTGCTTTTTGTAAAACTGCGAGAGTGGAGTGAGACTGGAGAGAATGTTTATTAATTTTAGTAGCCAATTCTATGTATTTTATTACTTAATCATTGCGTGTACTGAGTAGATTAAATATAAGCCGAGATGGCCCAGTGGTAAGACCGCGTGAATCTTAATCGATGATCGTGGGTTCAAACCCGGGCAAGCACCACTGAATTTTCATGTGCTTAATTTGTGATTATAATTCATCTCGTGCTTTACGGTGAAGGAAAACATCGTGAGGAAACCTGCATGTGTCTAATTTCACTGAAATTCTGCCACATGTGTATTCCACCAACCCGCATTGGAGCAGCGTGGTGGAATAAGCTCCAAAGCCTTCTCCTCAAAAAGAGGAGAGGAGGCCTTTAGCCCAGCAGTGGGACATTCACAGGCTGCTACGGAGTAGATTAAATACTGCAATATCGTTTATAAAAACAATTTTGTTTTGTTGTTTTTGTCTACTACTCTTATGTCCGGTCTATTATAATATATGGTTTTATCGGTGGTAATCGTTCTATCCCAGCAAATTTTATAGTAATTATTTTCTATTACTTTACAGGATTGGTATTTATAGTAAGCTACATTATTTATAATGAATTTATATTGATGGGCTAAGTTTTGGTGAACTATTGTTAATGTTATTACTGCTACTTGGTCATGCCTGTGCTGTAATTACTTTGGAGGATTGACTTGCAAGCACCGGTTATGCGTGGAATCGTTTTAGAACTGCTGAGGCAATGTTTACATAAATCAGTTCGTAAATTCAGTGTGCGAATAATATATTTCTGATAGTAACGGGTGTCTATTACTTGATTTTTTTGCTATATTTATATGGCTAAGTTCCTCATCTTAGTTATGATACTGATATACTAATTTCATTCACCGCGCGGTAGTGAGTCTCTGTTTACAACATTTGGGGTGATGTTTCCGGTATGTGGTCATATGTGTGTATATTATTAGCTGTGATTTTGTAGATCAGTTTCAGACCAATTTATAATCCCAAAGGAATATGCGAGTAATGGTATTGCTTAGCTGTTGATGTCTTTTGTTCTGTTGCGTGAGTTTAAATGTGTTTTCAATATTTGATTTAACCTTATTTTAAGCTTTTGTATCAATTATTTTTATGTTTTATTTGCTTAGACTGGTGAAACTGTAATATTTACAAGTGTTCATTACATTATTATTAAAAAAAATGACGTGCCGAGGGTGGCGTGTATGGTGAAATCTGCAATTTTGTTGGCTTTAGGCGTATTTGATAACAGTAATAGAATCAGTATCGTGAATGTATGCAATCTCAGATCTTAATCTGAAAAACGTGAACATTAATAAAAAGGTCTTTAAATTAAACTGCCCAGCTGGATATTTTTACTTTATTCATATTCATTTATATTATAACATTAATATTTATAAAGAAAACATAACATATTAACATTTCACCTTAAATTAAATGTACTAGAACATATGTACTTCAAAGAATATATTATACATAGTATGAATCATGTACTTAAATATTATAAACAACTTTTTTTGGAAAAAAGTTTCAATTTCAATGGTGTGACATTCATAAGTATAATAAAACCTTACATGCTTAACACTAGATATACCAGCTGTTTACGTATACCTATTTCTACCAAACCAGTCAAAATGACAGGTGCATTAGAAATAAGGCTTATCGTGGTTTCCAGTCTATATTTACTCTTAAAAAAGATAAAAATAAAGTTGAACAATATTAAGTATAATAGATAAATGGATTTATAGACATTGACAAATAACAAAACATTTAATTGCTTTGGAGTAGTCAATAAAAGCAATGTATAAAGGTTTATCATATTCAGTATATTTTTCAATTATTTGTTTCAGCGTGTGTATGTGGTCGATGGTAGAATAGTTTTTCCTGAATCCCACCTGTTCTACTGGTTGGTTCTCATCGATTAAAGCTGAGATTCTCCGGAGCAATGTCGAACTAAATAATTTATACAGACAGGGTATTAAGCTTATGGGTCTGTAATTCGTAATTAATTTACGGTCTCCTTTTTTGTATATGAGTACTATTTCTGAGCACGTCCATTGTTCCGGAATCTTTTTCTTTTCCAATATAAGATTGAACAGCGTAGTAAGTGGTCGTATTAAGTGGTCTTTACCAGCGATAATCAAGTCGTTTGTCATGCCATCTGGACCTGGACTTTTATCTGTTTTTAGCCTCTTAATAGATAGCTCTAACTCGCATTCCAAAAACGGTAGTACTGGGTCCTTATTGGCTGTCATGTGATCTGGGATCGTGTCGTTCTGAAGTTGTTGATTGGCGTATAGATCTTTGAAAAATTGTGTAGCTATGTTCATAAGATCATTTCTATTAGTTATCAAAGATCCGGCTACATTTAATTGTGTCATGAGCTGGTTACTATTGTGGAGTTTTTTGAAAGCATTTTTTACTCCTCCTGTTTTTTCTAGGTATTGGTATAAAGTTCTAAGTCTGTAGTTCTTCAAGTTTTCTCTAATTTTTGTATAAATTTCTCTGTATAGTTTACTAAGTTTTAATTTTTCTTGTTTCGATTTGTTCTTTTTACATCTTAATACATATTTTTGTTGTTTAAGTTCAATGATGTCTTGTGTGATAATTGGCTGCTTACTACATTTCCTATTTTTCGACTTGTCGGAACATATAATTAAGTTGTGCTCTATATAATCATAATAAGTTTTTAAGGTGTTTTCTACTGGTGGTTCGTACTTAGAGATAAGATTTCCAAATTTTTCGAAGTCTACAGTTGTATGTGTAGGGTTGTGTCTATATTTTACTCTAGATTGTTTTTTACTTCTTGTGGTTAGAGTAATTCTCACCATTCTATGATCACTGGGGTGTAATAGTCTACAAAGAACGCTACAGTTTTCTATATTCTTAGTTAGATTAGTTGCTATGAAGTCTATTTCGTTTTTAATTTTTCCGTTTGGCGATAACCATGTCCATTTTAGTTTGTCCGGTTTCTTAAAAAGCGTGTTGGATATCTTTAAGTTATGTTGATGGCAGAATTCTATAAAAAGTTGACCTCTTTTATTCCTTTTCCCATATCCATAACTTCCCATGACAAGCTGTTCACCCGGCTTCGGTAATCCAATTTTGGCATTCATATCCCCCATAAATATTATATTTTTCGTGCATTTGCTTGTAGTTCTGTTTATATCATTGTAAAATAATACTAATTCGGATTCGTTGGCAATTTCAGTAGGCGCATAGGCTTGTACTAGCGAATAGTTTGTATCTTCTATTTTTATGTGTAATAAGGCGACCCTTTCAGATATAGCTATAAAGTCGTTTACTGTTATTGTTGGTTGTTTTTTGACAAGGAAGCCTACACCCTTTTCGCCTTTTGTTTCTCCATAGTAGTATAAGATATAGTTACCTCTGTCTTCGATTTGGTATCCTAATCTTCTAACTTCTGAGATACCAATAATGTCCCAGTTTATAAAGGAGATAGCATGTTCCATTTCAATCATTCGTATTTCACTCGCTAGCGAGCGAACATTAAATGTGGCTATGTAGTAATTCAAAGGATTTGGAGGGTGGTAGTCTACTGCCCCCGCGGTGACTGGCCGTTCTGGGGGAGTTATATTAAAATTTTTAGTTTTTTGTTTCGAGATTTTTGCGATAGTTCCAGGGCGTTGCAGGGGCGATTTTTGTTGCTATTCCTCCATAGAATCTTCCGAAGATAGAGCTGTGGCATAGTTAGGTGTGTCGGCTTGTGTTGAAGGGAAGAAGCTTTTCATCGAGTGTTGTACTTTTTTAGGGGTGCTTTTCTTAACTTTAGTTTTCTTTACTACTTGGTATTTTGAAGACTCATTCGACTGGCTTCCCGGTGTAAAATGTCTCGTGATCTGATTAGGAGGAGTAATTTCAAGACCTCGTTTTTTCTGGTTGTAATGAATATTCATTTTATTAGTTCTTCCTTTGGAAGTGCTAGTGGATGGCTCGTGAACAATCAGTTTGTCGTAGCGGATGAATGCTATCTTTCCTTCTTTTCTTTCTTTTTGTAGTTGTTCTTGTAATTTCTTTCTAGTTTCCAATACTTTTAGGGGATAGTCTTCCTTGATATATATATTTTTGTCCTTTAATTTTTGTTTGTTCCTGAGTATTACTATTTTTTTCCCGTATGTAGTAAGAGTTACCACTATAGGTCTGACTTTATTTTCAGTCCTCATACCCATTCTTTTCACCATCTCTAGTTCACCTTGATGGCATTTAATATTCATATCTTTATTAATAATGTCTAGAATTATTCTTTCCGACTCCTCGTAAGATTTCTCTGTTTCTTCCACGCCGAAAAAGATAATGTTTTTATGCCTAATTTGTCTCTCTAACTCAGATATACGTTTTTCTTGATCAGATTCAATTTTTTTAATATTTTCAATTTCCTTGTAGATTTGGCTAAATTTACTGTCAATATGTTCGTTTATGTTTTTGGTTATTCTTGTCTCCAGATTTTGTAGGGATTGCTCTGAGTCTCTCTTAATGTCCACTCTCAGTTCTTTTATGAGTTGTTCTATGTTTGAAATCATAGCGCCCTCTGTATACTAAAAACATACGTTCGGTATATGTCGTCAGACGGTTAAACGATGATCTACTCAGTGCGAACAGTATTGAGCTGGTTGTAAGTTGAAGTAGTTCCTGAGATCAATACTAGATGTCGATGATTTTTTATACTAATTAGTTGCTATATCAATTGACGTTGTAGTGCGATGTCTGACGTAGAGATGTCGCTGTTCGCAACTTTGAGTGTACGTTGTGACAAAGCAAAATTAAAATAATTTCACCCGTAAATTGTTAATTACACTTCTTCGTTTCACTTCGCTTGTTATTAATGTACATTCACTTTTTAGTAGTTCTTATTTTAGTCCCGCTTTGCACTGTATGTCACTGGTTTTGCAATCTAATGTTCGTTTTTCTTAATAAGTTTTGAGCTTGTTACGGTTCAGGTTTATTTCGTATTTTATCGTTTAATTCGTCTGTGTTCACTGTTTTTTTTCACTGTTATAGAAGTTTTTCACTATTTATTATACACTTTTAAACTTTTTATGATGAGACTTTTCGTATTTTATTTGTTTTTGATTTAATTGTTGCGGAGTAGCTTAGACTATGTGTTTACTTTTCGAATATCGGAATACCCTCCCTTTCGATAATAGCACTACTATTATTACCATTACTATCACATAATTCACTCTCTACATCTGAACATTCCTCAGATATGTTAGTTGCATTTTCTAAATATGTAGAAAGTTTTGCATTTCTTAAATTAATTTATTAATATAGGTCTAACACTCTCGTTTTTTTTATTAAGAATATATATTAGTTAGGAATTTTTTTTTAATTATAATAATACACACGAACGAGACGGTTATAACTTTCTAAAACAACACCGGCTTTTTAAGGTCACATCAATGGAAAATGTACATAAATCTAGTATATATGTAGGTGATACAACATTAATAATATATAAATTATATACAGTTTTATAATATATAACATTAACATAAAATGACCGTTATTTTAGTGCACTAGCCGAAATACGAATGAAATGAAACAGCGTGTGTAGTAGCGCGTGCTGATGCTGTAGACGATGTTTGTCGTAATGATGTGCACGAAGAACACTTTCTATTTAACTCAAGACTATTTAGAGTATCTCGGTTGATCTTGCGTTTGCATCTGGATAAATCTCTTTGTGATGGAAATCTTTTTATAGCCTTCAAATCTAAAAAATAAAATGTTATTACGATCTTCTTTCAAATGTTATAACTTGAAATATATATATAAATATATTTCAGAAGAGCTTCAGCGAAATGACAATGTCAGATAACAAACATAAAATAAGGAAATAAAAACCTATAATAATAAATAGTGGTTCTGTAAGCGCCTCGCATAAAAAGTTGAAAAACTGAAAAAAAAAATCCCCTTTGACCCATGTGTGTTTCACGTTCCATTTATCGAGCGAACGCTACAAATATTTAAACACATCTAACTAAATCATTATTATTCTTAGATTAGCATATAATAAAAAATGCAAGTTCTAAGGGCGTTTAGAATTATTTATTCATTCAAAATCGTATAGTGTTTCGGGGATTGTCCTTTACTGTTAAGTATATAATATTAGTAATTTATTAATTTTTTTTTAATCAATATTTCTAGTAATAATGGGGTCCTGATTTCAAATTCGGGTCGGGAAAAAATGTTATTGTATTACCAAAGTTAGTGCACTTCTTTTTGCGTACCTATTTGTGCACTATCATATACCCCATATCCAAAAGTAAACGATACAATAAAATTTACCTGATAGTGGAATTCTCTCACCAACGCTCGTACGACGACGCAAGCGGTTGTCTGCCCTGGTATTTTTCAAGCACAGGAGTTTGCGAAGCGCCTGACGGGAAAAAAAGGTATTGCTTGATAATCGAAATTCATGCGTCCTTTATGTAGGAAGAAAACCTTAACAGAAAAATCTATATATTAGAATTTATTAATATAAAATCTTTATTATTGCAATTATTTTAACTATTTTATCTCTGTAATGATTCAAGTTTAAACTCTGAAGACGTATTCGATGACAGCAAAGTACATACAGACATCTACATAATAGCAATTGTGATTTTCAGATCACATTAAGTAAATAATAGTAATTATTTCGAGATATATATACCAATTAACATGAAATTTTCCATGATGATTTAAAATAACATTTTTTATTTATTGTATAACGGGTTTTATCGCGTTATATGTCGTTGTTTTTCTGAAATAACTTAGATGTATTTTTTTACTTTGTAAAAGTCTCAACGTAAAAGAAGACATCTGCCTGATATCCGTTTATTCGTTGTTATTAAAAATAGTGCTCATTCTAATTAAAATATTTAATAAATTAAGGAACAACCTCCAGCACTATTTTTTAAGGATATTTAATGAAATCTAAGCGAAATAAAAACAAAATTTAACAATTACAGACAAAAATTTTGTAGATGTTTTCATTTACTTTGCATATAACATTTCACACAGCTTTATCTACGTCTCTCAGTTAAACTCATATAATTTCCTAAACCACGCCAATGTTATGTTTTAGTAATAAATAATCTTCTATATATTATAAACGCGAAAGTTTGTATGGATGTTTGTTACTCTTTCACTCAAAAACCACTGAATGGATTTTAATGAAACCTTACAATAATATAGCTCATACATCAGAATAACATATAGGCTATAATTTATATAGCTATTGATTAAATTGGCAAAAATATAACAATAAGTGTCACGTAAGTCGGATCTGCGAGCCATTCTGGCATGCGCTGTAAAAACCGTAAGAGTTATACGAATATAATGTATAGCGGATATGTATCTCTTAAATAGTTCTACAAAAAATAACTGTTTAGTTGAATTTGTTGAAACTTTAGCTACCTATAAATGATAGTCTGTAAAATGATGATGATTGAAAGTTTATAGGAACAAAACAAAGATAAAAAATGGACAGTTTCAGAGATTTAGTACTTCCAATGTAAGTTGAACTCATATCAATACGATCAATCATATTAAATAGTATTTAATATAATCAATCGAAATATTTAAATCAACATATTAAATAGTATTGAATAGTATTTAATATGATTGATCGTACGTTGTACGTCGGTTAACTCGCCCATGCGTAGATATATGTCTATCTTTAAAGGTTGACTATAACTTTTTGCATGATAGTCAACTTTCTTCTAAAATAATGTACTATTTGCAAATTCGTTTTTATAAAATATTAGCTCTTATGAAAGATATCGAAATAAGACTGAAAATAGACATAGACAGTTTTTATTACTTTTTATAGTTTTGACATATTATTACAACGGGTAGTTGAGTAGGTTGTTTGAAAGTACTCATATATACATACGTATTTATTTTCTTGAATAAATACTAATATCCTACGAAAATAAAACTAAAAATGTTATATATACTGAAGTATTATAAGTCTGTTCTTAGGGATTTATTGAAGTTACACGCGAGTGAAACCGCGGGCACAGCTAGTAATAATACTGTTTTATTTATTATTTATATATATTTTTGTTTATGGACAAAAATTCAAAACTTATTTTTATTACATTAGATCAATTATCAAAGAAAATCATTTTTTTATTAATTAACTAGCTGACCCGGTGAACTTTGTTCCACCTTAAAGGCAATATCACATTATCACATTTTTTTAATTTTTAACTTAGGGTAATTGTAAATAAAAAAGATATAATTATTCAATTATTCTTTATTTGCCATTTATTGTAGCACCTTGTGATAAACGATATTTTTTGTTTTTTCATTAGGCGCGAAAACAAATAACGCGGAAGGTTTTCCGACACGTGAACATGCCACATATAATTGGCCATGGGAAAAACATGGGTGTTCGAGATTAAGACCACAAACTTTCAACGATTGGCCTTGTGACTTATTTACAGTCATGGCGAATGCTAGACGGATCGGAAATTGAAGCCGTTTAAACTGAAATGGCATGTCGGTTGGGATCATCGGGATCCTCGGAATGAGAACTTCCTCACCTTTGAATTTTCCTTTGAGAATTGTGGCGTAAATCAAATTGTTCATCAATTTACTTACCACCAAACGTGTCCCGTTGCACAATTTTGGTTGGTTTAAGTTTCGAAGCATGATTACTATAGAACCAATCTTTAGTCGTAAATTGTGCGGTGGTAAGCCAGGTACATCCAAGGAGTTTAAAAATTCAATGGGATAGTTGGTGGCATCATCTTCATTTGTTAGACAGTCAATAGATTTGAAAGAATGCAGTGTACCAATGATGTCATCCTGAATTATGTCATTTAAGTCATCTACATCTTTATTCTTAGCTGCCAAAATTGCTCGCTCACTCAAACATTCATTATTTTTGAGGTTAGTCATGATGTTTGGGAATACTTTGTTGATGAGTTCGTATTTTGATGAGACAAAGTTACAAAAATTCGGAAGAAATGAAATCAATCCGCTCGATTCGTCGACGGGTACTCGACCATTGCCGATAGTTAGCAATTGCTCAGAGAAATCTTCAGTAGATGTATCGTTCAGCAATGCAACTCTCATGTTTGTTGTTAGCTGAAGTTTCTTAACATAGCGCCATAGATTCGATGATTTAAGGCAAGCGTTTATTTCGTCAGCAGCAGTCGATCTGGGAATTACTGGCAATGTTTGGCGGAAATCACCAGACAGTAAAATCATTGCTCCTTCAAAACATCTCGAGTCATTACGTAGATCTTTCAACGTTCGGTTAAGTGTTTCCAATGCACGTTTGTGCGCCATTGTGCATTCGTCCCAGATGATGATCTTCGATTCTGATAAAACTTTGGCCGTAGCGGAGCGCTTTGTAATGTTGCATGTTGGTTCTTCAATAGATTGAAGATTTAACGGCAATTTCAATGCAGAATGTGCCGTACGACATCCTTCTAGCAATGTGGCTGCTATACCAGAAGAAGCAACTGCAACCGCAATGTTGGATCTTGCACGAACAGTGGCTAAAACTACTGACATGAGGAATGTCTTACCAGTTCCACCAGGGGCATCCAGGAAATATAATCCATCATCAATTGCCTTCATTATTGTATCATAAACTTCTTTTTGTTGGGGATTCATCAGGGGTACATTCGTTTGAACTACTAAATCTAATTCCTGGTGATCATATTCACGTTCCCGTTCCAATTCTCGATTAAATGCGTCATTCATTTCACAATTTGGCGCTGGCATTCCTAACCTGACAAATAAACTACCGCACATGAGATAACACATGTCTTCGATCAAGAGCAAGGCCCGATTATGTATCTCTTCATTCATTTCAAGATCGGAATTTCCTGAACTGACACGAATTTGATGTAAAATATCTTCTGCCATATTGTCCTTGTATTTGTGCCACAGGTTAGATGGGTTCGATGGAAAGCATGTCGAAATGATGATAGCAAATAATGTACGTATCTGACTTGGAGATGCAGAGGCTTCAACGATTGTAGTATCCCAATGGGTATCGTTTTCTAGTAACTTGAGTTCTTCACATGCAGCACGATATGTTGGAAATATTGTACCATTAACAGTCCGTAGTGACTCAAATGACGTTGGCCCATGCACATTAACCAACAACAATCGCAAATAGAAGCATTCATCATTCTTAGGATGAACTGTATATATACGACCAAGAGCATCAGTGGAACGCACATCCGGATAACCAGGATCACATCGCCTTGCTTCCGTCGTTGAAAATTCTTCAATGAAGCATTCCAAGTGTAATAACGTGGCATCTCCGAGTAAAGCAAAGTTCGCGCAAACGCATCGCTCTGGCAGGTCGCAAAGAAACTGGTCAATGTTGTTGCTGGAGGTGTTTCAGCACGTTGAGCAACATTCGAAGCCGTGAAATATACTCGTTGGCCATTCTCCAAATGCACCGCCAAATGCACCACAGTAGGGTGACGTGCGTGTATAGGGAATGAGAATATACGCCAAATCGCTTCATTGCAGTTCACATACCGACCAACTTGATAGCGCGCAATTTCATCGTTCGTATTGGAGGCTTGGACGCCAAAAACCGCCATATCGCTGCCTTTCGTGACATATTTGCAGATGTATTTAATAGATTTTACTGAATTGCAATACTCAACAATTACAATGCTACAATGTGTCTTGAACGTTTTGGAAATAAGTGGAGAATATGGAACAATCCAACTGTTGTCGACCACAAAATCTATTCTTTTAACTTTTGTGGTAATAGTTCGACCGTTATCAACGCCGTCCGTCCGGTGATCGACGCCGATACAGTGGATAACCATCGTTGCCAGTGACGGTATCCGCTGTTAATTTCCGTGGATATCGTTTGGAACACTTGCCGTCGATCATGCAAGGTGATTGAGGATTAATAGCGCCACATGGTCCATGAATCATATTTTTGATTACAACATCATGTAGGTCTGGATCGGCTTCGTGATCAGGAATCTCGGCACATATGATATTATCTATTTGGTCTGGTTGAATTCTTTCCACTAACCAAATAAGAATGTGTGCGTGAGGCAGGCCTCTTTTTTGCCATTCGATTGAATAAATCCAACATCGAGTTTCACCAAAGACGCGTTGTTTAACAATAAAATTCATTAGGGACCGCATTTTTTGCCTGAATACACGTGCTGTGATGTCGTGTCGATCACTCGGTGTTTGTCCGGGAAGCAGCAATTGAACAATTTCTATCCACTTTGGATTACACGTAAAAGTAATAAAGAGATCTGGCCGACCGTAATGACGAACATATGTCATTGCATCTTGCGCATATTCATGCATATGATGCGGACTACCTATATACGTCGCCGGCAGAATAGTTAATCGACCAATATCAGCTGCATTTGATTCTGTACTAATTGCATCACGTAGATGGATATACTCATCAGAACGCAGTTTGGCTTGGTTCAACCGAATGAAAGTTTAACGCTCCGTTTCAATCTTGACGTACATATCCACACAATACTGTTGAAACAATCGACGAAATCGCAGTAAATAGTTGTCAGAATTTTGACGAATCATCAAACGATATGCGTAATAATTCATCGAGCTAACCTTCTTGGTAGTTTCTCGTTGCAGATCTTGAAGAATTGCTCTTTTCGTTGCTGTATTGATCTCTTGACGTCGATCAAGTTGTTCCTGTGTGTTGCCCATGAAGTATATTTGTAAAAATTTATGCTGTCCATCATCGAGAGGTTGCAATGATCCAATTCGATGGTGAATCTGTCCTTGTATCTACAAAATAAAAAACAGTCATTATTACTTTACAAACACTACAGGAATAAATACAATATGTTATTATTCTACTGTATTGTGTATAAGTACAAAAACAAATAAATACCTTGAATATTAATTTTAGCTTAAATAACACACGCGTTTTAGTCCCGTAATACTAAAATCAATATGAGTGATAATCATGAAGGTTTAAATAAATATAAATACCTTGAATGTCGGATTAAATCCTCGTTCTTCAATAATGTCTGCCCCAAATGAGATCATTTGGAAACAACTATTGTATTTTTGGGTGTTTCCAAGAAAATGACGGGATTCGGGTGTTTCGCCACGAAGCAATGAATTTAATGGCTCAGGTGGCGGAGTCAATAATGGCAATTTCACTTTGCCATTAAGGCAGCACAATCCTGGCCGTTCTCCGGGAAACTTTAATGCGCCACATTACTCGCAAACAACGTCCATTGGCCCAATGCGAACGCTAGTATGCAAGCAGTAATCAGTCGTGCAATCGTATTGATACGCTGCCCGATTCAAATCAGTATTTGATGAATTTCTTCTTGTGCTTCGTAAATTATCTAGCTGTTGATCTCTGAGGTTTGCTCGACGATTTCGCATTGCCAACCGAGCCGTTTCACGGGCTGCCTCCCATTGCTCTTGTGAGTGAGAAGCACATAGTCGAGCCATACTAAGGCGGCGCTCTTCACGTGCATTTTCTTGCTCTTCTTCAGTGCTTTCATTCGCAATGTTTCGAATTACTCTTGCATTACGGCTTTGTCGAGAAAGATTTGATCGTCTTGGTCTCGGCATGGTATTTTTTTTTATTGATGATAAATGGCACAGCAATACGATATTAAAAAATTAAATAAGAAGTTGAAGTTCGCTTTTCTTTCTTTTTATTAGAAACTTTAAACAGGCACAGAGTATTTATATTCCTTGTTTTATACGAATTAATCAACCGGCAAGACTTTTTTTTAAATATTCTCAGCTGTCAGTGGCTTTTTGTTATATACTACCGGACTTTTTTAAAAATATGCTCAGCTGTCAGTTGCGTTTTGTTATTACATTTTTAACAAATGAACCGCTGACTTATATTTTGACTGAGTTGTTTTGTTATTACATGTCAGTTGCGTTTTGTTATACCACATTTTATGTCACATTACACGGGAACGACGGGAACGGGATAAAAAGTATCCTATGTCCTTCTCCCAGTTCTTAGCTACCTCCCTACCAATTTTTAGTCAAATTGGTTCAGCCGTTCTTGAGTTATAAATAGTGTAACTAACACGACTTTCTTTTATATATATAGATATAAATAGATTATAATGCTAATATACAAATAAAAAATGAATATCACTGTTTCTTAAAAGTATAATCAGCCTTGAAATTTACAGAATATCAGGCTATTTTCAGTCACACAGTTAAGAGTTTTATTGGTGCTCGCGTATAACTTAAATAAATCACTAAAAGCGGACTTATAGTATTTCAATAATTTTTAGTTTTGTTTTCGTAGGATATAAGTATTTATTGGTTTTCGCCGCATCTAGATCTACATAGGGTAAAATACAGTTAGCCATGAGGAAAACAGAATTCCCTTAAATCTATTCCGACATATTTTAATGTCTGTCTCTGTGCTTTATTAATTATGACTGCAAACGATACCTTCATTAGAAATTGTATCTTTTTAAAACTGAAAGGTAAATCTGTATTTAAAAAATGAGTACCTGTGATTAACTAACTATTATAAAACGAATAATTATAAATTTAACAAAACAATGAGAAGAAAATCAACGCAAATAATGGATTATTTTAGAACTAATTTTATTACCATAAAAAGAGTTTATAGTGAATCATCCTTAAATGATACACATATGATATCGTGGACGCTTTTTTTATCTTTTAAGAAAAACAATTCCGGCATACGTGATTGTTGCTTAACTTTTTCCCCGTTTCTGCAACATTTTTTATTGATGCTTAGCTCCTATTGGTTGTAGCTTGATGTTTAATATAATAGCCCGGCCATAGGCCAAACAAACTCCTTAGCTTTATAATAATAGTAAAGATTAGTTACCAAGTATGAAATAAAAACTAAGTTGTTCTTTAAATTCTGCGTCGTTAACTGCAGTTGATTCT
Organism: Nymphalis urticae; assembly: GCA_905147175.2. Taxonomy (NCBI): domain Eukaryota; kingdom Metazoa; phylum Arthropoda; class Insecta; order Lepidoptera; family Nymphalidae; genus Nymphalis; species Nymphalis urticae. The sequence continues at coordinate 10,825,170 of LR989983.1, forward strand.
CCTACGCAGTAGCATTACGCAGTAGGTGTTTGATATTTTTGTAAAAATCATGGTAGGTATCTTGATAGAAACTAATATTTTAGGGATACATAAATGTAGAGTGCTATAAACAATATAATTTAAAAAAAAAGTGCGATAAATTACGTAAGTAAAATTATCACAAGAATGTGATAAGTGTCTGACGTCTTTGTTTGCATTCCAATCATCTGTGGACACTCCGAAGTAAAGGCGGACAAATTCAAATGTCCGTTTCTACAGCGGCGTTTATTAAAATTCGAGTGTAGATATCAGATAATGTTACATACTTAGAAAAAATAAAAAACTTTGATACAGACTTGTATATAAGGTTAAGATAAGCTTTTACAGAAAGCTTCGAAAGAACGTCTTTTACAGAAATTGCACCTTTATAAAACTGAAAAGTAAATCTGTATTAAAAAAATAAATACGTATTATCAAGTTCAATCATTAAAAACTGACTAAGTATAAATTTAACAAAACAATGAGAAAAAAATCTATGCGACGACGAAATGAAATATTTACCTAACCATTTAGTGACCAAAGACCTAACCTATAAACTTCGACTTCGCTTTAACAAAGTTATTTACAAACCGAAATCAATTACTTAAATATGAGTATTTTCAAACAACCTACTAAACTACCTGTTAGACATATATCAAAACTATAAAAAGTAAAAAAAAAATGTCTATGATCTCATATCGATATATTTCACAAGAATTAATGCTTTATTTTAGAATAAATTTGATTTCCATAAAAATGGTTTAAGTGACTCAACCTTAAAAGATAGTATGAGGAGGCCTCAACCCAGTAGTACGACATTTAGAGGCTATTCCAGCAGAAACAAATCGCAACCAAATTACGTCTTACTACGATTGGTCCATGATTTTTTTTCTGCGTCATATAAAAAGAATTGTCTTGCACTTGAAGATCCTTTTTTTTTCTTTTTTAATTATGTGTACAATAGAATAATTAAAGCGCATCTCATATAGTTCGATTTTTATTTAATATTGAGCGTTAACATAATTTTAGCCTACGACACCGAATTTAAAAACTACGTGAAAGAATAAACTATAGAAGAATAAAAAATATAAATATATCAAATAGATATACCTTAACAAATCCCCTGCGGTATCTCACGTTCATGTAGCAGTATATTATTGGATTGAAGCAGGAATGCAACATGGCCAAGCAGTCGCTTATGAACCAAAGGTACGGCATTGCCGGCCATCTGTCCCAGTAGTCGTCATCTTCGTGTGCCGTGTGTAATAACTGTTTATAATAAATAAAAACGATATAATAATATAATTCACTATTGGTCTATAGCAATGAAATACGATCTGAGTGGTGATAACATAATTATGTCCGGTTAACGTATTGATGAAACAATTTATTTTGATTATGCGTAATTCAAAAGCATCATTAATATATTTCGTAAGTTTCACAGTCGCATTTACGTAATTTACGTAATTTATTACATTTACTTATGATAGGTGATTGGTACAGCCTCAGCGCCAAACTTGGCTGTCAGGACATTAATGCAAATAGCAGAAGATGAAGGTAAGGACTATCTAAAAGCAGCGAGAGTTATCAGAGAAGATTTCTATGTAGATTTTTTTTTTTTTTTTTTTTTTTTTTACCGATAATAGGCAAGCGCTTGACCGTTGACTTGCCTGATCTTAAGCATAGTCACGGTCTAGGATGGAGCGCGCCTGCCCAGAAGGAACCCGTTCACTCTGGATTTGAACACACCTACATTGTAGTCATCTGGAAATATGGACTCAGGCAAAGCATTCCACAGTTTCGCAGTGCGAATAATAAATGTGGATTCAAAGCGCTTCGTACGTAGGCGGGGAAGTTCCACTGTGTACCTATGGCGCTTTGGTCGCGTTTGCCTGGCCGTCCGATAGTAGAAGGGGGTGGAAGGAATCAGATCATGTAATTCCTGCGCACATTCTCCGAAATGTATCCGATAGAAGACAGAAAGCGAAGCAACCACACGTCGATGTTCAAGACTTTGGAGTCTTGACTCGACCAATGTGTCGTCTCCTATCAGCCTCCTAGCACGTTTCTCAATCAACTCTAGAGCCCGAAGGTGGTGCTTAGCAGAGCCGTCCCAAAGGTGAGAGCAGTACTCCATACAAGACCTCACTTGTGCTTTGTATAAGCTAATGATTAAATTAATGCGTAGATGATTGTTTATGGTTGTTTTACAGTTCAAGAAGCTATAGAATTAAGTAACGGAATTAGGGACATATTAAGTAAAGGTGGATTTATATTGCGAAAATGGGCATCAAATAATAAAGACTTTTTGAACAGTATAAAACCAAAGGAAGAGTCTGAGAAGAATTATGAGGATGAAAATACAATAAAAATCTTAAGATTAACTTGGAACATGACAACAGACTCATTTCAGTATCAATTTAAATTACAAAAACAGCCCACTCTTATTACAAAAAGAACTATCCTTGCAGACATGCAACGATTACTTGATCCTCTTGGGTGGTTGGGATCTGCGATAATTACAGTTAAGATTCTCATACAGAAACTTTGGATTCAAAGATTAGATTGGAATGAATATGTGGGAGATACACTTAAACAAGAATGGGTAAGAATAAGAAGTGATTTTGATAAGGTAAATAAAGTTAAAATCAAAAGATGGATTAAAACAGAAAATGAAAAATTAGATAATATCACACTCCATGGATTTTTCGATGCTTCAAACAAAGCTTATTGTGCTGTTGTCTCTTATAGAGTAAAAACTAAAAATAATAAAATTAAAACAGGAATCATAGCATCCAAAACAAGGGTAGCGCCAGTAAAACCAATTTAAATTCCACAACTTGAGCTTTGTGGAGCAGTATTGTTAGCAAGACTATTAACTCAAATACGGAAATCAATACGAATACCACAAGCATTAAGCAACAAGAAATATGTAAATAAGACTTGTAGATTAAAATCTTTAAACCCTTATCTAGATGACCGCAATATCCTCAGGGTGGGTGACAGATTGCGCAATTCAGATTTAAGAGATGAAGTTAAACATCCTATTATACTTGATAGCAAATGTCGATTAGTTTATTTAAGACACCCATTACTCCTGCACGTCCATTTCTCCATTCTGGAGTTGACTTTGCCAGTCCTTTGCAAGTATTTATGAAAAAAAAGGAAGAGGAGCAAGGTCGAACAAGGCTTACATCGCTATTTTTATTTGCATGGCCACCAAGGCCATACATCTAGAATTGGTTAGCGACATGTCGTCTCAATCATTTATTGGGGCCTTCCATAGATTCGTTGCACGCAGGGGAAGGTGTGCTCACATATGGAGTGATCAAGGGCGGAATTTCGTCGGAGCAAATAAACAGCTTACAGAGGCATGGAAGGAGGCCAAACTTGAATTACCAACTCATTTAAAGGAAACTTTAACTTTTGAAGGAACACAATGGCACTTTATCCCAACATACAGCCCTAATTTTGGGGTAAGTAAAGTATCACTTGAGGTGTATTTTGACCACTAGACTTATATTCGAAGAAATGACGACCACACTTTGCCAAATCGAGGCATGCTTAAATTCACGACCGCTGACACCAATAGATACTGATTTTAAAATACTCACACCGGGACATTTTAATCGGTGAAGCACTTATCACGACACCGAGTCCAGATCTGCGTGATTTTAATTTAAGTAATTTATCACGGTGGCAATATGTACAAAGATTAATTAGAGATTTTTGGCATCTATGGCAAACTGAGTATTTATCTAGGTTGCAGGAACGTCCCAAGTGGCTAAAGCGCATTAAAGAGTTTGAGTTAGGGGATATTATACTAGTGAAGGATTTACAATTACCACCAGGCAAGTGGTCACTTGGTCGTTTCATAGCTAAGCATCCTGGTCCAGACCATGTTACAAGAGTATATAGTGTGAAATGTGGGAGTGATATAATTAAACAATCAATATCAAAACTTTGTTATTTGCCTTTAGAAACTAAGTAGTTACGAATTATATTGTTCGATTCATACTGTCACATTGAATGTTAATTTAGTTCATAAGTTTTAATTTAATAATAACACTTCTAGGTAGAGGATTCACTTAACATTGTATAAATAATAAATAAGTAGGTACAGATAAAATTTTATAGTGTAAATTGTAAAAGAATTATTACATAATACTGTTTAATTTATTGCCGTTGAGCATATTGAATTGTTCGATTAAATTCGGTGCACAATTTCCTTATTGTAGTAAACTTCAGATTTAAAACTGCATTTCTCTATATATGTAAATTTACAATATTTTTGTTACGTATTCTCATTTTGTAATTTAAAGGACTATTGTCCTTTAGTGGGCAGTATTTTCGGACGTAAACTATATTTTAAGTTAGTCGCAATATACCAGTGACAGAGAACGGGTGTTTTATTCCAATTAAAAAATATAAAGAAATTAGATACAGTCCTAATCAAGTCTTATAACCATCAAATGGTTAGAGATGGGTAAATTAGTACCTATTGCCTGAAAAAAACATATTAATAATAATTAATATATGTATAAAATTATGAATTTTAACTAAATGGTTGTGAATTTAAAAAAAAACATAAAAATAAGACGGTACAATGACAAATTTGCAGAAAGGAGAACTATAATATATAAATATATATAAGGGGAACTGTAGGCGCGAGTTAGGAAACGGAAGTAGCGAATTTAGCGACCTGCAGCGGAAATCAGACGATGTACTCTCATAATAGACTTCGGATGTCTTAGAAAACATAATACAAATTTTATTGGAAGGTAAAATTTTTATATTACTGTACCGTGCGTTCAACATGCCTTTTGATTTTTTTATCTGAGGATTTTAATAGTATTTTAAAAATAACATTTTACTACAGTAAGAAGCGATCATGATTTAAAATCATTATTTTTAATTTAGTTCTTACTTAACGGCCTTTATTTATACACGTTGTTTAGCAGGTATTTAGTTTAACATTGATTTCTCTTTTTTGTCATAATAATACTCATCTTTGTTACTTATTACCTCATAAACAACATTTTTAAGTTGTCATATTAAAAAAAATGTAATATAAACTACATAATATAAATCAGTTACGAATATATATACTTACGATAACGATATTACGTGGTAGCCAACACACCGTGAAAACGATAACAACGGTTATCATCATTTTAACCATCTGAAAAAAAGAGTGTAAGATATTTTTTTTTAATTATAGACATCATGTGTGATGGAAACTTTTGCCGTATCTATACAATACTAACATGTATTTATTTTTTGTCTTAGATTTATATAACGGAAAATATTTGATTTTTTTTTATGTTTCTTTGTAAATGAAAAATTCAAAATTGAATACTTTAAAATTTATTTCACTTATTAAAAGCTACATCACGCTACATTAACAGTGAGTAATATTGACTATATTTTATTTTCAAAAAATTAGATATCCACAAAAAAAATGCAGTAATGTAGCCCAAGGTATCAATTTCGTCCTAAAAAGCTAATAATTGTTTAACCCGACCATGGTCGGGGCGGACCGTCTCAAATGTAGAAATAAATAGAATCAAATTGTTTGAATACAAATTGTTTTCGTACCCACTATGACGATATGAAAACAATTTAGTATTGGAAACGCATTTGTAAAATAAAATATATATCATAAATTAATTGTCAATTAGTACGAATCTGTTTCAAATGTTCACTTCATTATTAAATTTTATTAAAACAATATTTGAAACTTAACATGCATAATGTAGCATTTCAATTTATTATATTTACGTATTTGTATATAATCGTCTAATCTCGTCGGTATAAATACAATATATATATATATATGTCGCATCCGGTCAATCGTACGGACACTCAATGAAACGAAAGGTGCTTTAATGTTCTTTCAAATATTCTTTATGAATTTTATTCCCACCTTTGTGGCTATTTTCGATCGATAGTATATTTATATGCGGCGCTCAATAATGTTTATTAAATATTACTCTTCACATGTTCGTTTTCCACACGTTTATAATCCAGGATTTTATATATTTTTTTCTTTACACTGTTTGGACAAGACTAGAACTAGCTTCATAGGATATAAGCAAAGTATGAATGCAAAGTATTCCTATAATTATTTTTATACTTTTATTTAAACATTTTATTTAAGTATATAAATTATAATTTAAACAAGTAAATGTATCAGTAACAAAGTTTTTATGTATATAACATTGTCTATGTTTTATAAGCTTAACGGTGACTATGTTGTGTGGAATCACACGTTTAATAAAAATGTAAAGATGACAGACCACTTTTTTTTTCTTGCAAAAGAAACTTTCAGAAAGGTACCAGGGTCCCATTGGGGTGGAACCGAGTTATGTGGGATTCTTCCTCAGCATGGATCGGAGAGGCTGAGGGATCGTATTGATATATCGATATGATATACATCCGCGGCAGACCACTTAGACCTTACCTAACATAAGAGACAGCTTTATCAAGAAAATTTATAATACGCGTAAACTAAATCACATGATTATGGTAATTTCTATAATTTGTATCTTCTAAGATTTTTTGTTGAAACGCTTACCTTTCGCTTAGAGTGTTGTATTCGCATATCCCTTACAGTTTCCGCCTCGCCAGGCGGCCGCTCGCCCCACACTTTATAAGCAATACGACCGTACGAACAAATGAGTACTGTTAGCGGCAGTGCGAATTGGAGAATCAGTAACGCGTAAGTGTATTGTTCCCTCTGTCCAGGATAAGCCCATTTCTCGCTGCAAATATACCTAAAATTAAAATATATTTATGTATTTTTTTTGCATAATTTCATGAAATTAGCTCTAAATATAAATCAGAAAATTACACTTCATTTATAAGATAACAAATGTACCTATATATAAAATCTATTGTTGGTAATATTACCATTATATAAATATTAAAAAAATTAAGAAATAACAATAAATACATAAACTAGGACTTTGTATACATGTGACCTGACAGGAGCAGCCAAGTGCCTCGTTGGTCTGTTGGCTATAAGGCCGCAGATCCTTACCGACACCAAACGTTAACAGTGAGCATCTAATGTAAATGTAAGCCGTTCAGAAGGCAACCGTGAGCGTTTCAAATGGCACTAAAACGATATTACCAAGTCGTTCGCACTGCCTGTTTTCCTATTATGGAAACATAAATAACTCAACGAAAGCACACCTTAACGAGTTAAAAGTCTCTGGAAGTATTATAATATTACGTATAAATACGAAAACTAAATTGTATATTGATTTTTTCAGAATCTATATTGTTCATATAATTTCAATCAGGTTAAAATATGTACATCTTTACTTACATTACGTATAATATTTCCATATGAAAGATCCTAATGAAATTGATATTATAGAGGTCTTATCTGTTGAAATATTCTCTCTCGCACACAAACACACATGTACAATGTATATAATATTTGCAGAATAATAACCATATTTATTTTTAAGTTTATTTTACAAGTTTTATATTTATAGCTACTTAAATAAAAAATCTCTAAAAATATATGTTTCATATAAATATGATACTCAAATGAGAACATATATGTCTTAGTCAGATAATAAGGTTTTCTATTTTCAATTTGCCTAGGTTTAATAATTTATCACTGACAAATTATCCATTGCCGGTTTTGTTTTGTGGACTACATTTCCTGACCGATCCGGCCCAGCAGTGGGACAGTTTCTAAACATAACGAATATTATTGTTATTTAGATATTGCTGCAACAGACAGGGTGTCCATGTTTACATGGAGTGCGTATTATTACGTGTTTAAAAATATAAAAAGTCAACATTGCAGTGGCTTAGCATCTTGTCTCATCACTTCAAGGCAAAATACACGTTACGAAGAGTATGATATACAGTCAATAACGAAACCCTTCGCTAATACTGAAGGAATTATCAAACCATGTTATAATATTACCATTAGAAAAACTGACCAATTTATTTTGTCTATCGGTGAACATGACGCGAATACACTCAAAGTTATGATGGAATTGGCAGCAATATTAAAATATTTAAAAAATTGTAAAGTTATTGTTCTTAGCGTTGAAAAAAACAAATATTTGAATGAATATATGTTAAACAATTCAATCCGTCAGATGAGTAAAAATGTGACAAACGTTAATGTTGGAACAAATGAAACAAATATTAATGTTGGAAGATATGATAATATTACCAAAAACGGATGGGTAAAATATTTTTGTCAAAAAAATAATTATTTCTTAGATTACTGTTAAGAGGTTTATTATTTGTTATTTTGGTTTCTGTTAATAACAAAAGTTTTACACCCACTGGAGACTCCTTCAGAAATAAATCCTCGTTCCGCCCTCGCTGTCGCTTTCGTTGTAGAATTTTATTTATTAATTTAAAATGTTGCTGTTATACTTACAGATCGCAAACTTGATGCCATACGGAAGGTTGCTCTAGTTGAGATACTATGAATATGGGTGCAGCCGTCGCTAAAGCCCCACACCAAACTGTACATATCACCAGCTTCGCTACCGATTTCTCCATTCTTGGCTGCAAAGGTCGGGTTATTATAAAATATTTATCAACTGATATAGTTATGGGTGTGTATGCACTAATTAACACTGATACTGCTTTCGAATAGTTCACTAACTTACACATTAATCCATTAAACGGCCAGTAACGTAAGATGAGCGTTGACACGAAAGAAAATGGTACACTGAATAAAGCCATTAAAATATCTACTATTGCCAAGTTCACTATAAAAAAGTTCGTCACTGTCTTCATGCGCGGTGACGATTGTACCACAAAACAGACTAATCCATTACCTACGAGTGCTAATAGAAAAATAAAACCGTAAATAACGTAAACGCAAGTTTGTAAAATCCATGTCGATAAATTAGGTTCTAAAATGCAAACGACATTTTGTTCCGTGTAATTGAAATCAGATCCATTCATCGATACGTATCCATTATTTTCACATCCAGCCAGCGGACATCCAAATACAGGTACGACATTCTCTGTTACGTTGTTCGGATGATTCATTTTGATCTGAATCTAGGCTTTTAATCGATGCCAATTATGACTTGGTTTTATCTGAAAAAAAAAATACCGTGACAACGCATTTTGAATGATAAAATATACAGTACAAGTTTTTACTATATGGGTGTGAATGTAAAGGAAAGTAATTTATTTATTTATTTATTAAGGGAAAACAACAGCATGATACAAAATGACATTGACATTAAAAATACAATATACATACAATAGAGCCATTTACTGTTTTCCATTGAATTATGCAAACCTAATAATAGTTAACAGAAGTTGCAACACACAATTTTGAAAAATAAAATGTAAATGTAACAATGAGTAATGTAATAATGAGTTAAAACAAAACAGTACAATTCGATTAGGCGACAAAGACAATGATGTGGGTGAGTGTGGCAATACAGTTACACTGCTAATTGTGTGTGTATGAATGATTGGATGTGTTAAGTATTTGAATGTACGTGTGTTTGTGTCAGTGTGATTGGTAAATTGAATTTTGAGCGCTAAGAATATATTATTTAAATGCTTTAATTGACCGATTAAATATATCAATGTGTGAGGACACATTGATATATATAATCGTCTTTTATTATATAGTGAGAAAACGCGTGATAGTGTAGAGTTTACAGCGTAACGCGTATTGGATAAAGGGACGTATAATTGATTCGAATATGCATTACGAGTTCGCTTGTTAGGTACATTAAAAAGAACACGCGAGCGCTACTCAGGGGAATCTATGTTACCAGAGACCAAATCATATAGAAATACGCGAAGACGGTAGGATGTTAAACATCCCTCTGGCTTGTTACCACCGTACGCATGGTGAAAATCTCGTGAAGTGGCATGCAGCCGCGTTACGAGGTCAGCTAGCGTACAGCCAGTGCTCAATCGAGCATTGGAGCGATGGGTGTTGGTCCAGTGGAGACGGCTGCTGAACCAATGCCGAGGGAAACTGTATTGACCTGCCAGACAGGGAGACCCGGAGAAACGGCTGTTCCGCTGGCCGCCCGTGGCATAGTACAGGGGCCCGAGCGTGCCGAACCAACTCGCGAGGCTGCCTCACCAGTCCACGCATAATCCCAGTCCCGGCGGCCACTTCCGGGGTGGTTCGGGGCCCCTTTCGTCCGGCTGGTCAGCGTACTTTCTCTTTGGCAACCACTCGGGAAAACATGCCTCCACACTTTGCCCATCCCTATCGTGGCAATACATCGCTCGCTTCACGTCTCTTTTCCATCTTTTTCCCAAATAGGTAGCGCAACAAAACAGAAATAACGGTCGTCCAGCGGTGCACATCCCCACCATCCGTGGACTCCACGCTAACCTAAACGCTGTCCACCACCATCTCGAGACAGCACGGCCAGCAATGTTGTTTCTCACAGAGACACAAATATTCCGTCCTGCCGATACTACCTACCTTAATCATCCCGGCTACATGCTTGAAGAATCCTTCAAAGCGAAAGTCGGAATATGCTTGTTCGTCAGGACGGATGTTTGCTGTCACCGACTGCGCTGCTTGGATGACCCCTCCTTCTCCATGTGTTAGTGGCACGTGTGGATCTGGTTCGACAGAGTCGGGTCTACGTGTGCCTCTACAGATCCCACAATGGTGACTTGGAGACAAGCCGTATATTTGACCATCTTAGTCGGGTCGCAGATGCTGCGCAAGAGCAGTTTCCTAACGCGAAATTGGTGTTTTGGGGTATTTTAATGCTCACCATGAATCATGGTTGTCAAATCCGACCATGCTAGAAGGACTGCTCATGCTTTTGCTCTCACACATGACTTGACCCAACTGGTTGATCAGCCCACCAGGATCTTGACATTGATGGGCAAGCGCCTTCTCTACTGGACCTTTTGCTGACTTCTCACCCGGTGGAATATCAAGTTGTGGTTCAAGCTCCACTTGGTTCTTCGGATCACAGCCTTATAACTACCAAAGCGCCACAGGTCAAGCTGCCGCCACCAGCGGTATACAAACGTCGCGTTTGGCACCACAAGTCGGCAGATTGGGACGGTATGCGCGATTACTATGCGTCAGTCCCTTTGAAGGAACGTTGCTTCACTAGCTAGCATTCTGTCACGTCTGACACCAGCTACAGATGTGCTTCGGCGATCGCCCCCGGGAAGCGACTCTATACGTGTATTTCTTAAATGACCTTCCATATCTCCTTCTTGGGTTACTAGAGTTCTGTTGGCCATTGGTTAGTGAACTTAAAAGTTACCAATGTCCGTCCCTCACGTGGCAAAGATGGTCATGCCGGACGTGGAGTTAGATTTTGAGGGACTTGAGGGTTTTGAGTCGGCTTTAATAAATACTCCGTCCCGGTCACCGGGAAAAAGAGCATTTATATTCCCATCTAAAATAAAGTATTCTTTTTTTTCCTATTATCTACTTACTAATATAAAAATGACATAAAAGTAATATATATACATTAACATGAAACTTACCTAACTATTTATATTATTATTTTTAAATTATTATTATTTTTAAATGTGCATATTTTTTTTTACATTTTTTTTAATATATTTTCAATAATGTATAATTAAACAGGCCTGCCTGAGTAAAAAATGATGTATAATAAACAGAGTTTGGACGTATAATATGATTATTGTCTGTAGATGACTGTTTTAGAGTAAATTATACAAAATCTATTAGCAGCTTCAGTGAGTTTCTTGAATGCTGTTAGATGTAAGACTTTTGTTGTCACTGTTACTAGTCTGCGTGCTTGTTACAAATATTGTGGTTGAGTGAAGTGATGCTTGTGTTTGAAGGATATTGATATTGACGTGTGTCTCTAGTTTGTCGCAGTACCGTTTTAGATTCTTTGTCACTACTCCTGTGGCGCCCACTACTATCGGAATCGTTGTGACTGTGCTTTTCCACAGTCTGCAGAGTTCGACTTTCAGCGGATGGTATTTGCTGATTTTTTCTATTTCCTTTGCTCCAATATTATAGTCGGTAGGTACCGAAACATCAATAAGGTAAGTTTTATTGTTGATTTTATCTATGTATATAAAATCAGGTCTATTGTGAGTGATTGTGACATCGGTTTGTATGGGAATTTCCCACATTAATTTGGCTATATTATTTTCCTTTACAGTGGGTTGTTTAAGTTCTTCTTTCTACCATAATCTATTAACTTCTATTTTGCTTTTTCTTGCTAAGCACCAGAATATATACTGTACCAAATTGTTATGTCTTTTAACATAATATGTTCCAGCTAGTTTTTTGCATCCTGCGAGAAGATGTTGAACAGTTTCATCTTTAGATACGCACAAGCGGCATTTTCCGTCGACGCTTCGTTTCAATATGTCAGGTTCGTGCTGACGTCTTAGTACCGCTTGGTCTTGTATTGCAAATAAAGATGATTCCAATGAAGCTGAAATAGGTCGTTTCTTCAGCCACTTAAACGACAGTTCTATGTTCACATTGGCTAGGTCAAGGACCTTTTTGGGAAATTGACCATGTAGGTTCTTGTTTATCCAGGATTCGTTTTGCTTTTTAATTATGTTCTTTTTTATTTCTGTGGTTGTGTATTTGCAGTTTGGTAACTTTAAATCTTTCTCTATCTCTTCTGCTTCTGTAAATATAGAGTATTTTTCTCTTCTTTGGTCTTGCTGTGCTATTGCTTCAATTAGGTAGTCATTTTTTTGTTCTAAATATTGTTTAAGCTTTAGAATATGGGCTTTGTACAAGTATTCTACATTAATTAGTCCTCTACCCCCTTTAATCAGTGGTAAGTACAATCTGTCAACGTCTGATTTTTGTTGGTGGGCCTTTTTAATTTCTAACAGTTTTCGTGGTCTGATATCGATCCTTTTGAGATGGCTTTTATTGTAGTTAATTACACCATAAGAATACAACAAAACTGGAATGGCATATGTATTTATCCCCTTTATTAGGTTGCGCCCATTTAAGAAAAAAATTGTTAGTTTTTTTATTCTCCTGAAATACTCTTTAGTTAATTGATCTCTAATGTCACTATGAATATTTTTTCCGGATGTATTAATACCTAAATATTTATAATTTTGGTCTAATTTTAACTGTTTAAAAGTATCTCCGTTCAGTAGTACATGCTCGTTACCATCAGTGTAGTTTCTGTGTCCAGCTGTTAAGTGAAGTGTGTTACGTTTATCTAAACCAAAAGTCATGCCTATATTTGTCGTAAATATTTCAACACTGTTAAGTAAAATTTTTAAACTATTTCTATTGTTTGCATAAACTTTAATATCTCCCATGTATATTAAGGGATTAATCCACACTTTATCATGTAGTTTATATCCTTTCGTTTCATATTTACCTAGTAATGTAGAAATAGGGTTAAGAGCTAAGCAGAACAACAATGGCGACAAGGAATCTCCCTAAAAGATGCCCCGTCGTATGTAAATCGGTTCAGTAGTATAAGATTCTGTAGAGCCCTTAACCGTCATTATAACCTTCCATTTAAGCATTGCTCTTTCAAGAAACGACTTTATTAGACGTGGGCATTTATAAATGTCAAGTATACGCAACAGCCACTCGTGGGATACTATCGAATGCTTTGCTATAGTCGATCCAGCTCATGCTTAAATTTTTTTGTTCCTTATGTGCATTTTCTAGAATAGCTTTATTTACCATCAAATAGTCTTTGCATCCGCGGGCTCCGCGTCGACATCCCCTTTGTTCTGGGGCCATAATATTGTTTACTTGACAATGAGTGTACAGTTGATCGGATAGTATCAATGTGAGAAGTTTATACATGCTAGGTAGACATGCGATAGGGCGCCAATTTTTTGGATCTTCGGTGTCGTGATTTTTCGGTATTAAAATGACCTTTCCAGTTGTGAGCCAATCTTCTAGAGGTTCTTCGTTTTTCAAAAGCTTGGTAAATAACAGTGCTAGTTGGTTATATACATTAGTTAGATATTTTAGGTAATAATTTTGAATTTTATCTTGCCCTGGTACTTTCCAATTAAGCAATTTACTAACAAATTTTTTAATATGTTCTACAGTTATTTCTTCAAAAGTGCTCGTGTTTAAGTTACTATTGACTTGTACTATTTCAGATATCCATTTTGCGTCATGGTTGTATGCGACCGGTTCCGATAAAATGTTACTCCAAAATTCCTCGGTACAGCGTTTGTTTGGTGTTTTAATATCTACATGTTCTTTTTTAGTATCTAAGCTTTTGTATAATCTATGCTCGTTTTCAATGAACATTCTGTTGTTTCTTATTGCTTATATCTATCTTTTTATCCTGCCTGCTAGTGTTTTTATTTTTTGTTTTAATGTTTCTTCTGTACATTTATGTTCTGTTTCATTCTGTATATTATATTTTTTGTAAAGTTTGCCTTTGATTTTTATCATTTTTCGTGAGTCAACTCCTCTCGAGATCTCTAACATTTGTCCCAATTCCTTCCTCAGGCGTTCAATTTTAATTTTTATCCTCTTCTTCCACGGCGGGTCTGTATAGGGTTTTATTACTTCTCTTGGTAAGGAGATTGCTTATTATTAATTATTAGTGTTTTAGCTGCTGCATAAATTAAATCATTTGTGTTTCGGAAAGTGCAATTACTTTCCAATAAATTGGGTAAATAGTTGGTTAATTATTGCAAGGTTGTGTAAGAATTGTTTATTGATTTTAGCTGTTGGCAAGTAAGTTCGCTCTTCGATAGGTATTTCTTTTACTTCTGCTAAAATTTGGAGGAATTGAAGTTCGATAGGATTTCATTTTAAACTTGAGATGTTTCAAGAAATTGGCTTGCTGGAGGTTCGAGTTCATCTCATCTATTTTCAACGTTTGCCATGTCTTCTTCAAGGGTTTCCATTATATTATCTAAAACTGACGCTGGTACTGTATTCGATTGATTATTGGGATTAGTATGGTGAGAATGTCGCATCTCGGTATCAGCTCGTTGTTTGATTCGGTTCAGTAATTCTTGAGAAATGAGATTTTGTTTCAAAACTCTGCGTGCTTGAATCGATAGTGTATTTCCATTGAATCTATGAATTTTAGGATTATCTGGGTTTCTGCTTTTAATTTTTTTTTCTATTTTACTAATATATGCCATACCTTCACGTTTCGCTACAAAATAGCAAAACATTAGCTCTTCTTGCTCTTGTTGTGTCCATTTTCTTCTTCTATCTTCATTGGAGTTTATATTTAAAGAATGTTGAGATATTAAGCTTCATCTTTGTTCTGGTTCATTATTTGACTGGGTTAACATAGTAGATATTGGAGTGATTCCTGTTAGATTGTCAGAGTTTTGTGTATTTAATGGTACAATATTCGGTGTATGTTGTATTATATTTTCTGCGGTTTTTTATATTCTATCTAATGTGTCTTTAGGAAGTGTTGTTTAATGATTCTACGTGCATGATTAGATAATCCGTTACCAGTGAATTTAATTGATTTAGGGTTGTCTGGATTTCTCTCCTTGAAAAATGTCTGTAATCGTTTTAGATAACCGGGTCCTCCGGCTCTGGCTTTAAAATAACAAAACATAAGTTCCTCTAACTCTACTGGTAACCACTTCTTTCTTGCATCGTCATATTGTGAATTAGTGGTCGTTTCAGATGTACCGGCCGAGCTTGTAGGAGACAACTCCCTGCTCTGCAAAGTATTACCTGTATCGCTTCGTTCATCGGTTGTAGTCCTTGAGGATCTTTCCCTAACCCTCCTATCCCCGACTCCCGTCCAACCGGCAAGCCGGGAGTCACTGGCTAGCATTCTGTCACGTCTGACACCAGCTACAGACGTGCCCCGGCCATCGCCCCCGGGAAGCGACTCTATACGTGTATTTCTTAAATGACCTTCCATATCTCCTTCTTGGGTTACTAGAGCTCTCTTGGCCATTGGTTAGTGAACTTAAAAGTTACCAATGTCCGTCCCTCACGTGGCAAAGATGGTCATGCCGGACGTGGAGTTAGATTTTGAGGGACATATTATTATTAATATATTATATATTATAATATCATACTATTAATTATTCAATCTAATATATAAAAATCTCGTGTCACGGTGTTTGTGGTCGAACTCCTCCGAAACGGCTAGACCGATTTTTATGAAATTTGTTATGTATATTTGGGAGGTATGAGAATCGGTCGTAAAGTATATTTCATCCCGCCAGGTGTTAAGGGTGTCTCTATCCTGATTTTTTTTTATTCTTTTGACATTATTTTTTTATTTTGTATTTTATCTAGATTTAACGTCAAAAATACATAAAACCCCAAATTTCTACCCTCCTAACCCACTATTCCATTTTTTAATCACGTTTTTAGTATTTTTGTATGAACAATATCAAAATAATTACTTATAGTGAATCTCATCGAACTTTTTCTTCTCGGTCGTTTACTTCATTGCTGAAGGTCGTGTCCACTCTGATCTAGGGTCTGGGTCACGATCTCTGTGAGTTTTCTCCAGTCCTTCCTGTCCTCATCTTTCCTCAAGGCTGTGGTCACTTGGAGACCAGTGAGGTTGGTAACTTGGTAACTTGGTTGGTAACTAATCGAACTTTAGTCCATGTCATTCACGAGAAGCGTCGCGTCATTTTGACATTTAAAAATTAGCAAAATATTTAACGATTTATTTCATTGATATGATATATAAACGTGTTTTATGATAATGAAAAGGTTGGTAAAATACAAAAGATCAAATACATTATCAGAATACCGTTTTTATCAGTAAATGCAACAATTTGGTCTATTTGTGCGTGTGTGTTACAGTGAAAAATTACAGTAAGACGCAAAAAAGGCCCATTTGGACCATCGAACTAATAAAGCATCAAGCATTCGTAATAATAGAGCAGAAAGAACAGACGAAAAAATCAACTAAATAACGAAAATGTGCGTGTGAACATTGAACGGTTTGCTCATTGGCACGTATCCAGAAGCAAGGCTGTTTCTGAAGTCCATTCGCATACGAAAAAATATCGAAAAGGACTTCGTTCCTCAACGGGTCTCTCCTTCCCCAACCGTATATTGTGTTTTTGTTATCGTTTTAATTACACGGGACTTATATCGTGTCTTCGTCGCAATTTTATGGAGGAAAGTTCAGAAAAAAACCTAGTCAATAAACCGAAATTGTAGCAAGTGTAAATAATGCAATCTTGAAAAATAAGTTAATAAATAATTTGAATTAATTCAAGTATATATACATTCAATACACACATCTATGGTATGTATGGTTAATATTTTTATAGTGCCAATGTACCTCGGTGGGGGTGACCATTTACCAATATTATAAAGAAAACAAATAACGGACCACCTTTTCAAAAGTTCTGTCTCATAATGTGGGACGAATATACGATGAGCCGCCACTCACACACAAAATCCGTAGACATAACCTAAGAAAAGAATAATAAATAAACGCATGAAAAAATTCGTAGGGTGGCGCTTTATGCATATATGTATAATGACAATCAATAAGTCGCAAGGCCAAACGATGTCCGTTTGTGGCTTAGATTTGGGCACACCATGTTTATCACACGGGCAAGTATACGCAGCATGTTCTCGAGTGGCCATACCATCGAGCTTATTTGTGTTGGCTAAAGACGGACTGACAAAAAATATTGTACACTCAATTGCTCTTCGAAATTAATTAACTGCTTTAGGATAAAAATATATTACTTTTTCAATTCAAATTTAACTTTTAATCAAACAATGAATATGTCCATAACATTAATGGTGTTTTTTTTTGTTTTTATCGGCGGTTATCGTCTACAGCGCTTCTTTCCTATTTCTCTTATAGATCCCAACCCCACACTTACAATACAAAAACAATTCGTTACTTTTTATTTAAAATCCAAAATATTCAGTAGATATCATTTATATGATGCCGGGTCAGCTACTATATATGTATTTTTTTTTATAGAAAAGGAAGGTGGACGAGCATATGGGCCACCTGATGGTAAGTGGTCACCAACGCCCTTAGACATTGGCATTGTAAGAAATGTTGCCCATCGCTTAAATCGCCAATGCGCCACCAACCTTGGGAACTACGATCTTATGTCCCTTGTGCCTGTAATTATACTGGCTCACTCACCCTTCAAACCGAAACACAACAATACCAAGTACTGCTGTTTTGCGGCGGAATGTCTGATGAGTGGGTGGTACCTACCCAGACGAGCTTGCACAAAGCTCTACCACCAGTATAAAGATCTATATAATGCTTATATATACGATCACATTTGTAATGACCGTCTTTAAGTCTTATATCTCATGATAGCCGATAATAAACTACGGTAGCCGATTTTTATGCTGATATTAAAATGATTTTTAGTTATTACGATTATACGATTAGTTAAGTTACGTTATATATTTATTATGAAAAGCTAAGTTACTTTATATATTTATTATGGTTCAATAGTTTTTATCGAGACAATTTGTATAATTACTTACTGAATTCTAATAAATAGAAAAGTTTCATGGGACTTAATAATGTGCAATGAAGTAATGAATAAACAGGTGTATTTGCTAAACTAAATCCTGGTAACCAGGATGGCGGACACAGATTGTATATAGCCAATGTTGATCTAGCGGTATAAGATTTTTTTGTCTGTAATCGCGTCCCCTACGGTGCTGTGCACCGCTCGTGTCCCGCGCCGAACACTTTTCTCACGTTTTAAAGTGAAATCCTTGACACATTTACTGTTTCTAAATAAACAATAATAGGAACATCTAACAAAAACTTGTATTACGAGTACATTAGACTGGTATAACGTTTATCTCACGTGAATCAAATACTGACGTCAGTCGGTATAGGCTAATGTTCCAAAACGACACTCGAGTTTTCAGAATATAAGCTAGATTTTCAGATTTATATGTAAAGTTAATTAATTTACTTCAAAAAGTACAGTTATTTTTGTATGTTATATAAATAAAATGAGATTTCGCTCAAAATATAGCATGCTCCATAAAAGAGTATAGATCTACAGTCGATAATTTGATACAATTGATAATTTTTTTAAGTCCGCTAAAAATAAATGTTCACGTCGAATATAACTCCTTTTTGAGCTATGCTAAAAGCAGTTAAAGATACACACGTTAGTTAAAATCTCTCTCTGAGTGTAACAAGTAGAATAAATGTAGCAGAATATGCTGTAATTGCATTTAAAATTGTTTTGCACAGAATGTAATGTTTTCGTGACTGTTGTGGTTTTTTTTTGTCCGCATAAATAAAATATCATATTCAAATAGACAATTAAAGTAAGAAACCTTGTTACACGAACAGCGTGAATTATATTACAATATTAACGGAACGGTTATTTATCAACTGTCTCGTTTTCATACTATTCTTTTCTAATTCGTTCTCGTTTACATATAATGTCATGAATCAGTTTCAGTTAAATTGTGCTTTTAATAATAACTGATATTTTATTATGTTATAATTTTGTTACGTTGTTAACGTTTGTCTTCTCTAAAAACGTGAATATAAATAACCAAGTATATTTGTTTCAATAAGGTTAACAGTTCGACCGAGTGGGTTAATTGCTGATTTGCAAAAACGTAAATTTTTATTTGTTTTGTATTATTGTGTTTAAAAGAATGACATGATCAAATGAGATAATCCGGCGAAAGAGTTTCCAGGAATTAAACTCAAAGTTCAAACTAAGCTTATAATCATTTTTATTGATATTTAAGTATATAACAATAATATTATTAGTTCCCTGCCTCGTTAGTGAAATATAAGCTAGGTGAAGTAATTAGCTAGCCTATAAGGCAGCAAATCCCGATGTCCTGGATTCGAACTCCGTGGGCCATTGCCAATTGCCAAAGTTTGTCAGAACGACATCAGCCGTGTGAATGTTACAAATTCTTAACCCTTTAGTTTTATAATTTCTTAGATATCTATGATAATTTCCAAATATGAAGCATAAAATAAGCATAATTCTGGGTTAATTTTTATTATAATATAACATACTAGTAATCGCCGACGGTTTCGTCCGCGGGTTAGCGGGAGAAGGGCGACTATTATGTAAAAAAAAGTCCGTACTTGGGGTTCAAGCTTGCTCCATAACAAAATTTTATAAAAATCGGTTCAATAGTTTACCCTTAAAGGGTAAAAGATAAGCAGTTTCGCATTTATTAGTATAGAATATTTGTGTAGGCAGCTTTAGCTATGAACTGTTTCACAACAAAGTTTTAAAGAGCACTTTTGTTTTTAGAAATGAAAATTTATTGATCTGTTTTGAATTATGATCATATAATCATAAATTTAATTTGATCAAAACTGATCTTTTAAAATTATCGCCCTCTCCACAGCTAGTCTCATAAAAAGTTACATGCGATTAGAGTGATAAATAAAAATGTTATATTCTTAATTGAAATCCAACCCCTGCTGACATAAGTTATAAATTAAATAATTATTATAGTATTTATTTATTATAATAAACATAATAATTAAACACACACAATTATTTTATTTATTTTTATACGTAAATACAACATGCAATTTCCATGAAATATAATTGTTGTAAACAAGTACTTGGTAGGTAATAAATATATACTTAATATATTTTTATGTGTACCATAATTTTACTACCTTTTAATATAGTTCACTTAAATAATACTATATTTTAAACTATATAATAAGGACTTACTTAATTCTTAAGCGATATCCATGCAATGAAAACTTTTTCAGCCACTAAACACTGACTTTTTCAAAGTCACTGTTTCATTCACATAAATTTTCACAAGCTTAAGAAATAAAGAAAAGAAACCTATACGGTTTAACCAAATTTTACCACTACTCTGTCACTCTACTAAATCTTTGTTTTTATAGTGCGAAAATCAAAAATGTTTTTCACTCGATGTTTGTATCTCGCAAGTTATCGTAATGTATGCAGCGAAATTTATAAGACGTCCCGCTTGTCGTTCCTCCTACAACGAACTATATGCAGTTCGACGGGCTCCCACTCAGCGGCGTATGTTTCTATAGGCATTTTCAACTATTCAATGCTTCACTTCAAATATTTCAATGCTTATTAATAATACATATTACAATAGAATATTCGATTCATACAACAATAATTCATGTATGTATATATATATCATAATAATATGCTTCCCAAATTCCAACCTTACGTCTAGGGGGGCGAACGTGTAATATATAGTAAGTAATTAAGTAACAGCCTGTGAATGTCCCACTGCTAGGCTCCATTTTTTGAGGAGAAATAGCAGAGAATGTGGCAGAATTTCAGTGAAATTAGACCCGTGCCAGTTTCCTCACTATGTTTCCTTTCACCATCAAGCACAAAATAAATTATAAACACAAATTAAGAGTATGAAAATTTTGTAGCCTAAACTATGTAAAACATGTTTATCAATTTATACAAGGAACACAAACAGTAAATTTCAAACCCATTAGTCCGCTTTTTATTCTAATGTTTTCACCCCATTTCACCCCATTCCACTGTTTGGGGTAGAATTTCCAAAAAATGACTAAATACGTACGCATTTAGTTTTGCTCAGAAGCTTTTATATTGAATTTCATTCTTCTACCTTCAAAAATGACAGACTCCATACAAACTTTTAACCCCTATTTCACCCTTGGGGGAAAATTGTCAAAAACATTGAAATGCATATTTATTTATTTCTAATCAGAAGCTTACATCAAATTTCATGCTTATAACTTTGAAAATGTCGGATTTCCATTTAACTGTTCATCCATTATTTCACCCCTTTATAGGTGGAATTTTCAAAAATCCTTTCTTAGTGCGTGTTTTTAGGCTCCGCGTTGATCAGTAAGTCAGGATAAGTCATTACATATAAATAGATAATACATAAACAACATAAACAGGAGCACTCTATTAATCGATAAGAGCCTTTGAATTACTCTATGTTTCACGTATGCATGTACGATGGTTTATGTATAATGTATACAATACAGCGATACTTAGTATTGTTGTGTTCCGCTTTATAAAGTACTTACGACATATCTTGTTAGTTCTCAAGGTTAGTAGCGCATGACGTTGTAAGGGATGATAAATATTTCTTAACCGGGAGGGCAAATGACTGACCAAACGCTACGACGGTCAGTACAATCGGGAAGAATGTTCTGCACTAGCCGCCCCCGCCTTGCCATTTTCCATGCATTTCCATGGTATGTATATGGTATAATACGGTTTTTATACTATCCACTTTGTTGCGTACACGCGACTAGAGGGCATGGCACATTTTCTTTCATAACATCCAACCGGTCAAAGTTGTACCCTCTTCGCATCCCGCCTACCACTGAAGACCAAACTGAGGATCTACGGGTTGAAAGTGCTTGTATAAATACGTAACTATTATGCCAAAGTATTTTTTTTATTTTATAACTTTAAGTTACAAGGAAAAAAATAAAAAAAATGTCGCTTATTTCGTTACATATTATAATGAATTAAATAATAATATTAAGGATTATAATATATGTTTACAAAAAATAAGGTCTCATTATTAGGTTTATAATAAAATAAGGTTTTAATATTTCTCCCTAGAACGAAAACAAGCCCGCGCACAAGACAGAATGCGACGAAAAACTATTGTGTCAAACAGTTTTCCCGACGTGATAGAACCCAGTGACAACGAATAAAATTATTTGTTTTATCTTAATTATTTGCTTCCTATATTAGCCGCGTATCGAACTAAAATAATTTGTTTTTTTTGTCTACGCAGAAAGAAATCAAAATATGTATATAATGTCCCAACTAAAACTAATAAATAAATTAAAGGTTTAATCTGTACGCATACCTAATTATTATTAATCGACCCAGACAAAATCAAACCAAATAAATTGGAATCGAGCACCTATTAAACAATGACTAAAAACTCGATGAACTCAAAAACAACTAACGATCACTATTTATGTTTTTTTCATTCTACAAGTTTTGATTGTTAACTTCTATATTTATAGCTTTATCATTTGATTTTTTTATTCTAATTATAACATGTGCGTTACTTTTTTCCTTATTATTATCGATCTCGATCGTTGAATGTTTTATTGTAAAACTAAACCCATTTATATATCTAATTACTTGACTAGTCAAAATCCGATTTCATCACCTCATGTCTGAGTTTATTCACGAACGTCTGTTGTTTATATACGAACCGGTGGTAGATTATGACAATCAATAAGTGTAACGCTTCTATAATTAATAAAGATATTTGACTTTGACACTAAATTGGATAAACAGTTTACAGTCTAATTCACTTCCTCTAAGGTAGAAACACATGATCGCTCGAACTTTGATTAAGATTTCTTGTCACATCTGAAAACTGAGTAGCCGACAGTAGGCGACATTAACGAGCGACGGAGTTTTATATTTTCCGGAAAGGCAAATGACTACTCCACCTGATGGTAAGTGGTAGTAGAGTCTAAACGCGACGACGGCCAGTACAATCGGGAAGAAGGTTCTGCACTAGCCGCCTTCGCCTTGCCGGACCGCAAGATGCCTCTTCACGCCTCGTTTGAAGGAACCCGGGTTGTAAGAGGAGGGGAACACGTGAGCTGGTAAGGAATTCCATTTTTTGGAAGTGCGACAAAGAAAGGAGTTGCCAAATTTCTTTGTGCGCGATGGAATTAATGTCACAGGCGGTGACATCGACAGCCAGAACGCGTAGACTTTTGAAGGAAGGGGGAAGCAGGAATGAAGAAATGTTGAGTTAACGATATTTTTTGTCAGTCCATCTTTAGCCTACACAAATAAGCTCAATGGTTTGCCCACCCGAGAACATGCCACGTATACTTGTCCGTGTGATAAGCATGGTGTACCCAAATCTAAGCCACAAACGGACATTGTTTGGCCTTGCGACTTATCGATTGTCATTATACATTATATATACATGAAGCACCATCCTGCGAATTTTTTTATGCATTTGTTTATTATTGTTTTCTTAGGTTATGTCTACGGATTTTGTGTGTGAGTGGCGGCTCATCGTACATTCGTCCCACATTATGAGATAGAGCTTTCGAAAAAGGTGGTCCGTTATTTGTTTTCTTTATAATATTGGTAAATGGTCACCCATGTACCGTAACATCCGTAACAGCCTGTGAATGTCCCACTGCTGGGCTAAAGGCCTCCTCTCCTCTTTTTGAGGAGAAGGTTTGGAGCTTATTCCACCACGCTGCTCCAATGCGGGTTGGTGGAATACACATGTGGCAGAATTTCAGTGAAATTAGACACACACCCATGTACATTGGCACTATAAAAATATTAACCATTCCTTGCATCGCGAATGCGCCACCAACCTTTTAAACAAACATAGTATGTTCAAAGGTGGCGCTGCTAACAGAATTCAAATGGAATTAAGTTTTAATTGCTTTAAATAATTAAATTTGATTCAGAATAATGATATTATTTCTAAAGGATTTTATTTCGAATATTGTCAAAGTAATTTAAACCCTTTAACAAAAACTTAATCATCAAAAATGTCTTTAAAAGTTTCATGCTATTAAAACAGTTTACTATAAATAAAATATTGTTATAATTTCTCGATAAATAATGGTCTTTGATTTTGTTTTTTTTTTGATATTTTTTTTGATGTTGAGCATATGATTATACTATTATTTCTCTGATTATAATGTCAATAGTAAACATACGCCATAGTAACGTCCTTGGCGGGCGGTATGTTCAAGATAGAACATAAACATAATAGACATTTGCCTAATATTATTTAGTTTATCTTCTCATCAATAGATGGCGTTAGATGTATTTTAAATCGCGCTATAAGAATGTTTTTTTTTTTCAAAGTATTAAGTAAATTTTATAAATTCATAATGAGAGAGAATAATTACACTGATATCTAATGTATACTTGAATATACATGATTTATTAACTTATTTTTCAATATTGCATTATTTACACTTGCTAAAATTTCAGTTTTTTTACTTTCCTTCATAAAATTGCGATGAAGACACGATATAAGTCCCGTGTAAATTAAAACAATAACAAAAAAAATGTACGATTGGGAAAGAAGAGACCCGGAGAGGTATGAAGTCCTTTGCGACATTTTTTCGTGTGTGAATGGAATTCAGGAACATCCTTGCTACTACGGAAACATGCCGATGAGCAAACCGTTCAATGGTGACATCCTAACACGCACACATTCGTTATTTTGTTGGATTTGTTCGTCTGTTCTTTTTGCTCTATTATTACGCATGCTTGATGTTTTATTAGTTTGACGGCCCAAATGGGCCCTCTTGCGTCTTGCTAGCATTTTTCATTGTTACACACACACACACAAATAGATCCAATTGTTGTATTTACTGATAAAAACGGCATACCGATAATGTATTTGATCTTTAAGTATTTTATCAACCTTTTCAATATTATAAAACACGTTTATATTTCTTATCAATGAAATAAATCGTTAAATATTTTGCAAATTTTTAAATGTCAAAATGACGGAACGCTTCTCGTGAACGACGTAGACGTAAGTTCGATGAGGTTCACTTTAAGTAATTATTTTGATATTGTTCATACAAAAATACTAAAATCGTGATTACAAAATGGGATGATGGGTTAGGAGGGTGAAAATTTGGGGTTATATATATATATTTTGATGCTTAATCAAAATAAAATACAAATTTAAAAAAAAAGTCTAAAAAATAGAAAAAAAAATTTGGATGTGGACACCCTTATCAGCTAGCGGTATGAAATATACTTTACGACCTATTCTCATACCTCCTAAATATACAAAACAAATTTCATAAAAATTGGCGAGCCTTTTTTGAGGAGTTCGACCAAAAACACCGTGACACGAGATTTTATACATTAGATTTGATTTTTTGATCTGATACATTAAAAAAACAGCCTATTTATATATATTTATATTTCAGAACAGTAAACTTATTATTATTTTAAACATATTTAATCAATAATCAGATCAATTTACCTTTAGAAATATAAATTTTACGTACCCCCAACGGAACCGCGCGTACCCCCACGGGTACGTGTACCGCAGGTTGAGAATCGCTGTACTAATGTAAAAAATTCAATTATGAAAATAAACATTACTTGTGGACGTACTGTGTGTTCTCATCGCTGGGATCTCCGTGTATCAATGACTTGGCAAAATCCACTGCACTCTTTACGAATTCGTTATAAATGCCTGATTGAACTCTCTACGTTACGCTACGTGAAGCAGCGACGCATATTTGCCCTTGATGAGTAAACACGCCCAATGCAGCAAACGGTACAGGGATATTCACTGCAATTTAATTAATTATTACATAATTAACGAATAAGTTTTTTGTTGTAGGTAGCGTAGTCAGTCAAGTGACAAGGATGTACCGTAGGAATTTCCAAGTGTATTTTTATTGATTTATATTTATATAATCAATGAAATTAAATTATTTTTCTTCGATATAAAACATATACTTAATATAATATATTCAAATATGAAATATTATATAAAGCTACTTCTCATAGTAACAATCTCGTAACGATAACGATTTACAACAGCAGGAGAAGTCTATAATAATTTGTAAATAAATTGTAGTAAAGTTTTCCTCTATGTAAGCCATTTCTAGGACATTTTTAGTGTATAGTGTATTATTTTTCTACAATGTAATATATTACATATAACTATATCATTTTTATTGGAAATTAGAAAATAGCAGGTGTTCAATGGATGCGAATAGCACAGGACGAGGAGAATGGGCGCGCTGGCGAGGAGGCCTATGTCCAGCAGTGGATCAATATGGGCTGAATATGAATAATTTAAATACAACCATCACCTTAGACGAGGTGCGTGCATATGCACAAGTAATAAATAGATATGTATTCTAAAAATATATGTCATCCACAAGTAATCTTGAGTAAGTGTTTTCTATAGTAATGTGCCGTCAGCACATCGCCTTTTTAGTTGTACTTTATATTTGGCATGACGAAATCATAACAATTTATTATTAGATTATTGTAATACCTTAACCAGTCAGTCGGTACAGGGTACTCAAGCAATTGTGACGTGTCGTAAATAAAAATATATTATTCCTTCGGTCTTTGAGTATTGGCTAGCCTCATACCTGGATCCGTCCCTGAATATTATATGTCTCAGTATCACAAGATAATCTACACGCCAAAGTAAAAATATATAAGATATAAACATATAAAATAATGTTCTTCCAATGTTCTTGTTGTCAGATCCAATTAGAGATTGGTCCGGAAGACATTATAACATATAAATATGTATTTTACATAAAATAACTTACGATCTGCATCATTCATAATAACAAGTGGACTCTTGCCGCCGAGCTCTAGTGCAACTCTCTTCAAGTTGTATACTGGGGTATATGGGGTATTGTGGTATTGTATATGGGGGCTGCCTGTTGAATCAATTTTCCTACCTAGAAAGTTCTAAGATTTAATTTTTATATTCTTATTATTATAAACACAAAGTATTTAGTAAAACGATATTATAAGAAGGAAATAAATAACAACAATTAATAAAAATATTAAGTTATATGTTAAATTAGACGATTTATTTCATTGTCTAACCAAATACTTGTCTTGAATTGGAATTACCATCAAAGATGTATGATTAATTATTATTTGCAAATGATTGTTTTATATTCATAACTTTTGATAATTATTTGCTTTCTGAGGCACGTGTCACCAACACCAAAGATGGAGACAATCCGTAGCGTAACATCATATGTATAAATCGAATCGCTACAACGACTAAAACGTGATCTACCTCTAATGAGCCAGTGTAAGAAATCATTGTGACATCTAGATGATGAGCGAGGGCATCACCAGCGGTCTCGCCATAGCCTGGCACAACATTAACAACACCTGGTGGCGCTCTCGCTTCAGCGAGTAGTGCAGCCAATGCAAGCGAAGTCAAAGGAGACTGTTTGGCAGGCTTTACGATAACTGTACAACCTAAATATTACAAATTAAATGTTAATATTAAAAAAGTATGTAAAGGAAGTTTTGGTGTTCCAATTCATCAGTAACTAATAAAAAATTAAAATTAATTTCAAACAGGACTGGAAATTACACTAACTTATCCGTTATTTGTTTTCTGAGAGTAGTTTTTACTGAATTTGTACTGACAGGACGGCGTGATTAATAATTAAAATGACAGCGTTTTCGACGTATTAACAGTCATATTTACATTCAAATTTAAAGGCGCATTGTATCGTGCTATGGGAGTTGTACTATCCGCTTTTGATTTTGTATTCACTTTTCTATTACTGTTCCGTGCGTTCAACCTGTCTTTCGTTTTATAATCTGAAGATATTAATAGTATTCTGAAAATAACTGAAATAATTTACTAATTCAATTCAATCTAATTTAATTTACAGTAAGAAGCAATCATGATTTAAAATTATTATTTTTAATTTAGTTCTTACTTAACGGCCTTTATTTATACACGTTGTTTAGCAGGTATTTAGTTTAACATTGATTTCTCTTTTTTTGTTCATAAACAACATTTTTAGGTTGTTACAATTTAAAAAAAAAAGTAAACTACATAATATTAATTAGTTACGAATATATATACTTACGATAAAAATATTAAGTGGTAGCCAACACACCGTGAATACGACCACAACGGTTATCATCATTTTAACCATCTGAAAAAAAGAGTGTAAGATATATTTTTTTAATTATAGACATGTGTGACGGAAATTTTTGCCGTATTTATACAATGCTACTATAAGAGAGATTTGTTTTTTTTTTAATGTTTCTTTGTAATGGAAAAACTCAAAAATGACTACCTATTTTCCAACTGAAACCACCACACACCATCAGGTGGTCAATTTGCTAATCTGCCTAACCATTTTCAAGAAAAAAAATAAGGTCACTAAAACTGAAAATTTGGATTACTTAATTAAGTAGGTAATGTTGATTTTCAACAAATATTCTTTATTAATTATATTACCACCCTTGTACTCTTGGCACTCAATAATGTTAATTGGTTATTAGTCTTAACTTGTTCGCTTTCCACACGTTTGTAGTCCTGGATATTATATTTTTTTTTCTTTACACTGAGTTCACATTAGACGCGTTTGGCAACGCAACTTTAAAACTAGCTTCATAGGATATAAGCAAATTATGAATGCAAAGTATTTGTATAATTATTTTTATACTTTTATTTAAACATTTTAAATTCTGAAAATTATTCTCAACTTTAAATATAGTATGGTATATAAATTATAATTTAAATTAATAAATGTATCAGTAACAAAGTTACAATTTACGTATATAATATTGTCTAGGTCTTATAAGCTTAACGGTGACTGCTGTGTGGAATCATACGTTTAATAAAAATGTAAAGGTTACTTAGACCATTTCGACCTGACCTAACATAACAGAGATCTTTATCAAGAAAGTTTATAATACGGGTAAACTAAATCACATGATCATGGTAATTTCTACAATTTGTATCTACTAAGATTTTTTATCGAAACTCTTACCTTTCACTTAGAGTGTTACGACCGTACGAACAAATGAGTGCAGTGAGAATTGGAAAATCAGTAACGCGTGAGTGTATTGTTCCCTCTGTCCAGGATAAGCCCATTTCTCGTTGCAAATATACCTAAAATTAAAATATATATATATATATAAATTAGCACTAAATATCAATCAGAATATATAAAATCTATTGTTGGTAATATTACCATTACATAAATATTAAAAAAAGTAAGAAATAACAATGAATACATAAACTAAGACTGTATACATGTGACTTGACAGGAGCAGCCAAGTGCCTCGTTGGTCTATTGGCTATAAGGCGGCAGATCATTACCGAAACCGAACGTTAACAGTGAGCATCTAATGTAAATGTAAGCCGTTCAGAAGGCAACCGTGAGCGTTTAAAATGGCACTAAAATGATGGTACCAAGTCGTTCGCACTGCCTGTTTTCCTTATAATGGAAACATAAATAACACAACGAAACACCTTAACGAGTTAAAAGTCTCTGGAAGTATTATTATATTACGTATAAATATGAAAACTAAATTTTATATTGATTTTTCACATATCTTTATAGTTCATATACTACCGGGTAACCCTAACATTGGTCCTTCGAGCCGGATAGTGTTTTTTGTGAGCGGTGAAGCCGCTTCTCCCGTGTCTCCGCAGTGGATTGCTGCAGTAAGGAAACACGCAACAGAGGCCGCAGCAGCGGGATCCCAGCCGTGCATTGGCGGGCGGACGGAGCAACTGCAGCGGATTAGTTCAAAGTGTCGCACCTACAGAGGGTGCCACTTACACCAGGTCAACAAATTGTGTTTGTGTGAAGTGCAATGTTGTGAGTACATTATTTTTCAATATTTATTGGTGAATAATCAAAAGTGAAAAAGTTAACTTGTCTATTGAATTGAATTTCTAATAATATTTCAATTTAAAGAAATTTTGAACTTTGAAAATTTACGAAGAATTTTAAACTTTATTTATTAATTAATTTAGATTTACTTTTATAATTTTAAGCATGTTAGTTAAGGACTTAGAATAATTTATAAAAAAAAAACAAAGGAACCGGGAACCTATGCCCGATTTCCAAAAGAGTTGATTAATTTCAAAACACTTGTAAAATTATAGAGATTTGATTTGAAAAAAAAAATACTACTTTTATTTTAAATTATCTAAATTCATAATTTGGATATTTTAAAAATGGAAGGTATAATAAATGTTTTAAAAAATTCGCAAAATGTAATAAAGAAAGTTCTAATTAACTTTAAAAAATGTAGTAAAGATAGATTAACAGTAGAATATATTGAAACCAAGCAAGAATTGTTAGAAATGGATTGGTCTATATTTAAAGATAATAATACTTAATTATATGAAAGATTTAAATTGGAGGACATAGAACAAATGGTAGGTGATATTTATGATGATGTTGAGAATACTTACATAGTTTGTAAAAGTGTTATGAAAACAACGCTTAACAAAATCTGTTCGACAATGGGATCAGTACAAAGTGAAAACACTTCAGGTATTTCGAAGCCAGTTAATTCGTTTGTTAAGCTACCAAAGATCACTATCCCTATATTTTCTGGTAAATACGGGGAATGGACAACATTTCACGATCTTTTCACATCTTTAGTGCACAAAAATGATTCATTAGATAATGTACAAAAAATGCATTATTTAAAAAGTCACCTTTCTGGTGAAGCTGAACAGCTCATTCGCCACACTCCAATAACTTCCGCTAACTATAGTGAGTGCTGGGCTCAGTTAGAAAAAAGATATAATAATAAGAAATATCTGACTAATTGTATTTTAAAAACATTGTTTGGTCAAAAACGAATAAATGTCGAGTCAGCTTCATAGTTGAAAGAATTATTAGATACCACGTGTGATTGTTTACATGCACTTAGAAACTTAAATATTAATGTAAAGACATGGGATATTATTATCATACACATTGTTACTCTCAAACTAGATAGTGAAACTCGTAAACAATGGGAGTTAAATGTTTGCGCCACCGATTCCTATAACGATTTTCCAACCTTTGAAAAATTCAAACAGTATTGAAAAAAAATGCTTATAACAATTCTTATGGTGCAAAGGTAATGTTAGCCACTAGCTCATCAAGTATGTGCTGTGAATACTGCTCAGAACCGCACAAACTTTGTTTTTGCAAGAACTTTACTAAGCAGCCTGTTGAAAGTAGACGAGAGTTTGTGATCAAGAACCGAATATGCTATTATATAATTGTTTAGGTAGTAATTACACCGTATATGATTGCAAAAAGGTTACCACTTGTAGAGTTTGTCGGAAGCGCCATCACTCTCTTCTTCATTTTAATCCTCAATCAGAGCAAACCACATCAGTAAAGCCTACAATAGAAAATTTTATTCCTCAACTAGGTCTCATCCGATAGTTTCGCTTGTCGACAGGAAGGGTGTCAAAGACAAGACAGGTTTTATTAGCCACAGCGCTAATCAAAGTCGAGTCGAAGAATGGCGAATATCATACCGTCCGTGCCTTAATTAATCAGGGCTCCCAAGCTTGTTTTATAACCGAAGCAGCAGTTCAATTTCTTAGTCTAAAAAAGACACCTATACAAGCACCTTTATCAGGACTTGGTGAAAATAGTTCAACCATTGCTAGGTTTATGGTACATTTAAATATAAGATCAAGAGTGAATTTCGACTTCGTGTTAAATCTGTGTCTTGCAGATCCAGGATTCCACACCTCCAATAAAATTGATATTTTATTAGGTGCTGACGTTTACAGCCACATCATTACTGAGGGGATAATAAAAAATCCTGCCGGCAATTTAATCGCCCAAAATACGACCTTAGAATGGGTCATACCGGGTGTTGTGGATAACGAAAATAAAGAGAGGTAAAAAATTATCAATATATAACATGCTCAGGTAGATAAAGAAGATGATATTTTAAAAAGATTTTGGGAATTAGAAGAATAAACTAGTACAAAGCAAATACTTACACCGGTTCTATAGTCTAACTACTAGAAGAGATGAAAGTGGAAGATATGTTGTTAGATTACCTTTTCGTGAAGATAATACACTATGCATGTCTGGAAATTCACGTGATATAGCTGAAAAAAGAATTAGGTCATTAGAAAAAAGATTAGGAAATAATCAAGAACTAAAAGAAAAGTACGTAGAGGTTATACAAGAATATTTATCACTAGGATACATGAGACCAGTAGCAAAAGATGATATGAAAAAGATAAAGCTATTTACTTACCTCATCATGCGGTTGTACGCGACGAAAAAACTACTAAAAAAATTCGAGTAGTTTTTAATGCATCTCAGAAGAACAGTAGCGGAGTTTCTTTAAATGATAATCTTATAGTAGGACCGAAATTGCAAGCTGACTTAAGGCACGCCATATTAAGATGGCGATTGTATCCCATAGCACTGGTAGCAGATATAATTAAAATGTATCGTCAAGTCAGAATTGCTGAAGAAGATGCAATGTTTCAACGCATAATTTGGCATGTTTTTTTTTTTTTTTTATATTTGCCGGGAGGGCAAATGACTCTACTCCACCTGATTTTAAGTGGTAGTAGAGTCCAAACGCGAGGACGGCCACTACAGTCGGGAAGAAGGTTCTGCATTAGCCGCCCTCGCCTTGCCGGCCCGCAAGATGCCTCTTCACGCCTCGTTTGAAGGAACCCGGGTTGTTAGAGGAGGGGAATACGTGAGCTGGTAAGGAATTCCATTTCTTGGAAGTGCGACAAAGAAAGGAGTTGCCAAATTTCTTTGTGCGCGATGGAATTGATGTCACAGTTAGTCGGTGACATCGAGAGCCAGCTCGCGTAGATTTGTGAAGGAAGGGGGAAGCAGGAATTAGGGAAAATAATTCCTCGGAACACTCGCCGTGATACAGTCGATAGAAAGCGCTCAGTGCTGCTATCTCTCGACGCAATTGTAAAGGCTCGAGGGTGTTAGTGACCTTTACGTCGCCAATAATGCGGACCGCACGTCGCTGCAACCGATCCAAGGCCTCAAGTAGGTACTTAGAAGGAGCCATCCCAAAGGTGCGAGCAATATTCAACGCAAGGCCGTACCTGTGTTTTGTACAGCAGGCACAGTTGTTGTGGCGTGAAAAAACGCCGCACCTTGTTCAGAACTACGAGTTTCCGTGAAGCTGTTTTTATAACAGCCTCGATGTAATCCCTTGGACTAAGGTCGCAGCGAACGTCCATCCCCAGCATGGCGATTTTGCTTTGTATCACCAGCGGAGTGCCACAGAGGGAGGGAAGAGGAAAAAATGGTGACTTTTTCGCTGTGAGAGCGCATACCTGTGTTTTCTTGGCATTAAGCTCAACAAGATTATCAGAGCCCCATTTAGCGATGAGCTCTAACGTCCTATTGAGTTCAATAACGAGTACCTCTCGCCTCTCCTCAATTTCCTCTTCTATCTTATCTGCTCGCCCAGCCACTGCGCGTCCGTGGTATCCACCATGCACTGTACTATCGTCTGCATAGCAATGAATGTTCCCGAGAGAGAGCATATCATTGATATGCAAAAGAAAGAGTGTGGGAGATTAAAAATTCTAAAGCACGGAAACGATTTTCAATAAACTGTTTGAATTGTTCAAAGGTTGGAAAATCGTTATAGGAATCGGTGGCGCAAACATTTAACTCCCATTGTTTACGAGTTTCACTATCTAGTTTGAGAGTAACAATGTGTATGATAATAATATCCCATGTATTTACATTAATATTTAAGTTTCTAAGTGCATGCACAGATCCCTGGGGGACCCCAGCATTCACTACATAGAATTGTGAAGCGCAACCATCAACTAAAACACGAAGGCTGCGCTTGTGTAGGAAGCTGGCATTCCAGGTGCATAGCTGAGCAGGCAGACCATATGCCGGCAGCTTGGAGAGAAGACTTCTGTGCCAGACCCTGTCGAAAGCCTTGGAGATATCGAGGCTGACAGCCAACGATTCCCCATGCTTGTCGATAGCTTCACCCCAGAGGTGTGTTACGTACGCTAGAAGATCGCCTGTAGACCGTTTTGATCGAAATCCGTACTGACGATCATTAATTAAACACTGATCTTCTAGGTAATGGATCAGTTGGTTGTTAAGAATCCGTTCCATCACTTTACAAAATACTGAGGTAATAGCTATTGGCCGACAATTTGCCGGGTCAGACCGATCCCCTTTTTTGGGAACCGCTTGCACATTAGCTCTTCTCCAAGCCTCCGGCACACATCCCGAAGAAAGAGAAAGTTGGAACAGGCGCGTTAACACGGGAGACAGCTCCGCCGCGCACTTCTTCAGCACTATGGCTGGTATTACATCGGGACCGCTAGCTTTCCGTACATCAAGTGATTGCAGCTCCGCACGCACATCACGCTGCCTGATTTTGATGTCAGGCATCGTGTGGCCACAAGAAGGTATTACTGGTGGCAGAGCACTACAATCATCGATGACGGAGTTGTCGGCAAAGAGTTTAGCCAGGAGATCAGCTTTCTCTTGCGGACTGTGAGCTAGCGATCCGTCCGGACTTCTGAGCGGTGACAGCGAAGGTTGGCAGAAATTGTTTTGCACAGACTTGGTCAGACGCCAGAAGCTACGGGAGCCCCGAGGATGTGAAATAAGGTCATGACCAATCTGTACAATGCGCTGTGCGTCCGCTCTCGTGTAAGCCTTCCTACAGGACTTGGAGTTTTTATTGTAGATTGCTTTCAGTGAGTCAATGTTAGATGCCCCGCTAATGCAGCCATTGATCCACTCGCGATATGCCGCCTGCTTAGATGATACAGCGTCGGCACATTCGCGAGTGAACCAACGGTTACGCGCACCCCTACTGTCGAGATCTGAGCTAGGAATGTAGTATTCCATTCCCAACATGATCTCGCCAGCAACAGCAGCGGCACTAGCTGTCGGGTCATTCCCACTGAAGCAACGTTCCTTCCAAGGGACTGACGCATAGTAATCGCGCATACCGTCCCAATCTGCCGACTTGTAGTGCCAAACGCGACGTTTGCATACCGCTGGTGGCGGCAGCTTGGCCTGTGGCACTTTAGTAGATATGAGGCTGTGATCCGAAGAACCAAGTGGAGCTTGAACCACAACCTGATATTCCACCGGGTGAGAAGGTCCAGTAGAGAAGGCGCTTGCCCATCAATGTCTGGGATCCTGGTGGGCTGATCAACCAGTTGGGTCAAGTCATGTGTGAGAGCAAAAGCATGAGCAGTCCTTCCAGCATGGTCAGTTTTGAGGGATTTCAACCATGATTCATGGTGAGCATTAAAATCCCCCAAAAACACCAATCCCGCGTTAGGAAACTGCTTTTGCGCAGCATCTGCCACCCGACTAAGATGGTCAAATAATCGGCTTGTCTCCAAGTCAGCATTGTGGGATCTGTAGAGGCACACGTAGACCCGACTCTGATGAACCAGATCCACACGTACCACCAACATGGAGAAGGAGGGGTCCTCCAAGCAGCGCAGTCGGTGACAGCAAACATCCGTCCTGACGAACAAGCATACTTCGGCTTTCGCTTTGAAGGATTCTTCAAGCATGTAGCCGGGATAATTAATGTAGCTGGTATCGGCAGGACGGAGTATTTGTGTCTCCGTTAGAAACAACATTGTTGGCCGTGCTGTCTCGAGATGGTGGTGGACAGCGTTGAGGTTAGCGTGGAGTCCTCGGATGTTAGTGAACTCGACCTCAAACAGCGTGGGTATGGTGGGGGTGTGCACCGCTGTACGACCGTTATTCCTGCTTTGATGCGCTACCATATGGGAGAAAATAATGGAAAAGAGACGTGAAGCGAGCGACGTATTGCCACGATAGGGATGGGCAAAGTGTGGAGGCGTGTTTCCCCAAGTGGTTGCCAAAAGGGAAACTACACTGACCCGCCGGACGGAAGAGCCCCTGAACCCCCCCGGAAGTGGCCGCCGGGACCCCACCTTCCGGTCACCAACCGGCACGACGGTCCACCCCGAGATTTTGCGTGGCCTGATGGGGCAGCCTCGCGTGCTGGTTAGGCACGCTTGGGCCCCTGTACTATGCCACGGGCGGCCAGCGGAATAGCCGTTTCTTCGGGTCTCCCTGTCCGGCAGGGCAATACAGTTTCCCCCGGCATTGGTTCAGCAGCCGTCTCCACTGGACCAACACCCATCGCGGCAATGCTCGCTCGGGCACTGGCTGTACGCTGGCTGACCTCGAAACGCGGCTGCAAGCCACTTCACGAGATTTTCACCATGCGTACGGTGGTAACAAGCCAGGCGGATATTTATCATCCTACCACCAGATGAGCAAATGGTCGCTCAGATATCCCTTAGTCGCCTCTTACGACACCCATGGGAAAGGGGCAGTGAAATGTATTCTTTCTCCGTCACTACACGGATATGTGATTGTCCGGAAAAAGAAATTGTTGACTATGAACTAACAGTCAACAGACAGTAACCTTTGGTACAGCTTCTGCACCTTATCAAGCCGTTCGGACGTTACACTAAGTTGCTTTTGATGATTTACCGGCGTTAGTTGGGATGAATAGCTAAACATGGAGTTAGTGAAGGAGTGGATTGACTATCGAGAGCAACTGTCACTACTTACCGACGTACGCATACCTCGTTGGATAGGCACAAGATTGAATCAGAAGCTGGAACTGCATGGATTTAGTGACGCTTCGAAGACAGCTTATTTAGCCGTGATTTATTTGAGGACCATTGACCTTGAAGGTAAAATACACGTTACACTTATTGTTGCAAAAACCAGAGTAGCTCCTGTATAACAAATTAGTATTCCACGTTTAGAGTTGTGTGGAGCAGTTCTTCTGTCACAACTTCTGATCGAAACAGCTAATGTCTTGAGTATTCCTAAAGATCAAATTATAGCATGGACTGATTCCACAGTGGTACTAGCCTGGAGCCTGCAGCTTATCGAATATGCGCCGCATGAAAATATTATATAATATAATGGTTTCATGTTTCGACAAAGGACAAACCCGCAGACTGTACATCTAGGGGAATATCGCTGAAAATCACTTCTCACCTGTGATTTATGGTTTTCAGGACCATCATTCCTGAAAAGGGACAATATATCCTATAACAGACCAAAAAATTAAGACAAATTAAACTTGGATTTAGAAGAGTGCGTTAAATCTTATGTAACAGTTGTTCCAAAAAATTCAATTTTCAAAAGGTATTCTACATTGAAAATGTTAATTAAAGTTATATATTGTCAAGGATTCCTGAAAAAAGAACGAAATATATCGTGGAATGTATTTACAAAAGGTAGAATTAGATGCTGCGGTAGAATGTTGTATAAGACAAACACAAATGGAAATATTTACAAAGGAATATATACAATTACAGGATGAAGGCTATTTACAAAAAAAATCAAATGTATTGAAGTCACTCTGTCCTTACCTTGATGATAAAGGAATAATAAGAGTTGGTGGCAGATTGGAGAAAGCTCAGTTGAGTGAACAGACCAAACATCCGATTGTACTACTGCGCTGTAGTCCAGTTACTCGACTTATATTAGAAGATGCTCATGCCAAAACGCTGCACGGAAGTCTTCAGTTGATGATAAGTTTTTGGAGGACAACCTACTGAAAAATTGGAATCTGAAACTTAGCCAAACACCACATCTACAAGTGTGTTAAGTTACAAAGAGCAAAGATAAATAATAAATTTATGGGCTCATTACCGTCGGTTAGATGTACTCCAGCTCGTCCATTTTTACATAGCGGTGTAGATTACGCGGGACCCATAAATGTTAGAACAACGAAGGGTCGTGGGCACCGTTCGTACAAAGGCTATATATGTCTTTCTATATGCATGGTTACTCGTGCTTTACATTTAGAAGTAGTCAGTGACATGAACACGCAGGCATTTTTGGCAGCTTTCAGACGTTTCGTGTCTAGAAGAGGTCACTGTGCTAAGTTGTGTAGCGATAACGGTACCACTTTTGTCCGTGCCGCAAGAGAGTTACAGGAATTAGTATCAATTCAACCATCTATTGCAGAGCACTTAGAATCGAATTGTACGGAATGGCACTGCATTCCTCCGCACAGTCCCAATTTCGGTGGACTGTGGAAAGCAGGGGTGAAATTAATAAAATTTCACTTAAAAAGAGTCATAGGTGACTCGACCCTTACATTTGAGGAAATGACCACGCTTATGACCCAAGTGGAAGCTTGTTTGAATTCGCGACCCATGAGTGTTATTCATGTCGGTGATCCTGGTGAAGCATTACCTTTAACACCTGGACATTTCCTAATTGGCGAGCCGTTACTGAATATACCGGATAATCAATATGAAAGTACAAATCATTTGTGATGTAGTATGTATGTGGTACATATGTATGCTTGGGTGCGTACTTATAATAATGTTTAATGGACTAAATATACTCAGTATTCGATCATCATTAGAGACGTTTTATCGTGTCTAAGTCCCATGCTTATATGGCGACCCTGCCACTTGAGCGGGATCAAGTTAATCATGTTTACTTTTAATCTGGAATGTGTTAATCTGTAGAAAAGTCATAAAGTTACAAATATTATTATATTTAAAGATAATCATCATCATGTGCCAATCTAAAGTGAACAACGAGTAAATCTTTAGAAACCAAAACAGTGCCGGTGGAGGAAAAAATTCAGCTACAGTAGAAGAAATCAAATTTCATCTGTCAGCAATAACATAGTCTTGATGATTTTATGTACAATATTTTTCCTTGGTTTATTATATATTGGCTACAGGTTATATAAGAAATGCCATCAATCTTGGATGAGAGACCAGTTAACGCGACATGTGCTAAGACATTCTAATCAACCCAGACTATCTAATCCGGAATCCTAATGTTACATGCGAAGATTGTTATTGTAGAGCTACCAATTCCTGCAAAGAAAACCCAGTGAAGTAATGAGTGTATAATTGTGCATACCTATACTGGAACCAGATGACCGAGGCTAGAAGATTGTAAGTGATAGTGTAATAAAAAATATGTCCAAGTGCTTTTATAGTGAATTGGTGTATGCGTGGTAATATATATGAATAAGCATATCTAAACTATATAAATTTGTCATATAATGGACCGTAATGTATGAACATTTAAATAATTTAAGTATTGAGCTAAATAAAGTAAGAATATATTTGGTGAAAATCGGACCAGGTAGGCGTCAAGATGAAATTGTATTGAAAAAATTAAAAGAAGCTGATAATTTAGTTAGTCAGTTTAATTGTAGTTTGGAAAAGTTAAATACGTTGAGACCTAAATTAAAGGAGAATGAATGTTTAGAATTAGATGAACAAATTTCACAGTTTTATTTATTTATATGACAGTATATTAGATTTATGCAGTAACTCATCGGTAGAGAAGTACTTTAGTAAATTAAAAAACATGGCTAAGTCTGACCTCAAGGTTGCATTAACAAAACAGCTCATTGACGGTGTAGAGTATTATCAATCCGAGCTCGACCAGAAAGGTCAAAATAAATTAGTAAACTTTGTTTTGAAAAGTCGGTTGTCACAAATGGCTAAACTAAAACTTGAAAATAAATATGAATCAGTTGATAGTTTAATTAAGGCTATGAAAACTCATCTGTTACCCAAAAAAGCAGCAACAGCACTTCAACATAAATTATTTAATTTGCGACAATTTTTTTCAGATTTATTTGTAGATTTGACGATCTCTCAATCCGAAGGGAGTGAAACCAGTTTGAGTGTATTGAAGCCTTTAAATGAAAAACAGACTATAAAAAGTTTCGGGGATGGATCGAGAAATCGGCGATTAAGTACCATAATAGCAGCAAGGAATTATTCGTCCTTGAGTGACGCTATTCAAGCTGCTATAGATGAACAAATCACTACCCCATCAACATCAGGTGATATATTTTCTATGAGTTACAAAAACAGAAATAACTTTAATCAATACCGGAATTTTAGAGGTCGGTTCATAAAAAAAGAGGTCAGTACACACCAGGAAGAGGACAGGTGCCAGTTCAGGGTACTCAGGCTCAATCAGACGAGAGCAGCTGGACAGGTGGTCGATTCAGAGGACGAGGCCGAGGACGAGAATATGCTCGAGCAAGGTATCATAGAAGCATGTAACAGTGAGTGGTCGAGCCCAGTTCTTCTGGTGCCTAAGAAAATAGACTTGAATGGGTCAAAAAAATGTCGTTTAGTCATAGATTATCATAAATTAAATAACTGTATACAGGTTGATAAATTTCTATTACCTAATATTAGTGAAATATTAGATTTTTTATCCGGATGTATTTATTTTTCGCACTTAGATCTAAATCAGGGATTTTATAATGTTGAACTTGAGTCGAATAGCAGAAAATATACACCTTTTTGCTCGAGGCAGTTTCAAATGACCAGAATGCCGATGGGACTTAAGACAGGCCCTAGTTCATTTTCGCGGATGATGACCATGGCTATGGCTGGTCTTTGTTACGAAAAATGTTTATGTTACCAAGATGATCTGATAGTTTTAGGCCGAAACCAAGCGGATTATAATAAAAATTTAATAGAAATATTTGAAAGATTACGTAAAGTTAACTTGAAATTAAATCCGGCGAATTGTAATTTTCTTCAAAAAGAATTGCTTTATTTAGGCCATATTGTATCAGGAGAAGGAATATTACCCGATCCTTAGAAAATAAAAGCGGTGCAAGATTATCCTGTGCCTAAAAGCGCGGATGAAGTTAAGCGATTCGTAGCGTTTACTAACTATTATCGAAAATTTATACCAAAATTCGCTGAAATTATTTATCATTTAAATTAATTATGTAGCAAAAATACTAAATTTAAATGGGATGATAATTGTCAAAAGTCATTCGAAACCATGAAAAAATATATAACATCGCCCTCTGTTCTACAATACCCTGATTTATCTAGTAAAAACACATTTATTATACAGACTGATGCATCCGGTTACGCGCTGGGAGCTATTTTATCTAATGTCGATGGCCGCC
This sequence comes from Nymphalis urticae, assembly GCA_905147175.2. NCBI lineage: Eukaryota > Metazoa > Arthropoda > Insecta > Lepidoptera > Nymphalidae > Nymphalis > Nymphalis urticae. The sequence continues at coordinate 10,866,567 of LR989983.1, forward strand.
CAGTAGCGTACGCTAGTAGAATCTAACATTGTTCCGGAAAATTCGGTTGAACTTAGGTTTGCCGACAGGAAGTATTTAAATAGGCTACGAATCGAGAATAAGATTACATATGAAAATAATATTTTTGTACGATAGATATCAATTAACTTTATTTATAAATCCGTCAGCACTATCTCGGCTTACGCCTACAGAGTTTATAAAAAAGATGTGTGAATTTTGTGATACAATTAAAATAAATAAAATATTTTTAATGAAAAACAAGGACAATAGAATCTTTACACAAAAGTTTAAAAATGAGATAAAAAGTGTTCTGACTGGAGAGGGCCAACTATAATTATTATAAAAGATATAGAGAGAATCGAAAATAAAGACAATAGGAGAGTTACTTTAAATGACTTCCATCTATTACCTACAAGCGGTCATGCGGGTATTAGACGCATGTTCAATAGAATTAAAAAATATTACTTCTGGCCGGGACTCGAAAAAGATGTTATTAATTTTGTTAAAAAATGTCCAAAATGTCAACAACAAAAATATACGGCATTTGTTAAAGAACCAATGACCCTTACTTCTACGTCTCATACTACCTTTGAAAAAATATATTTGGATTTAATGGGACCCTTCGATAGGGATTCTTGTAACCATTCGTATATTCTAACACTTCAATGTGAGCTGTCAAAATATGTATGCGCGTTCCCATGGTTACTAAAACATCAGAAGAAGTCGCACGGGTGTTCGTGAACAATTTTATTCTACAGCGCGACGTTCCAAGAGAGGTTGCTACCGATCGAGGCGCGGAATTTATGCATTTTTAAGAATACAAACAGAAAATAAACTAGATTCATTGAGCATTTGGCTCCCATTTTGGTGTTTTTCATACAACACGAAGGTATACACTTAAACTAAATTTACGCCATTCGAACTAGTTTTTATGGAAAGATATGTAATTTGCCACGTAATCTCACGAAAACTGTAGAGCCACTATACAATTATGATAACTATCCCAACGAGCTCAAGTATCGATTGCAGATGTCACAAACAGAAGCGAGAAATAATTTAATCAAAAGTAAATTGCAGAGGAAAGACAAATATGATCACCACATAAGCCCTACTAAATATAAACAAGGTGATACTTTATTAATTAAAAATGAAACTGGAAATAAGCTCACAAACCTTTATACGGGACCTTACGAGATAATCCGAGATTTATCACCAAATGTAGAGGTGAATATAAACGGTAAATTAGATTTAGTTCATAAGAATCGTACGAAATTGTACTATGACTAATTATATATAACCTATATTATGTACTCATCGATAGTTTTTGATCTTATATCTCTAAGCTAATGTTTATTAAACTTATTCTAATATAACTCCTATATTGCACTACTTACTCGTATGTATAAGAAGAAAAGTAGGTGCTTATGATGTCATTTAATTTTAGATTGTAGATGCTAATGACTTACGAATATCGTTACTCGCTCGATTATTGTTTACAAAACAAGCAATAATTGCTTATATAACGATATTTAACACATGTTTTAAATTTAATTTTAAGCTTTTAAATTATTCCTTAAGTGCAAAAAAAAATAAAAAAAATTGTCTTTATTTTGCCGGGGGAGGTGTGATGTAGTATGTATGTAGTACATATGTATGCTTGGGTGCGTACTTATAATAATGTTTAATGGACTAAATATACTCAGTATTCGATCATAATTAGAGACGTTTTATTGTGTCTAAGTCCCATCCTTATACATTTATCACGTTGGCAATTTGTTCAGAGAATGGTTCAATCGTTTTGGAAACATTGGTCAAACGAATACCTCTCTAATTTGATGAACCGGTATAAATGGTCTAGTCAAGTTCCTGAACCATCAGTTGGTGACATAGTCCTAATAAAGGAAAATAATTTACCTCCAAGTCGTTGGTTCTTAGGTCGTATATTACATAAACATCCTGGTAGTGATAATATTACCCGTGTAGTCACAGTACGCACTAAGTCCAACACAATTAAAAGACCAACGTCTACAATTTGCATTTTAACAATTACCGAACAAAATAATGTTTAATTTTTGTTTGTGTGATTAGATCATATTATATTCATATCCATGTTTTAGTTCAACTTTTGTTTTATTATTGTTATGTTTTTGATTATTCTTAGGACAAATGTAATTGTATTAGATAAGGAGACCAAATAATATTTACTATTGCTAAATGTTATTACTCTAAATGTACCTAGAATAAGTATAGATTTATTTTATGTTTTATTGTTATTTAGTTTAAGGTACTTAGTATTTTTAAGTTATTATTGTTCAGTTTTAAGTTTAGTTCAAACCAGTATATTATTGTAAAGAATTACACATATCTAATAATATATATATATAATATCTAATAATTACAAATATTAGTACAAAATATTTTATCTGGTTTCTGGTTTTTGGTTTGTATATGTGTACAACTTTTAAGTAAACTCGGAAAGGACGTTCCTTCAGTAACGTCCTTGGTGGGCGGTATGTTCAAGCTCAAATGACATTATGCCAAATAATCATTTAGTTTATCATCTCGTCAATAGATGGCGTTAGATGTATTTTACATCGCGCTAAAGGAATGTTTTTTCTAAAGTACAATACAAGTTTTTGTAATTTCATAAAGTGAGAACAATTACACTATCTGACCAGCAGTACATCATACTCGGTGGTTTTATTTTGAAGTCTCACAGTACCAATACTACCGGGTAACCCTAACAGGTTTTCTATTTTCAATTTACCTAGGTTTAATATTTTCACTGACAAATTATCCATTGCCGGTTTTGTTTTGTAGACTACATTTCCTGACCGATCCTGCCCAGCAGTGAGACAGTTTCTAATCATAACAAATATTATTGTTATTTAGATATTGCTGCAACAGACAGGGTGTCCATGTTTACATGGAGTGCGTATTATTGCGTGTTTAAAAATATAAAAAGCGCTTACATCTTCAAAAACAACTGTGCTTAAACCTCTAATAAAACTATACTAGTGTTTGCAAGTGTACTTTTCTAAAGACTATGAGAAAAAAGTGAAATATGTGAATGAAAAGGTGGATAACGGTCGTTTCTATCAACAAATTATGTGATTATCATAAGAGGATTCTAATGCAAAATATTGAGAAAACGACATAGTAAGCAACGAAAAAAAGGTAAATTTGTCACGCAATTCAATAAGCTAATAAAAGTAAACATAATATGATGGTCTACACTTTAAACTGACCGCATTTAAAAAAAAACATTAATTCATATATAAAACGCCAGCTAGCGCCAAGCCAATGAGGAGCGAGATCGTTAGTACAGTTACAACTTGGTACCGCTATGCGACGAAAGAGGGCATCATTTTTAAGAACCTTATATAATTTAGATGTAAATTATTTTACAGTAAATCAAACTTTAAAAATGGAAATTTAAAATATCACTACAAGAAAGAATTAAAAGAATATAAGCCTCAATGATTCTTTAAATCAATCCATCATATGCACGACCCAGAGCGAGTTTCATGAATTGCAGGAAAAAATTAAATTTTTTCAAACTCACTTGGAAGTTGCAAATCGTGAAATGAATGACCTTATTATAAAAAACAATAATCTTAATACGAAAATTCTTATTCGGTAACAGAATTTAAAAACATTAAGTAATGCATGAACGCTCGCCACGAGGGCATCGAGGGCCGCCTCCTTCCGGAGCCTCGGCTGCGGCCTCCACTGGCCGCTGACCGTAGGGCAGCGCAGGCAGCGGCCGTAGCCACGATGAGCAAGGATGCTCCAGCCGCCTCCCGCGCAGCTGAGGGCGTCGTGACCGGCGCCGTCCAGGCCACTGTCAAACCGAAACGGCCTAAGAAGAGTATGGCTGCCCAAGAGGCGGCAGTCAGGAGGGAGGCTCCTCAGCCGTCCGCGGAGCCAGCCACTCCGACCACGTGGAGAGCCGTGGTCGGAAGAAAAACAAAACAAGGCCGAGAAGCCGAGCTCCAAACCGGCGGCAGTGAAGCCGCAGCGTTAACAATAACGCTGAAGCCCGGTGCCGAGGAAAAAGGGTGGAGCTACGAGAAGGCTCTGGCCCTTGCCAAGAGCCGGATCAGCCTGCGGAAGGTCGGCTTGACGACGGTGTGGTTCCTGACCGCGTGGATGCTCGAGGTGCCGCCGGGCACCAACGAGGCCGAGAAGGCGACGGATGTCCGCCAGGGACAAGCTCCGCGAGGTCCTGAGCGCGGAGATCGTCCAGGTCTGTAGTGTAATAAGTAGTATGTAAGTCAGATGGCGTATAAATATTAAGGTCCATCGACCCACGAAGTGCAAGGAGTTGAGGCTGTTAGGCCTGGACGACTCTGTGACGGCGGAGGAAGCCGAGGCGGCGGTCGCGGAGCATGGTGAGTGCTCTGCCGGAGCGATAAAGTTGAGAGTCATCGCTTGGGGCTCGAGCGGCTCTGGCTCGCTCTGGTTGAGCTACCCTGTACCGGCCGCGAAGAAGGTCGTGGAGGCAGGCCGCATTAGGGTCGGGGGGGTGTCAGCGCGAGTGATGCTGCTCGACCCCAGACCACTGCACTGCTTCAGGTGCCTCGAGCGGGGGCACATGGGGGCGAAATGTGACCGGGGTGTCGACCGAAGTTGTCTGTGCTTTCGCTGCGGTCAGCCCGGTCACAAGGCTCGGGAGTGCTCCGCCACCGAGGCGAGCTGCGTGGTCTGCACGGCGGCCAGCAAGCCAGCTGCCCATGTCACCTGCAGCAAGTCGTGCCAGGACGGGAAGGGCGTTGCACCCGCGAAGAGAGGAAAAGTGACGACGAAAGGCCCGGTAGCCGCGTCGCCGCGCACCGAGGCGGATCCGATGGAGACCGCGCAGTGATGGCCCTGCGCTGTCTCCAGGCCAACATCAACCACTGTGCCTGGGCTCAGGACCTTCTAGTCCAAAGCATGGCAGAGTGGCAGATCAACGTGGCGGTGTTATCGGAGCCCTACTTCGTTCCCTCGCGGGATGACTGGGTTTCCGACCACGATCGGATCGTGGCCATCGTCACCCCTGCGGTCGCTAGCGCTCTAGCCATCGAGGGTGTGGCCAGGGGCAGGAGGTGCGTGCTGGCTGTCGTCGGCGGTGTAGCGGTCGTCGCCATGTACGCCTCGCTGTGAGGATGTATGAATAACGTGAAATATAAATGAAAATCGTAATTTTTAAAGTTGTAAATAATTTAATTTTGTAGTGGCGCTTTGTGCGTACCGGGTCGGTACCAACATATAACATATTCTATCGCCAAACAGCAATACTTAGTATTTTCGCTATTGTTATGTCACGATTTCAAAGGCAGTGAGGCAGTGCACTTAACTACAGGTTCCGGGAATAATTTCATTCCCAAGTTTGGGTGTATATCTAAACAATATATCATATTTATACAGAAACTAATTTATAGAATAATATTTTATTAAGAGCCAGTTCTATCAGCGTTTTGGATATTCATCCGGAGGGATTACATTACAAGTTAAACATATTATGTATATTTGGTTTACTACATTAGTCGTAGTTCTAATAAGTTATATTTATTTATTGCAGTAATTGTTTGTGTACAATGTTACAATTTTACATAAATAGAAATTCGATTAAAAGGCAAACTCAAAACCTAATCATATCTCAAAATTCATACACTAAGGCGTTAAATAGGGAATTAAAGTCTGTGTAGAATGTTGTCATTTCTAACATGATGGTGCAGAATTTCATTCGTGTTCTGCAACAGCGATAGCAGTGGGGAAACCCCCTTTGGACATTCATGCTCATTCATCACCTGGGCATGGATATGCAGACTGCCCATAAAAAAACGAACTTACGTTTCTGTACCAACCTTAAAGTTCTTTATGGTACATACAATAAAAATACTAAATTAAAATTAGTATTATTTTATCTGTTTGTCTGTTTTAAATTAAGATTATTATTATTTTATATATTTACATTATCCGAGAATGTATCATCATTCGGAATCAATAGTAAGGACCGCCGTTGGCGACACACACCCTTTCCCGATTACAGTTGGTGATCACCAAGGCTCGGCCCTCAGTCCTTTTCTGTTCAGTATAGTGCTTGCCGTTGTCACAGCGAAAGCCCATGAGCCGTCTCCCTGGCTCATGATGTATGCTGATGACATTGCACTGGTAGATGAGGACAAGCAGGTATTGGAGCAAAAGGTGAACCAGTGGAAGGGTGTGCTAGCGAGGGGTGGTCTGATGCTAAATGTTGCGAAGACCGAGTATATGGCCTGTGGCAGTACGGACCCCGAACCCATAAAGATAGGCGGAGAATCCGTTATCAAGACGGAAAAGTTTAAATACCTCGGGTCCGTACCGCACGAGTCTGGTACTATCGACCACGACGTCAGAGCTCGAATAAACGCAGCGTGGGCCAAATGGCGGGAAGTCACCGGGGTAATCTGTGATCGCAGGATACCGGTGAAATTAAAGGGCCTTGTGTACAAGTGCATCATCCGACCAGTCTTATTGTACGGCGGCGAGACGTGGCCAGCTCTCGCGAGACATGTTCAGCAACTTCACGTCGCGGAAATGAAGATGCGGTGCTGCGGTGGATGTGTGGCGTTACGCAACTAGATCGTATTCGTAACGAGCACATCCGTGGTAGCCTTGGCGTTAGCGATGTAGCGGATAAGTTGCAGGAAAGCCGTCTCCGTTGGTTTGGCCACATTAGCCGCAGACCGCCAGACTATGTTGGGAACCGATGCCTGGACTTTGTTGTCGAAGGCCCTAGATCCCGCGGCAGGCCCAAGAAGCGCTGGCTCGATGTTGTGAGGGACGATATGAGAGAGCACGATCTCACAAAAGACGACGCTTTCGATCGGGCAAAGTGGAGGCAAAGATGTAGGAAACGCGGACCCTGGCAGTACTAGGCCAAGAAAACGCTAGGAAGAAGAAGAAGATTATTTTATCTGTTTGGTTTTTTTAAATAAAATAAAATACATACCAAACCATTCCAGCCTCAATATGTGTACTAAACTGCATAGCATTTTCTAAAGAAGTTGTAAATATGCCAGCTGCGAGCCCGTAGTTGGTAGCGTTCGCACGATCTATTACTTCCTCTAAAGTTTCAAACTTCAGGATACTTTGCACCGGTCCAAAGATCTATTGAATAGTATTTTTTTATTATTTGTTTTGAATACAATAATATCAACATTTTATGTAAATATACATGTTACATTGTAAAATAATCATATATTGCAAATCAAATGCTCTATTAATTAGAAAGCTTACACACGCTTATTGTTGGCAAAAAATCTACAATAATTTCGTATTGCATGTCGCTTATCTTACGTTCACAATAACATAATACAATGTAAAATGCCAATAATACCAATACATCTATATATATAAAAGAAAGTCGTGTTAGTTACACTATTTATAACTCAAGAACGGCTGAACCAATTTGACTGAAAATTGGTAGGGAGGTAGCTAAGAACTGGGGTAAGGACATAGGATACTTTTTATCCCGTTTTTTTTTTGTTTTTTTTTTTTGGTTCCTGGTTATCCGGATGTGCGTTCCACTGATGCTCTTGGTCGTATATATACAGTTCATCATAAGAATGATGAATGCTTCTATTTGCGATTGTTGTTGGTTAATGTGCATGGGCCAACGTCATTTGAGTCACTACGGACTGTTAATGGTACAATATTTCCAACATATCGTGCTGCATGTGAAGAACTCAAGTTACTAGAAAACGATACCCATTGGGATACTACAATCGTTGAAGCCATTATCTCTGCATCTCCAAGTCAGATACGTACATTATTTGCTATCATCATTTCGACATGCTTTCCATCGAACCCATCTAACCTGTGGCACAAATACAAGGACAATATGGCAGAAGATATTTTACATCAAATTCGTGTCAGTTCAGAAAATTCCGATCTTGAAATGAATGAAGAGATACATAATCGGGCCTTGCTCTTGATCGAAGACATGTGTTATCTCATGTGCGGTAGTTTATTAGTCAGGTTAGGAATGCCAGCGCCAAATTGTGAAATGAATGACGCATTTAATCGAGAATTGGAACGGGAACCTGAATATGATCACCAGGAATTAGATTTAGTAGTTCAAACGAATGTACCCCTGATGAATCCCCAACAAAAAGAAGTTTATGATACAATAATGAAGGCAATTGATGATGGAAACGGTGGTTTATATTTCCTGGATGCCCCTGGTGGAACTGGTAAGACATTCCTCATGTCAGTAGTTCGTGCATCGTTCATGCGTTCGTGCAAGATCGTGCAAGATCCAACATTGCGGTTGCAGTTGCTTCTTCTGGTATAGCAGCCACATTGCTAGAAGGATGTCGTACGGCACATTCTGCATTGAAATTGCCGTTAAATCTTCAATCTATTGAAGAACCAACATGCAACATTACAAAGCGCTCCGCTACGGCCAAAGTTTTATCAGAATCGAAGATCATCATCTGGGACGAATGCACAATGGCGCACAAACGTGCATTGGAAACACTTAACCGAACGTTGAAAGATCTACGTAATGACTCGAGATGTTTTGGAGGAGCAATGATTTTACTGTCTGGTGATTTCCGCCAAACATTGCCAGTAATTCCCAGATCGACTGCTGCTGACGAAATAAACGCTTGCCTTAAATCATCGAATCTATGGCGCTATGTTAAGAAACTTCAGCTAACAACAAACATGAGAGTTGCATTGCTGAACGATACATCTGCTGAAGATTTCTCTGAGCAATTGCTAACTATCGGCAATGGTCGAGTACCCGTCGACGAATCGAGCGGATTGATTTCATTTCATCCGAATTTTTGTAACTTTGTCTCATCAAAATACGAACTCATCAACAAAGTATTCCCAAACATCATGATTAACCTCAAAAATAATGAATGGTTGAGTGAGCGAGCAATTTTGGCAGCTAAGAATAAAGATGTAGATGACTTAAATTACATAATTCAGGATGACATCATTGGTACACTGCATTCTTTCAAATCTATTGACTGTCTAACAAATGAAGATGATGCCACCAACTATCCCATTGAATTTTTAAACTCCTTGGATGTATATTCTATTATTATATATTTTTTTTGTTCTATACTAATCATGCTTCGAAACTTAAACCAACCAAAATTGTGCAACGGAACACGCTTGGTGGTAAGTAAATTGATGAACAATTTGATTTACGCCACAATTCTCAAAGGAAAATTCAAAGGTGAGGAAGTTCTCATTCCGAGAATCCCGATGATCCCAACCGACATGCCATTTCAGTTTAAACGGCTTCAATTTCAGATCCATCTAGCATTCGCCATGACTGTAAATAAGTCACAAGGCCAATCGTTGAAAGTTTGTGGTCTTAATCTCGAACACCCGTGTTTTTCCCATGACCAATTATATGTGGCATGTTCACGTGTCGGAAGACCTTCCGCGTTATTTGTTTTCGCGCCTAATGAAAAAACAAAAAATATCGTTTATCACAAGGTGCTACAATAAATGGCAAATAAAGAATAATTTAATAATTATATCTTTTTTATTTACCCTAAGTTAAAAATTTAAAAAATGTGATAATGTGATATTGCCTTTAAGGTGGAACAAAGTTCACCGGGTCAGCTAGTATTATATAAATATATGTGCCATCGCGTAAACAAACACGACTACCTTTTCTTAAGGTAATTTAAAAGGGAGTCGCAGACGAACCTTTGCGTAAGGTAGTTGTGTGCATTTTATTATTTAAAATAATCGTCATCGGGCCTATTGTGTATTTGTTTACTTCGTATTAGCAACGACCGCTACGGGCCTTAGCGCCGAACCGGTTTTGCGATAAGCGAAGTCCGTTCAACAATAATGCGATTTGTTTACATTAACTATGGACGAGACTAATGAAATATTAAATAATAATGATGACTGTGACAAATTAAGTTTATCGGATAGAAGTATGAATGAAGAAAATATGGAGAATACAAACATCGCGGAACAAGTTCATTTATTAAAGAGACGGGAAGAATGTGAGCCAATAAGAGCGAGTAAGCGCGACAGGGAAGAGAGTAGGGATAACGAAGAGGAAGGATGTGAGAGTGGGGATGAGTGGATAACAGTTAGTAAAAGAAAAGAAAAAAAAATGAAGGATGAGAAGATGGAAATATATATCTCGTGTAACGATAAATTACCTAAACAATTCGAATTAGCGCGTACACTCAAAATTCTTAAAATCACAGAAATTAATAAAATAAAATACTTATCTCCATACAAGATTAAAGTAGAATGTGAAACTGAGAATTGTATGTTAAAATTAATCTACTGTCAGGAACTAATAGAAAAAGGATGGAAATTCCAGAAAGCATTCGAAGTAAACTTTTCTTATGGGGTTATTAAAAATGTAGACGGTGACTTATCGGAGGAGGAGATTATGAGCAACATTGTTTGTGCCGATCCTGCAATTCTGTCATCTGTACGTCGACTTTCACGTCTTAACGAAGATGGAAAATGGGTTCCAAGTGAAACAGTGCGCTTGTGCTTTAAAAACTCTTATTTACCACCTTTTGTGTCAGTATATGGCTTAAGAATTAAAGTAGAACCGTTTGTATTTCCGGTTCCACAATGTTCTAAGTGCTGGAAATTTGGACACACATCAAAAAGATGTCCTACTGATAAAGTAGTATGCCCTAAATGTTGTGAGAATCACGAAAATTGCACTACGACGTGCTTTAAATGTGTCAACTGTGGAGGTGATCATATGGCGTTAAACAAAACTTGTCCTATTTTTAAAAAAGAAAAAAAAATCCGTCATATTATGTCTGATTTTAATGTTACCTACAGAAAAGCTCGTACTATGTACGTTGCGGACCCAGCACCACAAGAAAAAACAAATGACAATCTTGGTACTGATAATCATGTTTTCAATAAACCAAGTGAATTCTTTAAAAGAGATATCCTCGAAGCAGAACAACCAATGAATTTAAGTTCCTGGCCTTCCTTTGAAGAATCTTCTGACGTGCCTTCATATTCGAACGTGTTAAAAAAAAATAAAGCAACACATCCAGCAATTAGATCAGCTTCACATAAAAACAATAAGGGTAAAATGTCGGCTAGAGAAAATAATGAAGAGTATTTGTCGGATCCGAACATTGATACTAAGTCTGAGGGTGGAAAGGAGAAGAAACCTCAAAAGGCAACGAGAAAGGTCACTTTCATGGAGCTTTTAATGAGATTAAAAGAAATAATATTTTTGTAACAAGGATCATTAAAGTCAAAGGTTCAGAATATTATGAAATGTTGTGTTGAATGGGTGATGTTGATTATAGTAGAAAATATTGCTGAATGGCCAGTTCTAGGGAAGATTTTAGAATTCTTAAATTTAAACATATATAATGAGTAACAATTCAAAAATTAATTTAAACATTGTTCAATGGAATGCACAAAGTCTCAGGCCAAAGTTGTTAACGTTCGATAATTTATTAATACAAGAGAAAGTCCACATTGCTTCTATTTGTGAAACTTGGTTAGAACCCGATAGTTATTTAAAGGTTAAAGATTATACAATATTCCGTTGTGACCGTGACGATTCCTTTGGCGGAGTTGCAGTTCTAATTCATAAATCAGTAAAAGGTAAAAAGGTAAGGGTCGAACTCAACAATACGAACATACAAATTGTACATATCGAAATATACAATTGCGGAGTAATAAAAAATCTAATATCGGTATATTGCCCTCCGTCAGTCACTACACGAGTTCAAGATTGGGAACAAATATTTGCTTTATCTCGTAAAAACACACTTATTGTTGGTGACTTTAATGCCCACCACACAAATTGGTCTAGGAAAACTGATACTAGGGGGTCTCAACTGTTTGATGCATTAACTAATACGCAATTTGTTTCATTAAACGATTGTACACCGACACGTATTAAATTAGTTCAAGGCGTGGTTTACCAGTATTCTCCGGACATTGTATTTGCATCTGCGGATATTGCGCTTAAATTTGAATATAAAGTCTTAAAAGAGACTTTAGGAAGTGATCATTGTATCATTAAAATGTCTACTTATATCGAAGCTATCCAAAACCCCATAATGAAACGAAATTACAAGAAAGCTGACTGGGATTCATATACAAAACTGTTAGACAAAATGTACTCTAATTTTTGTTTACCCGACGATCTTCAGAGGGCATACGACATATTTACTGACTATATGAATATTTCAGCAGATTTATATATTCCTTACTTTAAAATAAATCAAAATCCTTCCTCAAAGTTCACTCCTAGGCCCTTTTGGAATACCAAATTATGTCAAGTTGTCGCTGAACGCCGTTTGGCTCTTTCAATTTTTAGACGAAATCCCACACCTTTAAACTTGAATAAATTAAAAGAAAGAATACGTCATGCACAAACTCTCTTTCGAAATTCTAAGGATATAAGTTGGCATGATTTTTGTTCATCTTTATCACACTCGACATCAATAAGCGATACACATCGCAAAATGCGTTGGATAAAAGGTATTATGTCTCCATCCACTTATATTGATAAAGATACTGCTTATAAATTATTACGCTGCCTATGTCCTGATTTCGTTAAATGGAATAAACCCATATTTAAGTCTAATAACTCACATTTAGATTCCGACATAACACTATCTGAGTTAATGCTTAGTATGCGGCGAAAGGATTCGACTCCAGGCCATGATAGTATTTCGTACAATATGTTACAAAACTTACCAATTAACGGTAAGCTAATTTTACTGGATCTCTTAAACAAATTATACCGGTCAGGTTTTGTCCCCTATCAGTGGAAAGAAGTGAAAGTAGTAGCCATACCCAAACCTGGTAGGGATCCTAACAGCTTATCATCGCTTAGACCCATATCAATGATGTCTTGTATCTGTAAAATATTTCACATAATTTTGGGTAATAGATTAGAATGGTTTTGTGAGAAAAATCATTTATTTTCAAATAACACTACTGGTTTTAGAAAAGCACACTCCACGTACAACAACTTGGGAAATTTAGTGAACAAAATTTTAATTGGATTTTCTAAAAAACAGTGTACTCTTGCGTGTTTTATTGACATTGACAATGCCTATAACAATTTAGATATCACATCATTGCTTTACATAATGGATCGGATGGGGGTGGGGTTTAAGTTATGTTCGTACCTTTGGAATGTTTTAAATGACAGAAAATTACTAATGCAGTTGGGCAATATATATATTTCTAGATATACGAGTAATGGCATAGCTCAAGGAGATCCACTGTCACCTCTTTTATTTAATATAGCAACAGCCAATATTTGTAAAACTATTGTAGAAGTTAGTATTAGTCAGTATGCCGATGACTTTGTACTGTATACTACTGATGACGACGTATCTATGGCTAAGCTTAAATTACAAAATTCTATAAACAAATTTAATGATATGGTGACTCTATTGGGGCTTGAGGTTTCTACAGCTAAATCTAAAATTTGTATATTCAAAAGATATCATAAAAACGAATTGATTGAAATAAAACTAAACAGTATCCTTTTGCAAGTAGTTAACAATATTCAATATCTAGGAGTATGGTTAGACAAGACTCTCAAATGGACTAGACACATAAAAGAAATTAGTGAAAAAGTAATGAAATATACAAACATATTTAAAATCTTAGTTGGACCAGGTTGGGGAATTCATCCCTCTCAATTGAGACGTTTGTATATTTCACTCATACGAAGTCGATTGGATTATGCATGCTTTTTGTACGATAATTGTAGTAACACTCAATTAAAAAACTTAGATAGAACTCAAAACTTGTGTTTGCGTCTGATTGGTGGCTTTATAAAGTCAACTCCTATCCACGTTATGCAAAGCGAACTTAATTTACCACCCTTATTTGTTCGAAGACGTTTTTTAGCTGAAAAGTTTTGGTTAAAATGTAAATCATTTAAAAACAACAAAACTATAAATCTCTTAACTGAACTACATGCATTATGTCAGAATAATAATTATTGGCGCAATAAAAAACTACCCCTTCTTGTACATGTTCACGGTCACCTCGAGGATGTTCCAATTTATAGAAGTATAGAATTAGAAACATTTTCTTTAGAAACATGGGTAAGCAATATGGATTTATCTCAACACGTTAAAGTTAGCATAGATGGTGTGGATAGAGCTAAACGAAATTGTCATCAGTTAGATCTACTTGAAAAGTGTGAAATTTTTTTATGTAAAAATTATTCGGCCTTTTACAAAATTTATACAGATGGATCTAAAGATGTGCATGGGGCAGGTGCGGCATTTTTTGATTATCAGACAAAAAATAGCATCCAATTAAAAATTAACTGTAAGGTTATGTCTATTATGCACTTAGAACTTATAGCCATTTTGGAGTCCTTATCTTATATTAATTCTGTTAATAAAAATAACTTCGTAATTTTGTCTGATTCTAAAAGTGCCTTGCAGCATTTGGCTCGATGCACCTCGACTTATCGAGGTACACCGATAGCCTTTGCTGTAATGGATTCTATCTTTAAATTGAAAAATAAGAGTAAGAACATAATCTTGCAATGGATACCTGCTCATATTGGTCTACCTGGAAATGAAATTGTTGATACATTAGCCAAACAAGCAACCATCGAAGGAATTTTAGCTGATTATGACCCTCATTTTACAGACATTCTATATGAAACTAAACTTCGATGCAAACATCTATGGAAAGAGTTTCTCTCTCGCTCTCTGACTAAAGGCATCTGGTATAAAACAATCCAACCAGAACCTTCAGGGTATACTTGGATAGATGGAGCCAAAATGAGCAGGTGTGATATTGTAACAGCCCTTCGACTTCGGTCGGGACACATCCCGTTAAATAAATTCGCTTATATGATGGGTAAGACAACATCACCAAATTGCGATGAATGCGGTGTAGTTGAAGATGCTGTACATGTAATCAGGGAGTGTGTTCGGAATGAAACCGAAAGGTTAGAATTTCTGCATAAGTTTAATTTTACGTATGAAGTAGGTTTTTATAATAGTGTACTTTCAGCTCCGTCTTCGGACGCATCTAAAGCATTACTTAAAATAGTAACTAAATGTATTAAATGTAGATAACAAAATCTGATAGATATGGATATAATAATAGTTATTTTAATTATTTCTTTAAATTGTATAGCAATAGAAAAATGTGTAGAACTATGAGGGTGACATTTTCTTGTTAGAAAAAACCCTCTTTAAAATTAATAAAGAATTAAAAAAAAAAAAAAGGTAATTTAAAAAGTTCTTAAATCCCAAAATGCCAAGTTGAATTGTTTTTGCAGACCCACACCGTTGTAATGGAATAATGTTACAATATCTAAATCTAAATATCTAAAAAAGCCGAGATGGCCTGGTGGTTAGAACGCATGAATCTTAACCAATGATCGTGGGTTCAAACCCGGGCAAGCACCACTTAATTTTCATGTGCTTAATTTGTGTTTATAATTCATCTCGTGCTTGACGGTTAAGGCAAACATCGTGAGGAAACCTGCATGTGTCTAATTTCATTGAAATTCTGCCACAGGTGTATTCTACCAAACCACATTGGAGCAGCGTGGTGGAATATGCTCCAATCCTTCTCCTTAAAAGGGAGAGGAGGTCTTAGCCCAGCAGTGGGACATTAACAGGCTGTTACTGTACTGTATCTAAAGCTACAAACACATGTGAAAATTATATATTGAGTATTAATTTTGACGCTTCTATGATGAATTAAGATTTTTGACTGACATTAAATTAGATGAACAATTTACTGTCTAATTCACTTCCTCTAAGGTAGACACACGATCGGCTCGGACATTGATTAAGATTTCTTGTCACATCTAAAAACCGAGTAGCCACATTAACGAACGACGTAATTTCGAAGCAAAGGAGTTTCTTGGAATATAATATTACTCAACACAACATTAATATATGTCGGCTATAAAATTTTAAATTACATATATATGCAAATATTTAATTTTTTCATTTTCTGCTATCCCGATTTTTTCTTCCGATAAAAAAATAATAATCACCGGATATAAAATAATATTTTATAAATATTTTATAAATATTATTTTTAATGAAAATAATTACTATGTTTACTAATTGTTTTTTACTAATTTGTTTTTTGGTAATATGCCCAACTAATTTACGGAGTCTGCAATCTTACAAATTTCGCCCTTGAGATTCCTCTAGCGTTCCTAGATGCATTATACAGGGTGACTGGTGAATTAGGATCAATATTTTAGGAGCATAATCGGTACATGATTCTCATTCGAATTATGTAAAAAAAATAGGTACTTAATTTTTGACCAAATTTACAAAAATTTTACTTTAAATAAATAAAGTGTGGACATATTTCCGCGGCGCGTGCGGCGTGGTGTTTGCCACCCGCAACCCCTGCCCCGCGGCTTATTAGTATTAGTAGGTTAGTAGGTTAGTCGGGCGAGCGCCGCCGTAAGGTTCATCCATCTTCCCACGCGCGCGCCCCTAGCGATCGATCTTACGCGTATACCTAATGTTTCGTTTGTGAGTGTGACCCGTCATTAGTAATTAGGTATGGCTTATCAATACACAAATGCAGAATAATGTGAGTACTGTGAGTAGTAAAGTGACCCATTCGTGTTAAAGCGTGTGAAAGACAATATGCGTAAACGTGCCGAACTGTGTATCACACGAGCAGGAGCTCACTTTGAACATTTGTTAAGGTTAGTGTAGTTATGTAGGTAAATAGGTAGTTAAATGATTGACAATCGTTGTAAATAAGTATGATTCCATTTTTAAATACGCCGGAAATACCAAGATAGGTAAACAGTTAATTTTTGTCCCAAGTTCATATCATTTACCTAGTCAACAAATTTGTTGCTTAAACGAGTGAAATATTTTGGTATTTTTGCCTGTTCTAAGCCAGGTTTAAAGTATGAAGGGGGATTGGATCATGCTTGTTTATCAAAGGTAGCCTGCTACCCTGTTAACACGCGGCGGCGTTTGGACGTAGGTAAAGTACCGCGCGATAACTAAATGTACCTAACTGTGTTGTGTCGTCAGCGCAGCTAGGGCGTCCACATGACGCGTAATTAATTACATAACTTTTGGTTAACTTTACTTAGAAGTTTATTAATATTTATGTTATATGTATTTTTTTTTTGGTCATATATGGTCGTCAAATATCACGTCCTTAAGTATTGATACTAATTCACCAGTCACCCTGTATACGCAGGGTTACGTCGTACCTTTTCCTTAGCTATGGTCGTTTCATCAGTGACGTCAGCGCACACAGTGGTTCTATGTAAAAGCCTGTGCTGTTAATCCGTTTGCCTCTAGTCAGTAACTTTGCACCTTCTAATTTCCCGAATCTATACATTTTAGGATATGCGTCATCAAGAGTTCATCAATCTGTAAGTATAAAATTACATAAAAAAGCTGTAACAACAATTAATCTATCTATTTTTCTAATCTATTCATCTTTTATCACGTAAATAATATTATGCATCTAACAAATAACTAAACAAAAATACTAATTTGTTTTCTTAAATAAAATATACTTGCTATAATTTAAAATAGTGGTTAATAATATATTATTAACCACTATTTTAAATCGTATTGAAATTTAAGTCTATATATATAAAAGAAAGTCGTGTTAGTTACACTATTTATAACTCAAGAACGGCTGAACCAATTTGACTAAAAATTGGTAGGGAGGTAGCTAAGAACTGGGAGAAGGACATAGGATACTTTTTATCCCGTTCCCGTCGTTCCCGTGTAATGTGACATAAAATGTGGTATAACAAAACGCAACTGACATGTAATAACAAAACAACTCAGTCAAAATATAAGTCAGCGGTTCATTTGTTAAAAATGTAATAACAAAACGCAACTGACAGCTGAGCATATTTTTAAAAAAGTCCGGTAGTATATAACAAAAAGCCACTGACAGCTGAGAATATTTAAAAAAAAGTCTTGCCGGTTGATTAATTCGTATAAAACAAGGAATATAAATACTCTGTGCCTGTTTAAAGTTTCTAATAAAAAGAAAGAAAAGCGAACTTCAACTTCTTATTTAATTTTTTAATATCGTATTGCTGTGCCATTTATCATCAATAAAAAAAAATACCATGCCGAGACCAAGACGATCAAATCTTTCTCGACAAAGCCGTAATGCAAGAGTAATTCGAAACATTGCGAATGAAAGCACTGAAGAAGAGCAAGAAAATGCACGTGAAGAGCGCCGCCTTAGTATGGCTCGACTATGTGCTTCTCACTCACAAGAGCAATGGGAGGCAGCCCGTGAAACGGCTCGGTTGGCAATGCGAAATCGTCGAGCAAACCTCAGAGATCAACAGCTAGATAATTTACGAAGCACAAGAAGAAATTCATCAAATACTGATTTGAATCGGGCAGCGTATCAATACGATTGCACGACTGATTACTGCTTGCATACTAGCGTTCGCATTGGGCCAATGGACGTTGTTTGCGAGTAATGTGGCGCATTAAAGTTTCCCGGAGAACGGCCAGGATTGTGCTGCCTTAATGGCAAAGTGAAATTGCCATTATTGACTCCGCCACCTGAGCCATTAAATTCATTGCTTCGTGGCGAAACACCCGAATCCCGTCATTTTCTTGGAAACACCCAAAAATACAATAGTTGTTTCCAAATGATCTCATTTGGGGCAGACATTATTGAAGAACGAGGATTTAATCCGACATTCAAGGTATTTATATTTATTTAAACCTTCATGATTATCACTCATATTGATTTTAGTATTACGGGACTAAAACGCGTGTGTTATTTAAGCTAAAATTAATATTCAAGGTATTTATTTGTTTTTGTACTTATACACAATACAGTAGAATAATAACATATTGTATTTATTCCTGTAGTGTTTGTAAAGTAATAATGACTGTTTTTTATTTTGTAGATACAAGGACAGATTCACCATCGAATTGGATCATTGCAACCTCTCGATGATGGACAGCATAAATTTTTACAAATATACTTCATGGGCAACACACAGGAACAACTTGATCGACGTCAAGAGATCAATACAGCAACGAAAAGAGCAATTCTTCAAGATCTGCAACGAGAAACTACCAAGAAGGTTAGCTCGATGAATTATTACGCATATCGTTTGATGATTCGTCAAAATTCTGACAACTATTTACTGCGATTTCGTCGATTGTTTCAACAGTATTGTGTGGATATGTACGTCAAGATTGAAACGGAGCGTTAAACTTTCATTCGGTTGAACCAAGCCAAACTGCGTTCTGATGAGTATATCCATCTACGTGATGCAATTAGTACAGAATCAAATGCAGCTGATATTGGTCGATTAACTATTCTGCCGGCGACGTATATAGGTAGTCCGCATCATATGCATGAATATGCGCAAGATGCAATGACATATGTTCGTCATTACGGTCGGCCAGATCTCTTTATTACTTTTACGTGTAATCCAAAGTGGATAGAAATTGTTCAATTGCTGCTTCCCGGACAAACACCGAGTGATCGACACGACATCACAGCACGTGTATTCAGGCAAAAAATGCGGTCCCTAATGAATTTTATTGTTAAACAACGCGTCTTTGGTGAAACTCGATGTTGGATTTATTCAATCGAATGGCAAAAAAGAGGCCTGCCTCACGCACACATTCTTATTTGGTTAGTGGAAAGAATTCAACCAGACCAAATAGATAATATCATATGTGCCGAGATTCCTGATCACGAAGCCGATCCAGACCTACATGATGTTGTAAT
Source organism: Nymphalis urticae (assembly GCA_905147175.2). Lineage (NCBI taxonomy): Eukaryota > Metazoa > Arthropoda > Insecta > Lepidoptera > Nymphalidae > Nymphalis > Nymphalis urticae. The sequence continues at coordinate 10,886,301 of LR989983.1, forward strand.
CAAAAATATGATTCATGGACCATGTGGCGCTATTAATCCTCAATCACCTTGCATGATCGACGGCAAGTGTTCCAAACGATATCCACGGAAATTAACAGCGGATACCGTCACTGGCAACGATGGTTATCCACTGTATCGGCGTCGATCACCGGACGGACGGCGTTGATAACGGTCGAACTATTACCACAAAAGTTAAAAGAATAGATTTTGTGGTCGACAACAGTTGGATTGTTCCATATTCTCCACTTATTTCCAAAACGTTCAAGACACATTGTAGCATTGTAATTGTTGAGTATTGCAATTCAGTAAAATCTATTAAATACATCTGCAAATATGTCACGAAAGGCAGCGATATGGCGGTTTTTGGCGTCCAAGCCTCCAATACGAACGATGAAATTGCGCGCTATCAAGTTGGTCGGTATGTGAACTGCAATGAAGCGATTTGGCGTATATTCTCATTCCCTATACACGCACGTCACCCTACTGTGGTGCATTTGGCGGTGCATTTGGAGAATGGCCAACGAGTATATTTCACGGCTTCGAATGTTGCTCAACGTGCTGAAACACCTCCAGCAACAACATTGACCAGTTTCTTTGCGACCTGCCAGAGCGATGCGTTTGCGCGAACTTTGCTTTACTCGGAGATGCCACGTTATTACACTTGGAATGCTTCATTGAAGAATTTTCAACGACGGAAGCAAGGCGATGTGATCCTGGTTATCCGGATGTGCGTTCCACTGATGCTCTTGGTCGTATATATACAGTTCATCCTAAGAATGATGAATGCTTCTATTTGCGATTGTTGTTGGTTAATGTGCATGGGCCAACGTCATTTGAGTCACTACGGACTGTTAATGGTACAATATTTCCAACATATCGTGCTGCATGTGAAGAACTCAAGTTACTAGAAAACGATACCCATTGGGATACTACAATCGTTGAAGCCTCTGCATCTCCAAGTCAGATACGTACATTATTTGCTATCATCATTTCGACATGCTTTCCATCGAACCCATCTAACCTGTGGCACAAATACAAGGACAATATGGCAGAAGATATTTTACATCAAATTCGTGTCAGTTCAGGAAATTCCGATCTTGAAATGAATGAAGAGATACATAATCGGGCCTTGCTCTTGATCGAAGACATGTGTTATCTCATGTGCGGTAGTTTATTTGTCAGGTTAGGAATGCCAGCGCCAAATTGTGAAATGAATGACGCATTTAATCGAGAATTGGAACGGGAACGTGAATATGATCACCAGGAATTAGATTTAGTAGTTCAAACGAATGTACCCCTGATGAATCCCCAACAAAAAGAAGTTTATGATACAATAATGAAGGCAATTGATGATGGATTATATTTCCTGGATGCCCCTGGTGGAACTGGTAAGACATTCCTCATGTCAGTAGTTTTAGCCACTGTTCGTGCAAGATCCAACATTGCGGTTGCAGTTGCTTCTTCTGGTATAGCAGCCACATTGCTAGAAGGATGTCGTACGGCACATTCTGCATTGAAATTGCCGTTAAATCTTCAATCTATTGAAGAACCAACATGCAACATTACAAAGCGCTCCGCTACGGCCAAAGTTTTATCAGAATCGAAGATCATCATCTGGGACGAATGCACAATGGCGCACAAACGTGCATTGGAAACACTTAACCGAACGTTGAAAGATCTACGTAATGACTCGAGATGTTTTGAAGGAGCAATGATTTTACTGTCTGGTGATTTCCGCCAAACATTGCCAGTAATTCCCAGATCGACTGCTGCTGACGAAATAAACGCTTGCCTTAAATCATCGAATCTATGGCGCTATGTTAAGAAACTTCAGCTAACAACAAACATGAGAGTTGCATTGCTGAACGATACATCTACTGAAGATTTCTCTGAGCAATTGCTAACTATCGGCAATGGTCGAGTACCCGTCGACGAATCGAGCGGATTGATTTCATTTCTTCCGAATTTTTGTAACTTTGTCTCATCAAAATACGAACTCATCAACAAAGTATTCCCAAACATCATGACTAACCTCAAAAATAATGAATGTTTGAGTGAGCGAGCAATTTTGGCAGCTAAGAATAAAGATGTAGATGACTTAAATGACATAATTCAGGATGACATCATTGGTACACTGCATTCTTTCAAATCTATTGACTGTCTAACAAATGAAGATGATGCCACCAACTATCCCATTGAATTTTTAAACTCCTTGGATGTACCTGGCTTACCACCGCACAATTTACGACTAAAGATTGGTTCTATAGTAATCATGCTTCGAAACTTAAACCAACCAAAATTGTGCAACGGGACACGTTTGGTGGTAAGTAAATTGATGAACAATTTGATTTACGCCACAATTCTCAAAGGAAAATTCAAAGGTGAGGAAGTTCTCATTCCGAGGATCCCGATGATCCCAACCGACATGCCATTTCAGTTTAAACGGCTTCAATTTCCGATCCGTCTAGCATTCGCCATGACTGTAAATAAGTCACAAGGCCAATCGTTGAAAGTTTGTGGTCTTAATCTCGAACACCCATGTTTTTCCCATGGCCAATTATATGTGGCATGTTCACGTGTCGGAAAACCTTCCGCGTTATTTGTTTTCGCGCCTAATGAAAAAACAAAAAATATCGTTTATCACAAGGTAATACAATAAATGGCAAATAAAGAATAATTGAATAATTATATCTTTTTTATTTACAATTACCCTAAGTTAAAAATTAAAAAAATGTGATAATGTGATATTGCCTTTAAGGTGGAACAAAGTTCACCGGGTCAGCTAGTATATACAATATAAAGCATATGACATACTTTAACTGTAATCATGTAGCTTCTAGCATTTTTAAATTCTAATGGGAGTAGCTTAACGAAAACATTATTCCTAATTATGACACTTTCATACTGAAATTTTCTTTTACATGTAAAACAAACAAATCTTATGTGATATATCAAATTATATTTTTTTGAATACTTAACATTTACAGACTTCAAATTTTTAATTGCATTTCTCTCTAAATAAACTGATTGCAACAATCGTTGTTCTTAGCATTTATATCATATCTCAACATCTCTGACTGTATTTTAATCTAGTAATGCAGTGCTTCCCAACCTTTTTTGTTCCCGTACCCCTTACTAACCCTTTTCATTTATCAGTATCTCTCTTCTGATAACTCCATACTCCTAAAAATGTGTCTCGTTTCTATTAAGGTCTAACTATTGTCACTGTATTTAGAGACATGTTATCTATAGAGAGTTACTGTAAGAGTCCCTTTATGTACATTACAAACTTTTTATAATTTAATTATTTAGCAATTAATTTCGACAAAATTTATTTTATAATTATTGATTTGATACATTAAAAAACCAGCCTATTTATATTAATTTCAGAACAATAAACTTTAAGGATATTATTATTTTAAACATATTTAATCAATAATCAGATCAATTTACCTTTAGCAATATAATTTTTACGTACCCCCACGGGTTCGTGGACCACAGTTTAAGAATCGCTGTACCAATATAAAAACGTCAATTATGAAAATAAATATTACTTGTGGAGCGTACTGTGTGCTCTCATCGCTGGGATCTCCGTGTATCAATGACTTGGCAAAATCCACTGCTCTCTTTACGAATTCGTTACAAAAATGCCTAATTGAACGTAAAGACGTGAAGCAGCGACGCATATTTGCCCTTGATGAGTAAACACACCCAATGCAGCAACAACGGTACAGCGATATTCACTGCAATTTAATTAATTATTACTTAATTAAAGAATAAGTTTTTCGTTGTATTCACCGTAGTCAGTCAAGTACTTACAAGGGTGTACCATCACAATGGTGTGTGATTTATATTTATATAATATATTATATAATTTATATTTATATAATATATTATATAATTTATATTTATATAATTTATATTATACGTTGTACAATATATTCAAATATGAAATATTTTATAAAGCTACTTATCACTGTAACAATCTCGTAACGATAACGATATACAACAGCAGGAGAAGTCTATAATAATTTGTAGTAAAGTTTTCCTCTATATAGGCCACTTATAGGACATATTTAGTGTATAGTATATTATTTTTCTAAGCAATGATATACATATATTACATATAAATATATAATATTTGAATACTATATAATATTTTATTGGACATAAGAAAAGTAGCGGGTGCTCAATAGATGCGAATAGCACAGGGCGAGGAGAATTGGCACGCCAGTGAGGAGGCCTATGTCAGCTGTGGATCAATATGGGCTGAATATGAAAGATTTACATACAACCAGCGAACAAACAAAGTAATAAATAGATACGTATTCTCAAAATACAGCCACTTCCCGCTTCAGCGAGTAGTGCAGCAAATGCTAGCGAAGTCAAAGGAAACTGTTCGGCAGGCTTTACGATAACTGTACAACCTAAATATTACAAATTAAATGTTAATATTTAGAAAATATGTAAAGGAAGTTTTTTCGAAATTACCCAAGTATATGTGTTAACGTTCGGAATTTAAAATGAAAGTCGTATTCAATGATATGCGTTTTACTCGATTGATAGTTCAAGAGTCGTTAAGGTTTTAATTTTTTTTTTGCAGGACCAATCGTTGTCCTCTCTGTCATTTTCGCGTTATGTTATTGCTGTTATTCCGTAACCGCTCAAACATACCCCCGGCCTTCGAACTCTTGGCTTCCCACTAGTTCACCACTCGTTTTATTCTTCGTCTGGATCAATCAATGGACATATTTTAGTGTAAGAACGTCGCACTATTCCGGAAGCAGTTGCAATGTCAACTACTCTTGAAACTCCATCCTTTCCAGGAATGCTTTTAACGATTAGTCCCAGGTGCCATTTTAAGGGAGGGAAATTGTCCTCTTTTATGATGACATCGTATTTGGCTTGAGATCCTTTAAATTTTTTCCAGTTCATCCACGTCTGGAGCTCAGAGACATATTCTTTAGCCCAGCGAGTCCAAAAATGTTGTCTAATTTGTTCGACCTTCTGATAACGGTCAAGTTTATGTGTAGTTTCTATCAGATTTTCGCAGGCAGGCGCTGTAAGCGGACGGCCAACCAGGAATGGGCGTTGCCCATCTTACGACGAAGTTGGTATTTACACGATCGCACTCCTGCCTCCCACAATCCACCAAAATGAGCAGCGTATGGTACAATAAATTTAAATTTTACTTATTGTTGAGTAGAATACTCAATAATTTCAGAGCTACAGCGTTCTAGAAATTTAGGGAAATCATTCATTAGTACTACGAAATTTCTTCCATTGTCAGACATAATTTCAGCTGGTTTAGATCTACATAAAATGAAACAATTTAAAGTAAGCATGTAGGCTTTAGTGGTAAGGTCACTAACCGCTCCAAATGCGCGCACAGCGCGCTTGACTAGACAAATAAATATACAAATGTAAGACTTAGTAGTTTTAGCCCCCTTACCTTTTCTATTTAAAATGAGCAATGGACCGGCATAGTCTACACCACAACTAGGTAACTAGGTAAATTCCCCATTACATGTCACGCAATTATGAACTACTTTTCTGGCAAGATTTCTGCCCGCAAGTGGCCACCAAGATTCGCGAATGTGAAATAGAAGCGCTTGGGGCGCAGCATGTAATGTCTTGTGTGCATGTCGGAAAAGATAAAGTGTAAAGTGATGTTTGCCTGAAAATAGCATGAGATGTTTTTTTTATTATAATCAAACTCTGGAGAATATGCTAGTCTACCACCAACTCGTAGAATTTTATCATCATCAATAAATAAACTTAACTTACTTAGTTGATGCTTACTCTTTAGTTCGTTATTGTTGACTATTGACTTGTACTTAACTGGAAAAGATTTGAGTTGAGACAGCCTAGTCAATAATTTGTCGGCTTCTCTCAGCTCACTGGCGATAAGAACACCCGTTCGCTTTTTTAGTATATTGCGCGTATTATTTAAAAACCTTAAAGCATATCCTATTAAGCATCTCAGCCGGGTAAATTGAGAAAACCGTTCAAAGTTAATAAGATGTCCTATCTCAAAGCTCGGTCTCTCGGTGGCCGTAAGAGCAGTTATATTAGGGCCCTTTGTTTCAGGCAATTCATTTGACTGTTCCTCATGTGTGTGAAAAGGAGGCACGCTTCTACAGTCAAATTCGCTAGCGTGAAGGAAGTCTGCCCCTTCTTACTACAACTTTGAAGAAGAGTGCTCCCCTAAGCTTGCGACACTACGCAAAACGAGATCAGCTGGGTTTTCTTTCCCGCTTACGTGACGCCAAGGATGCCCTTTCGTCAAATCGTGAATTTCTATTGTCCTATTATGAACAAAAGTTTTTAATAATCTTGGCGCCATGCGCAGCCAACCCAATACTATCGTGGAGTCTGACCAAAACATTATATGATTAAAATTTAAGTGAAGCGAATTTATAATTTTATCATGCCCTGGTGGGTGCACGACTGGTGCACGACTGGTGCACCCACCAGAGCCCCTAGAAGTTCGAAGATCGCTGCCATTAAGCCAACCTATTCCTAACGTTTTGACTGCTATTATCGCTAAGCGTTAGTTGTTTACAAGTGTGCGGCGATGCACTCGCATGTGTTGTTATCGTAGGTTATGTTGTTATGTTGAACAAAGCCGCACCGCCATAGCGATTTGTCAAGTGGCTTGACTCACATTGTCGCGCAGAATTTCGTGTTCCGGTGCGAAGTTTGCAGCAGCTTACCATGGGGGATTGGGTCTGTATAGTTGTGCTCTGCATTTGGTGACAGGTTCTGACCGTAGTCACAGTGACGCCGGGCGGCTCAATCTGGAGGGCAGCGGGATCCGAAGCACGGTGCACCGCTGGCCGACCGCAGTTAGTAGGGGGCCCAATTAGTAGGTTCGCCATCTACGAAAGGCTGTCCCGCCAACTTGCGAAAAATCCTGGGATGGTTTCCACCGTGCTGGTTGGCGACCAGAGAGAGGTCCCGGTGGCGATTCCCAGGGGGGTTCGGGCGTCCCCGCGGTCTCCAGTTGAGTCTACCATCTCCGTCTCTGCGGTAAAAGTCACGGTGTCCAAAATGCGGCACCTCGTACAACTTCCATTTCCCTATACCTATTCATGCCCACAATCAATGAGTTATAAAAACAGCAAGAAGAATGTTTCACAGCGGCTGCACCACCTCTCATTTTCAGTGCATCTCTCTAATATACGAGGTTTGCACTCCAATCTCTTTGCGGTCTACCACCACCTTGAGACCGCCATGCCGCACTTGCACTTTCTCACGGAGACACAAATCACCAGTCCAGCGGATGTAGCGTACTTACAGTAACCCGGATATTCTCTCGAGCACAACTTCAAACCTCGTGCTGGGGTCTGTATGTACGCTCGTAATGACGTCTGCTGCCGGCGTCTCCGAAACTTGGAGGTACCCGATTTTTCGGTAATGTGGTGCGTATCGGATACAGGTTTGGAGCAGATCGTATACGCCTGCGTCTATAGGTCGCACAAAGGTGACCAGGAGACAACTCGGATGTTTGAGTATCTCAGCGTGACGGCTGATGCCGTCCAACGTCGTTACCAGCAGTCGCTCAAATGGTATTTCTGGGGGATTTCAACGCTCACCACCAAGATTGGCTGTTCCCATACCAGAACACCGACGACGCCAGGAGAGAGGCGCTCAAATTCGCAATATTCCTAAACCTCTCTCAGCTGGTACATGAGCTGGTACTCGGGTACCGGACGTGGACGGTCATACACCTAATTGTCTGGACCTTCTGCTGACTACCGACCCTGACCGGTTTTCAGTGTCAGTTGCAGCTCCCTTGGGCACTTCTGATCATTGTGTGATCAGGTCGGTCTTAAACTTTCACCCTCTGGACTCCGGTCCCACTGGAACCAGGCGGGTGTGGCGATACAAGTCGGCAGATTGGGACGAGATGCGACACTTTTTTGCATCCTACCCTTGGCGGCAGATATGCTTCTCTTCCACTGATCCGTCGAGCCGCGAACAAGCCATATCTGAAGTGATATGTCAGGCTATGTAGTTCTTTATTCCATATACTGACGTATCACTGGATGGCAAGATCCCTAGGTGGTACAACGCTGAGTGCGCCGCAGCTGAGGCCCGTAAAAACTCAGCGTTTGTAGCGTGGGTAGCAGCCCGCACCACCAAAGCTCCAGACATTGCGACTAAGAAGAGAGCCTTTAACTCTGCTGCCAAGTCCTACAAGAAGGTTCTCAAGAAGGCTCGTTTCAACCGAACTAGAAGTCTTGGGGCCAAATTAGCTTCCTACCCCCGTGGTAGTAAAGCATTCTGGTCTCTGTCCAAGTCGGTTGAGACAAACTTCTGTCGTCCATCGCTGCCTCCACTGCTGAAGCCTGACGGATCCTTGGCCTTTACGGCAACAGAAAAGGCTAACTTATTAGCGGCCCTGTTTGCCGAAAATTCGCGTCTCGATGCAGGAAGTGTCTCACATTCAAATTCGCCAAAGAGAGGTCCTAAAAATTCTGCGCACCTTGAACGTGAATAAGGCCAGTGGCCCTGATGGGATTCCAGCAATAGTCCTGAGGAATTGTGCACCTGAGTTGTTCCTTGTTTTAACACGCTTGTACCGCCTCTCTCTTAAATCCGCTCAAGTCCCTAAAGCCTGGAAGATTGCCAACGTACAACCAGTACCTAAGAAGAATAGCCGTACGGACCCGGCCAACTACCGACCCATAGCAATCACCTCCATACTTTGCAAAGGTTTGGAGCGTATATTGAATAACAAACTCCAGGCGTACCTCGAAGAAAACGATCTCCTATCGGACCAGCAGTACGGCTTTCGTCGGAATCGATCAACAGGAGATCTCTTAGTGTACGCTACTCACATCTGGGGCGAGGCCATGGACAAGTATGGTGAAGCGTTAGCCGTTTCACTTGACGTGTCCAAGGCTTTCGACCGGGTCTGGCATGCGGGCCTTCTTAGCAAGCTTCCTAGCTACGGGATACCTGTTGGCCTTTGCAACTGGATATCAGATTTCCTGAGTGGACGATCGTTTCGAGTTGTCCTAGATGGCTTCTCGTCTGATCTAATGGCGATTAATGCCGGTGTTCCTCAGGGTTCAGTTCTCTCCGCCACACTCTTCCTGCTGCATATAAACAATCTGCTGAAACCCGGTATCTTTGGGTACGCAGACGACAGTACTGTCACGGAGAGATACATATCCGGTCCCCGAGCTAGTACAACAGAAACTCGAGAGCACAGGGAGGCCTTGGTAGAACGCATTAATTTGAGATTGGAAGAGGTTTCGAATTGGGGCGATGATAACAAAGTCAAATTTAATCCTGCCAAGACTCAAGCGTGTTTGTTTACTGCCAAGAGGAGTCCATTCCACCTGACTCCGACTTTCCGGAATGTATCTGTACCCATCACCGACAGTATTGAGCTTCTAGGAGTTACATTAACATCCAAACTCAACTTTGGACAATACATTGAATCCAAAGCTCAAACTGCTGGTAAAAAACTTAGCATCCTCAATAAGGTCAAACAGTACTTCACACCAGAACAGCTTCTGACTCTATATCAAGCCTCTATATCATATCTATATTACGGAGAGTATGCTCAGGAACTATTTGATTTGGTTCCCCCGTCAACTTTATACTACAGAACTGCAAGGCATCGAAAAGATTTACACCCGAACGTAGTTGACGTTGACGTATTTAAGACACGTAAGAAACGATTTGCTTCCTCGATTCTGATACGCACCGCTAAGGTCTGGAATACCCTCAAGACCTCCGTTTTCCCCACCACCTACAATGTACCTTCAAGTTTAGAGTGAACAGGCACCTTCTAGGCAAACGCGCTCCATCTTAGACTGTATCTAAATTTTCATCAGGTGTGATAACAGTCAAGCGCTAGCCTATAAATAAAAAAAAATAAAAAATTTAGGTTCCTCATTTGGCGTCGAAGAACCAAAATGTTAACGTTCGGAATTTAAAATGAAAGTCGTATTCAATGATATACATTTTACTCGATTGATAGTTCAAGTCGTTAAGATTTTAATTTTTTTTTGGCAGGACCAATCGTTGTCCTCTCTGTCATTTTCGCGTTATGTTATTGCTGTTGTTCCGTAACCACTCAAACAATATGTATATCTATATAATTTATAAATTTAACTTTTTTACTTTAAAAAAATTAGCTATAAAGACTTGAATTAGTAAAAAAAAATCTTTTGTTTAATATCTGTACTAAAACGGATAAATGTAATATTCATATTCATATTATCTGATATTCTATTTGATATTTATATTCAGCGCCAACATAAATCATTATGCTGGAACTGCTAATAAAAGGTTACAACGATATGAATTAAAGTCTTCTTAAACAAAGTATCTAATAAAATTTAAAATAAGACCAATTAACTAAAATACTCTCAAATGCAATAACATTTGCGCTGTTAGTGCTATTACCTGCTGCCAAAGCACTTGCTACTTTTCCGGCAAATACCAAGAGAGGGACGTTCCAGGGCAAAATTATGCCACACACACCCACCGGTTGCTTCACGGTGTAGGAGAACAAGCCGCCTAAAATGAAAATATTACAAAAATGCCTTTAACCAAAGTAAGTAATTTTATCTTCTGGTATAGTTTTATGTATATTTAGTAGTTGTTTTCGTTACATAAAAACGTCTAATCATTTATCAGTATAGATTACATTCTTCGTTGAATAACGATGATGGTGGAATTTTTGTTTATCCGTAATATGTAAAAAAATATATAAATATCTTACCAATAGGTATTGTATTATTAGAGCTTTATATTTAAGGTAAGAAGTTGCTTGAATTAACTATCAAGCTCTCTAGCTGTACCAGCAAAGTTAGTTGTATATATTTACATCGTCCAAAAAATTATTTTATGAGTGCCATTGATTATTTAGAGTTGAGGTCTTTTTTTATTTCATAACGTTAATTATAACAAAACGCTATGTATACATCATATTGGTGCTTCCCAGGATTTAAGTCCACGATCATTATTAATCATTTTTTAAATATAATTATCTAAATAATTATAACGAAAGCTTGGCTACAAAATATTTAATGAAATTATAAATATAAAACATTTAAATGCAATCGGGTTACGCGTTACCGCACCTAAACCTCAAAAGCAAAGCCTCAAATATGTTTGTTGGGCTTACTGTAGATATTTAACGAGTATATTTTTATTAAAAATACTAAACTATATAGAACGCAATTAGGCGAAAATTCCATAATTTTTTAATTCGTCCATTTCATCATTCATTATAGTTTATTAATTTTATTAATTGATATTTATATCTATTAAAGCTTAAGAAAAAAATAACTTATATTTTAATTATAAATGCTTGTACCAAATTTTATCTCTTCCAACTTCAATGTGTTTATATTGACATATACGTAATTAACTAATGTTTACTGTTAAGCTAATATTTACTCTGTAATGTGACAGTGCATGCTGAGACTACCTGTAATTAGTAGAAAATTTACATTATAATTTTAAAATGTAACTAACTGCCCGCCCCGACTTCTTATGGATATAAACATTTGCCAATCGATCTATTTGCTCATACAGTAAAGTGCTAAGTAACAGCATTGTTGATATAGTGCCTAGATATAAGGCTCAGACCCCGATGTCCTGGGTTCAAACCCCAGGTGGGGCCAATAAAAAGTTATTGGGTGCTTCTGTCAAAAATTTTTAGTAGCAGCCCAGATTCTGGAATTTGGAAGAGTGTGACTCCCGTGCCTCGGAAAGCACGAAACGCCGTCGGTCCTGTGCTTGAACTGTTTACAGACGTTTCGGATTGGCATCCCATCGGATTATGAGAGTTAGGGAATAGAGAGTGTACCTGTGTTTGCGCACACACTTGTGCACTATAATGCGCAGTTGACTAATTTCTCTTGAGATTGGCCGCCGTGGCCGTTCGCCAATACGTCATCAAGTTGGTAACTAAAATTGTTATGACACTTAATCATACGGAACACGAACAACGTAACATACGAAATCTTTGAGCCGGATACTTTGCCGTAAGTCCAAGATATTAATTTAAATTATACAGTTTCACGTGGTTTAATGTTCAAAATTCGAAAGGGCACCTCGTCCGATCAATTTTTTATACAGCGTTTTAATGTTATAGAATAAAAAAAATTAAAATTAAAAACGTACTAACTATTAAGCCTCTGTCAATTATTTGTTGTTGGTTTCAATACTGTAGGCGTAGATAAATAATAGACCAACCGTAGTACGGTTCGCTCCCGTTTTCCGTGGTTCGTTAACACCGCGGCATTTTTCTTAATTTTTGTGTTATCATACCAGTCCTAACTACCAGTCTAAACGAAAGGTTCGATTTGGATAATTTAAAGAGTAATTTACATGTATATAATCAACCTTTATTATAAAGCTCCTAGATCCTATCTATCCTTTAATATCTATAATAATACAAAAATATTTCACTTACGTTTGTAAATTTAATTTTTGGAGACATTACACAAAAATATACGTATACGTGTTCTATCCACAAACCTCTGTAACTAATTAAAATGTCAATCAGTCAATTTAAGTTTAAGATAATTCTTATCGTTTTTTTGACTTCATTGTACAATGCGGCACACATCCTACTAATATTATAAACGTGAAAGTTTGTATGTGTGGATAGATGTTTGTTACTCTTTCACGCAAAAACTACTGAATGGATTTCAATTAAACTTTCCAATAATATAGCTTATACATCAGAATAACACATCGGCTACAATTTATAAAGATACTAGCTGACCCGGTGAACTTTGTTCCACCTTAAAGGCAATATCACATTATCACATTTTTTTAATTTTTAACTTAGGGTAATTGTAAATAAAAAAGATATAATTATTCAATTATTCTTTATTTGCCATTTATTGTAGCACCTTGTGATAAACGATATTTTTTGTTTTTTCATTAGGCGCGAAAACAAATAACGCGGAAGGTCTTCCGACACGTGAACATGCCACATATAATTGGCCATGGAAAAAACATGGGTGTTCGAGATTAAGACCACAAACTTTCAACGATTGGCCTTGTAACTTATTTACAGTCATGGCGAATGCTAGACGGATCGGAAATTGAAGCCGTTTAAACTGAAATGGCATGTCGGTTGGGATCATCGGGATCCTCGGAATGAGAACTTCCTCACCTTTGAATTTTCCTTTGAGAATTGTGGCGTAAATCGAATTGTTCATCAATTTACTTACCACCAAACGTGTTCCGTTGCACAATTTTGGTTGGTTTAAGTTTCGAAGCATGATTACTATAGAACCAATCTTTAGTCGTAAATTGTGCGGTGGTAAGCCAGGTACATCCAAGGAGTTTAAAAATTCAATGGGATAGTTGGTGGCATCATCTTCATTTGTTAGACAGTCAATAGATTTGAAAGAATGCAGTGTACCAATGATGTCATCCTGAATTATGTAATTTAAGTCATCTACATCTTTATTCTTAGCTGCCAAAATTGCTCGCTCACTCAACCATTCATTATTTTTGAGGTTAGTCATGATGTTTGGGAATACTTTGTTGATGAGTTCGTATTTTGATGAGACAAAGTTACAAAAATTCGGAGGAAATGAAATCAATCCGCTCGATTCGTCGACGGGTACTCGACCATTGCCGATAGTTAGCAATTGCTCAGAGAAATCTTCAGCAGATGTATCGTTCAGCAATGCAACTCTTATGTTTGTTGTTAGCTGAAGTTTCTTAACATAGCGCCATAGATTCGATGATTTAAGGCAAGCGTTTATTTCGTCAGCAGCAGTCGATCTGGGAATTACTGGCAATGTTTGGCGGAAATCACCAGACAGTAAAATCATTGCTCCTCCAAAACATCTCGAGTCATTACGTAGATCTTTCAACGTTCGGTTAAGTGCTTCCAATGCACGTTTCTGCGCCATTGTGCATTCGTCCCAGATGATGGTCTTCGATTCTGATAAAACTTTGGCCGTAGCGGAGCGCTTTGTAATGTTGCATGTTGGTTCTTGAATAGATTGAAGATTTAACGGCAATTTCAATGCAGAATGTGCCGTACGACATCCTTCTAGCAATGTGGCTGCTATACCAGAAGAAGCAACTGCAACCACAATGTTGGATCTTGCACGAACAGTGGCTAAAACTACTGACATGAGGAATGTCTTACCAGTTCCACCAGGGGCATCCAGGAAATATAAACCACCGTTTCCATCATCAATTGCCTTCATTATTGTATCATAAACTTCTTTTTGTTGGGGATTCATCAGGGGTACATTCGTTTGAACTACTAAATCTAATTCCTGGTGATCATATTCACGTTCCCGTTCCAATTTTCGATTAAATGCGTCATTCATTTCACAATTTGGCGCTGGCATTCCTAACCTGACTAATAAACTACCGCACATGAGATAACACATGTCTTCGATCAAGAGCAATGCCCGATTATGTATCTCTTCATTCATTTCGAAATCGGAATTTCCTGAAGTGACACGAATTTGATGTAAAATATCTTTTGCCATATTGTCCTTGTATTTGTGCCACAGGTTAGATGGGTTCGATGGAAAGCATGTCGAAATGATGATAGCAAATAATGTACGTTTCTGACTTGGAGATGCAGAGATAATGGCTTCAACGATTGTAGTATCCCAATGGGTATCGTTTTCTAGTAACTTGAGTTCTTCACATGCAGCACGATATGTTGAAAATATTGTACCATTAACAGTCCGTAGTGACTCAAATGACGTTGGCCCATGCACATTAACCAACAACAATCGCAAATAGAAGCATTCATCATTCTTAGGATGAACTGTATATATACGACCAAGAGCATCAGTGGAACGCACATCCGGATAACCAGGAACCACATCGCCTTGCTTCTGTTGTTGAAAATTCTTCAATGAAGCATTCCAAGTGTAATAACGTGGCATCTCCGAGTAAAGCAAAGTTCGCGCAAACGCATCGCTCTGGCAGGTCGCAAAGAAACTAGTCAATGTTGTTGCTGGAGGTGTTTTAGCACCACAGTAGGGTGACGTTTGTGTATAGGGAATGAGAATATACGCCAAATCGCTTCATTGCAGTTCACATACCGACCAACTTGATAGCGCGCAATTTCATCGTTCGTATTGGAGGCTTGGACGCCAAAAACCGCCATATCGCTGCCTTTCGTGACATATTTGCAGATGTATTTAATAGATTTTACTGAATTGCAATACTCAACGTTACAATTTGTCTTGAACGTTTTGGAAATAAGTGGAGAATATGGAACAATCCAACTGTTGTCGACCACAAAATCTATTCTTTTAACTTTTGTGGTAATAGTTCGACCGTTATCATCCGGTGATCGACGCCGATACAGTGGATAACCATCGTTGCCAGTGACGGTATCCGCTGTTAATTTCCGTGGATATCGTTTGGAACACTTGCCGTCGATCATGCAAGGTGATTGAGGATTAATAGCGCCACATGGTCCATGAATCATATTTTTGATTACAACATCATGTAGGTCTGGATCGGCTTCGTGATCAGGAATCTCGGCACATATGATATTATCTATTTGGTCTGGTTGAATTCTTTCCACTAACCAAATAAGAATGTGTGCGTGAGGCAGGCCTCTTTTTTGCCATTCGATTGAATAAATCCAACATCGAGTTTCTCCAAAGACGCCTTGTTTAACAATAAAATTCATTAGGGACCGCATTTTTTGCCTGAATACACGTGCTGAGATGTCGTGTCGATCACTCGGTGTTTGTCCGGGAAGCAGCAATTGAACAATTTCTATCCATTTTGGATTACACGTAAAAGTAATAAAGAGATCTGGCCGACCGTAATGACGAACATATGTCATTGCATCTTGCGCATATTCATGCATATGACGCGGACTACCTATATACGTCGCCGGCAGAATAGTTAATCGACCAATATCAGCTGCATTTGATTCTGTACTAATTGCATCACGTAGATGGATATACTCATCAGAACGCAGTTTGGCTTGGTTCAACCGAATGAAAGTTAAACGCTCCGTTTCAATCTTAACGTACATATCCACACAATACTGTTGAAACAATCGACGAAACCGCAGTAAATAGTTGTCAGAATTTTGACGAATCATCAAACGATATGCGTAATAATTCATCGAGCTAACCTTCTTGGTAGTTTCTTCACCTGAAATTAAAGCAGTAGAATTAATATTTCGTATGTAATACTAACATTTTTTTAGCATAATTATTATAAAACGATGAAGAAAAATATTTTTTCCCCAACAAACAACCCATCTTTAGCTTTGTTCTTACGATTTCTATTCTGTACCCCTAGTACGAATACTTCTTGCGTTAATAACGTATCGTCTATTCGAAAACGTTTACGAAGTATTTGAATTCGATAGTATGAGTTTGACATTACTCGTTTGCGTTAAAACCATGAGAATCGTCGAGCTACTCGAAAAAGACTACCACACAATTCATACTTCCATCTCACTTATACGCGCTAAAAAAGGTGAGAGAAAATATTCTGTCATTTTTATTGTATTTGACATTTCTCGCAAAGTATTGTCTTTAAAAATTTAAAGGTTATATTGTTGTATTTTACAATGTTTACATTACTATAAGAAATAAAACTGTGAATGCTTTAATTTTTAAATGTTATAATAGCAGTGAAAGAGAAGAAATTACACTGAAACATTGTTTTAAAGATTAATTATATTATAAAGTTAATGAAGAGGTACGTAAACATAAATTTATTATAACATTAAGTAAATAAAACGATACGTAATAATTGTAAGGACCGTAAGTTTATAATAAAGATTCTAAACGTTTAAAAAAATTATAAACAATGAATATTGTTATTAATATAGAGGAATTTGGGTTAAACTTTAACTAACCTACAAATATTGTTACTTGAATTCTCCTTACAATTATACTTATACACATATTTAGAACAACTATTAATAAGTAAAATGAATTTGCGAACACTTTATATTCTATATTTAAATTATTGTTTATATTTCCTGTTTATAAAGATTAATTTAAAATGAAGTGACTTTCATCTCAATTCAAACTTATGCTTAAATTATTGTATATCCTAATGATGTTTGTATTTCAATATATTATAATAATATGCATGTCTAATTGAGTTCAATGCATGATCACTTGTTTCCTATAATGTTAGTAATAAAAACTGGTACTGCCTATTTTAGTTCCTCTGCGTTTACACTTGGGGCTCTGATAGGATTTGTATGAAAAGAAAACCCAAAGTAAATTACTTAAGTTAACTGTCAAACTCGTACTAAGGGTAATGTAGTGCCTTACATTGGAAACCCAAACCAAACACTGTAAAACATCATGCTAATAATATAAAATAATATCCATCTTCTCCATTCCAAAACATCAGCGGGTATTGTAATGTGTCATATGAACGATGTGTTTCAGATATTTGTTGCAGTTGTCCAGTATCGCGACGTTTAAGCACAATATCTCGTGATTCCAAATTTTCACCAACAATCAGAATGACAACTTCATCTATTGTTGGAGCGTTAAATGTGCGCTCGTGTGTTCCAGATGGTCGTTTATCCGCTCTGATCACAACTTTGTAGTCATCATTTGGCATGCGCTCCAATGCACTCTTGAACAACCTGACCAACGCATGATGTTCTTGAAGCAGTTGTTGCAGATCTTGAAGAATTGCTCTTTTCGTTGCTGTATTGATCTCTTGACGTCGATCAAGTTGTTCCTCTGTGTTGCCCATGAAGTATATTTGTAAAAATTTATGCTGTCCATCATCGAGAGGTTGCAATGATCTAATTCGATGGTGAATCTGTCCTTGTATCTACAAAATAAAAAACAATCATTATTACTTTACAAACACTACAGGAATAAATACAATATGTTATTATTCTACTGTATTGTGTATAAGTACAAAAACAAATAAATACCTTGAATATTAATTTTAGCTTAAATAACACACGCGTTTAAGTCCCGTAATACTATAATCAATATGAGTGATAATCATGAAGGTTTAAATAAATATAAATACCTTGAATGTCGGATTAAATCCTCGTTCTTCAATAATGTCTGCCCCAAATGAGATCATTTGGAAACAACTATTGTATTTTTGGGTGTTTCCAAGAAAATGACGGGATTCGGGTGTTTCGCCACGAAGCAATGAATTTAATGGCTCAGGTGGCGGAGTCAATAATGGCAATTTCACTTTGCCATTAAGGCAGCACAATCCTGGCCGTTCTCCGGGAAACTTTAATGCGCCACATTACTCGCAAACAACGTCCATTGGCCCAATGCGAACGCTAGTATGCAAGCAGTAATCAGTCGTGCAATCGTATTGATACACTGCCCGATTCAAATCAGTATTTGATGAATCTCTTCTTGTGCTTCGTAAATTATCTAGCTGTTGATCTCTGAGGTTTGCTCGACGATTTCGCATTGCCAACCGAGCCGTTTCACGGGCTGCCTCCCATTGCTCTTGTGAGTGAGAAGCACATAGTCGAGCCATACTAAGGCGGCGCTCTTCACGTGCATTTTCTTGCTCTTCTTCAGTGCTTTCATTCGCAATGTTTCGAATTACTCTTGCATTACGGCTTTGTCGAGAAAGATTTGATCGTCTTGGTCTCGGCATGGTATTTTTATTGATGATAAATGGCACAGCAATACGATATTAAAAAATTAAATTAGAAGTTGAAGTTCGCTTTTCTTTCTTTTTATTAGAAACTTTAAACAGGCACAGAGTATTTATATTCCTTGTTTTATACGAATTAATCAACCGGCAAGACTTTTTTTTTAAATAATCTCAGCTGTCAGTGGCTTTTTGTTATATACTACCGGACTTTTTTAAAAATATGCTCAGCTGTCAGTTGCGTTTTGTTATAACATTTTTAACAAATGAACCGCTGACTTATATTTTGACTGAGTTGTTTTGTTATTACATGTCAGTTGCGTTTTGTTATACCACATTTTTTGTCACATCACACGGGAACAACGGGAACGGGATAAAAAGTATCCTATGTCCTTCTCCCAGTTCTTAGCTACCTCCCTACCAATTTTCAGTCAAATTGGTTCAGCCGTTCTTGAGTTATAAATAGTGTAACTAACACGACTTTCTTTTATATATATAAGATATCGGCTCCATTCAGTCCTAGCGGCGAGCCTACCTCGTAAAATTTTATTGCCTTTTTTACCGTTTTTTAAATTCTACTTTAAGTTGACCGTTTAAGGTTGAATTTGTAATGTATAGACCGAACAGCTATTGTCGGTCGAAATATGTATGTGTGTAAATATGTGTATGAGTTTTGAATAATAACACATTAAACAAACAAAGGATTATATAATATATAATAGTAAGATTACATAGCCAAGAAAAGATTTACAGACTACTTGCATTTCACAGCTTATGAACATGTATTTTTTTTTTCGGGTAGTTGTCAAAAATAAGTCATCACGTTTTTATAAGAGCTCTTGTTAATTATAATAAAATAAATTGCAAGATCAATAATTACACTAATACCTACCTACCCTACCTGCCAGCTAAATCTAAATAACATGGATATAAACACTCAGAGACAGAAAAATTGAAATAATATAGAATACATTCACATTTGCACTATGGAGTCCATCAAGCACTCAATTCAAGACCTGACTGAACACTTCAACCACGGATGGCTGAATTTCAAAAGACTTCAGAGTTCTATCCCAGCATCAAGTCCAACCACCAACTTAGCGGCTCAGTTTAATACTTTTAGAGTCTTTGTTTTAACTGCGTTGGAGAGCCTTCAGAAGCAAGTTGAACTCCTGTCAACGCAATACAACCAAATGGAGATGCGTAATAGAATGAAGATCCTCCTCTTGCATGGAATTCCTGAAAAAGTAAAGGAGAATGTTCCAACTGTAGTGTCGAAGGTTTTATCAGAACAACTCAATTTGCCTGAGCTTACCATGGACAAGCTTAGTCGATGCCAGCGATTGGGTCAATCTACCCGAGATAAGCCTCGACCTATTCTTGTTAAATTCCATGACGTGTCGCTCCGAAATAAAATCTGGTACTCGAAAATCTATCAAAAACACGGGTGTGACTCTTTCGGAATTCCGTACTAAGGAGAGACATGAACTGTTTATGGCTGCGAGACGGAAGTTTGGAATATCTAAATGCTGGACGAAGGATGGTGCCATTATTGTTACTGGGTCAGACGGTAAGCGCCACCGTGTTGTCACAACAGCTGACCTGAACTCAATCAATTGCACACAGAATGATATTCCTTTGGCTAATATTCCTGCTGCTATTCCCAGTACCAGTTCTGTCGACTCAAGTGCTAAATCTACCATTTCCACTCAGGCTATTCGAAGCAAGAGAACTGTCAAAAAGTAAGCTTTGTTTTGTTTGACGTACTGTAGCATTAAATTAATATCGTATACTTTTAAACATTAGTGTTTTGCTTCGATTTATATTTTGTATTTATGTTAGACACTTTATTGACTTTTACTTTCATTATTTATAATTTTAATTTATGGACAAGTTACGTTAGCTAAAGTCGGAAGGCCGAAAAAAAGTAAAAACTATTTTAAAACTAATTTAATTCATTAAAATTAATTTTACAATCTAACTTAAAGTACAACCTACTCGATGTAAGCTTTACAATATATTGAACGTGAGAAAAATATTAATAAAGAAACTTATTTCTAAACTGCAAGTTAGCATTCCCGATAAATGCTCATTATTGTTTAGTTCGAGGGAAATCTACGTCAGCTATCTTCCTGGAGCAGGTTTGCGTAACTCCACCCTCAGATCAGCCACTATTTGAGAACGTTGAGATAAAATGTGGCTGGCATCTTCCTGCGTTGCTCTGATGTCCCTTCTTCTTCTGGTTGCACACTGTTGTCATCATTCGAAGGGGTAATTGTGGTTTCATTAGATTTTCTGTTTTTTTTTTATCCTTAAAATAGTTATAATAAGTGCACATGCACTTAACATAAAGATGTATAGTTGTATCGTAGTATGATAGAGGCTGTCCGGATTCGATTTTTCTAGTTGCAATGGGGTTTCTTTGATTATTTTATCTTGAATACCGTAGAGTTCTTGCAAATCTACTGAGTTCAAATTGAGATGAGTAGGAACGGTATCTTGATTTGCTGTGCTGAATGGTATTTGCATTAGCATATTTGCATTAGCACATTTAGCGGCTGGCCTTTTGTTTCATCGCTGTCGTTTATAATGGTAAATTCCGTAGTTTTCATGAAACATTTCACAGGGATGGTGATTAAAAAAATTGCCCTGAACTGATTTCAATTCTTCTCCTTCGCAAACTAGTTGCACTTTGGTGATATTAGGAAAATATAACATATAATGTTGATCATCCAGCTTATCCATTGCTTCTTTTCCTAGTGTTACTTTTTTTTTTTTTTATATTAGCCAGGAGGGCAAATGACTCTACTCCACCTGATGTTAAGTGGTAGTAGAGTCCAATCGCGAGGACGGCCAGTAAAGTCGGCAAGAAGGTTCTGCACTAGCCGCCCTCGCCTTGCCGACCCGCAAAATGCCTCTTCACGCCTCGTTTGAAGGAACCCGGATCGTAAGAGGAGGGGAATACGTGAGCTGGTAAGGAATTCCATTTCTTGGAAGTGCGACAAAGAAAGGAGTTGCCAAATTTCTTTGTGCGCGATGGAATTGATGTCACAGTTAGTCGGTGACATCGAGAGCCAGCACGTGTAGACTTGTGAAGGAAGGGGGAAGCAGGAATTTGGGAGAATAATTCCTCGGAACACTCGCCGTGATACAGTCGATAGAAAGCGCTAAGCGCTGCTATCTCTCGACGCCATTGTAAAGGTTCGAGGGTGTTAGTGACCTTTACGTCGCCAATAATGCGGACCGCACGTCGCTGCAACCGGTCCAAGGCCTCAAGTAGGTACTTAGCGGAGCCATCCCAAAGGTGCGAGCAATATTCAACGCAGGACCGTACCTGTGTTTTGTACAGCAGGCACAGTTGTTGTGGCGTGAAAAAACGCCGCACCTTGTTCAGAACTCCAAGTTTCCGTGAAGCTGTTTTTATCACAGCCTCGATGTAATCCCTTGGACTAAGGTCGCAGCGAACGTCCATCCCCAGCATGGCGATTTTGCTTTGTATCACCAGCGGAGTGCCACAGAGGGAGGGAAGAGGGGAAAATGGTGACTTTTTTGCTGTGAGAGCGCATACCTGGGTTTTCTTGGCATTAAACTCAACAAGATTATCTGAGCCCCATATACTTTTGTATATTGGCAATATTCCTTTAGGACTTGATGTATGATTAGCTGTTGCACGCAGTCAGGTTCAGTTCGAATGCGTTGATTTACTTCCTTTCCACAGAGGTACCAGTTTTTAAACTTCGGACATTCAGTGTCCATGTACAGGAACGAGTTCTCGTTAATTGCTATAAAGGGATATGGAGGAATAATGGCATTTTGGATTTTGTTGGGTACAATGGAAAGTTTATAGAGATCGTAGATATCTACAGAAACTATTGGAAATTTAAAAAGTATTACAATTTGTTTTTCTGTATAATAGTACCCTGGCTCTTTTATATCATAGTATTCCCTCAATTCTAAACTAATAATTTGATCTTTACTATATATATTTCTTAATTTATCTATCATTAATTTTAAAACACTTATATCTAACATGGAATGGTGTGTACTTGAAACATGAATAAAAGCTAATATATTTTCTATTCTAACTAATTCGGCCATTAGATCTTCTATATTTTCACCTATTATTACTAATAATTGAGCAAACTTTGCATATTTAAGTAAACTATTTTCACTATAAGTATTCAAAACTTAGAATAAGCTGTAGAGTATTATTAATTTTAATTTCATTTTCAACTTATTTATTTAATACTTCGCTTTGTTTCGACATCCATTCCTTACTTAAACTAACGTGATTATTAAAATCGGATACTATTTTGTTTTCATTACTTTCTAATAATTTTATTGCATTGTTATAATGCAACGCATCCTTATAATCTAAATTGCCTGTTATAATTTTTATAAAAGAACCCAAGCCTTTTACAAGACCTCTTTTGGCCCTATTTGGTTTCAAGGAACTTAATTTATCTGAAACTTTTACAAGCTTTTCAGTAAGATAGTTTATTTGAAGTTCATAAAGTAAATATGTTTCGTTACTAAGAAGGGTTTGAAGGCTACTTAATTGAGTCATTAAAAGTTCTAATTTGTCTTCTATACAGTCTAGTCTAATATATTGTAGGATGGTATGGTGGAAGTAGTCCAGGTCCATCATCCAAACTGTCAAGTTTTATCTCGAGAGGGCTCGTCGCGTGGATCACCGTGGTGGTCAGCACTAGTACCAGCCTGTAACAAGTTAGCTTCTTTTGGGACTCGTTTCAGTCGAGACTTAGCTACGGGACCTCGTTTTTTGGAGGTGTAGATATGGATTGGTAAGTCAGCTAAAACTTTATCCTGAGTATAACGTGGTGCGATTTTCTGACGATTAGCAAGGGGGTTTTTAACAAAGACTTGTTGATGGGGTGCATATTGAACTTCTGGTTCACGATTTCTATTTCTATTATTTATTAAAGCAGTGCGGTTCTCAAGTGAAGTACTATTAATAATTTCATAGACTTTTTGCATACTTTCTTTATGATTAATTACGTATTGTTGTAATAAATGTTGAGTGATGTCTATATCAGAACAGTCTCTAGAGTCAAAGTGTCCGTTTAACAAGTCAAAGGGCCTACATTTGGTAAAACTGTGTATAGAACTATTGTAAGCTATAATCGCATATGGCATAAGAATAATAATAAGTTCATCTGTACGTTGTAGTTTTAAAATTCGGAGATGTTCTAGAATTGTCGAGTGAAAACGTTCAATGTTAACGTTATCGTTTGGGGAATGAGCTAAGATTCTGTGATGGTTGATTTTATGTAATCTGGTGAATTCTGTTCCGTTATCGGTTATTATGGTTAAGGGTACACCATGATAGGTACAAAATTTTAATAGAGCTTGTAAGATGCTAACAGCTGTTCCATCCCGTAAATGATATGCTTGGCTATACTTCGTAAAAACATCTACGAAAGATATATATTTTTCACTATGAACTGAGAATAAGTCTACGTGAATAATCTCAAATGGTTTATTGGCTGGAGGTACGATATTAAATTGTGGTCTTATTGGATTTCTATCGTATTTAGCTTGACCACATATTGTGCATTTGGCAATAAATTTCGTTATTAATTCTTTCATTTTAGGCCAGTAATATTTCCGAGATAGAGCTAGGTAGCATTCGTTTATACCGCGATGGTTTGTTTTTCCATTGTGATAATTAAAAATGATCTCCAGCTGTCGTAAATATTCATTTTTATTTTCAATTTCAAATTTAGCTAAAACGAGATTCATAGATGAACTCTTAAATTTATCTTGTATTATGGGGATTATTAAATACATTGCGAGGGGTGGTTTTATGAGAATACCGGTTTTTATTTTTGGATTAACATACTCTTTTATTGCGTTAACAACGTCTTCTTCTAGGTTAGATTCTAATAATTGTATGGATGTTCGTGTATGATTGTCAAATGGCTTAGTCACCGTGGGTTTTCGCTTAACGTCACTAACAACTGTAAAACATATTTGCCTGCTAAATTTATTAAGAGGGTCGTCTGTAATTGGTATATCTAATATGGGATTTTCTTGGTCAGTATGTACGGTGTCGGTCGAAGAGGTTGATCGGGGTGGTAGATTTTCAGAGGGATTACCCAATAGAGAATTTAATTCGTCAATTTCCTCAATTAAAGTTTTAGTTTCCTCCATATGGATTTCGACTCGCGAGAGGGCATCAGCATTGGTATTTGCTTTACCTTTTTTATAGATAACTGTAAAGTCGTATTCGCTTAGTCTTAATCTCCATCTTGTGAGACGTGAACTTGGTTCGTTCAAATCCATCATCCACTGAAGAGGCTTGTGGTCTGTCAGTATTTTAAATTTTCGTGCAAATAAGTACGGTCTAAAATATTTAGTCGCCCAAACTATGGCAAGAATTTCTTTCTCGATTGTACTATAATTTATTTCATTCTCATTTAATGTTCGGGATGCATAACATATAGGTCTGTCAGCTCCTATTGGACCTTGTGATAATATGGCCCCAATTGCTAAGTTAGAAGCGTCAGTTGTCAAATTAAAGTCTTTTGTAAAGTCGGGATATTGTAAGATAGGATCATTAGTTAACAGTGTTTTACATTTTTCAAAGTATATTCGGAATCAAGTGTAATCTTTTTTCCTTTCTTCAAACATTGTGTGAGGGGTTTGGTGATACGGGCAAAGTCTGGGATAAATTTACGATAATAACCTATGAGTCCTAAAAACTGTTTTATTTCTTTAGCTGTCTTTGGAATAGGATATTTTTTAATTGTTGAAATTTCATCTGGGTTTGGCTTTATGCCATCGCTACTAATAATATGTCCGAGGTAAGCTGTTTCGAGTTTGAGGAACTCAGACTTGTCTAACTGGATCATAAATTAGACTCTCGGAGCCTTTGAAAAATCTTTTCTAAATTATTAATATGTTCTTGTAAGGATGTACTGAAAACTATAATATCGTCTAAGTATACGAGACATATTTCGTTTTGTAAGCCTCGAAGCACATTATCCATCACTCTCTGAAAAGTAGAGGGTGAGTTTTTTAGACCCATAGGCATTCGTAGGAACTCGAAATGGCCATCAACGTTCAACGTTAAAAGCTGTTTTAGAAATATCTTGAGAGTCCATCTCTACTTGATAAAACCCACTTGCCAAGTCAAGGTTGGTAAAGTAATGACACTTCCCTAACTTGTCAAGAACGTCGTTGATGTTAGGAATTGGGTATTTATCGTCTATGGTCTTCTCATTTAATTTTCTAAAGTCAACTACCAGACGCCATTTTTGTTTGCCAGAAGCATCTGGTTTTTTCGGTACTACCCATATCGGGGAGCTCCAAGTGGAGTCTGATGGTCTAATTATACATTGATCTATCATTTTTGTTATTTGTTCCCTAACCTCTTGTCGGTGTACGAAGGGTGTAAGAAGGGATAGTTTTTTGCATGTACGGGCACTTCGTCAGTGGTCTTAATTCTGTGTTTAATTTTATTATTAAAGGTTAATGCTTCGCCTTCGATATAAAAAACATCCGCATATTTAGAACAAAGAGTAATAAGATTAGCCTTTTCTTCGTCATTTAAATGATTCAAATGTAATCGCGATACGACGTCTTGTACGCGTTCATTATATCGGGTGTACGTGTACTCGATATTAAATAAATTAGCTTTCGCCGGTCGGTCAAGCGATAAGATTATGTCATTAGGTGTCGGGTTCTCGACTTCTACCTAGCCGAGGTTGTTAGTTACATTAGTAATACATTCATGGATAATGCAATTGCAAATTAATTGTTCGTTAATAAAAACTTCTCCGTCCTGCGAATTTATAGGAATAGGAATTAATTTTGAAGTTCCAGCCGGTATTATGTCCTTGTAGAGATTAAGATTACATGAATTATACATACTGATTGGATTTGAAGCGGTACGAGTAATTAGGTTCCCGTTTTTTGAATCAATTTTGGCTTCCCTTTTTGTTAATAAGTCTAGTCCTATTAATCCGTCAAAATAGTTATGAAATTTATAGATAAATAATTTTATATTCTCGGGGTCCATAAATTCTTCAAAACAGGGTAGAGTTATAGAATATTCATTTCTACTTGTCGTGTATACGTTCGTGACTTCACACGGGTCGTAATTGAGGGGGTGAATGGAAAAATATTTCGTAACAGCATCAGGGCTAATGAAAGATTGGTTTGCACCAGTGTCAATCAATAATTTTAGTGGAGGATTTTTAATCTGTATATATGGGAGTTGCCTTTGTGTTTTTAAGTTTAATTCTATTTTGGTTTGGGTAATTTCGGATCCAACTGAAAATTCTGATCAGGACTACAAGGGTCGGATTGTGGTTCTTCTTTCTTCTTCCTAGCGTTTTCCCGGCCTAGAAATGCCAGGGTCCGCTTTCCTACATCTTTGCCTCCACTTTGCCCGATCGAAAGCGTCGTCTTTAGTGAGATCGTGCTCTCTCATATCGTCCCTCACAACATCGAGCCAGCGCTTCTTGGGCCTGCCGCGGGATCTAGGGCCTTCGACAACAAAGTTCAGGCATCGGTTCCCAACGTAGTCTGGCGGTCTGCGGCTAATGTGACCAAACCAACGGAGACGGCTTTCCTGCAACTTATCCGCTACATCGCAAACGCCAAGGCTACCACGGATGTGCTCGTTACGAATACGATCTAGTCGCGTAACGCCACACATCCACCGCAGCATCTTCATTTCCGCGACGTGAAGTTGCTGAACATGTCTCGCGAGAGCTGGCCACGTCTCGCTGCCGTACAATAAGACCGGTCGGATGATGCACTTGTACACAAGGCCCTTTAATTTCACCGGTATCCTGCGATCACAGATTACCCCGGTGACTTCCCGCCATTTGGCCCAAGCTGCGTTTATTCGAGCTCTGACGTCGTGGTCGATCGTACCAGACTCGTGCAGTACGGACCCGAGGTATTTAAATTTTTCCGTCTTGTGGTTCAATTTCATTAATCGAACGATCATCGTTTGTTTCGTAAAAGGTAATAGAATTATTACTGTAAAAGTCAGGTCTGTAATTAATGTTATAGTCTTCATATTCACTGTTATAGTCATAGTTTTGGTCGTAATAATAGTCAGGGTAATTACAGTACATGTCATCATAAGGCATACATTCGTTCATGTTCATTTCACGTGCTTTCAAATAATTCTTAGGGGGTGGATTACCCGATTTACGCCAGTCATGTCCAGTCGTCATTAAGGTATGTAGCAAGGGTTTAGTGTTAAAACTTTGCACTACTCTCATATGTTTTGGCTTAGAATTATGAGATGGATTATTCCTAGGTGGTAAACGAAAGACATTACTACGCGGGTTATAATTAGGGGGTTGTGCACTAAATATCTGTCTAGTTCTCGTTTGTATCAGCCTATTGTGTTGGGGTTGATTATGGTTAAAATTAAATTTAAAAGGCTGTGGGGTTTGTATAGGGCGTTGCGCTACTGGGGCTGGCCAATTAATTATTGGGGGTTGAAATCCTTGAGCTCGAATATGTGAAAATGGTAAGGGATTAATTTTAGGAGTTGATTGATGTTTTTTTTTTGATTCCGTCATCTCCCGGAGCTCTGTTGTTTTTAAGCTGTTCTAGAGCCGCCCTAATCTCGCCTTGGTCAACGACCGGGAGCTCCTCGGAGTAATGGCGCGTAAGAGGGGCGCGCTGGTTATCAATACTGATTCCCACAGGTTTATCGGATCTTGAAGAGAACAACTGCTTATAAAACCTCTCTACTTCTCCGACAATCTCAGGCCTAGAGGTTACGACCTCACCATTTTCAGTTTTAAGTTTTGTCAGACGCGGCCTCCCAAACTTGCGAGCGAACACTTTTGATCCCCGATTTTGCTCAATCGCAGCCTTGATGGCACGGGTATTGGAACATCGGAGATCGCGTCGCGTCAGCGTTTTTATTTTTCGGTTTAAGGCCTTATCTGACAAAAACGATGGTAGTTCTCGTCGTTTCCTCATGAGCTCGAGTGTCTCAGCAGAGAGTTTTGGTGCGTTGTCTCTTTTCTGTGGCGGAAAACACTTGCGGGATGTGTTTTGCAGTATTTTGACAAGCGTGTCGGTTTTCTCATCAATACTGCTTACGGTTTCCAACGCGGTAAATTGATTTTGAAGTTCCATTTGGAACTTTTCGGCGCCTTGAGCAGCTTGGAGCATGGTAGATCGGAGAGTAGACCTCATCATTCGCGATCTTTCAGCTTTAAAGTCGATATCTAGAGTGCCTCGAACCAAGCGGTGATCACTTCCGGTATTAAACCTGTTGATCACTGAGACATCTCTAAATATGTGCCTTTTAATCGAAATGATAAAATCTATCTCGTTCCTTGTCACGTTATCGGGGCTTCGCCAGGTCCACCTCCTCTGGGGCTTCTTTTGAAAAAGGGAATTCATCAAAAAGAGCCCCTGCGCTTCGAGAAAGTTTACCAGCATTTGCCACCTGTGATTTCTGCAGCCCAAGCCGTAAGGTCCAACTTTCGATTCACCGCTATTATGTACTCCCACTTTAGCATTAGTCTCCCATAACAACATTGTAGTGGGCCTTCGAGGTGTTGTTGAGGGCCTATGCGATGTCCTCGTACATCGCTTCGACCACATCATCAGAGTATGCCGAAGTTGGCGCATATACCTGTACGACCTTCAGAGAGTACCTGTCGGAGAGTTTTAGAACAAGGTACGCTACCCGGTTCGACACACTACTAATTTCCACAATGCTGCTAATGAGATCCTTTTTGACCAGAAAACCGACACCACCCTGGGAGAGGTTATCACCTTCGCGGAAGTAGAGTAAGTTACCGGACTCTAGAGTTATCGTGTCCTCCCCCTGTCTTCGGACTTCAGATAACCCCAGTATATGCCAGTTTATATGACTTAGCTCTACTTCTAATTCGGCGAGGTGATGGTCCAGCCTTAACGAGCGTCCATTGTACGTTGCCATGTTTAGTCGCCTTTTATGGTAGCCTGCCATGAACCGGTGATTCTTAGCACCCCCTGCCCTGCCGATACCGCGACCGCTACCTTGGTCGGGCCTAGCGGGCTTGCCGGTAACTGGGGGCCTTTTTTTTGCGCATCTACCATTAGGAGGTTTTGCCCATACTCGCCACGCTGGGCAGGCGTGTTGGCGAGCGCAGTAGGGGGTAAGATGCTTTGGGGGGGGGGGACGCTGCTGCCCATCCCCCCCTTTCCCCTTCCCTCAGTCGCCTCTTACGACACCCAAGGGATGAGATTGGGGGAGTACTATTCTAAGCCGGTGAGTTGCTTAAGGCAGGCGGGACTCCGGTCCTGAAAGAGCTAGCAAGCCTCTTTAATTCCGTCATCCAACATGGCAAGACCCCGGAAACGTGGAGCGGGAGTGAGGTGGTACTGTTTTTCAAGAAAGGTGATAAAGCCCTCTTGAAAAACTACAGACCAATCTCTCTCCTGAGTCACGTGTATAAACTGTTCTCAAGAGTCGTCACGAACCGTCTTGCCAGACGACTTGACGAGTTCCAGCCCCCAGAGCAAGCCGGCTTTCGATCAGGCTACAGCACCGTGGACCACATTCATACTGTTCGGCAGATTGTGCAGAAGATTGATGAGAAAATGGTAAGGGATTAATTTTAGGAGTTGATTGATGTTTTAGTCCGTCCGTGCGTTGTTGTAAGTATGTAACGTTTAATTCTTCTTGTACATATCAAGGGCTTTTTCTATTGTTTCGGGGCGCATGCATCGAATTCGTGACCCTAAAGGTTCTTTTAGGCCGCGAACAAATGCCTGCTTTGCGTAACTCACTTAATAATGTTGCGTAATGTAAACAATGAACGAAACCCATCAAAGTTTAAGCTCTAACGAAAATTATTAATATGAAAGTTAAAAAAAAAACAATTAAATATCAAACTTTACCTGAATATAATCTTTTGTTTACGTAACGGAGTATTATAATGTTAGGCATGTTATAAATACAAATACGTTTAATCTTTCACTAATGTGTAATGTTATTGGGAAACAATTTGAGATTTTCTTTTCTTAAAATCTTAATTCGTGCAATTAAATTTTCAAATGAAATAACAACCAAACTCGTATCCGTCCTCAAGCGATGCGTTCTCAATGGATGACGGATGATGGATAATGATAGCTATGTATAGATATATTCTATCTCTTTTATCAAGAGAAGAATAATCAAGGCAAAGGATAGAAATTAAAGTATATAGACAGTCTGAGTAGTCTACGGTAGAGCAGGAAGTCTTCGTCACGAATTAAGCAGGGTGTAGTGCATAATATAAGCTGAAGTAAAATGTGGTGATAGATAACCAAGAATATTTCTATCCTCTTCATTCATAATAAATATTTATCTCCACTTACCTTATTCTACCTTAGACGAACAAACAATAATCGATGTGCCAATATTTTGATTATTTTATATTATGCATATTTAAAAGAATAATGCTTAATGTAGTAACGTAATCAATGAAGTAGCAATATTTATTTATCTAGATAAGTATGTATTTACAAAAGAAAAGTAGTATATGTAGTAAAACAGATGTCTGGTTTCCATAGTACAAGCTTTGCTTAGTTTGGGATCTGATGGCAGTGTGTGAATAATGTCCCAGGATATTATTATTATAATTATAATTATATATAAAAAATATATATAATTATAATTAAATATTAATATATATAATATATAAAAAAGTATGATCGATGACGTTGTAGACTGGTTGGTTTTTTTTTTATAGAACAGGAAGGCGGACGAGCATATGGTACACCTGATGGTAAGTGGTCACCAAACGCTCTTAGACATTGGCATTGTAAGAAATGTTAACTATCGCTTACATCGCCAATGCGCCACCAACCTTAGGACCTAAGATTTTATGTCCCTTGTGCCTGTAATTACACTGGCTCACTCATCCTTCAAACCGGAACACAACAATACCAAGTACTGCTGTTTTGCGGAATATCTGATGAGTAGGTGGTACCTACCCAGACGAGCTTGCACAAAGCTCTACCACCAGTAAATAGCGCAATACTAATTTTTGTATACCAGTTTCAATGTTTACACTATTGTAAGTTTCTATTTAGGTACCATGTGTTCTATTTAGTACCCCTGACAATGTGTATGCAAAATTTCTTGATGATCGGTTGAATCTGGACGTGAAAGAGTAAGAAACAAATCTTTTCATTATTCGTTGCATAAAATATAGTTTTTTCTTGAAAGAATAACTATAATAATACAACGAGTATAGAAGCAATTTTTGGGTCCGTCGGTAATAAGATGAGCGTAGTCTTTAGGTATGCCTTGTGCTTTATTCTTGTTTACTTAACTCCGAAAGTATAAGAACGAAATAACAAAGTAAAAAACCTTTTATAGATAACTAGCCACCCGTCCCGGCTCCGTACGTTAGAACGAGGTCGGCAAAAAACATTTATATTGTTGGATAAACATATAAAGAAAATTTCTAGTTTTTTTAGGAACCTAGACTAGAAATCTTTTTAGATGCATACAGAACAATTAACGAATATTTCGTCACATTATTAGGCATTTATCTGTTCTACAAACCTAATATTATATAAGGGCTTGCTATTATTTATAATTATATCTGTAAGCTGAGCTGAGAAGCACACATCACTGGTGATTCATTTCATCTCGAAATTATTATCTTATCACAAAAACACAATTATACATGAATACATTATATAAACTCTATCCATCTTTAAGCTATGAACTATCACTATGAGAAAACTATAACAGACGGATTTGTAATTTAATGCTGAATCCAGATTGAAACCTCTTTAAAATAGTAATATGATTCTAGGCATTATATTTGTGACTGGCTATTAGAGCGCATAGCTACTTAAGCTACTTAGTCTATCTATCGATTTAGTTTGGTACTACAAGTATATTACAAGTATAAAAAAAATCATTACGTCTTTACATATTAACTACTAAGGAGATAAAGTCTAAAAATCTTAAGTATATTATTACATTTTATCTAAAAATCAGGATACCTTTTAATGTTAATTTAATTTCCTACGCGTTACCCATAACAATTGACTTCGCCCTGCTGACAATCTGTTACTTTCTATTTGACTCTGTCGTACTTATAACCCGCCAAAGTCCTTCCACATTCAAGTAAGGCTTTATAACTTACTTCCCATTGACGCTAGAAAAGATAACACAATAGCTAATAACGGAACAAATTTTCGAAGGAAGGAAGTTTTCGTCCCCTTAACGTTTCTGTTAGGAAGACTTTACGAATATAAATTCTTAATGTATTTTAGTTTTGCGAGTTGAGTCTATTCAATTTTTTAATGATTATTTGTACACTTGTAATCGATATACATATCAGAAGTTGATTTTTCTTTTTGGATGTTATGTAATATGTAACCAAGCAAATGAGGCCCACCTGTAGCCGCCGGGAGCGGACGCTCGCGTGCAAACCATAGCTTATTCAGCAAATGTATATATTCCAATTATTATAAGTAGGAGTAAATCTTATCTCTACTTTTGATTAGCGTTAATAGAAGTAATTGAAATATCGCGATATTGATTAACGAGTCATATTTTGTCGGGCCTGTGATAGACAAACAAAGAAATATAATCGATTCACTGATACCTACTCAATCATATTTTTTTAGAGTATATTATTATATGATTTTCTTACGGCTTGAGAGGTTTTTAATTTGCGAGGTCGAGTATAATAATAAGTAAGAATATATATAGTAAAAATATAATCGAGGAGGAGTATATGAGAAGTTCTTGGAGGTACATAAACTTTTATAGGGAATTCAACTTAACTTTCCAAGATAAAGTTCTATTAATAATTTTCAATAGAATCTCAACAAATTCGTAAATAGGTTAAGATAACCATTTAAGATTAAATTGTCTAACACAACCCGATGCATGTAAGAAGAAAAAGAGTCGTAATCAGTACAAACATACTAATATTTAATTGCATATTTCGTTACGGTTCTCGATATATCATGATGTTTTTTCATGTGTGTGTTTGTGTGTGTTTCACCTGTGTAATTTTTAAACGTTTTTTTAACATTATAATTTAAAAGAATATATATATTTAATTTTAACATTATGTAATATAACTTATATGATAGATAGTAATAAAATATAACTGCGATGCTGTTTTATCTTCAGTAAACTATATACTTCATTTATATAATTTCACGAAATATTGGTATCGATATAACTTATGTAATCCATTGTTCTAGGAAAATATGGGAAGGTTTTCAGGACGCGCGCATCCCCTCTTGTGGACGGGAAATCTGTTGCAATGGAACCGCCCTTCTTGCCTTCACTCGAGCCCTGGAAACTGCAGTCGGCGCTCGAATACGAATTTCAAACAATAAAAATGTGCATAAAAAATAGTAAGTAAGGTAGTTGTAACATAAGAAATTAATTACGTATATAAACTTGAATAAAATGAAAAAATACAAAAAAAATATTAAAAGCTACATAAAATTATAAAATAGAATATTTAATTTTTGAATTGTATATTCATTAAATTCAAACACATGAATAAATAAGTCAATTATATTTAAAAAAATCCAAAATCATACACCAGCCATCACTATTTTTTTTTTTTTTTATATTTGCCGGGAGGGCAAATGACTCTACTCCACCTGATGTTAAGTGGTAGTAGAGTCCAGTCGGGAAGAAGGTTCTGCACTAGCCGCCCTCGCCTTGCCGGCCCGCAAGATGCCTCTTCACGCCTCGTTTGAAGGAACCCGGGTCGTAAGAGGAGGGGAATACGTGAGCTGGTAAGGAATTCCATTTCTTGGAAGTGCGACAAAGAAAGGAGTTGCCAAATTTCTTTGTGCGCGATGGAATTGATGTCACAGTTAGTCGGTGACATCGAGAGCCAGCACGCGTAGACTTGTGAAAGAAGGGGGAAGCAGGAATTAGGGAAAATAATTCCTCGGAACACTCGCCGTGATACAGTCGATAGAAAGCGCTCAGCGCAGCTATCTCTCGACGCAATTGTAAAGGCTCGAGGGTGTTAGTGACCTTTACGTCGCCAATAATGCGGACCGCACGTCGCTGCAACCGGTCCAAGGCCTCAAGTAGGTACTTAGCGGAGCCATCCCAAAGGTGCGAGCAATATTCAACGCAGGACCGTACCTGTGTTTTGTACAGCAGGCACAGTTGTTGTGGCGTGAAAAAACGTCGCACCTTGTTCAGAACTCCGAGTTTCCGTGAAGCTGTTTTTATCACAGCCTCGATGTAATCCCTTGGACTAAGGTCGCAGCGAACGTCCATCCCCAGCATGGCGATTTTGCTTTGTATCACCAGCGGAGTGCCACAGAGGGAGGGAAGAGGGGAAAATGGTGACTTTTTTGGTGTGAGAGCGCATACCTGTGTTTTCTTGGCATTAAACTCAACAAGATTATCTGAGCCCCATTTGGTGATAAGCTCTAACGTCCTATTGAGTTCAATGACAAGATTCTCCCGCCTCTCCTGAATTTCCGCTCGCCCAGCCACTGCTTGTCCGTGGTATCCACCATGCACTGTACTATCGTCTGCATAGCAATGAATGTTCCCGAGAGAGAGCATATCATTGATATGCAAAAGAAACAGAGTGGGAGATAGCACAGATCCCTGGGGGACCCCAGCATTCACTACATAGAATTGTGAAGCGCAACCATCAACTAAAACACGAAGGCTGCGCTTGTGTAGGAAGCTGGCAATCCAGGTGCAAAGCTGAGCAGGCAGACCATATGCCGGCAGCTTGGAGAGAAGACTTCTGTGCCAGACTCTGTCGAAAGCCTTGGAGATATCGAGGCTGACAGCCAACGATTCCCCATGTTTGTCGATAGCTTCACCCCAGAGGTGTGTTACGTACGCTAGAAGATCACCTGTAGACCGTTTTGGTCGAAATCCGTACTGACGATCATTAATTAAACAGGGATCTTCTAGGTAATGGATCAGTTGGTTGTTAAGAATCCGTTCCATCACCTTACAAAGTACTGAGGTGATAGCTATTGGCCGATAATTTGCCGGGTCAGACCGATCCCCTTTTTTGGGAACCGCTTGCACATTAGCTCTTCTCCAAGCCTCCGGCACACATCCCGAAGAAAGAGAAAGTTGGAACAGGCGCGTTAATACGGGAGACAGCTCCGCCGCGCACTTCTTCAGCACTATGGCTGGTATTCCATCGGGACCGCTAGCTTTCCGTACATCAAGTGATTGCAGCTCCGCTCGCACATCACGCTGCCTGATTTTGATGTCAGGCATCGTGTGGCCACAAGAAGGTATTACTGGTGGCAGAGCACTACAATCATCGATAACGGAGTTGTCGGCAAAGAGTTTAGCCAGGAGATCAGCTTTCTCTTGCGGACTGTGAGCTAGCGATCCGTCCGGACTTCTGAGCGGTGGCAGCGAAGGTTGGCAGAAATTGTTTTGCACAGACTTGGTCAGACGCCAGAAGCTACGGGAGCCCCGAGGATGTGAAATAAGGTCATGACCAATCTGTACAATGCGCTGTGCGTCCGCTCTCGTGTAAGCCTTCCTACAGGACTTGGAGTTTTTATTGTAGATTGCTTTCAGTGAGTCAATGTTAGATGCCCCGCTAATGCGCAATAATAAATAAAAAATAATCACGCATCTATTTCAATATCGTTAAACCAGCAACTAGACCTGTATCGAAATAATAAAGATACTTTAACGTACATAAAACTCCTTGAATTTAAAAGCCGATGTATTTCACTTTTTTTTTATTATCATACACAGCGTTTTTTTTATTGTTCAAAATCGTCATACTTCATCGTTAAACTTGTCAATGTCATCTAGGTGCTCATTATAGCAACACAAATGATTCGTTACTTCATATATTGACTTCCACAATTTAAACAATAAAATATATTTTTATTCTGTTTTATTTCAATACTGTAACACTTTATTTGACAAATGACATTAAGACATATTCAAGTGACATTTATTATAATCAAGTCGTGTGACGTTTAAGGTACTTCAATACGGCGCCAGATACTCAATTGTTACCTTTAAAATGTACATAACCAATAAAACATGTACATAAAATAGACATAGAAGAAACAGTACTTGGTATTGTTGTGTTCCGGTTTGAAGGGTGAGTGAGCCAGTGTAATTACAGGCACAAGGGACATAAAATCTTAGGCTATGTAAGCGATGGTAAACATTTCTTACAGTACCAATGTCCAAGGGCGTTTGGTTACCACTTACCATCAGGTGGCCAATATGCTCGTCCGCCTTCCTGTTCTATAAAAAAAAAACATAGTTATATAAAAATAAATTAGGAATATAAATTTGTATAAAGAAAAAAAAATATAAAAATAAAAAAGCACAAAAAAAAGAAAAACTAAAGAACAACACGAAAAACCTAAGTAATCATTAATCAGGGTAATTGTATCCTAATCGATATTATTGTAAAACAAATAGTTTTTAAATTGTATATTAATAGGAGGTTAAACCTCAAAGTGCAATCGTAAGTGAAACAAAAGGTCCAAAACAAAAACAAAATCAAACAACAGCCATCGCGGGGCTATTTTCATTTTCGTAAAACCAGTTATCTTTCGCAAACTAGAACAGTCTTACCGAAAGGAAAAACTTTAACATACAAAAAACTCCTTGAATTCTAAACGCGATGTATTTCTTTGTTATTTTTTCATTTAAATATTTGAAACACTATTAATCCTGTATGAACTTTGGCGCTTACGTGTTAAATAATATAATACTTTCATTCTAACAATAGCAATTTTTTTAAACTTATTAAGTTCCCATCGTGAAATATTACCAGTATTTTTTTTATGACATAACACTTTAGTTCCCAAGGTTGGTGGCGAATTGGCTGTGTAAGGGGTGTTTAATATTTAAATTAACAGTGCCAATGTCTAGGGGCGATGGTGATCGCTTGCCTTCAGGCGGCTATTTGCCGGTATATCAATATGTTTTTTCAGTTTTATAACTATATCGTGCGGTGGCGCTTAGGCTACTAACATACCTAGTGATGTTATTTTAATATTAATAAATAGGACCTAAAAACATCTTTACAAAAAGAGATTTGTATAATATTTCGACTAGTATGTATTTCATTAGGAAAGCAAAATAAAAAAAAAACAATAAAATATACAAAACCTAAAAAAAAAGACAAAAATTATACCGTGTATACGACCGACCGTATATACGAATTTCAAAACATCGTGCGGTTATTTTTGTTTTATTTCAAACAATAAATAACCATTTCATCAAAATATTGAAAAAAATAGTAACGTACACGGTTTTTGATATTGGACCTTTTAGCACCAGGCTTCGGAGCCATAAGAAACTAGCCTAATTTTTTATACTTATAAAATTTCCAATGGGTCGCTTAAAATAAAAAAAATTACAAGTAAGGAATTTGTAACTTAAAAAATTAATCCATATTAACAATACCTAAGCGTCGTGCTGTGCCATTTTGAGTAATGTTATACCCATTAGCGTTAGTTTAAATTAATAAAAAAAAATTACATAAAAGGGATGGTAGGTAAGATGAGGCAAGTAATAATAATGTACATTAAATGTAACTGTAATGTGTACTATAACTTATCTAAATAATTATAATCTAAGCCTATATAAAACTAAAAAATGCAGAAAAATAAATAGATAATGTAGTATTTAATTGTATTATAATAAAAGACATACATGTAATTAAGAATTAGATTCAATTGGGTTTTTAAGATTTAAAGTATTATTCTCCTTTATCAAAAATTCTTAGTTTATCCAAGCCTCCAATAAACATAATATATTTGACAGCTTAATATCTGAATCATTTTATGTTTAGGATTATATAAAGAAAAGTATATACAATTTTATTTATACGGAAAATGACACGCGCACACTAATTTAGATAATAGACATAATGTAATGAAAAAAATAAAAACTTTAAAAAAAAATAAAAAAATAAATAAAAAATGTATAAAACCAAAAAAAAGCAAAATGTAAATAATTATTTCTTTAAAAATTGTACACTTAATCAGTTAGATGCGCTTACATGTAGATATGCTTAAATAAAAAATCATATCAAATATATAATTAAAAAAACACAAAAATATATAAAAAGCAAAAATAAAAACAAAGCTCGTTTATAATAAAATAGCTTGTACTTTTAAATAATTAGTTCATGTTATTCATAAACCAAAATTACATAAAACTATTTAAAAAAAATAACAAAAAACACTTAATTAAAAAAGGCCCCTTGTCTATGTACTAATATTATAAAGAGGTAAAGTTTGTGAGGTTGTACGGGGTAATCTTGATCTACTGAACCGATTTCGAAAATTCTTTTGCCAATAGAAAATCACATTATTTGTGAGTGTTATACGCTATATATTAACTCAAAAAATGAAAAATTTTTTTGTGGTAGTCGGATGTTGTGGCCAACGCGACTTTTTACATTCAGGAAATAAATCAGTCATAATTTTATCACAAGTAAAAATGTTTACCGCCCAACGAAGTGGGCACGGGTCAGCTAGTATTGTATATGGCTAAATATATCAATTAAATCCATGATATTTACATACAGATGTCATAAGTATTAAATTGTACGCAATTCTTTTCGAATATTAGTTCCTGTTATTTATAAAAAAAACTACTTAAAACGTTCAAAAAAATTATATTTATGTATTTTAAGCAAAAAAAATGTAATTAAATGTTATGCGTTTCTATATAACAATAAGGTCAGTTGACATATACGTATGTTAGATTTAATGTGTATTGTTTTTATGTTTATTCATTGTAAATAATTAGTTCTTATAATTAAATTAATACAATAAAAAAAAATGAAAAATAAACAAAAAATGTAGATTCCCTATACGTGGAAGGAATGGTGACTTTACTGTTAGTGCTATAAATACTTCTTAATTAGAGACATAATTATTATATTTTATAAAATTAAAGAAATATCATAACAGTTTCTGGTACTTTTATGTAAGAATCGAAAATTAGGTATTTTGTAAAGCGTACTTAAGGATATTTGTGCTCTAATCTGTGATAATTAATATTACTATAAAAATAAAAAAAAAGCTTATAAAATTACACTACTGATTTTTTAGCTATTATAATCTCAATTAAAAACTATTTTGCATATAAGAAAAAAAATATATATCTATATATATAAAAGAAAGTCGTGTTAGTTACACTATTTATAACTCAAGAACGGCTGAACCAATTTGACTGAAAATTGGTAGGGAGGTAGCTAAGAACTGGGAGAAGGATATAGGATATTTTTATCCCGTTCCCATCGTTCCCGTGTGGTGTGACATAAAATGTGGTATAACAAAACGCAACTGACATGTAATAACAAAACAACTCAGTCAAAATATAAGTCAGCGGTTCATTTGTTAAAAATGTAATAACAAAACGCAACCGACAGCTGAGCATATTTTTAAAAAAGTCCGGTAGTATATAACAAAAAGCCACTGACAGCTGAGAATATTTAAAAAAAAAGTCTTGCCGGTTGATTAATTCGTATAAAACAAGGAATATAAATACTCTGTGCCTGTTTAAAGTTTCTAATAAAAAGAAAGAAAAGCGAACTTCAACTTCTATTTTTTTTTTTTTAATATCGTATTGCTGTGCCATTTATCATCAACAAAAATACCATGCCGAGACCAAGACGATCAAATCTTTCTCGACAAAGCCGTAATGCAAGAGTAATTCGAAACATTGCGAATGAAAGCACTGAAGAAGAGCAAGAAAATGCACGTGAAGAGCGCCGCCTTAGTATGGCTCGACTACGTGCTTCTCACTCACAAGAGCAATGGGAGGCAGCCCGTGAAACGGCTCGGTTGGCAATGCGAAATCGTCGAGCAAACCTCAGAGATCAACAGCTAGATAATTTACGAAGCACAAGAAGAAATTCATCAAATACTGATTTGAATCGGGCAGCGTATAAATACGATTGCACAACTGATTACTTCTTGCATACTAGCGTTCGCATTGGGCCAATGGACGTTGTTTGCGAGTATTGTGGCGCATTAAAGTTTTCCGGAGAACGGCCAGGATTGTGCTGCCTTAATGGCAAAGTGAAATTGCCATTATTGACTCCGCCACCTGAGCCATTAA
The DNA here is from genome assembly GCA_905147175.2 of Nymphalis urticae. NCBI lineage: Eukaryota > Metazoa > Arthropoda > Insecta > Lepidoptera > Nymphalidae > Nymphalis > Nymphalis urticae. Next base: position 10,926,991 of record LR989983.1, read on the forward strand.
ATTCATTGCTTCGTGGCGAAACACCCGAATCCCGTCATTTTCTTGGAAACACCCAAAAATACAATAGTTGTTTCCAAATGATCTCATTTGGGGCAGACATTATTAAAGAACGAGGATTTAATCCGACATTCAAGGTATTTATATTTATTTAAACCTTCATGATTATCACTCATATTGATTTTAGTATTACGGGACTTAAACGCGTGTGTTATTTAAGCTAAAATTAATATTCAAGGTATTTATTTGTTTTTGTACTTATACACAATACAGTAGAATAATAACATATTGTATTTATTCCTGTAGTGTTTGTAAAGTAATAATGACTGTTTTTTATTTTGTAGATACAAGGACAGATTCACCATCGAATTGGATCATTGCAACCTCTCGAAACCTGCATGTGTCTAATTTCACTGAAATTCTGCCACATGTGAATTCCACCAACCCGCATTGGAGCAGCGTGGTGGAATAAGCTCCAAACCTTCTCCTCAAAAAGAGGAGAGGAGGCCTATAGCCCAGCAGTGGGACTTTCACAGGCTGTTACATTACATTACATTACAACCTCTCGATGATGGACAGCATAAATTTTTACAAATATACTTCATGGGCAACACACAGGAACAACTTGATCGACGTCAAGAGATCAATACAGCAACGAAAAGAGCAATTCTTCAAGATCTGCAACAACTGCTTCAAGAACATCATGCGTTGGTCAGGTTGTTCAAGAGTGCATTGGAGCGCATGCCAAATGATGACTACAAAGTTGTGATCAGAGCGGGTAAACGACCATCTGGAACACACGAGCGCACATTTAACGCTCCAACAATAGATGAAGTTGCCATTCTGATTGTTGGTGAAAATTTGAAATCACGAAATATCTGAAACACATCGTTCATATGACACATTACAATACCCGCTGATGTTTTGGAATGGAGAAGATGGATATTATTTTAATATCAAAATGATAAATCCATTGAATGGTGAGTATCAATATTAAATACGAACGATGAAATTGCGCGCTATCAAGTTGGTCGGTATGTGAACTACAATGAAGCGATTTGGCGTATATTCTCATTCCCTATACACGAACGTCACCCTACTGTGGTGCATTTGGCGGTGCATTTGGAGAATGGCCAACGAGTATATTTCACGGCTTCGAATGTTGCTCAACGTGCTGAAACACCTCCAGCAACAACATTGACCAGTTTCTTTGCGACCTGCCAGAGCGATGCGTTTGCGCGAACTTTGCTTTACTCGGAGATGCCACGTTATTACACTTGGAATGCTTCATTGAAGAATTTTCAACGACGGAAGCAAGGCGATGTGGTTCCTGGTTATCCGGATGTGCGTTCCACTGATGCTCTTGGTCGTATATATACAGTTCATCCTAAGAATGATGAATGCTTCTATTTGCGATTGTTGTTGGTTAATGTGCATGGGCCAACGTCATTTGAGTCACTACGGACTGTTAATGGTACAATATTTCCAACATATCGTGCTGCATGTGAAGAACTCAAGTTACTAGAAAACGATACCCATTGGGATACTGCAATCGTTGAAGCCATTATCTCTGCATCTCCAAGTCAGATACGTACATTATTTGCTATCATCATTTCGACATGCTTTCCATCGAACCCATCTAACCTGTGGCACAAATACAAGGACAATATGGCAGAAGATATTTTACATCAAATTCGTGTCAGTTCAGAAAATTCCCATCTTGAAATGAATGAAGAGATACATAATCGGGCCTTGCTCTTGATCGAAGACATGTGTTATCTCATGTGCGGTAGTTTATTAGTCAGGTTAGGAATGCCAGCGCCAAATTGTGAAATGAATGACGCATTTAATCGAGAATTGGAACGGGAACCTGAATATGATCACCAGGAATTAGATTTAGTAGTTCAAACGAATGTACCCCTGATGAATCCCCAACAAAAAGAAGTTTATGATACAATAATGAAGGCAATTGATGAGGGAAACGGTGGTTTATATTTCCTGGATGCCCCTGGTGGAACTGGTAAGACATTCCTCATGTCAGTAGTTTTAGCCACTGTTCGTGCAAGATCCAACATTGCGGTTGCAGTTGCTTCTTCTGGTATAGCAGCCACATTGCTAGAAGGATGTCGTACGGCACATTCTGCATTGAAATTGCCGTTAAATCTTCAATCTATTGAAGAACCAACATGCAACATTACAAAGCGCTCCGCTACGGCCAAAGTTTTATCAGAATCGAAGATCATCATCTGGGACGAATGCACAATGGCGCACAAACGTGCATTGGAAACACTTAACCGAACGTTGAAAGATCTACGTAATGACTCGAGATGTTTTGGAGGAGCAATGGTTTTACTGTCTGGTGATTTCCGCCAAACATTGCCAGTAATTCCCAGATTGACTGCTGCTGACGAAATAAACGCTTGCCTTAAATCATCGAATCTATGGCGCTATGTTAAGAAACTTCAGCTAACAACAAACATGAGAGTTGCATTGCTGAACGATACATCTACTGAAGATTTCTCTGAGTAATTACTAACTATCGGCAATGGTCGAGTACCCGTCGACGAATCGAGCGGATTGATTTCATTTCCTCCGAATTTTTGTAACTTTGTCTCATTAAAGTACAAACTCATCAACAAAGTATTCCCAAACATCATGACTAACCTCAAAAATAATGAATGGTTGAGTGAGCGAGCAATTTTGGCAGCTAAGAATAAAGATGTAGATGACTTAAATTAGATAATTCAGGATGACATCATTGGTACACTGCATTCTTTTAAATCTATTGACTGTCTAACAAATGAAGAAGATGCCACCAACTATCCCATTGAATTTTTAAACTCCTTGGATGTACCTGGCTTACCGCCACCGCACAATTTACGACTAAAGATTGGTTCTATACTAATCATGCTTCGAAACTTAAACCAACCAAAATTGTGCAACGGAACACGTTTGATGGTAAGTAAATTGATGAACAATTTGATTTACGACACAATTCTCAAAGGAAAATTCAAAGGTGAGGAAGTTCTCATTCCGAGGATCCCGATGATCCCAACCGACATGCCATTTCAGTTTAAACGGCTTCAATTTCCGATCCATCTAGCATTCGCCATGACTGTAAATAAGTCAGCTAGTATATATATATATATATATATATATATATATGATTATGATTGTATATTATAAGTACATACTAGGAAAATGCATATAATGCTACTGATGATCTAAAAAGTCCATCTTTAATCTGCCCACGATTATATCGTTCCTGTTATATATTTACTACATACATACGCATATTATATATTAACACAGCTGTGGATTGCCTTTATTTGCGATTTAGCTAACTAATCTAAGGTTTATTTTTAAATTACTGAGATCCATGAAAACCTCATATGATTTTAATGATATACATTAGTTACCTAATTATGATCTAAGATGTACATATATATAAAAAATGTAAATATTATAAATGAGCTGTTTGTGATATTAAGTAGCCTCATTGTAAATTACTCATATAAGTTATACATACATGTATATATTGTAGTTGATAATTGGTCTACTTCAAGGTCCATACTTTGTGATATCATGAATATTGTTATTTATAAAAGGAAGTTGTTAGAACGAATGTACATATTTCGAACCAAGAGAGTTAGCTTTGGTTTAAAATAATATTATAACAACAAACAACTGTAATAGAAACCTCAAAAATACAATAATAAAAAATACTCAAAAAATATTTATTTCAACATAAAACACAACGTTCGGTTAGCGTTCCATTGTAAAGGGCTGGTGAACAAACGAGCGTACAAAAGACACAAATACTAACTACGGCTTTACCTATAAATATTGATTAGTTAAACAATATGTCTTGTGTTCGTACTTCTTTCAAAGGTCAAAACAATCATGACAGAAAAAGAGAAAACAGTGTTAAACGTTAAGCTAAACACCTTTTTCTCTCTTCTAACACGCTAAGTAACATTTATAAGTAAGGCTGTTTGTTTCACCAAGTGACTGTCACTTACTACCCGCTTATAACTGCTTTAACATATATTTGTGTAAATAATTCCTATAGTCAATTATATAATTAAAATAACTTGACGCGTTAATAGTCTTAATTTAAAGCGGATGAAATTGTGAAGCGCAGCTACATTTATATTAATAATAATAAAACCTTCCTCCAGATGCGCTGCATTTTCTGTTTAAATTAAATGATTTTCAGTTAGACATTACAAGATACGTCATTTAATTTATTAGTACAGATCTGGGACATATACAATTTAAAAATTGGGTATTTTTTTCATTAAATAAATCGTACACGAAATTAAATTAATTTATACATTCAATTTTGTAATTGGAACAGTTTTTCTCCTAATTCGTTTCATTATAATTTGTTTTTTAAAGCGTGAATTGTATACGAACAAGTTAAAAAATAAATCCAATGACATTTTAATTTCATCAATAAAAACATTGTATATGTATAAGTAATTTTATTTTGTAACGTTTCATAAATACATTCGACAAAGTGGACTTTTCAAAACTACATTTTCGTTAGAGATTTGATAAAAAAAAAAAACTTTATATCTCGTTTTTTAATTTCATCTGACAATAGCTTGTGCTTTATTTTTTAGCTAAATTTTAATTGTCCTAGAGTTCTGTGTACCAAACTATCCGTATATGATCCGTGTAGCACTTGTTAAAATAATTTTATCATATATGTTGAAACAAATAACATCAGTAAAGTAAATAACAATATCGCATTATATTAATCCTAAGGGGGCGAAGGTTATCTCGCCCCCTCCGCACTCCTCGCTAGTGCGTACGGCAGCGCGAGGCCATCCCGGCTGCCGTCCTCCTCAGGGCCGTCTGAAGTAAGACACGCGAGGCCCCCACCTCACGCATCGACGGCCCTAGGGTTACGCCCTATCTTTTAAGCCCCGGGCTTTGGGGCTGTGGGAGGGCCGAGACGACGCCGACGTCGTCTCCGCCGAGCAGGATCGGCCCTTTCCCGTTCCCGCTCCGCCGTCTCCTTCTGGACCATGACGTTCTCACAGAAGGAGGCTACGGCCCTCCACGCCGATTCCCTGCGGAGCATCGCCGACACGACTGCTCGCAGCGAGAGGTCTTGTCCGATTTCTCGGACCAGGATCTCCCTCCGCATTCCACGCGGGGCATGTCTCCAGCGTATGCTGAGCGGTGTCCCGGTCCGCACCGCAGTGGTGGCACATCGCCGACGATTCGCGTCAGATTTTACACAGGTATTCTCCAAAACAACCGTGACCGGTCATTACCTGCGTAAGTCGGAAGGTGACTCGTCGCTTTCGTCTCATCCAGGCTTCGAAGGCTGGCAGGATCGATCCAACGACGCGTTTGCGCGCGTACCGTTCTTCACAGAGACGGTCGCGCTACGTCGCAAGAGCCCTCCAGTGTTCCCGCCGCTTCAACGCCTCGAGTGCACTCGGAGGGGGCGCGATTCCACTACTCTGACGGAGGATGCGGGTCTTGTGATAGACGCTTGCATCCATATCCGCCAGAATATCCAAGGGAGGAAAGCGCGCTAGGATAGTTGCCGCCTCGTAGGATATCGTGCGATATCCCCGCACTATGCAGATGGCCACTCTCCGCTGCAAGCTTTGGATCTTAGTCCTGCAGCGGCGGACGCCCGATAGCCAAACGGGTGCCCCGTAGAGTGCCATCGATCGCACGACACCGGCATAAAGACGGCGAACTTCCTCCCTCGGTCCCCCGAGATTAGGCAGTAGCCTGTGCATGGCACCCACTACCTTCTCGATTCGGGGGGCTAGGCGCTCGAAGTGCTCTTCGAAGCCCCAGCGACCGTCTAGGGTGAGGCCCAGGTATTTCATGTACCTTGCCACTCGGACGTTTGAGTCACCAACGCGGATGTGCGAGTCGGTCGGTTCCCTGCTCCTTGGTAGTTTATGGAACCATAGCGCCTCCGTCTTATGGGATGCTATCCGAAGGCCCAACTCACAGATCTTATCGACGACGATATTCACCCCGAGCTCGGCGAGCTGTTTGGTTCTCTCAAAATTCTCTCCCGACGCCAACACCAACGTGTCGTCTGCATAGCAAACGATGTTGACACCTTCAGGGAGAGGGACACGGAGGACTGCGTCGTAAGCGAGATTCCACAACAGAGGCCCCAAAACTGACCCCTGTGGAACCCCACAGCAAACCTCTCTCCGGGTCCTCGTACCGTCTTGCTCCGTATACGAAACGTATCTGTCGCGCAAGTAGCCACTGACGATCGCTTGCAGGTAGGAAGGCACACGATGGTGTAAAAATGCCTCCCTGATGGCGTCCCAGGGCAACGTGTTGAATGCGTTGACGATATCGAGACTTATCGCCAACGCCACGCCACCCCGGGCCACCGCTTGCTCCGACAGAGAACGGACGCGCAAGATCGCATCGACAGTCGAACGACCCTGTCGGAAGCCGAACTGGCACTCAGTCAGATCGGGGCCGACACACGACAGATGCACACAGACGAGAAGCGACAATCCGCTCAAAGAGCTTGCCAGCCTCGTCCAGCAGACATATGGGACGATATGCAGAGAGAGATTCTGCAGCCCTGCCATCCTTCTTCAAGAGAACCAAATTCGCCTCCTTCCAGACTTTGGGGAATGTGCCAGTACGGAGGCAGCTGTCGAACAGCCGCCTCAGCCAATATATATTTCCCCAACGAAGCCGAAGCTAACACCAGCACCCGTCCCGGAATCCCGTCGGGACCAGGCGCGGTGTTGTGAGCCCGCATGCGATCGACCGCAAGGCTCATCTCCTGTTCGGTCACCCCCAGCTCGCTGGACCAGACCGGTATTGGAAGGGGGACCCTGGGACTTGAGCGGATTACCGGGAAAAGGACTTCCATCACCCTCCTCAGTAAATCCGGATCTAAGGTCTCCGTCAGTGGGGGCATCCACGGGCGCAATTTGCCCAACACCATATGGTACGGACGCCCGAACGGATCTCTGTCGAGTCCCTCCAGGAGCTCGTTCCAGGAACGAGCGCTGGCGTTTGAGATCTCGACTCGGAGCGCCAACTTGGCTATCCGGAACGCCTCGTATGCTTCAGCTTTCTGGACTAGAGTTGAGTTGCAGTTGAGCGATCTGTGCTGACCACCAGTACACCGCCCGACGCTCAGGGCGGCCCGCTCGGGGCATAGAGATGTCGCAGATTGACGTCATCGTATCCAGGTAACGAACTGACTCTACCTCTGGATCGGACAAGACCTCTTCGACGTTTTCTGGCCAGGCCACAACGATGGCAGCGGCTTCGAGAAAGTCTCGGTTAAGCTGCTTAAGGGACCATCGACGCAGCAGGTTGCCTCCTCGATGATGAGTGGGGTGTTTAGGACGGCGGAGAGCTACATCGAATATGATGTAGCGATGGTCGGATAGTGTGACCACCTCTTCTGCGACGCGCCATCCTGACACCATGCGAATGGCAGCGGGCGTCACCCATGTGCTCTCCGAACCTCGGTTCAGTAACCGGAGGTCCAGAACAGCCGCCCACTCAAGTAATGCCTCTCCTTTTGGATCGTCTCTGGGGTTACCTCAAGCCCTGGAGTGAGCGTTGAAGTCCCCTAAGACGATCAAGGGACGGGGTAAGCATCTGTTTATGCAGCTTGCTAGCCCGTCTAGGTACACCTCGTAGTCGGCGAGGGACCTATTGGGAGAGACGTAGCACCCTACGATGGCCAAAGGGCCCCACCGAACAGCTACAAATCCCTGCCCCCTTTCAAGCAGGGAACAAGGTGGGACCCCTTCACCGCCCGCCCAATACACGGCGTCGGTTCCAGTGACGTCCCCAAACCAGCGAGGGTGGACGGGGACATTATAGAGCTCCGCCACGATCGCGAGACCTGTGGACCGCTCCGCAACGGTCTGCATCAGCAATTGCTGAGCGTTGCGGCAGTGTTTAAGGTTCGCCTAAATCACCCCTACACCCGCGAATTGGAAACGTCCATTGCCTCCTGCGGGCTAGGGCCCGGTGCTGAGGCGAGAGCCTCAGCGGTCGTCTGGGTTAAGACAGGAGAAGCTTTGTTCTTCCTCCTTCCTTTCGTTGGGCAACACCCTTTGGTGCCAAGACGGTGAGCCGATGGACGACCCATATCCGCGCACCAAGGGCACTTCATCGACCGAGAGGTGCAATCCTTCGCCCTGTGGCCAATCTCTCCACAAGTGAAGCACCTATCACTTCGGTCGACGATGCTTGAGCACCTCAGTCCTACGTGACCCTTCTCGAGGCACCTATAGCAGCGTAAAGGTCTGCTCTCCAGTGCCTCAACTCTTGCGGAGCCCCATCCGATGTGGATCCGTCCCGCCGCCGTAACTTTGCGTACAGCGGCGAGAGGACATTGGACCCAGACGACGCCTAGGGACATGGGCGTTCGGCGGATCTCACCTACCTTTACGTTATCCGCCGAACATCCACCTACTTCCGCGACAGCCGACGCGACTTCAGTCGGCGTCGTGGCATCGTCTAAGTCCAAGACCTTCAGCTCGCCCGTTTTAATCGGGCGTTTAATCATCTGTGTAGCGAGGCGGTCGGCCTTCTCATGACAGTCGGGGCCGCTGATATTAAGCAGCATCCCGCCTGTCAAGGCCCTTTTAAGGCCAACCGTCTCAATGCCGAGGTCAGACAGCTTAATTCTGTTTTTGGCAGCTGCCATGACCTCAGCTGTCTGACCACCTTGTTGAATAGTCACTGAAACCACTGCGGTCTTCGGGACTGTCTGCCGTCTCATTTTACGCCGCTTCTTCGCCTCATTTTGAGGTTGACGAGGAACGGCTTTTGGCTGCGACTTGGGCGTTGTATTCTTCTTTGACAACATTTATAAAAGCTATCGTAACTCGTCGCTGAGAGCACCGAAGAACTTCAACTTATGCTGGCAGATCTGCAAGAAATTTCCCTGAGGATCGGTCTGAGGATGAACATGTCCAAGACCAAAATCATGACTAATCGCCAAATACATCCTAACCGTTTCTATTAAAGTATATAAATGGTTATGTAATATTAATTCTGTTTTCTGATTCGCGTAACAAAGTACTTCGTTCTTGGAAGCTTGGAATCAAATCCAAAGTTCCTAATATTAGTTCCTTTACGTTAAAATAAGTCACAGAACTGTTCATCTAGTATATTATTATGACATACATATATATTACACTAGCTGACCCGGTGAACTTTGTTCCACCTTAAAGGCAATATCACATTATCACATTTTTTTAATTTTTAACTTAGGGTAATTGTAAATAAAAAAGATATAATTATTCAATTATTCTTTATTTGCCATTTATTGTAGCACCTTGTGATAAACGATATTTTTTGTTTTTTCATTAGGCGCGAAAACAAATAACGCGGAAGGTCTTCCGATACGTGAACATGCCACATATAATTGGCCATGGGAAAAACATGGGTGTTCGAGATTAAGACCACAAACTTTCAACGATTGGCCTTGTGACTTATTTACAGTCATGGCGAATGCTAGACGGATCGGAAATTGAAGCCGTTTAAACTGAAATGGCATGTCGGTTGGGATCATCGGGATCCTCGGAATGAGAACTTCCTCACCTTTGAATTTTCCTTTGAGAATTGTGGCGTAAATCAAATTGTTCATCAATTTACTTACCACCAAACGTGTTCCGTTGCACAATTTTGGTTGGTTTAAGTTTCGAAGCATGATTACTATAGAACCAATCTTTAGTCGTAAATTGTGCGGTGGTAAGCCAGGTACATCCAAGGAGTTTAAAAATTCAATGGGATAGTTGGTGGCATCATCTTCATTTGTTAGACAGTCAATAGATTTGAAAGAATGCAGTGTACCAATGATGTCATCCTGAATTATGTAATTTAAGTCATCTACATCTTTATTCTTAGCTGCCAAAATTGCTCGCTCACTCAACCATTCATTATTTTTGAGGTTAGTCATGATGTTTGGGAATACTTTGTTGATGAGTTTGTATTTTAATGAGACAAAGTTACAAAAATTCGAAAAATTCGAGAGTTCGATTCGTCGACGGGTACTCGACCATTGCCGATAGTTAGCAATTGCTCAGAGAAATCTTCAGTAGATGTATCGTTCAGCAATGCAACTCTCATGTTTGTTGTTAGCTGAAGTTTCTTAACATAGCGCCATAGATTCGATGATTTAAGGCAAGCGTTTATTTCGTCAGCAGCAGTCGATCTGGGAATTACTGGCAATGTTTGGCGGAAATCACCAGACAGTAAAATCATTGCTCCTCCAAAACATCTCGAGTCATTACGTAGATCTTTCAACGTTCGGTTAAGTGCTTCCAATGCACGTTTGTGCGCCATTGTGCATTCGTCCCAGATGATGATCTTCGATTCTGATAAAACTTTGGCCGTAGCGGAGCGCTTTGTAATGTTGCATGTTGGTTCTTCAATAGATTGAAGATTTAACGGCATTTTCAATGCAGAATGTGCCGTACGACATCCTTCTAGCAATGTGGCTGCTATACCAGAAGAAGCAACTGCAACCGCAATGTTGGATCTTGCACGAACAGTGGCTAAAACTACTGACATGAGGAATGTCTTACCAGTTCCACCAGGGGCATCCAGGAAATATAAACCACCGTTTCCATCATCAATTGCCTTCATTATTGTATCATAAACTTCTTTTTGTTGGGGATTCATCAGGGGTACATTCGTTTGAACTACTAAATCCAATTCCTGGTGATCATATTCACGTTCCCGTTCCAATTCTTGATGAAATGCGTCATTCATTTCACAATTTGGCGCTGGCATTCCTAACCTGACTAATAAACTACCGCACATGAGATAACACATGTCTTCGATCAAGAGCAAGGCCCGATTATGTATCTCTTCATTCATTTCAAGATCGGAATTTCCTGAACTGACACGAATTTGATGTAAAATATCTTCTGCCATATTGTCCTTGTATTTGTGCCACAGGTTAGATGGGTTTGATGGAAAGCATGTCGAAATGATGATAGCAAATAATGTACGTATCTGACTTGGAGATGCAGAGATAATGGCTTCAACGATTGTAGTATCCCAATGGGTACTACAATCGTTGAAATATATCAATGGATAAAAAGTATCCTTTGTCCTTCTCCCAGTTCTTAGCTACCTCCCTACCAATTTTCAGTCAAATTGGTTCAGCCGTTCTTGAGTTATAAATAGTGTAACTAACACGACTTTCTTTTATATATATAGATATATTGTATATATAGTAAGCAGTGCTTCAGTGTGAGTATTATATTTTTTATAAGTTTTGTGTACCTACAAACGTCCTTATTTACTAAGAGTGGTTGCTAGAGAATTTTATCTTAAGTCCTTTTTTATGTTATTTTACGAAATATAATTTCTGTGAACCGCTATACAATGGTGTTGTCATTCCAAAAAACTAAATAAGTGTGGCACACCAAACCACCAGTTAAACCTGGTATAGTGGTGAAAAATTATAAATGCGATCTCGCTTTGTCGAACTTTAAGTGCTTAAATTTACCTTGATTAAAAAAAGAGACAAAATATTTATTTGTTTCTTTTCAGTCGATTAAACTTATGATCTCAGACGGCTTTAAAGAACACGGTTATAACAAAGACAACATTATCTGGATTCAAACTAACTAGACGAAATAAAAACAAACCAATATTTAATTATAAAAAAATATACACATATAATTTTATTTCAACTGAAATAAGTACTGGGAATAGTCACTGTTTAGTATTAGGTCACTTAATAATTTAAAATAATGAATTTAAAAAAAAATGTTGCCCTAGTACCACATAATAAAATTCAAAGTATAATTATGTTACTAACCCTGGGTAGTTAGAGTAAATAAAGTTATGCTTGTTCCTCGTTTTATTTTTATGAATGCTACGATATCTAGAAAAAAAATTACCAATATCTCTACTATACTATAAATAAGTTAACGTTTATAAAAATATATAAAAATGATATGCAAAATAAATAGATGTTTTTTTGTTTGTTTTTTTATCGAACGTCACCCGGTTTGATTAGGATTATTATATAAATTTTATTTTACGAACATTGCCCGTATTAACTTATATTATTGTCATTATAATAATTTATATTTGCTTAACAAGGCACGCTTGGCCAGCTGTCTGTTTTGTATCCGTTATGTAATGGAACATGCGAGGGAGGACATCTAGCTTCAGTTGATAATCACAATAACACTATCACTATTGATTGCGACTGTCAAAGGTAAAGGCACTTACCATTACGCTTATCACTTGAGTAAACGTATATGTCTGTTTATATAGCGTTATATTATGATTGTGTAGGTATGTGTTAGCATCAAATCAATGCATTGCTGGTCGCCCTTTGATTCGATATATCACGTCATGTCTACGAGTTTCCTGCCCTTTTCAATGTCGAAATGACGGTCTTCTAATTTAGTATTTGTCAATATTTGATTCGATTTGTTGCATCTTGGATGAAATAATAAAAACGCTAATCTCAATGGACGTTCGTGTACAAAAGTTTCTTCTTAATACAATTGGTAGAAGTTTTTTAAGCGTCTTATTACGATCCCTACAACCAAGAACATATCAATGCAGAGTAATCATGATTGTTGGTAGAATAATTGACAAGTCGATAATAATAATTGACAAGTGGAACCTTCTAAACTCACGAATCTATTCATTTTTTGAAGGCTGGCAACGAACCTGCAAGCTCTCCAGTGTTGCAGATGTCCATGAGCATTGGTACTCATTTTCCATCAGGAGAGCCTACTGGCCGAATTCCCGCGCTTATAAAAAATAAAAAAAACATCTAAAAGCACGAAGTCTATCGTTAGCAGCTCACACAATAATTTAAAAAAGTATTATAAGTTCTTTTTTGTATAGTTTATGAAAGAATATGAATTTAAGTTGGTTTAAGCTATAGCTTAAGCTATAAAAAGTATATGGTATTTCCCATACACATAAAAATAGTGAATTTTTAACCTTCTTTTTTTTAATTCGAGTAAAAACTATCTATTCGAACCACAAAGGTAAGAAACAAACTGTTGCGCCGTTCTGTTTTCAAACAGCTTGCCAACAGACATCACGGATAACAAAGTATAAGTAAGGAATCGTAGAAGAAGACGAAATATCAAAAGGTCTAAGGTGCGAGAGAGACGTACGATCTAAAAGCGTTGAACTTGCAAATCAGGTTACTATTTACTAGGGCAGTCGGCCAGTGGCATTTGCAGAGGGTGTACGTTCGTGTACCGCTAAAGAAAACTAATGTGAACACCGATCGTTATTGAATAAATATTTAAAATGGCTAAACTCAAATAATAAATTATCAGTTTACTTTTAAATATATCAAATGTGTAATGAATAAAGGAAGCAATTTTTCAATAACAATGTATAATTAAAATTCAATAATAATCAATTGAACGCATAATAATTAAATTCAAAGTATAATTTAAAAACGAAAATAATAAAACTAATAATATTTATGATTTACTTATGGGCTACCTGTGTTGTTCATAAACACACATGTGTATCGGACACAAATATAAAACAATTACACACATATACACGTCACGCTTCCGCTTCTAAAGAAATTATAACCTGGAAAAATATTTATAATTTTAATTTTTTAGGAAAATTATTACATTTAATTTTCCAATCAAGCGTAGTAAGTTTGAGAACGAAGTTGGAATGACAAAAGCCCAAGGGGCATTTAAAGACATATTTAAAAATAAAAATTAGAAAAAATTTCTTCTTTAAATGCAATAAATTAAGTTTTTGACGCCCTTACATCCCCGTCTCCACTCATCCTAAGGGGATCGACAGGTGGACTATTAGGTGAGACACAGATTATCGCAGTTTCACGCCTCGTTATTTTCAATACATAGCGAGTAAAAGTTTTTTGAAGCATCAAGTATGTGTTGCTCATTTAATTTAAAATGATAATAAATAAAGTCTAAGTTCTCAGTGAAAAAAGCCCTGTGTTAATTGAAAATAATTTGTTTAGTATCCTCTCGCTGCGTTACCCCGCTAAATTAACGGCTCCATTTCATTTGCCATTCGGTGATAGACGAATGGATTTGGTTGCCGGTGGCTAAATTTCAAACCACTCTGACCACGAGTCTGGCTCGTCATAAACATAACGCTACATAATCGGTCTTACAATGTCCTTTGAAACTTTACAAGACAAGAAATATTCCATGACAATCAAATTTGGAACACACATGACACAAATATGCGATGACAATAGAATTTCAAGATATTTGAGTGCGGCGCTATTATATTCGATTATGACGAAACTAAATCTTTGTCACAAGTACTGAAATACAAGCGAATTTTTTTGTCTATGGATTTTAGTTATGTAGCAATTAGTTTTCCAAGTAATACGTCAAAATCCAATCATCCTTTGACTGTCGAAATGAAAAGCATACGAAGTTAAAATTAAACGTATTCCCTTCATATTTTTGTGCACTTCGCACACTTTGTTCGCACGGTGCAAACTGCACTTTGTGATGTTCGCTCGACCGTGTTTATTTGAAATTTGATGTGATGCTGTAAGGAACTAAGCAAATAAATCATTACCCTATCCCTAGTTCAAAGGAAAATATTTATACATCAATAAGAGTGTGCAAACTCAGTTTTTGGTGCAGACTGTATATATGTGAAATGTGTTTGCTGTCGGTCAATAAATAAAAATCACAAAGCTGATAAAAATGTTAATAGTACTGCACTATATTTCTTGTTGTTATATATTTTCCGTTTTTATAAAAAGTAAGTAAATATTCTTTAAATATATTAGTACTATTAGTACTAATTTATTTCCTTTTATAACTACAACCTAAAAAACTAAAACTTTCCATTTGTAAATTTAATAAAAATAAATTTGTAATAAGACAAAATCGTATATTGAAGGTTTTATAAATAGTTTATTTAATATGGCTAGTGCTGTTTCATATGTAGAACATTCGCTTATATAAGTAAATATATTTGATGAAAAGGACGTAAAGCTGTTGGTCCTGCGCCTGAACACTTTCCCGTCGTGTCGGATTGCCGTCCCATCGGATTATGAGAGTAAGGGAAGAGAGAATGCATCTGTGTTTGCATACACATTTGTCTCAACAATAGTGAACAGATTAAGATGGACATTCTTGAATCTCAGCACGCTAACCATGATTTTCACAGTTTTTGGAAGACCACAGGTAGGTGTGACAATAAGGTGGGCTTGCCGACCAGCATCAATGGTATAACTGATTCTAAGACAATTGCCAATATGTTTAGTAATCATTTTACAGTTAACTCACCCTTCGGCCCATCACGGTCATTCAGTTTGGGGAATGTCCATGGTCGGGAGATAAGTACTAGTTTCACAGCGAAGAATGTAGACCAAGTTATTAAATTGATGTCGCGAGGAAAGTCTCCCGGTCATGACAGCCTCAGTATTGAGCATCTTAAGCATGCTGGCGTCCACCTGCCTAGAGTTTTGGCGATGTTCTATAACCTGTGTATAGGACACTCGTACTTGCCGTCTGATATGATGAAGGTCGTGGTGGTCCCAATTGTGAAAAGCAAAACGGGTGACGTGAGCGACAAAAATAATTATAGACCAATTTCATTGGCTACTATATTGGCAAAAGTTCTTGATAGTCTGTTGAATGCGCAACTTGATAAATATCTGGAAATCCATGACAATCAGTTTGGTTTTAAATCTGGTCTATCTACTGAATCTGCTATTTTGAGCTTAAAACAGACAAGTCATGTCAAGTACTATACCGATCGAAATACACCAATTTATGCGTGTTTCCTCGACCTCTCGAGGGCGTTTGACCTGGTTTATTATGATATTCTATGGCAAAAACTTAGTAACATTTCCATGCCTGAAGAACTAATACATATCTTCAAATACTGGTATCTTAATCAGGTCAACGTCGTCAGGTGGTCGAGTGAGATGTCAGAACCGTACAGGTTGGAGTGCGGGGTAAGGCAGGGTGGGCTGACTTCTCCAAAGGTCTTCAACTTGTATGTAAATGAATTGATTGAGGAGCTTAGTGGTACACGTGTCGGATGTCATATTGATGGAGTGTGTGTTAATAATATCAGCTATGCGGATGACATGGTGCTGCTAAGTGCATCTGCTTGTGGTTTGTATAAGCTTCTGGGAATATGCGAAAAATACTCGCTTAGACACAGTTTACAATATAATACGAAGAAAAGCGAATACATGATCTTCCGGGCCAAGGGACGGTGTTGTCCGGACTCTGTTCCACCCATTCTATTAAACAATGTTGTATTAAGTAGGGTTCATCAATTCAAATATCTTGGACATATAGTGACCTCTGACTTGAAAGACGACACGGATATAGAGAGGGAACGAAGGGCTTTGTCTGTTAGAGCCAACATGATTGCTCGCAGGTTTGCACGATGCTCAGCTTCTGTCAAAATCACCTTATTCAAAGCATTTTGTACAAACTTTTACACGTGTAGCCTGTGGGTAACATATACGCGGAAACAGTTCAGAGCAATTCGTGTCCAGTATAATAACGCGTTTAGGGTGCTGATGGGGCTGCCGCGCTACTGTAGTGAATCAGGGATGTTCGCAGATTCGCGAATCGATTGTTTTTATGCAACCATGCGTAAGCGATGTACATCTCTTTTGCGCAGGGTTCGTGACAGCTCCAACACCATCCTGAAAATGTTCGCATGCAGATTTGACTGACAGTACTTGAATCATTGCAATATGATTCATGTACTGACTAATAATGAATATTAATATGTAAATTGACAATGATTACATTCATGACATTAGTTTTATAATTTAAATTTAATTTGGTATTGTAATTTAATTCAAATTGATCTAATTTATAGTATGTAAAATCTGGAATTTGTTTTTATTGTAGTTTTTGTCTTTATACTATTTATTATATGTTTTGTAATTATGATCCCTATTCGGTCGAAATAAATGATTTTATTATTATTATTATATTTGCGCACTATAATATCTCCTGCGCAGTTGGCTAATCTCTCTCGAGATTGGCCGCCGTGGCCGAAATCGGTCTAGAGGACATTAGTTATATTTGATGAAACATGGTTAATTAGTAAGTCTAATTTTTATATGAGAAGTGAGTATCTTTTCTGTAGTGTGAAATAAATTAGAAGATGATAGAAAGCTTTAAATGTTCTTTTCCAATGTTCCCAATGTTTCGCTGCGGAACTATCGGAGGGATCAACATCTAAACGATCAGGTTTTAAGTATTTATCCGTTTTGTAAATACATTAAATCATTATGTATGTGGTATACTGGTGGTAGGGCTTTCTGGTGGTAGGGCTTTGTGCAAGCCCGTCTGGGTAGGTACCACCCACTCATCAAATATTCTACCGCCGAACAGCAGTACTTGTTATTGTTGTGTTCCGGTTTGAAGGGTGAGTGAGCCAGTGTAATTACGGGCACAAGGGACATAACATTTTAGTTCCCAAGGTTGGTGACGTATTGGCAATGTAAGCGATGGTTAACATTTTTTACAATGCCAATGTCTATAGGCGATGGTGACCACTTACCATCAGGTGACCCATATGCTCGTCCGCCAACCTTTACTATAAAAAAAATGTAGAATAAATTAGTCAATTTATTCTCTTATATGTATCTATATCTTATTAATGTATACCCGGGTATCGGAAATCCGTAATTAATAAAACTTCGTATTCTTCTGCTTAAAAGGTTATAAGAGTTGAAGTTCCCATTGTGTTTTTTACTTACATTTAATTAATCAAATAAGTAAAATACTGTTGGCTTTAAAATAAGAAATTATTTTATTTTAAAAATAAACACTGAAACACGTGACCTGAAACAAGTGAAACTTATTTGCAGCAGAAGCTTTTCAGTACATATTTTACATTTCACTCAAATAAACCTTGAAATTTTGATTATCGGACTGATTTCTTTGATTGCCAATTATGCAGGTGCTTTAAAATATTAAATTCATCGTCTAAACTTATTTTTTATGAATATTTATTACATATATTACTAATAAATATAGTAATTTATAGCTGCAAATGTTAAATATAATATATAAAAACATACAAATACACATACACACATACATTTACAATAAATAAATACAACTTAAAAGTAAAACCAAACAGTAACAATAATAATTCAAATAGATTCCTCACAAATGTTCAGATTAGAACTAACCAACCGTGCGGAGAGGCAACCGACAAATATTTTGTAAAGCTTTTACGGAGCTTTCAGTTATTACGGAGAGGAATTTCCGTTTAATCTCCACCCCGTTAGTGTCCTGAACTCTAACATAATAAGGTAGCCTTGCTGTCAGGCTACTTACACTAAATAGTTCCAATAATTAAGACGACTTCGATGAATCAATATAATGCGAAGCCGTTATGACAGAATAACTTAAACTTACCTTCTAAACCAATCATGGTCGCGGTTTAAAATTTTTAATTTTAGTCATTTTTTGATAATTTGTATGATTAGCATTGAAGATTAAAACCGAAAAGAAATCGAATAGGTATACTATTATACTTTATACTGATTTTATTTCTAAATGTTTAAATAATTAATGAACTTAATTTTAAAATATTTATTGGGAGTAATTTGTATATAAAAACATAAAAATAATATAGTTAAACAGACACGTTGGTACACATACGTTTATATACACATAAATTGAATTACATAACTCGTGCACCGGCTGAATACTGAGCGAATAATCCGCCGCCCTGTGCGAGCTATTTACTAAAATTCCCGGGAAACGCATTCGTTGTATCGATTTTAAGCCTTGTTTACGTAAAACTCCATTCCACAAAATATGTTTGAATATGATATCATTTACGTCAGCAAAGCTTTGTTTTTTTTTAGGTTTTAATTCGCTTCATAGGGCCTTGATTGTGCCTGTCAGCTGCAAGCTATGTAACGTATGAGTACGACACGATGTTTTTTAAATATACATCAAAGAAACAATTTCAGTTGGCCGACGGTGGTGTAAATAAAGTAAAATGTACTTTGTAATTAATATTCTAAGTCTTCACATAAGGAAAGGCTTATAACATTTTCAAATTATACGTAATATATTTTTAATTATACACGTAATATTGAGATTTCTATCAGGTTGGTGCTTAACACCAAACATATGGGTAATATACGAGTAGTACTGAATCTATAACAATGGCTCACTCACAAGTGTTTGTTCCGGTATCGGATGATCAAAGTGCTAACAAGTAGATACGTCGCTCTGAGACTTTGTTTCCTTATACAGTAAGACAATACTAGCTTCATCTTTAATTTGTTACAAGACCCCTTATAATAAGACCTTTATAATTAATAAACTTAACGACAAGTATATAATGTAGACTTACTTGTAATGTAGCCTTCTGATTATTTATCACTTTCACAACATACATTTCTATACAACTATGTTATTATTTTGTTTTTGTAGTAATTTATGTAACAAGTAGTGTCAGACGTTCATAATATTTTCAATGAGTCCTAATGAACAAGGAAAAACATATCGAAGAATGAAATAACTTGCAAGGATTTATTACCACTCTTGTTTTGAGTCAACGCCCGTTACATATATTCTATGATTCTTAAAATAGCCTAAGCAAAGAATTTTTAGACGGACGTTCAGGAACTAACCTAACAATAACAGTAAAATTATTTATTTTACACTAAAATAAGCCACACTGCCTTATACCGTACAACAACCTACAAATACAGCTTATGTGTTCTTTATTAAATCTTCTTCTTCTTCCTAGCGTTTTCCCGACCTAGTACTGCCAGGGTCCGCTTTCCTACATCTTTGCCTCCACTTTGCCCGATCGAAAGCGTCGTCTTTAGTGAGATCGTGCTCTCTCATATCGTCCCTCACAACATCGAGCCAGCGCTTCTTGGGCCTGACACGGGATCTAGGGCCTTCGACAACAAAGTCCAGGCATCGGTTCCCAACATAGTCTGGCGGTCTGCGGCTAATGTGGCCAAACCAACGGAGACGGCTTTTCTGCAACTTATCCGCTACATCGCAAACGCCAAGGCTACCACGGATGTGCTCGTTACGAATACGATCTAGTCGCGTAAAGCCACACATCCACCGCAGCATCTTCATTTCCGCGACGTGAAGTTGCTGAACATGTCACGCGAGAGCTGGCCACGTCTCGCTCCCGTACAATAACACTGGTCGGATGATGCACTTGTACACAAGGCCCTTTAATTTCACCGGTATCCTGCGATCACAGATTACCCCGGTGACTTCCCGCCATTTGGCCCAAGCTGCGTTTATTCGAGCTCTGACGTCGTGGTCGATAGTACCAGACTCGTGCAGAACGGACCCGAGGTATTTAAACTTTTCCGTCTTGATAACGGATTCTCCGCCTATCTTTATGGGTTCGGGGTCCGTACTGCCACAGGCCATATACTCAATCTTCGCAACATTTAGCATCAGTTCTTTATTAAATATTTCCAATAATTTTTTTAGTTCGATTCTTAGTTTAATACTACTTTATTAATAAGAATTTAATTTGAATATAATTATTAACAAATTTTCTGAATAAATAAAAACATAAATATTATATCTAAGTTAACACAGAAATATAACTACGTAATTATTTTTTTTAATTACAGTCAAATTTAAAATAGTAGACATCGCGGTCTCTCACCTGGCTCACACAACACGGACAGCTGGGGCGGCTGCTGAGAGTGCAGCAGTGGGAAAGCGGGAGAAATATGCCCCCTTGTGTAATTTTTTTTTATTTGTGCTACTAGCGTTCAAGACATCGAGATGTTGGGGGTCGGATGCCCTTGCTTTAATCAGGGCGATTGTTTCTCGCCTTAGAGAGAGTGGATTTGACAGTCGCTCCAGGTTCTACTTGGCGCAGAGGTTGTCCATTGCCGTACAACGTGGAAATGTGGCCTGCATTATGGGCAGCTTTGCATCGCGTGAGAACCGGGAGGGACTATGTTAAATATGACTGTAATTTAAAAAAAAAAAACAAAAATTAGAACCAATCATACTTATTATATACTAATATATACAGGGTGACTGGTGAATTAGTATCAATACTTAAGGACGTGATATTTGACGACCATATATGACCAAAAAAAAATACATATAACATAAATATTAATAAACTTCTAAGTAAAGATAACCAAAAGTTAAGTAATTAATTACGCGTCATGTGGAGACCCTAGCTGCGCTGACGACACAACACAGTTAGGTACATTTAGTTATCGCGCGGTACTTTACCTACGTCCAAACGCCGCCGCGTGTTAACAGGGTAGCAGGCTACCTTTGATAAACAAGCATGATCCAATCCCCCTTCATACTTTAAACCTGGCTTAGAACAGGCAAAAATACCAAAATATTTCACTCGTTTAAGCAACAAATTTGTTGACTAGGTAAATGATATGAACTTGGGACAAAAATTAACTATTTACCTATCTTGGTATTTCCGGCGTATTTAAAAATGGAATCATACTTATTTACAACGATTGTCAATCATTTAACTACCTATTTACCTACATAACTACACTAACCTTAACAAATGTTCAAAGTGAGCTCCTGCTCGTGTGATACACAGTTCGGCACGTTTACGCATATTGTCTTTCACACGCTTTAACACGAATGGGTCACTTTACTACTCACAGTACTCACAGTATTCTGCATTTGTGTATTGATTGACGGGTCACACTCACACACGAAAGATTAGGTATACGCGTAAGATCGATCGCTAGGGGCGCGCGCGCGGGAAGATGGACGAACCTTACGGCGGCGCTCGCCCGACTAATCAGCCGCGGGGCAGGGGTTGCGGGTGGCAAATACCACGCCGCACGCGCCGCGGAAATATGTCCACACTTTATTTATTTAAAGTAAAATTTTTGTAAATTTGGTCAAAAATTAAGTACCTATTTTTTTTACATAATTCGAATGAGAATCATGTACCGATTATGCTCCTAAAATATTGATACTAATTCACCAGTCACCCTGTATATATTCGTTGTTTACAAACAAATATAAATAAAATATTAGTTTATCTTTACAACATAATTCTTCTTAGCATTATTACTTTGTTTCCTTTCTTTTAATTAGTAGAAAAATATCTGATTGAAAAACATTTTATAATACCTTTTTACAATGTTTATTTTAATCTGTTTATCCAATTAGACGTAAAAAACAAAGTTAAGCTTTTACGTGGGATAAAATTTGTATTCTAAACAACCGATACAAGAACAATAAAAAAAGTCAGGTTAATACTAATTAATTTCAGTTTTTTAAAAGCGGCTTATTTAGTACCGGCCCTACGTGGCTCTTAACCCTTCTTATGCCGCATCACACACCATGAGAAATGCTGTATCTGCCGCCGCTTTATCGAGTAAAGAGAAAGAACATATACCTAAGAAAGAGATAGTTTTTTTCTGTCTCTTTCATAGGTCGCACGCTATGATTTGGTATAGCCAGATGTAAGCTTTATTTTGACAATATTTTCGTAAATTTTTGTATACTCTTTTTTATCACTAGTTCTCATATCCAGATTTTTTAAATATTTGTTGAATAAAAGTCTGTATTTTACTCATTTATTATAATTGTTTTTACTTTTTTACAACACAATTTTATTACGTTAAGCTTCTATCTAAATAAGTATTGTTATTTTTTCAAAATTAATAGATATTACATTTGACATTTAAGAAAATGTATTTTAGTTTAGTTGCACTAAGTGAGTAAAGTATTTTAGTAAGAAAGAACTCGCGAATCATATAGTTAGGTTCATCAATTCAAATCAATCAATCATAGGTTCTTCTTCGAATCACAGCCTCATCTACCAAATCTACCAAAGTGCCACAGGCCAAGTTGCCGCCACCAGCGGTATGCAAACGTCGCGTTTGGCACTACAAGTCGGCAGATTGGGACGGTATGCGCGATTAAAATGCGTCAGCCCCTTGGAAGGAACGTTGCTTCAGTGGGAATGACCCGACAGCTGGTGCTTTTCTTTTGCATATCAATGATATGCTCTCTCTCTTGGGAATTATTGCTATGCCGACGATAGTACAGTGCATGGTGGATACCACGGACGCGCAGTGGCTGGGCGAGCGGAAATTAAGGAGAGGCGGGAGGATCTTGTCATTGAACTCAATAGGACGTTAGAGCTTATTGCCAAATGGGGCTCAGATAATCTTGTTGAGTTTAATGCCAAGAAAACACAGGTATGCGCTCTCACAGCGAAAAAGTCACCATTTTCCCCTCTTCCCTTCCTCTGTGGTACTCCGCTGGCGATACGAAATACGAATGATTGAAATGGAACATGCTATCTCCTTTATAAACTGGTACATTATTGGTATCTCAGAAGTGAGAAGATTAGGATACCAAATCGAAGACAGAGGCAACTATATCTTATACCACTATGGAGAAACAAAAGGCGAAAAGGGTGTAGGCTTCCTTGTCAAAAAACAACCAACAATAACAGTAAACGACTTTATAGCTATATCTGAATGGGTCGCCTTATTACACATAAAAATAGAAGATACAAACTATTCGCTAGTACAAGCCTATGCGCCTACTGAAATTGCCAACAAATCCGAATTAGTATTATTTTACAATGATATAAACAGAACTACAAGCAAATGCACGAAAAATATAATATTTATGGGGGATATGAATGCCAAAATTGGATTACCGAAGCCGGGTGAACAGCTTGTCATGGGAAGTTATGGATATGGGAAAAGGAATAAAAGAGGTCAACTTTTTATAGATTTCTGCCATCAACATAACTTAAAGATATCCAACACGCTTTTTAAGAAACCGGACAAACTAAAATGGACATGGTTATCGCCAAACGGAAAAATTAAAAACGAAATAGACTTCATAGCAACTAATCTAACTAAGAATATAGAAAACTGTAGCGTTCTTTGTAGACTATTACACCCCAGTGATCATAGAATGGTGAGAATTACTCTAACCACAAGAAGTAAAAAACAATCTAGAGTAAAATATAGACACAACCCTACACATACAACTGTAGACTTCGAAAAATTTGGAAATCTTATCTCTAAGTACGAACCACCAGTAGAAAACACCTTAAAAACTTATTATGATTATATAGAGCACAACTTAATTATATGTTCCGACAAGTCGAAAAATAGGAAATGTAATAAGCAGCCAATTATCACACAAGACATCATTGAACTTAAACAACAAAAATATGTATTAAGATGTAAAAAGAACAAATCGAAACAAGAAAAATTAAAACTTAGTAAACTATACAGAGAAATTTATACAAAAATTGGAGAAAACTTGAAGAACTACAGACTTAGAACTTTATACCAATACCTAGAAAAAACAGGAGGAGTAAAAAAAGCTTTCAAAAAACTCCACAATAGTAAACAGCTCATGACACAATTAAATGTAGCCGGATCTTTGATAACTAATAGAAAAGATCTTATGAACATAGCTACACAATTTTTCAAAGATCTATACGCTAATCAAGAACTTCGAAACGACATGATCCCAGATCACATGACAGCCAATAAGGACCCAGTATTACCGTTTTTGGAATGCAAGAAGGAATAGAGCTATCTATTAAGAGGCTAAAAACAGATAAAAGTCCAGGTCCAGATGGCATGACAAACGACTTGATTATCGCTGGTAAAGACCACTTAATACGCCCACTTACTACGCTGTTCAATCTTATATTGGAAAAGAAAAAGATTCCGGAACAATGGACGTGCTCAGAAATAGTACTTATATACAAAAAAGGAGACCCTAAATTAATTACGAATTACAGACCCATAAGCTTAATACCCTATCTGTATAAATTATTTAGTTCGACATTGCTCCGGAGAATCTCAGCTTTAATCGATGAGAACCAACCAGTAGAACAGGCGGGATTCAGGAAAAACTATTCTACCATCGACCACATACACACGCTGAAACAAATAATTGAAAAATATACTGAATATGATAAACCTTTATACATTGCTTTTATTGACTACTCCAAAGCATTCGATACCATCTACCCCAACTCTATATGGCAAGCTTTGAATGAACAAGGAATAAATAAGGAATACATAGATCTCATTAAGGTAATATACAACAACAGTAAAGCACGAGTAAAGCTGGACAAAGTGGGCACATACTTTCAAATAGAGCGAGGAGTAAAACAAGGAGACCCGCTCTCGTCCAAACTGTTCATCGCAGTACTTGAAAGTGTATGCCGAAAAACCGAGTGGGCGCAAATGGGAATCAAGATAGATTTGCCTTAGATTTGCAGACGACACGACGACGATAGTTGTGTTATCGGAAGAACCTATGCAATTACAACACATGCTTCAATCACTCATATATCACAGCTCTACGGTGGGTCTCAAGATAAACCAATAAAAAACAAAGCTCATGACCAACAGAAACAAGATCTCAATTTCGCTTGAATTAGTTCCTATAGAGTATGTGGAAGACTACATCTATCTTAACAACTTGATATCATTCAAAGAGTGCACCAGTAAAGAGGTAGACAGAAGAATACAAAGCACATGGAATAAATACTGGGCGATGAAGGAGATATTGAAAAGAACACTACCAACGAGACTAAAAACCAAAGCAATGAACATATGCTTAATGCCTTGTCTCAAATACGCCTGCCAGACATGGCCACTAACAAAGAAAAACATGGAAAAAATTACCGCAAGTCCATACACTGACGAGGAGTAAATAACATTACTAATATAGGATTTAAGTACAATAATACTAACCAACTAACAAAACTTTAATTATTGATATCTAAAAGGTCAGTGTTTGGAATAAATAAAAGCTTTATTATATTATATTATTATATTATTATTTGTACACAAAGTTTGTACTTTCTCGACTTTTTTGAGTCGGCTTTAATAAATACTCCGTCCCGGTCACCGGGAAAAAGAGCATTTATATTCCGATCTAGTTTTTTTAATGTTTAAAAAATAAAGTATTCTTTTTTTTCCTATTATCTACTAACTAATATAATAATGACATAAAAGTAATATATATACATTAACATGAAACTTACCTAACTATTTATACTATTATTATTTTTAAATGTGCATATTTTTTTATTATTTTTTATATTTTTTATGTTTTTTTTATTTTTTTTTATTTTTTTATTTTTTTAATTTTTTGTTCCATATTTTCAATAATTTATAATTAAATAGGTCTGCCTGAGTAAAATATTATGTATAATAAATAGAGTTTGGGCGTATGATATGATTATTGTCTGTAGATGAGTGTATTAGAGTAAATTATACAAATTCTATTAGCAGCTTCGGTGAGGTTCTTGAATGCTGTTAGATGTAAGACTTTTACTCTCACTGTTACTAGTCAGCGTGCTTGTTACAAATATTGTGTCTCCAAGAACTTTGCTGATTATTGTGGTTGAGTGAAGTGATGCTTGTGTTTGAAGGATATTGATATTGACGTGTGTCTCTAGTTTGTCGCAGTACCGTTTTAGATTCTTTGTCACTACTCCTGTGGCGCCCACTACTATCGGAATCGTTGTGACTGTGCTTTTCCACAGTCTAGAGAGTTCGACTTTCATCGGATGGTATTTGCTGATTTTTTCTATTTCCTTTGCTCCAATATTATAGTCGGATGGTACCGAAACATCAATAAGGTAAGTTTTATTGTTGATTTTATCTATGTATATAAGATCAGGTCTATTGTGAGTGATCGTGACATCGGTTTGTATGGGAATTTCCCACATTAATTTGGCTATATTATTTTCCTTTACAGTGGGTTGTTTAAGTTCTTCTTTCCACCATAATCTATTAATTTCTATTTTGCTTTTTCTTGCTAAGCACCAGAATATATACTGTACCAAATTGTTATGTCTTTTAACATAATATGTTCCAGCTAGTTTTTCGCATCCTGCGAAAGTGTGTTGAACAGTTTCATCTTTAGATAAGCACAAGCGGCATTTTCCGTCGATGCTTCGTTTCAATATGTCACGTTCGTGCTGACGTGTTAGTACCGCTTGGTCTTGTATTGCAAATAAAGATGATTCCAATGAAGCTGAAATAGGTCGTTTCTTCAGCCACTTAAACGACAGTTCTATGTCCACATTGGCTAGGTCAAGGACCTTTTTGGGAAATTGGCCATGTAGGTTCTTGTTTCTCCAGGATTCGTTTTGCTTTTTAATTATGTTCTTTTTTATTTCTGTGGTTGTGTATTTGCCGTTTGGTAACTTTAAATCTTTCTCTATCTCTTCTGCTTCTGTAAATATAGAGTATTTTTCTCTTCTTTGGTCTTGCTGTACTATTGCTTCAATTAGGTAGTCATTTTTTTGTTCTAAATATTGTTTAAGCTTTAGAATATGGGCTTTATACAAGTATTCTACATTAATTAATCCTCTACCCCCTTTAATCAGTGGTAAATACAATCTGTCAACGTCTGCTTTTTGTTGGTGGACCTTTTTAATTGCTAACAGTTTTCGTGTTCTGATATCGATCCCTTTGAGATGGCTTTTACTGTAGTTAATTACACCAAAAGAATACAACAAAACTGGAATGGCGTATGTATTTATCCCCTTTATTAGGTTGCGCCCATTTAAGAAAGTGTTTGTTAGTTTTTTTATTCTCCTGAAATACTCTTTAGTTAATTGATCTCTAATGTCACTATGAATAATTTTTCCGGATTCATTAACACCTAAATATTTATAATTTTGGTCCAATTTTAACTGCATAAAAGTATCTCCGTTCAGTAGTACATGCTCGTTACCATCAGTGTAGTTTCTGTGTCCAGCTGTTAAGTGAAGTGTGTTACATTTATCTAAACCAAAAGTCATGCCTATATCTGTCGTAAATATTTCAACACTGTTAAGTAAAATTTTTAAACTATTTCTATTGTTTGCATAAACTTTAATATCGTCCATGTATATTAAGTGATTAATCCACACTTTATCATGTAGTTTATATCCTTTCGTTTCATATTTACCTAGTAATGTAGAAATAGGGTTAAGAGCTAAGCAGAACAACAATGGCGACAAGGAATCTCCCTGAAAGATGCCCCGTCGTATGTAAATCGGTTCAGTAGTATAAGACTCTGTAGAGCCCTTAACCGTCATTATAACCTTCCATTTAAGCATTGCTCTTTCAAGAAACGACTTTATTAGATGTGGGCATTTATAAATGTCAAGTATACGCAACAGCTACTCGTGGGATATGCTATCGAATGCTTTGCTATAGTCGATCCAGCTCATGCTTAAATTTTTTTGTTCCTTATGTGCATTTTCTAGGATAGCTTTATTTACTATCAAATGGTCTTTGCATCCGCGGGCTCCGCGTCGACATCCCCTTTGTTCTGGGGCCATAATATTGTTTACTTGACAATGAGTGTACAGTTGATCGGATAGTATCGATGTGAGAAGCTTATACATGCCAGGTAGACATGCGATAGGGCGCCAATTTTTTGGATCTTCGGTGTCGTGATTTTTCGGTATTAAAATGACCTTTCCAGTTGTGAGCCAATCTTCTAGAGGTTCTTCGTTTTTCAAAAGCTTGATAAATAACAGTGCTAGTTGGTTATGTATATTAGTAAGATATTTTAGGTAATAATTTTGAATTTTATCTTGCCCTGGTGCTTTCCAATTAAGCAATTTACTAACAGATTTTTTAATATGTTCTACGGTTATTTCTTCAAAAGTGCTCGTGTTTAAGTTACTATTGACTTGTTCTATTTCAGATATCCATTTTGCGTCATGGTTGTATGCGACCGGTTCCGATAAAATTTTACTCCAAAATTCCTCGGTACAGCGTTTGTTTGGTGTTTTAATATCTACATGTTCTTTTTTACTATCTAAGCTTTTGTATAATCTATGCTCGTTTTCAATGAACATTTTATTCTGTTGTTTCTTATTGCTTATATCTTCATATCTCTTTATCCTGCCTGCTAGTGCTTTTATTTTTTGTTTTAATGTTTCTTCTATACATTTATGTTCTGTTTCATTCTGTATATTATATTTTTTGTAAAGTTTGCCTTTGATTTTTATTATTTTTCGTGAGTCAACTCCTCCCGAGATCTCTACCATTTGTCCCAATTCTTTCCTCAGGCGTTCAATTTTAATTTTTATCCTCTTCTTCCACGGCGGGTCTGTATAGGGTTTTATTACTTCCTTTGGTAAGTAAGGAGATTGCTTATTATTAACTATTAGTGTTTTAGCTGCTGCATAAATTAAATCATTTGTGTCTCGGAGAGTGCAATTACTTTCCAATAAATTGGGTAAATAGTTGTTAATTATTGCAAGGTTGTGTAAGAATTGTTTATTGATTTTAGCTTTTGGCAAGTAAGTGCGCTCTTCGATAGGTATTTCTTTTACTTCTGCTAAAATTTGGAGGAATTGAAGTTCGATAGGATTTTCATTTACAATTTGAGATGTTTCAAGAAATTGGCTTGCTGGAGATTCGTCTTCATTTGTATTTTCAACGTTTTCCATGTCTTCTTCAAGGGTTTCCATTATATTATCTAAAACTGACGCTGGTACTGTATTCGATTGATTATTTGGATTAGTACGGTGAGAATGTTGCATCTCGGTATCAGCTCGTTGTTTGATTCGGTTCAGTAATTCTTGAGAAATGAGATTTTGTTTCAAAATTCTGCGTGCTTGATTAGATAGTGTATTTCCATTGAATCTATGAATTTTAGGATTATCTGGGTTTCTGCTTTTAAAAATTCTTTCTAATTTACTAATATATGCCATACCTTCACATTTCGCTACAAAGTAGCAAAACATTAGCTCTTCTTGCTCTTGTTGTGTCCATTTTCTTCTTCTATCTTCATTGGAGTTTATATTTAAAGAATGTTGAGATATTAAACTTCTACTTTGTTCTGGTTCATTATTTGACTGGGTTAACATAGTAGATATTGGAGTGATTGCTGTTAGATCGTCAGAGTTTTGAGTGCTTAATGGTACAATATTTGGTGTATTATATTTTCTGCGGTTTTTTGTATTCTATCTAGTGTGTCTTTAGGAAGTACATGTTGTTTAAGGATTCTACGTGCCTGATTTGATAATCCGTTACCAGTGAATTTAATTGATTTAGGGTTGTCCGGATTTCTCTCCTTGAAAAATGTCTGTAATCGTTTTAGATAACCGGGTCCTCCGGCTCTGGCTTTAAAATAACAAAACATAAGTTCCTCTAACTCTACTGGTGACCACTTCTTTCTTGCATCTTCATATTGTGAATCAGTGATCGTTTCAGATGTACCGGCCGAGCTTGTAGGCGACAAGTCCCTGCTCTGCAAAGTATCACCCGTATCGCTTTGTTCATCGGTTGTAGTCCTTGAGGATCTTTCCCTAACCCCTCTATCCCCGACTCCCGTCCAACCGGCAAGCCGGGAGTCACTGGCTAGCATTCTGTCACGTCTGACACCAGCTACAGACGTGCCCCGGCGATCGCCCCCGGGAAGCGACTCTATACGTGTATTTCTTAAATGACCTTCCATATCTCCTTCTTGGGTTACTAGAGCTCAGTTGGCCATTGGTTAGTGAACTTAAAAGTTACCAATGTCCGTCCCTCACGTGGCAAAGATGGTGATGCCGGACGTGGAGTTAGATTTTGAGGGACTTATATTATTATAATATATTAGTTAAATATTTATTAGGTTATCCGAGAAATTCTATCTAGAAATTCGGAGGTAGCGGTGTTACACTCCCATGCACCGGTAACCCGGTAAATCCATTGTTCCTGTGCCCGATCTCTCAGTCGTGACGTGTCTTTTCTTCGGATGACGAAAATAAATCAATAGATGATGCCTGTCTTAATATTTAACCTACGAACGTTTACTTCGTAGGTTTTTTTCTGTTGAGAATGAACGCGAATGCGAATCGGGCAGTATAACATTCTAAAACTATAATCGTTACATAAAATTATTTTTAGTAAATCGGCTTAATCTTTGTATTATAATAAAAATGATTGAAACTTTTATAGCGCGGTTTACGGTCTGTCTAGCTAAGTAAGTAAAGTACACTTACTTTACTCATCTTAGTGGTTGTCGTAGTTCAGCTAGGAGGGGCCTAGCCAGGAGGGCCTAGCCTCCCCATCAACAGTCCTGGCGACAGTGGAGACGATTCTCCACCACATGAGTCGCTATGTAGCGAAAAGAGGTAGGTACACTCAGGTACAGGCTTACCAGACATGGCTGTTTCGGTTAATACCTGCACAGATTAGCGAGGCAAAATTTATCAGCCTCTTATATGGTATTAATCACTGGCTGGTTGGTGGTACTGGGTGGTGATATGAGAGTATCATAGTGCAATTTTTTTTTAGATTCCTTACTGACTCAATAATTCTTCTTACCTCCCGTAACGCTGGACTAATTCATTAGAGCCCTTGCTCAAAAGTATATTTATGCGTATTGCTTATTATAATAAGTGGTGCAATTTCTATCCGTATCTCACTTTCATACAAGCAAAGATGTATATGAGACAGTGGGGTCAGCGGCAAGCGGCGGCATACTTTCTGTCTGTCATACAAAATAAAACAGTATTACTTCTTAAGGATGCGTTAGTAATCACGCTACTAAAACTAAAGTATTTTCGATATATATTATTTGAAATAAAAATGCATTTTATTCTAACATTACATCATACAACATAACATCTCTCCATCTCTTTCTAAGAACAAACTCATTTTAAGTCCGACTAGGTGTTATTTAATTTAAGTAAATAAGTCTTATCTTCAGAAATGTAATTTTCCTCATTTTGATAATTAAGGTACGATCCCCATTAGCGCTTAAGCCCCTAAGTTCTTTATCATAAACGATTTACACAAATTCGCTAATAGATGTATCTATTAAACAGTACATTTTTCACTCCAACTGATAAAATTTGTATAAATTACACCTACAAAACATAAACTCTAAAGTGATGCTAACCTTTTTACCAGCCTGCCATCACCATATTTATCGCCTCATATTAGAAGATGATATAGAAGATGATATGAAAACAAGTTAGATGATGGGCTACCAAAGTATTGAGTGATAAAAGTCATTAAAAGTTATTAATTTTAATAAAATTCGTTTTAGATTCAATTAAACATTTCTAATTGGTTATAAGGTTTTGTTTGGGCCCGTCTGGTTAGGTACACATACTCTACCACCAAACAACAATAGTTAGGATTGTTGTATCCCGACTTCCGGCTTAGACGTTGACCCAGTGTTATCACAGGTACAAGGGTCGTAACATCTTAGTTCCCAATGTTTGTGGCGTAAGATTGGCTTTTTAAGGAATTTTAATATTTCTTACAAACTTATACCTACAGCCAATGTCTATATAACGGCCCAATCTTTGCTAATATACTTTATAAAAACAAAATAATGTCCTTTACTAACCATTAATATATAAAGAGAGGCTTAATTAAATTTCGAATAGGCTTTATCTGAAACGCTATGTAAATATTAAATCGTATGATTAAGTCACGTGATATGCAAAATCACGTTCCGAATTTTCATATCGTGTTCCACCAATCCGCCACTAAAAGCTTTTTTAGCAATCAATCAATATCATTTATTTGCCTGATACAGGTGATTTCACTAACTGTCTCTTTAGTCTTGTCGATAGCTTATAAGACTGCGGACTCGAGGTATAATATTGTGTGTGTATCAGTCGTTCGCTCTTGACAGAGTGGTCGTGGTTGACGATGACGCATCGTTTTTGGCTACCGCCCCCGCTATGTGTCTCCATTTGATGCGGTCTTCAGCATCTCTAAAACATTGGACTATGGAGGTCTGTGTTGTAGCTTTTATAATGTCTGTCCAAAACTTGGGTACTCGACCGCGTGACCGCTTGCCTTCCACTTGCCCTTGGGCAACGAGTCGTTCCATGGAGTGTTCATTTCGAACAATGTGTCCGAAGTATTTGAGAATTCGTGTTTGCACAGTCGACGATAGTCTTTTTTTGATTTTTAGCTCCTCCAGGATCGAGATGTTAGTCCGAAATGCTATCCAAGGGATCCGCAGCAGTCGCCGCCAACACCACATTTCGAGTGCGTCAATTTTGCGTCGGTCTTTCTGTCGAACCGTCCATGTTTCTGCGCCGTAAAGAAATATAGGGAAGACTAGGCTTCTCATCAGGCGGACTTTGGTGGCTTTTGTTACATTGCGGTTGCACCAGACTTTTTTTAGCTTATCAACAGCAGACCTTGTGATAGCACATCTCCTTCGAATCTTGTCCTCACATCCACCCGTGTTCGTGATTGTGGAGCCGAGGTACACGTAGTTTTGGACTACTTCACAGTTGCCAATCATAGATATATCTGGGCGATTCAGTTCAGCACGGTCCACGATCATCATCTTGGTTTTGACTCTATTGATCGCAAGTCCGAAGGAGAGGCTTATTGTCTCCAGGCGTGTCAGCAAGTGTTCCATGTCTTCTTTTGTTTGAGCGAGAAGAGTAGTGTCATCGGCGTATCTTAAATTGGATATCTTACGACCTCCTACTGAAACCCCCTTGTCCCCTTGCTCCAAAAAGATTCTCATAATACACTCCGTATATACGTTGAATAGGAGTGGAGAGAGTATGCACCCTTGCCGAACACCAGCATGTGTCTGAAAGCTTTTTGAGTCAATGTCGTCTATTCGAACAGTCGCAGTCCCGTCCTCGTATAGTCGGCAAATGAGACGAACTAGGTGGTTAGATACTCCCAGGCCAAGGTGGTTAGGTGTCGAAGGCCTTGCGAAAGTCGACGAAGCAGATATAGAGCGGGCTGTTAAACTCTCTAGACTTTTCGATTATCTGTCGAAGAATTAAAATCTGCTCCCTTGTCCCTCGACCCTTGATGAATCCTGCTTGCTCCATTATTTCAGGTTTCAGAAAAGCTTGCAGTCTGGTGTTGATGATATGAAGGAGTACTTTGCTGGCGTGTGATATTAAGGCTATTAGTCTGTAGTTGTTGCATTTCTTTGTTGATCCCTTCTTATGCAGTGGTATAAACACGGAGTGTGCCCAGTCTTTTGGCCACGTTTCTGTTTCCCAGACACGATTACAGATAGTGTGTAGCATATCAACTCCGTATTCACCCATTGCTTTGAAGATTTCTGTTGGGATTTCGTCAGCTCCTACAGCTTTATTCCTCTTCAGGTGATCGATTGCGGCTCGAACTTCACTTTTCAGTACAGCTGGTTCCATGGTACTATATGCAGTCTGTGAGAAAAACTTGCTCGATAATCCCATGTTGTCATCTGTAAATAGCTGCTCGCAATATCCTTTCCACACACCAACAATATCCTTGATTTCGGTTACAGTAACTCCATTTAAATCCTCGATAGCCCAGCTTTTGAGTTTAAATTGACGAGTTATGCTACGAATCTTCTTATACAAGTCTTTCGTTTCGTTGCGTTCAGCGTTTTTTTCTAACTCTAGACAGATGTTTTTGAAATAGTTGTTACTATCTTTGCGAGAAGAAGATTGAATCTGCGCACTCATCAAATTTAAGTTTTGGACAGATGTACCCTTGGCTTTCATCTCACGACGTTTCTCAACGAGGCGCCAGGTGTCGTCTGACATCCAATGCTGGTGCTTAACCTTAGTTCGGGTAGGCTGTGTTGAGTGAACAATTATTTTTATTTGCTCTTTTGCAGATTGCCAGAGTGAGTCAGGATCATCGCCTAATGCTTTGGATTTCAATGTATCAACTGATAGTTCGTTAATAAAAGCAGTTTGGTCCACTATTTCTAGCTTCTTGCTAGATTTGCGAGGTATGGAGTTACGTAACTTAAGTTTGAGGTTGCATACGAGAAGTTGATGGTCAGACTGACAGTCAGCTCCGGGCAGTGTGTGTGCGTTCATAATTGAGCTTCGCCATCTCGATCTTATAAGAATATAGTCAATCTGATTCCGATGTTTTCCATCAGGGGTCGTCCAGGTATATAGCCGTCTGTGGTGTTGCTGGAATACTGTGTTCATGATGGTGAGGTTGTTGTCAGCTGCGAATTGGAGTAATCTCTCCCCTCTAGCATTTCTTTGGCCGAGACCATACTTGCCTACAATATTCCGCAAGCCCACATCCATCCGTGTATCACCCACCTTTGCATTAAAATCGCCAAGTATATATCAGCCAAGTATATATCAGCAATTCTCTATTTGGTATTGTTGCTATTGAAGATTCAATGTCATTGTAGAAACTTTCTACATCTTCATCTTTCGCCGCGCTGGTGGGTGCATATACCTGTATAATATTCAACGGGGTGCACCGAGCTTCATTGTTATAATTCTGTCGCTGACAGGGTTATAACCTAGAACTGCATTAGTCCATTGTTTGGGAATTGCAATGGCCACTCCAGCGTGACTACTGGAATCGTGTCCTGAATAATAGATGGTATGTTTAACTAAGTCTCGTTGGCCACTATTTTTCCAGTGAGTTTCGCTTAAACCGGTAATAATGGAGTCACATCGTTGGAGCTCATGATCCAAGATGTGTAATTTACCCTCATCAAGGAGTCCTCGTACATTCCATGTGCCTATACGGGTGTTCTTGCGCAATTGGAATTGTTGTCTTCCAGTCGCATGCTTTCCGGGGGGTGCCTGGTTGCCTACATTCCCCCGGCCGGTAGCCAATTTCACACTTTGAGTCCCGGAAAACATAGAGCGCCGGTCGCTACGCGGATCATCAGGCAAACGTACGTTTCTCTTGTCTTGCATTTTCATCGTACAACTCTCGTGGGAATAGATAATGTAGTAGTATCCCGTTGCTTTCTACATCGCGGTTCTACAGACTTGGTGCCCGTAGAAATCTGTTAGTGAACCGATTCAGAACATATGGTTCTTGCGCTTCACCACAGTACTGATGGTTACCGCTGCCCTCCACCAGGATTCAGGTACTACGCCCCTGTGGCTCGCCTCCTCCGCTGGTTGGACCGTACCGACAACTATTGTCTCCGCTCTTCTCTACCGTTGAGGTCTTCACCCGTAACCCTGGGCACAGGTTCTGCGTTATACCCCGGAGAGCTGGGTCCCTGCTGAACTTCGCCATCTTGTCACTCCGGCTTACTGGAGTGTAAGATGCCCACCCCCGCGACGTGGACGCGCCAGGCAGGAATTGCCCAAGTGAAGAGTAAAGATGGTGGCTCTACTCTCCCAGGGGCCGAGTTAATGGACATGTATGATCCCATGCCCAAAGGCTAATAATATTGTATTGAAAATATATTTTTATAGATACCTTACTAACCTTGGTGAACAAGTTCTAGTTAAATTGAATGAAATTGATTTACAACAAATATAAATTACAGTGTCATATAAAAGACTAACTCATGCATATAAAAGTTAAAAGATAAAATTGTTAGTAAATAATGGTTGTCTTATCAGTAAATTGTTAGTCCTTACAGTAAATTAAGCCTTAATTTTTAAATTTACTTCACAAGGTACTTTAGAACACTGATAACAATTTACAAACATTTTAGACTCAAAAATGTAGTTCTTATTTTATATATTTTG
Organism: Nymphalis urticae; assembly: GCA_905147175.2. Classification (NCBI taxonomy): domain Eukaryota; kingdom Metazoa; phylum Arthropoda; class Insecta; order Lepidoptera; family Nymphalidae; genus Nymphalis; species Nymphalis urticae. The sequence goes on from LR989983.1 coordinate 10,963,426, forward strand.
CAACTATCGTGTCGTTTTGACAATTAAATACTCACAAAAAACGAAACGATAACAACTGTATTCGTTGGAAAATATATATTAATCCGCCCATCCGGCTAAGCGCTACTTACACAGCGATCAAATCGCTTACACTGCTTACGCGAACATGTATATTTACAATGTTTCAAGCGACAGGAAGCGTAAATCAATTCAAATTGTTTTTATCTTTGATGATGTTTATAATAATAAATTCAAATAATTTCTTAAAAAAAAGTTTTTATTTTTGAATCACGTTATTTAAAAGGGCACATTTATAAAATACTTAAGTTATAAGTTATAAGCATCAAGACGCGTCGCGTAGCACTTAGACACCCAAACTCACCCCTGCCAGCCGGACGTTACGGCGAGGTGAGAAGTATGCGTGCGATCTTTGTCACAATCTGTACGACGACAGGCGACATATATCAAGCCCCTTCAATTCATTTCTGTTGTCCAAGTCTAAATATCGACAAATACTAACATTTTGGGTTCCTACTGTTAAAACGATTTTTAAAATGATTCCGTAGATAATATTTTGTACAACGTTAAAAAAACCTTCAAAACAGTAACAAGTCTTCAGAGGAGGATTTTTGACATATATACTGCGGTAGAACCGTAATTTGTGTGATTCTTAAACGTCTTCGGCACGAATTAGAAAGGTGATCGACCTTAAACAACGTTTTAATTAAACAAACAAGACTGTTTAAAATAATGCTGCCATAATATGCTGCAGTCTGCTTAAAATCAATATAATTATTGTAAACATTGAAAGTTGTTGTTATGTCAATAAGATCAGTTTTGGCAAATCACACCTTAATTGTGTTATTTTCGACGCTACTTATTTTATGAAACATCTTTGCCTTCAAATCAAATCCCTAAACGCTCAAACAAGACGCCTTTGTTAGTGTCCCGTTTCATATCCTATAAACGAGTAAAATTTTCAACCTCCGGACCTAAACATTTCACTCTACAAACTATTTTTATTCAAACAAAATCCAACTCTATGCGGTTCGATATAGAATACATTTTACAATATAATGTTAACGTAATTAACATATATTTCGGTCTAGACTGTAAGCTAGGTACAGGTAACAGAGCTGCAGCGGCCCTGGAGTTGTCATGGCAACCGCTGGGATGCATCTCCGATGGCCCGGGGCGAGCTCGTGTAATAAAATTGCAAACAACCTTTGATGTCGACTGCGAACGCGTTGTTTTATGAAAATATACTCGATGCTTCTGTACAACTCCATTGTTTTATTGGTTTTACATGTAGTGACCGGTTTATCAATGTTCTTTGTTAATAGTCGAGACTAAGAAATCTAATATATTTTTAATATTGGATTTAAATTTTTTGATAGTTATAAATTATTGATATGAATTATGGAATACTGTTTTTTATGACATTAATATAAATAAAATGTATGTCCTACGTAGTATTACACAACAAAATCGATCCTATGTCAATTTCATTAGACCCCGTCGAGCTGCTTGAGTGTGTCTAATGGACAAACATCCTAACTAACAAACTTTCACATTTATAATATGTCCGTATAAGTACGACTGAAGGAGACTTCAACTTCTGTTTCTTTATTTAAATTACCTTTCATTACCGATTTCTTTTTCTCTTTAATTTTTAAATTGAAAAGTAGCTGTAATTATGAACAGTAGAAATAAAGGTTTTTTGCAAAATGTAATAATACCACAATTATTATGTAATTATTTTATTTAGTAAAATTAATGTTATTTTTAATATTATTTTGTGGAGCTGAATACGAGATGAATTATTATAAACACATCTTAGGCATATGAAAACTCGATTAGAACACCAGATTCGAACCCGCAATCTTCGTTTACGATTAACGTTTTCTTACTTCTAACCACTGGGCCATTTTATTTATACTAAAATAATTTATTTAACAAAAATATAAGTTCTTGTATACTTGTAAAAATCGTTAAATATTTTATTATATTATGTCACTGCGCCCTCAATAGGAACTACTTTAAGCAGTAGAGTCTATTTCGGTTCGTCCTAGTATTGATTCAGGTCTGTAACGATAGCGTATTAATAAAGTGACCAATACGATCACTAAGTATAACTGTTTGGTCGCGTTCATTTCTAGAAATGTCATTGTAATTTATTGTTCACCTAGCGTGGGCGTTTATTTATTGTAAAATTAGAAGCAACTCAAGCTTGTAGTTATTGTTTATTTTCATAATGGAATATTATATATTTTTAGGTATATAATATTTTTTTTGTGTTAACTAATAGTACCCGATGTTTTCTTGATTATTTATTTTATTTTCCAACATATAAACTCGAAAAATTGACGTCACATAGAATTCCTTAGATATTCCATTTATTGTTTCTTATAATATCCAGCCAGCCGCTGGTGCATCCACACAAAATACAAATAGCGGTTATATTAAGCGAACCATAGAGTCAACGCTTCTTTTTTACCTTTCCTGCTACGGACTCTTTAGATTCTTTTTTACAAATTAAAATATATAAAAAATTAAATTAAATTGTTAAATTTAAACAGATCCTGATTAAGAAGGTCCGTTATAATATAAATATATTTGACAAACGATACAATAGAAATACCAAGGCTATTTTTTTACAAATAATTTTAGAAGGACTTGAACTATTGTCGAAATCTGTTGTGGTGGTAATAAATAATTGAAAAGTCTGGGGACGATCATTTAATTCCCAAGGTGTATTAAGATCTATTAGGTATAATAGGATAGACATTTTAATAATTTCAATCGGTGAAAAAACTTTTGATGTGGTGACAGTACAAATTCTAGATTTTTCGTGAAAGCAACTTTTTTATATAGATTGTTTAACTTGAATATTACGGACACAAAGCGGATTTACTTCTGTCACTTGTACCATTTCATTTTTTGTTTTATCGTATGAGACCAAAAACCGTCGGCGCGCAAAAAATTGAATTAACATCAAACACATCTGGAAGCGATTTCAATGCCGGAAAAAATAGAGATAATTAAACAACCTCGACCTTGAACTGGCATGACATAATTAGTCGAGATCTAAATAAACTCTGGTTTTCATGAGGGATTCGTGACAAAATGGCGTTTTAAATATCGACTTAGCAATTAAAATAAGTTGATAGGTGATATAAATAAGTACTTGATTAATATTTTGCAGTGTAAATTATAGCAGAGCTATGAGCAAATAGCATGGAATAATATGTAAATCTAAGGGTTGGTTATCTTTACTTCTTTTTCCATTTAAATATAGTATAAATAGTGCGATTTCACTTTTCTTCTTATGTCCCGCGTTGCTTTAACGTTTTTAATTATTTGCTTAAAAAAAACGATATTTAATTACCTGAATCACAAAATTCAAAAGGGATTCTGCCTAGAAGATAAGGCAAGAAATTCAGATGTTAACTAGGTACAGACATTATTGTTAGAAAGTGTAACTTTTGTATTTATTATAATGTTTTTTTTTTTTAAATATTTTATTCCCTATTATTTGATATGTTTACAAGTATGATTTTCCTTTTAAATTATAATCTAAGTCAGACAAGTAAATGTATCACCTGATTGAGATTGCACATGACAACGGCCAACTACGAGATCTAAAATGATATAACTTTCGCGCCTGTAATCATACAGACTGTCTTACCATTCAAACCGGACAATAGCAATGCTGATTGTATTAATGTGTTGTGGTAAAATAAAAATAATAGATTAGTAGTTAGTAACCAACCCGACGGACCGGCACAAAATGGCCTACGCTAATAAAAATCTTTGAATGCCAAAGAGCAATCAAAATACATATATAAATAAGTTTATATAATGCAATGGAATCATATTAATATACCTTAAGGATATTAACAAGTACGATTGTTTAAAAAAAATCTTATATTTTTTAATATACTTCTTTTACATAATTGTAATCAATTCATCACAAAATTGCTGTAGTCAATGTAGAAGCCATTGAGTTTTCTAATAAATTAATATGTCTGAAAGATCTATTCGTATTTAATTTAACAAAATAATACCTACATTGAAAATATCTTATTACTTAGCAACTAAAATCAATTTTACTACTTTTAATTTATGTTCTCAATTAATCTGTACTAATATTATAGACCAAAATTGTGGCGGTATAACCACACAAATGCTGGAATCCGAAAATGCTAATCCTGATAGCGGGCAGCAGTGCTATAAGTGAAAGATTCCAGCCACTGCGATCACTAACCCGCCTGCAACCTGCAGGAAAAAACCCCCCTATGAGCGACGACACAAATTCACGGCCCCCAATTCCCGGTAATCGCACTATTCCTTTATGGCCACGGTACCGGCCACGGTAACGGTGCGATGTGGGGTGCTAAGAATCCCCGGGCTACGGCAGGATACCACAAACGGCGACTGTTTCTGGCCACGTACAATGGACGCTCTCTGCGGCTGGACGAACACCTGACAGAATTAGAAGTAGAGTTAAGTCTTATTAACTGGGATATAGTAGGTCTATCAGAAATCCGAAGACAGGGCGAGGACACGATGACACTAGATTCCGGTCACTTACTCTACTTCCGAGAAGGACACCAACCATCCCAAGGTGGCGTCGGCTTTTTGATCCACAAGTCACTCAGAAGCAATGTCGTCGACGTTGGCAGTGTGTCGGCAAGGGTTGCATACCTTGTCTTAAAGATAACCGAGAGGTATGCCTTGAAGGTTATACAAGTGTATGCCCCAACGTCTACATACACTGATGAAGAGGTCGAAGCCATGTACGAAGACATAGTAAAAGCTATGTCTCGTACCAGTACCTTCTACACAATTGTTATGGGTGACTTCAATGCCAAAGTGGGAGTACAAGAAGATGGTGAATCGAGGGTAGGAAAATTCGGCTATGGGCGCAGGAATCATCGGGGGCAAATGCTGGTAAACTTCTTTGAGGCTCAGGGATTATTTCTGATGAATTCATTTTTCCAGAGAAAGCCCCAAAGGAAGTGGACCTGGCGAAGCCCCGATAACACAGCGATGAATGAGATCGACTACATTTTATCCAATAAGCGCCAAATATTCAAGGATGTCTCCATGATCAACAGGGTAAACACTGGAAGTGATCACCGCCTGGTAAGAGGCACCCTGAATATTAACACTAAAATCGAACGATCGCGTTAATGAAGTCGACTCTTAGACCAACTCTGCTCCAGATCGAAGCTGGTTGCGAAAGCTCCCAGTTGGAACTACAGAACCGATTTGCCATGTTGGAAACCAGGCAGGACATTGACGGCCAAAATTACTTTCGACAAAAGAGACGTAAGTCGAAGCTCTCAGGCGAGACTCTGAACGAGATGACGAGGAGACGAGAACAGCAGAATATGACGCCATTTGAGTGTCAGGCACTTAACAGGAAGGTTAAAAAACTAATAAGGCGTGACACAAGACGAGTTAATACCCGGAATATTGAAGATGCCATAGCACTCAATAGGGGCTCAAAGGTTCTTGCAAAGTCACATACCTCCTGTTGTCACCTGACAAAACTCAGAACCACAGAAGGCACAACCGTCACCTCAAAACCAGAGATTCTAGCTGAAGTCGAAAAGTACTATGGCGATTTATACTCATCACGAGTACCTCCACCTGAGTCCCACAGTGCGGATGACCCACGAGCCAGACTGACACGCCACTAATTAGACGATCTTCCCGACATCGATTTGGGAGAGATTAGGATTGCTCTCGGACAATTTGGAAACAACAAGGCTCCAGGAGATGACGGAATTACCCCAGAGCTTCTTAAAGCAGGAGGCACACCAGTTCTGAGAGAGCTGGCTAACATCTTCAATTCCGTCCTCCATAATGGTATTACACCGAAGACATGGAGCAGAAGTGTGGTGGTTCTGTTTTTCAAGAAGGGTGATAAAGCTCTTCTGAAGAACTACCGCCCCATTTCACTTTTAAGCCATGTTTACAAGTTGTTTTCGAGGGTAATCACGAATCGTCTTGCCCGGAAATTCGATGACTTCCAACCTGTTGAGCAGGCTGGGTTTCGAAAAGGCTTCAGTACCGTATACAAATAATACAGAAGACCGAGAAATATAATCAGCCTCTATGCCTAGCGTTTGTGGACTACGAAAAAGCAGTAAAAAGTATATCCAGGTGTTAAAGTGTTTGTACGAAGCCGCAACCATGACCGTCCAAGTACAAGATCAGAGCACAAGACCAATCCAATTGCATCGCGGGGTAAGACAGGGGATGTAATCTCCCCGAAACTTTTTACCAATGCATTGGAGGACGTCTTCAAGACGCTCGATTGGAACGGACGCGGCATTAATATCAATGGCCAATACATTACACATCTGCGATTTGCCGACGACATTGTCATCATGGCGGAGACTCTGCAGGATTTGGAAGAGATGCTAAACAACCTGAGCGATTCTTCAAGACGAGTAGGTCTCGGGATGAACATTGAAAAGACCAAAATCATGGCAAACCAACATGTATCCCCGGAGTGGAGAGCCATTTACGACCACTGGGGTCGTAAATGGCTCTCCACTTGAAGCTGTGCAGGAATATATCTACCTGGGCCAAACTATACAACTTGGCCGGCACAACTTTGAGAAGGAGGCTAAAAGAAGAATACGTTTGGGCTGGGCGGCATTCGGGAAATTGCGTCATATTTTTGAATCGTCGATCCCACAGTCGCTTAAGACCAGAGTCTTTATTTAGTGCGTCCTACCTGTAATGACTTACGGTGCCGAAACGTGGACACTCACCGTAGGACTGGTCCACAAATTTAAGGTCGCTCAGCGAGCGATGGAACGCGCGATGCTTGGGGTTTCTCTGGGCGATAGAATCCGAAATGAGCACATTCGCCAGAGAACTAAAGTCACCGACATCGCGCGTAGAATTAGCTCGCTGAAGTGGAAGCAGGCTGGTCATGTCTCCAGGCACATTGATGGCCGATGGAGCCGACACGTGTTAGAGTGGAGGCCACGTTTAGGCAAACGTAATGTAGGACGCCCTGTGACAAGATGGACCGACGATTAAAAAAAGGTGGCAGGTACGGGATGGATGCGGACTGCTCAAGATCGGGATAGTTGGCGTTCTATGGGGGAGGCTTTCGTCCAGCAGTGGACGGCAAAACGGTGAAAAAAAAATATTATAGAGGTAAAATTTGTTTTTTTTTATGTTTGTTTCTAATGGATAAAATCAAAAATTACAATAATAATTTTAAGAGGTCTGTCTTATAATGTGGGACGATGAGCCACCACACACACATAGAAGGCATAGAGAGAGCCTAAGAATAATAAATAAATGAAAAATACGAAAAAAAACTTGAAAAAATACGCAGGTTTGTGCATAAAGCATACATATTATTATATGCCTCTAGCACTTTACTCTATGGGCGAATAGATCGATTGGCGAATGCTACTATCTCATTGATTAAAAAATGTGGTATTAAGAATTAACATATTATCTAATAAAATAAATACACACACACAGTAGTTAGTTAAAAAATAATGGATTTAATTATTTGAAATAAGCGCTGAACAGTCAAATCAGTAAAGTCCATTCACATTAAGTTATATTTTGAAAGTGTCAATACCCAGCTTAGGGGTTGTTGTATCTAGTAATCCAATAAGCTGTACTTTTTCAATATATTACAAAAACAATTTTCCTTCTAAATATTTACTATACAAATAGTACAAATAACAAATCCTTAATAAACTACATTAATATCGTCCTAAGACAATAATTCTTAGACGCGTTGTTTTGCCCTTTCAAGGTGACATGATCCCATTGTAACAAATAATAGCCACAGGTGTCCTTTTATATTTCAAGGTTACATTTATATAGATTTCATTATCATTTACTTGCCCTTGTACCTTTTATTCAGAGGCTGATTTTCCATTAATTTCTTATCTCTTATTAGATGCGGGTAATACAAAATTTTCTATGAGTCGGCTCTTACGACTCCTTCAGAGTAAGATGGGTATTCATTCATCTTCAGTGAAAACCAATAACCAATTATATGCTACTATACGTCTATTTTAAGATAACATTTCAAAGTTTTATTTTAAGGACATTTATTTACGAAGACAAAGTACAGCTCTACTTGATCGATATTTAAAAACACTTTAAAAATGTAGTCTACATCAATACAAGTAGAAGATTTTATTGAAACTTGGGTGTGAATATTTTATTACACCATTAGCCCGTGACACCAACGAGGCAGTCAAATATGATTGTTAAACTGTAAATAATAATAGTTCAGGATTGCTAAAATGTTGAAACGTCTGATATCATTGAGGTTCTGTCAGTGTCTTAATAACGTCGAAAATAATCCATATTTGACACGGGTGACAATGCAGGGTCGCTAGCCAAAATCAAAACTATACTAATATTAAAAGTGTTATTAAAAATACGTTATTTCTCAATAAATGTAAAATTACTTACGTGGAATGTAAATGCTGTATAGAAACAGGGGTTTTTACTGCAATAGAATACTTCTAAAGTATTGCACGAGAAGTCGTTGATTGTTTATCCAATACAAATTAGTTATTTATTGACCCATAATATCTGTAGTTATGGTGTTTATAGTGTCCCCTGGTGATGTCAAGGAAGTACGGTCTCATAAATATGTGAAAAGAAAATGGAAACGGTTGCTACCTGATAACGAAAAAATAATTAATCCAATTAGATTAGACAAGTATTATTCTTATAAAAACATATTATAATATAAAAATATTACCAATATCTTGAACTCGTTATAATATTATATGAAATAAAATCATGAAAAATGGTTCATATTTTCTTAGAAATTAACAATTAATAAATGTCTGTAACAAGTTCAATTTACAATATTTTAAATTACTTTGTTTAGTACTATTTTACGAATTCAACAACAAAGCTAAGTCACATATCGCCTTAGTATTATATATACATTATCTTAGCCTTCAAAGTTCTCGCCAGAACCGGAATTTCGATTCAACGGAGCAATACTGCTTGGGGAAGAGCAAGACCAAGACCATTCCATGAGGTCTTATTATTATTATTATTTGCAGTTATAAAATATCTTTATTGTGAATACATACAGATATACATGAATTTTCCATGAACACAAAAACGCACCGTGCTTTCTTTTGCAACACCAGCGCCGTACGCATCATTAATCCTTCGAGCTGTTTCTGCAGCACTAATGCCACGGTATAACTCGTACTCGTAAATATACCGATATTTCATGTTTTCCATTGTGAGGTAATAAGCGACGCCAAAGAAAAAAATAATAAGGAAAAAAACAAATGAATAACTGTTTTCAAAACTCAAATGTACCAGCTAAATGAATTTATAAATTTGAATTTGGAATTCTTAACCAAAGAGGAGTTATTTCCGATCAAGATGGTCAGTACGACAAAACGCATATTTTATATATAAAGACCTATTATTTAAGAATAAAAGAAAAAGAGTTCAGATGCAGGAACAACGGCCAGGTATTCATTTCGAGGTACGGGAATATAACTAATTCCAAATCCCAGGCTGCGACTTTATAGAAAGAATACGAAAGAACAAATAACTTTTTATTAGACCGACCCAGGAGTTAAAACGAGGACCTCAGACTCTTCAACTATATTATTAGTTGAATTTGTGTTTCATTCATCCGCAATGGAATAAACTCCAAAAGAGGAGCTTTTGCGTCTGTACCGTAGTAGAACATTTACTCACTGCTATTAATTAATATAATACTTATGTAATATGTTACTGGGGTTAGTGCTTTTTTACTGGTGGTAGGGCTTTGTGCAAGCTCGTCTAGGTAGGTACCACCCACTCATTAGATATTCTACCGCAAAACAGCAGTACTTGGTATTGTTGTGTTCCGGTTTGAAGGGTGAGTGAGCCAGTGTAATTACAGGCACAAGGGACATAAAATCTTAGGTCCCAAGGTTGGTGGCGCATTGGTGATGTAAGCGATGGTTAACATTTCTTACAGTGCCAATGTCCTATTTTTTTTTTTTTTTTTTTTTTTTTTTTTTTTTTTTTTTTTTTTTTTTTTTTTATATTTGCCGGGAGGGCAAATGACTCTACTCCACCTGATGTTAAGTGGTAGTAGAGTCCAAACGCGAGGACGGCCAATACAGTCAGGAAGAACGTTCTGCACTAGCCGCCCTCGCCTTGCCGGCCCGCAAGATGCCTCTTCACGCCTCGTTTGAAGTCCAAGGGCGTTTGGTGACCACTTACCATCAGGTGGCCCATATGCTCGTCCGCCTTCCTATTCTATAAAAAAAAATGTAAAATATAATATATGCAATGTAAGTCGAAATCTTATGAATGAATTAAATTTTTATTTAAGTTCTCACATAATTTACAATATTATTCATCCATACATATGTCAAATAAAGCTATTTTAAATCTCATTAGAGGTAAATAGTCAATATATATAAATATCTTGATATAATATTTTAAATATGATCCAATTTCGTTTTTTCAAAATTCTGAACCAGACATCCGTTTTTTATAATCACCAGGTTTTCATTAAAAACATCGTCGTATCATACGATCAGTCAATAATTAAAATCTGGAACCCTCTCTCGCGTGTCCTTCTAATGCACTTTATTCGGTACAGCTGACGGCTCGTATTTGGTGATCGATGTTTCACTCTGCACTTTTAGAAATTTTCGATCCGTTACACGTCATCTGTCTACATCCGTTTCCATTAAAATACTCCCAGTTTTGCGTTTCAACGGAGAAATTCTTATATTTTTCTTGATATCATTTCAAGTAAGCATGGTTAATTAAGTATCATTCCACCACTTTCCACGAGTTCTGACTCTGATCGTATGACCGTTATCCACCTTGGCAATTAAAGATTAATAAAGGAAAAGGAAAAAGACATGTTATTTTTATATTTTATGTTGAATTAAGTCATAAAATAACAAATATTGTGTAAAATATATATTTGCCAAAAATGATAAATATAGGTATAAACAAGATTAAAATTAGCATATATATATAATAGATACTAATATGTAATTTAAATGCAAGTGTACATGATCGTATTGAGGGTTACCGCACTAACGAGGTACGAGGGCTATGCTTACGAAATAATAGTTCAAAATGTTTTAGAAGAGTTGTTATTGACAAATGAATTGTTGTTAATTGAAATGAATAAGGATAATTAATGTTTTCTTGAATATTAAAAAAAAGTAGTAAGTTTTATCTAGACGCGTATGTTTTTTTACGTGTGCGCCGATTAAATTCCTTGAAATGGCTAAACCCATGATCATGATTGAATTGATTATTATGATATTTTTTCAAATTTCAAAAACACATTAATGACAAAAATAAGTCGCTCTCACATGACGCCCTGCGTAACATATAACATAACATAACATAACAAATTGGATAGTCATTGTTATAAATTATAATAAAATAACACCAATAAAATAATAAAATATGAAAAATAAAATAAATGTATAATCGTATTATTATAGTATGTAGCAACTACGTGTATACGCGCCGCAAACACATACAAGGAAGTAGAGACTGCGGCGGCGAGCGGCGGGGACCGGTATAAGACAGCGTCACGCCGTTCGTCGTCAAGGCGCGCCAATTGATATTTGACATAAAAAGACAAAGCGTACGCTAATATCCGATCGCACCGATGAAAATAATCACAATTTCCTTTAGGATAGCTAAGTTATATGTAGAGATTAACTTGTATTTACAAAAAAAGAAATCCTGATCGAGAATAATCCGTTAAAAAGTTTAACGATCGAATTTGCAGATTATCTATTGTCAATGTATAATAATAACAGAAATACAGGTTCATAAGCTTTTAAAGACAAGCACAGACGTCAGACATCTTATCGGAGGCCAATTAGCGTGATTCCTCTAGAAATGAGGATTAAAATACCTACGCAAGTCTCGTTTGTTATAGATAAAAGCGAATATGCTATGTTTTATTACAGCGAAAATAAAGTTCAATATTGTTCTTATTTTAAAAGCTTTATTTCTTCTTTTATTTTTTTTCCATGTTAGAAATCAATTAGAGGATTATCATATGAAATTTTATTATATTCATTATGATAAAACAAAAGCTTGTTCTAAAAACTACACATAAAATCAACTCAATTCATAAAATATCAAACAAACTTTCGAATATGAAATCCCAAACCGATCCTTAGAGCGTGGACCCTCCACAGACATCGAATTAAATCCCACCATATTAAATAGACTTCCCAGTGATGAATTTTAGACGCACTATAGTTAGGTTTGGAACCTTTTAGGATTATAGCTTAGTTAATACCCACGTAACGGAAAGGGGTACGTATAGATTGTATGGATACGTTAGTAACTCCACAGCCAAAGGCGATTTACTCTAATAGTACTGCATGTCACACCACATTCGATGTACTGACATGCATATCCAAACTGACTGCACCTGAATCATTAAGGCTCCCTTCACACTGCGATTCATCATTTCAGAAAAACATTAGATAATTTTTATGTATCTAAATTAGATTGTTAAACGAATAAAATGGACTTGTTTTAATTACAGACACGCGTATTAAAATTAATAGCATTACGGATAGCGCAGTTTAACGAGTTAATTGTATTCTAATATAATACATTTATTATCTAAAAATTACAAATTAAATTATAAAAATTCCTCACAAATAAGATGACTATCACTTTATTCATCTCAATATTGCACATAAAAAACTACTCTTTGTGACTCTTTTAGGCAAGTCTCGTGTTTTTCATAGATTTGATTGAGTGGATTATGATTTTATTTAGATTTTGAATAAATAGACAATATTATAAAAATGCCTTATATAATATCAATTTTATAATCCCTTACCGGCGGGCGAAGCCGCGGGCGGAAAAAAGTTTCACTATAATTCTAACCAGCATTAAGTTCCTTTCTAAAAAAATCATCTCTTATCCCAATAACCACAAATAATGCAACATAAGACTTAAAATAGTCAAACAAAATAAATCATTTCATCGAGCAATGTGTAAAGGGCTTTAGTCCATGATATTTTGTTCTCTTGATGAGTTGATATTGGCGGTGACGTGCGTCGTATGCCAGGGGCTAAATAAACTGTAAAATGTACCGTACTGCACGCGCTAAATCAATTAAGCCGCCCGCTACAGGCTCGTAAGGTTTTCAATTTAATTATGCAGTTTTTCCGTTAATGGACGAAGAGATTATCCTTATCCAATGCCTAGTGTTCATATTGTCTCTTTCAAGGGGATTTTGTTGACATTACTTTTATTTTCTGTTGCTGTGTAATTTTAATAAAAGCCTCGGAACAAAGTACTGTATATAACCTGTATATATATACTGTATATAACCTGTATATATATACTGTATATAACCTGTGTATAGGACACTCGTACTTGCCGTCTGATATGATGAAGGTCGTGGTGGTCCCAATTGTGAAAAGCAAAACGGGTGACGTGAGCGACAAAAATAATTATAGACCAATTTCATTGGCTACTATATTGGCAAAAGTTCTTGATAGTCTGTTGAATACGCAACTTAATAAATATCTGAAAATCCATGACAATCAGTTTGGTTTTAAATCTGGTCTATCTACTGAATCTGCTATTTTGAGAACTTAAAACAGACTGTCAAGTACTATACCGATCGAAATACACCAATTTATGCTTGTTTCCTCCTCTCTACCTCTCGAGGGTGTTTGACCTGGTTTGTTATGATATTCTATGGCAAAAACTTAGTAACATTTCCATGCCTGAAGAACTAATACATATCTTCAAATACTGGTATCTTAATCAGGTCAACGTCGTCAGGTGGTCGAGTGAGATGTCAGAACCGTACAGGTTGGAGTGCGGGATAAGGCAGGGTGGGCTGACTTCTCCAAAGCTCTTCAACTTGTATGTAAATGAATTCATTGAGGAGCTTAGTGGTACACGTGTCGGATGTCATATTGATGGAGTGTGTGTTAATAATATCAGCTATGCGGATGACATGGTGCTGCTAAGTGCATCTGCTTGTGGTTTGTATAAGCTTCTGGGGATATGCGAAAAATACTCGCTTAGACACGGTTTACAATATAATACGAAGAAAAGCGAATACATGATCTTCCAGGCCAAGGGACGGTGTTGTCCGGACTCTGTTCCTCCCATTCGATTAAACAATGCTGTATTAAGTAGGGTTCATCAATTCAAATATCTTGGACATATAGTGACCTCTGACTTGAAAGACGACACGGATATAGAGAGGGAACGAAGGGCTTTGTCTGTTGAAGCCAACATGATTGCTAGCAGGTTTGCACGATGCTCAGCTTCTGTCAAAATCACCTTATTCAACGCATTTTGTACAAACTTTTACACGTGTAGCCTGTGAACAATGAGCTAATCAAAATCAAATCAAAATACGTTTGGCAGGAACTCACTCATGCATCACTAATAGCAATACGCAAAGAAAATCCAGACTTAAATATCTATCAAAGGACTTAAAGACATTATATTTTCATACAAGCACCCGAGAATTATTGAGAGATTACATGACAAAGGCATAGTCTAAGACGTCTGAGGCATTAGTTGTTAGGATTCCTTAACCATCGAATACTTTCTGATATTTTACAAATCAAAATATTTAAGAAATTATAATGATCAATAGCTAATATACATGATTTTAAAATAAGAACAAGGTAATATTAATTGTTGTATGTATTGTTGTATTAAAAATTCGTTACAAAAGCACATTATAAATATTGTTAACATTTTCATAATTATGAACATAGATTCAAACAAAACATAACAATCAAAACGCATTCAGAATGTATCCTTTAAATAATAATCCCCGATGATTGAATAAACAATGCGAAACCTATCCCAACACAAATCCCAGTTAATGAACGTGGGGGTCCTCAAATTTACCATACAAATCATGCAGCATTGACACGTCTATTCGTGACTAAAATTTCAAGCAAAATTTGAGTTATATCGAAGCTAATTCTATTTTTAAAACGTTAAAGGGAAAAATTAAAAACGCAAAACGGAAGTTGTTGTAATTAAATTTCAACAGTGATAATGCGAAGTCTGTTCATGTCACTGCAAATTACAATTCATTAACAGCGATGGATCCGTCATATATGTCATATATGCGTGACGTCAGGCCGCCGGCAGCGTTACGTGGACTATAACATTGTTAGCGAAGCTTGTTCGCATGATCTTTTTGTGATAAATATTTATATAATTTTGTAATTTATAGAGGAATAACAATAACGCCTCATTACCGTACAAACAATAACTGCTAAATATTATATTAAATTACATTTCTTATGTTATATAATGAAAATACAGGAAAAAATAAAAGATGTTAAGTCTTTGTAAAACGTATATGGAATATAATTATTATTTAAGAGCGTCTGTATTTATACGTACAGTTATATACTTCTGTTATCTATATCTTATAGGTCGTAGATGGATTGCCGAATCAGCTGTTTTACAAAACTTATAAGGCCTTACTTAGAAAAGTTGCTTAGTGACTGTTTAGTTAAACACTTCTCTCCGTCTGTCATTATTGATTCGAAGTTTGAAAGAAGAAGACTCAGCAATTTTTTTTAACTAATCGTCCGGTAAAGGACCCGATAAATAAATCTAGTAGCTTGTTACGTTTAAAATGAAAAAACTTGCTTAATCTTATTAGGAGTGGTACATTCTATATATATATATATATATATATATATATATATATATATATATATATATATATATATATATTTTTATATTTGCCAGGAGGGCAAATGACTCTACTCCACCTGATGGTAAGTGCTAGTAGAGTCCAAACGCTATCACTGTCTATCATCTTGTCTTTTCTTTATTTATTGATTTTATAAAACTCGACCTTACATTTTTAAAAGTTGTCTGAACGTGAGTGCTGATGTAACAATAATACTTTAATACCCACTTTATTTCTTTATTTCTTATTATTTTCCATGCGAAACATTTATTGAAGTGCCATGGCGGCAAACGACATGAGGCACTCTTATGCCACCATGCCCTATCTCCACCGCCGGTCTCGTTCTCCTTTTGTATGAGTGGCGCGTATACTATATACTATTTACTTAGTGCGTATACTATTTACTTTATTGCTGTGCTTTGTGCAAGCTCATCTGGTAGGTACCACCCACTCATCAGATATTTTACTTATAAACAGCAATACTAGGTATTGTCGTGCTCCGGTTTGAAGCGTGAACAAACCAATGTAACTACTGCACAAGGGGCATGATACCCTAGTTCCCAAGGTTGGTTATATATACAATAATAATTTTTAAAGCGCTAATGTCTATGGGCGATGGTGACCATCACATGGCCCATTTTACAGTCCGTCTACTTCGCTATCACCTAAAATCTGTGTATACTTCGTTGGTATATATTATTTTAATAATAAGAAATATATGTTTACGAAGAAAAAAATATATATTTATTTATTTATTTTATTTGCTTTAAGTATAGGTTATTTCAATAAAATTATCAATTCCGATGTTTAGGTACATGTCGGCCGTCCCGTGTCGGCCACTATTTTATCTTTTCTCGTGTATATATACCATGATATACAAACTTGTACATTTTTATGGTATTGTATTGTGACTATGAATACTATCGTCACCAAAATATTTGGGTTATTTATTCACATTCATTTTTTCAGATAATAATATCCGACATTTCTTTCGGTCGTGACCTTCATTTTCAACATTCCAAATTTAATATAAAATTAATCAGAAGTTATTATTATCGAACGGAATGAATATTGAAATTTAAAATTAATGTGGTAACATTTTTATTAGAATAATGGTTGATATATAAAATATATGGATTGTGTCAAAACTGCTTTTAACAATTTAAAAAAAATGGAGCCTTTAAATTAAAAAAAATCATTATCTAGCTTTTGGTTTTGTATCTTTTGGTGTGTCTTATTACTACCATCTTCCAAACATTTTGTACTTCTTATAATATAGAAAAATGCGTTAATAATTTTCTTACAAAGCAAATGTTACTTTTTAGAATCATCGTGACATGTGACATTGGGAACAGACTCTACGGGACCAAATACAAGTTGCAGCCCATTATACTAGACTGTTAATACTTGGAACAGTGGACCACTCCTAATTGAAGGATGTCATAGATGTTTGGAGCGATTTCAAGTCTGATGTCAATTATGTAAATAAAATAATTCGTATTGAATATTCAAAGCTGACTACCAACCATTTTTTTTTTTTCGCAAACGCGTTGACGCGTTTCCCCCACATGAAGTGGGGGGGTATGTGGGGCTCGCCGACGCTGAAGGAGTCGGAATTCCCACTAAAAAACCAGCGGTACCCACAGGGAGGGCGTAACCTCCCGAATCGCTATCCGGTGTAGATACCTACCGAAGCAACCGTGTCGGGTAAGTACCTGCGTCAGCCTGAATGTGAGTGTGCCGTGACTCCGTTCCACCCAGCGACTCAAGTGGGGACGGACCACCTCCACTGTCAGCTCCACACCAGCGTATAAACGCCGGCAAGGTGTTTCCGGCCCTCCTACGTTGGTTAGAAGGCGGCCCAAGGCGGCAGCGGCGTTGATGAGCTTCAGGCTGAGTTGGACAAAATGCGGCTCGAAGCTTCATCTTCCATCCAGAATCAGGCTCATCTGGGCCTGCACCTTAATCACCGTCCTCTGGATGGTGATAGACGCCCTTCGAGGGGGACCCCGACGTGGACCGTGGAATAGGAGGGCCTCCGTTTTTGTTACAGAGACCCTAAGCCCAGCATCCTGATCCGATCCACCGTGAGCGAAACTCTGACCTCAGCCAGGCGGGCCGCCTCCTGAAAGGTACGTCCCATCGCCGTGATGAGGGTTTCGTCCGCGTAGCACAGCACCCCCATCCCGGGAAGGACGGGTGCCCGTAGGAGCCAGTCAAAGCCGACGTTCCACAGGATTGGGCCGAGAACCGACCCCTGTGGAACGCCGCAACCTACTCGACGCCGGACAAGTCGCCCATCGCCCCCCTCCCACAGAACCACCCGATCCTGGAGGTATGCCCCCAACAGCCTTCTGAGATAGAAAGGCACCCCGTGATATCGAAGTGCCTCCTTTATTGTCCCGAAAGGAAGACTATTGAAGGCGTTCGCCACGTCCAGCGATACCGCCAGGACCACGTCTCCTCGGCCACCGCCTCCATGGTCCGGGTCTTCAGGGTGTTCAGGGCATCGATGGTTGATCGACCTGCCCTGAACCCGAACTGAGCCTCTGAGAGACTCGGCCCCACCTCCTCGATGTGCTGAACAAGACGGGCAGCGACAATCTTCTCGAAGAGCTTGCCCGTCTCATTCAACAGCACAATTGGCCTGTATGCCGAAGAAGAGAATAGTGGGCGCCCCTCCTTCGGCAACAGGACCAGTTTTCCTTCCTTCCACAGCTTCGGGAACTGCCCACTGGAAAGACACTCGTCGAACAGTTCCCGAAGCCTCCCTCCTAGGTGTTCCAGGGCGTCACGCAGAACACGCCTTGGAACCCCGTCCGGACCCGGCGCTGTGGTTCTGGCCCTCAGTCGATCAAGAGCCATCTCCATCTCTCGCTCCGTGATCGGTGGTGGAGCCATATTGTGCTCTGTCATGGAGCGAGGGGCCATACTTGGTGGGACGTGCTCGCCTGGGTTAGGAAATAGTTTCCCAACCAGGCGCAGGAGGAGATCCGCCGGAATCGTTTCCGTAACAGGAGCGCCGTGTGTGTGGAACTTCCCTCGCACACCACGATACGGACGCCCCCACGGGTCCCTGTTCAGGCCCACCAGAAGCTCCTCCCCTTGCTCTCTGCTTGGCACAACTTATCGCCTGCTGCAGCTTCTTTTTTAACTGGCGATAAGCGGCCCACAGCCGTCCTTCCAATTCCACGTCGAGGCCGTTGCGCCTGCGACAGCGGACGTATGCCCTCCGCGCCCGGTTGCATGTCGCCCGCAGCTCTGCTATTTCGGGCGACCACCAATACACCTGACGGCGCGGTACCCTTCGCCGGGTCCTTGGCATGGCCGCATCGCACACCTCCTTAGCTGACTGCCAACCTTCGCTAGTCGGAGTGGCACTCGAAGAAGAAGAAGAAGAAACAAAAAATTAATCTGATTCCGTTTCGGAGCTTTCAACGCTCTTATTTTGCCTAATAGCCAAAATGACTATCAACTTTAAATAAACAATATTGAAATATATTTTTAACCATTCAATTTTTGTAAATATATGTATATAAAAATACAAAATCAGTTTTAATCACCGTCGATTTAAACAAAGTCAGGTCGTAACAGAAAACTCTTCATAATTCCAAATAATCACCCGTACACATTATACGACAGATCAGAGATGAATGTCTTTAATCTTGTATTATTTTCAATGCTATAAATTGAGTTTTGCTATGCATAAAAGTATCTTATTTTATCTATATTTTGAGTGTTTTGTTAGCAAAATTGTTAATAAAATGAATACATTTTTTACGTTTTCTTGCGTTACATAATAATAATAAATTTACCAGATATTTAAGTATTTTTTTTTATAAATATTTGATATTACATATTATATACAAATTAATAAACAAATATCTATTTAAAAAAAAATTAAAAATCATTGTCAGTTCATCAAAAAATGGCGTCTTGAATGTCGGCAAAACTGTCTTCGGAACTTTGGAAGTAAAATTAAAATGGAATTAAGTAGTTAAGTGGAATATTGCTGTATTACAAATGAAGATATATTAACCAAGAACTATCTATAGTGCATAATATAGCGGAGTTATCAGCAAATCAGTTGGAATATTTAAATTTATAGTTTGGTTTTAGTTAATCCTATTGTGATTGGAATAGACTATAAATGAATTCACGAATATCCATGCAGATAAACACGACCTCGGTTTAACTCAGTTGAGTATGCGATTTTAACAAAAAAATTGCATTTCAAAATATTTTTGCGTTGGCAAATATGCTTAGATTGAAAGGTTTACAAATAGATGTGCTCGATTTTACAAAGCAATTTCCTGGACAAAATTCCATGCCATGAAACTCTATTTAATGAAAACACGTAGCATTCACAGCATATTTAAAAGTTTGTATCGAGGAATGTTATACTTTTAATATCAAACTTCTAATACAAATGTACAAATAAAGGTACCGCCCATTTATTACTTATTCTATCGTTTACATACAGACCGGAAAATCATATAAATCATTAGTTGGCGGCGTTTCTCAAGGCCTATTTGCCAGTCGCTTTTATTTTTTTATTTTAATCTATAGTAAAAACTTAAGTAAATAGAATCAATAAAAGAGGTTTTAATGAATATACTTCCATTTTGTAATGTAATGCCTTCCAATAATGTAATGCTACTTTGATATTAAGTTGTGAGTCGTGACGTCCATAAGGCGTAATTTGGGTCTTTGAGTGCGAAAAATTCGGAGTTTCTGTCTAGCCGCGTGGCGACTGCCCGCTTCTTGTAGTTGCCGGTTAACTCTCAATTTCTGAAGCGTTTGACAAGTTTCATTTATTTTAGTATTACGGAATTAATTTACAGCCTATATACAAATTTTAAAAATAATAGATTTCATTTAAATCGCGAAAATGGCGGTGCAATTA
This sequence comes from Nymphalis urticae, assembly GCA_905147175.2. Taxonomy (NCBI): domain Eukaryota; kingdom Metazoa; phylum Arthropoda; class Insecta; order Lepidoptera; family Nymphalidae; genus Nymphalis; species Nymphalis urticae. The sequence continues at coordinate 10,984,041 of LR989983.1, forward strand.
CGAACTGAAAAAAAAGTGTCTTCAATAATGTTGTTTGAAAATTTATAAAAATATATTTATTTTGAATTAAGGTGTGAAGAAAATTTTATATCATTTTGGTTTACAAACTTGTTTATTTTTTATATGCTGTGAATGCTACGTGTTTTTTATAATGTTCTACACTGTATGTCTGGTTAGGTACAAAACATAAACATAATGGATTTTTTTTTATCATACTCATTAAGATTTAGAGAATAATAATGTGTAGTCTATAAATAAAATGTGTAGCGTTGTTTAAACATACATATATCTTGTGACTGTCATTTCAATAATATCCATTATTTTTTATTCGAAGATGTAACTATACTACAAATACTACAATTTGTACGATTTAATTTAACTATCGTTAAAAGTGGAGAAGTCAATAAAAACAAACAATGTTAATGGTAGGTAATGTTTTGTGGCTCTGGGATATACAATCAGATCAAGTTATTTCTATAACAATAATGTAGGTGAAGCTCTTCCATATGTCGAGTTGTGCCGATATCGTAGTATTTTAATTGTTTTATTACTAATGTTGACTGGTATTAGCTATTATCATTTATCCCGTAATTGTGTAATGCTTGCATAGAGAGAATATATTAATCCCTATCTTTTATGTGCGGATTTTGATATGGGATATTTAAATAATATGTAACAACGCTTCATTAGTACTTAGTAGACCACAATCTGACAACGCGTTGAACTATTAAGAAACGATAATCATCTTAGAAAAACATATTTTTTATTTATTTATATGGTTTTTCAACAATGTGTATATTGATTAAAATAATATAATATAACAATAGTAAATTCTATTCTAAGTGTCACAATTACTTAAAGAAGACCACAGCATGCACAAAAAGAAAGCAATACAACATCTTAACCTAACATTTAGCTACTTATATTTAAAACTATTATAAAATATGTATGTATATATTTAAAAAACTATATAATAAATAAATATATATATTTGAAAAAAGATGGATCAGCTTATCGATCTGTCGTTAGACATCATTTTTTGTTGCCGGAAACCGGAAAGAAATTGGAAGTATAGCCATTTACTACCCTACACTACTACCCTAGCGTTGCGACGGTACATATAAGAATCAAACCAGCTCAGGAAAAGATTCGATATTTCGTAAGATTATAATTTATCTAATAGAATTGTATGATAAAAAAGGTAAATATCTCTTCCCAGCTATCAGAGGTTCGGACACCACGGCGGGAATATTATTAGATCCACACCTTTTATTTTTTATTTTCAAGCAACTCTACCATAATGGTCCAACGGAATTATCAAAAATTTATTAATAATTTATATCAAAGTAATGATTAAAATTTTCTTATAAACCAATTATTTTATTTTGATATACTTAATTTAACTTTACCAAGGGTATTAAGGTACCACGAGGAGTAAAGATAAGGGAGATTATTGAATTAGTTTAATCTAAATCGGAAAACTGTTCTTTACTGTACAAGTACATTGCGTTACAGTAGGGCTATTTTGTCAGAGCAAACTTGAAACTTACCGTAGAAATCGGTGGTGGAATGTCAGAAAGTGATATGCGATATTTGACCATAATAATTATAACATTTGAAGAATATACGCATCAAAATACTGTATCACCATAAGTCGGTTGTCAACAATTCACGGGTGAATAATTAAGTGAGTTCTTACAGAGTAGCACAGCAGATGTTAATTGTTATATAATTTCGGATAATTGTTTAACATAACTAACGCAATATGGAAATCGTGTAATGGCCTTTAGATTGGGTGCATTCCTCTATTCGACTGCTGCATATCGCTGAGAAATTGTATTATTTATCGAATTATTTAATGCACCGTGCATTATGTGCTTGGATATAAGATAACCAGTACTTTTGATTGTATAAGAGAGGCAAACATGTGGCGTGTCATCACTAATACCTAACTACCTACCTACACGACGGTTCAGAATGATGAACGTCCTAAGAATATTTTATGCAAAAATATAAAAAAGTTTGCATAAATAATATTTGCGATCAATGGTATGAGAACCAAACTTGATGTAGTCGGTCCAGCAAACTAATCCACTCAACGTCTATGAGACTGGAAAAGTTACGATACTTCTCGTCAGTCGTTAACAACAAAGATAGTTGATATCGTTAACTTCATAAAATATGAAGATATCGAACTTGAGAAAACGTATAAAGGTCGGCTTGGTCCATATATTCGTTTTCGTCATAGTCACGATAGATTCAGAATCGTGGAGCATCAAGGCCGCAACAAAAGCTTCTTTAGAAAAGTGGTGTTGGCGTGTAGTTTAGAACACGTGAATATTAGGCGAAGATTGTGGGTATACCCCGGCAAGCATCACTGAATTTTAATGTACTTAATTTGTTCATTTCAATATCGTGACAAAACTTACACGTGCTGGGTGAAATTTAGCCACATGTGTATTCGATAACCCAAATTGGAGCTGCCTGGTGGAATAAGCTCCAAACCTTTTCAAGAAAAGGGGAAGCCATACCTCAGAAGTGGCGGATATTTGTAGATTGTTAGTTTACTTTCTTTACAATTTTACTTTTGATTTTACAAAATGTGGATGATATTATTCTGACGTCTATTGAAGCGACTATTATAATAATATTTACACATAAGGGCTATAAATCACTTTGATGTTTATCGAAAATGAAATTGTAAACATCTTCACGAACTATATACATACATTTCATTTTGTACAATATTCTAGCAACCTTACTAATACTAATATTATAAACGTGAAAGTGAATTTATTTGTTTGTTACGCTTTCACGTCTTAAGAACTCAATCGATTATCAAAAATTTTTGCATACACGTTGTGTGGGGTAAAGAAAAGGACATAGGTTATCATGCACCTAACACCTCGTTCCTCCTTCATATGCAGGCAGAGCCGCGGGCGGAGACTAGTTGCTTATAATTATCAGTTGAAACATTATCTTTCATCAACTAGAATCTAGAAGTAGAATATGGAAAAGAGCAATAATATACTTTTATAATATAAAACTATGATTTGAAAAGTTTATTTGGTGGTAGACCCTATCTGGGTCCATGCACTAATCACATATTCTACCGCCAAACAGCAATACTTAGTATTCCTGTGTTCCGGTTGAAGGGTGTGTGAGCCAGTCTAACTACTGACACAAGGGCTATAACATCTTAGTATACGAGGTTGATGACATCTAAAATCTACCGATTTTGTATAAATAAAATAAATTGTTAAACAAAAAAAAAGTTTAAATTTAGGCGTTTGTTTTGTATAAATAAAAAAAGTAAAACATAACGGAGAAGCCTGTTTCGCATCGTTACTTAAAAATGTTTTAAACTGGATACAAAAATGTCAATGCTGGTCGAGCTATATTGGATGTTTATATAAAAAAAATATCAATATAGACTATCAGTTTTATTACTTTACTGAAAAATGAAATTCACGCTCATCACATAGCATTTTTTTAAAGAAGCCCGTTTTTAGGGAATTACAAATATTCCTATTACAAATTTGAGAACACGATCCCGATCGATCGTCGGTGCGTCACGGTAGTAAGCCCAAGTAATCCCGTGGCGTTCATATGTCCCAAACGTTTAAACTAAATAGACATACTTATAGCATTATAATATATTTACACCATTATGAATATTTTTGGTATAAATAATATAGATAATATTGATAGCAAAAAAATATGTATAAACAACAAGTACCTATTATATACAATTGTTAAGAATATAACAATACAGTTGTAGTTTACAAGCTAATTTTCCATTATAGAAATTGGACTTCTCGGAAATCTAGAAAATAATAAAGTAAATCCTTCTCGGAGCTAGGTATGCATCTGTTTAATAAAGTAACCTGTGCCTATTAATAAATTAAAAATTATAAGGCATATTATACACTACAAGATTATATTTATGATAAGGAAGCATGTAAGTAGTCAAACAGGATATATAAATTTTATTTTGTATAGACGCTTATGCAATTGAATGCCTCATTGGTCCATTGGCTAGAAAGATAAGATAGAGAAGGCCGCAGGCCCGGAGATTCTGAGTTCAATTCCCAGGTCGGGCCTATACTGGCGGTAGGGCTTTATGCAAGCTCGTCTGTGTGTGATATTCTGACGCAAATTGGGTTACTAAGACAGTGTAATTACAGGCGCAAGGGACAGCCCGAAGTCTGGAAGTTGAAAGTTTGTGCACTGTTTGTTGTTGTGTGTGTCTGGAGGACATTATTATTATTATTATGTAATTGCATTCCCTTCAGACGGGCTTACAAAAAGCTCTACTCCCAAGTAAAGTTGTCTTGGATAAATATATTATGAATTGATTTGGTTTCAAATTAAGTGTAATATATAACAAAAATCTTATTTTTTTTATATTTTTTACAATAACACGTGACTAAAAAACTCCATCTTATACAATGGTGAAACTTTCGGTCAATTGATTAATAAATGAATATAAATTATTTATAAATGTAGAAATATTGAGTTAGGGTTTTATCGTTATCTAATCACAATTCACTGTTACACATAGGCGTCTCCTGAGGTGCGGCAAAGCTCTCGGTTCTCCGCTTTCCGCATCTAGTCATAAAGAGTAAGAGAGGTTTTGGCTACATTTAGTGCTACAAAATAACCTAATTATGGATAGTACTTGATATTGTTAGTGACATCGATAAAATTCTGCCAACAAACATTATCTAATCCATAAAATCCGTACACGTAGTTTTAGTAATGATTACTCGGAGTCGGCTTAGGATACTATTTGTTGCTTTAGGCTCAACATTATGGCACTATGAGTCACATGTAAAACTTCATTTTACTAAATATATATATATATAAAAGAAAGTCGTGTTAGTTACACTATTTATAACTCAAGAACGGCTGAACCAATTTGACTGAAAATTGGTAGGGAGGTAGCTAAGAACTGGGAGAAGGACATAGGATACTTTTTATCCCGTTCCCGTCGTTCCCGTGTGATGTGACATAAAATGTGGTATAACAAAACGCAACTGACATGTAATAACAAAACAACTCAGTCAAAATATAAGTCAGCGGTTCATTTGTTAAAAATGTAATAACAAAACGCAACTGACAGCTGAGCATATTTTTAAAAAAGTCCGGTAGTATATAACAAAAAGCCACTGACAGCTGAGAATATTTAAAAAAAAAGTCTTGCCGGTTGATTAATTCGTATAAAACAAGGAATATAAATACTCTGTGCCTGTTTAAAGTTTCTAATAAAAAGAAAGAAAAGTGAACTTCAACTTCTAATTTAATTTTTTTTTAATATCGTATTGCTGTGCCATTTATCATCAATAAAAATACCATGCCGAGACCAAGACGATCAAATCTTTCTCGACAAAGCCGTAATGCAAGAGTAATTCGAAACATTGCGAATGAAAGCACTGAAGAAGAGCAAGAAAATGCACGTGAAGAGCGCCGCCTTAGTATGGCTCGACTATGTGCTTCTCACTCACAAGAGCAATGGGAGGCAGCCCGTGAAACGGCTCGGTTGGCAATGCGAAATCGTCGAGCAAACCTCAGAGATCAACAGCTAGATAATTTACGAAGCACAAGAAGAAATTCATCAAATACTGATTTGAATCGGGCAGCGTATCAATACGATTGCACGACTGATTACTGCTTGCATACTAGCGTTCGCATTAGGGCCAATGGACGTTGTTTGCGAGTATTGTGGCGCATTAAAGTTTTCCGGAGAACAGCCAGGATTGTGCTGCCTTAATGGCAAAGTGAAATTGCCATTATTGACTCCGCCACCTGAGCCATTAAATTCATTGCTTCGTGGCGAAACACCCAAATCCCGTCATTTTCTTGGAAACACCCAAAAATACAATAGTTGTTTCCAAGTGATCTCATTTGGGGCAGACATTATTGAAGAACGAGGATTTAATCCGACATTCAAGGTGTTTATATTTATTTAAACCTTCATGATTATCACTCATATTGATTTTAGTATTACGGGACTTAAACGCGTGTGTTATTTAAGCTAAAATTAATATTCAAGGTATTTATTTGTTTTTGTACTTATACACAATACAGTAGAATAATAACATATTGTATTTATTCCTGTAGTGTTTGTAAAGTAATAATGACTGTTTTTTATTTTGTAGATACAAGGACAGATTCACCATCGAATTGGATCATTGCAACCTCTCGATGATGGACAGCATAAATTTTTACAAATATACTTCATGGGCAACACAGAGGAACAACTTGATCGACGTCAAGAGATCAATACAGCAACGAAAAGAGCAATTCTTCAAGATCTGCAACGAGAAACTACCAAGAAGGTTAGCTCGATGAATTATTACGCATATCGTTTGATGATTCGTCAAAATTCTGACAACTATTTACTGCGGTTTCGTCGATTGTTTCAACAGTATTGTGTGGATATGTACGTCAAGATTGAAACGGAGCGTTAAACTTTCATTCGGTTGAACCAAGCCAAACTGCGTTCTGATGAGTATATCCATCTACGTGATGCAATTAGTACAGAATCAAATGCAGCTGATATTGGTCGATTAACTATTCTGCCGGCGACGTATATAGGTAGTCCGCATCATATGCATGAATATGCGCAAGATGCAATGACATATGTTCGTCATTACGGTCGGCCAGATCTCTTTATTACTTTTACGTGTAATCCAAAGTGGATAGAAATTGTTCAATTGCTGCTTCCCGGACAAACACCGAGTGATCGACACGACATCACAGCACGTGTATTCAGGCAAAAAATGCGGTCCCTAATGAATTTTATTGTTAAACAACGCGTCTTTGGAGAAACTCGATGTTGGATTTATTCAATCGAATGGCAAAAAAGAGGCCTGCCTCACGCACACATTCTTATTTGGTTAGTGGAAAGAATTCAACCAGACCAAATAGATAATATCATATGTGCCGAGATTCCTGATCACGAAGCCGATCCAGACCTACATGATGTTGTAATCAAAAATATGATTCATGGACCATGTGGCGCTATTAATCCTCAATCACCTTGCATGATCGACGGCAAGTGTTCCAAACGATATCCACGGAAATTAACAGCGGATACCGTCACTGGCAACGATGGTTATCCACTGTATCGGCGTCGATCACCGGATGATAATGGTCGAACTATTACCACAAAAGTTAAAAGAATAGATTTTGTGGTCGACAACAGTTGGATTGTTCCATATTCTCCACTTATTTCCAAAACGTTCAAGACACATTGTAGCATTGTAATTGTTGAGTATTGCAATTCAGTAAAATCTATTAAATACATCTGCAAATATGTCACGAAAGGCAGCGATATGGCGGTTTTTGTCGTCCAAGCCTCCAATACGAACGATGAAATTGCGCGCTATCAAGTTGGTCGGTATGTGAACTGCAATGAAGCGATTTGGCGTATATTCTCATTCCCTATACACGAACGTCACCCTACTGTGGTGCATTTGGCGGTGCATTTGGAGAATGGCCAACGAGTATATTTCACGGCTTCGAATGTTGCTCAACGTGCTGAAACACCTCCAGCAACAACATTGACCAGTTTCTTTGCGACCTGCCAGAGCGATGCGTTTGCGCGAACTTTGCTTTACTCGGAGATGCCACGTTATTACACTTGGAATGCTTCATTGAAGAATTTTCAACGACGGAAGCAAGGCGATGTGGTTCCTGGTTATCCGGATGTGCGTTCCACTGATGCTCTTGGTCGTATATATACAGTTCATCCTAAGAATGATGAATGCTTCTATTTGCGATTGTTGTTGGTTAATGTGCATGGGCCAACGTCATTTGAGTCACTACGGACTGTTAATGGTACAATATTTCCAACATATCGTGCTGCATGTGAAGAACTCAAGTTACTAGAAAACGATACCCATTGGGATACTACAATCGTTGAAGCCTCTGCATCTCAGTCAAGTCAGATACGTACATTATTTGCTATCATCATTTCGACATGCTTTCCATCGAACCCATCTAACCTGTGGCACAAATACAAGGACAATATGGCAGAAGATATTTTACATCAAATTCGTGGCAGTTCAGGAAATTCCGATCTTGAAATGAATGAAGAGATACATAATCGGGCCTTGCTCTTGATCGAAGACATGTGTTATCTCATGTGCGGTAGTTTATTTGTCGGGTTAGGAATGCCAGCGCCAAATTGTGAAATGAATGACGCATTTAATCGAGAATTGGAACGGGAACGTGAATATGATCACCAGGAATTAGATTTAGTAGTTCAAACGAATGTACCCCTGATGAATCCCCAACAAAAAGAAGTTTATGATACAATAATGAAGGCAATTGATGATGGAAACGGTGGTTTATATTTCCTGGATGCCCCTGGTGGAACTGGTAAGACATTCCTCATGTCAGTAGTTTTAGCCACTGTTCGTGCAAGATCCAACATTGCGGTTGCAGTTGCTTCTTCTGGTATAGCAGCCACATTGCTAGAAGGATGTCATACGGCACATTCTGCATTAAAATTGCCGTTAAATCTTCAATCTATTGAAGAACCAACATGCAACATTACAAAGCGCTCCGCTACGGCCAAAGTTTTATCAGAATCGAAGATCATCATCTGGGACGAATGCACAATGGCGCACAAACGTGCATTGGAAGCACTTAACCGAACGTTGAAAGATCTACGTAATGACTCGAGATGTTTTGGAGGAGCAATGATTTTACTGTCTGGTGATTTCCGCCAAACATTGCCAGTAATTCCCAGATTGACTGCTGCTGACGAAATAAACGCTTGCCTTAAATCATCGAATCTATGGCGCTATGTTAAGAAACTTCAGCTAACAACAAACATGAGAGTTGCATTGCTGAACGATACATCTACTGAAGATTTCTCTGAGTAATTACTAACTATCGGCAATGGTCGAGTACCCGTCGACGAATCGAGCGGATTGATTTCATTTCCTCCGAATTTTTGTAACTTTGTCTCATTAAAGTACAAACTCATCAACAAAGTATTCCCAAACATCATGACTAACCTCAAAAATAATGAATGGTTGAGTGAGCGAGCAATTTTGGCAGCTAAGAATAATGACTTAAATTACATAATTCAGGATGACATCATTGGTACACTGCATTCTTTCAAATCTATTGACTGTCTAACAAATGAAGATGATGCCACCAACTATCCCATTGAATTTTTAAACTCCTTGGTTGTACCTGGCTTACCACCGCACAATTTACGACTAAAGATTGGTTCTATAGTAATCATGCTTCGAAACTTAAACCAACCAAAATTGTGCAACGGGACACGTTTGGTGGTAAGTAAATTGATGAACAATTTGATTTACGCCACAATTCTCAAAGGAAAATTCAAAGGTGAGGAAGTTCTCATTCCGAGGATCCCGATGATCCCAACCGACATGCCATTTCAGTTTAAACGGCTTCAATTTCCGATCCGTCTAGCATTCGCCATGACTGTAAATAAGTCACAAGGCCAATCGTTGAAAGTTTGTGGTCTTAATCTCGAACACCCATGTTTTTCCCATGGCCAATTATATGTGGCATGTTCACGTGTCGGAAGACCTTCCGCGTTATTTGTTTTCGCGCCTAATGAAAAAACAAAAAATATCGTTTATCACAAGGTGCTACAATAAATGGCAAATAAAGAATAATTGAATAATTATATCTTTTTTATTTACAATTACCCTAAGTTAAAAATTAAAAAAATGTGATAATGTGATATTGCCTTTAAGGTGGAACAAAGTTCACCGGGTCAGCTAGTATTATTATATATTAAGTACTTATCCATGCATTTATTAAAAGTATTTATTTATTTATTTTGTGACGATGCACTACTACAAACGCAAAAACGTCTTCGAGCTGATTTCACAGTAATGTTCTGTAACACTTACGTTTTACAGTATTGATGCCATTCAGTCGGTCTCTGTATTTGTGAAACTATAATGATAGGTGCTGCAGTTGCTAATGCTCCTCCCCACACCGCTGCCACTATAGTTTTAGCAGCAGTTTTACCTAACCTCGGCTGCAAAGGTCTCATAATTGCTATATAACGATCAATAGAAATAGCCAAAAGTGTATAAGCACTAACTAGCACGGAAACAGCTTGAGAATAATTAACTATTTTACACATAACTATACCAAAGGGCCAGTACCTTAGAACTAACATCGACACAAATGAAAATGGAACACAAAATATTGTCATCAAAATATCACCAATAGCCAGGTTCATTATGAAGTAATTTGTTACGGTCTTCATTCGAGGTGAACTTTGCACAACGAAGCACACTAGTCCATTCCCTATTAAAGCAACTATAAATATAGTGTACATAAATAATTTAAAAATTGTACCCAGATGAAGCAAATTTCTATAGCCAGATTTGATATCATATCTTTAAACTATCTATTTGTATCTAGCTATATATTTGTAAGTACCTTTATAGTACACTTTTCATAGAGTATGAAACAGTATATTTGTAGATCAGTGTAATAATTTTAAATTTTATTCACTTTGTCCAAAAACAACAATTTCATCGAAACATTTCATTTCATCTTAATTTGCGTGATGTTCTCTTTTTGACGTCATTCTCACTTATTTTCACTTCAGTTAGCAATTCGTTATATTTAAATCGTGTATTATTAACTGTAGAATTAACAACCAGAGCTATCAGCCTCGCGATGTCACACGCCCAACTGCACCGCCCGGTGTCATTCTTCAATATGTAACTGATAAAGATCTAGCGCGCGGCGGCGCCATCGCATGTCCTCGTCGCCAAATACAATACCAATACATATCCGGGTGCCTGGTACCGACATACTATATGGAGTTGCCGAGCACCATGCCCATATATATGCCTGGCGATGATTATGACATTCGGCACGGGGTAACCTGTTTTTCATTACATGAACGTTCCCGGCGCGAGGTAACCTATTTTTATTACATGAACGTACCCGACAAGGGTTAGTTCGATTACACGAACGTTTCCTACATAAATGTATATATGTTTTAACATTCATGTCTATGTATGTATTTATGTATATATGTATGTGTGTATATGTATGTATATATGTATGTATGTATATTATATATTTGTATGTGCGTTTGTATATGTGTATTTATATTTGTTATAAGTATAGATTCAGTTCGTTACATAGTGCACAAGTGTTTACGCAAAAAGAAGTGCACTAACGTTGGTAATACAATAACGTTTTTTCCCCGATCCGAATTAACTCATGACCCCAGAGGCCTGCATACTTTTATATAACATAACAACTATTATACTAGAAATATGATTAAAAAAAACTAATTTATTTAATTATTACATTATATACTTAAAAGTAAAGGACAATCACCGAAACACTATACGATTTTGAATAAATAACTTCGATCACTAATAAAAACTATATACACAATCAGCTTCAAAAAACGTCCTCACCAAATGAGCACCCATTTGAATATTTGGGTGCTCTTTTAACGTAGTACCATTCGGATACGCCGACAGTAAACACGCCTCAGTGCTCTTTGAATAATGCAGAAATCACACGTCTAGGACGCTGAAAAAGCATGGGGTTTCATATTTTCGATAAGTATTAATTTTACTGTTATATAATTGTTATCACTGTATTGTAAATACTGGTATTTCTTTAGGAAATCTTCGAAAAATATTTTTAAAAACTAAATCGTAATAAACACCACGTGATATAAAGCATGACAATTGTAAAGCCTCTTGATAAACGTGTTATTCATACTATCGCGTACCCACTTGAATTGTTCGGGTTTCATGGTTAGTTTCAATAACAATGGAACACATTCGGTGGAGACGCTGTTGTTAATTTATTTTCTTTTTTTTTGTATGAAAAATATGATTATGCATTTCTATTATTTAATTAACTTCTTCACTGTGTCTTTAAATATAGTAGTAGTAAAATATTATTGATTTATATTTTACCCCACTCTATTTTTATTTTATGTTTGTATACCGATTATTTCACGATTAATGGACAGTTTTGAATAATTCAAATTTATTTTTGAAAGATTATAATGGGCTCTGAAATTAGACGTATATGAACAAAACCGACATTATCAAAACAAGCCATCTAAAGGCTTGGCATCGACTCCAAAGCGAGAATTAAAGAGTTATTGCAACATTTTTACTTAGTTTTGTTTTTTGATATTTTTTTGACTACATGTAATTAAATTGATGATGAGAGATTTTATAATGGTTTCTAGCTTTCTTCTAGATAATGTGTGGTGTGGCGAATGGATATCTGATATAATAGCACGTCAAAGATCCGAAGAATTCTTTTACTGACCCAACGAACGGTTGTATGTTCGGAGAATTTTTCGAAAGTGATAAATATGTAACTATATTTTGATTTTAATGATTGATTATGTAAATAAATATTTATATATATATATATATATATTTATCTTAGTTTCTTTGATTATTAATGTCCGTCCCTATGAATAATAAATTATGTTTATAATACAAAACACATCTTTGACTTAATTACAAAAAAAAATACATTTCATATTTGAGTATGAAAATAAATAAATACTAGCTGACCCGGTGAACTTTGTTCCACCTTAAAGGCAATATCACATTATCACATTATTTTTATAATTATTATTATAATTATTCAATTATTCTTTATTTGCCATTTATTGTAGCACCTTGTGATAAACGATATTTTTTGTTTTTTCATTAGGCGCGAAAACAAATAACGCGGAAGGTCTTCCGACACGTGAACATGCCACATATAATTGGCCATGGGAAAAACATGGGTGTTCGAGATTAAGACCACAAACTTTCAACGATTGGCCTTGTGACTTATTTACAGTCATGGCGAATGCTAGACGGATCGGAAATTGAAGCCGTTTAAACTGAAATGGCATGTCGGTTGGGATCATTGGGATCCTCGGAATGAGAACTTCCTCACCTTTGAATTTTCCTTTGAGAATTGTGGCGTAAATCAAATTGTTCATCAATTTACTTACCACCAAACGTGTCCCGTTGCACAATTTTGGTTGGTTTAAGTTTCGAAGCATGATTACTATAGAACCAATCTTTAGTCGTAAATTGTGCAGTGGTAAGCCAGGTATATCCAAGGAGTTTAAAAATTCAATTGGATAGTTGGTGGCATCATCTTCATTTGTTAGACAGTCAATAGATTTGAAAGAATGCAGTGTACCAATGATGTCATCCTGAATTATGTAATTTAAGTCATCTACATCTTTATTCTTAGCTGCCAAAATTGCTCGCTCACTCAACCATTCATTATTTTTGAGGTTAGTCATGATGTTTGGGAATACTTTGTTGATGAGTTCGTATTTTGATGAGACAAAGTTACAAAAATTCGGAAGAAATGAAATCAATCCGCTCGATTCGTCGACGGGTACTCGACCATTGCTGATAGTTAGCAATTGCTCAGAGAAATCTTCAGTAGATGTATCGTTCAGCAATGCAACTCTCATGTTTGTTGTTAGCTGAAGTTTCTTAACATAGCGCCATAGATTCGATGATTTAAGGCAAGCGTTTATTTCGTCAGCAGCAGTCGATCTGGGAATTACTGGCAATGTTTGGCGGAAATCACCAGACAGTAAAATCATTGCTCCTTCAAAACATCTCGAGTCATTACGTAGATCTTTCAACGTTCGGTTAAGTGTTTCCAATGCACGTTTGTGCGCCATTGTGCATTCGTCCCAGATGATGATCTTCGATTCTGATAAAACTTTGGCCGTAGCGGAGCGCTTTGTAATGTTGCATGTTGGTTCTTCAATAGATTGAAGATTTAACGGCAATTTCAATGCAGAATGTGCCGTACGACATCCTTCTAGCAATGTGGCTGCTATACCAGAAGAAGCAACTGCAACCGCAATGTTGGATCTTGCACGAACAGTGGCTAAAACTACTGACATGAGGAATGTCTTACCAGTTCCACCAGGGGCATCCAGGAAATATAATCCATCATCAATTGCCTTCATTATTGTATCATAAACTTCTTTTTGTTGGGGATTCATCAGGGGTACATTCGTTTGAACTACTAAATCTAATTCCTGGTGATCATATTCACGTTCCCGTTCCAATTCTCGATTAAATGCGTCATTCATTTCACAATTTGGCGCTGGCATTCCTAACCCGACAAATAAACTACCGCACATGAGATAACACATGTCTTCGATCAAGAGCAAGGCCCGATTATGTATCTCTTCATTCATTTCAAGATCGGAATTTCCTGAACTGCCACGAATTTGATGTAAAATATCTTCTGCCATATTGTCCTTGTATTTGTGCCACAGGTTAGATGGGTTCGATGGAAAGCATGTCGAAATGATGATAGCAAATAATGTACGTATCTGACTTGACTGAGATGCAGAGGCTTCAACGATTGTAGTATCCCAATGGGTATCGTTTTCTAGTAACTTGAGTTCTTCACATGCAGCACGATATGTTGGAAATATTGTACCATTAACAGTCCGTAGTGACTCAAATGACGTTGGCCCATGCACATTAACCAACAACAATCGCAAATAGAAGCATTCATCATTCTTAGGATGAACTGTATATATACGACCAAGAGCATCAGTGGAACGCACATCCGGATAACCAGGAACCACATCGCCTTGCTTCCGTCGTTGAAAATTCTTCAATGAAGCATTCCAAGTGTAATAACGTGGCATCTCCGAGTAAAGCAAAGTTCGCGCAAACGCATCGCTCTGGCAGGTCGCAAAGAAACTGGTCAATGTTGTTGCTGGAGGTGTTTCAGCACGTTGAGCAACATTCGAAGCCGTGAAATATACTCGTTGGCCATTCTCCAAATGCACCGCCAAATGCACCACAGTAGGGTGACGTTCGTGTATAGGGAATGAGAATATACGCCAAATCGCTTCATTGCAGTTCACATACCGACCAACTTGATAGCGCGCAATTTCATCGTTCGTATTGGAGGCTTGGACGACAAAAACCGCCATATCGCTGCCTTTCGTGACATATTTGCAGATGTATTTAATAGATTTTACTGAATTGCAATACTCAACAATTACAATGCTACAATGTGTCTTGAACGTTTTGGAAATAAGTGGAGAATATGGAACAATCCAACTGTTGTCGACCACAAAATCTATTCTTTTAACTTTTGTGGTAATAGTTCGACCATTATCATCCGGTGATCGACGCCGATACAGTGGATAACCATCGTTGCCAGTGACGGTATCCGCTGTTAATTTCCGTGGATATCGTTTGGAACACTTGCCGTCGATCATGCAAGGTGATTGAGGATTAATAGCGCCACATGGTCCATGAATCATATTTTTGATTACAACATCATGTAGGTCTGGATCGGCTTCGTGATCAGGAATCTCGGCACATATGATATTATCTATTTGGTCTGGTTGAATTCTTTCCACTAACCAAATAAGAATGTGTGCGTGAGGCAGGCCTCTTTTTTGCAATTCGATTGAATAAATCCAACATCGAGTTTCTCCAAAGACGCGTTGTTTAACAATAAAATTCATTAGGGACCGCATTTTTTGCCTGAATACACGTGCTGTGATGTCGTGTCGATCACTCGGTGTTTGTCCGGGAAGCAGCAATTGAACAATTTCTATCCACTTTGGATTACACGTAAAAGTAATAAAGAGATCTGGCCGACCGTAATGACGAACATATGTCATTGCATCTTGCGCATATTCATGCATATGATGCGGACTACCTATATACGTCGCCGGCAGAATAGTTAATCGACCAATATCAGCTGCATTTGATTCTGTACTAATTGCATCACGTAGATGGATATACTCATCAGAACGCAGTTTGGCTTGGTTCAACCGAATGAAAGTTTAACGCTCCGTTTCAATCTTGACGTACATATCCACACAATACTGTTGAAACAATCGACGAAACCGCAGTAAATAGTTGTCAGAATTTTGACGAATCATCAAACGATATGCGTAATAATTCATCGAGCTAACCTTCTTGGTAGTTTCTCGTTGCAGATCTTGAAGAATTGCTCTTTTCGTTGCTGTATTGATCTCTTGACGTCGATCAAGTTGTGCCTCTGTGTTGCCCATGAAGTATATTTGTAAAAATTTATGCTGTCCATCATCGAGAGGTTGCAATGATCCAATTCGATGGTGAATCTGTCCTTGTATCTACAAAATAAAAAACAGTCATTATTACTTTACAAACACTACAGGAATAAATACAATATGTTATTATTCTACTGTATTGTGTATAAGTACAAAAACAAATAAATACCTTGAATATTAATTTTAGCTTAAATAACACACGCGTTTAAGTCCCGTAATACTAAAATCAATATGAGTGATAATCATGAAGGTTTAAATAAATATAAACACCTTGAATGTCGGATTAAATCCTCGTTCTTCAATAATGTCTGCCCCAAATGAGATCATTTGGAAACAACTATTGTATTTTTGGGTGTTTTCAAGAAAATGACGGGATTTGGGTGTTTCGCCACGAAGCAATGAATTTAATGGCTCAGGTGGCGGAGTCAATAATGGTTATCCACTTCAGATATTTCGTAGTCGATATTGTCCTCTATTTCATGCGGTAAATTATTTATGTTAATTATTATTGTTCTGATATTGTATCTATCTTATGTCTTGACAGCGCAATGAATTTTCTTTTCACTTCAATAGCATGCTGACAAAAAGCCACTCTTTTACAGTCATGACGCAAAATTTTTGCACATGTCATTATTGCTTTCACATACTGTGACATTATTTGTGCGACTTATTAATAATAAAAGAATAAAAAATAAAATTGCGTGACTAACGCTACTTATTTCGAGATTTCATAGAAATTTAGTCCTTGTGTGTATTACACTACTAAAAATACAAAATCGTCTCCAAGCTGATTTATCGATACTTATTTTGATTTACAAGCTGTCTATAATTGCTTGTAATTTTAAGTTGTATATACATACGTATTTAATAAACTATTCATTATGAAATTAGTTTTACAGGAAATAAAATAAATTTGGTAGTCATTATTTTCTGTTCGCTAATTCATTAGCAGAATATTTTATATGAAGCCATCAGCTTGAAGTATCTCTCTCGATACAATTTTAAACTTTATTTTTAAAAGTACTTTTAAGAACTTTTTTCGCACAGGTTTAGCAGTTTGAAAACATTTATTAAAGTTCGTTATAGAAACTAACTCCCGACTCTATGAGGTCTCGTCGGTCTTGCGAGCACACAAACGATAAGTGCATTGTTGCGCAAGGCAATGGGTCTGCGCTTCATTCAGCGCCTACGGCAGCTGCATTTGACAATTGCTTAGTTTAAAATACAATTAATACTTATCTCATTATATTACTCGGTTAGTATTATGTAATATTAATAAATGCTTTCAGTAATAAGATCAATTCGATCAGAATATTCGGCATCTTCCGTGATTCTATGGCATCCCTATGGGTTTTCAGAAATCCCTGGTATTCGCATTTCCCTGCAACATATCTATATTATCAGATTTCTTGACAATTTATACATATAATAAATCTGTAACTGATCGCTTTCTGTACATGCAAGGTATATGAGTAAAACTATTACCGGCTTGTATCAACGCAATAGAAACCATTTAGTGTTTGTTTTGTATAAATAACAAAGTTAAGTTAATTTTAAGAATCACGTCGAATATTTATTTGATACAGTTGCTATAAAATAACTTTTTTTCCAATGTAAGTTGAACTCAGATCTATGTGATCAAACGTCTTTTAAAGTTGACCTTTTGTATGGTAATCAAATTTGTTCTAAAATAATGCATTATTTGCATTCTTTTGTATAAAATATTAATTCTTATGAAAGATATCGAGATAAGATCATAGACAATTTTTAGTACTTTTTATAGTTTTGACATATTATTACAACGGGTAGTTGAGTCGGTTGTTTGAAAATACTTATACGTATCTATTTTCGGTATGTAAATAACTTTGTTAGTTATAAGTTATAGGTTAGGTAGGTATTTCGTTTCGTTCCCACATATATATTTTTTGATAGTTTTATTAAATTAATATTTAATCGGTTAGTTTGACAAGTAAAGTAAAGCCTTAAATAAATATAAATAAAAAATTAAAAATAGTAAAAATCGTGACCGCGTGGAATGGTCGCAGTAATGCTAGAGCATTTCCCCTTTGAATCGCAATTCCGATTCTCTGGGCGAAAATGAACCTGTTACTCGGTTAGTTGATAATAAGTACTTATTAAAAAAATCAGATTTACGTTTTAGTTTTAAAAGGACACAATTTCCTTTGAAGGTATCCTTTGCAGTCACAATAAATAAAACACAGAGAAAGACATTCAAGTATGTCTGAATAGATTTAAGGGAATGATGTTTTTCTCATGTATGATTCCAATTGTATGTTGCCCTATCCTAGATCTGGGTGCGGAAAATCCGAATAAATACTAATATCCCGTGAAAATAAAACTAAATACGCTGTGTCTACTGAAATAAACCTTGTCTGCACTTATTTTTTTAAATTATACGCGGGTGAAACCTCGGGCACATGTTCTAGTTTGTTATAATTCAAATGCGGGCATTGTTAAATAATACCCTCATTTATCACATTGTCCATAACACATGTATTTTATACATAGTTACAGTACTCATCTTAATGTTTAAAAATATCAGTCAGGTCAGGCAGCTAGTAAATGTCTATATATTTTATGTATCTTATTGCAAATATGATTAGGTAACAAAAACGAAGGTAAGTTGATATCTTTTATTAATAATATTTCCAAAGGTGGCTTTGTGCAAACCCTTCTGGGTAGGTACCACTCACTCATCAGATATTCTACCGCTAAACGGCAATACTTAGCATTGTAGCAATCCGGCTTGAAGGGTGAGGGCAAAGTAACTACAGGCACAAGAGGCATAACATCTTCGTTCCCAAAGTTGGTGGCGCATTAGTGATGGTAGGACTGTTTAATATTTCTTTCATCGCCAATATCTATGGGCGGTCGCGACTACATTTGCGCATCCACCTACCTATAATATAAAATAAAACATATTTCACATCTAGCTGTAGATTAAGTTGTAAAATAACGATTTAAATATCAGCGTATGTCGACACATAACATATTAAATTTATTAATCACACTATATAATGTATCTTAGTTTAATTATTTACAAATATTCTGCATTATTTTCGTTGATTAAAGAGACATCTGTCTTGAAAAATGGGAGTTTACCGAACAAAACGAACAATACTCGTGTGCACTATTAGTTCTGCAATTCGGATTGCCACTTACAGCGTTGGTTTGCACATATGCGCGAATTGCACACGTCGTATGGGGAGTTCGACCACCGGGTGAAGCGCAAACAGCGAGAGACACCCGAATCCAGCATTCGAAACGAAAGGTTCACGTTTAAACGTATCCTTATTTTTACATTAGTAATAACTTCTTAGATCTGTTTTTGTTCCTGGTACAAGATCAGATCACATATTTAGTGGCAAGAGGTGTATTTTGTCGTTCTTTATATTTTGTTAAAAAGGCTTTAAGTAAGTTTTGTGAGGAACTTGAGGAATTGAGGAAGCGGGTATTTACCCCAGTTCCTCAATTTATCAAATTATTGGAGTACATCAGTATCTAATCTATCATTTTTAAGTTACGAATAACGTTCGGTTTCTATAGGTTCTTACGTCTTGTTCGACCGCATTCTCTCCATTATTATTTATATTGAAGTTAAAATGAATACATAGTATCTTTATTATGAGTTGAGAAATTTACTTTGCTAACTGGTTGCACACTTAGAGAAAATTAACCTTTCCGTTTCTAAGATGTTTCTCAAATCTATGAATGTATGTAAAATATATAATCAGAGAATGATAATGAGTTCGATCAAATTTATATCACATAACCGCATTGATATCATATAAATATAATTAATATCACTTAAGGGTTTACGGACGTAACAACGGAATGCAAAAGTAAAATTCGTCGGTAAGTTGAAACGGTAATAATAATAAAAAAATCTATCGTATAAATTAAACACAAACTATATTTAGCATCTAATGGTGAAACTTATTTTATAAAAATCCTGGAATTGATCTTTTTAAAAATAGAACCCCCAAATCAAACAACTACAATACAAATTGATATAAATTACTCATCCAATTACTCAAAAAATCTAAATAATAATTTATATTAATTATTATATATATTTGTATATTTATTCATCTATTTTAGGATACAGTGGTATTAGTGGTATTAGTTTTCTATTTACATGTCTTATCATTTCTAGACTAAATAGAATAAACAGTTAATAGTTACAGATTATATTATCAAACTATGCTTTTATAGCCACCATAGTATATACTAGATCGCATAAAATAAATGTCAATAAACCTTGATTTCATCGAGATTGTATAATTACAATTATATTGTAACAGAGACTGTATGGAGAAATCTTGAATTAAGTATAGCGATATAAAGGATCTGTTATCCTTCTTAGGCTCGTTAGTCTTTTACAAAAGTTTTGGCTTATGTAGGGACAGCTTAACCAGTTTAATTCCTTCAAATTTAGAAATTTTGTAATTTGTTTTCACCCTCACTTTTATCTGATAAATTATTTGTCTAAAGCATCGTAAAATTTATTTTATTTAATAGAATGTCGACAAATATTTTTTAAATGTTTCTACAGCTAATGTCATTATAGCATGCATATTCATTGCTACGTAAGTTTCCACTTTCCCTCATATATTTCATTATCTTATTACTCTTGCCAGGTAAGACGGATTCCACGAGATATATGTATGAAACTTCAACTGTACTTCCCAAAGACATTGGCTCTGTACAAAATATTAACCATAACTAAAAACCCTATTGCACCAACTTTGGTTACTAAGATATTTTGTCTCTTGTGCCTGTAATAACGCTCGCAAATTCACCTTTCCAACCGGAACACGACATTACTAAATATTACTGTTTGATGGTACAATATATGATGAGTGGGTGGTACCAATCCAGACAGGCTTGCACACATAGCACCAAGTAGTAAAACTAATTAACGATATAATACCATCTTCGATACTACTGGGTGGTCCATATTACAAAACACTCAATCAGATTATGAAAAACTTAAATTAAAAGAACCTTTACACTCAGAGTTTGCTAGCTATTCGAATTTATACTATATTAATCATTCCGCTATATTTACCGTTATAGAAAATCAGGCCAAATGCCCAAAATATAAAATAACCCCAACATATTTTATTAATAATTTATCTGTGGATTTTTTTTCAGATGATAAAGATGGTGACGGTGGTTAATTGTATTTACTATCTGCTGGCTCCCTCTCAATATATTTATTGCAAGTATTTTTATAGTTTTCTTTATATTATGTATAATTTTAATATTTTTATAAACATCATACCGAGATGGCCCAATGCTTAGAACGCGTGAATCTTAACCGATAATCGTGGGTTCGAACCCGGGCAAGCACTACTGTATTTTCATGTGCTTAATTCATCTCGTGCTTTACGGTGAAGGAAGACATCGTGAGGAAACCTGCGTGTGTCTAATTTCACTGAAATTCTGCCACATGTGTATGCCACCAACCCGCATTGGAGCAGCGTGGTGGGGTAAGCTCCAAACCTTCTCCTCAAAAAGGGAGAGGAGGCCTTTAGCCCAGCAGTGGAACATTCACAGGCTGTTACGGTTACGGTACTGTACGGTATGGACCGACCGAAATCGTGGCGGTATAACCACACAAATGCTGGAATCCGAAAATGCTAATCCTGAAAGCGGGCAGCAGCGCTATTAGTAAAAGATTCCAGCCACTGCGGTCACCAACCCGCCTGCCAAGCGCGGTGACTAAGGCAAAAACCCCCCTATGAGCGACGACACAAATTCACGGCCCCCAATTCCCGGTAATCGCACTATTCCTGGCCACGGTATCGGCCATGGCAGTTGTTGGCAGTGTGTCGGCAAGGGTGGCCGTATACACCTTGTCTTAAAGATAACCGAGAGGTATGTCTTGAAGGTTATACAATATGTGTATGCCCCAACGTCTACATACACTGACGAAGAGGTCGTAGCCATAGTGAAAGCTATGTCTCGTACCTTCTACACAATTGTTATGGGTGACTTCAATGCCAAAGTGGGAGTACAAGAAGATGGTGAATCGAGGGTAAGAAAATTCGGCTATGGGCCCCAAAGGAAGTGGACCTGGCGAAGCCCCGATAACACAGCGATGAATAAGATCGACTTCATTTTATCCAATAAGCGCCAAATATTCAGGGATATCTCCGTGATCAACAAGGTAAACACTGGAAGTGATCACAGCCTGGTAAGAGGCACCCTGAATATTAACACTAAAATCGAACGATCGCGGTTAATGAAGTCGACTCTTAGACCAACTCTGCCCCAGGTCGAAGCTGGTTGCGAAAGCTTCCAGTTGGAACTACAGAACCGATTTGCCATGTTGGAAACCAGCAGGCAGGATATTGACGACGCCACTAATAGTTTGGTGCGTGTCATCCGCGAAGTGGGCCAAAATTACTTTCGACAAAAGAGCAATATACCTAAGTCGAAGCTCTCAGGCGAGACTCTGAACGAGATGACGAGGAGACGAGAACAGCAGAATATGACGCCATCTGGTGTCAGGCACTTAACAGGAAGGTTAAAAAACTAATACGGCGTGACACAAGACGAGCTAATACCCGGAATATTGAAGATGCCATAGCACTCAATAGGGGCTCAAAGGTTCTGGCAAAGTCACATACCTCCTGTTGTCACCTGATAAAACTCAGAACCACACAAGGCACAACCGTCACCTCAAAACCAGAGATTCAAGCTGAAGTCGAAAAGTAATAATAATAATAATATGCTTTATTGTAACAAAATAGTTGCATAACCAATACAAACACAAACATAAAAGAAAAACAAAAACTATTTTGAACAAAAGCTTATTACATAAAGTTTAGGTCTTATCGCTAAAATAGCGATCTCTTCCAGACAACCTTTTGTTAAAGGACAAGAAATACATATATAATATACGTAAACATACATATAATATATATTCAGTTATCAGACGATCTTCCCGACATCGATTTGGGCGAGATTAGGATTGCTCTCGGACAACTTGGAAACAACAAGGCTCCAGAAGATGACGGAATTACCTCAGAGCTTCTTAAAGCAGGAGGCACACCAGTTCTGAGAGAGCTGGCTAACATCTTCAATTCCGTCCTCCATAATGGTATTACACCGAAGACATGGAGCAGAAGTGTGGTGGTTCTGTTTTTCAAGAAGGGTGATAAAGCTCTCCTGAAGAACTACCGCCCCATTTCACTTTTAAGCTATGTTTACAAGTTGTTTTCGAGGGTAATCACGAATCGTCTTGCCCGGAAATTCGATGACTTCCAACCCGTTGAGCAGGCTGGGTTTCGAAAAGGCTTCAGTACCGTCGACCACATACACACACTCAGGCAAATAATACAGAAGACCGAGGAATATAATCAGCCTCTATGCCTAGCATTTGTGGACTACGAAAAAGCCTTCGATACCATTGAGACCTGGGCTGTTCTGGAATCCATGCAGAGATGCCTAATTGACTATCGGTATATCCAGGTGTTGAAGTGTTTGTACGAAGCCGCAACCATGACCGTCCAAGTACAAGATCAGAGCACGAGACCAATCCAATCGCATCGCGGGGTAAGACAGGGGGATGTAATCTCCCCGAAACTTTTTACCAATGCATTGGAGGACGTCTTCAAGACGCTCGATTGGAACGGACGCGGCATTAATATCAATGGCCAACACATTACACATCTGCGATTTGCCGACGACATTGTCATCATGGCGGAGACTCTGCAGGATTTGGAAGAGATGCTAAGCAACCTGAGCGATTCTTCGAGACGAGTAGGTCTCGGAAGAACATTGAAAAGACCAAAATTATGGCAAACAATCATGTATCCCCGGGACCAGTGGTCGTAAATGGCTCTCCACTTGAAGTTGTGCAGGAATATATCTACCTGGGCCAAACTATACAACTTGGCCGGCACAATTTTGAGAAGGAGGCTAAAAGAAGAATACGTTTGGGCTGGGCGGCATTCGGGAAATTGCGTCATATTTTTGAATCGTCGATCGAATTAAGCGACTGTGGGCTTAAGGCCAGGGTCTTTAATCAGTGCGTCCTACCTGTAATGACTTACGGTGCTGAAACGTGGACACTCACCGTAGGACTGGTCCACAAATTTAAGGCGCTCAGCGAGCGATGGAACGTGCGATGCTTGGGGTTTCTCTGGGCGATAGAATCCGAAATGAGGACATTCGCCAGAGAACTAAAGTCACCGACATCGTGCGGAGAATTAGCTCAGTGAAGTGGAAGTGGGCTGGTCATGTCTCCAGGCGCATTGATGGCCGATGGAGCCGACACGTGTTAGAGTGGAGACCACGCTTAGGCAAACGTAGTGTAGGACGCCCTGTGACAAGATGGACCGACGATTTAAAAAAGGTGGCAGGAACGGGATGGATGCGGACTGCCCAAGATCGGGATGGTTGGCGTTCTATGGGGCAGGCTTTCGTCCAGCAGTGGACGGCAAAAGTCTGAAAAAAAAGCGGTATGGTATAAACATCAAGTGTATATAAAATACAGGGCTCTGGAATGATTTGCATTGTTGATTTATGTTTATTTAATTAAGCTAATGCAAACATACATTAAGCTATCTATATTTTGATCCAATTCACCAGAAATACATTTAGTCGCCTAGTTTTCCTTTCATTATCAAGCTCAATATGATAACTAAATAACTTTGGTGCCTGCAGTGTGTGTGTTTGATGGCTTAGTTAGGATTTGGTAGCGTAGCGTAGCAAACTCTGACTGATAAAACTGGCCATTCTATTGGTTATGATAAGTATCAATTAATAAATTTAATATATATTATTTACTATCATTTAGATTCTATGGACTCTCCACGAGACCGACGACGCTTGGGCAACATGGCAACGTGTGGTTCGTAGCCCACTGGCTGGCTATGTCACACTTTTGTTATAACCCAATCAAATACAGCTGTATGAACGTAAGATACCGTCGAGGATTTAAACAGGTAAATATTACTTTGTACAAAATATTTTCCGATTGTTGATAGACGTTCATAATAAACTGTTATTGTTATGCCCTAGCATTAAGCTTGTTTAGTTGTGCGTTCATATAATCATTGTCATTGGACATACTATTTCTGTTCCTATTCATACTTCTGGTTTCGTTTCTAATTCTTACTCCATTCAAGCTGTCCGATTATGGAAAAAGTACCTGAACGTATAAGGAAAGCCACCTCTAAACTTACTTTCAAGGCTCGTCTCCGTGAGTATATCTTGTCCTAGTTCTCTTCATCTTTGACATCTATAATGCATTATTATTCATATGTATATATGTAAGTATACATGTATGTATGTGCGTATGTGTGTGTACGTATAGATGTATGTATATATATATATATATATATATGTATTATTCATATATATAATATAGCTCTGTTTTTTATTTTCTTTTTTTTGTTATATTTGTATGTATCTATATTTTTGATTATCAATTACCGCCTTCACGAATTTCCGTTTAGCTTAAAGGTTGACTGGTAGAGAATGCCTTTAGGCATTAAGCCCGCCTTTTGTCAAACTACATAATGTGGTGGGCAAAAAAGTTAAAAAAAAAAAAACTACGTACACGGTTTTTGATGAGTTATTCGATATTGATGAGCTAAACTAGAAAATTGGATTTAATTTAATTTTATTATAAGTAATATTTTAATTTGTAGATATTAGGTAGCTTGATGCCCACTCGCTCACCCTCACCACCGGAAGACAACAATATTATACAATGCAGTATTTCTGTTTAATGGTGAGCTAGTACAAAGTCTTCCCATTTTTCGCAATCAATGGGTTCATTTTTAAATCAGCAATTTTGTGGACCTATATTGCCAGAAATAAGATTAAAGTTGTAAAAAACTGGTTAAGGTTAATTAATTTATGTATTTTTTGCTATGTTTTTGTATATAAAAATGTGCTTGTCTAGGAGGCAAAATAATTTAAGTCAATTAAAATTATTATGTTTGCCTTTAGGGCTTATTGGAACCCTTTCTATATCTGAAGAATATTCATGATTCAATTATCAAGGATTCTGAATAAAATATTTGGGGTAGATTAGATTTTGGGGTATAAGCCTGTGATGGCTATGTTGTTTTGGGGGTGACTATCTAATTTGTAGTTTATTATCCAGTATCTTATACTAAATCACTAAAGTAACTTATACGATTATAGCATCACATCCAACCAATCGATAAGTATTATCGAAGTAAGCCCACTTGTGAGTGAGATGTGAAAACGTATAATTATATGCTATGGCTTCTATTTATATTTTAACAAATCTAAATAGGATCCATTGCCATTAATTTGTACATATGTACTTAAATAAATTCGAATCAAAAGTATAAAAAGTAACAGCCTGTGCTAGTCCCACTGCTGGGCTAAGGCCTCCTCTCCTTTTTTGAGGAGAAAGTTTAGAGCTTATTCCACTAAACTGCTCCAATGTGGGTTGGTGGAATATACATGTAGCAGAATTTTAGTGAAAATAGATACATGTAGGTTTTCTCACGATGTTTTCCTTCACCATCAAGCACGAGATGAATTATAAACACAAATTGAGCACATGACAATTCAGTGGTGCCCGGATTTGAACACACGATCATCGGTAAAAATTCACGCGATCTAACCACTACGCCATCTCGGCTTTAAAAGTATAACAACATATTAAGTTTCCATAAACCTATTATATGATAGTATCTAATTATAATAATAATAATATCCTGGGACATTATTCACACACTGCTATCTGATCCCAAATTAAGCAGAGCTTCTATTATGAAAATCAGACAACTGATGTACTTTTCTTTGTAAATACATACTTATATGGCTAATTACACCCAGACTCAGGACAAACAGACATGTTCATGCACACAAAAATGTCTGTCCTGAGTGGGAATCGAACCCACAACCTTCGGCGTGAAAGGCCAAAGTATCTAGTATAGTATAAGTACCAACAACGCCAACCGGCTCGTCAAATTCAATGTATTTAATTATTTTTTGTATTTAGAACTCATCGGTGTCAACGGCATTAACCGTCGAGAAGTCAGCAGCGGTTCGGGTCGGTTGCAGCGCGTGTCTCGTCGCGGCGGGAACTCTGATAACAATCTCTCGTCCAGACACTTCCTCGCCTCAACACCTCCAATACAAGCGCTGTCAATTCGTAGACAACACCAGCTGTAACAGTTAGATAATAATTAATATAAAAACACGGCACCTATTACATACATACCAAAGGTTACTTTAATATTATTCTCTTGAAATGATTAAGATATAAGAATTGATTATTATTAGCTTACTTTTTTTCCCATTATTTTGTAATTCCTTTTACCATTTAGTACATTTGTAAATCACTAAATTACTTGTCATCATTAGCGATATTTTGTATCCTTTCTGTATAAATAATTATTGTATTCATCGTTACCAATAATTATCTCAATTGTATTTAAACAATGAATTGTGCTACATTTAATTAGGGTGGAAGACGCTGTCGATTGTGACACAGTTTACATTAGTACAGTCGTCAATCTAATCTATCTTACATTGTAGAAATAAAATGTACGCTATGATTGCTATTGTTCCATTGAGATTAAGACATATTTGTAAAATGAATAAAATGTAATTAATAATTCTTAATAAAATCTCGATTTAAAACCTCTTTAATTTGCTGAAATATTATTTTCTTTTAAACGGAAATGTTGAAATAGACATATATTATTAAATTATTAATAGTTTGAAATTATAGTAAGTAATATTTTTTAACAAGTTTATGTTTTCCACGTATGTACCTTGTAGTCCCGTACATCGAAGAACCGTAAAAAAGTCTTACTACTTGAGCATGATTGATCAGAAACATGAATTAAGCTCCTTACTAGCCCAGCTCGAATCTTCCCCCGCCTCACAACCGCACAATGATAGCTATCACTTGCATCAGTAAGTGACGCGTCACGTAAAGTAACGATTTTCAATTATAAAATATGTATTTAATATAAGTAATGGTACACGGTTAGTTATTAGATATATATTTATACATAATTATCATATATTAATTATGTATACAAAATAAAATGTATAGAAAACTATACTCAATACAAAAATATATAAATTATAAAAAGGGTAAAAATTAATAACTACATTTCACGGAGAGTGTTTTTGTTTTATATATTTCCTACTAGATGTGCCCGCGGTTACATCCGTGTATAACCTAAATAAATCACTCATTTATAGGTAGCTAAAGTTTCAACCAATTCAACTGAACATATTAAAGCATTTTTATCGAATTAATGTTCGACGTGATTCTTTAAATTGATATAAAAGTAAAATAAAATGATCAAATTATTTTAACAACCAATCTTCTTTCTTCATTTCCCTTATCCAGTTTTCAATATCATTCCACGTTATGTGGTATAATGTGTTTATATATGAATTAACGACTAACTTTATAGAATTATTTGTTATACAATCAACGACACGTAACATTATTCGTACATGATGGTGGCACGCGTATTCAATCAGTACAAATCGAAAGAACCCGGGTGATTGCTGACAAAACTGAATTGAAACGACAAATCCAGCTGCGCAGAGAGCGACATTCAATCGCTGCAGCAACAACTTTATTCACTGTTTGGAAAATTCAGCAGTGGTTTTTCTTACGCAGAAAATGATCTTTCAGATGAGCTTTGATTTTTTGAGGAGGTCGATACGATACCAGATACCCTGGTATGAGGGGTCGCTTATCATGCTGCTGCCACTGATAAGACCAATGAGGAGGGTTTGCAGCACTGCATTTTTGTATAGTCCTACCCCTCCCCTGTTTCGAGGAACAAACGAAACTTGGGAGTGTTATCATACTAGAAATAGGATATTTTTATTTTTTATAATAGTGTCCAGGTTTTTTGCATTACAGCGTCGCCATTTTGTGTCCCCCATTAATGACGTGACTATATATATAACACCTGGGAGTCTTATTGAACTACGTTTCTATTTAAATAATTAAAAATAATTTTAAAACGTCTTGCAAGTGTAAAAACTAGATCTCAACTCGCAATCCGCAATCCTCGTAAATAGCATTCAAGTCTATCAGTTTTCCGCCATACAGAGTATCTGTCACTGTATTTGTTGCCAGATTAAAATTATAGATTATTATTGATTAATATAATAACGATAGATACTCTCCAGTAATATTTCATATTAATTCGTTTCGCATCTAATATTATATATTACAATCTGACTTAGTCTTACAGCTCGGCCATCCTATGGTGAGTGAGACCTCTCACTCAAATGATATAAAATAAACAAATAATAATAATTCTCGCAGAATACCATACTAACCATACATAACATACAATAAGGTTTGTATAAAATAATAGTTTCTTATTACTATAACTATTACATCTAGACATTCCGCTACGATCTAAATCATTATATATTACAATCTGACTTAGTCTTACACAAGCTACCGTGCGGCGTGCTTAATATGTCAATTTCTGAATCGCAGTGTTTAGATTTTCTGGAGTAGAGTGACCTTCTGCCGTACATATAATGATTCGCGTTTTGTTCAAATTTGTGTCGTCGTTGTTTCGTTAGATTGTTTTACGTTTTTTCATTAATTTAATTATTACATTGATAGTATTAAATAATTTGTGGCTTATTATTAAATAAAGACTTACAAGTTTTAAATGTCGGTGGAAAAGACTGTCTGTATGTGTGTTGGAAACTCATTCATAAATAATTATTTAAATAAAATTGGCAACTTCCGATCTTAGTGAGTCCAACTATACTGGTTCTACTTTATAATACAGCTTTATAGTATAAAAGTTAAATTAGAAAGCTATTAATGCCATACTAAAGATAAACTCCTGATCTCAAAAATCTAAAACCTTACACGAGATTATCCCGACTACGTTGTGCTTCTGCATAAAATACGAAATGTCTTATTTTTCATGGTACTTTTCTTTGAACTCAAGACTACACACGATGTATATGCGTAATCATTTTTGGTTTTGTTGATAAAAAGTAATCGAAAAGTAAATAGGGAATATTACGTAAAACTATATGGTTCTACTTTGCCATTACGTAAACAAAATAAAATTGTCACGGTTAATTTTGACATTCGATATTTGAGTCAAAGAAAAATCCTGTTCCCGGTAAACCAAATGTATTTTCACCCGTTATTACGTCGCATTTACACAGTCCATCCAAGTAATGACACACGTCACACTGCTGGATTAAGGCCTCCTCTCCCTTTTGAGGAGAAGGTTTGGAGCTTTTTCCACCACGCTGCTCCAATGCGGGTTGGTAGAATACACATGAGGCAGAATTTCAATTAAATTAGACACATGCAGATTTCTTCACGATATTTTCCTTCATCGTCAAGCACGAGATGAATTATAAACACAAATTAAGCACATGAAAATTCAATGGTGCTTTCCCGGCTTTGAACCCGCGATCATCGGGTAAGATTCACGTATTCTAACCACTAGGCCATCTCGGCTTTTCTTTTTTACAAGTTTAAATAAATTTATATGTTAAAATTAACATAATACCGTACTTTGCGTTACTATGCAATATGCAGTAACGGAGCAGCTAGTACTGAATATAAGGCAATTATAGCTATGCTGTGAATAGTTTTATTTCTCACATGTTATTAATAATGAAATATGGAGAAAAAAAAGATAAAAGTGATGGTAATTATACATTAAAACGTCTGATTGAGAATATTTACCGTTCTTGCGTCATCGTCATCTGTTTGCGTCATTTGTAATGTGATATCACGTCGTCATATCATTATTATTTAACTCGATACTACACCATATATACTGCTTTACACCGGCTAGGCATTACTTCTATCAGTTTTTGATATTTTGCAAGAGAGATAGAGTTCTATTCTTAAAATAAAACGTCGGACAGCTCGCCTAAATTTCCTCACTGTTGCTTTTAAACCTTTTTCATGACATCGCACCAAAGATGCTCTATTGGGCTTAGGTCTGGGCTGCTAGCTGGCCAATCTAAGACAGAAACTGATTGCGTTGTGAGAAATTCCTTACCGGTGCGTGCAGTATGCTTTGGATCATTGTCATGCTGGAATGTCCAAATAACCGGCAGCACGTCTTGCATGCGGTAACATTGCTTCTGCCAGTATATTTTGTATTGGGATTGATCCATGTTTCCTTCTATCAGCTTAACAGGTCCAACATCATGTCCACAAAATCATCGCCAAATTGTCACATTTCCCCCACCACGCTTTAAAGTTACTTTTATGTACTTAGGGTCGAATGCTTTATTCGAAGGGAGCCGTACTCGTCGTTTTCCATCATAATATGCCCTGTTTCTTTTTAATAATAAAAAAGAACAGTTTTCCACTATCTAACTGTCCAGTTATCACACCTTCTTGCAAATACAAGGCTATATTTTTACACGACCAATTATTCTCGCAAAGTTTTATTATTACTTTCCTTGTAAATTTTTCACAATTTTTATTTTTTTCCCCATTATTTTCATATATAGCAATCACCCTTAAGAATTTTACAACACTAGATGGGCTCTAAATTATACGAATAGTGACCTACAACCACAGAGCCTCAATTCTGTGGCATAGATGTAGCTACACTGAAATAAGATGTCAATGTCAGTATGTCATAACAGGATTAATTAGGTATTGTGTGTTGAAGTGTTTTATATTAGTAACAACATAGAAGCCACCGATATAATCATAACTATTATGAATTGCATACGTTACTAGAAACTAAAAAAAGTTATACATATTCAGGAAGTGTGTGTTAAATATAGAATAAGAAAAACAATAAATATTGTGGAAAACTTCACATAAAATTTAGTGTTTGTTTAATTCATTCGGTTTATAAGTAGATAAAAAGTTATGTCAATTTAAAGAATCACGTTGAACATCTATTCGATAAAAATACTATAAAACAACTATTCAGTTGAATTAGCTGAAACTTTAGCTACGTATGAATGATAGACTCTATAATGATGATGATTGAAAGTTTCTGTAAACAAAAGACCAAATTTCAAAAAATAAATAAATTTCAATTTCAGATATTTAGAATCTTCCAATGTAAGTTGAGCTCAGATCTATATGATCAAACACATAAAATAGGATTCAGCTTATGCTGGTACATTGTCCGTTAAACGCGCCCACGCTTATATATATATATAAAGCGCGCCGATTGCTGCGCTGTTGTGTGCATCAAAATGACTATACAAAGAAGATAGATTAACTTTAAAATACTACCAACATGTAGTACCCATTTAGTACGCTTAGTACTGAACCTTTGTGGAATAATAACTGACATGCTTAAAATAATGAATGGAACATTTGGTTGTAGCGACTTGCTTCAACAAATTAATCGCAATGTATTTTCTCTCTTATCTTATAAAAACGTTTACAATCACTTTAATATTTCTACATCCAATTCAAATCTTGGATACTTTGCTACTTTGCCAAGGATCTGCAGACTATATAACGCCATTTCTAAACAGCCCACTGACTTAGATATATATCTCTCAGAATTATCTAAGTTTAAAAATTTGTTTCTCAATGCATAATGTTTTGCTTAAAGTTTTATTATTATTATTTTAATTTTTATTATTATTTAATTCATTTTATATTTTTTTCTGTAACCTGTTCTTAACTCACATAAGTGTGTATCCTTAATAAATAAATAAATATATGTATTTCTTTTGTTTTTCGAAGCTATATATTTAATTAGCTATCCTACGGTATAGGATAAATGGTTGTACGGAAGTCTGTGATTTTAAAGTAAGAAGCATGAAATGTCATTCTGGTTAGAAAAAGTATATTAAGGCATTCTTTTTCCTCAGGGAACTTCCAGTGATATTTGTAGTTTCATATTTTATTGGGACCTAAATGGATTTTCACAGAAAATTGAAGGGACATTCAAATATGTCGGAATATATTCAAGGGAATGCTGTTTTTTCAAGCCCAACCTTATGTTGTCCTATCTAGATCCGAGCAAAAACCAATAAATACTAATATCCTGCAAAAATAAAACTAAAAATATAGCATGCCTATACTGAAATATTATTTGTCTGGTTTTAGTGATTTCTTTACGCTATACACGGGAGAAACCGCGGACACAACTAGTTTCCTCATACTTTTACTACATTTAAGGCTCTATGACTACGAACTTCGTAAATGAGTTCACAGTCACCAGTATGTGAGTATTTTAGTCTTAACAAACAGCCCGAAATGGAAAACTTTAATTCTACAAAATGAGTAAGCTTAACTAGATAAAGGGGGAGGGGGGCATAAAGTAAAATTGCTAGTTTCTTCTTTGATTATATATGAATAAATCCAGTACAAAGTTTAAAATAAAATATTGTATGTAAGCCAATATATTTTCAAACGTTGTCTGATCGAAAACATAAAATTAATTAATCTGCTC
The DNA here is from genome assembly GCA_905147175.2 of Nymphalis urticae. NCBI lineage: Eukaryota > Metazoa > Arthropoda > Insecta > Lepidoptera > Nymphalidae > Nymphalis > Nymphalis urticae. Next base: position 11,017,581 of record LR989983.1, read on the forward strand.
GTAATGATGTAGGTTATTGAGACAAAAACTTTATAGTTAATTATATTTACAAAATTTCGTTGTTGTTTTCATAACGATAAAGATCTTTCGGCAGTTACTACGATTTCTTTACGTGAAAAACCACATTAACGTGTACATAAATCAGTTTATAAATTCGGTGTGCGAATAATACGTTTCTGACAGTTTCGGGTATCTATTACTTGATCTTTTATGGTTATCATAAAAGCCCCTATCTCAGGAATTTTTTTTGGAATGTAAGTGGTCACCAACGCCCATAGACATTGACATTGTAAGAAATGTTAACCATCGCTTACATCGCCAATGCGACTCCAACCTTGGGATCTAAAATGTTATGTCCCTTGTGCCTGTAATTACATTGGCTCACTCACCCTTCAAACCGGAACACAACAATACGAAGTATTGCTGTTTTGCAGTATAATATTTCATGAGTGGGTGGTACCTACTCTGACGAGCTTGCAGACCAGTATCTCACCAGTAACTCACCACGCCGCAGCTACTCATTCGACGCTTCCATGCCGACATGTGCTTAGCTCAAGTCGGCTCGATGTCTTTCATGCAATGACTTTTGTGACCACATAGTATTTTTTGTTTTTTACTAATTATTTGTTCGCTTGATTATTTATTTCTATTATGTAGATTAAGTGGAGTGAATTTTTTATCAAATTCAGTTAGGTATTTTCTGCCTTATCGTGAAAGAACTTCCTTAGCTTAGTTATGAAACTATTATGCAAATTATGTATTTCTATTAAACCTCTTCCTCCTTCACCTTCACCAGAGTGTGCACCTATAGGCCTATATACAACTTTTGGGGTGATGTTTCCTGTGACATGTGTGTTTATTATTCGCTGTGGTTTTTGTGGATCAGTTTTAAACCAATTTTTAATCCCAAAGGAATATGTGAGTAATGTTGTTGCTTAGGTATTGATGGCTTTTGTTCTGTTGCGTAAGTTTAAATGTTATTTACATATTGGATTTAACCTTATTTTAAACTTTTGTATCAATTGTATTTATGTTTTATTTGCTTAGACTGGTGAAATCCTAAATATTTATAAGTGCTCATTTCATTATTATTATTATTAAAAATTAAATCGCGCGCTGAGGGTGGCGTGTATCGTGAATTCTGCAATTGTGTTGGCTTTAGGCGCATTTGACAACAGTAATAGAATCATTATCATGAATTTATGTGATCTCAGATCTTAATTTTAAAAACGTGAAAATTAATAAATAATTTTAAAATTAAAATGCACTGCCAGATGTTTTCACTTTATTCATATTCATTTATTATATTAATTAACATTAATATTTATAAAAAAAGCAACATATTAACATTTTTTATTATTTAAAACCTTAGATTAAATGTACTATAACATTTGTACTTAAAAGAATATATTTTACATAGTATGAATCATGTACTAAATTATTATAAACAAACATGGTTTATGGAATAATGTTTCAATTTCATAAAATGATGTAACATTCATAAGTATCATAAAATCTTACATGCCTACTTATAAACATCCACTTATTTATGGTAAAACATTAAAGACACCTATTATTGAAATATCGTAACCGTACAAGGTTAACCTTTTAGCGTAAATGAGCGTGTTAAATGAGCACCAAACATCGTGTGTATTTCTTAAATTAATTTATTAATATAGGTCTAACATTCTCGTTTTACATCAATGTAGTACTATTTGAAATAAAAGCACAGTGCCATTAAATGAATAGATTTTTTTGATTATAATTCTATAAAAAATATATATAATAATATAATGTATCTCGATAATAAGAAGAAATATATTTTATTAACGAATCTCTAATTCTGTTTATTTGGTTCCATATTTGTTTATTGAAAAATAAAATAATAATGACCGGTTAGTGCACTAGTTGAAATGCGAATGAACCGAAACAGCGCGTGCTGGTGCTGTTGGTGTAGGCGATGTTCGTCGTAATGATGTGCACGAAGTACATTTTCTATTTAACTCAAGACTATTTAGACCAACTCGGTTGATCTTACGTTTGCATCTGGATAGACTTCTTCGTGATGGAAATCTATTTATAGCCATGAAATCTGAAAAATAATATGTTATTATGATCCTTTTACAAATGTTATATAACTTTAAAAATATTATTAAGTATTTGAAATTTCCAACTATAGTCGACAAAGAACGAACTAACGTATAAAATACAATATTGCATCGCCTTCGTATTTTAAAAATACAAGAGATTCAAGCAAAATGACGATGTCAGAAAACAAAAATAAAAGTGCTAAGGGCGATTAGATTTATTTATTTATTCAAAATCGTATCGTGTTTCGGGGATTGTCCTTTACTTTTAAGTATATAATATAGTAATTAATTAATTTTTTTTTTTTTATCAATATTTCTAGTATAATATTAGTTATATTATATAATAGTATGCAGGCCTCGGAGGCCCTGAGTACACATACGGGTCGGGAAAAAAAGTTATAGTATTACCAAAATTAGTGCTCTTCTTTTTGCGTACACTCTTGTGCACTATGAGATACCCCATATCCAATAGTAAACGATACAATAAAAATTACCTGTTAGTGGATTTCTCTCACCAACGCTCGTACGATGACACAAGCGGTTGTCTGCACTGGTATTTTTTAAGCACAGGAGTTTGCGAAGTACCTGAAGGGAACAAAAGCATTGCTTGGTAATCGAAATTCATGCGCCCTATTTAGGATGCAAACCTTAACAGAAAAATCTATATCGTAGAATTTATTAGTATGAAAATCTCTTTATTATTGCAATTATTATTAGTGAAAACCTTGGATATATTATATAGAATGTTCTAAGGAAAATTTCACCTCTCTGAAATAAAATGAATGGATCCCTACGCACTATGGAAGGATTTAGCGAAATTATTATTTAAAGGAATCCCTCGAACTTCAACTCAAATTCAATCAATCAAATTCTCTCTTTTAAAGTGTGACTCTTTTAATTATACCAAGTGATTATCCACGTTTTAGATAAACATGTCGCGCTGGAAACACCCTAAGATGGTGACGTCGAAACTTTTTTTGGTGAAGATGCCATTTTGTTTATGAAAAAATAATAATGACGTGCCATCAATCATCATAAATTTTACTCGTAATGACCGATAAATATTTTATTTCATTTAATTCCAACTCTTTTCTTAATTCGATATTTTTTAAAATTTATATATTTTTTAATTCAAGTAGTATCTGTAATATATTATGTACTTGTTAATAATTGACGAGCCAGAATTATTTTGGCGCGTATCATTGATTCGCCGTTCGTGCCCAAACATATTATGTTTATCATTCTGCGGGCGGTCAGGTGTAATGCAATTATTAAGTGTATATTATGTTAATTAATTTATACAAATGAATAAAATTGAATTTGATTTCAAATCTATAAATTTGATCCTCTATTAAAGTTAATATGGCTATTTTCGAGTAACACAAAAACCAAAACAATATTTTTTTTATTTTTGTCTGTCTGTTTGTCCGGGTCAATCTTTAAAACGGCTAAAATCACAAATTGAAATAACTGAATTATTAGAAGACATATTTCAAGGGTTTGTTTAGTCTTTATATCATTAAAATCAGTTAGTCTATCAAAAACTATAAAAACGTTTATAACTTAAACCATTAGCCCATAGGTGGCGGTGTAGTGTGTTCAAAGTTGCGTTGTCGTAATTTTTTGTCGTTTCGTCTGATTGTTTTGATTTTTTTTTCATTAATTTAAATGTTACAATTTACAATGATAATATTAAATACTTTGTGGCTTGATGTTGCAATTATTAACTCGGTTGTAGTTTTGTTTTATTAGTAAGTAATATTTTTGTTTTGAATTTTATAGATTATTACTATTTAATTTTAGGGTTACCTATTCCTTAGTTTCAGAATTTAATAAATATTGCATTGAATTGTTTAAATTTATCCTTATTTATTTCATTTCATTAGATAGAAAGGTTGTATATTTTTTTTATTACTTGCTGCTGCTTTTCCCAAGGGCAACTGTATGTAACAAGTTTACATGTAACTCATGTCAAAGTTATCGTTGTTCAAGCCAATGGAAATACTACACCTAACATATAAGGAGGCTTTACAATAATAATATTACTAAGAATAATAATAATCGCACTAATATTATAAATACGAAAGGTTGTGTGTGTAGTGATATATTTCGAGGCGGCGAAGTCGCTGTCCAAGCGCTAGTTACTTAGTATTTGTGTTGGGGTAATGTTTTTAATTTTGTCTTATAAAACGGACACACAGACCGGTCGTGTTATAACGCTGTCGAATTACAAAGTGCACACGTTACAAACCTTGCCGCAAAGTGTACATAATTCACATAATATTTGTACATGTGTACTCAAGATAACCGATCTATTTTCTTAATTTAACATCGATTATTTTTATTTTAATATACACGTTGTTTTCCGGCTTGTATATTGTGTAAAAGATAGATTGAAATCAATTATTTAAATCCATCCATTAAACCACATTTTGGAGTTAATATTAAGATATTAAATCTAAGGATTTATTTGAAAAGTTCGATGAAAGTTATTTATAAACTAACTTTGTTATTAATTTGAAGAAATATCAACTAAAGTTGAATACCTTTTTATAGCTCATAATTAATTTGGATTAACAGATTCGTTGAATCCAAACAATTCCTATTGTTCGGTATACTTATAGTATTTTACCGCAAAGCTGCTGTACTTGGTATTGTTTTGGTCTGGTTTGAAGGGTGAGTGAGCCAGTGTAATTAGACGCAGGGGACACAACAACTTAGTTCCCAAGGTTGGTGGCGCATTGACGATGTAAGCGATGTTCAAGATTTCTTGCAATGCCATTTTCTATGGGCGTTGGTGACCACTTACCATTAGGTGGCTCATATGCTCGTCCGCCTACCGATTTTATAAAAAAAATGTACAAATACAACATTATTAGTATTTTTTTCGTGGGGTATTAGTATGTATTAGTTTTCGCCGCACCCGGATAAGGCAATATACAATAGGCCATAAGAAATACAGCATTCCCTTAAATCTATTCCGACATACTTGAATGTCTTATACGGACATTGCATTTTCCATTAAAATGGTTTAAGTGAGTTAACTTTAAAAGATAGATGCATGAGGAGGTCTCAACCCAGCAGTACGACATTTACAGGCTATTCCAGCAGAAACTAAACGCAACTAAATTAATTCTTACTACGATTGGTCCATAATCGTTCTTCTGCGTCATATAAAAAGAATTATCTTACACTTAACGACCCATTTTTTATTTTTTATTATGTGTACAATAGAATAATTAAAGCGCATATCATATAGTCCGATTTTTATTTTAATACCGTGCGTTAACATAATTTTGGTCCTACTACAACAAATTTAAACACTACGTCGAAGAATAAACTATAGAAGAATAAAAATATATAAATATATCAAATAGAGTTTACCTGTACAAATCCACTGCGGTATCTCACGTTCATGTAGCAGTATATTATTGGATTGAAGCAGGAATGCGACATGGCCAAGCAGTGGCTTATGAACCAAACGTACGGCATTCCCGGCCATCTGCCCCAATCGTCGTCATTTTCGTGTACCATGTATAATAACTGTTTACAACAAGTCATTGAAACAATTTGTTTTGATTATGCGTAATTCCAAAAAGGTCCTAATTAATATATTTCGAAGTTTCGCAGTCACATTTACGTAGCGTATGAACTTATAGGAACGGATCTTCACCTTTCAAAACGATTGGCTATTGGTTCCATAACGATTTGTTAAATATATAAACCATAAGTAAATCGTATAATTATTTATATAACTGGCGTTCTAAGTTCATTCTTTCTGTCGTATAGCTATCGTATAGCGAATCGAATACAATTTTAAGCAAATAATAAAGAAATATAAAAAGATAGTATAGTAACAGCCTGTGAATGTCCCACGGTTGGGCTGAGGATTCCTCTCCTTTTTTGAGGAGAATGTTTGGAGTTTATTCCACTACGCTGCTCAAATGAGAGTTGATGAAAAACATCTGTGGCAGAATTTCAGTGAAATTAGGCACATGCAGGTTTGTTTCCTCACGATGTTTTCCTTCACCGTCAAGTACGAGATGAATTATAAACACATATTAAGCACATTAAAATTCAGTGGTGCGATCATCGATTAAGATTCACGCGTTATAACCACAAGTCATCTCTTTTTTAATAAAGATATTTTATACGAAAACAATGGTTTTGGAGAAGAGAGCAAATTGCTTGGAAGACCATATTCATAATAACTAGCATATATTTATTTTAACTAACCATTTAGTGAAATAAAAAAATAAAATCAGACAATATAATATAATTTTCGGATTTTTACTAATAATATAATATTCGTTCATGTCGAGCCATACAAAGTAGATTTAGTCCTTTTCGTTTATAATTGATATTTGTTCTGATTTAGGTTATTTAGCTATTTCCGAGGAAAACTATATTAATGAAACCTGACAACGCCAAGCGCTATTCGTTAAGCTCTGGTCACGTTTGTTGTTCCAATTCATCAGTAACTAATAAAAAAATTAAAATTAATTTCAAACAGGACTGGAAATTACACATGAATGAGAATGAATTTGAACTCACAGGATGGCATGATTAATAATTAAAACGACAGCGTTTTCGACTTATTAACAGTGACATTTACAGACAAATTTAAAAGCGCATTGTTTCGTGCTATGGGAGTTGTACTATCCGCTTTTGATTTTCTATTCTTTTTTGTATTACTGTTCCATGCGTTCAACCTGTTTTGTTTTATAATCTGAAGATATCAATAGTATTCTGAAAATAACTGAAATAATTTTACTACAGTAAGAAGCGATCATGAATTAAAATCATTATTTTTAATTTAGTTCCTTACTTAACGGCCTTTATTTATACACGTTGTTTAGCAGGTATTTAGTTTAACATTGATTTCTCTTTTTTTGTCATAATAATACTCATCTTTGTTTCACTTATTACCTCATAAACAATATTTTTAGTTGTCACAATTGAAAAAAAAATGTAACTTACCACAAAAATATTAAGCGGTAGCCAACACACCGTGAATACGATCACAACGGTTACCATCATTTTAACCATCTGAAAAAAAGAGTGTAAGATATATTTTTTTAATTATAGACATGTGTGACGGAAACTTTTGCCGTATCTATACAATGCTAATATAAGAGAAAAGATTTGTTTTCTTGATGTTTCTTTGTAATGGATAAACTCCAAATTGACTTTACCTATTTTAAAATTTATTTCACTTGTTAAAAGCTACATCACGCTACATTATCAGTTAGTAACATTGGCTATATTTTATTTATTTATTTATAATATCTGTTCATTGTAATGTAACCCAAGGTATCAATTTTGTTCCTATAAAACTCATTATTATCGTAAAAAAGCTAATAATTGTTTAACCCGACCAAGGTCGGGACGGACCATCTCAAATGTACAAATCTGCACTGCACATGAATCAAATTTTATGAATACCAAGTTTTTTCGTACCCACTACGACGATATGAAAACAGTTAAGTATTGGAACGCATTTGAAAAATAAAATATATGTATATGTAATTTATATAATATGCTATGTATATATACTGTATTAAGACTAACGAGAGCAATCACACAAACTACTTTCAAAAATAAAACAACGCACACCATCAGGTGGCCAATTTGCTAATCCGCCTATTTTCAAGAAAAAAAATTATAAGAAGAAGAGAATAAAACAATGAAAATTTGGATTACTTATTAAAAAAGGTAATGTTGATAAAAAATCTTTATTAATTATATTACCACCCTTGTACTCTCGGCACTCAATAATGTTAATTAGTTATTAGTCTTAACTTGTTCGCTTTCCACACGTTTATAGTCCTGGATATTATATTTTTTTTTTCTTTACACTGAGTTCACATTAGACGCGTTTGGGCAACTTTAAAACTAGTTTCATAGGATATAAGCAAATTATGAATGCAAAGTATTTGTATAATTATTTTTATAATTTAAACATTTTAAATTCTGAAAATTATTCTCAACTTTAAATAAAGTATATAAATTATAATTTAAATTAGTAAATGTATCAGTAACAAAGTTACAGTTTATGTATATGATATTGTCTACGTCTTATAAGCTTAACGGTGTGGTGCGCTGTGTGGAATCATACGTTTAATAAAAATGTAAAGGTTACTTAGACCATTTCGACCTGACCTAACATAACAGAGATCTTTGTCAAGAAGGTTTATAATACGCGTAAACTAAATCACATGATTAGGGTAATTTCTATAATCTGTACTGTTTATTTATTAAAACGCTTACCTTTCGCTTAGAGTGTTGTATTCGCATATCCCTCACACTTTCCGCCTCGCCAGGCGGCCGCTCGCCCCACACTTTATAAGCAATACGACTGTACGAACAAATGAGTACTGTTAGCGGCAGTGCGAATTGGAGGATCAGTAATGCGTAAGTTTTTTGTACACTCTGTCCAGGATAAGCCCATTTCTCGCTGCAAATATACCTAAAATTAAAAAATATATGTATATATTTTGCATAATTTCATGAAATCGGCTCTAAATATCAATCAGAAAATTACACTTCATTTATAAGATAACAAATGTACCTTTATATAAAATCTATTGTTGGTAATATTATTATTACATACATATTTAAAAAAGTAAGAAATAACAATAAATACATAAACTAAGTCTTTGTACACATGTGACCTGACAGGAGCAGCCAAGTGCCTCGTTGGTCTATTGGCTATAAGGCCGCAGATCCTTACCGACACCGAACGTTAACAGTGAGCGTCTAATGTAAATGTAAGCCGTTCAGAAGGCAACCGTGAGCGTTTAAAATGGCACTAAAACGATATTGCCAAGTCGTTCGCACTGCCTGTTTTCCTTTTATGGAAACATAAATAAGACAACGAAAGCACACCTTAACGAGTTAAAGTCTCTGGAAGTATTATCACATTACGTATAAATACGAAAACTAAATTGTATATTGATTTTTCCAGTGTATATAGTTCATATTTATATACATTACGTATAATATTTCAATATGAAAGATCCTAATGAAATTGGTATTATAGAGATCTTATCTGTTGAAATATTCTCCCTTGTACACAAACAGACATATACAATGTATATAATATTTGCACAATATAAACCATATATATTGTTAAGTTTATTTTACAAGTTTTATATTTATAGCTACTTAAATAAAAAATCTCTAAAAATATATGTTTCATATAAATATGATACTCAAATGAGAACATATTTGTCGTAGTCAGATAATAAGGTTTTCTATTTTTAATTTGCTTAGGTTTAATATTTTATCACTGACAAATTATCCATTGCCGGCTTTGTTTTGTAGACTAAATTTTCTGACCGATCCTGCCCAGCAGCGAGACAGTTTCTAAACATAGCAAATATTATTGTTATTTAGATATTTTGTATTATATTATTTGTTATTGTTGTAATAATTACCTAAATAAAAGAATCTACACTAATCTTATTTTCATTAATTAAGAATACTTAATTTATTGAATTTCATCTACAATTTTAAATGAATCCCCCATTGGAGCCTAATTCCAGAAATCTATCAGTGAACAATCATGATACGTGATTATAATTTATAATGATTGACTTTATCGTCACTACGGTACACAATGTCTATTAATAAATATCTAGATGTTACACTAAGTAACGAATCTTCCCGGTTTGCATGCATCATTTAGATGGATGGTGTCTATTATGGCATTTATTACAGTCATATTGAACCCTCGTATCAAGTGAAATTTTATGACCCTTTGACGGCTTATTACCGCCATATGAAAAAGTGTATATAACGCGTTATTCAAGCATTATTGAAAAAAATACTTTATTTACTTTACTTGAAATATTTTTAATCGAATAGATTGGTTGCCGGGTTGCATAAGTGAATTTCAGCATTCGGCCCTTAAATGCAAGCTAAGCTGGCTTCAAGCTTCGAGAACGACTAATTTTAAATGTGTTACTCCAATTGAAATAATAATACAACTAAATACGAATAATAAAAATATATCATCAATTTTGGTTGGTTTAAGTTATAAAAAGTCTTCGGAATTCTTTCTAAGCTTGTTGATCCATAACAAGTATCTTTACCTTTTTTGAAGTGAAAACTTCTTTAGGCGCGTTGCGCTGGTTTATCGTAGGGGAAAGACTCGTGGCTACGCGCCACCAATATGCTAATGTTAATAAAATAAAAGTTACTCTAGCGCTAAGTTCAAAATCTTAGTCCGTTGAGAGTTATGCATTACTAAACACGTCAGTTTAATAATAGTCAAAAACAATGTTTTTCCCCAATGTAATGAATTGATTCTCGTAGCATGTACCGTTATCAACAGTCACAAGGAGCTTTTTAGGTTGCTTTTATTTATTTAGTAACGTATTTGTTCATAAAAAATCACAATTTTTTATTCCTACTGTGCGTTTGCTATGACCTCATTAATAATAAGGCTGGTCCTATAAATCCCTCATGCTTGGCAAACCCTAGGTACCAAACAAGTGACACATCTTTATCTTTTGGACACTTAGAAAAACTATTAATGGAGTCCAAAAATATGGTGAATAATAAAAAAAATGAAAGACGAGGCGTATTAGTCATTAATTGTTAACACGTGTTAAAGACCAATGCGGATTACCTGCGCGAAAAAAGCATTATTTGGCTATTACTTCATCTGCCATATTTAATGAAGCATGACTCTGAAAGGACTGAGATTTAAAACTTGTAATCTAACGATACATTAAATTTAACTATTGGTGGGGGACCAAAATTTGCATCCTCCTTTATGTAAATACGGGGGTCAAAGTTGCTCACGTCCGTAGGTCTCACCAAAGACAGGCTTCATCCCTCATTACCCTACACGTGGCCCCTGATGCCGTAGCTAGCATTACCACCCTGCGAACAAAGCCGTACCGCCATAGCGATTTGTCCAGTGGCTAGATTCACATTGTCGCGCAGCATTTCGTGTTCCGGTGCGAAGTTTGCAGCAGCTTACCATGGGGGATTGGGTCTGTATAGTTGTGCTCTGCATTTGGTGACAGGTTCTGACCGTAGTCACAGTGACGCCGGGCGGCTCAATCTGGAGGGCAGCGGGATCCGAAGCACGGTGCACCGCTGGCCGACCCCAGTTAGTAGGGGGCCCAATTAGTAGGTTCGCCATCTACGAAAGGCTGCCCCGCCAACTTGCGAAAAATCCTGGGGTGGTTTCCACCGTGCTGGTTGGCGACCAGAGAGAGGTCCCGGTGGCGATTCCCAGGGGGGTTCGGGCGTCCCCGCGGTCTCCAGTTGAGTCTACCATCTCCGTCTCTGCGGTAAAAGTCACGGTGTCCAAAATGCGGCACCTCGTACAACTTCCATTTCCCCATACCTATCACGCCCACAATATATGAGTTATAAATACAGCAAGAAGAAAGTTTCACAGCGGCTGCACCACCTCTCATTTTCAATGCATCTCTCTAATATACGAGGTTTGCACTCCAATCTCTTTGCGGTCCACCACCAGCTTGAGACCGCCATGCCGCACTTGCTCTTTCTCACGGAGACACAAATCACCAGTCCAGCGGATGTAGCGTACTTACAGTATCCCGGATATTCTCTCGAGCACTGACAGGTTTTCAGTGTCAGTTGCAGCTCCCTTGGGCACTTCTGATCATTGTGTGATCAGGTCGGTCTTCAACTTCCACTCTCTGGACTCCGGTCCCACTGGAACCAGACGGGTGTGGCGATACAAGTCGGGAGACTGGGACGAGATTCGACACTTTTTTGCATCCTACCCTTCGCGGCAGATATGCTTCTCTTCCACTGATCCGTCGAGCTGCGAACAAGCCATATCTAAAGTGATATGTCAGGCTATGGAATTCTTTATTCCATATGCTGACGTATCACTGGATGGCAAGATCCCTAGATGGTACAACGCTGAGTGCGCCGCAGCTGAGGCCCGTAAAAACTCAGCGTTTGTAGCGTGGGCAGCAGCCCGCACCTCCAAAGCTTCGGACATTGCGACTAAGAAGAGAGCCTTTAACTCTGCTGCCAATTCCTACAAGAAGGTTCTCAAGAAGGCTCGTTTCAACCGAACTAGACGTCTTGGAGCCAAATTAGCTTCCTACCCCCGTGGTAGTAAAGCATTCTGGTCTCTGTCCAAGTTGGTTGAGACGAACTTCTGTCGTCCATCGCTGCCTCCACTGCTGAAGCCTGACGGATCCTTGGCCTTTACGGCAACAGATAAGGCTAACTTATTAGCGGCCCTGTTTGCCGAAAATTCGCGTCTCGATGCAGGAAGTGCCTCACCGCCAAATATACCACCTTGCGACTCAATGATGCCAGAGATACGAATTCGCCAAAGAGAGGTCCTAAAAATTTCTTCGCACCTTGAACGTGAATAAGGCCAGTGGCCCTGATGGGATTCCAGCAATAGTCCTGAGGAATTGTGCACCTGAGTTGTCCCCTGTTTTAACACGCTTGTACCGCCTCTCTCTTAAATCCGCTCAAGTCCCTAAAGCCTGGAAGATTGCCAACGTACAACCAGTACCTAAGAAGAATAGCCGTACCGACCCGGCCAACTACCGACCCATAGCAATCACCTCCATACTTTGCAAAGGTTTGGAGTGTGTGAATTGAATAACAAATTCCAGGCGTACCTCGAAGAAAACGATCTCCTATCGGACCAGCAGTACGGCTTTCGTCGGAATCGATCAACAGGAGATCTCTTAGTGTACGCTACTCACATCTGGGGCGAGGCCATGGACAAGTATGGTGAAGCGTTAGCCGTTTGCAACTGGATATCAGATTTCCTGAGTGGACGATCGTTTCGAGTTGTCCTAGATGGCTTCTCGTCTGATCTAATGGCGATTAATGCCGGTGTTCCTCAGGGTTCAATTCTCTCCGCCACACTCTTCCTGCTGCATATAAACGATCTGCTGAAACCCGGTATCTTTGGGTACGCAGACGACAGCACTGTCACGAAGAGATACATATCCGGTCCCCGAGCTAGTGCAACAGAAACTCGTGAGCACAGGGAGGCCTTGGTAGAACGCATCAATTTGAGATTGGAAGAGGTTTCGAATTGGGGCGATGATAACAAAGTCAAATTTAATCCTGCCAAGACTCGAGCGTGTTTGTTTACTGCCAAGACGAGTCCATTCCACCTGACTCCGACTTTCCGGAATGTATCTGTACCCATCACCGACAGTATTGAGCTTCTAGGAGTTACATTAACATCCAAATTCAACTTTGGACAATACATTGAATCCAAAGCTAAAACTGCTGGTAAAAAACTTAGCATCCTCAATAAGGTCAAACAGTACTTCACACCAGAACAGCTTTTGACTCTATATCAAGCCCAAGTCAGATCGTGCATGGAGTACTGCAGCCATTTATGGGACGGCTCTGCTAAGTACCAGCTTGATACTTTGGATTCAGTGGATCGTCGTGCTAGAAGACTCATTGGCGACCAGACACTGGTTACAAACCTCCAGACCTTAGAACATCGTCGTAAGGTTGCCTGTCTGTCGGTATTCTACAAGATATATTTCGGCGAGTGTGCTCAGGAACTATTTGATTTGGTTCCCCCGTCACCTTTTTACCAAAGAACTGCGAGGCATCGAAAGGATCTGCACCCGTACGTGGTTGACGTTGACGTATTTATGACACGTACGAAACGATTTGCTTCCTCGCTTCTAATACGCACCGCCAAGGTCTGGAATACCCTCCCGACCTCCGTTTTTCCCACCACCTACAATATGGGTACCTTCAAGTCCAGAGTGAATAGGCACCTTCTAGGCAAGCGCGCTCCATCTTAGACTGTATCTCACTTTCCATAAGTGCCAAATTCATTATAAAAAAGTTCGTCACTGACTTCATGCGCGGTGACGATTGTACCACAAAACAGACTAATCCATTACCTACGAGTGCTATTAGAAAAATAATACCGTAAATCACGAAAACGAAAGTTTGGAAAATCAATGTCGATAAATAATCTTCGGTTGTGTGTCTAAAATGCAAACGAACTGATTTTGTTCCGTATAATTGAAACCAGATCCATTTATCGATTCGTATCCATTGTTTTCAAATACAGGTACCGCATTCTCTGTTACATTGTTCGGATAATTCATTTTGATTTGAATCTATGCTTTTCATCGATGCTAACGTTGACTTGATTTTATCTGTACAAAAAAAATGATACTGTGACAACGCATTTTGAATGATAAAATACAAGTACAAGTTTTATACTACATGGGTGTGAATGTAAAGGAAAGTAATTTATTTATTTATTTAATAAAGGAAAACAACGGCATGATACAAAATATGTTGACATTAAAAATACAATATACAGACAATAAAGCCAGTTACTGTTTTCCATTGAAATATGCAAACCTAATAACAGTTAACAGAAGTAGCAACACAAATTTTTGAAAAATAAAATGTAAAAGTAACAAAATAATAATGAGTTAAAACAAAACAGTACAATTCGATTAGGCGACAAAGACTATGTTGTAGGTGAGTGTTGCTATGCAGTTACGCTGTTATTTGTGTGTGTATGAATGATTGTATATGTTAAGTATTTTAGTGTACGCGTTTTTGTGTGAGTGTGATTGGTAAATTGAATTTTGAGCGCTAAGAATATATTATTTAAATGCTTTAATTGACCGATTCAATATATCAATGTGTGAGTACTCATTGATATATTGAATCGTCTTTTATTGTCTTTTATATAGTGAGAAAACGCGTGATAGTGTAGAGTTTACAGCGTGACGCGTATTGGATAGAGGGACGTATAATATATTCGAATATGTATTACGAGTTCGCTTGTTAGGTACATTAAAAAGAATACGCGAGTGCAACTCAGGGGAATCTATGTTACCAGAGACCAAAACCTAGAAGTTTATAGGCCTTATTAGTTATAAAGTCTATGTGATGATTTAATAATAGTTTCGAGTCTAGGAGAACACCTAAATCACGAATCAGGCTAGTTTTCTTTAAAGGAACGCTACACTAATATTATTTTAATTTTATAATAAATTAATTTTGACCTTAAACTTGAACTTGACCCTTGAACTGAAACTTGACCCTTCGTATGCCGTATCACACACCATGGGAAAACTGTATCTGCCACCGATTTTATCAAGTGAAAGAGAAAGAAAAAATATCGTACGACCTACGAAAGTGATAATTTCTGTCTCTTTCATAGGTCGCACGCTATGATATACACGCTATAGCCAGATGTGAACTTTATTTTGACAATTTTATCAAAAGTTTTTGTATACTCTTCTATCACTATCTCTGATAGCCAGACCATAGATCCACAATCTAGATTTTACGATTAGAGTTAATGATGTAATAAAAATATTGCATTGAATTATGCTATCACAGGCTGGAAGAATATTGAGCATCAGTAGTTTTAGGATTATTCTCGGCTATGAACGTAAAATTGGTAAAAAAACATCTATACATAAACCAATAAAATAAAGTTAAACCCTTGATATAATCTTACATTGAGTCCATTGAACATATACCATATCTGCCCACTTTGGCATAAAACCTTATGAATTCCTTGAAGGTGAAATAGTATTTTTATTCAATAAGTAAACACAAAATATTGGCAAGAACAAGGTAACGTCATCGGATAAGGTAAGTAGCCTCGTCAACATTTTTCCTCAAACCTATGATAAATTATCTTAATTGAGAGCAAAATTGCTAATCTTTAACTTGATTTTGCAAATGTGAATCCAGTTCATGGTGAAAAATATAATATTGTATGTATATATGTACATAAGGTATAACTTAAAGGGTTGATTAATAATAATCATTAACATTACGTATTTTTTTTCTCGATAAAAAAAAACATTACATTTTTTATCGAGAAAAAAAACACGAATGTGTCACAGATATATGTCAGTGATATTTATTAAATACTTTAGTTTATTGAGACCAAAACTGGAAAATTGTTTTAATTTACTCATAATCTAGTTTACATTAGAGTTTCATTAGAGTATTTTTGTTACACATATTTTAAAGAAAAAATTTGGCGCTTTACATTGTCTTTTCACATTCCAACATTCATCCAAATTAAACACTTAAAATGTATACTGTTTCGCTACCGTAACTTCATAGTAATCTTGAAGACGAGATTCGGGCGGAAACCCTTGCTTGCCACGTAAATTCATTGGTATGATGAAAATCTTTTCCATTATACTTTTATCCCACGTGGCAAAAAATATTTCAAATGTGTCTACCAAAGCAATTGGGCCTGATGTTCTATGCAAGTTTTCTTTTTACCATAAAATGTTAAGTTTTCTCAGACAGACATGGTCCACGGAACGTCTACACCTTTTCATCATTTACATCATCGCTTCCACTCTGAAAAACCTATGAAGGTCTGTTTCGAATTTATCTGTTACGATTGATTATTACGACGGTGGTAAAATAATGAGATTATTTGACATGCCAGTTACGTTGCCCTCATATCGTTCTTTTATTATTACTTTCTTAATTAGTACAGTCAGCGTCAAATAATTAGAGACGCTCAGAGTATTCAAATAAATAGACGCGGTGTTTCTCTAAATATAAGAAAGAAGAAAAATCTTAAGAGATGCTAATAATTCGATATGTATCTCATAATGCGATACTTACGGATATTCCTAGTTCATTTGAAATATCAGTTACGGAGACACCTTCCTTCTTTAAAAATACAATTTGATGTTTTGTGGAGTCACTAATGCGATATGTAGACATATTTAAGCATGAAACGCTATTGTTACTGCTACTAACTTTCTTTAATATTGCACTTGATATTGATATAACTGACAAATAATTGACATACAATGATAGATAAAAGAATGACATGTAAACAATACTAGATTGCCTAAAGAGGTTTTCATCTTTGGGAAGCCGTTTAGGTCTATAATATGCTAGTTAATTTTTCTAATGTGTTCCGTATTTTTGAACACTCAGAATGCTTGGATACCATTGACGAGATGACTGTAACAATATTTATGGCGTTTTGACTGAAACGATCTATATGTCATTTTAAACGTCTCGACCTTTTGAGCGAGTATATTGTTGACAACAATAAAGGAATTTTGTTTGTACCGATATTATTGACTTTTTGGTTGCGTCTATTTATTTGAATACTCTGAGCGTCTCTAATTATTTGACGCTGACTGTACCTATAAAAAATCAAATTTAGTATATATTTTGGAAAGATAGCTTAAGTTTATATTTGAGTATTACTAGGATTACATAATATCAGCTTACCGTCGTCCACTGCTGGACGAAAGCCTCCCCCATAGAACGCCAACCATCCCGATCTTGGGCAGCCCGCATCCATCCCGTACCTGCCACCTTTTTCAAATCGTCGGTCCACCTTGCCGCAGGGCGTCCTACACTACGTTTGCCTAAGCGTGGTCTCCACTCTAACATGTGTCGGCTCCATCGGCCATCGATGCGTCTGGAGACATGACCAGCCCACTTCCACTTCAGCGTGCTAATTCTACGCGCGATGTCGGTGACTTTAGTTCTCTGGCGAATGTCCTCATTTCGGATTCTATCTGCCAGAGAAACCCCAAGCATCGCACGTTCCATAGCTCGCTGAGCGACCTTGAACTTGTGGACCAGTCCTACAGTGAGTGTCCACGTTTCGGCGCCGTAAGTCATAACAGGCAGGACGCACTGATTATATACCCTGGTCTTAAGTGACTGTGGGATCGACGATTCAAAAATATGACGCAACCTCCCGAATGCTGCCCAGCCCAAACGTATTCTTCTTTTGACCTCCTTCTCAAGATTGTGCCGGCCAAGTTGTATAGTTTGGTCCAGGTAGATGTATTCCTGCACAACCTCGAGTGTCTCGGGGATATATGTTGGTTGATCATAATTTTAGTTTTTTCTAAGTTCATCCCCAGACCCACCTGTCTTGAAGAATCGCTTAGGCTGCTCAGCATCTCTTCTAAATCTTGCAGAGTTTCCGCCATGATGACTATGTCGTCAGCAAATCGCAAATGTGTAATGTGTAGGCCATTTATATTAATGCCGCGTCCGTTCCAATCGAGCGTCTTGAAGACGTCCTCCAATGCATTGGTAAAAAGTTTCGGGGAGATAACATCCCCCTGTCTTACCCCGCGATGCAATTGGATTGGTCTTGTGCTCTGATCTTGTACTTGGACGGTCATGGTTGCGGCTTCGCACAAACACTTTAACACCTGGACATACCGAAAGTCTATTAGGCATGTCTGCATCGATTCCAGAACAGCCCAGGTCTCGATGGTATCGAAGGCTTTTTCGTAGTCCACAAACGCTAGGCATAGAGGCTGATTATATTCCGCGGTCTTCTGTATCATTTGCCTAAGTGTGTGTATGTGGTCTACGGTACTGAAGCCTTTTCGAAACCCAGCCTGTTCAACGGGCTGGAAGTCATCGAATTTTTGGGCGAGACGATTCGTGATTACCCTCGAGAACAACTTATATACGTGACTTAAAAGTGAAATGGGGCGGTAGTTTTTCAGAAGAGCTTTATCACCCTTCTTAAAAAACAGCACCACCACACCTTTACTCCATGCCTTTGGTGTAATACCATTGTGGAGGACGGAATTAAAGATCTTTACCAGCTCTCTCAGAACTGGTGTTTCTCCCGCTTTAAGTAATTCTGAGGTAATTCCGTCCTCCCCTGGAGCCTTGTTGTTTCCAAGTTGTTCGAGAGCAATCCTAATCTCACCCAAGTCGATGTCGGGAAGCTCGTCAGATAGATGGCGTGTCAGTCTGGCTCTTGGGTCATCCGCGCTGTGGGACTCACAGGCAGGCAGGTGGAGGCACTTGTGATGAGTATAGATTGCTATAGAACTTTTCGACTTCAGCTAGAATCTCTGGTTTTGAGGTGACGGTTGTGCCTTGTGTTGTTCTGAGTTTTGTCAGGTGACAATAGGAGGTATGCGACTTTGCAAGAACCTTTGAGCCCCTATTGAGTGCTATAGCATCTTCAATTTTTCGGGTATGCGCTCGTCTTGTGTCACGCCTTATTAGTTTTTTAACCTTCCTGTTAAGTGCCTGACACTCAGATGCCGTCATATTCTGTTGTTCACGTCTTCTCGTCATCTCGTCCAGAGTCTCGCCTGAGAGCTTCGACTTACGTCCATTGCTCCTTTGTCGAAAGTGATTTTGACCCACCTCGCGAATGACACGTACCAGACTGTTGGTGGCGTCGTCAATGTCCTGCTCGGTTTCCAACATGGCAAATCGGTTCTGTAAATCCTGCTGGAAGCTTTCGCAACCAGCTTCGACCTGGGGCAAGGTTGGTCTAAGAGTCGACTTCATTAGCCGCGATCGTTCGATTTTAGGGTTAATATTCAGGGTGCCTCTTACCAGCCGGTGATCACTTCCAGTGTTGACCCTGTTGATAACGGAGACATCCCTGAATATTTGGCGCTTATTGGATAGAATGAAGTCGATCTCATTCATTGTTACGCTATCGGGGCTTCGCCAGGTCCACTTCCTTTGGGGCTTTTTCTGGAAAAATGAGTTCATCAGAAATAATCCCTACACCTCTAGGAAGTTTACCAGCATTTGTCCCCGATGGTTTCTGTTCCCATAGCCGAATTTTCCTACCCTCGATTCACCATCTTCTTGTAGTCCCACTTTGGCATTGAAGTCACCCATAACAACTGTGTAGAAGGTACTGGTACGAGACATAGCTTTTACTATGTCTTCGTATATGGCTTCGACTTCTTCGTCAGTGTATGTGGACGTTGGGGCATACACTTGTATAACCTTCAAGGCATACCTCTCGGTTATCTTTAAGACAAGGTATGCCACCCTCGCTGACACACTGCCAACCTTCATAACATTGCTTCTGAGTGACTTGTGGATCAAAAAGCCGACGTCACCTTGGGGTGGTTGGTGTCCTTCTCGGAAGTAGAGTAAGTGACCAGCATCTAGTGTTATTGTGTCCTCGCCCTGTCTTCGGATTTCCGATAGACCCACTATATGCCAGTTAATACGACTTAACTCTACTTCCAATTCTGTAAGATGTTCGTCCAGCCGCAGAGAGCGTCCATTGTACGTGGCCAGAAACAGTCGCCGTTTGTGGTACCCTGCCGTAGCCCGGGGATTCTTAGCACCCCCCGTCACACCGTTACCATGACCGGTACCGTGGCCAGGGATAGTGTGACTACCGGGAATTGGGGGCCGTGCATTTGTGTTGTCGCTCATTTGGGGGGTTTGTTGCCTTAGTCACCACGCTTGGCAGGCGGGTTGGTGACCGCAGTAGCTGGAAATCTTTCGCTGATAGCGCTGCTGCCCGCTATCAGGATTAGCATTTTCGGATTCCAGCATTTGTGTGGTTATACCGCCACGATTTCGGTCGCCAGAGCCTCGTTCGATTAGCAGGATGTACCACGAGCAGGTGAGGTTAACGGTAGGGAGCCTAGGTCGTTGTCGACTCCCCTTATATCCCTTAGTAGGATTACATATTATTAATTTATTGATTGTTGATGATTATTTAGTTTGCTTTAGAGTTCGCTGAAAATTGTAGTAGCGATATGACGGCAGCTGAAGCCAGGCAATTTAGTTCATGGAATCGATAGCGTATAACATACGTATAAACTGAAACTGCTGGTTTCTAGTATTTTTTTTTCTCCTCTCATAACCATTTAATGACAAATATATCTATTTTGTCTAGGAAATTGCTTTGTAAAATCGAGCACTTCTATTTGTAAACCATTCAATCTAAGCATATTTGCCAACGCAAAAATATTTTGAAATGCAATATTTTTGTTAATATCGCATACTCAACTGAATTAAACCGAGGTCGTGTTTATCTGCATGGATATTTGTAAATTCATTTATAGTCTATTCCAATCACAATAGGAGTAAATAAAACCGACCATAAATTTAAATATTCCATGTGATTTACTGATAATTCCGTTATATTATGCACTATAGATAGTACTTGTTAATATATCTTCATTTGTAATACAGCAATATTCCACTTAACTACTTAATTCCATTTTAATTTTACTTCCAAAGTTTCGAAAACAGTTTTGCCGACATTCAAGACGCCATTTTTTGATGAACTGACAATGATTTTTATTTTTTATTAAATAGATATTTGTTTATTAATTTTTATATAATATGTAATATCAAATATTTATAAAAAATTGAAAATCTGGTAAAGGTGTTATTATCATGTAACGCAAGAAAACGAAAAAAAATTATTCATTTTATTAACAATTTT
Source organism: Nymphalis urticae (assembly GCA_905147175.2). Taxonomy (NCBI): domain Eukaryota; kingdom Metazoa; phylum Arthropoda; class Insecta; order Lepidoptera; family Nymphalidae; genus Nymphalis; species Nymphalis urticae. The sequence goes on from LR989983.1 coordinate 11,038,890, forward strand.
GCTAACAAAACACTCAAAATATAGATAAAATAAGATACTTTTATGCATAGCAAAACTCAATTTATAGCATTGAAAATATTATACGAAAGATTAAAGACATTCATCTCTGATCTTTCGTATAATGTGTACGGGTGATTATTCGGAATTATCAAGTTTTATTTTAAGACCTGGCTTTGTTTAAATCGACGGTGATTATTTTGTATTTTTATATACAAATATTTAAAAAAATGAATGGTTTAAAAAAATATATTTCAATATTGTTTACTTAAAGTTGATAGTCATTTTGGCTATTAGGTAAAATAAGAGCGTTGAGAGCTCCGAAACGGAATCAGATTAAGTTTTTGTTTAATAATTGTTTTTATTTATTTTATCTGCAGTCCATATAACATATATCTAATAAAATTAATATAAAATAACCTATAAAAATAATGGAATATATCATTCCTTACTCAATCATTCATCATTAGTTCAAGGGCAAAGTTGTTTATTTACCTTATTTCCTATTTCCATTCGAAGCCGCAACCATGACCGCCCAAGTACAAGATCAGAGCTCAAGACCAATACAATTGCATCACAGGGTAAGACAGTAGGATGTAATTTCACCGAATTTTTTTACAAGTGCATTGGAGGACGTCTTCAAGATGCGATTAGAATGGACATGACATTAATGTAAATGGCCAACACATTACACAACTACGATTTGCCGACGACATTGTTATCATGGCGGAGACTGCAAGATTTGGAAGTGAAACTAAACAGCCTGAGTGATTCTTCGAAACAAGTAGGTCTCGGGATAAACATTTTGAAACACATCGAAAAGACCAAAATGATGGCAAACCAACATGTATTCCCGAGGCCAGTGGTCGTAAATGGTTTTCCACTTGGTACAAGTTGTGCAGGAATACATCAACCTGGGCCAACTACACCCTGGGACTGAAACGATCGCCTCGTTTATATAATTTTGCTAGTGTTGTATATGTATTGTACCTCTTGAAAAGATGAGATATAAAAATAAAAAAAAACCCGCTGAGTTTCTTTCGCCGGTTCTTCTCAGGTCTGTGGTGTTTATTTCCGAACCGTGGTAGATTTATGACAATCCATAAGCAAGTGTAATGCTTCTATACTGATTAAAGATTTTTGACTTTGATATTTTTATTCCCCTCCTCTTACGACCCGGGTTCCTTCAAACGAGGCGTGAAGAGGCATCTTGCGGGCCGGCAAGGCGAGGGCGGCTAGTGTAGAACCTTCTTCCCGACTATACTGGCCGTCCTCGCGATTGGACTCTACTACCAATTAACATCAGGTGGAGTAGAGTCATTTGCCCTCCTGGCTAATATAAAAAAAAAAAAACCGCAAAACAGTAGTACTTCGTATTGTTGTATTCCGGTTTGAAGGGTGAGTGAGCCAGTGTAATTACAGGCACAAGAGACATAAAATCTTACTTCCCAAGGCGATGTAAGCGATGTTTAACATTTCTTACAATGCCAATGTATATGGGCGTTGGTGACCACATAGCATCAGCAAATCCCTGCTGCCAATTAGTTGCAATCTTCACAGTTACGTTTGTCTGGAGAAAATAACAAATCACATGGGTCGATTGAAGGAAATTGATGATTTCATTATTTGTGTATGCGTTTTAACGTAACGTTAATTGTTTCAAGTGCTAAAAAAAGATCGTCCGTTGAAGATTAAAAATATGCTACGCGTTTCATTGCGCATTTTACCTCTCATTAATTCAACTCAAATAACGATCATATGATTCCTTTATTGTACTAAAATAAACTGAAAAAAGTGTAAACTCAATAAGATGAACGAAATGTGAATGCATAAAAAACGCATTATTTTCATATACAAGATGTCCGACCTGCAACTATAAACTATCATTTATAATATAAAAATTCAATATTGATATGATTAATAATTTTTCAGTGAATTCGAAAACACAAACAAACTAAACAACTACAACTACATTTTTCTACTGTAAAAAATAAACTTATCTACTGAAATCTGTTTCATGCAAATACTATTTTAAACACCAATATAAATTTCTCAGTCTACAGACCGATGAAAATTTAATTTTAATTTTTTTTTAAGTTCCATCTCAAGCTTTTTAAAATTCAAGTCAAGTGCTTTAGCTGGCTTACTACTTAGTGTTATGGATACCTGTGTTTCGTGTAAATATATACTTACACATATGCGTATGTATTGTTACAAATATCCATACTAGCATATGAGGACACATTTTTTATAATGTCATTATATATTATATTAACAAGATATTGTTTATTAATTAATTTTATCTTATAAACTTTACATATTAGTTAGCCCATTTGCCGCCTACCTATTTTAAATAAAAAAGGAATCTCCCTATAGCAATATCAATCTTATTAATCTCGTGTAATAAGATTATGGAATACATAAGTTACTTACAAAAACGAGTCATTTAATAACATTTTATTTATCTATAATAGGCAGCCAAACTGTAAGTAAGTGGTCAACACCGCCAACACACATTGACGCTGTAAAAAATTATTAGTTCACCCCCGACCTTGGTAACTAAGAAGTTATGTCCCTTGTGCCTGTAACTATTAATATTATAAATTCATGAAGAATGTTAAATAATGTTGTCGTTGGAAATTATAAATAGGAGAACGAATAAATTAAAATAATATATAAACATATAACGAAGCACTAAGTTATTATTGGACTCCGTATTTATTTGTTTACATTGTCGGCGAGTCGATATTTTTTTATCGAAAATTATAGGTTATGTATGATAAAAACTGGAAAATCCTATTATCTTCTGGATTTTAATGCAATATAAGGTTCCGTCATGCTATGGTATAAATAAACATCACTGAGAAACTATATTTAGGGACAAAACCATCGTACTTACGCGTGAAAACACACGTCGGCAATTTTCTTCTTGCTATCGCTTTAACATGTAATAATACGACAATGCAACCTTGTATAACTTTTGATATGATACAAGGATTGTGTCTCTCACTGGATTAGAATCGTTTTCTAATATGAAAATAAGCCAAAATTGAACGATAAACACAGTGAACGCACCAACTGTCAAACAAACACGAAAACTGATTACGCGATAAGGGACAAAACATTTGATAAATCTATCTCTGTCTAAATACAAATGGTGTAACGCAATTTTCGTTCTCTTACTTGTGTAAGTGAGAAGAAAAACGTCATTGCGTCTATTAGTTTCTGTCTACGGGTGGACAAACGTGCTAATGGGCCACCGCACATACGTCAGGCGCCGTAAGTAATATTAAACATCCCTTACATAGTCGACGCCAGCAACGACATACTATAACTAATATGCTATGTCCGTTGTGCACTGGCTCGCCAGTGTAATATACAGGCATTTGTAATTGGTTTATTACGGACGGTTCACTGTGGACAAAGATAGATCATAATGGAACGTATGAATAGTTTTCCAATACAAACGATGCTGTTGCAGACTCTTTTTATATGGAACTGAAAATTTCGTTAACGGTCGAGCGTGACCTCTAAGTATTTAACTATAACTTTGGATTTCCACGTGATCGGTTGATTTAATAGTGTTACGTCTTCCGGTTACGAGTGAAATGTATTGCTACCCTTTTATCTGCGTCGACATTGATTCTCCATTTTCTTAACCAATCGCCTAGTGCGTTGCTTGCGGATTGGAGATACTTGATCATGACTGTCATCGAAGCGTGGTCGTGTATAATGTGGTACCATCCGCTCAGAGAACTAGTTTGACTTTTTCTGTCATAATTGGCATATCATTCGTGAACAGCGGGTATAGGGCGAGGCGAAGACAAGGTGCCTTCGACTCGGTAACGTAAAATAAGTAGTCTCGTTTGCTGAGAACGAACTGCTCTAGCTTGATTATTAAAAAGTATTAATGTATTGTATACTCAAAAATAGAATATTCAAATATGATTAACGAGTTAAATTCATGCAATTCGGTTATAAACGGTTTTTAACGAATCCTAATTTGAGCTTGGGTCGTCCAAGAATTTTAATAAATTAAAATGAAATTAGTTTATTAAGTTAAAACTTTACTGTGGGCAAAGTTAGATCATAAGGAGCCATAGGTAAAACAAGCGGCATACGTGTATCACTAATTATATTTTATGCCAAAGCTAGCCTACCTACGTAGGATGGAGGACAAATTTGTCGTAGAAGATGTGCCGTAATTTATCTTTAATAAACAATTTATTACATGTTTTGTAAATTCATTGCAATATTGTAGTGTATAGTGCTTCGATCACTAATAAAAACTAGATACACAATCAGCTTCAAAAACCGTACTCACCAAATGAGCACCCTTTTGAACATTTGGCTACGCTTTTAATTTAGTACCATTCGGACGCGCCGACAGTAAACACGCATCGATGCTCTTTCAAAAATGCAGAAATCACACGTTTAGATTATTACCATTATTTTCTAAAAGTCTCAAAAATAATTATTAAAAATCAGTAGAACCTTACACTCGACCATCCTGATAACGTGACCATGGGGTCATGGGGTTAATACTAAATTATTATCAACAATTTTAGCCATCAACCATATAACAACCAACATTTTCAATCCTTAAAATTAGGTATGTACATGACGAAGACAGGTAGCGAACCCATCCATTCTCACTCCTGTCTCTCGCCAGTACATACAGCCATAGAACAAAGTAAAGTCGTGAACCAATCCGTTCTCACGCTTTACACTTGCTTAACCATAAACCACAGAACAAAGCAAAGTCGCCCGCTCACGCTTTACTCTTGTTTAACCATCCAATAGAAAATCAAAGGTCAAGTTGCGAATCCATCCATTCTCGCTCTTGACCTGGAACAATACAAACACATTTTGTAGCCAAGATATCAATCAATCAATAAAATCAATTACAAATCACCGAAAAACATGACAAAATAGAATTAATAATTCTGATTCATCATCATTGCATTTCATATCACTATTATATCAAGTTCTAACGAAGCAATACGGCTGCATTCGACCTGGTGCTACAGTGGTTTTACGCTTATTTTCATTCCCTCAAAACCAGGAATAGGCTATAACCAGCCTCTTTACATCGATCATCTATACATATAACAAAAATGTAACTGATCGCTCTCTACATGGAAGAAATACGAGTAAAACTATTATTAGGACCTTTATCAATGCAATAGAACCAATGTTTGTTAAAAGTTTGTTTGTTTGTCTGTGCGTTTGTGCGCGCTAATCTTATAAGCGGCTTAACTGATTTGTATGCGGTTTTCACTGACATATTGTGGAAAACTTCACATAAAATTTAGTCTATTTAATTCAATCGGTTTGTAAATAGGAAAAATATATGTCAATTTATAGAATCACGTTGAACATTTATTCGATAAAAATGCTATAAAACAAATGTTCAGTTGAATTAGCTGAAACATTAGCTACCAATAAATGATAGTCTCTAAAATAATGATGATTGAAAGTTTAAAGGAATAAAAAACCAAATTAAAAAAAAATTGTCAGTTTCAGATATTTAGATTCTTCCAATGTAAGTTGAGCTCAGATCTATATGATCAAACACATAAAATAGGATTCAGCTTATGCTGGACATTGTCGGTTAAACGCGCCCACGCTTATTTATGTAAAGCGCGCCGAATACCGCGCATCTAAATGACTGTACAAAGTCATCTTTAAAATACAACAACAATCAACTTTAAAATACTACCAGCTGTAGTAGCCATTTAGTACCTTTATTTACATATTTGGTACATATACATCCTTTTTAACAGAGCACTAACTCAAAAATAAAGATTTTATTTGTTATTTATGCTGTTGGCTACATCATTGAGATATTAGCATTGAACGCACGTATCTCGGAAACGAATGGCACTCCCTGGTGACAGGGACCTGGTTAATCCCTGTCCGTATTCGTTGTAACATATTCTATTAGGGTAGCAGCTTATTTAAAAAAAACTGTACATATTACGAAAAAATGAAAAATATAACAATATATTAATTTAAATTATTAGGATTTGTCTTAAGAAATGCCAAAGATTTTAAGAAACCGTCTACCAAAATTATATTATTTAACACACTTGTCCGTCCTATCCTTGAATACAACAGTATAATCTCGAACCCACATTAAATGTATACATTAAATGACTAGAAAGCATCCAAAACGTTTTCTGTACCACTTGTCATAGAGTGAATCTAACTTTAAAAGTATTCCTACCTACTTCGATACTGCGACTGCTTCAGCACTATAAGATGACCTCCCCTAAACCTAGTCTAAACCTAAACCTAGATTAAACCTAGCCATTTATTAGACCCTAAACTCCAGAAGGATAATATCTGACATGCTTATGTTGCATGAAATAATAAATGGAACATTTGATTGTAGCGACTTGCTTCAACAAATTAATCTTAATGTATCTCTTATCTCGTAAAAACGTTTACAATCACTTTTATATTTCTAAATCCAATTCAAATCTTGGAAACTATGCTAGCTATCCTACAGGTATAGGATGTTTAAAAATTTGTAAATGGTTGTATGGAAGTCTGTGATTTTAAAGTAAGAAACACGAAATGTCATTCTGGTTAGAGAAAGTATATGAAGGCTTCTTTTTCATCAGGGAACTTCCAGTGATGCTTGTAGTTTCACTTAATATATTTTATTGTGACCTAAATGGGTTGACCCAAAATTTATTTTATACATGATCATATGCACAATTTTTTTCAAAATATTCAGGTTAAACAAAACTATTTAACCAACAAAACCTTATTTTTCTATACTAATATAATAAGGCTTGAGAGTTTGTTTGGTCGAACGCGCTAACCTCAGGAACTGATGGTTTTAATTGAAAAATATTTTAGTTTATCCATTTATCGAGGAAAGTTATAGACTATATAATATCACGCTACGACAAATAGGAGTGGAGCATCAATGAAAAATGTTGCGAAAACAGGAAAATGCATACACGCTATATGAGAGCTTCCGTTACGTGCGCTGCGCAAACGGTTAAACTCTTGAAAGAAAAATAAATATTACGTCTATCTTTTAAGGTTAACTTATTATAACCTTTTCTATAGTAATCAAATTTGTTTGAAAATAATATTTATTTGCGAAGTCATTTTTATTAACATGGCAATAATTCTTATAAAATATACCAAATTAAAATTATACTGTTTGAGTAATTTTATAGTTTTGAAATATTTCAACAGCTGGTTAAGTAAGTTGTTTAAAAATACATCGTCTACATATACATTTAGATGTTTTATCTGCTTCTAGCGGGTAAACCGTAACTGACAAGCTTTTCAATGTTGTACTAATTTCTTTACACAATTCTGAGCGATTAGACTTGAAAAAAAATCTTTGAAATAAATATCCAGACATGTGATAGATCGGTATTAACTCAAATTAAAATATTTTAAGCGGTTACTTACGCGATTTTTTTATCCCACTTCTGAAGTGTGAGAAAACCCCAGTAAAACAATCCTTCACCTTTACTTTAACATTTTATTCTGTTCTATGCGTATCTTGTTATATAATTCATTACTAATTAATGTTTTGCAATTTTATTACAATTTTTATCCAAATTCCTGCTATCACCGTGGCAACCATCGAACGAGTCAATTTATCCGTGCTTTGTTTCTTTTTATCGCGTAGTTTTTCTATATATCGGTTTTTTTTTTTTCGCTCAATAATTTCCAACCAGCGTTAATTTAGTTAAAAATAATACCATTAATATCTAAGTCTCAAAAATAATTATAAAATATTAGTAGAACCTTACAATTGTTAAATTAACTTCTTTACTGTGTCTATAAATATAGTAGTAAAATATTATTGATTTAAATTTTAACTGACTAAATAAAAGAAGGTTCTTAATTTGAATCGATTTTTATTTTATGTTTGTATACCATTTATTCCATAATTAATGGACAGTTTTGAATTATTCAAATTTATTTTTGAAAGATTATAATAGGCTCTGAAATTAGATGTATAAGAACAAAACCGACTAAAGTCAAGTTCCTATTTTTATTAGACCATCTAAAGGCTTGGTGGCATCGACTCCAAAGTGAGAATTAAAGAGTTATTATTACTTAAGAACTTAAGAACTTACAAAGACTTACAATTACTACATTTGATTAAATTGATGATGCGAGATTTAATAATGGTTTTTAGCTTTTCTCTAGATCCTGTGCGGTGTGGCGAATGAATATCTGTAATAATAGTACGTCAAAGATCCGAAGAATTCTTTTAGCCGACCCAACGAAGCGTTGTATGTTCGAAGCAAGTGATAAATATGTAACTATTTAGTGTCCTTTCCTATTAATAATAAATTATGTTCATAATACAAAATACACCTTTGACTTAATTACAAAAACTTAGAACTTTAAGTGATGATCTTAAGATTGAATTTGCATTAATGTGTTTTGTTTCAACTACAATTACATAAACACATTAAGGGACAGTTTTAAAATTATTTTTGTACGGGACTGTGTATCTTATTCTTATTAGTGATCCAAGGTATAGTGTAATATATAATAGTGAAAGGTAATCAATAATTTAACCAAATCATCTTTTTAAATTAATTATTTAACTAGTACGGACTTTGTTCATTCACACTAATTAAGGTAACAATAACAGATTTAAAGCAATTACAATAATTATACCCAATTAAGTTTAATACAAATACCGATCATTAAGGCAAAAATAGAATTATGACACAATAGAAATAGAATAACTAATATGATATAACGAAACTCACACACACCCAAAAATAAAATAAAATTGATTTATTCTAGGAACATGGTTTGCGAATTTAAGCACTCAAACTTTAACTTTAAGCACCGATCTACAACCATGTTCTATAGTTATGCAAATACTAGAACTAAATAAAATATATACTGAAACTAATTTAGAAAATTATCAGTATTATATTAATGTATTTTGAGAATAATTAGATAATTATGATTATTATTCATTATATATTTTTAATACTAACTGAATAATTATGAGCAATTAATAAGTATCCGATATTCGTAATAGATCAATATTGTACTGTCAGATCGTTCAAACTCTGATAAATTGATAAGACAATTGTAATATTAAGTAATTTAATATAATAATAAGCAAATCATTAGACGTAGTCACAGAGATGAAGTTTTAAGTCGCACAATACTTTTGATGCTACTGTTTTTGTTGCTAGTGCTCGCTCATACTAAGGATTTAATTTATAATCATAAATTACGTACTCCTTGTTTCTTTATGTTTTTCAATGACAGATTGAATGGGTAAAGAATAATTATATTAAATTAGTGTGATCTGAATGTGATGTGAACCCAACAACGACCGCAGTTCAAAAAACAATAATGTCATAGCTAAAATTAAGATTAGATTTAATATTTTCATCAGTCAAAGACTTAATATCTTATGTATATACTAACTGACCCGGCAAACGTTGTTCCGCCATGTAAATGATATCTACTGAACATTTTGGATTTTAAATAAAAAGTAACGAATTTATTGTAAGTGTGGGGATGGGATCTATAAGAGAAAAAGGAAAGGAGCGCTTGTAGACGATAACCGCCGATAAAAACAAAAAAAACACCAACCATTCATTTTCTCAATTCAATGTATTTCATTAATGTAATGGACATTTTCATTGTTTGAGTAAAAGTTAAATTTGAAATGAAAAAAGTAATATATTTTTATCCTAAAGCAGTTAATTAATTTCGAAGAGCAATTGAGTGTACGATATTTTCTGTCAGTCCGTCTTTAGCCCACACAAATAGCTCGATGGTATGGCCACCCGAGAACATGCTGCGTATACTTGCCCGTGAGATAAACATGGTGTGCCCAAATCTAAGCCACAAACGGACATCGTTTGGCCTTGCGACTTATTGATTATCATTATACATATATGCATAAAGCGCCATCCTGCGAATTTTTCATGCGTTTATTTATTATTGTTTTCTTAGGTTATGTCTACGGATTTTGTGTGTGAGTGGCGGTTCATCGTACATTCGTCCCACATTATGAGAAAGAACTTTTGAAAAAGGTGGTCCGTTATTTGTTTTCTTTATATTGGTAAATGGTCACCCTCACCCTACGTGGGTGGCATTGGCACTATAAAAATATTAACAAGACTTCGCGAATGCGCTACCAACCTTGGGAACTAAATTGTCCCTTGTGCCTGTAGTTACACTGGCTCCATCGCCCTATAAGTCGGAATACAACATTAAATATTGCTGTTTGGCGGTAGTATATGGGATAAACTTAGTACATACAAATGGAACATAATCTCTGCGCTGGCTATTTTGCTGTCGCATCGTTGGCCATCACCATAATTTTTCTTTAATATAATTTATTATATAACATAATTTATATCTACATAATTTATATAACATAATTTATATCTTTAACATAATTTATAATAGAAAAATTATTCCTAAGATATTAATTTAAATAATTCCCTTTAATAAATCCAGTGAGGCAACCGCGTCTTTTTATTGCCTTTCAATGGATTTAATCATTAGCAACTAAGAGTTTCTATTAAAATAGACAAATTGAATTACTGCTACATATTTTTTGAAATATAGTTTAATATTTTACACAACTCGAGATGATTTATTTCACACAAACTGCATATATAAACAAATATAGCCTATTCAAAGGTGGCGCTGTCAACAGAATACAAATGGAATTAAGTTTACTTATTGCATTAAATAATTAAATTCTATTCAGAATAATAATATTATTTCCAAAAGATTTTATTTTGAAGGTTGTCAAAGTATGTCAAAGGGTTTAACCCTTTAACAATAAATTAAACATCAAAAATGTCTTTAAAAGTTTCAAACAATCAAAACAGAGTCGACTATAAATTAAATATTGTTATAATAGCTTGATAAATAATAGTCATTGATTTTGTTTTTTTCTTTCGATAGTTTTTTTGACGCTGAGCATATGATTATACTATCATTTCTCTGATTATACTGTCAATAGTAAACACTTGAATCATGTGTGTATTGAATGTAAGTTTACTTGAATTAATTCAAGTTATTTATTAACTTATTTTTCAAGATTGCATTATTTACACTTGCTACAATTTCGGTTTCTTGACTCACTTTCTTTTGGAACTTTCCTCCATAAATTTGCGACGAAGACACGATATAAGTCCCGTGTAATTATAACGATAACAAAAACACAATGTACGGTTGGGGAAGGAGAGACACGTTGAGTGCCACGGTAGCATGCGAAAGCGATCCCGTGGCGCTCCTCGTTAAGACGGAAAGGGTACGGGGAGGTTTTAGTGGGTAGGACGGTGGCCTTCTGCCCCGTGAGTCCCACATAACCGTCCCGGTCGTGGACCGGGCGGTAGGCGTAAATGCAACAAAAAAAAAGGAGAGAAATATTTTTTCGTATGCGAATGGAATTCAGGAACAGCCTTGCTACTGGATACATGCCAATGAGCAAACCGTTCAATGCTTTTCAATGATTTTTTCGTCTGTTCTTTCTGCTCTATTACGCATGCTTGATGCTTAATTAGTTCGACGGTCCAAATGGGCCTCCTTTGCGTCTTGCTGTAATTTTTCACAGTAAAACAAACTCACAAATAGACCAAATTGTTGTATTTACTGATAAAAACGATATTCCGATAATGTATTTGATCATTTGTATTTTACCAACCTTTTCAATATCATAAAACACGTTTATATTTCTTATCAATGAAATAAATCGTTAAATATTTTGCTAATTTTTAAATGTCAAAATGACGCTTCTCGTGAATGACATGGATTAAAGTTCTATGAGATTCACTATAAGTAATTATTTTGATATTGTTCATATAAAAATACTAAAATCGTGATTACAAAATGGAATGATGGGTTAGGAGGGTGAAAAATTGGGGTTATATGTATTTTTTGACGTTAAATCTCAATAAAATACAAAATAAAAAAATAATGTCAAAAGAATAGAAAAAAAATCTGGATAGAGACACCCTTAACATCTAGCGGGATGAAATATACTTTACAACCGATTCTCATACCTCGCAAATATACATAACAAATTTCATAAAAGTCGGTCTAGCCGGAGGGGTTCGGAGGAGTTCGACCACAAACACCGTGACACGAGTTTTTTATATATTAGAAGAAGATTAGGTCCTTACACATGAAATTAGCGTTTTGTGGTACTGACCACTTTGATCTGAAATATCTCCTCTTTGGTTAAGAATTCCAAATTCAAATTTATAAATTCATTCAGCTGGTACATTTGAGTTTTGAAAACAGTCATTCATTTGTTTTTTCCTTATTATTTTTTTCTTTGGCGTCGCTTATTACCGCACAAAGAAAACATGAAATACTACCGGTATATACGAGTACGAGTTCTACCGTGGCACCAGTGCTGCAGAAACAGCTCGAAGGATTAATGATGTATATAGCGCTGGTGTCGCAAAAGAAAGCACGGTACGTTTTTCGTTCCGGAAATTTCGACCTTTAGAACCAACCCCGTAGACGGCTGGAGCCCAAAGGTGAAAATGAAGAATTTAAGGCTATTGTGAAAGCGGATCCATCACAAAGCACTTCAGAGATAGCTGCAGGCTTCGGGGTAAGTCATAAAACTCTATTAATCCACTCGAAGCAAATCTGGAAGGTAAAAAATCATGAATGATGAATACCTCATGAATTAAGTTAATCGAACTTGCAAACACGCGTCGACTGCTGTGTTACTTTGCTCAACCGACACAATAATGAAGGGATTTTAAATCGAATCATTACTTGTGATGAAAATTGGATAATGTACGATAATTGGAAGTGCTCGTCGCAATAATAATAATAATAGCTTCATTCTTCAGGCAACAAGGCCCATACTTTTGATACATGATAATTAAACATTTGGGGTGTAGTGGGGAGCCTAGTGTGAATACTTTCGGGGCTTCACTAGAGTTGGGCGGGATTACGACGCCTGGCCTAAAGTCTTGGGGAGACATGGAGTTGGCAATATGAACAGCAACGGTCAGCTGCTGCTCAGCTTATGTGCACAATTAGACCTAGCGATCACGAACACAATGTTCAGACTTCCAGCCAAGCACAAAACTACATGGATGCACCCAAGATCCAAACACTGGCACTTGATTGATTATGCTATCGTGCACCAAAAAGATATCTCCGAAGTCCAAATCACCCGCGTCACGCGCGGTGCCCACTGTTGGACTGACCATCGGCTTGTAGTCACTAAGCTACATCTCCGTCTTCTTCGTTTCCGAAGATCCGAAAGAGCGAAACCTGCGTCTTTAGATGTCGAGAGGCTGAAAGATTTCGAGACTAGGAAGAAATATGCTGAAGCCTTGACCAGCGCACTTATGTCAAATGAAAGAACCGGTGATGTTGAAGCTGATTGGGGTTCTCTGTCTTCTCAAATATTAGACACTGCCACTGCTACTATAGGTCTAAAAGTCTGCAAGAACGAGGACTGGTATGATGAGAATGACGGAGTCCTTACTGAGGCAATTGACAAGCATCGGCGTCTTTTACAAGTGCGCAGCAGAACACAGCCAGGCCAACGCGTAATGGGGATCAAGCAAGGTGACGTGGAGCTGCGTAAGTTATCTCGAGAGATTAAGGATAAGTGGTGGCAGGACAAAGCGCGTCAATTGCAGTGGCTTGCTGACACTAACCAGCTAGGAGAGTTCTACAGTGAGGTTCGAAAGTTGCTCGGTACATCCCGCTTAAGAAAAGTGCCACTACGTCCAGTAACTGGCGATGGCCTTATTAAAAGCAAGGAGGAAGTACTCAGGCGTTGGGCAGAACATCCTGCTCAACGTATATCGAGAATTCAACCTGGATTACATTTATTCCTTACCTGATCTCTCTACTTTTATCAAGCTGGATGAGCCACTGTCACGTGATGAGGTTGTTTCTGCCATCAAACAACAGCAGAATAAGCGCGCGGTTGGCGTAGATTTTATAACAGGAGAACTACTCAAATACGGGGGTGAGGAGTTGCATTCGGCTGTATTGGATCTTTTTACCCATATGTGGGAAAAAGAACAAGTCCCTGATACGTTCAAAGTATCTATCATCAGGACACTGTATAAGGGAAAGGGGGACCGTTCTGACTGCAACTCCTTCCGCGGTATTTCACTATTACCGGTCCCCGGAAAAGTCCTCGCCAGAATTCTTTTAAACCGCCTTACAGATCTTTCAGAAAAGAACCTGCCTGAAACCCAGTTTGGCTTTCGACATGACCGGGGTACTTGTGAGGCTATTTTCTCAGTGCGTCAACTGCAGGAGAAAAGCAGAGAGCAGGGTCGTAACATGTATCTTTGCTTTGTCGACCTTGAGAAGGCATTTGACAGCGTGCCTCGTGAAGCTCTTTGGGCTGTGCTAGGAAAATTGGGATGCATGGAGAAGTTTGTGCGACTAGTGAGACCACTGCATGACGGAATGAGGAGCTGCGTCACTATTGACGGTGAACAGTCGAACTTCTTCCCCGTTACCTGTGGGGTAAAGCAAGGGTGCGTGCTGGCGCCCACACTGTTTGCCTTGTACTTTTCATTAGTAGTCCGCGATGTCCTACAGACGACTCCCGAGGGAGTTCGCGTCCGTTTCCGCACTGATGGCAGCCTGTTCAATTTAGCCAGGTTAAAGGCCCGAACAAAAGTGTCTCACGCAATGATTACTGAGATCACTTATGCGGATGACTTATGTTTTGTGGCAGAATCCGCAGACGGCCTGCAAAAGCTCATGTCCGAGTTCCATGTGTCCTGCCGCAAGTTCGGCCTGAAGATCAGTGTCAAAAAGACAGAAGTGATGTCTTTGGATATCCACGGCAGTGAAACACTGGTCATCAAACTTGGAGATGACGTACTAAAGCAGGTTGATCAGTTTCGTTACTTGGGGAGCACTGTTACATCCAAGTGCGAATTGGATGCCGAAATCAACAGCAGGATCTGTGCTGCAGCCGCGGCATTCGGCAAGCTGAATACCAAAGTCTTCCGCTCATATGACTTAAAACTGGCTACCAAAATTTCCATATATATGGCGGTCGTGCTACCTAACATTCTTTACTCTGCCGAAACCTGGACCGTGTACCGACATCATATTCGCACATTAGACCGCTTCCACCTTAAATGCCTACGCCAAATCCTGAATATCCAGTGGTCTGATCGTGTGCGGAATTCAGAAGTGCTGCGAGTAGCTAATGTGGGTGGCATTGAAGCTTACCTTATGCGGCGACAACTTCGTTGCTGTTGTCACGTGTCAAGGATGGCGGATCAGTGTGTCGCTAAGCGCATCTTTTATGGCGAATTTGCGAAGTAGCGGTAGCGGTGAGGGGTTGAATAACCCGAGACAGTACTGTGCTGTACTCTTCGAACGTAAGGTGCGCGTTTCCTATTACACGTCGAAGATGGTATTTACTCGATTTTACTCCTGCTTCCCATAGACCACCAAAATGCGGGGAATGAAATGAAATTTAATATTTTCCCTAGTTGCGAATTCTACAATATCAGAACTACACGTATTTAAAAATTTTGAAAAACCATTCATAGCTCCTACAAAGTTGCGACCGTTATCAGAATAAATTTCTGCAGGCTTACCGCGGCGTGAAATAAATATTTTTAATAAATATGCTTCGCTGGAGAGGTCACTGACTAGTTTGATAAGCCTAGCACCCTTACCGTTGCGGTTCAGAATGAGCACTGGCCCAACATAATCCACCCCACACCGAACGAATGGAAGACTGGGTGTAACTCGTTCCCTAGGTAAGTTACCCATCATAGGAGTAAGCGTATTACCTCTAATGCGTGTACAGGTAACACAACTGTGTACTACCTGGCGAGCTAAGTTCCTGCCTCCTACAGGCAATGGCGTAAATGAAAAAGTAATGCCTGTGCAGCAGCATGGGGAAGTTGAATGTGCTCATGGCGAAATAATAAAGTAGCAAAATAATGTTTACTCGAAATTATAATAGGATGTTTTTTACCGTAAAAAAGTTCATCAGAATTAACTAAGCGACCACCTACACGCATTATTTTGTCGTCATCTAAAAATAAATTAAATTTAGACAAACAACTTTTATTTTTAATAATACATTTATAAGACAACGCCCTATATTCATTCGGATAAGATTCAATTTGACATAATCGTGCTAATGTTTTATCAGCGTAGTCTACACTAAGCACGCTTATTTAGTTTATATCGACTATTATGAATGAAAAGCAATATATAGGCAGCAGCACGCCTCATGCGCTTAAACTGAGAAAATCGATGGAAAGGAAACAAAGGTAATTTATTACAATCTTGAGATACGAGCGCGGTGACTGATGACTTAATTTTAGGTAACTCGCGATGTTTGAATGAATTCCGAATTTCTATGATCGTCTACAGGATTATTTTCACTACGCCATGGAACCTCGAGTGTAAGCTCATGAATTTCCGCAATCCTATTTTGAACAAACGTTTTAAGTTGACTCGGCTTCATGTGTAGCCAGCCTAAGAAAATCGTGAAATCGGTCCAAAATACAACATAAGTCTAATAATTTATTTTATCATCTAAGCCCGTAACGTAGTCGTCATAAAAGTCCTCTTTTATGGCTCGAGCGACATCAGGACCAGAAGATTCTAATTATTTTAGACACCTAACACTAAGAAAAGGTGCGGAGGCGGTTTCGTACGTCACTGTATTTAATTTAAAAATACCTAACAGCTTCGACGGATGGTCACGCCACAGAATCATTTGCAAACTACGGTGACCCTCGTCTACTAAGCATTGCCGGTACATCTTCTCCACATCGGCGCATGCGACGTACTTGTGCTGCCCAAAGCGGAGAAGAATGGCAACGAGGTCACTCTGTATAGGAGGGCCAACTAGTTGCAAATCATTAAGTGACTTACCGGAGCTCGATGGTGCACTTGCGTCAAACACCACGCGTAACTTGGTGGTGGTACTGAGCTTGCGGAACACGCCATGATGCGTCATAAAATAACACGGGAATTCATAAGAATCTACCTGTGTCATATGGCCTAGATTGAGGTACTCTTGCATAAAATTAACATAAAGACGTTTTTATTCTGGTAATCGTTGTAGTCGTTTCTCTAGTGTTAAAAATCGACGTTCTGCCTGGGTATAAGACTCTCTCAAAGTGTCAAGTGACTGTCGAAGTGGAATTTGCACACAGAATCTGCCCTCACTATTGCGTATAGTGGTGCTAATAAAGTGATTCTCGCATGCACATTCCTCGTCAGTCTGCGCGTCACTGACTCCAGGAATATAGACTTCCGTGCTTAATTTACATACGGCAGGCAGCGAAGCCGTGATCTTAGGCAATACATAACAATGAATACGCGTAGTAAAAGTATTATTAACGCAGGATTTTATGTCGATATTACAAGCTTGCGAACAATGTATTATCGAATCACCTACGCCTCGAACTTCTTTTGTGGACTGTATTAATGGATGTTTTAATAATTTACATAATGACTTAGAGATGAAACAGCGCTGGCTTCCATTATCAAGGAGCGCTCGCGCTTTATGATATGTACCGTGTACATCGGCTACCTCAATTATAGCTATTGACAATAAGACGGACTGCACATTTGTAGATTTAATAGATAACGCTTGCATGTGTGCCTTGTTTATGCCTTTGTTGATGCCACGTTTCCTAACCAAATCACGAACTAACTCACTACTTTCTACACTTAGCAACATAGGAGATTTGTCACGGGATTTAGTAGATTCAATAGGCATTTTGGTGGTCAGTGAAAAGAGGAGTACTCACGGTTGTATGGTCGTCAGTCAATTAACCCATTCTGATGCTAGCAACGTCACCAGACTTCTAATTGACTGTAAATCGCGATATTCCGGGAATAAAATGCAGCTATTCACTGAAATTGAGAGCACAGGCACAATGTAGCATCAATAGAACCTAGGAGGTGATGGAAAAGAGTAAGGAATGGGCCCACCGATTGCGTGTAATTTTCGATGAAGCTCCAACAAAACTTCAGTTTCTGTGTGCGCTTAGCCTCCGTTTGTCTGTTTGGCAGCTTGTTTCTTCGAAACTTGTCTAGATATGTACGATTTTTGCGTTTTCTTCTCGAACCGCCACGTGCAACGGGTCCACGGTCCAAAGTAGCTCGTCGACTTTGTTCAATTATGTGGCGACAAGAACAAAATCCGGCTTGAAGGACCAAAATGTAGCGGTAGCGGTGAGGGGTTGAATAACCCAAGATGATGATGAAAGATGATGAGTTTCGAAGGTGTCGAAAATAAAAGATGCGTTAGGCTCTCAATTCGAATTGCATGTAATCTTAAAAACGAATGTACACACATCGAGGTGAAGGGGTACAATATTTAAATTTAACAAATCGCGGCTCATAAAAGATATGACGTTGATTGGTATGAGGTATGTAGTTGTGTATCTCTTACCCGAGATGTCGCTACCCGTTCTAAGCTTGAGAGGACGTATGAACATATATTAAATAAATTTTAAAATATTTAATGTACGTTCTACACGACGTACGAACATTATTATTATCTAATTTTTAAACCTTTTTAAAATGACGTAAAAAAATATTCAATATATCAAAATATCTCTATTTATAAAAAATGCTAAATATCATAGTAGATAATGTATATATGTATGTCATGTCCGTATGTCTATACGGCTCATGCGCGAATCAACTGCATGACGCCATTGTTTTTATCAGACGTCGTTGAGACCAGACGTGTCTTGCCGCGCTTCCAAAGTTAATACTCGCTCGCTTAGTTCACTCGTCCCCTATCCCTGTTGGTATCCCTAATTTTAAATGATTTTTTTGATGCTTGACCTATGTGACAGGGTATGATTTTAAAAATCACGCCAATATAGCTTATTCCGATATTTCGTCTATAACGAAGTCAGTACCGTGGAGTCGAATTACCCATACCAGTACCTATTAACACTAAGAACTTCGAAGTGCCCTTATTCATAAAATTCAGTTCTTCCTAGTAGTGGTGAAATTTTTAACCCTACAATTGAGCTTTGCTCTTTAAATCAGCAAGACCTGAATGATGTAGTACGGGGTATTGGGTTGCCAAAAGATGCTGCTGAATGTCTCGGTTCTCGCCTAAAAGAAAACAATTTATTATATGCACAGACGACATTTGCATCAATACCTGTAGCTCATTCAGTGTATCTTAAACATGAAGAGTGCTTTGGACAAAATTAACCGAACACAAGTGGTTAATTTGCGGGGACTTAAAATCATTTGCATGCTCTTGGAAAACAGAAAGGTTATACAAAATTCCCTTGTTATATTTGTGAATGGGATAGCAGAGTAAGACAATTACTTTGGGTAAAATCAGACTGGCAAATTAGAACAAAATCAAAAGTTGAAAAAAAAATGTCATCAACCCGAATTTGATAGACCCCGATAAAGTGCTGCTTCCGCCACTTCATATCAAACTTGGTTTGATGAAACAGTTATTTTTATATTAAAAAATATTATCCAGGATATGTTAAATGCCTATAAAAACTTAGGCTGTAACATAAGTTTAAAAATTCATTTTTTGAAATGAGACATTGATTGTTTCCATAAAAATCTGGGCGACTTAAGCGAGGAACAGGAACAGAAGCGGTTGCATCAATATGTTAAAGATATAAAGAAGGTATACAGGTCGTTGAGATATTACTATGATGGCAGGCTATTGTTGGATGGATTGTATAGAGATGAAGCAAAAACTCATTAAAGAAAATTAACTAACCGCAAATTAAAAAAAAAAATCTTAAATATTTTTTATCAAAAAGCTATAATATAATATCATCTGAATCTTGTATATTTTACGTAGTATATATCATGTGCCTACTGTTTTATATTACTTTTAGAACATTTATAAGTTTAAAAATTCATTTTTTGAAATGAGACATTGATTGTTTCCATAAAAATCTGGGCGACTTAAGCGAGGAACAGGAACAGAAGCGGTTGCATCAATATGTTAAAGATATAGAGAAGGTATACAGGTCGTTGAGATATTACTATGATGGCAGGCTATTGTTGGATGGATTGTATAGAGATGAAGCAAAAACTCATTAAAGAAAATTAACTGACCGCAAATTAAAAAAATATATCTTAAATAATTTTCATTCATTTTATCAAATGTTTGCTCCATGCATTTTTTATCAAAAAGCTATAATATAATATCATCTGTAACAGCCTGTGTAAGTCCCACTGCTGGGCTATAGGCCTCCTCTCCTCTTTTTGAGGAGAAGGTTTGGAGCTTATTCCACCACGCGGCTCCAATGCGGGTTGGTGGAATACACATGTGGCTGAATTTCAGTGAAATTAGACACATGCAGGTTTCCTCACGATGTTTTCCTTCACCGTAAAGCACGAGATGAATTATAATCACAAATTAAGCACATGAAAATTCAGTGGTGCTTGCCCGGGTTTGAACCCACGATCATCGGTTAAGATTCACGCGGTCTTACCACTGGGCCATCTCGGCTTGTTAATCTGAAAATAAATAATATCATCTGAATCTTGTATATTTTACGTAGTATATATCATGT
This sequence comes from Nymphalis urticae, assembly GCA_905147175.2. Taxonomy (NCBI): domain Eukaryota; kingdom Metazoa; phylum Arthropoda; class Insecta; order Lepidoptera; family Nymphalidae; genus Nymphalis; species Nymphalis urticae. The sequence continues at coordinate 11,059,433 of LR989983.1, forward strand.
GCCTACTGTTTTATATTACTTTTAGAACATTTATAAGAACTTAAGTTTTCAAAAAAAAAACCTTTAAAAAAAAATATTTTCGCAGACCTGTGTTATTTACATTATATTTACATTTTTACGTAACTGCATACTATATTTAGAAATAATCTTCCTAAGAAACAGTTACTGGTTGTTTACTTTTGCTTTCAGTTAAAACCAAACCACAGTTATATGGGTAGAGATCGAAGATATCGTAAGCATAGAAGGGACTATGGAAGTTCCAATAGTGAACCCGACTCTTCGCCAGAGAGACGAAGTAAGAGATCTCGAAAGCGACACACAACAACAATCCCGTAAAGCATTTGCTACGGAAGGAGGATGTATGAACGATTCGTAATCATGGAAATGCTGAGCGCTATCATGCTATGAATGTCATACCTGAATTTGCTCCTAGCAAAAGAAATCAAACTGTAAATATGTGGTTACTAAAAGTTAACGAGTGTACAAAGATTTACAATTGGTCTGAATATCAAATTGTTCATTATGCTCTAACTAAGCATGTTGGGTTAAAAACGCTATTAATTGTATTCTTTATGGCATCGATTATAAATCGGTAAAGATTAATGCAGAAGCAGCTAAATATACTGAATCGGTTAAATTGTTAGGATTTCTTAGGAAAGTAAAATCGTCTAAAAGAATTGAAAGGTTTGGTGACGCCTTGCAGCTTAGCACTTCCGACAATAAGATAAATAATAAAGTGCAAAAGATAGTTATTTTGAGAGTAGACACAAATTCAAATTATGCTAATTTTTTCAAGCGATTTAAGGCAAATGGCACTGAATTAGATTTCTATATAGGAATTGGTAGTTAATGTATGTGGTTAAGCGAGTCTGTAGCAAAATCTTTAGTGGTAAGAATATTACTTGATTGTGTGTAGATGATTAAGTGGGTGTTAGTAAATTCATAAACTAGTTTGTTATAATTTAACATTGTAGTAAGTGGGTAAAAGGAAAAAAGTAAGGTTACTATTACGTATCGTTTACGTGGCAAGTCTACGGCTTTTACATAATTTATTTATTTATATTGTGAATACTACAAAATAGTTACGCCTGTTATATACACATACATGTTTATATATAATATTAGCTGACCAGTGCCCACTTCGTTGGGCGGTGAACATTTTTATTTGTGATCGATTGGCCGAACATTATTATATAACAACATATTGTCGCGCGTATTTGATATTTTAAATTATCTCTTAAACTATGCAACGAACTAATAAACTGTAAAAAAATAATTTTATCTAAATAAAATTTCCTTGGTAATGAAAAAACTGTCTAATATAATAGGAATATCACTCAATACATTACGACGCGGACCCGGTTCCAAACCTATGTCGTAATATATCTTTTAACTATTGGTCCGAATTATATGCAGTAAAAGGAAAAAGTAATTTTTTTTATACACTTGAGACGATAAGTTTACATTTGATAAGAATTCATAATTGTTGATAATATGACCAATAAACATGACCTAACGATTCCAATATATTTTTTTTTATATAAAAAACTACTTTTTGTGACTTAAATATAAAAGTTACACATATGTTGTCGCTCAATTTTTTGTAGGCAGTATCAAGCTCTAAAACTTTTCTCTAGAACTCAAACATATATCTCTCATCGTCAAGGCCGTGTTTGTAACAAACGTTTTTGTTCGACCATTTTTTCTCCGAGTAACTTTGCAAATCCCACTACTACGAAAAAGTTTTTTTTTTAATTTTTCGGGTGAATATATAGCCTAATGACACTCACAAATGATGTGGCTTTCTATTGATAAAATAATTTTCAAAATCGGTTAAGTAGATACAACCTCACAAACTTTACCTCTTTATAATATTAATATAGATATACACACACACACACATACACATTTTTTTCCTAAGTAATTATTTAATTTATTTATTTAAAACAGAGAAATTTTTCGATATGTAGTGTTTTATTGTTTTTTTTTTTGTATAACGTAAAGGACTGGATGTCTTTAATATCGTTAGGTAATTTGTTATATAGTTCTGCTCCTTCGTATAACATATTTTTTCTTCCGTAGTTAGTTCGGGATTGTCTTAAACAAATTTTGTTCTAAGTGTCAATTTGGTTTGAATATTTTTATTTAATAATTTATGTATTAATATGCATGTTTTATATTTATATATTTGTGATAGTGTCATTAATTTAGTTTCCTTGTAGATCTTAGGAGTTAGGTAGTGGAATGGAATAATCGTTTCACTTTTATTTTGACACGTTTCAGTTTGTTTTAAGTGTGTTTAAGCTGCAATACCATACTTCTATTAGGTATTTTAGATGGATTTTTACCATAGGATTGTATATTATGTATCTAACAGATGTCGCTAAACATCGAACTATCCCTCGAAGCGCTCCCATGATAATTTAGATTTAGATTTACCAGTGTTAAGAGGGTTTGGGCTTCTACCGTATCCTGTATAGGAAAGTGCAAAATAAGTCTAGATGTCGATAAAGCCAAGGCTGTTGTAGAAGCGTTGATAGTATTAGATTTATATTAACAGTTCCATTGATGGTTGGTCAGACTTTTACGGAACAACAACACATTGTTGTCTTAAAAACGGGAACTAAATTAATAATTGCCCAAAAGGAGTCCAAATTGTGTAGTTTATAATAATAAACAAATTTACAGCTGTATCCAAATTTATTAATTTTATACGGAAGTTTGTGTCCGTTCTGATTTCATTTATAACGGGGATACAATTAAAGAGCCTATGTCTATTCCTATGAATAGAATATGACATATTACCCATTGTTACCAACTTACTTAACGGAAAAGGAGATGTTCTACGTTTTCAAAAAAAATAATTAGGATGTATAAATGGAGCTGAGATGGATATTAAATTAAACAATAATACTCCCGTTGTTTTCCGTCCCTATAGGATGCCTGAAAAAGAGCGAGAACTAGTTCGAGGTATGGTATTGTTAGGCATTTCTTTAACGGTAATTCCTGATTGTAACTCTCTTAGAGCCAGTTTTGAAAAGAAAGATATACTACCCCGGGTTGCACTTTGGTGGAATATAATGCAAGAATATGACTTTACTATTCAGTACAAGCCCAGGAGTAATCATGTTTCATGTGAACGCTTTCGGTAGAAATCCCATATGCAATGAACAAAACCAACATTGATGTTAGAAATATTGACTCAAATTGGATAATTATGGTCCAACAAAATGACCCCGAACTTGAGCGAATTGTCAGCATTTTGAAAGATAAGGACTCAAAAAAATGATGTAGACATTAAAAATAATTTTCCTATTAAAAGAGCTTACTGTCTAAAAAGACCGATGAAGGAAATTGGTGGATGGTGTTTACCAGCTGTGGATATGTAGAGGCCACAATGGTAAAAATGAGTTTTATAATGATCAAGTTGAAGACATGAAGGGGCTTCAACTTGGTTACCAGCTGTGGATATGTAGAGGCCACAATGTTAAAAATGAGTTTTATAATGATTAAGTTGAAGACATGAAGGGGCGTCAACTTGGTTACCAGCTGTGGATATGTAGAGGCCACAATGGTAAAAATGAGTTTTATAATGATCAAGTTAAAGACATTAAGGGTCTTCAACTTGTTTGCCAGCTGTGCATATATGAAGGTATGGTTACCTGTATTGTTAATTGTTATTATTGTGGTATTCATTTTCAACAAATGTGTAATAATAATAATACTTAAAAAATGCTACTGATTTTCAAGTATTATTATTATATTAGTAGCATATTACTCAGTTATTTTTTTTTTCTGTTTCATATGTCATAATTTCACGAGAAGTGAAAATGTCACGAAAGGCCGATTGTTAGCATTTTATCGATTGCCTGTATCGGTCGGTTGGATATGACTGATAATAAAATTACATCTGGCCATTAGCTGTCATTACGGAGGAAGACAACTGTCATGGTAGCGGTTTTTAAGAAAATGGAGGATCTAAGAAATTAATTATTTTTGGAATAAGATTATATCGGAGAATAAACAACATTATATTGACAACGGTGTCTTATTTTACACTGGCTCACTCACCCTTCAATCCGGAACACATCAACACCAAGGACTGCTATTTTGCGGTAGAATATCACACACAGACGAACACAAAGCCCTACCAGTATTGGCCCGACCTGGGAATTGAACTCAGGATCTCCGGGCCTGCGGCCTTCTCTATCTTATCTATCTAGCCACTGGACCAATGAGGCAGTCAATTGCATAAGCATCTATACAAAATAAAATTTATATATCCTGTATGACTACTTACATGCTTCTTTATCATAAATATAATCTTGTGGTGAGTAATATGCCTTGTAATTTTTAATTTATTAATTGGCACAGGTTTCTTTATTATAGAAATGAATACCTTACTCCAAGAAGGATTTATTTTATTATTTTCTAAATGTCCGACAAGTCCGAGACACGAGATTACTGGGGCTTACTACCGTGACGCCCCGTTCATCAGCTAGGATCCTGTTCTCAAATTTGTAATTGGAATATTTGTAAAATCCCTAAAAACGGGCTTCTTTAAAAAAATGCTATTACTACTACGAATGTGATAAGCGTGAATTTCATGTTTTAGTAAAGTTATAAAATTGATAAAAAAACCAATATATATTATTGTTTTTTTTTAATTAAACATTCAATATAGTTTAGAGCAACGTAATTTTGATCCTAGAACGCCTTTTTTATCAGCTCGACTAGCATTGACATTTTTATATCCAGCTTAAAACATCAAATTGTAAACTCGGGTCTTCATCTTTAATTGAAGAGACGAAACAAGCTTCTCCGTTATGTTTTACTTTTTTTATGCTCGATTTTTTTTTATTTATCCAAAATCGGTAGATGGACTAATAAATGTCCCACCTGATGGTAAGTGGTCACTACCGCCCAGACATTGACGCTGTGAACAATATTTCCTATTACATACATCACACAAAGTACCATCAACCTCGTATACTAAGATGTTATATCCCTTGTGTCATATCAGTAGTTACACTGGCTCACTCACCCTTCAACCGGAACACAGCAATACTAAGTATTGCTGTTTGGCGGTAGAATATGTGATAAGTGGTGAACCCGGATAGGGTCTACCACCAAGTAAACTTTTCATATCATAGTTTTATATTTTAAAAGTCTTATTAGTTTTAGTAGTTATTAAGTATTGTTGCTGCCTTTTCCATATTGTACTTCTGTCTACATGTTTCCATATTGTACTTTAGTCTACTGATGAAAGAGAATGTTTCAAGTGATAATTATAAACAACTAGTCTCCGCCCGCGGCTTCGCCTGCGTATGAAGGAGAAACGAGGTGTTAGGTGCTTGGTTCCCTATGTCCTTTTCTTTACCCCTGACAACGTGTATGCAAATTTTTTTGATAATCGGTGGAGTTTTTAAGGCGTGAAAACGTAACAAACAAACAAATAAATTCATTTTCACATTTATAATATTAGTTAGTAAGGTTGCTAGAATATTGTACATAATGAAATGTAAGTATATAGTTCGCGAATATGTTTACAATTTCATTTTGCATTCACATTATACCAAAGCAAAAGTGAAACTGTAAAGGAAGTAAGCTAACATTCCACAAATATCCCCCACTTCTACTAAACTATGGTTTTCCCTTTTCTTGAAAAGGTTTGGAGCTTATTCCACCACGCAGCTCCAATTTGGGCTATTGAATACACATGTGGCAAAATTTCACCCGGCACGTGTAAGTTTTCTCACGATATTAAGATGAACAAATTAAGCACATTAAAATACAGAGATCCTTGCCCATGTTTGAAACCACTATCTTCGCCTGAGATTCACGTGTTCTAAGTTTCACGCAAACACCATTTTTCTAAAGAAGCTTTTATTGCGGCCTGGATGGTCCACGATTCTGATCAATCGTTAATATGACGAAAACATATATATGTGCCAAGCGGACTTTTGTATGTTTTGTCAAGCTCGATATCTTCATATTTTATCAAGTTCACGCTCTCGCAACAAAGGTAGTTGACCCTGTTGTTGACTTGAACGACTGACCACAAGTATCGGAACTTCTCCAGTGTCATAGACGTTGAGTGAATTAGATTGCTGGAAAAGGACCGACTACTTCAAGTTTGGTTCTTATACAATTGATCGCAAATCTCATTTATACAAACTTTTTATATTTTTGTATAAAATACCCTTCGTCCGTTCGTTTCTCGTTCTTCGACGTTTATCTTTCTGAACGTCGTGTTCAGTCTCTCTCAGTCAAGAAAAAGGGGTTCCCTTTCAGTAAAATAATATTTACTCGTTTAAAGAAAAGTAACATACATACATTCTCGGCTTATTTCAAAATTATCGGTGATGATTCGTCACATGATTTCCCCTCCTATCAAAGTTACTGACCTGGCATTGTGCCAATCTATTTTAACTTATTGTATTTCATGGCGGGGAAGAGCGCCCCGCTAAATCCTGCCTAACACGCATAGAACGCGCTCAAAGAGCTGTACTTAATGTGTGTAACTATCGTGCTTTCTTTTTCTATACTACAAAACTATATCAAAGGTTCAAAGATCTTACTATAAGGCAAATTTTTATCTTACACACAATTTTAAAAATGCATTCAAACTTCTTCCATGACCCTTGTCTAACAATAACCTTCGAAACCTCTTCGTCACATGGATTATTTATATAAATATTGTAATCGTGAATGTAAAAATTTTAGCCCGTGGGTGTGGGAGCCTGGTAATCCGTAATACAGTAAAACTAGTATCGACACCAGCCTCTCACAAAGGAATGTGAAGTTTTATTTCTAATAATAGGTACTATAACAAATTATGCCAGTTATTTGAGAAAATAAATAAGTAATCAAAAGCACTAAAGTTACCTTCAAAGAACGTAATGCATGCTGCATTACATTCAATCTTTGCATTGACAAAATATTATTTAATATATAGGTTCCTTGCTAGCGTGAGATGTAATGGTAATCATTCGATAAATAATACAATTTCTCATATGAAGCAGTTGGATAGGCGAATGCACCCAATCTAAAGGCCATTAACACGATTTCTATATTGCGTTAGTGATGTTGTACAATTATCCGAAATTATATAATAATTAACATCTGCTGTGCCATTCTGTAAGATCTCACTTCATTACTCACCCGTGAAATGTTGACAACCGATTTATGTTGATGCGTGTATACTTGAAATGTTATAATTATTGTGGTCAATGCAGCATACCGCTTTCCACCAATTTCTGCGGTATAGCCCTACTGTAACGCAATGTACTCGTACAGTATTCCGATTTTGATTAAACCAATTCAGTAATATCCCTTTACCTTAACTACTCTTGGTACCTTAATATCCTTTGGTACAATTGAATTAAGTATATTAAAATAAAATAATTGGTTTGTAAGAAAAATGTAATTATTATTTTAATAGAGATTGTAGTTCGCTCGTTCGACATCCGTGGTTCGCTTATAATGCGGCATTTTTCTTACTTTTTGCTTGATTTTACCAATCGTAACTTCTAAATGAAAGATCAAATTCGAATAATTTAAAGAGGAATTTACATATGTGTAACCTTTACTGTGAAGTTATTCAATTGTATAATGATTAATATCATAACATGAATGTCATCGTTCACTTCTCCCTGTTTTATTGACTAATTTGAACAAAAAGCAGTTATTGTGAGTTAACTATAATATTTATATATATAGCCTCCCTAACTTTTTCATAGTTAATGTTGAGTACTATATACATGTAGTACATTATTTTAAGTATCTTCAATAGTTTTCGCAGCGCACGCCAAATGATTACTTTTACAGAAAAAAATGATACCTCGGGTTCCATTATTGGTATTTTTGTTGGGATCTCTATTTTTTTAAAGTAAAGTAAAGCTTAGTTGTTAGGCTCGAAAAACTAAAATTTTCATTGAGATTAGTCACTAACTTAGCCATGAAAAAATATGGCAATTTTCTTTATTAATATCTAGTTTCAGCCATAATTAGCGAGTGTTTCGATTGCTTTTTAGCTTTCTTTATATCGACGCGTTGTCAGGTTGTGGTCTACTAAGTACTAATAAAGCGTTGTATATGATTTAAATATCCCATAATATTTACTCTGTGTGCAAGCATTACACAATTACGGGATAACATTGGTAATAAAACAATTAAACGCCTACGATATCGGCACAACTCAACATATGGAAGAGCTTTACTCTATATTATTGTTATAGAAATAACTTGATCTGATTGTAAATATCCCAGAACCGAAAGCTCTACATTACCTAGTCTTTTTAACATTGTTTGTATTTATTTACTTCTCCCCTTTTAATAATAGATGAAAATACCTACCTATTGTAGTTTTGTGTAGTATAATAACATCTTCGAACAAAAAATATTATTAAATTGACAGTCACAAAATATATGTATTTCTAAGCAATGCCATACATTTTATTTATAGACTACACATTATTAACAAATTTTCCATTATGTTTATGTTTTGTACCTAATCAGACATACAGTGTAGGAAATTATAAAATAAACAACTTTGTAAACAAAATGATATAAAATTTTCTTTTTACCTTTATTTAAAATAAAGATATTGTTATAAAAATATCAATCAACATAATTTAAGACACACTTTTTTTTCAGTTTGTAATTTCACCGATATTTTCTTCACAAATCCACTATTTTTAATCTTTGTATATACACATTAAATTAATTCCGTAATACTAAAATAAATGAAACTTGTCAAACGCTTTAGAAATTGAGAGTTAACCGGTAACTACAAGAAGCGGGCAGTCGCCACGCGGCTAGAATCAGGAAAAAATAGGGGGACTGATGTAGAGGGATTTTTGTTTCTATTTTGAGACTGCAACGTCTCCGTCATATGTGTAAGTATATATTTACACAAAAACAGGTATCCATAACACTAAGTAGTAAGCCAGTTAAGCATTTGACTTGAATTTTCAAAAGCTTAGTATGAGTATAAAAGGAAGAAGATTGAGATGGAATTTTAAAATAATTAAAATTAAATTTTCATCGGGCTGTAGACTTTGAGAAATTTATATTGCTTTTTAAAATAGTATTTGCATGAAACAGATTTCAGTAGATAAGTTTATTTTTTACAGTAGAAAAATGTAGTTGTACAGTTTGTTTGTGTTTTCGAATTCATCTATTTCCTTCAATCGACCCATGTGATTTGTTATTTTCTCTAGATAAACGATATCATCAAATCACTTGGAATATTTAAATTTATGGTTTGGTTTTAGTTACTCCTATTGTGATTGGAATAGACTATAAATGAATTTACGAATATCACCATGCATGTCGCCACGCGGCTAGACAGAAACTCCGAATTTTTCGCCCAAAGACCCAAATTACGCCTTATGGACGTCACGACTTACAACGTAATATCAAAGTAACATTATATTATTTAAAAATGTAAGTATATTCATTAAAACCATTGCTCTTTTATTGATTCTATTTACTTTTTTTATTTTTATTATTTATTATATTTAAAAAAACAAAAGCCGACTGGCAAATAGGCCTCGAGAAACGCTGCCAACTAATAACTAATATGATTTTCCGGTCTGCGTGTAAACGATAGAAAAAGTAATAAATGTGCGGTACCTTTATTTGTACATTTAAATGTAGATCACATTAAAAGTTTTACATTCCTCGATACAAAACTTTAAATATGCGATGAATGCTATGTGTTTTTTCATGGATTGGAACAGGGTTTTGTCTAGGAAATTGCTTTGTAAAATCGAATACTTCTATTTGTAAAAGACAGTTTTGCCGACATTATAGACGCCATTTTTTGATGAACTGACAATGATTCTTAAGATCTCGACTAAGGACTTTCGCTAAACGAATGGAGAACGAATGAATTTATTAATTAAAAAATACCTTATTTTTGTGTTGTCACTAATTAAAAAAAAAATTAAAAGATATTTGTTAATAATTGGGTATAATATGTAATATCAAATATTTGTAAAAAACAGAAGGTTACTTAAATATCTGGTAAATGTATTATTATCATGTAACGTAAGGTAACGAAAAAAATAATAATTTTATTAACAATTTTGGTAACAAAAAACTCAAAATATTGATTACGTTTATGCATAGTAAAATTCAATTTGTAGTTTTGAAAATAATACAAGAGTAAGACATTCATTTCTGATCTTTCGTATACTATGCACGGGTGATTGTTTGAATTATCAAAAGTTTTCTTTTACGCTTACGCCTGGCTTTGTTTAAACGGACGGTGATTAAAACTGATTTTGTATTGACGACTTTCAATACATACATATAGATAAGGACATGCATTTACAAATTTCACCGGTAAGACAATCAAATAAAATGAAACACTGACTTAATCAAACTTAAAATAATGTAAAATGCGTTTAATTATTAATAGACAGAGAAACTAGTTAGTTTCTCTATCTGCGATTGTTAATTGTACAAACGAGTACGCCCGAACACGAATACGATTGTTGGAAAAATATCGATATATCGAACATATAATACGAGTATTTTTAAAATCACTCATTGAAAAATATTGGTACATATAATTAAACATGAATTATTAAGAACTATACATTTATAATTTAATTTGCTTAATAAATATTCAAGATTAAAAAGTGTTAATTAACCTTTGAGTTGCATTACGATTATTTTTTTGAGAAAGCCTATGTATCGATATATTTTTTTCTTATATTTAGATTTTTTTAGATATAACAAAAAAATATCGATATATCGGCTTTATATATGGAGTTAGCTCCAATATATGTGCATTTAAAAAATATCTAGATCGGAATTTCCGATATCTTATACCTGTATTGAAGTATCAATATTGAAATATCAATGTAGATATTAGATTAATAAATACGACTCACGTTTAGGTTATCTGTTGATATTTTTTAAAATATCGGATATTCGATATCTATATATTTCAACCGTTTAGGATATTATGATATTTTTACTTTTACTGGTATCGGTTGTTTGACCTTGGGTGTCATTTAAGAAATTGCTATTATTTTTATGATCTGTTTTTAGTTTCGTTGTTCTATGTTTCCGCGGTCGCGTTTGTTAGTGTTACAATTAATTCACGCGCTTTTTTTTTATAAATTTTAGATGTTTTTCGTAACTCATGTACTTTTTTCTTGTTTAGGTAGGTATGTATACAATATTTAAGTTGTGTGTAAAATAGTGTACATATTGTATTGAACATTACAAGAAAAAAAAAGTATTTAGGGTAAGTGTTAAGGTACGACTTTACATTACCTGCCGTCGAATTTAGGGGCGGGAGGGGGTGGGGGAAGGGGAGTGAGTGTGTACTACTCTCCCTTAAAAGGAAAAGTTGCGGAGCGACCCCCCCCCATTTCGAGATTTTTTAATTTGTAGTTTTGAGAAAATTTTACTCATTTTGAGGATTAAAATTAATAATAAGTGCAAAAAAACTGGGGGGACCCCTTAAAGTGGAAGTGGCTTTCCCCTACGAAAAGGCTCCCCCTTTCCGTACCCCCTTTAATCAGGAAAAAATAGGGGGACTGATGTAGAGGGATTTTTGTTTCTATTTTGAGACTGCAACGTCTCCGTCATATGTGTAAGTATATATTTACACAAAAACAGGTATCCATAACACTAAGTAGTAAGCCAGTTAAGCATTTGACTTGAATTTTCAAAAGCTTAGTATGAGTATAAAAGGAAGAAGATTGAGATGGAATTTTAAAATAATTAAAATTAAATTTTCATCGGGCTGTAGACTTTGAGAAATTTATATTGCTTTTAAAAATAGTATTTGCATGAAACAGATTTCAGTAGATAAGTTTATTTTTTACAGTAGCAAAATGTAGTTGTACAGTTTGTTTGTGTTTTCGAATTCATCAATTTCCTTCAATCGACCCATGTGATTTGTTATTTTCTCTAGATAAACGATATCATCAAATCACTTGGAATATTTAAATTTATGGTTTGGTTTTAGTTACTCCTATTGTGATTGGAATAGACTATAAATGAATTTACGAATATCACCATGCAGATAAACACGACCTCGGTTTAATTCAGTTGAGTATGCGATGTTAACAAAAAAAAATTCATTTCAAAATATTTTTGTGTTGGCAAATATGCTTAGATTGAAAGGTTTACAAATAGAAGTAGTCGATATTATAAAGCAATTTCCTAGACAAAATTCAGCTCATGACCAATCTGTACAATACGCTGTGCATCCGCTCTCGTGTAAGCCTTCCTACAGGACTTCGAGTTTTTATTGTAGTTTGCTTTCAGTGAGTTAATGTTAGATGCTTCGCTAATGCAGCCATTGATCAAGGGCGTTTGGTGACCACTTACCATCAGGTGGCCCATATGCTCGTCCGCCTTCCTGTTCTATAAAAAAGAAAAAAAGAAAAATTGATTTGTATATATTTAAGGCTTACTTCACTTGTTAAACTAACCGACTAAGTATAAATATAACAAATCCATGAAAAAAATATATGCATAGCATAGCAACGATATGTAGCATATATTTTTTACCTATAAACTTTAACTTTCAAAGTTATTTACAAACCTTATACATACAGTGTTTTTTAAGTGAAGTTAGCCACAATACACCGCACCCAAATCCGCTAAGCCGTTTTGAAGATTAGCGTACACAAACGCACAGACAAAAATTATAACAATCATTGTTTTGGGTTCTATTGCGTCGATAAAAGTCCCCGGTATCCCCGGTAATTGTTTTACTCATATATCTTCTATGTACAGACAGCGGTTAGCTAGATATCTATTATATGTAACGATTATAAAATAAATTAAAAACTTGAATCGGCGATGTATTTAAGGCTTTTAAATCACAACTAGAGATTTACCCAATATAGCTTATGTCAATTTCGCAGTATTTAATTTTTTTAATAAGATTATTGCCTAACGTATCAGGCATGATGAAAATGGTTGGTTTGTATTTGCTAAAATTCTCCCTACATACACAAAACAATATTGTTTTTAAAATTGTTGAATTTGCAAACAATTATATTGTCCATTTCATTTACTTAATTTTCACTGTTTGCTTAAACTTTTAAATAATATTTGAGTTATTTTTGTACAGAAACTTCAAAAAATAATTATATATGCGATTTAAATTTAAGGCGTTACTAAGGAATTGCTAACTGCAGTAAAATTTAATGAATGTAAAAATAAGCGAGTATGACGTCAAAAAGAGAACTTCATGCAAATTAAGATGTATGAAATGTTCCAATGAAATGGTTGTTTTTGGACAAAGCGAATAAAATTTAAAATTATTACACTGATCTACAAATATTGTATTGTTTCATACTCTATGAAAAAGTATTCATATACTATATATATATATATAGTACTTACAAATATATATTTACACAGGTTAAAGATTTGATATCAAATCTGGCTATAGAAATTTGCTTCATCTGGATACAATTTTCAGAAATGATACGATTAATTTATGATAGAATTGTTTACGAGTTTATTTTATTCCCATACCAAAATAAACTCGTAAACAATTCTACCTTTTATTTCTTTCTCTTCTGAATAACGCCTTCAGAAGCATCCCTATAAAATACGTTTCGTAAGAATCGAAGCAGCAAGTATAAGACGTAATGTGAGAACTTTGAAATCGACTTTATCAGTTTGTTACTCGTAATTCGAAAATCCTATTTTTTATTATTGAATAGGTAAGCGAACGCGCATAAGTAATGGTAAATGGTCATTAACGCGTCGTATACATTGGCATTGTAAGAAATGTTAACTATCGCTTACATCACCAATGCGCCACCAACCTTGGGAACTAAGATGTTATGCCTTACATTGGACAATATAATATACTTTTTTTAACATAATATACTTTTATAATATAAAACTATGATATGAAAAGTTTACTTGGTGGTAGACCCTATCTGGGTCCATCCACTAATCACATATTCTTTTTTTTTTTTTTTATAGATCAGGAAGGCGGACGAGCATATGGGGCACCTGATGGTAAGTGGTCACCAAACGCTCTTAGAAATTGGCTCTGCAAGAAATGTTACCTATCGCTTACATCGCCAATGTGCCACTAACCTTGGGAACTAAGTTGTTATGTCCCTTGTGCCTGTAATTACACTGGCTCACTCACCCTTCCAACCGAAACACAACAATACCAAGTCCTGCTGTTTTGCGGTAGAATATTTGATGAGTGGGTGGTACCTACCCAGACGAGCTTGCACAAAGCCCTACTACCAGTAATTTATCCAGAATACTATCCTAACTATCTTAAGTCTTTCCTGGACTAAGGTTATAATTTTATTATACTCCTTATAAAAAATAAGATTAGAATTATAAGTGATATTTAAATAGTTAAGAAAGTTAGTTTTTTTGGTTTGTTACAATTTCACATCTTAACTACTCAGTAAAAGACAAACATATGGTACATAATACTTGACAACGCGGGCGAATTAGAAGGCGAAAATTGTTCCACCTATAACAACAATTCTAAGAATTGCTGTTTAGCGGTGAAAATATATGTGTTACTTTTTCAGACGGGCTTTCACAAAGCCCTCGAGTCAATCGACTAGCATAGAGTAATAGTGGTTATAAGCATATTCATGTACTGTAGCATATTCTTTAGAATTATTTGTAATATATGTACAACAGAAAAAAAAATTGAATACAATTCTCCTGGTTTGTAGACAGAAAAAAAAAGATTTAAAACTTAGATCGCCCCGCGGGGCTCATGTATTATTTTAATTTCACTTTTTACTGGAAGTCATTGTGTTAAATTAAAGTATTATATATATTATTATTATTCAGCCTTTTGCCGTCCACTGCTGGACGAAAGCCTCCCCCATAGAACGCCAACCATCCCGATCTTGGGCAGTCCGCATCCATCCCGTGCCCGCCACCTTCTTCAAATCGTCAGTCCATCTTGTCACAGGGCGCCCTACACTACGTTTGCCTAAGCGCGGTCTCCACTCTAACACGTGTCGGCTCCATCGGCCATCAATGCGTCTGGAGACATGACCAGCCCACTTCCACTTCAGCGAGCTAATTCTTCGCGCGATGTCGGTGACTTTAGTTCTCTGGCGAATGTCCTCATTTCGGATTCTATCGCCCAGAGAAACCCCAAGCATCGCGCGTTCCATCGCTCGCTGACCGACCTTAAATTTGTGGACCAGTCCTACGGTGAGTGTCCACGTTTCGGCACCGTAAGTCATTACAGGTAGGACGCACTGATTAAAGACCCTGGTCTTAAGCGACTGTGGGATCGACGATTTGAAAATATGACGCAACTTCCCGTATGCCGCCCAGCCCAAACGTATTCTTCTTTTAGCCTCCTTCTCAAAGTTGTGCCGGTCAAGTTGTATAGTTTGGCCCAGGTAGATATATTCCTGCACAACTTTAAGTGGAGAGCCATTTACGACCACTGGTCCCGGGGATACATGATTGTTTGCCATAATTTTGGTCTTTTCAATGTTCATCCCGAGACCTACTCGTCTCGAAGAATCGCTCAGGTTGTTTAGCATCTCTTCCAAATCTGCAGAGTCTCCGCCATGATGACAATGTCGTCGGCAAATCGCAGATGTATAATGTGTTGGCCATTGATATTAATGCCGCGTCCGTTCCAATCGAGCGTTTTGAAGACGTCCTCCAATGCATTGGTAAAAAGTTTCGGGGAGATTACATCCCCCTGTCTTACCCCGCGATGCAATTGGATTGGTCTTGTGCTCTGATCTTGTACTTGGACGGTCATGGTTGCGGCTTCGTACAAACACTTCAACACCTGGATATACCGATAGTCAATTAGGCACCTCTGCATGGATTCCAGAACAGCCCAGGTCTCAATGGTATCGAAGGCTTTTTCGTAGTCCACAAACGCTAGGCATAGAGGCTGATTATATTCCTCGGTCTTCTGTATTATTTGTCTAAGTGTGTGTATGTGGTCTACGGTACTGAAGCCTTTTCGAAACCCAGCCTGCTCAACGGGTTGGAAGTCATCGAATTTCCGGGCAAGACGATTCGTGATTACCCTCGAAAACAACTTGTAAACATGGCTTAAAAGTGAAATGGGGCGGTAGTTCTTCAGAAGAGCTTTATCACCCTTCTTGAAAAACAGAACCACCACACTTCTGCTCCATGTCTTCGGTGTAGTACCATTATGGAGGACGGAATTGAAGATGTTAGCCAGCTCTCTCAGAACTGGTGTGCCTCCTGCTTTAAGAAGCTCTGAGGTAATTCCGTCATCTCCTGGAGCCTTGTTGTTTCCAAGTTGTCCGAGAGCAATCCTAATCTCGCCCAAATCGATGTCGGGAAGATCGTCTGATAGGTGGCGTGTCAGTCTGGCTCGTGGGTCATCCGCACTGTGGGACTCAGATGGAGGTACTCGTGATGAGTATAAATCGCCATAGTACTTTTCGACTTCAGCGAGAATCTCTGGTTTTGAGGTGACGGTTGTGCCTTGTGTGGTTCTGAGTTTTGTCAGGTGACAACAGGAGGTATGTGACTTTGCAAGAACCTTTGAGCTCCTATTGAGTGCTATGGCATCTTCAATATTCCGGGTATTAGCTCGTCTTGTGTCACGCCTTATTAGTTTTTTAACCTTCCTGTTAAGTGCCTGACACTCAGATGGCGTCATATTCTGCTGTTCTCGTCTCCTCGTCATCTCGTTCAGTCTCGCCTGAGAGCTTCGACTTACGTCCATTGCTCTTTTGTCGAAAGTAATTTTGGCCCACTTCGCGGATGACACGCACCAGACTATTGGTGGCGTCGTCAATGTCCTGCCTGGTTTCCAACATGGCAAATCGGTTCTGTAGTTCCAACTGGAAGCTTTCGCAAACAGCTTCGACTTGGGGCTGAGTTGGTCTAAGAGTCGACTTCATTAACCGCGATCGTTCGATTTTAGTGTTAATATTCAGGGTGCCTCTTACCAGGCGGTGATCACTTCCAGTGTTTACCCTGTTGATCACGGAGACATCCCTGAATATTTGGCGCTTATTGGATAAAATGAAGTCGATCTCATTCATCGCTGTGTTATCGGGGCTTCGCCAGGTCCACTTCCTTTGGGGCTTTTTCTGGAAAAATGAATTCATCAGAAATAATCCCTGAGCCTCAAGGAAGTTTACCAGCATTTGCCCCCGATGATTCCTGTGCCCATAGCCGAATTTTCCTACCCTCGATTCACCATCTTCTTGTACTCCCACTTTGGCATTGAAGTCACCCATAACAATTGTGTAGAAGGTACTGGTACGAGACATAGCTTTCACTATGTCTTCGTACATGGCTTCGACCTCTTCGTCAGTGTATGTAGACGTTGGGGCATACACTTGTATTACCTTCAAGGCATACCTCTCGGTTATCTTCAAGACAAGGTATGCCACCCTTGCCGACACACTGCCAACCTCCACGACATTGCTTCTGAGTGACTTGTGGATCAAAAAGCCGACGCCACCTTGGGATGGTTGGTGTCCTTCTCGGAAGTAGAGTAAGTGACCGGAATCTAGTGTCATCGTGTCCTCGCCCTGTCTTCGGATTTCTGATAGACCTACTATATCCCAGTTAATACGACTTAACTCTACTTCCAATTCTGTCAGGTGTTCGTCCAGCCGCAGAGACTGTTTCTGGCCGCGTCCATTATACGTGGCCAGAAACAGTCGCCGTTTGTGGTACCCTGCCGTAGCCCGGGGATTCTTAGCACCCCCCATCGCACCGTTACCATGGTCGGTACCGTGGCCAGGAATAGTGCGATTACCGGGAATTGGGGGCCGTGAATTTGTATCGTCGCTCATAGGGGGGTTTTTGCCTTAGTCACCGCGCTTGGCAGGCGGGTTGGTGACCGCAGTGGCTGGAATCTTTCACTAATAGCGCTGCTGCCCGCTATCAGGATTAGCATTTTCGGATTCCAGCATTTGTGTGGTTATACCGCCACGATTTCGGTCGCAAGAGCCTCGTTCGTTGATTAGCAGGATGCACCACGAGCAGGTGAGGTTGACGGTAGGGAGCCTAGGTTGTTGTCGACTCCCCTTACACCCCAAATTAAAGTATATTTATATATAAATACTTAAATTCTTAAATAAATGTGCTACGAAAAAAATATTTAAATTAAAAGTAACATGAAAATAGAGTCTGTAATAATTTTTATATTGAAAATATATTTCAAAGATAATTTAACGAGGTAACGAAAATAATTACTGTAAACTAGATATTTTTATAACAGGAAAATGCACAGTAATAGCGTCGTCTTTTTTTTCATCTAATGTCGTACTAAATCTTTTAGCGGACGAAGGAACACCTTTCAACGGCGCTTAATTTGATTTAACAAAAAGAGAAGGGTCCGGGTTTTCTAGAAAAACAAATTTGCCAACATTAAAGATTTGTATTTTTGCTGTGTGTTTCCGTTGAATAGTACGAATCGATTTAAGGATTATTTGTTAAACATTCATCAATCTAGCATCCTAAGTATTTCTCAACTAAATATTTAAAGCTGTGGGGTACGAATTTACCAGAGTTGCAATCTCAGGAATTATGATCAAATTTAAAATTATGAACTTATTATGTTAATGAAAGCACTCTTTAAATAGTGCCTGATTGTTTTTATTATCTTTAGACTGCAGGTGCCGTCTAACGCATGTTGCTTCACAACAAAACATTATATATCTATTTTTAGGGCTATAGATAGAGTTTATTCAAAGTTATAGTAGCATACTTTAGAGCAGCTTAATTCTAATTTAACAATATGGTATTTTTTTATCTAAGGTTGAACCTTAGAATGCATGAACATGTCTGTTTGTCTGTCTGTCTGTAGTCTGGGTGTAATTATCCATATAAGTATATACTTACAAAGAAAAGTATATCAGTTGTCTGGTTTCCATAGTACAAGCTCTGCTTAATTTGGGATCAGATAGCCGTGTGTGAATAATGTCCCAGGATATTATTATTATTATAATTATATATTATGAAACAATAGGTTTATGGAAACTTAATATGTTGTTTACTTTTAAAGCCGAGATGGCCTAGTGGTTAGATCGCGTGAATCCTTACCGATGATAGTACTTTCAAATCCGGGCACCACTGAATTGTCATGTGCTCAATTTGTTTTTATAATTCATCTCGTGCTTGATGGTGAAGGAAAACATCGTGAAGGAAACCTACATACGTCTAATTTCCCTAAAATTCTGCCACATGTGAATTCCAACACCCCACATCTGAGCAGCGTGGTGGAATAAGCTCCAAACCTTCTCCTCAAAAAAGGAGAGCAGGCCTTAGCCCAGCAGTGGGACCATCACAGGCTTTATACTTTTGATCCGAATTTATTTAAGTACCTATCTACAAATTGATGGCAATGGGACCTATTTAGATTTAGTAAAATATAAATAGAAACCATAGCATATAATTGTAAGTTTTCACATCTCACTCACAACTTCGATAATATTTATTGATTGTTTGGATGTGATGCTATAATCGTATAACTTGCTATAGTGATTTAGTATAAGATACTGGATAATAAAATACAAATTAGATAGTCACCCCCAAAATAACATAGCCATCATAGGCTTCCAATCTACCCGCCCCAAATATTTTATTCAGAACCCTGGATAATTGAATCATGAATATTCTTCGGATTTAGAAAGGGTTCCAATCAGCCCTAAAGGGCCTAAAATTTGTACAATATTTTGTACAAAGTAATATTTACCTGTTTAAATCCTCGACGGTATCTCAAGTTCATATAGCTGTATATGATTGGGTTATAACAACAGTGTGACATAGCCAGCCAGCCAGGCTACGAACCACACGTATGGCATGCCTGGCCATGTTGCCCAAGCGTCGTCGGTCTCGTGGAGAGTCAATAGAATCTAAATTATATTAAATAATATATATTAAATTGATTGAGAGATACTTATCATAACAAATAGAATGGCCAGTTTTAACAGTCAGAGTTTGCTATGCTACGCTACCAAATCCTAACTAAGCCTTCAAACAAACGTTATGTAGTTATCATATTGAGCTTGATAATGAAAGGAAAACTAGTCGACTAAATGTATTTCTGGTGAATTGAATTAAAATACAGATATCTTAATGTATGTTTGCATTAGTTTAATTAAATAAACATAAATCAACGATGCTAATCATTCCAGAGCCCTGTATTTTATATTCACTTGATGTTTATAAAAATATTAAAATTATACATAATATAAAGAAAACTAAAAAAATACTTGCAAAAAATATATTGAGAGGGAGCAAGCAGATAGTAAATACAATAACCACCGTCACCAACATCTTAATCATCTGAAACAAATCCACATATAAATTATTTATAAGAAATATTGTAGTTATTTTTATACATATTTTGGGCATTTGGCCTGATTTACTATAACGGTAAATATAACGGAATTATTAATATAATGTCCTCCAGACCGATTTCGGCCACGGCGGCCAATCTCAAGAGTGATTAGCCAACTACTCAGGAGATATGTGTCTGCGCTAGAAGTGTGTGTGCTATAATAGGCACTCTCTATTCACTAACTCTCATATTCCAATGGGACGGAAATCCGACACGACTGGATAGAGTTCAGGCGCAGGACCAACGGCTTTACGTGCTTTCCGAGTCACGGGAGTACACACTTCCAACTTCTAGACTCCGGGCTGTTACTGAGAATTTTCATACAGAAAAATCCAATAACTTTTTATTGGCCCGACCTGGGAATTGAACCCAGGACCTCCGGGTCTGCGGCCTTACATCAAGCCACTTGACCAACGAGGCATTATTAATGTAGTGAAAAGTCGAATAGCTAGCAAACTTTAAGTGTAAAGATTTATGGTTCCTTATAATTTTAGTTTTTCACAATCTGATTAAGTGTGTTTTGTATTATGGACTACCCAGTAGTATCGGAGATGGGACTATATCGTTAATTTGTTTTACTACTTGGTGCTATGTGTGCAAGCCTGTCTGGATTGAACCACCCACTCATCATATATTCTACCACCAAACAGTAATATTTAGTAATGTGTTCCGGTTAAAAGGGTGAATTTGCGAGTGTTATTACAGGCATAACAGATCCTTTATATCGCTATACTTAATTCAAAACTTCTCCATACAGTCTCTGTTACAACATAATTGTAATAATACAATCTCGATGAAATCAAGCTTTATTGACATTTATTTTATGCGATCTAGTATATATTATGGTGACTATAAAAGCATAGTTTGATAATATAATCAGTAACTATAAATGTTTATTCTATTTAGTCTAGAAATGATAAGACATGTAAATAGAAAACACTAAGCAAATTGTAAATACGCATTGTGAATATTACTCACGCCTAAAAATACCACTGTATCCTTTTTTTTTTTTTCGCTGGAAAAACGCGTTGATGCGTTTCCCCCACATGAAGTGGGGGGTATGTGGGGCTCGCCGACGCTGATGGCGTCGGAATACCCACTAAAAAACCAGCGGTACCCACGCCGTCTTTTCGGGGGATGCCACGATATCGCTTGCGCATACTACCGTGACGTCCCGACGGTAGGCCCGCCTCTGCAGGCCTCCAAATTCTAAGGGGTTCTCGGGGTACAGTGACCCCCTAGCCCCGGCGACACTTACGGTAGGAGGAGAAGGTTTGCATGGCGCCGACGTCTTCTCCCCGGTCTTCTTCGGCGAAGCGGGTCAGCGGAAGCACTGTTCTCACGCTCCCGCTCCGCGGCCTCCTTCTGCGACATGACGTTTTCGCAGAAAGAGACCATCTCCTTCCAGCACCTCTCGCTACCAACCATGGCGTTTATCACACTCGGCAACGAGAGGTCTCCGCCTACAATGACCGCCAGGGAATGGCGCTGAGGCCCCCATGCAGCACACTCAATCAGGTTGTAACGTGCCGTGTCCGACGGCGCGCCGCACTGGTGGCAGGAGGGAGTGACCTCCCGCCTCGCTATCTGGTGCAGATACCTACCGAAGCAACCGTGTCCGGTAAGTAACTGCGTCAGCCTGAATGTGAGTGTGCCGTGACTCCGTTTCACCCAGTGACTCAAGTGGGGTCGCCTCCACTGTCGCCAGGCCTGCCTAAGGACCCCAGGTCCTCCTCCCATCTGCGAATCAAGGCTCGCTGGGCTAGAGCCCTGACTCGCTCCACCTCTGCCAATCCTGGACGATCGCCGCTCGACCTCGCTTCCACCCGGAACCGGTACACTTCCGCAAGCACCTCTGCCTGGAGTTCCCAAGGCGGATCGCTCGCGAGAAGTTTCGCTGCTGTCCATGACACTGTACGGTAACCACGTATCGTTCTCACCGCTATGACTCTCTGTGGTCTCCGAAGAAGAGCCTTGTTGCGAGCGGTGAGAGCGTCCACCCAGATGGGTGCACCTTACAGTGCAATGGAACGCACCACACCAGCGTATAAACGCCGGCAAGGTGTTTCCGGCCCTCCTACGTTGGGTAGAAGGCGGCCCAAGGCGGCAGCGGCGTTGATGAGTTTCAGGCTGAGTTGGTCAAAATGCTGCCCGAAGCTCCATCTTCCATCCAGAATCAGGCCCAGATACCTCATCTGGGCCTGAACCTTAATCACCTTCCCGCGGAACCCCACCTCTGCACGATGGCAGCCTCCTTGATCAGCTCACGATTTAACTGGCCAAGAGACCACCTCGGGAATGTGGTTGGTACCCTCAGAGGTTCCGCTGGCCTGCTGGAGTTAGAGATCTCAAATCGGATATATCTATGGTCCGACAGAGTCTCCACCTCCACCTCTACCCTTACTCTGCGTGTTTGTGTGCGTGTGCGTAGTTCCTTACTCTGCGTGCTGCGACAGGGGTGGCGAACGATAGGTCCACCACGGACCCTCCCTGCTGCCGCACGCAAGTATGCACATGCCCCCTATTAAGTGAGGATAGGCTGGAGAGTAGGGCCCACACCTGGACGGCCCTCCCTCGCGGATTCGTGGCAGGGTTTCCCCAGGCACGTGATTTTGCGTTAAAGTCACCGAGAACCACTGTCGGTTTCGGTGACTGCCTGGACACCGCAGCTCTGACAGAGCCAAAAAAGATCTCAAACTCCGCCAGGCCCCGGTTAGGGCAGAAGTCGTTCCCACAACTATGTACTCTCCCCACCCCACCACTACGTAGCCCGAGCCCCTCTCAACGAGTGAAAGGGTAGGGATGAAATAGGGCTCGCAGACCACAGCCAGGTCGATTTGCCACTCCGCCACGGACTGCAGTAGTAGGTCCTGAGCCCCGGCGCAGTGGTTGACATTCGTCTGGAGGAAGCTTAGCTTGTCTTTCATGATGACATGGCAGCTTCCTCCTCGGCTTGACGCTGTCCAACGTTATCGGTGGTCTGGGTGCCTAAGACCATCTTCCGATGGTCTTATGATGGGATGGGTGGGTTACACTCCCCTAACCCCATCACGTGCAATACACTATTGCACCCCCACCAGCTGGAACAGCCGAGGTAATACCGCCGTGCACGCCACCGCCAAACGTGGCAGTCATCAGTATTACGCACGGACATCCAGAGGAAAGACCGGAACATCGTGCGTCTGACCTGGAGGATGTAGAAACATCGTCCATAGGGTCCAGTGCATCTGCCCTAAATAGGAGGGTAAGCCTCCTATACACAACGCCAGGAAGAGGCACTGGGGTCGAGATGGACAGGGTTACGGGGGTAGCAAACAGCTACCTGCAAAAAGGCAAGGAGGCTTTTGAAGCCGCAACGACCATGAAGCGGGAGTACAAGGCCACTTGTCATGAGTGCCTGCAGGGGCTGTACGAAACCGTCCTTTCCCTCTCGGACTCTAGAAATAGGCACAGAGTCAACCTTGAGAAAGAGCGCTCCCGTCATGCACAAGAATTAGTGCGAGTCGAGAGGGCCCACATAGCAGACCTCCAGGAGACTAGAAGAACAGTGGTCGAACAACTAGACCTAGCCCGCAATGACATCAGCGGGACTCTGAAGGAGGCTCAGGCGGTCCGCAGTTGGCTAGGTTACGAGACCGGAGAACCCTTCAGAGCAATATACGAAGTCCGAGAGGCCCAAAAAAGGATGGAGGTCAAGATAAAAACCACAACCCACACCACGTCCGAACTAGAAAAGGACAAGGAAAAATGGGAGAAGATGGAAGCAGGAATCACAGGGCTGCAGTCGAATATAATCAGCCTTGGAAACCAACTGGACACCCTGCGACAAGAGGTCGAAAAGACAAAGACCCTTGTCAAAGAAATACCACATCCCACCCAACACACTAACCTCCCGACCTCCACCGAAAGCATCGACGACCTCAAAAAAGTACTTGTCAGGATAGAGTCTAGCATATCAAACTTCAACAAAACCAATAAACACACAACACAAATTCAGCCGACGACAAAAGACCCGTCTCCATATATAGAGACAATGTCAGAAAAACTGGACATCTTGTCCTCTGAGGTACGTGCGCTGAGGGACGCTAAGTCCAAGGCCACCTCACCCCCAAGACCGTCCTTAGAGACAGAACTGGCGGTCCAGGAGGTGAAAGAGACCCTTAACTCAATAAAAAAAGGAGTAAAGGAGCTCAGTAAGGGAGAAAAACCCTCAATGGGCCCACTTACGTTCGCACAAACAGCGGCGAAACCAAAAGCTCCTCAGCCCCCCAACCACACCCTGATCATCTCTTCTAAAGACCCAGGAGAGACGAGTGAAAAGGTCATCACAAGGATCAGGACCGCCCTGGACCTAAAAACTACCGGGGCGAGAGTGGATAGGGTCCGAAAGGCCAGGGACCAAAAGGTGGTCCTGAGGTGCGCGTCCAAGGAGGATATGAATCTCATAAAGAATCGGGTCGAAGCAAACAAAGATTTAAACATCAGGGAGCCAGCAAATAGGAACCCCCTCGTCTGCGTGCGGGGTGTCCTCGTCTGCTTCACCAATGACGAGATCATCGACTACACCAAATCGCAGAACAAACACCTTCTGCACGGCGTTGGTGAAGCAGACCTAGGGATGAGGGTTCGCTATAGAAAGCGAGCCCGAAACCCGCACGAATGCCACCCCGTCCTCGAGTTGTCCCCGGAGGCGTGGAAACGGTTCACGCAAGCGGGGAAAATATACGTGGGCTTTGGCAGATGCTCAGTGGAGGACCAGTCACCCCTCATCCAATGCGCCAAGTGCCTAGGTTACGGGCACACTAAAAAACTATGCAGGGCGAAAGGTGACACCTGTAGCTACTACAGTGGCGACCACATGGGACAGGACTGCCCCACCAAGAGAAAAGCCGAGACCCCCCGCTGCGCGAACTGCGCACGCGCAAAAAGGGACGCCTCAGACCTGGCACATACGGCCTACAGTGCGGAGTTTCAGGAAAGACAAAAATGGGACCACATAGCGAGCTCTAGGGTCCAATATTGCTAAAGGCTCCCTGGAAACCGATACACCGGTCCCACCTCGGAGGTCGGACGGAGGGGCGGGCAGGATCTTGTTTTTACAAGCAAACCTGCAACGCTCAAAACTGGCCACGGCTGAACTGCTCCAGACGGCTCAGGAAAAGGGAATAACCGTCGCACTTGTCTAAGAACCCTATGTAGGAAGGACAGGTGAGATAAAGCACCATCCTGGCACGCAAGTCATCCAGTGCACCCTGAACCGTCATAAACCCGTGAAGGCGGCCATAATAGTTTTCGGTGATGGATTGGAGGTCATCCACGACCCGCAGATCGTCACTGAGAACGTAGCAGCTGTCTTCCTGAGAGCGAGTCAGCTAAAGCTAGGCCTCCTGTCCGTCTACTTCGAGGGGGACCAAGACTTACACCCATATCTAACCCAAATAAGGGCTGCCACAAACAAAGTTCCAACCAAGAACCTGCTTGTGGCAGGGGACGTGAACGCTTGGAGCCACTGGTGGGGCAGCAGCTCCGAAGACCATCGCGGAGCGGAATACCACGCCTTCATCACCGAGATGGACCTCCATATTCTAAACACGGGAAATGTACCAACCTTCGAAACCTATCGAGGAGAGAGGTTGTACACCAGCTGCGTGGACGTGACACTGACCAGCCAATCCCTGTTAGGCAGAATGGAAGACTGGAGAGTGGATAGAAGCCTTATAACATCAGACCACAACGCCATTACCTTCGCCCTGCGCCTAGAGAAGGCCCTAGAACCCTTGCGGCCTATCTCAACACGCAAATATAACACCAAGAAGGCAAAGTGGTCAGACTTCTCCACCGACTTCAAGACCAACCTCGCCAACAGTGGAATCACTCTGGAACGTGTCTCGGAGCTCACAAGACCGGAAGAATTGGAGGAGATGTTTACAACATATACATCAATAATCCACGGGTCATGCGAAAGCACGATCCCAAAAGCGAAGGCGTGGAAAGGCGATCCTAGATCCCCATGGTGGTCCGCCACCCTTGAAGATCTAAAAAGGGATGTCTTAAGGAAGAAACGCCGCATCCGCAATGCTGCACCCAGTCGGAAGCAATTCACTGTCCAAGAATACATACAGGCAAGGGAAGACTACAAAGAGAGAGTGATCCAAGCAGTCACAAAAAGCTGGAAGGAGTTTTGTTCGACCCAGGACCGCGAAAGTGTCTGGGACGGCGTATACAGAGTCATAAGGAAGACGTCAAAACGACGGGACGATATGCTTTTAAGGGATACAGCTGGCGAAACACTGTCGCCCGACCAGTCAGCTGAACTCTTAGCAAAAACGTTCTATCCAGATGACTCTGTAGACACCGAAAATGAAAAACAGAGGTCCATAAGAACGACCACTGAGAACAAAACTCCCGAGGAGATTCAAGATCTGTCGGCCGACGATCCACCATTCACCACCGCGGAGCTGGAGACGGTACTATCGGGCCTCAACCCGAAGAAAGCTCCAGGCCCGGATGGCTTGACGGCTGACATATGCACTGCGGCCATTAATTGTGACAGGGAGGTATTCCTGGCGCTGGCAAACAAATGCCTTAAGCTAGCATACTTCCCAAAGCAGTGGAAGGTCGCCCACGTGTGCATCCTCCGAAAACCCGGCAAAGATGACTACACCCACTCAAAATCCTACAGGCCGATTGGGCTGCTGTCAGTCCTCGGCAAGATTGTAGAGAAACTTATGGTGGGTAGGATCCAATGGCACCTACTCCCATCCTTACACCCGAGCCAGTATGGATTCATGCCACAGCGTGGAACAGAAGTGGCTCTCTACGACCTAATCGGACATATCCAGGAGGAAATTAAATCGAAGAAAATCGTACTTCTGGTATCGCTCGATATAGAGGGCGCCTTTGACAACGCATGGTGGCCAGCCCTTAAAAAGCGGATGGTACAAAAACACTGCCCGCGGAACTTATACGCCTTGGTGGCCTCATATTTACAAGACAGGAGGATCGTAGTAAACTACGCCAGAGCGACCAGTGAAAAGGGAACCACGAAGAGCTGTGTCCAGGGCTCTATCGGCGGACCGACCTTCTGGAACCTCATCCTGGATTCGCTACTACAAAAGATGGCATCCATGGGAGTTTACTGTCAGGCATTTGCGGATGACGTGGTCCTCGTTTTCTCCAACCATCGAACCAGCGGGTTACAGACTACAGCGGAAACCACCCTAGCGGCCGTACAAGAATGGGGCATAGAAAACAAGTTGAGTTTCGCACCACATAAAACAAATGCAATGGTGATCACCAAGAAACTCAAATACGATGACCCTGTGATTCATATGTGCGGCACCCAGCTGAGTCTAGTAACCGAGATCAAACTGCTGGGCCTCATCATAGACTCCAAGCTCACATTCAACGCGCATGTGGCAGCCACCTGCAAGAAAGCTGCAGACATATATATAAACAACTTGCATGCGCGGCAAAGGTGACTTGGGGCCTAAACGGAGAAATAATAAGGACCATATATGTGGCGGTGATAGAGCCCATAGTCCTCTACGCAGCAAGCGTTTGGTCTCCTGCAGCCGAGAAGATTATGATAAGAAACAAGCTAGACTCGCTGCAGAGAGGCTTCGAAGATCTGCAGGGCGTACAGGACTGTCTCTAACATCGGCACTCATCCTATCAGGCCAGCTCCCCCTCGACCTCCGCGTCAAAGAGGCCGCCACCATATTTAAGATCAAAAAAGGCTACTGCGTGGACCTCATACCGCCAGGACGAGAAATCGAGCGTAGAGTGGGACCTCTACAGAACCCCCACCCATCGCAACTCAAAACAACTGAGTACGTGCGCTTAGAGAGTCTGGACCCACAAACCCTTGAAGAACACCATATAGTCGGCCCCCTAATATTCACCGACGGCAGCAAGATTGAGGGGAAAGTCGGAGCTGCCCTAACATGGTGGGATCAGGGAACGGAATCCAGAAACTCCACGTTCCGTCTTGAACCGCACAATACTGTCTTCCAATCAGAGATGTACGCACTCCTAAGAGCAATTAAAATGGTGAGGAAATAGAAGCAACGCTCTGCAAACATCTTGAGTGATTCGAGATCCTCGCTCGATCTACTTAGGTGCCCATCGGTGACTCACCCGCTGGCCCTAGAGATGAAGGAGTGCTTACGAGAAATCGAGGAAGAGGGCAGGAGTGTGCGATTCTTTTGGCTCAGGGCCCACGTAGGTACACCGGGCAATGAAAGAGCGGACGAGCTAGCCAAAAAAGCGGCCCTAACTAAAAAAACGGCACCTGACTACGATAGAGTCCCAATATCGTATGTCAGAAGGCGAATACGAGAAGAGACCATCGCGAGGTGGCAGGCGCGCTACGACTCCTCAGAGACAGGGTCAATAACCAGAATAATTCTTACCAGACGTCAAGGTCGCAAGCAAAGTCGTAAGAACGGTGGCACTAACTCCCACCGACACCCAGTTGATGACCGGTCACGGGGGATTCGCGGCGTACCTTCACCGCTTCAAACTTAAAGACAGTCCTTCTTGTGTCTGCGACCCCGAATGCGAGGAAACAGTCCTCCACCTAATCTTGGACTGCCCAAGATTCGGTCAAGGTAGACAGGCGCTAGAAACTCAAATAAGCGTTACCCTGGACCAGTCTACACTCCACACCATCATGGAGAGAGAGGAACTAAGAGAACCCTTCCTCGCATTCGCAAGAAAAACCATTCAAGTGGCCGCCAAAAGGAACAGCTCGACCGCGATACCATCCACGACAGACATAAATTCACAATCACAACAATCTTCGAGCACCACAACCACACACATAACGCAATCAAGTCCACACACTCATACACATCACACCGGGCAAAATACCCTGAGAAGGTGGCTACAGGCTCTCCCCAACACGTTGCAGGGACCGCTCATGAGGAGAAACCAACCCACCATGCCCTTGCAACCCACACACTTCGCCGCGTTTAAAGAGCTGATAAAAGACGTAGGAGCACGCGGCGTTCCGGGTATTGCGGTTAAAGGTGTGGCTCTTTTCATGAGTGGCGAAATGGAAAGGATGGGCATCAGCTTCTGTCGCCCAGACGGCTCGGATCGCGTGACGGTGTCGCCTGGACTAGCCTTGCTAATTAAAGGGAGCACTTCACAAGTGAGCATCAAGCGCGCTACCATCAACGCGCTCACCACGCAAATGCCGGGTGCCTTGACCTGCCGATTGGTGCGGCCACAAAACAAAGTGATCGCACTCTTCGAGTGGGGAGGGGATACCCCCTTTGCATTGGCATGCACACAGCTCTCGAAACTCGGCGAGGAGGACCGGGACGGCACACCACGCCGGATAAGCGTGGATGCCATGAAAGTCGGCGCCGAAAAAGGTGACGTAGCAGATCGCTACGGGTGCCTGATGGCCTCGCAAGCACACGAGGTCATCGTATACGAAGACAGGGGTGAGGACCTAGGTTTCTTGAAACCAGAGGCCAAAACACCTCTCCCCCCTGCAACGCCGACTAGCATGGAACCTCTTCTAAGTGGATCTGAGCGTCTGCAAATAAAAATGGCGGCGAAGCGAACTGTCCAAGCCTCACAAACCCGTGGGGAGCCTAGCCCCAGAAAACCACAAATGGCTCTGTCTAAAATGATCCAAGATCTGGTCTCCCCGAGAAACAAAGAGTCCAAATCGCTCCAACTTGCCCCAGGATCGTCGGCCTCCGCGGACCGACAGGCGACAGCGATGAGGGAATTCCTAAAGTCGGAAGACAAAGGAAAACCCAAAACGTCTCGCACCGGTTCAACGAGGGCCGACTGGGGACAAGTCATACCACCAAAGCGAAGACTGGCGTCAAACCCGCGAGACCACGCAGTGAATGCATTCCTAAAGTTCCAGGCTATAGTGTCAGCAACCCGTGAGGTTCACTTAGCCACCTGCAAAAAAATCATGCAGACCTACCAGCGAGGCAACGAAAAGCTGCTGGAGGTGGAACTCAATGAAGCCGAGGCGGCCATATACAACAACGACACATACCAAGTCATCAAAGGGAAAATGTCGGGGTGGTACATGGCTGCCTATAGCACTGTGGGAGGTTTTGTGGGCCCAGTTGAAGCGAAAGGGCGAGAAGACTCACACCAAAAATTTCTCGCTCCAAAGGGAGACCCTGTAGTGGTGGTTGCCAGATGCACGAGAATAATGCTGGATGACAGAATCCTGGAGTTGGCTAAGTCCATCTCAGGTGGTCCAGATGATGACACACCTCTCGTGGACTGGGAACTACCGCAAATATCTTGGATCAATGGAGTACCGGGCTGCGGAAAGACGACTCACATAGTCAGGAACTTCGATGAGAACAACGAAATAGTAGTCACCAATACAGTGGAAGCCGCCAAAGACCTAAAAGAACACCTGACGCACCGATTTGGTGAAAAAGCCAAATCAAGGGTACGAACTATGGCTTCCATCCTCGTAAATGGTATTCATGAGGACATAAAGTGCGACCGCCTTACGGTTGACGAAGCCCTCATGAACCATTTCGGAGCCATAGTGATGGCGGCTAGACTATCCCGGGCCAAGGAGGTGGTTCTCGTCGGAGATATAAACCAGTTGCCTTACATCGACAGAGAAAATCTGTTCGAAATGAGGTACTGTCGCCCAAACCTGACAACAAACATCACCAGGGAGTTGTCATGCACATACCGGTGCCCCATGGACGTCGCATTTGCCATCAGCGACGTATACAGAGCCATATACTCTGCAAACCCCATCGTCCACTCCCTAAAGATGGAAAGGTTCACTGGCGCGAAAATACCATCAGACCAAGCCGGAACCCTATACCTGGTCCACACGCAGGAAGAAAAGAAACTCCTGATGGACCAGGGATATGGCAAAGGCGTAGGGTCACGCGTCATGACTATCCATGAATCACAGGGACAGACCTACGGCAAAGTCATCATTATCCAGACCAGACGCGTGAGGCTTCGAGTCCATGAAAGCATACCTCACGCGGTAGTAGTTATCACCAGACACACTAACACCTGTGTCTACTACACGGATGACGGTGACGATGCAATCGGCGGTTTCATCGGCCGAACGGTGGGGGCCTCAAGAAAGACCATCGCAGAGCACAGCCTAAAAATGGCTATTCACAAACGCGACAGCACTGTCGCAGAGGCTGTGCTCTCACTGGTCAAATAAGGTGCAGGGTCCGCAGGACCCGCCGCCGGGCCATAACGCTATATCAATGTAAAGTAAATGTAATGTAAAAATGTAAAGTGTGCAACAAGTGTAAGTAAAATAATATAATTAATTGTGTAAAAAAAGATAACAGAAAAAGATAAGTCAATAAATTAAAAAAAAAAAAAAATGGTCAATACGGGTCACACCCCTCCATAGAAGAGCTCCGGAGGAGAAGAAGACCAGCTGCCGCCGCAGCGCTGCAGTGGTTAGGATGTTGTAACAAAAAATGTAACTATGTAATAACCACTGTAGCGCCATAAGAACGTCAGAAATAATGTTCGCTTAGTAATAAAATAAATTTCAATATTAAAAAAAGGCACGGGCAACTATGAGCCCGTGGATGTAGTTTAATTTAAAAAAAAAAAAAAAAAACCCCATCAAGTGTCCGAAAGGCCTACCGGCGTCCGTGCATACAGCGCAGCGCAGACTTGTGGCCTTCGACACCACACCTGAAGCAAAGTCCCCCTCATTCCGCCTTAGATGGGCAGAGCACCTTTGTGTGACCAAGGCCCATGCACTTGAAGCAGCGCAAAGGACGCTGCTCCAGCACGCACAACTTGGCCGAGCTCCACCCGACCAGGAGGCGACCGGCTTCGGACAGCATTTTCGCTACTGTAATGGGGCATGTCACCCGGACCATCCCCATAAAATCGGGACCAAGCTGCATATCCCCACAGCTAACCGCCACTGGGGAGCAGTCCTCTGCGCGTGCTATTGCGGCAATCACCTTTTCTTTTGTGACGGAGTCATCGAGACCCGTCACCTTAATGTCCACCCGCCTTCACAGGCCGCACAACGTTGGCAACTCCGTCCAGCACAGTGCGGAGCTTCTCGGCTAGCTTCTCCGCCTGCTCTGTCTGTGCCTTCGGGAGTTCCAAGACCCTGGCTTCCGTTGCCGACCTTCTGACCTTGAGTCCACCGCAGATCCCTAGATCCTGGAGCTTGATGTCCTACTCGGCCCGCTCCAGGATGTGGGCGTAAGTCACGCCTTTTTCGCCCTTTTGTCCGCCGCTAGGGATGGACGAAGGATCTTTGCAGGGAGGAGACGCTCCTCAATTCCTGCTAGCCGAGCGTTAAGCATAACCCCGATTGAGGAAATAATCGAGGCTTTGAGCTCCTCCACAATTGGCGAGTCCCTTAAAGTGCTAGCTGACCCACTTGCCCCTGTCACCGTGGTCTTCATCTAGTTAAACTCACGACGGTGGGCCTTCAGTTCTGACTTAAGGCCATCTACTTCCTTACGGAGGCGGCTATTGTCGGCGCGAAGCCGACGGGTTTCCTCCGCCTCGGTTCTTGAAGCCAGAGCATCAACAATGGTCTGGAGAGAAAAAGCCGATTGCTTCAACTTCTTGATGAAGCCACCCTTTAAGTTGCTGGACTTCTGGGCAACCTCCAGAATCAGTGCTCATTGCGGCTAGCCACCGCACGCAGCTTTTCCGCACCCATCTTAGTGGGATCCTCTACTTGAGCCTCTGATGAAGTAGATTCTTCGGAGTCCAGAACTATTTTAGGCAAATCTTTTTTGAATGCCCGACTTCGGAGCGAGCGCTCAAAAGCCTCCTCCCTTGCCTCGGCGGCTTTTGCCTTCAGTTCGGCCTTAGCCCGAGCGAGGGCATTACCACGCCCCTTAGACGACGTATTGCCGCGAATAGCAGAATTGCTCTTCGCAGCCAACCTCGATTCCGTCTCCGTATCGGAGTCGGAATTAAAAATTGATAGGCCATAAGGCCGCTTTCGTCTAACCAAGGCATCGGACGACACCTCAGTGTCAACGTCCATTGCCGAAGACAACAAACAAAAATCGAAAACGAACGACCAAACAAAAAAAAAAAACAACCAACTATAACAAAAAACAAGGTCTATAAAGACCTAATTCAATACAACAAAATCAATCATAACGCGAAACAAAAGTCCATATAGCAAGCAAGAATGTCCAGATGTGTCGCATTAGAGATAACAAAACCAGTTTACAAAGCCAGATGTCGTTTAAATTCCTCAATTCGAACAATCTTATCGCAGTAAGAAACACAACCTCGCTCAACGACGTCCGAACGGCGAATCCTAATACCACTGTATCCTAAAATAGATGAATAAAAATACAAATATATATAATAATTAATATAAATTGTTATTTAGATTGTTTGAGTAATTTATATCAATTTGTATTGTAGTTGTTTGATTTGGAGTTCTATTTTAAAAAAGTTCAATTCCAGGATTTTTATAAAATCAGTTTCACCTTTAGATGCTAAATAAAGTTTGTGTTTAATTTATATGACATATTTTTTATTGTATTATTATTACCGTTTTAACTTGCCGATGAATTTTACTTTTGCATTCCGTTGTTACGTCCGTAAACCCTTAAGTGATATTAATTATATTTATATGATATAAATTCGGTTATGTGATATAAATTTGATCGAACTCATTATCATTGTCTGATTATATATTTTACATACATTCATAGATTTGAGAAACATTTTAGAAACGAAAAGGCTAATTTTCTCTAAGTTTGCAACCAGTTAGCAAAGTAAATTTCTCAACTCATAATAAAGATACTATGTATTCATTTAAATTTAAATATAACTAATAACGCAGAGAATGCGGT
The DNA here is from genome assembly GCA_905147175.2 of Nymphalis urticae. Classification (NCBI taxonomy): domain Eukaryota; kingdom Metazoa; phylum Arthropoda; class Insecta; order Lepidoptera; family Nymphalidae; genus Nymphalis; species Nymphalis urticae. Next base: position 11,093,624 of record LR989983.1, read on the forward strand.
CGAACAAGACGTAAAGACTTATAGAAACCGAACGATATTCCTAACTTTAAAACGACGCAATAATGACATTTGACAATGAGTAAAAATTTTGCGTCATGACTGTAAAAAAGTGGAGTTTTTGTTTGCATGCTATTGAAGTGAAAAAAAAAATTCATGGCGGTGTCGAGACATAAGATACAATGTCAGAACAATAATAATTAACATAAATAATTTACCGGATGAAATCGAGGACAATATCGACTACGAAATATCTGAAGTTGATAAAATTCATTATTAAAAATATCATACGTGTAATATTATTTATATGTTAAGTACTTATCTATGCATTTATTAAAAATATTTATTTTTTTATTTGCTGACGATGCACTACTACAAACGCAAAAACGTGTTCGAGCTGATTTCGCAGTAATGTTCTGTAACACGTTTTACAGTATTTATGCCACTCAGTCGGTCTCTGTATTTGAGAAACTATAATGATAGGTGTTGCAGTCGCTAATGCTCCTCCCCACACCGCTGCCACTATAATTTTAGCAGCAGTTTTACCTAACCTCGGCTGCAAAGGTCTCATAATTGCCATATAACGATCAATAGAAATAGCCAAAAGTGTATAAGCACTAACTAGCACGGAAACAGCTTGAGAATAATTCACTATTTTACACATAACTATACCAAAGGGCCAGTACCTTAGTACGTTAGTTAGCAGCGCCACCTTTGAACAGACTATGTTTGTTTATAGAGTTTTGTGAAATAAATCATCTCGAGCTGTGTAGAGTATTAAACTATATTTAAAAAAATATTTAGCAGTAATTTAATTTGTCTGTTTAAAAGGCAATAAACGGACGCGGTTGCATCACTGGAATTATAAAAGGAATAATTTAAATTAATATCTTAGGAGTACCTACCGCCAAACAGTAATATTTAGTGTTGTTGTGTTCCGGCTTAAAGGGCGTTGGAGCCAGTTTAACTACAGGCACAAGGGTCAATTTAATTCCAAGGTTGGTGGCGCATTCACGATGTAAGAAATGGTTAATATTTTTATAGTGCCAATATATATGGGTGGGGGTGACCATTTACCAATATTATAAAGAAAACAAATAACGGATCACCTTTTATGTAGCATGTTCTCGGGTGGGCAAACCATCGTGCTTATTTATGTTGGCTAAAGACGGACTGACAAAAAATATCGTACACTCAATTGCTCTTCGAATTAACTAATTAACTGCTTTAGCATAAAAATATATTACTTTTTTCACTTTACATTTCACTTTTAATCAATCAATGACCATTACATTAATAAAATACATTGAATTGAGAAAATGAACGGTTTGTGTTTTTTTGTTTTTATCGATTTGATTAATCGGCTTATTTGGAGCGATAAATTTAATTAGCGAACAACGAATTGCCATCAACGATCAGTTATGTGAAGTTTTTATTTTTTATTCAAAATGAATAAGTTGAACTCAATTAAGGGTGAGGGGTGGTTGTATAAAGTAAAATTATTAATTTCTTATTTGATTTTATATGAATAAATCCAGTTCAAAGCTAAAAATAAAATATTGTATATAAACCAAACATATCTTTTATTTTTAGCTTTTCATATTTTATTTCTAAATTTTAGTTATTTAACATAAGAAGTTCTGTTTTTTGTTTTAGTTCTTTAAGTCAAATCAGTTTAAATTTGTAAAGTTCTTAATTTTAATTTTACTTTTTATATTAGCTGTTACTTTGTTGTATGTAAAAGCCGAGATGGCCCAGTGGTAAGAACGCGTTAATCTTAACCGATGATCGTGGGTTCAAACCCGGGCAAGCACCACTGAATTTTATTGTGCTTAATTTGCGATTATAATTCATCTCGTGCTTTACGGTGAAGGAAAACATCGTGAGGAAACCTGCATGTGTCTAATTTCACTGAAATTCTGCCACATGTGTATTCCACCAACCCGCATTGGAGCAGCGTGGTGGAATAAGCTCCAAACTTTCTCCTCAAAAAGAGGAGAGGAGGCCTTTAGCCCAGCCGTGGGACATTCACAGGCTGTTACGGTTACGGTTGTTGTATGTGATGGATGCTGTGTTTTCCTGTAACTGAAGGAGCACATAGCTTTATAATTCGCATAATGTATTAAAGGTCATCAATGTCATGTGTATTCCTTGTTGGAAATCCTAAAGTGAAATAAAATAAATTAAAATCAAGCTTCAAAAATATGTACATATGTATATTTGTTTTTTAATAAGTCGCTGCAGCGCTGTTGAGATGAAAGGACTGCGAAAAAAAAATTGTCCTTTGCATTAATTATTACATTACTAAACAATATTCTTTAGAATAATATGTGCAACGCGAAATAATACATACTGCTTGACAAAAGTCAATTATCCGTAATAGAATTGCTGACAGGCAACGTATAAATGCTAAATGACATTATTGTTTTTATTTGTGATATATTCAGTGAAATTCTAATTATTATATTTATTATTTTATTTTGTGATGTATACTGACTGATATTTGTTGATTATTTAATGGTTATGATAATTATAAATAATAATTTTTAAATTAAGTTATGCAACAAATATACAATCGCCCTAATTCTGTAATTCTGTAAAGCTATAATATTAGGTCCTTACATATGAAATTAGCGTTTTGTCGTACTGACCACTTTGATCTGAAATATCTCCTCTTTGGTTAAGAATTCCAAAATTCAAATTTATAAATTAATTTCGCCGGTACATTTGAGTTTTGAAACAGTCATTGATTTGTTTTTTCCTCAGTATTTTTTTTCTTTGGCGTCGCTTATTACCGCACAATGCAAAACATGAAATATCGGTATATTTACGAGTACGAGTTCTACCGTGGCATCAGTGCTACAGAAACAGCTCAAAGGATTAATGATGTGTACGTATGTGTAAAAAAAACTTGAACGATGAGTACCTCATGAATTGAGTGAATCGAACTTGCAAACACGCGTCGACTGCTGTGTTACTTTGCTCAACCGACGCAATAATGAAGGGATTTTAAATCGAATCATTACTTGTGATGAAAAGTTGATACTGTACGAAAAATGTAAATGTAAAATTGACAATGGTGATGTGAGGAACTTTTGAGTGAGACGTGTGGTGTTTAGCACGACTGCTTTTTGTAAAACTGCGAGAGTGGACGTGGATATTTGAAGAATATTGAGATTGGTCTTGAGTGTTTGTGGGATACCCTGGCCTGTACTGGAGAGAATGATTGGTAAAATTTAAAATGTGTTTATTGACATTGTTTATTAATTTTAGTAGCCAATTCTATGTATTTTATTACTTAATCATTGCGTGTACTGAGTAGATTAAATACTACAATATCGTTTATAAAAACAATTTTGTTGTTTTTGTCTACTGCTCTTATGTTCGGTCTATAATATTATATGGTTTTATCGGTGGTATCGTTCTATCCCAGCAAATTTTATAGTTATTATTTTCTATTACCTTACAGGATTGGTATTTATAGTAAGCTACTTTATTTGTCATGAATTTATATTGATGGGCTAAGTTTTGGTGAACTATTGTTAATGTTATTACTGCCACTTGGTCATGCCCGTGCTTATAATCACTTTGGCGGATTAACTTGCAAGCACCGGTTATGTGTGGAATCGTTTTAGAACTGTTTACATAAATCAGTTCGTAAATTCAGTGTGCTTTTGTATCAATTATTTTTATGTTTTATTTGCTTAGACTGGTGAAACTTTAAATATTAACAAGTGTTCATTACATTATTATTAAAAAAAAATAACGCGCCGAGGGTGGCGTGTATGGTGAAATCTACGATTTTGTTGGCTTTAGGCGCATTTGATAACAATAATAGAATCATTATCGTGAATGTATGCAATTTCAGATCTTAATCTGAAAAACGTGAACATTAATAAATAAGTCTTTAAATTAAACTGCCCTGCCAGATATTTTCACTTTATTCATATTCATTTATATTATAACATTAATATTTATAAAGAAAACATAACATATTAACATTTTACATTATTTAAAACCTTAGCTTAAATGTACTAGAACATATGTACTTCAAATAATATATTATACATAGTATGAATCATGTACTTAAATATTATAAACAAACATGGTTTATGGAATAAAGTTTCAATTTCAATGATGTGACATTCGTAAGTATAATAAAATCTTACATGCCTCCTTATAAGCATATCCACTTATTTATAATAAAACATAAAAACTTTTAGGCTTAATGAGCATATTGAATAAACACCAAACATTGTGTGGTTTTCTTACATTAATTTATTAATGTAAGAAAACCACACATGTTATTTTTTATATTTTCCGGGAGGGCAAATGACTCTACTCCACCTGATGTTAAGTGGTAGTAGAGTCCAAACGCGAGGACGGCCAGTACAGTCGGGAAGAAGGTTCTGCACTAGCCGCCCTCGCCTTGCCGGCCCGCAAGATGCCTCTTCACGCCTCGTTTGAAGGAACCCGGGTCGTAAGAGGAGGGGAATACGTGAGCTGGTAAGGAATTCCATATTTTGGAAGTGCGACAAAGAAAGGAGTTGCCAAATTTATTTGTGCGCGATGGAATTGATGTCGGTGACATCGAGAGCCAGCACGCGTAGACTTGTGAAGGAAGGGGGAAGCAGGAATTAGGGAGAATAATTCCTCGGAACACTCGCCGTGATACAGCCGATAGAAAGCGCTCAGCGCTGCTATCTCTCGACGCAATTGTAAAGGTTCGAGGGTGTTAGTGACCTTTACGTCGCCAATAATGCGAACCGCACGTCGCTGCAACCGGTCCAAGCCCTCAAGTAGGTACTTAGCGGAGCCATCCCAAAGGTGCGAGCAATATTCAACGCAAGACCGTACCTGTGTTTTGTACAGCAGGCACAGTTGTTGTGGCATGAAAAAACGCCGCACCTTGTTCAGAACTCCGAGTTTCCGTGAAGCTGTTTTTATCACAGCCTCGATGTAATCCATTGGACTAAGGTCGCGGCGAACGTCCATCCCCAGCATGGCGATTTTGCTTTGTATCACCAGCGGAGTGCCACAGAGGGAGGGAAGAGGAGAAAATGGTGACTTTTTTGCTGTGAGAGCGCATACCTGTGTTCTTGGCATTAAACTCAAATATAGGTCTAACATCCTCGTTTTAAATCAATCTGGTACTATTTGAAATAAAATCCAAGAACTATTAAATAAATAATTATTAATAATATATATTCTTTTATTAAGAATATATATTTATTAAGAATATTTTTTTTATTATAATAATATATATAATATACACGAACGAGACGGTTATAACATTCTAAAAACAACACCGGCTTTTTAAGGTCACATCAATGGAAAATGTACATAAATCTAGTATATATGTAGGTGATACAACATTAATAATATATAAATTATATCCAGTTTTATAATATATAAAATTAAAATAAAAGATAATAATAATAATAATAATAATAATATTTATTTCGAGTATCATTGACTCATTTTTGTTAGTAATACAAAAAACTTAAATGTCTATGTTAGTACTTAACCTAAGGCTATCTTAAAAAAATATGAATCTAAGATATGTGAGTCACCTCTGCGCCATTTCATTAGAAATAGCGCAGCAGTGACCCACATATGTGCAGTCCAGCCTGCTCGCGATTAGTTTCACGATGCTGTTGGTACTGCCCCGCACTCTGCGCACCAGGGCTCCACATCTTTTACGCATGGTGGTATAAAAACAGTCCACGTGTGCCTCCGCGAACATCCCTGATGCGCTACAAAATCGGGGCAGCCCCATCAGCACCTTGAAAGCATTATTATATTGAACACGAATAGCGTTGTACGACTTTTGCGAATACTTGGCCCACAGGTTGCACGTGTAGAAATTCATACAATATGCTCTGAACAACGTGCCCTTGACACTCTCCGAACAACGCGTAAACCTGCGAGCCAGCATGTTCGCTCTCAGTGACAACGCCCTCCGTTCTCTTTCAATATCAGCGTCGTCTTTGAGGTCTGAGGTCAATATATGACCAAGATATTTAAATTGGGAAACCCTTTGCAGTGCTGTACCATTGAGCATTACAGGTGGTACACTACTTGGCACTTTACCTCCGGCCTCAAAAACCATCACTACACTTTTCTTTGCATTATAGTTAATACCATGACCTCCCACATAATCCTCACATTTGGCCATAAGTTTTCTAAGACCACAAATAGACGCACTCAACAGCACCATGTCATCGGCATAGCTAATGTTATTGACACAAATACCGTCTATGTAACAGCCGATCCTGGTGCTGCTAAGCTCGGCGATTAAATCGTTTACATAAAGGTTAAAGAGTGTTGGCGAGCTCAATCCGACCTGCCTCACCCCACACTCCAACCCATATGGACGTGACAATGCTCCTGCCCATCGGACATTATTGACCTGATTTCCATACCAAAATTTAAAGATATTGGTCAGTTCCGAAGGTATGCCAATCTCGTTCATTTTACGCCATAAGATGTCGTACGAAACCAGATCAAATGCCTTCGACATGTCAAGAAAACATGCATAAACTGGAGTCTTACGCCTAGTATAGTATGTGACAGCATGCTTAACACAAAGTATAGCACTTTCCGTAGACAATCCAGGTCGGAATCCAAACTGGTTATCATGCGGTTTTATGAATTTATTTAATTCTATATTGAGCACGCTGTCAAACACTTTCGAGATGACCGTAGCCAACGAAATAGGTCTATAGTTGTTTTTATCAGCCAGGTCGCCAGTTTTGTTTTTCACAATAGGCACAACTATCGTACGTATCATCTCGCCAGGCATAAAACTATGGCTCAAACAAAAGCTGTACAGCATACACAAAACCCTGGGAAGATGTGGCCCAGCGTATTGAAGATGCTCAATGCTAAGTCCATCATGGCCCGGGGATTTACCTCTAGTCATATGTTTGATTATATGTGCAACTTTGTTATATTTAAACTTAATACACATTTCCACGCTGGACTCAACATTGATCACTGACTGAGAAAGCCATAATATATTAAAAATATCGAAACCTTTTGAAATGACGCTTTCTTATACCGTCAGTGCCTTTTCACATTCGCACAGTCACGGCACTTGTTGTGTAAATTTATAATATATATATATATATATGAAAAAAAAATACATTTATTAACGAATCTCTGTTTCTGTTTATTTGATACCATATTTGTTTATTGAAAAATAAAATAAAAATGACCTGATGAAATGAGTGCTTAGTGCACTAGCCGAAATGCGAATGAAACGAAACCGCCCGTGTAGTAGCGCGTGCTGATGGTGTAGACGATGTTCGTCGTAATGATGTGCACGAAGTACATTTTCTATTTAACTGAAGACTATTTAGACCAACTCGGTTGATCTTACGTTTGCATCTGGATAGACCTCTTTGTGAAGGAAATCTATTTATAGGCATCATATCTGAAAAATAAAATGTTATTACGATCTTCTTTCACATGTTATAACTTGAAATATATATATCATAACTATAAATTTCCAACAAAAGTTGACAAAGAACGAACTCATGAATAAAATACAATATAATATCGCCTATGTATTTTAAAAATAGAAGAGCTTCATAATGCGAAATGACAATGTCAGATAACAAACATAAAATACGGAAATAAAAAGTTGAAAAACTGAAAATATAATTTATTTTTCCCCCTTTGACCCATGTGTGTTTCACGTTCTATTTATCGAGCGAACGCTGCAAATATTTGAACACATCTAACTAAATCATTATTATTCTTAGATTAGCATATAATAAAATTGCAAGTTCTAAGTGCGTTTAGATTTATTTATTTATCTTCGATTACTAATAAGAACTACATACACAGTACCGTATAAAAATCATTTAAAATTTACTGTCCCTTAATGTGTCTATGTAGTTGTAGTTGAAACAAAAATACATTAATGCAAATTCAATCTTAAGATCATCACTTAAAGTTGTATTCACAACTCATACACATATTTATGCACACATGCATATTTTGACCGACAATAGCTGGTCTACATACATTACAAATTCTACCTTAAACGGTCAACTTAAAGTAGAATTTAAAAAACGGTAAAAAAGGCAATAAAATTTTACGAGGTAGGCTCGCCGCTAGCACAAGGACTGAATGGAGCCGATATATTTATTTATTTTCATAGTCAAATATGAAATGCAATTTTTTTTTGTAATTAAGTCAAAGGTGTATTTTTTGTTATAAACATAAATTATTATTTATAGGGAAGGACATTAATAATCAAAGAAACTAAGATAAATATACATATAAATATTTATTTACATAATCAATCATTAAAATCAAAATATAGTTACATTTTTATCATTTTTCTAAAAGTGCTTCGAGCATACAACGGTTCGTTTGATCAGTAAAAGAATTATTCGGTTCTTTGACGTGCTATTATAACAGATATCCATTCGCCACACCGCACAGGATCTAGAGGAAAGCTAAAACCCATTATAAAATCTCTCATCATCAATTTAATCACATGTAGTCAAAAAAAAAAATTCAAGAAACAAAACTGACTAAGTAAAAATGTTGCAATAACTCTTTAATTCTCGCTTTGGAGTCGATGCCAAGCCTTTATATTGCTGGTTTTGATGATGTCGGTTTTGTTCATATACGTCTAATTTGAGAGCCCATTATAATCTTTCAAAAATAAATTTGAATGATTCAAAACTGTCAATTAATCATGGAATAATCTGTATACAAACATAAAATAAAAATCGAGTCAGTTAAAATTTTAATCAATAATATTTTACTACTATATTTAAAGACACAGTAAAGAAGTTAATTAAACAATAGAAATGCATAATCATATTTTTCATACAAAAAAAAAAGAAAAGAAATTAACAACAGCGTCTCCAGCAAATGTGTTACATTGTTGTTGAAACAACCCATGTAACCCGAACAATTCAAGTGGGTACGCGATAATATGAATAACACGTTTATCAAGATTCCTTACAATTGTCAAGCTTTATATCACATGGTGTTTATTACGATTTAGTTTTTAAAAATGTTTTTCGAAGATTTCCTAAAGAAATCAGTATTTACAATACAGTTATAACAATTATATAACGGTAAAATTAATACTTACCGAAAATATGAAACTCCTTGCTTTTTCTGCGTCCTAGACGTGTGACTTCTGCATTTTTGCAAGAGCACTGAGGCGTGTTTACTGTCGGCGCGTCGGAATGGTACTACGTTAAAAGAGCACCCAAATGTTTAAATGGGTGCTCATTTGGTGAGGACGTTTTTTGCTGATTGTGAATTTAGTTTTTATTAGTGATCGAAGTTATTTATTCAAAATCGTATAGTGCCCTTTACTTTTAAGTATATAATATAATAATTAATTAAATTTGTTTTTTTAATCATATTTCTAGTATAATTGTAGTTATGTTATGTAAAAATATGCAGGCCTCTGGGATCCTGAGTTAATTCGGATCGGGGAAAAAACGTTAATGTATTACCAAAGTTAGTGCACTTCATTTTGCATACACACTTGTGCACTATCATATACACCATATACAAAAGTTAACGATACAATAAAATTTACCTGATAGTGGAATTATCTCACAAACGCCCGTACGATGACATGAGTGGTTGCCTGCATTGGTAGTTTTCAAGCGCAGGACTTTGCGAAGTACCTGCCGGGAATTAAATGCATAGCTTGGTAATCGAAATTCATGCGCCCTTTATTTAGGAAGCAAGCCTTAACAGAGACATCTATATCGTAGAATTTACTAGTATGAAAATCTCTTTATTATTGCAATTATTTTAACTATTTTATCACTGGTGTGATTCAAGTTTAAACTCTGAAGACGTATTAGTGAAAACCTTGTAATATTATAAATATCGGCGCTGGGGTCTATCACGTGGGTCAATTCGTTGTCGGACCATTCATTAACTGTCAAGTGGGCATTCTGAATTCCTGTATCGACCTTACTCAAGCATGCTACTTGACGTTTCCGAGAACCACTTATAGACGGCGTTGTACGTAAATTATGGCGCCTTGAAGCGTATTATCTTTGTTTCTGCGACATATAGAATGTTCTAAGTAAAATTTCACCTCTCTGAAATAAAATGAATGGACCCCTATGCACTATGGAAGCATTTCGCGAACTTATTATTTAGAGGAATCCCTCGAACTTCAACTTGATCATATTCACTCTTTTAAAGTGTGACTCTTTTAATTATACCAAGTGATTATCCACGTTTTTGGAATTAGACAAACTGTCGCGCTGGAAACACCCTAAGATGGAGACGGCGAAACTTTTTTTGGTGAAGGTGCCATTTTTTTCATCATAAATTTTACTTGTAAGGACCGAGAAATATTCTATTTCATTTAATTCCAACTCTTTTCTTAATTCGATATTTTTTAAATCTATATATTTTTTGAATTCAAGTAGTAACTGTAATATATTGTATTTAGTAATAATTTAGGAGCCGGAATTATTTTGGCGCGTACCACTGATTCGCCATTCGTGCCCAAACATATTACGTTTATCATTCTGCGGGCATAATGCAAGTATAATGTATAAATAAAATTGAATTTGATTTCAAAATCAATTTTATTATAAATAAAATTGTAATATTTTATTATAAATAAAGTTAATTTTATTATAAATAAAGTTGTAATAAATAAAATTTTATTATAAATAAATAAAATTGTTGTATTTAAAATTTATGTATAAATAAAATTGAAATTGATTTCAAAATCAATTTTATTTATTTGTAAAAAACCAAAACAATATTTTTTTTTATGTTTGTCTGTCTGTCTGTTTATCCGAGCCAATCTGTAAAACGGCTAAAATTACAAATTGAAATATCTGAATTATTAGAAGACGTATTTCAAGGGTTTGTTTAATCTTTATTTCATCAAAATCAGTTGAGTCTATCAAAAGTTATAAAAACGTACGTATTTTTGTTATTATATGTTGCGGCCATTAGTCTATAGTGTACAATTTTGCCGTAATTCTTTTGTCGTGTTAGGTATAAAACGTCATAGACCAGTTGTGTTATTACGCTGTCGAATTACTAAAGACACACGTTACAAACCTTGCCGCAAAGTGTACATAATTCACATAATATTTGTACATGTGTAGTCAAGATAACCGATCTATTTTCCTTATTTAACATTGGTTATTTTTATTTTAATATACACATTGTTTTCCGGCTTGTATATTGTGTAAAAGATAGATTTAAATCCATCCATTAAACCACATTTTGGAGTTGATAGCTTAGATTTATTTGAACAGTTCGATGCAAGTTATTTATAAATTAACTTCGTTATTAATTTGAAGAAATATCAACTAAAATTGAATAGCTTTTGATATCTCATTCATCATTAATTTGGATTAACTCATTCGTTGAATCCGAACAATAGTTATTGATTCAACGGTATCCGGAATATGGAATTCGTGGTAATTTTAATAATAGAGAGATTTATATAGTGCAAATATCAAATGCTGGCTGTGCCAGCGGTTTCATTCGCGTATAACTTAGTGATTTCGGGTTTTGTTCCGGTTTCGGTTCCGAAGTAAGCGATGTTTAAGATGTCTAAAAAAGTCGAGATGGCCCAGTGGTAAGACCGCGTGAATCTTAACCGATGATCGCGGGTTCAAACCCGGGCAAGCACCACTGAATTTTCATGTGCTTAATTTGTGATTATAATTCATCTCGTGCTTTACGGTGAAGGAAAACATCGTGAGGAAACCTGCATGTGTCTAATTTCACATGTGTATTCCACCAACCCGCATTGGAGCAGCGTGGTGGAATAAGCTCCAAGCCTTCTCCTCAAAAAAAGAGGAAAGGAGGCCTTTAGCCCAGCAGTGGGACATTCACAGGCTGTTACGGTTACGGTTACGGAAGATTTCTTACAATGCCAATGTCTATGGACGTTGGTGCCACTTATCATCGAGTGGCTCATATGTGCTCGTCCGATTACTTATTTAATAAAAAAAAGGATATATATATATATATATATATATATATATATAACATTATTAGTTTTTTTCTTCGTGGGTATTGACGTAGCTTTAAAAAAAATATTACAAACCGAAAACAAATACTAAACTACTACTGAGATATATCAAAACTATAAAAAGTAACAAAAATTGTCTATGATCTCATTTCGATATATTTCATAAGAATTTTAAAACAAATTTGATTTCCATAAAAATGGTTTAAGTGAGTCAACCTTAAAAGATAGATGTACGAGGTCATCCCAGCAGTACGACATTTACAGGCTATTCTAGCAGAAACAAAACGCAACCAAATTACGTCTTACTACGATTGATCCATGATTGTTTTTCTGCGCCATATAAAAATAATTGTCTTGCACTTAACGATCCTTTTATTCTTTTTTGATTACGTTTACGATAGATTATGTAAAGTGCGTATCATATAGTTCGTAGTTCGTTCGTAGTTTTTATTTAATACCGAGCGTTAACATAATTTTAGCTTAATACAACAATTTTAAACAATACGTGGAAGAATAAACTATAGAAGAATAAAAAATATAAATATATCAAATAAAGTTTACCTGCACAAAGCCGCTGCGGTATTTCACGTTCATGTAGCAGTATATTATTGGATTGAAGCAGGAATGCGACATGGCCAAGCAGTGACTTATGAACCAAACGTACGGCAATCCCGGCCATCTGCCCCAGACCTCGTCATCTTCGTGTGCCGTGTACAATAACTGTTTATAATAAATAAAAACGATATAATAATATAATTCACTATTGGTCTATAGCAATGAAATACGATCTGAGTGGTGATAACATAATTATGTCCGGTTAACGTATTGATGAAACAATTTATTTTGATTATGCGTAATTCAAAAGCGTCCCAATCAATATATTTCGTAAGTTTCGCAGTCGCATTTATGTAACGTAAGAACTTATAGGAGCGGATATACACCTTCAACTCAAAAATTGGTTTAATAGCGATTTGTTTAATAAAGAAACCAAAATTAAAGCGTACAATTATTTATATAATAGTCTAGGCGGCGACCGCGTAAAAGGTGGTCATAAAATATAAGTACAAAAATACACTCTAATACCTTTTGGATATTAGATAAATAATAAACCTAGTCTGGTGGTCAATAAACAAGGTTAACAATGGTAAAATATATTTAGTTTGGAAGAAAGTATTAAATATTACGAATGATGATAACTTACAAGACCTCTACTTAATTCATATACTCAATTTTTTTTTCGGTACCCGTTGACACTATTATTGATTTTCATCAATTACACAAAATTTTAATAATAAGCATCGAAGTATTCCTTTACAGTACGGAGAACTGGTAATCCTTAAGCTACAACAGCGTAGACAGAGAATTTGTTTCTCTGTCTACGTAGAACAACCTCCTCCCCGTGTCAACGTCATTGAATTGCCAAAATATCCTTTTTCACTACAGGTTAATAAATCACAAACGCTTGTCATAATTACATTTGCCATATAAAATTCGTGAAAGCAAATATAATGCAATGCAAAAAAAAATCGGATTCTTACTTAATAAAAGTTATTAAATCGACTTAGATGTATAATATCTGTTCATGTCGAGCCATTCAAAGTAGACTAGTCCTTTTCGTTTATAATTGCTTTTTTTCCTATGATTTTTGTTGTATGATTTAGGTTACTTATCTACTTCCGAGTAAAACATTTTAATGTAACCTGACAACACCAAGCGCTATTCGCTAAGGTTTGGTCACATTTGGACAGTTCCAAGTCATAAGTAACTAATAAAAAAATTAAAATTAATTTCAAACAAGACTGAAAATTACACTTAGGTAGTCATGAAATGTCGAACCGTTATTTATTTTTATTTTTGAGAGTAGTTTTTACCGAATTTGAATTCACAGGACGGCGTGATTAATAATTAAAACGACAGCGTTTTCGACGTAATAACAAAATAGGGACATAGTTTCGTACTACCGAAAGACGTGTGTCTACTATCCGCTTTTGATTTTGTATTACTGTTCCGTGCGTTCACTGACTTTTGTTTAATAATCGAAAGATATTAATAATATTTTGAAAATAACATTTTACTACAGTAGGATGTAGTCACGACTTAGTCATTATTTTTATTTAAAAATAGTTCTTACTTAAAGGTCTTTATTTATAAACATTGTTTTGCAGATATTTAGTTTAACATTGATTTATCTTTTTTTGTCATAATAATACTCATCTTTGTTTCACTTATTACCTCATAAACAAAATTTTAAGTTGTCATATTAAAAAAATAATAATGTTAACTACATAATATAAATCAGTTACGAATATATACTTGAATATATACTTACGATAAAAATATTACGTGGTAGCCAACACACCGTGAATACGACCACAACGGTTATCATCATTTTAACCATCTGAAAAAAAGAGTCTGTAAGATATATTTTTTAATTATAGACATCATGTGTGACGAACACTTTTGCCGTATCTATACAATGCTAATATAAGAGAAAATATTTGATATTTTTTATGTTTCTTTGTAAAGGAAAAATTCAAAATTGAATATTTAAAAATTTATTTCACTTATTAAAAGCTACATCACGTTACATTAACAGTGAGTAATAATGGCTATATTTTATTTTCAAAAAATTAGATATCCACAAGAAAATTGCAGTAATGTAACCCAAGGTATCAATTTCGTCCCTGTAAAACTCATTATTGTCGTTAAAAAGATAATAATTGTTCAACCCGACCACGGTCGGGGCGGACCGTCTCAAATGTAGAAATAAATAGAATCAAATTGTTTTCGTACCCACTATGACGATATGAAAACAATTTAGTATTGGAAACGCATTTGTAAAATTTCGTCCAGCAGTGGACGTCAAAAGGCTGAAAAAAAAAAGTGAAATGAAATATATATCATAAATTAACTGTCAATTAGTACGGATCTATTACAAATGTTCACTTCATTACGAAATTTCAATAAAAAATATATTTAAAACTTAACATGCGTAATGTAGCATTTCAATTTATTATATTTATGTCTTTGCATATAATCGTCAAATCGAGTAATCACACAACAACTTTACAACCACTACAATTATTAACATAATTAATAAAACATTATTATAATATAAATATTTTTTTTCCTGATACAGTTAGTCCTAAGTACGCAGCCAGCGTGGTCTAAGCCGACCAAGTGTTTTTTTATATTATATACAATCGTGTGCTTAACTGGTAGATCGCATGAAGACACAATTGTTACTTGATGGTTGATCGAAAACCATCAACCCGTCTGGGTAGGGACCACTGACTCATTCATCGTCGATATCGAAATCGATGAGGAGGACTATATATATACTGTAGGAATATAGGAGGGTAGTAGTGGGAGGAAGTGTATTTAAAGGAGGGTGGACGGTAGACAGGGCTTTTTTTGCTATCGTGTGTTCGGTCGATTGGTGTCATACTGTGTTATTTTTGTAATCCATTGCGATTAAGTTTGTTAGTGTCGTGTTGCTAGGGTTAGTTTTGAATTAAATTAGGAGAATTGTTGTTACATAAATTCATTAGTGAAAATTGTCGAATAGTTTGTGATTTTGTAAAATTGATTAAATTTATTATCTAGTTTTCTGTAATTTTGTTTTTAAAAGAAATCCCTTCTAATCTGGTTTCTAAGATCAGAAGTGGGATACTAACTTATTCAGCCCACTACGGCTTGGCTTAGCTCATAATATTTTTTTTTCCTTTTTGCTTTTATTATTTTTTTTTTCTTGAATTACCCTCATTTGAAGTTGTATTTTTTTCTCTTTAAAAAACAAATTTATAATTTTCTTCATTAGTTGTTTCGCTGGATTACTTTAAATATCGTGTCGTATTGTTGTTAAGTATATTTGTTAGAGAAAATAGTTAAGATTAGGAATGGTGTGTGCTGAGATCGAGTGATTTCAAGGTGAGTCTTTTTGATTGTTATTGATATTTTTCTTTTTCTTGAAAATGTCTGAACGTGTGCTCAATCGTAGTCGCAGTGATAGTGATCCTCGTCGTGATCGTTGCGATAGTCACGGTAATAGGTCCCGCGAAAAATCTCTTAACGAGACTGATATGTTAAGACTTGAAATTAAGGCAATGATGTCTCGACTTAAGGCGTTAGAAGGGAAAACAAGGGCTTCACCCTTGCCTGGTCCATCGTCTGGTCGTACATTAGCGTATACCCACGACCGCGAGGAGGAAAATGTGATAATCGCTAGTGCCCATGGTAGGCAATCTTCACGACAATTACGTACGCCATCGCATGAGGGTGGTAGGTCCCGTGCATCCAATAGGGCACGACAGTTGTCTCCGTTAGGCCGCCGTTCAGCTTCACGTTCGCCTTCGCCACAACGTAACGCAACAATCCGTGACCGGAAGCCTCGCCACAATTCGCGACCGCGTTTGACTATACCGCCGTTACGATCCACAGGCCTAGGAGTAAGGGACGAGGGTATACCGCCGAACTCGATACAGGCTAGCGTTAACGATTACATTATTAATACCATGCGTTCGATTAGCGCGGCGGGCAAATCATCTCAGCATTATTACATATCAAGCTTTGATCCAAACATACATAACTTTGATGATTGGTGTCAGAAGTGGGATCTGAATCTCACTGCCGCACAATGTTCGAGATTCAGCAGAGAAGTATGATGCAATTGATTGAGGCTATTCGAACACCAGTATCGTCGCCCAAGGTTTCTCTGCTGGAGTTCAACCCAGAGCAACCATATGCTGATCCACGTGCTTGGTGTGCTACGATTGATTTCTTCGTTAATGAACGTCCACTGAAAGGTGCATCGCTCATCATAGCTCTCAGTAAGGCACTCAGAAGGCTCTCAGAAGGTCAGCGCCTCGTCGTGGCTGTCACAAATCTCCCATGAGGGTATGACTTGGCAACACTTTCGTAATCTGTTTCTCGCACATTACGATTTCACGGAAACACTTGCTGCGACACTTATTGGTGTACATAACGGAAAACCGAAAGATGGTGAATGTCTCGCAGCATATGCAAGCCGTGTGACGACGTCGCTTTTGACTACATGGAAGGATTTAAATCTCTACGCCATAGGTGCTGGCTCATATTGCCCAGTTTGATTCGTGTCTACGAATACTAATGGATACGCTTAGCATTTGCAAGTGAAATCACGACACGCAACAAATTATTGCAAGAAGTGAAGGCAAGAGCAAGATTGAAGCGGAAATACGATCGGAACCTCATGTGTTCTGATACGCTTAGCTTCCTGAAATAGGACCGTTGGCTATGCAAATTAAATTAAAGCAGTTACGATTTACTTTACTACCCTACTAAAGTATTATTACTTAGTGAGTGCAGAAAATGTGTGATAACGTATGAAAAAGATCTGGTGAGTACGTTCCAGTTTGTTTAAAAGCGATAGGCACCGTGTCTTACTGTGTGTCGTACTACTACTATAAGTTTCTTAGTAAGTTCACAAGTGAGCTTGCAATAATTTCTTTATTTAGCTACCCTGCTTTGTATCAATAAATGATAATGATCTTCGCAATACTAGCTAAGAAACTTGCCTAATAATGGTCGTATGACCGTGACTCATATTTCAGAAATCGAATAAAGTCGTTGGAAGAAACAAACGTTCACCTCCAAGAGTGTCGCTACCACGACCGCGGGTAGTGATCGTGACTATAGTGGAGCATCGGGAATCTACGGCATTATCTTCGCCAGGGCGTTCCGTGAGTGCAGCTATGAACCGCAGTGCTGGTGCGACCGGTATCATTGATGCGATACAACCTATCAATATCACGGTGAGATCCAACCAATTTTATATTTCTAATTTCGATCCTAACATCATCGACATTGATTATTGGTGCGAGGCGGTAGGTCGTGCTAAAATTTAAAGTCAATGGATAATGAGTGTTTGTCTCGTATTGGTACCTAATTGTGTCCTGAAGCGTGTACTCTTCGATTGAGAGTATAAGTAAAATTTACTGGCCCTACTAGTTGGTCTTTAGCGTTGACGGTTTGTAAAGTCGCTGTTGATGGATAATTTTAATGTTGTATTAATTTAATGTGCTTTTTTTTTAGCAACCAATATGGAACTCTTAGGTTGCACTTTGAGTCAAGGTCAGGTACAGCCGAGCGCGGATATACGTGTTCAGACGGCCAGTCTGCTCACCACTGGTGCTGTGGGCTGACCAGTCAGCAGTCTCCAGCCTCCCGGTCGAGGCGTTTGCATGGCGTGATGATGATGGCCGAGCGTCACGGGTGCGCGGGCGTGCGGGCGTGCGGGCGTGCGGGCGTGCTCGCCTGTCATTGTGCGTGCGTCACCTGTTGCTGATGGCCGAGCAACACGAGCGGGCAGGCGTATACACCTGTCAGAGCGTACGTGCGTCGCCTGGGGCTAATAGCTGAGCGCGCAGGCGGGTTCTTATCTCCAAGTTTGCGTGTGGCGCGTGATGCTTAAGATCAGCTTTGAATTTACTGATGTTTTAAAATCTTTATGTGCCAATATGTTTTGTTTATTTGTTATGATTGGAATACTATCCTATAGCCTCGGGGCTAAAGTAAGGCAAATTTAACAAGTTGGCACGGTGAGCGTTTGTCTTGGATTGTATCGGACACGCTACTGTAGGATCCCTGAGCTGAGGATAACCAGTTGTCTTGGAGTGCATCGGACTGTGGTTATCCCGCGGATAATTGTGGGCCTGTGATAACTGTTGTCTTGGAGTGCATCGGACGCGTTATCACAGGAGTGACTTTGGCCTGGGATAATTGATATCTTGGAGTGCATCGGATTCATTATCCCAGGTAATTGAGTTGCTTAGTTTTGAATATATCTTAGAGAGCATCAGACATGCTATCCTTGTGTGTTGGACAACTTGACTTTGTGGGTCAGCTGACTTGGAGCAGGTTTCATGTAAAATAAAGAGAGAGCTTAGCTTATGATGGCTATCAGCGTCGACAGCATTGTTGATTCGCAATATGCAGAAAAATCTGTGGTTTTATTTTCATGTTACAGACGCAGATACTGAAGAAGAGGAATTAACTGCCGGTGTCGACCTGCGTCCCGGTGTTGTACAGCCTGTGGAAGAGATCGAGCCGCAACAAGGACCCTCAGGAATACAGAGATTCTCAGAACTAGCTGCCTCCACTGTGAACGAAGAAAATCTGCTCTCCGTCCCAATCGTGGAAACGGATCGTGATAGTTGAAAATAAAGAAGCCCGGGGACGGTCTTCTGTCAGGAAAGGCCGTGTAGGAATATAGGAGGGTAGTAGTGGGAGGAAGTGTATTTAAAGGAGGGTGGACGGTAGACAGGGCTTTTTTTGCTATCGTGTGTTCGGTCGATTGGTGTCATACTGTGTTATTTTTGTAATCCATTGCGATTAAGTTTGTTAGTGTCGTGTTGCTAGGGTTAGTTTTGAATTAAATTAGGAGAATTGTTGTTACATAAATTCATTAGTGAAAATTATCGAAGTTTGTGATTTTGTAAAATTGATTAAATTTATTATCTAGTTTTCTGTAATTTTGTTTTTAAAAGAAATCCCTTCTAATCTGGTTTCTAAGAATACTATATACATATTCTGCCGCCAAACAACAAAACTTACTATTGTTGCGTTTCGGTTTGAAGGATGAGTGTGAACCAGTGTAACTACACGCGCAAGGGACAACAATTTTAGTTCCCAAGTTTGGTAGCGCATTGGAAATGCAAGAGATGGTTAATATTTCTTACAGTGTCCAATGCTTATGATATGGTGGCTACTTACCATCAGGTGGCCAATTTGCTATATATTTATTTATTTATTTTTATAGGAAGGCAACAATTGTGTTGGCTTCCTGTAATGTTTTTACATGTCTGTCCCATAAAATAACAAATCAAAATAATGACACTTATAAACACTATAAATCGCAATTATAGGCTAACTCATCATGCAAATTTCACATTTTCAGCTTCGTTCACTCCAACATTAAACATTTTTAAATATAACGCGTAAACAACACTTATACAAATAAATTAAGGAAGAATAAAGAAATATATATATATATATACATATATATACACATATATATAAATACGAAAGATAAAAATAAAACTGACATATTATGATAAAAAATTTATACACAAAAAACGCAAAAAAAAGAAAAAATAATAATAAATAAAAACAAAAAGAGTTAATTAATAAACCATTTGTGGAAGTACTTTGACATTAAAATTTGAATATGCAATCCGTCATAACATTCTTTTATTTTAAATTTGTATACCCCCATGCCATCACCAAACAAATCTAAATCCGCCTCTTTATAAAGATTATTATACGTTTTAAGGGCCCTGTTTAAAGGTGCTGTTAAGCCTATATTTGAATGTGAAAACCGACATTAAAAAGTCGGTAGGTTCACAAATCTTGAACTCTGTCTCGGTACAACTAATTTTATTTCACTGAGAAGATCGGGGCAGTCTATTCTGCCTGATATGATTTTATGTAGAAAACACAAATCCATCACATCTCTGCGACTTGCAAGTGTACTCATATGTAGTAATGTTTTAACATATCAGAGTATTTTTTCAAATAATTTTTATTCTTGTCTTTATAAGACAAAAATTTTTAAAACGTTTTCTGTACTCTTTCCAACCTGTCCTTATGAGTTTGATAAAACGGACTCCATGCAACAGAGCAGTATTCTAACTTCTTACGAATGAGTTATTATGGATACAAAGTATCCATTGAGTTTGATTTCTTATATTTCTGATAATGTGATCAATATGCGGGATAAAATTTATTTTTGAATCAATTATTATTCCTAAATCTTTTATTTGGTTTACTTTCTTTAGAATGCAATTATTTATGTTATAATCATAATTAATTTCTGATGTGTTTTCTACTAAACGTAATACTGTGACATTTTATTTCATTTAGTTTCATGCGATTTTCATGACACCATTTCGTAAATTTATTTAGGTCACTTTGTAAACATTTAGAATCTTGGATTGTTTTGCATAAAAACTAAATTTACTATATTTAAAACAATTAGCCGCGTCATTAATGAAAATAACAAACAATACTGGACCCAAACTAGAGCCCTGTGGAACTCCAGATGTTGCAAAAAATGTCTCTGACTCAAATCCCCCCATAACAACATTTATTTCTCTATTTTGTAAGTAGGTATCTAACAGTTTAAAAAAATATCCATAGTATCCCATAGTTAAAAAGTTTACTCATCAGAACCTTATGATCAACAAGGTCAATTGCTTTTGCCAGATCGGTATAAATACAGTCCACTTGTGTATTATTATCCTATTAATTCAAAATGTCATTTACAAAAACTGCTAAGTTTGACATTGTAGACCTATTTTTAAAGAAACCATGCTGATTTTTTGATAAATGTGATAACTTTCCAAGTGAGAAAATGGCATATTAATGTTTCGAAAATCTTTGAGAACCGATAAAATGAAAATTGGTCTATAGTTTCTTATATCCTTTTTGTCACCACTTTTAAATATAGGAACTACTCGTGCTTTCTTCCAAAGACTTGGAAACTTTCCGATAGCTAATGATTCTTGATAAATTATTGAAAGTGGTTTCACTAAAGTATATTGACATTATCCATCCATAACCATTATATATGAGACATGTACCATCATTCGGAATCAATAGTAAGGACCGCCGTTGGCGACACACACCCTTTCCCGATCACAGTTGGTGTCCACCAAGGCTCGGCCCTGAGTCCTTTTCTGTTCAGTGTAGTGCTTGACGTTGTCATAGCGAAAGCCCATGAGCCGTCTCCCTGGCTCATGATGTATGCTGATGACATTGCACTGGTAGATGAGGACAAGCAGGTATTGGAGCAAAAGCGAGGGGTGGTCTGATGCTAAATGTTGCGAAGACCGAGTATATGGCCTGTGCCAGTACGGACCCCGAACCCATAAAGATAGGCGAAGAATCCGTTATCAAGACGAAAAAGTTTAAATACCTCGGGTCCGTATTGCACGAGTCTGGTACGATCGACCACGACGTCAGAGCTCGAATAAACGCAGCTTGGGCCAAATGGCGGGAAGTCACCGGGGTAATCTGTGATCGCAGGATACCGGTGAAATTAAAGGGCCTTGTGTACAAGTGCATCATCCGACCAGTCTTATTGTACGGCAGCGAGACGTGGCCAGCTCTCGCGAGACATGTTCAGCAACTTCACGTCGCGGAAATGAAGATGCTGCGGTGGATGTGTGGTGTTACGCGACTAGATCGTATTCGTAACGAGCACATCCGTGGTAGCCTTGGCGTGTGCAATGTAGCGGATAAGTTGCAGGAAAGCCGTCTCCGTTGGTTTGTCCACATTAGCCGCAGACCGTCAGACTATGTTGGGAACCGATGCCTGGACTTTGTTGTCGAAGGCCCCAGATCCCGCGGCTGGCCCAAGAAGCGCTGGCTCGATGTTTTGAGGGACGATTTGAGAGAGCACGATCTCACTAAAGACGACGCTTTAGATCGGTCAAAGTGGAGGCAAAGATGTAGGAAAGCGGACTCTGGCATAACTAGGCTGGGAAAACGCTAGGAAGAAGAAGAAGAAGGTTTCACTAAAGTAGAAGCACACCGCTTAACGATTATTGGAGGTATATTGTCAGGGCCTGCACCTTTATCAATACTTAGTTGCGACAGTATTTCCTTGTCGGTTATAATAACGTTACTTATCTGAGAGTTACAATGGTATTTAATATTATTATAAGTAGTTAGTGAAGTATTGATAGGTGTTGAATCAGAAACATTGTATATACTTGAGAAATATTTAGCAAATTGGTCGCATATGTCTTTTCCGTTAGTAAAATTACGGTTGTCCATTGTCATTAATGCCGGATAATCACATTTTTCATTACGAAGATTCTTTATACTATTAGAGTAAAAAAACTTTGGATTTCTTTTAATATTGTTTTCTATGTTTTCAATATATTTCAAATAGTCTAAGTTAATGAGATCTCTACACCTATCCCTCAGTATTTTGAATTCATATCCATCTAGTGGGTTACCATATTTTTAAATAATATCCTGTACTTGCATTTTTCTTTTAACGTGTTTTGTGTTATGTACGTATAATTTTTTTGATTTGTTTTCATTACAAACCCACTGTATAGATGGTATATTAAAGTCACCAATTATTAATATATTTTTTTGTTCTAGAATTATTTTTTCTATATTTTGTATAAAAACATCAAATATTTCCAATTTTAAAGGAGAAGGTAAATAGAGTGCACAAATTGATACAACGTTCTTTCCTATTACGTTTACTATAACTGTTACATTTTTTTGATACCGCCAATAAAACCATCCACTTCAGTTGTTTATAAGGAATTATCTAGTCCACCGTTTTAATCAAATTTTCATTTCTAAACTCTGGTACGCAGTGTAGTTCAATGTTACTTGCTCTTGCTTCTTTCTCCAATATGTTAATTGTACTACTATGATTGTTGATGATCTCTCTTAACTCGCTGTTACCCTTCTTCAGATGGCAGATTTCATTTTTGGCCTCTTCTAATTCTTGTTTTATAGTATCGTATTGATTTGAAAATAACTCTATAGACTCCTTGATCGATTGTAAACTATTTAATTCCTCTCTTATTTTCTTTAGTTCGGTACTTACAGTGTCGGTAATAATATCTTTAACTTCTTTTCTAATGGCCGACAAAAAAAAGTCTTGATTATTACCGATGGGTGATTCTCCTTCCGCGCTAATTAACGAATGAGGCGTCGGAGAAACCGCTGGTACGGACGAAAATGTTATATTGTCAGGACTGCTTTGTTTATCTGCGTTCGGCGTATGTACGCTTTTACCACCTTTACGTGTAGTTGTAATACAGATTGAACAAACCCAGTGTACTCGAGATATCGCTATGTTATTATTCGAGGATACACATTCCAAATAAAATTGCAATTGACATTTGCTGCATTTGATTCTTTTCTGTGTAACTAGTACATTACTTTTGCAGACTGCACATTCATTAATCATCTTGTGTAATTTAAAATCATAAAAAAAATGTGAAATACGTCTGGGATCGATCCCTTGAATTTTGGCACCTTAGGCCACTATTGAACCGCTACACTACGAATGCGTTCAGATAGACTGTTGAAATATCGTTAATACCTCTTGTAAGGAGTAGATCACATCATAACAATGTGGGTACTTATGATGGGTAGTACTGAATCACACAGCCCCAACGCCCGGGGCTTAAAAGATAGGGCTAATGGGCGACCCTGGGCCGTGGATGCGTGAGGTGGGGGCCTCGCGTGTCTTATTTGAGACGGCCCTGAGGAGGACGGCAGCCGGGATGGCCTCGCGCTGCCGAACGCACTAGCGAGGAGTGCGGGGGGGGGGGAGCGAGATAACCTTCAGGTTCTTTACAAATTTAATGTTCTTTCAAATATTCTTTATGAATTTTCTTCACACATTTGTGGCTATTTTCAATCTTTAGTGTATTTATATGCGGCGCTCAATAATGTTAATTAAATATTCACTTGTTCGTTTTCCACACGTTTATAATCCAGGATGGATTTTATATATTTTTTCTTTTCACTGAGTTCAGAAAAGACGCGTTTGGGCAAGACTTTAGAACTAGCTTCATAGGATACAAGCAAAGTATGAATGCAAAGTATTCCTATAATTATTTTTATACTTTTATTTAAACATTTTATTTAAGTATATAAAATATAATTTAAATAAGTAAACGTATCAGTAACAAAGTTACAGTTTATGTATATAATATTGTCTACGTATTATAAGCTTAACAGCTTAAAGCTTAAGAGACAGCTTTATAATACGCGTAAACTAAATCACAAGATCATGGTAATTTCTATAATTTGTATCTACTAAGATTTTTTATTGAAACGCTTACCTTTCGCTTAGACTGTTGTATTCGCATATCCCTCACACTTTCCGCCTCGCCAGGCGGCCGCTCGCCCCACACTTTATAAGCAATACGACCGTACGAACAAATGAGTGCTGTTAGCGGCAGTGCGAATTGGAGAATCAGTAACGCGTAAGTGTATTGTTCCCTCTGTCCAGGATAAGCCCATTTCTCGCTGCAAATATACCTAAAATTAAAAAAATATATATATATTTTGCATAATTTCATGAGATTAGCTCTAAATATCAATCAGAAAATTACACTTCATTTATAAGATAACAAATGTACCTATATATAAAATCTATTGTTGGTAATATTACTATTACATAAATATAAAAAAAGTAAGAAATAATAATAAATACATAAACTAAGACTTGGTACACATGTGACCTGACAGGAGTGGCCAAGTGCCTCGTGGGTCTATTGGCTATAAGGTCGCAGATCCTTACCGACACCGAACGTTAACAGTGAGCATCTAATGTAAATGAATTAGGAAGGCACGTTAAGTCGTTCAGAAGGAGCCGTCACGGCTACGATATTACCAAGTCGTTCACACTGCCTGTTTTCCTATTATGGAAACATAAATAACACAACGAAAGCACACCTTAACGAGTTAAAAGTCTCTGGAAGTATTATTATATTACGTATAAATACGAAAACTAAATTGTATATTGATTTTTTCAGATATCTATATAGTTCATATAATTTCAATCAGGTTAACATATCTATATCTTTACTTACATTACGTATAATATTTCCACATGAAAGATCCTAATGAAATTGATATTATAGAGTTCTGTTGAAATATTCTCTCTCGCACACAAACACACATATACAATGTATATAATATTTGCAGAATAATAAACATATTTATTTTTAAGTTTATTTTACAAGTTTTATATTTATAGCTACTTAAATAAAAAATCTCTAAAAATATATGTTTCATATAAATATGATACTCAAATGAGAACATATATGTCGTAGTCAGATTATAAGGTTTTCTATTTTCAATTTGCCTAGGTTTAATAACTTATCACTGACAAATTATCCATTGCCGGTTTTGTTTTGTGGACTACATTTCCTGACCGATCCGGCCCAGCAGTGAGACAGTTTTTAAACATAACGAATATTATTGTTATTTAGATATTGCTGCAACAGACAGGGTGTCCATGTTTACATAGAGTGCGTATTATTACGTGTTTAAAAATATAAAAAGCACTTACATCGTCAAAACAAAACTAAAAACAACTGTGCCTTAACCTCTAATAATACTATACTAGTGTTTGCAAGTGTACTTTTCTTAGGACGATGGTAAAAAAGTGAAATATGTGAATGAAAAGGTGGATAACGGTTGTTTCTATCAACAAATTATGTGATTATCATAAGAGGATTCTAATGCAAAATATTGATAAAACAACATAGTAAGCAACGAAAAAAAGGTAAATTTGTCACGCAATTCAATAAGATAATAATAATTTAGATGTTAAATATTTGACAGTAAATCAAACTTTACAAATGGAAATTGGAAATATCACTACAAGAAAGAATAAACAGAATATAAGCCTCAATGATTCTTTAAATCAATCCTTCATATCTATGCAATCAAGTTTTGAGTCTAAAAGCTTACCAGACTTGTCCACGACCCAGAGCAGAATTTCATGAATTGCAGGAAAAAATTAAAATTTTTCAAACTCAGTTGGAAGTTGCAAATCGTGAAATTAATGACCTTATTATAGAAAACAATAATCTTAATAAGAAAATTCTTATTATGGAACAGAATTTAAAAACATTAAGTAATGTATGTTATAATTTAAAAAAAGGAAATGAAAAAAAATTAAAGGACACAATACTGAACTTAGAAGAACTCATAACGAACAACACACCAAAAAAAGGCATAAAGAAAAGGCTATTTTTAGTCGGCGGTCAACATTGCAGTGGCTTAGTATCTGCTCTCATCACTTCAAGGCAAAATACACGTTACGAAGATTATGATATACAGTCAATGACGAAACCCTTCGCTAATACTGAAGAAATTGTCAAACCATGTTATAATATTACCATTAGAAAAACTGACCAATTTATTTTGTCTATCGGTGAACATGACGGGAATCCACTCAAAGTTATGATGGAATTGGCAGCAATATTAAAATATTTAAAAAATTGTAAAATTATTGTTCTTAGCGTTGAAAAAAACAAATATTTGAATGAATATATGTTAAACAATTCAATCCGTCATATGAGTAAAAATGTGACGAACGTGGATTATATTAATGTTGGAAGATATGATAATATTACCAAAAACGGATGGGTAAAATATGTTTGTCAAAAAAATAATTATTTCTTAGATTACTGTTAAGAGGTTTATTATTTGTTATTTAGGTTATATAGGTTTCTGTTAATAACAAAAGTTTTACACCCACTGGAGACTCCCTCAGAAATAAATCCTCGTTCCGCCCTCGCTGTCGCTTTCGTTGTAGAATTTTATTTATAAATTTAAAATGTTGCTGTTATACTTACAGATCGCAATCTTGATGCCATGCGGAAGGTTTCTCCAGTTGAGATACTATAAATATGGGTGCAGCCGTCGCTAAAGCCCCACACCAAACTGTACATATCACTAATTTAGCTACCGATTTCTCCATTCTTGGCTTCAAAGGTCGAGTTGTCACAAAATATCTGTCAATTGATATAGTTATGAGTGTGTATGCACTAACTAACACTGATACTGCTTGCAAATAGTTCACTAACTTACACATTAATCTATTAAATGGCCAGTAGCGTAAGATGAGCGGTGACACGAAAGAAAATGGTACACTGAATAAAGCCATTACTATATCACAAATAGCCAAGTTCATTATAAAAAAGTTCGTCACTGTCTTCATGCGCGGTGACGATTGTACCACAAAACAGACTAATCCATTACCTACGAGTGCTAATAGAAAAATAATACCGTAAATTACGTAAACGAAAGTTTGGAAAATCAATGTCGATAAGTAATCTTCCGGTTGTTTGTCTAAAATGCAAAGGAACTGATTTTGTTCCGTATAATTGAAACCAGATCCATTCGTCGATTCGTATCCATTGTTTTCAAATACAGGTACCGCATTCTCTGTTACATTGTTCGGATGATTCATTTTGATTTGAATCTATGCTTTTCATCGATGCTAACTTTGACTTGATTTTATCTGTAAAAAAAAAATGATACTGTGACAACGCATTTTTAATGATAAAATATACAGTACAAGTTTTTACTACATGGGTGTGAATGTAAAAGAAAGTAATTTATTTATTTATTTAATAAAGGAAAACAACAGCATGATACAAAATATGTTGACATTAAAAATACAATATAAAGACAATAGAGCCAGTTACTGTTTTCCATTGAATTATGGAAAACTTAATAAGACTATGTTGTGGGTGAGTGTGGCTATGCAGTTACACTGTTATTTGTGTGTGTATGATTGATTGTATGCGTGTAAGTATTTGAGTGAATGTGAGTTTGTGTGAGTGTGTTTGGTAAATTGAATTTTGAGCGCTGAGAATATATTTTTTAAATGATTTAATTGACTGATTAAATATGTCAATGTGTGAATATCTTTTATTATATAGTGAGAAAACGCGTGATAGTGTAGAGTTTACAGCGTAACGCGTATTGGATAAAGGGACGTATAATAGATTCGAATATTCATTACGAGTTCGCTTGTTAGGTAAATTAAAAAGAACATGCGAGGGTAATATTTAACCAGAGACCAAATCATATAGTCATAAATATCATGTCTAAAGTTTTGCGTCGATCTGTCAAGCTATGCGATAGCTATAAGATATGCGATAAAGATTACAAGCATCCTTGTAGTTTATGTTAGTGTAAATTTTAAAGTTCAGATGTTTAATAAAGTTTTTTGTATGACCTCAATAGCTTCAATATATTTATTATATTGTGGGTTCGAAGCTTAGCTAGTATACTCTAATATGCTTCTAACATAAGAGAGATTGGCAATTTTTAGGCAATTAATATCGCGAAAAGGAAACTTGCAAAAAGTTCTTATTATAAAACCTAGTTTATCGTTATCGTTGTCGTTCGTCTAGTGGCTTGATGTAAGGCCGCAGACTCGGAGGTCCTGGGTTTAATTCCCAGGTTGGGCCAATAAAACGTTATTGGGTTTTTCTGTCAGAAAATTCTCAGTAGCAGCCCGGAATCTGGAAGTTGGAAGTGTGTACACTCCCGTGCCTCGGAAAGCACGTAAAGCCGTTGGTCCTGCGCCTGAACTCTTTCCGGTCGTGTCGGATTGCCGTCCCATCGGATTATGAGAGTTAAGGAATAGAGAGTGAAGTTGTGTTTGCGCACACACTTGTGCACTATAATATCTCCTACGTAGTTGGCTAATCTCTCTTGAGATTGACCGCCTTGGCCGAAAGCGGTCTGGAGGACATTATTATTATTACTTATAAAGTCTATGTGATGATTTAATAATAGTTTCGAATCTACGAGAACACCTAAATCACGAATCAGGTTAGTTTTCTTAAGGGGAACGCTACACTAATATTATTTTAATTTTATAATAAAATAATTCTGAAATTATATAAAAAAATAATTTTGAAATTTTTTGAATCCGAAACTGATAGATTATAATTGCAACTTGTCCCTTCGTATGCCGTATAACACACCATGGGAAATACTGTATCTGCCACCGATTTTATCGGGTGAAAGAGAAAGAAAAAATATCGTACGACCTACGAAAGTGATAATTTCTGTCTCTTTCATAGGTCGCACGCTATGATTTGGTATAGCCAGATGTGAACTTTATTTTGACAATATTATCCAAAGTTTTTGTATACGTGAATTTAAACGTGTTGTTAATATTTGATTTAACCTTAAGCCGGAGTGTCCAGATGGCGAAGTTCAGCAGGGACCCAGCTCTGCGGGGTATAACGCAGAACCTGTGCCCAGAGTTACGGGTGAAGACCTCAACGGTGGATAAGAGCGGAGACAATAGTTGTTGGTACGGTCCAACCAGCGTCGGAGGCGAGCCACAGGGGCACCATATGTTCTGAATCGGTTTACTAACAGATTTCTACGGGCTCCAAGTCTGTAGTACCGCGATGTAGAAAGCAACGGGATACTAATACATTATCTATTCCCACGAGAGTTGAACGATGAAATTGCAATACAATAGAAACGTACGTTTGCCTTATGATCCGCGTAGCGACCGGCGCTCTGGTTTTTCCGGGACTCAAAGTGTGAAATTGGCTACCGGCCGGGGGAATGTAGGCAACCAGGCACCCTCCGGAAAGCATGCGACTGGAAGACAACAATTCCAATTGCGCAAGAACACCCGTATAGGCACATGTAATGTACGAGGACTCCTTGATGAGGGTAAATTACACATCTTGGATCATGAGCTCCAACGATGTGACTCCGGTGTATTACCGGTTTAAGCGAAACTCACTGGAATAGTGGCCACCGAGACTTAGTTAAACATACCATTTATTATTCAGGACACGATTCCAGTAGTTACGCTGGAGTGGCCATTGCAATTCCCAAACAATGGACTAAAGCAGTTCTAGGTTATAACCTTGTCAGCGACAGAATTATAACAATGAAGCTCGGTGCATCTTCTACCCCGTTGAATATTATACAGGCACCCACCCACCAGCGCGGCGAAAGATGAAGATGTAGAAAATTTCTACATTGACATTGAATCTTCAATAGCAACAATATTAAATATAGAATTGCTGGTTATACTTGGCGATTTTAATGCAAATGAAAGATGAAAGGATAATTTAATACACGGATGAATGTGGGCTTGCGAAATATTGTAGGCAAGTATGGTCTCGGCCAAAGAAATGCTAAAGGGGTGAGATTACTCCAATTCGCAGCTGACAACAACCTCACCATCATGAATACATTATTACAGCAACACCACAGACGGCTGTATACCTGGACGACCCCTGATGGAAAACATCGGAATCAGATTGACTATATACTTATAAGACCTAGATGGCGAAGCTCAATTATGAACGCACACACACTGCCTGGAGCTGACTGTCAGTCTGACCATCAACTTCTCGCATGCGACCTCAAACTTAAGTTACGTAACTCCATACCTCGCAAATCTAGCAAGAAGCTAGAAATAGTGGATCAAACTGCTTTTATTAACAAACTATCAGTTGATAGTAATAGATGGAAATCCAAAGCACTAAGCGATGATCCTGACTCACTCTGGCAATCTGCAAAAGAGCAAATAAAATCAATCTTCTTCTCGCAAATATAGTAACAACTATCTCAAAAACATCTGTCTAGAGTTAGAAAAAAACGCAGAACGCAACGAAACGTAAGACTTGTATAAGAAGATTCGTAGCATAACTCGTCAATTTAAACTCAAAACCTGGGCTATCGAGGATTTTAATGGAGTTAGCGTAACCGAAATCTAGGATATTGTTGGTGTGTGGAAAGAATATTGCGAGCAACTATTTACAGATGACAACATAGGATTATCATGCAAGTTTTTCTTACATACTGCATATAATACCATAGAACCAGCTATACTGAATAGTTAAGTTCGAGCCGCAATCGATCACCTGAAGAGGAATAAAGCTGTAGGAGCTTACGAAATCCCCATAGTAATCTTTAAAGCAATGGGTGAATACGGAGTTGATATGCTACACACTATCTGTAATCGTGTCTGGGAAACAGATAAGTGGCCAAAAGACTAGGCACACTCCGTGTTTATACCACTGCATAAGAAGGGATCAACAAAGAAATGCAACAACTACAGACTAATAGCCTTGATATCACACGCCAGCAAAGTACTCCTTCATATCATCAACACCAGATTGCGAGCTTTTCTGAAACCTGAAATAGCTATGGAGCAAGCAGGATTTATCAAGGGTCGAGGGACAAGGGAGCAGATTTTAATTCTTCGACAGATAACCGAAAAGTCTAGAGTTCAACAGCCCGCTCTATACCTGCTTCGTCGACTTTCGCAAGGCCTTCGACACGACAAGAGGTTTCAGTAGGAGGTCGTAAGATATCCAATTTAAGTTACGCCGATGACACTACTCTTCTCACTCAAACAAAAGAAGACATGGAACACTTGCTGGTACGCCTGGAGACAATAAGCCTCTCCTTCGGACTTGCGATCAATAGAGTCAAAACCAAGATGATGATCGTGGACCGTGCTGAACTGAATCACCCAGATATCTCAATGATTGGCAACTGCGAAGTAGTCCAAATACGTGTACCTCGGCTCCACAATCACGAACACGGGTGGATGTGAGGACGAGATTCAAAGGAGATGTGCTATCACAAGGTCTGCTATTGATAGGCTAAAAAGAGTCTGGTGCAACCGCAATATAACAAAAGCCACCAAAGTCCACCTGATAAGAAGCCTGGTTTTCCCTATATTTCTTTACAGCGCAGAAACATGGACGGTTCGACAGAAAGACCGACGCAAAATGGACGCACTCGAAATGTGGTGTTGGCGGCGACTGCTGCGGATCCCTTGGACAGCATTTCGGACTAACATCTCTATCTTGGAGGAACTAAAAATCAAAAAAAGACTATCGTCGACTGTGCAATCATTCTAAAATACTTCGGACACATTATTTGAAATGAACACTCCATGGAACGACTCGTTGTCCAAGGGCAAGTGACGTGAGCAAGGGCAATGAGATACGTGCGCCAGATGAACTCATTCATCTCTTTCGACCATTTTTTGCGCGCACAGCTTGTGTCTGTGGCGGGTGCAGATTCAATGGCAAGTGCCTCCGGCACAACATCCACAGACGTAGGTAAAATGGTGTTTGGTAAAATATGGCATGAGAGTGGAGATGAAATGGGTGATTCAAATAAATTCAATGGTGCCGATGTCGATGGAATTATTTCACTAAGCAAATCGTAATCCTTTT
This sequence comes from Nymphalis urticae, assembly GCA_905147175.2. Classification (NCBI taxonomy): domain Eukaryota; kingdom Metazoa; phylum Arthropoda; class Insecta; order Lepidoptera; family Nymphalidae; genus Nymphalis; species Nymphalis urticae. Next base: position 11,126,411 of record LR989983.1, read on the forward strand.
TATCTTCTGCTAGGGTCACATCGTGGGAGCGAGTCGTAGGGGTAGATAAAATTTGTATCATCGCCCAAGGGGTCGGCAGTAACTTCTACGTTGTGAGTCCGCCTGTTCAGCTTACAACGACCGGCTCTAACTCTTTTACTGGTGAGTGCGCACCTGCTCAGCTCCTCACCACCGATGGTTCGCATGCTGTAGCATCCAGCATCGGCCCCAGAGGCGCCCCGGCGCACTCTAGGAAGCGGCAGTAAATTGTACATTCTTTTATTCATCTCCATTTGGGTTTGCGACCGTTAGTTGAGAATGACGTAGCCAAGTGGCTATTAAGTTTCGTGTATCTCCAGTTCTACTTATTTAACAGGGTAAGGTCAAGTCCAAGAGACCTTTCATGTCTTCTCATAAGCCCAAGTTTTTAATAATAACTGATACTTTATTATGTTATAATTTTGTTACGTTGTTAACGTTTGTCTTCTCCAAAAACATGAATATAAATAACCAAGTTTATTTGTTTCAATAAGGTTAACAGTTCGACCGGGTGGGTTATTTGCTGATTTGCTGATTTGCAAAAATATAATTTATTTGTTTTGTATTATTGTGTTTAAAAGAATGACATGATCAAACGAGATAATCGGACGAAGGAGTTTCCAGGAATTAAACTCAAAGTTCAAACTAAGCTTATAATAATTTTTTTGATATTTAAGTATATAACAATATTATTATATATTTCCCTGCCTCTTTGGTGAAATATAAGCTAGGTGAACTAATTACCTAGCCTATAAAGCTGAAGAAACCCGATGTCCTGGATTCGAAATCTGTGTTGGGCCATTGTAAAGTTTGTCAGAACGACATCAGCCGTGTGAATGTTACAAATTCTTAACCCTTTAGTTTTATAATTTCTTAGATATCTATGATAATTTCTAAACATGAAGCATAAAATAATTCTGGGTCAATTTTCATTATAATATAACATACTAGTAACCGCCGCCGTAACTAGTAATCGCCAACGGTTTCGCCCGCTGGTTAGGGAGAGAAGGGCGAGTTATATGTTAAAAAAAAGATAACAAATAACAAATTTTATAAAAATCGGTTCAATAGTTTACCCTTAAAGGGTAAAAGATAAACAGTTTCGTATTTATTAGTATAGAATATTTGTGTAGGCAACTTTAGCCATGAACTGTTTCACAACCGTTTTAAAGAGCACTTCTGTTTTTATAAATGAAAAATTTTTAAATATGTTTTGAATTATGATCATATAATCATTAATTTAATTTAATCAAAACTGATCTTTTAATATTATCGCCCTCTCCACCGCTACTCTCGTAACTACAATATGTAGCTTACATGCGAAAATAAAAATGTTATATTCGTAATTGAAATCGAACCCCTGCTGACGTAAGTTATAAATTAAATAATTATTATCGTATTTATTTATTATAACAAACATATTATTTTATTTCTTTTTATACGTAAATGTAATTTCCATGATTTTATTACCTACCAAGTACTTTGGTAGGTAATAAATATATACTTAATATATGTTTATATGTATCATAATTTTACTACCTTTTAATGCAGTTCACTTAAATAATACTATATTTTAAACTATATAATAAGGACTTACTTAATTCTTAAGCAATATCCATGCAATGACAACTTTTCAAAGTCACAAAACTGTTTCATTCACATAAATTTTCACGAGCAAATAAAGAAAATAAATCTATACGGCTTAACCAAATTTTATCAATGCACTGTCACTCTACTAAACCTTTGCCTTTATATTGCGAAAATCAAAAATGTTTTTCACTCGATGTTTGTATCTCGCAAGTTATCGTAATGTATGCAGCGAAATTTACTAGACGTCACGTCCGCGTCCTGCGGAGGAACGACAGTTCCTCCACAACTATATGCAGTTTGACGGGTGCCTGCCCAGTGGCGCATGCCCGATTTTCTATAGGCAATTTTCAAATTAATATAAGCTTCACCGGAAACACCAAACAAATTAATTAAGCGTAATAAGAGAGATATTGTAATGATCAACATAAACTCCTAACTTCAAATATTTCAAGGCTTATTAATAATACATATTACAATAGAATATTCTATGTATGACATATAATATAATAAACTATGTAAAACATGTTTATCAATTTATTCATCTCATGATAAAGAGCACCACCGCCTATAGACATGATTCTGTAAAAAATATTTATCATCCCTTACATCGTCATGCGCCACTAACCTTGAGAACTAACACGGTATGTCCTTTATGACTGTAGTTACACTGGCTTACTCACTTTTCAAAGCGGAACACAATAATACTAAGTATCGCTGTATTGTATACATTATACATAAACCATCTTACATGCATACGTTAAACAAAGAGTAATTCAAGGGATTGAAATTGATATTTAAATATTATAATTATAAAATGAACATTTCAGATCTATAGTATGTCTTAGTGACGCCATGTTCACCTACATAGATAGTTATGTGATATACAATTTTCTTACTCTTATCAAGTCAAGTCAAGCGAAAAGACCCTTTCCCGATCCCGCAACATCGTCTCCTTCTGGACAATGGCGGTTTCACAGAAGGAGGCTACGGTCTTCACGCTGATTCTCTGCAGAGCATCGCCGACGCGCAGAGACGCTCGAGCCACTCGGAGCTTTCGGGCGCATTTTCATTGGTCGATAAGGCCCGCATTCGCGGTGCGGGAGATTTCTGTAACGCATGCCATAGGGCCCGCAAAGAGTTTATCGTTTTCACTGGTCGTCAGAGCCCGCATACGGGGTGCGGGTGACTTCTAAATATTTAATGATTTATTATTTTTATATTTCATTATATCACCCGCACACGTTTAATCGACCGAGTTATCGACCAGTGGATTTCATTGGTTGTTACCTCGCATGCGGGTACTCCCCGCAATCGGGCTAACTACCGACTTATCGACCAATGAAAATGCGCCTTTCCAGTGTTCCCGCCGCTTCAACTCACGCACTCAGAAAAGGCGTGCTTTCGTTCTGCTAGAGGATGCGGGTCTGCTGATATAATTTAGTAACCGAATCCGCTAGAAAGTCTAAAGACGGAAAGCGCGCTAAGACGGTTGTCGCCACGTAGGATACTACGTTATAAGCACATCGTGTTTACTTTGGGAACACAAGCATATATATATAAATAAATTCACTAAAAGTCTTTCGGTAATGCCATTGTTACAGTTTTAACTTCCAAAAAAATGTCGACGCCATCCGTCCCGCTGGAAATGTATTAAATAATTAACAACAAATAACTCATTCACGGTTATTGGAATAAATTTTAAATAAATTGACTTACTTTTCTCTTCCATAGATAGCAGAATCTTTAAATCCACCGAACGGAACACCGGGCCTGAACTACAAAAATGTGTTGACCCTGAAAATGACGCAAAAAATTGGTAAAAATACCACAACTACAAGAGGAGTAAACCCAAATAAATAACTTTGACTCCGATATCAATTGACGCGATATCATTGGTCGAGATCTTGAATAATCTATGATATTCACTATGTCCGCGAAGTTGTAATCGGAACTTCGAAAGATAACAAGCACATATGGTTATAATTAGTTAAGTGGATTACGTGCTATATTAGCATGAAAATTATTATATAAAATTTAAACACATCTGAACTTGAACTTTATTATTCGATGATTTTGAATGTTTAATAAATTATTATTATTTTCTTCTAAATAGAAATCAATGAATTCCTTGTTTTTATATAAATATAAGTTAAGTGAGTGCGTAGTTTAGGAGAGTCGTTAATTTATTTTGATAATACAGCCAACATCTGGCAAACGTTGTTCTTCTTAGATATATGTTATGGACAAAGTCATAAATTGGGGCATTTTTCATACTGCCCGGTCATTATGCATAATGACTAAACCTAGTTAGGCTTAGATTAGGTTTTCTACTCCCCGAACCCCATGCAGTGCAGGTACATTGCATGGGGTGTTATATATACTAGCTGACCCGGCAAACGTTGTTCTGCCATATAAATGATATCTACTGAATATTTTGGTTTTTAAATAAAAAGTACGAATGTATGGTAGTGTGTGGGGATGGGATCTATGATAGAACAAGGAAAGGAGCGCTGTAGACGATAACCGCTGATAAAAACAAAAAAACCACCAACCATTCATTTTCTCAATTCAATGTATTTCATTAATGTAATATTTTATTTTATTTTATTTTATTTTATTAAGGACCATCAGCAGTCACAACACTTACACATGTAATAATAAAAAACACATTTAAACTTATATAAAATGTGCGACTCTTTAAGACGGCCACAACATGCATTCTTAGGTACAATATATATTTTTTTTGTATTACTTAAGACAGATTACAACATAACCAATATTTTTATAATACTGAATACTAACAATCGCTAACCACATTTGTATAGAAAATTAAGAGATTTAAAAATAAATTAATTTAAATTAATAATAATAATTAATAACATTGAAAATAAAGCTAAAAAAATATTATAAATTAGTACACTCATATCATTTATCACATTAATAACATATAACAAAAATTATAAATATTTATTTATTGTTTGATCAAAAGTAAAATGTAAAGTAAAAAAAGTAATATATTTTTATTCTAAAGCAGTTAATTAATTTTGAAGAGCAATTGAGTGTACGATATTTTTTGTCAGTCCGTTTTTAGCCAACATAAATAAGCTCGATGGTTTGCCCACCCGAGAACATGCCACATATTACTTGTCCGTGAGATAAACATGGTGTGCCCAAATCTAAGCCACAAACGGACATCGTTTGGCCTTGCAACTTATTGATTGTCATTATACATATATGCATAAATCACCACCCTGATATTTTTTCATGCGTTTATTTATTACTGTTTTCTTAGATTATGTCTACGGATTTTGTCTGTGACTGGTGGCTCATCGTACATAATGAATTGGATACATTATTATTAATACAATAGGATAATGTTCATATAACTTATTAGAACCACGACTAATGTAATAAACCAAATATACATAATACCGCCCATATACATTGGAAAAAATATTAACCACCGCTTACGTCGTCAATGCGCATCCAACCTTGGGAATGAAGTTGTCCCACGAGCCTGTTGTAAAGTCCACTGCTTCACTCACCCTTTGAAATCGGGACATAACAATAGCGACAATACTAAACGACTAACTTTTATAAGGTAATTTAAAAAGTTCTTAAATCCCAAAATGCCAAGTTAGATTGTTTCTGCAGACCCACACCGTTGTAAAATAATTATGTTACGATGTCTAAAACGACAAATACACGTGAAAATTTTATATATATTAAGTATTAATTTTAACAGGTTATTGTTGCTATTCTTGCACTTTATTTAAAAAATATTTTATTTACAGAACAATTGTAATTGTTATATATTATAATGAATTAAATAATAATATTAAGGATTATAATACACGTTTACAAAAAAATAAGGTCTTAATATTAGGAACCTTAAACCTTAAACTTAAATCTTATTCCTCTTATCTTACTTCCGATAAAAAAAAATCACCGAATATAAACTACAAACAAAAAATAATATTTTATAAATATTATTATTAATGAAAATATTTACTATGCAATTTATTTTTTGGTAATATGCCCAACTAAATTACGGAGTCTGCAATCTTGCAAATTTCGCCTTAGAGATTCCTCTAGCATTCCTAGAAGCATCATATACGCAGGGTTACGTGTTACCTCTTCCTTGGCTATAGTCATTTCATCAGTGACGTCAGCAAACACAGTCGGTTCGATGTAAAAGCCTGTGCTGTTAATCCGTTTGTCTCCAGTCAGTAACTTTGCACCTTCTAATTTACCCGAATCTATACATTTTAGAATATGCGTCATCAAGAGTTCATCAATCTATAAGTATAAAATTACATAAAAAAGCTGTAACATCAATTAATCTATCTATTTTTCTAATCTATTCATCTTTTATCACATAAATAATATTATGCATCTCACAAATAAATAACTAAACAAAAATACTAATTTGTTTTCTTAAATAAAATATACTTGCAAATATATTATTAACCCCTATTTTTAAATCGTATTGAAATTTAAGATATACAATATAAAGCATATGACATACTTTAACTGTAATAATGTAGCTTCTAGCTTTTTTAAATTCTAATGGGAGTAACTTAACGAAAACATTATTCCTAATTATGACACTTTCATACTGAAATATTCGTTTACATATAAAACAAACAAATATTCCTGATAAAGCTATGTTCATAGAATACAATACAGTCAAATAAAATAAGCGATTCCTAGCACAAAACGAAATAAATTAAGTTATATCCAGTAAGTCTTCGTTGTTTGAAATCTAATATGTACTTCAAATAGAAATGGCAAATTAGTGGATATCGAGTGTTTTATTCTTTTCTTCTTTCATTCTTCAGGGCTCTTCTTAAATTATAAATATAAAAGTATTAAATGTAATATAACAATTTGTTCGTCGATTACTTCTGATGTGATATATCAAGTTATATATTCTTTTACATACTTAACATTTATAGACTTCAAATGTTTGATTGCATTTCTCTCTAAATAAACTGATTGCAATTATCGTTGTTCTTAGCATTTATATTATATCTCGACATGACTATATTTTATTCTAGTAGTGCAGTGCTCCCCAACCTTTTTTCATTTCCGTAACCCTTACTAAAACTTTTCATTTATAAGTGGACTACTTATCCTACGATAACTCCATACCCACTCCTAAAAATGTGTCTCGTTTCTATTAAGGTCTAACTATTGTCACTGTATTTAGAGACACGTTATCTATAAAGAGTTACTGTAAGAGTCCCTTTATGTACATTAAAAACTTTTTATAATAGCAATGAATCTCGCCAAAAATGATTTAATTTTTGATTTGATACATTGAAACACCAGCCTATTTATATTAATTTCAGAACATTAAACTTTAAACTTATTATTATTTAAAACATATTTAATCAATAATCAGATCAATTTACCTTTAGCAATATAATTTTTACGTATCCCCACGGGTACGTGCACAGTTTGAGGATCGCTGTACTAATACAAAAACTTCAATTATGAAAATTGTGGACCGTACTGTGTGTTCTCATCGCTGGGATCTCCGTGTATCAATGACAATGACTTGGCAAAATCCACCGCTCTCTTAACGAATTCGTTATAAATGCCTGATTGAACGTAGAAACGTGAAGCAGCGATGCATATTTGCCCTTGATGAGTAAACACGCCCAATGCAGCAAACAGCGATACAGTAGCGTACAGCGATATGCACTGCGATTTAATTAATTATTACTTAATTAACGGAATAGTTTTTTATTTCGGCAGCATAGTCAGTCAAGTAACAAGGTGTATCGTAGGAATTTTCTAAGTGTATTTTTATTGATTTATATTTATATAATCAATGAAATGAAATTATTTTCATTCGATATATTTATATTATATGTTTAACAATATATTCAAATATGAAATATTTTATAAAACTACTTATCACTGTAACAATCTCGTAACGATAACGATTTATAACAGCAGGAGAAGTCTATAATAATTTGTAGTAAAGTTTTTTTTTTTTTTATGTTCATAGGTCTACAAAACAAAATGACAATCAAAAAATTGAATTGATTACATTTCTCTTGATGTAGACACGACATGCGCTTTTGATTAAGTGCAAACAAAAAAAACTAGTCTGTGACAGCAACAAATATCTAAGCTTATATTTTTTTTTAATTGCAAAACAATTTAAACTATCGAAACAGTTACAACTTTTTTTCAATGAGGCTATAGAACTGTCGGTAAAAATATCATAGTTAAAACGAATACTATTATAAGAGGAACACATGCGGTATAAAGGCGAGTGGCTAAGTATATTTGTTCTAGAGGTAGGAGGAAAAAAGGTCGTACTTTATCGCATGCGACTATTTGGACGAGGAATGGAAAACTGTATGCATTGCAGGACATCGGACGAATCAATAAGCCCATGAATTATCTTATATAGAAATATGATATCATTTATTTTTCTCCGAGTGTAAAGTGAGCTTGCTCTGTAAAAATTCAGTCTCTTTGCATACGATTTAAGTTCTAGGCATTAATTATCTGTGTAAAAAAGGTGATAAAAAAACCTCTTTTGAACACATTCAAGTCTATTTATGTGAACACTACACTGCAATACTCCAGGATATTTCGAACTAAGGTATTAAATAAAAGAATAGAAACACTCGGTTGCTTAAATATTTTTAACTGTCTATTCATAAATCCAGATAGTTTTGACGCTGTTTTTATTATATTATCTAGATGTAGCCTAAAGCTTAGTGAACTATCAAGTATAACGCCAAGATCACGTATGCTCGTTACTTCTTGGATAGTTGAATTATTATTGATATAATATGTCACCGTATCAAAAATAATCTTGAGAGAAAATTTTATGTAAAAACATTTTGTGGGGTTAAGGTACATTTGATTTAAGTGGCAAGTTTTCCTCTATATAAGCCACTATAGGACATTTTTAGTGCATAGTATATTATATTATATATTACATATCACGGTAACGGTAACAGCCTGTAAATGTCCCACTGCTGGGCTAAGGCCTCTTCTCCCTTTTTTGAGGAGAAGTACCTACCTCTAATGAGCCAGCGAAAGAAATCATTGCGACATCTAGATGATGAGCGAGCGCATCACCAGCGGTCTCGCCATAGCCTGGCACAACATTTACAACACCTGGTGGCGCTCCCGCTTCAGCGAGTAGTGCAGCCAATGCTAGCGAAGTCAAAGGAGACTGTTCGGCAGGCTTTACGATAACTGTACAACCTAAATATTACAAATTAAATGTTACTATTTAGAAAATATGTGAAAGAAGTTTTTTCGAAATTATCCGATTCATTTATAATTTTAGCTTTGTTAGTTTCAAAAAGTTAGCTATAAAAATTATTTTAGTAAGAAAAAAATATTTTATTTAATATCTGTATTAAAACGATTTAATGCAATATAAATTTATATTCAGCGCCAACACCAAAATTGTGTGGAAAGTTTCATATTAATCATAAGGCTGGAACTACAAAAAGCTTGCAACAATATGAAGTAGTCTTCTTAAACAAAGTATATAACAAAATTTAAAACAAGACCGAATTAAAATACTCTCAAATGCAATAACATTTGCGCTGTTATTTTATTACCTGCTGCCAAAGCACTTGCTACTTTTCCGGCAAATACAAGGCAAATACAAGAGAGGGACGTTCCAGGGCAAAATTATGCCACACACACCCACCGGTTGCTTCACGGTGTAGGAGAACAAGCCGCCTGAAATGAAAATATTACAAAAATGCCTTTAACCAAAGTAAGTAATTTTATCTTCTGGTATAGTTTTATGTATATTTAGTAGTTGGTATTGTTACAAAAAATGCCTAATCATTTATAAGTATAGATTACATTCTTCGTTGGATAACGATGATGATGGAATTTTTGTTTATCCGTAATATGTAAAAAAAATATAAATATCTTACCAATAGGCATTGTATTGCCATGAACTTTATCAGCTAAACTTGCATTGTACTTAATATAATCCACAGCTAATTTGACAAATCTCCGACTGTTTCTTATAATCATGCCATTGTTATATGTCTCCAGATGGGCCAGATACTCTAAATCCCTTTGAACAAGAGCTGCGAATTTGTAGAGCATCTCTGCCCGTTGGCTCGGACTTGTCAAACGTCAGACTGATTTGCGATGAAAGGCCCGTTTCGCTGCCTGGACTGCTGCATCTATATCCTCCTGTTAAATTATCTATACTAATATTAATGCGAACGTAACTTTGTCTGTCTATTACGCTTTCACAGCTAAACCACAAAAGCGATTTTGATGATATTTGATATGAAGCAAGTCTGAACCCTAAGAAAGGACATAGGCTTTATATATTTTTTTATATATTTTACACCTGCTCCTCCCAAACACGAGGGCGAACACTGCTTATAAATAAATTTCAACATTATTTTTTTTATATTATAAATGAAAATCCTAATATGTTATGTCTTTGTCTTGTTAAGGATTTTATTTCAGTTTAATTTAATTATATTATTATTGGTTGGGCAATAAGATAAATTAAGGCCTTGATTATTTATACTGTTGTTAATCATATCACCGTATGCTACCATATAGATCACCGTAACCGTTACTCTAGGACCTTGCACGTCCTCAATCGAGTTGCCGTAAAATATTTGTTTTGTGAAGGTATTTAGAACGGCATCTTATGATTGTTATATAATGATAGTCGTAAAAATGAATATAATATATTAGTAAGAAATACGCATCGACCCATTGGTTGTCAATGAAGATCTACATATAAACATAAAAGTATTTTATATAAAGAAGTAGATTAATTAATCAAGGAGACAGACAAGGAGCTTTATTAAGGTATAATATTCAAGGTAAGAAGTTACTTGAATCAAATATTAAGCTTTCTAGCTGTGCCAGCAAAGTTAGTTGTATATTTACTCTGTCCAAGTAATTATTTTATGAGTGTCATTTATTCTTTAGAGCTCAGTTCTTTGTTATTTAACTACGTTAATTAAAACTATCTTACACTTCTTGGTGCTTCCAAGGATTCAAGCCGATATATAATCATCTAAATAATTATAACATGTAAATACACGCATCAAAATAGCGTATCATCGTAAGTCGGTTTTCAACGTAACACTAGTGAAATACGAAGTGATTTTTTACAAACACTGTTGTACTATCATTAAAATTACTAGTAATTACAAAACTAATTACGAAAGCTTGGCCACAAAAGTATTAATGAAAGTATAAATATAAAACATTTAAATGCAATCGGGTTAAGCGCTCCCGCACCTACACTTACATCTTACTATGTATGCATATAAACACATACTCATAGACAAAGCAGTTGGACTTACTGTAGATATTTAACGAATTTTTATTTAAAATACTGAACTATATAGAACGCAATTACGCGAAAATTCCATCATTTTTTAATTCATCCATTTCATCATTCATAATAGTTTATTAAGTTTATTAATTAATATTTACATCTATTTAAGTTTAAAAAAAAAATTGAGCATCTCTGATCATTGTATTGTGTCTAACTTATATTTTAATTCTTAATACTTGTACCAAATTTTATCTCTTCCAACTTCAATGTGTTTATATTGACATATACGTGATTAATAAATGTTTACTGTTAAGCTAATATTTATTGTGTAATGTGATGGTGCCTGCTGTGACTACCTCTTATTAGTAGAACAAGTTATTATTATAATTTTAAAATGTAACCAGCTGCCCACGTAAAACATACTAACTATTAAACCTTTATCAACTATTTATAGTTTACAAATTTAGTATTTGGTGTAGGTAAATAATAGACCAAGCGTTGTACTGTTCGCTCCCGTATTCCGTGGTTCGCTAACACCGCGTTATCTTTCTTACTTTTTGTGTTACTATACCAGTCCTAGCTCCTAAGCGAAAGGTGCGATTTTAATAATTTAAAGAGGAAATTCCTCTTTAAATTATTAAAATCGCACATGGATATTATATCAACCTTTATTATAAACTTATTTCATTTTATTAAGATTCATATTATGACACGAATGTTATCATCTTGACTTGAATGACTAATTAGGACAAAAACAGTTATTGTGATCTAACTATATTTAATAGTTAGATATGTAGTTTCGCGGACTTTTTTGTAGTTAACAAAACAAGTCTGCGATGAAAAAGTTTTTTTTTAATAATTGCATGTCAAATGCGTTGGTGTTAACCTATATGTTGCAAATATTAACTTTATTTTATTGTATCACGTCACATTTTTTTGCACTTAAGTTGAACAAATATAGCTATTTTTGCTTGACCAATGTGTAAGAATATAATTTTAAAAATTGCGCCAATATAGCATATCCTGATGTTTCGACTGTAACGAACCACATGGAATTACCCATACCAGTACCTATTAACTCTAAGAACTTCGAAATGCCCTTATTCACAAAATTCAGAACAAAGTGATCTTCCAAGTTGTGGTGAAATTTTTAACCCTACAATTGAGCCTCGCCCTATAAATCAGCAAGAACTGAATGATTTAGTACGTCTCAGACCTCGCCTAAAAGAAAACAATTTATTAGATGCTCAGACGATATTTTGGAAAAAATAAACCGAACACAAATGGTTAATATGCGGTGACATGAAATCATTTGCATGCTTCTTGGGCAGCAGCAAGGTTATACAAAATTCCCTTTTTATATTTGTGAATGGGATAGCAGAGCAAGACAATTACATTGGGAAAAATCAGACTGGCAAATTAGAACAAAATTCCGAAGTCATTAACCCGAATTTGTGTTTTTTGTTTTGATAAAGTGCTGTTTCCACCATTTCATATTAAACTTGGTTTGATGAAACCGTTTTTTGTGTAATACAAAATCCTGATTATAAAAATATTGTCCAGGATATGTTAAATGCCTATAAAACTTAGGCTAACTAACTATGTGATTGAACACGGTGATGTATGTGACGTCACGGTTAAATAGAATCCGATGTACTAGGAGCACATAACATACGCATGAACTAAGCTTTGTGGTATGATGTTAGTTAAAACGTTAAGTGTCACGGCATCCTGAATAGCGTTAGCTGTTCCAGAATGGCATACAAATTTATTTAACAGCTTTAGTTTGCAACTGCTTAATGATTATATTACGCTACCGTTAAAAAGCATTTGCAATGTATCTGTATGTTGTAAAGCATGGAGTTAGGTTATATATCACACTTTTATACGATTGTTTAAATAATTCAACACAGTCGAGCAGCGACTTCCGCAGTCTTCGTCATGAGAACGTGGCTCTGCGCGAGAAGCTGAGCGCAATGCAGCGCGTGTGTGTCGCGCTGGACGAACAGTGCCATGTAGCGGCGCTACGAGCACAGTTCAAAGATGAAGTCATACATGAGATGCGACGCCAATTAAGGCAGGCTAAGGCAAAAGTAAGCTATAGACCATTAGTATTTGATGATTAGTATATATTTTAAAGATTCTTGTTACTAATTTTTAGTAGCACAATTAATTAAGTTTGCTTCCAATATGAAATATTTTTGTGTTTCGATAATTCATAAATAAATTAATCGATAGTAGACAAAAAACTACTACTAGACAGTCAAAAAAAATTCAAAATGTTATATAAGTTTAAACATTCATTATTTAAAATCACACATTAAATGTTTCCCTAAAAATCTGGGCGACTGCAGCGAGGAATAGGGTAAGCGATTCCATCAAGATGTTAAAGATATGGAAAGAAGGTATACAGGTCGTTAGGATGTTAATATGATGGCAGACTATTGTTGGATTTTGTATAGAGATGAAGCAGAAACTCATAAAAGAACTTAACTAAACGTAGGTTTTAAAAAAAAAACTACGTTGTTATTAATTGTTCTGTTTAAATATACTATTTTTTAATAGCTACAAATATAATAAAACTTAGTAAAAAATCTTAAATGATTTTCATTCATTTTATCAAATGTTTGCTCCATACATTTTTAATCAAAAAGCTATATCATCTAAATCTTGTAAATTTGACGTGATATATATCATATGACTACTGTTTTATATTACTTTTAGAACATTTATAAGAAATAATAATAGTTTTTGAAAAAACTTTCGAAAAAAATAATTTCGCAGACGTGTGTAATTAGTACTCTTCTTCTTCTTCCTAGCGTTTTCCCGGCCTAGAAGTGCCAGGGTCCGCTCTCCTACATCTTTGCCTCCACTTTGCCCGATCGAAAGCGTCGTCTTTAGTGAGATCGTGCTCTCTCATATCGTCCCTCACAACATCGAGCCAGCGCTTCTTGGGCCTGCCGCGGGATCTAGGGCCTTCGACAACAAAGTCCAGGCATCGGTTCCCAACGTAGTCTGGCGGTCTGCGGCTAATGTGACCAAACCAACGGAGACGGCTTTCCTGCAACTTATCCGCTACATCGCAAACGCCAAGGCTACCACGGATGTGCTCGTTACGAATACGATCTAGTCGCGTAACGCCACACATCCACCGCAGCATCTTCATTTCCGCGACGTGAAGTTGCTGAACATGTCTCGCGAGAGCTGGCCACGTCTCGCTGCCGTACAATAAGACCGGTCGGATGATGCACTTGTACACAAGGCCTTTTAATTTCACCGGTATCCTGCGATCACAGATTACCCCGGTGACTTCCCGCCATTTGGCCCAAGCTGCGTTTATTCGAGCTCTGACGTCGTGGTCGATCGTACCAGACTCGTGCAGTACGGACCCGAGGTATTTAAATTTTTCCGTCTTGATAACGGATTCTCCGCCTATCTTTATGGGTTCGGGGTCCGTACTGCCACAGGCCATATACTCTGTCTTCGCAACATTTAGCATCAGACCACCCCTCGCTAGCACACCCTCATTGGTTCACCTTTTGCTCCAATATCTGCTTGTCCTCATCTACCAGTGCAATGTCATCAGCATACATCATGAGCCAGGGAGACGGCTCATGGGCTTTCGCTGTGACAACGTCAAGCACTACGCTGAACAGAAAAGGACTCAGGGCCGAGCCTTGGTGCACACCAACTGTGATCGGGAAAGGGTGCGTGTCGCCAACGGCGGTCCTTACTATTGATTCCGAATTATGGTACATGTCTCGGATAATGTCAATATAGATTTGTGGCACATTCTTCATCTTCAAAGCCCACCAGATTATTTGGCGTGGGACGCAGTCAAATGCCTTCTGCAGGTCTAGAAACGCCATGTACAGCGGCTTCTTCTTTTCTCTATGGGCCTCGGTTAGTATTCTTAGGGCGAAGATGGGGTCTATGGTTCCACAGCCTGGGCGAAACCCATACTGACATTCCGAGACGGTACATTCTTGCCGAAGCCTTGAATCGATTACGCGTTCGAAGAGTTTCATGGTGTGGCACATAACCTTAATACCGCGGTAGCTTTCGCAGTCCTGTACACTACCTTTGCCTTTATAAACTGGAGTAATGATACTCAATCTCCAAGAGTTGGGCATCTTCCGGCTAGTAAGTATTCGGTTAAAAAGGTCAGTAAGTAGGTTCACACCATGAGAACCCATCGCTTTCCACGCTTCAATCGGCAGGTCGTCAGGGCCTACGGCTTTTCGGTTCTTCATTGTACGAAGACATTTGAGTACCTCGTCAGGTGTTACCGGTGCAACAAGTCCGAGATTAGGAGGCAGTTCTGGAGGAGACACATTAGCGTGTTGTGTGTTAAGCAACACGTTAAAGTAGCTGCGCCACCTCTCCTTTACCTTAATTGCATCGCAAACCAAAGTGCCATTAGAGTCTTTGACACAAAGACATTTTGTTATGTCTTGTGTCGCTTTCTCCCGAGCCTTTGCCAAACGGAAGATAGTCTTTTGGCCCTCGTTTGTCTGGAGCGTGTCATACAAAGGTGACAGCGTCTGGTAACGGGCTTTGGCAACTGCTCGTTTGGTGGCACATTTAGCTGCTTTATACGCGTCTCGGTCTTCAGGAGATTTGGTCTCTTGCCACTTCTTAAACTGTGTCTTTTTCTCTCGAACTGCCTCCTGTACTGAGCCATTCCACCACCACGTCTCCTTGTCGATGACCCGGCCTCCCTTCGAAGTGCCAAGCACCTGTTTTCCAATGGTATTCACTGTTGACTGGATCCTAGACCATTGACTATCTACTGATTCTTCTGTGTCTGTGCTTAACTTGGAGCTAGCTACGAATTTACAGAATTCATGCTGTTTTGGTCCATTCAACAGCCACCATTTAGTTTTAGGTCTGCTTCGTTCAGGCACTTTTTACTTGGTACTACCAGCATGTCCATGACAAGGATGCGGTGTTGTATTGTGTAATTAGTACTATAAACATGAAATACATGGTTTTAGGTATCATCAATAGTTTTCCCAGCGCACAACAAATAATGACTTTTATAAGAAAAAAATGAAACCTCGGGTTACATTATTGCAATATTCGTCGGTATCTCCAATTTTATTTTTAATAAATTATAGCCTTTGTAACTCACTAATAAAGTAGGTGCAGGTGCAGGTGTTGCTGGAAAGGTGTATAATAGGTTTTTTAAAACATACAAAGAATCAAATTTTACCTATTTATAATATTAGTATATATAAATAATCATGTTTTTCTATAGGAAAAACTACTTGTTGGATTTTTCGTCAGTGGTGGATCTGAACCTAGAAGCTGCCAGCTTGTATACACCGGTGCCTCGGATAGTACGTACTGCGCCCGTACTCCATCGGATTATGAAAATGAGAGAATCCACCTGCGCATTGCTTTTCGCACACATTTCCTTTCAATCCTTTAATATCTAAAATTATATATAAATATTTCACTTACCTTTGTAAATTTAATTTTAGGAGACATTACACAAAAATATAAGTATACGTGTCCTATCTACAAACCTCAGCAACGTATTAAAATGTCAATCAGTAAATTTAAGTTTAAGATAACTTATCGGGTTTTTGACTTCATTTCATCATCACACATGCTTCATATAATCGCATTTTATTTAACATAAGTTACTTTACAAGTTCGTTATATGTTCAAAATAATGTTATCCATGTTTCTGTAATACCCTTTTTTGCTCAGGAGTATTTTTTACAAATGAAATAACTTTACCAACCATAATATATAAATAGAATATACATATGTGTATGAATATACATATATACATAATATACAGTTTTGAACTCTACGTTCATCTCTGGAGATGGTAAGAGAGATTGCAACGCTCCTACGCTCCAACGCTCCAGCATTGACGGAACCAGAGGCGGTTTCTTATGAAGCGGGTAACCTTTTGCTTTATTTTAATGGCAAGGTTTTATCCACTCCGAAATATGATTTTGTAAGCGATATTTTCATTAAAGATGGTTTGAAAAATTTGCCCTTAATTGCTTAATAAACGCGTCCCGCCTTTGTTTTATTTCATTGGCTCTACGACCGCAAACAAATTTAATAAATGTATTTTAATTTCACCACCAATAGATCTGGATCTATATTATCCGTATTCTTGACTCAGTCAAAACTGGTGGTTCGTGCAAGCTCGTCTGGTAGGTACCACCTACTCATCAGATATTCTACCGCAAAACAGCAGTACTTGGTATAGTTGTGTTCTGGTTGAGCTGAATGGTGAGTGAGGCAGTATAATTACAGGCACATGGGACATAACATCTTAGTTCCCAAGGTTGGTGGCGTATTGGCAATATAGACGATGGTTAACATTTCTTACAATGCCAATGTCTATGGGCGTTGATGACCACTTACCATTAGGTGGCCCATATGCTTGTCCGCCTTCCTATACAATATATAAAAAATAAACTATTTGCTTACAACCCTGCTACATGTCCTCACTTTGTATTACCATATTATGACCCTGCTTATTTCTGGACAAATATTTTATTATGGACGACAAAATAGTTTATATTTTAATTTTTCTGATTAAACTTACTTTCGAACTGCGGTCGTGGTTGATTTTCAGATCACATTAAGTAAATATAATTATTCCTTACCCATTCAATCTGTCATTGAAAAAATGTTTAATGATTGTAAATCGAATCCTTAATATGAGGGAGCACTTTTTCAAAAGTATTGTGCGGCTTAAAACTTCGTGTCTGTGACTCTAAGTCTAATGATTTGCTTATTATTATGTTAAAATACTAAATATTACAATTGTCTTTTATCAATTTATCAGAGTTTGAACGATCTGACAGTACAATAACGTTTTCTTTTATGAATATCGGCTAATGATTATTTGTTGATAATTATTTAATTAAATATCAAAAATATATAATGGATAATAATAATAATTATTTAATGATCCTTAAAATATAAACTGTGACGTATTGGCAGAACTATAGAACATGGTTGTAGATCGGTGCTTAAAGTTGAAGTTTGAGTGCTTAAACTCGCAAACCATGTTCCTAGATTACATCAATTTAATTTTGTCTTTCGGTGTGTGTGAGTTTCGTTATATCATATTAGTTATTCTATTTCTATTGTGTCATAATTCTATTTTTACCTTAATGATCAGTATTTGTATTTCTTATAATTAGTAAAAATAATAATTAGGTATAATTATTGTAATTGTTATTGTTACCTTAATTAGTGTAATTGAACAAAGTCCGTACTAATTAAATAAATAATTTAAAAAGTTGATTCAGTTACATAATTGATTACCTTCCACTAATATTTATTACACTATACATTACAATATTGTAATGAATTTACAAAACATGTAATGAATTGTTTATTAAAGATAAATTACGGCACATCTTCTACGCCAAAACTTTCATCCATCCTAAGTAAGGCATTAAATATAATTAGTGATACATGTAAGTCGATTGTTTTACTTATAGCACTCCTTATTTTGGCCATCATATAGCGCGATTATTTAAGATGCAAAAGTTAATTGTTTTAATATTTTACAGTAATAAAAAAATGATATGAAAATAAAAAGTCTGCGATTAAAGTATATACAGGTTTGTTTCTAAAACACGAATAATATCGCAAAAACGCACAGAGTAATGTAATTAATATATGTAGATATATTATATAAAAATAGTTAAGATATTTCACTTCATAGTTGGATATAAACATTACGTAAAGCATATATATCCGTCGGCTTTTGAAATTTACAAGATATTATATTAATGACCAACGTCAATTCACACTATCTTCACTTTAGATTTTAGATTTAAATTTTAACTAAAAAAACTAATTCACTTGAATTTATTAAAATTCTTGGACGGCTCAAGCTCAATTAGGATTAGTTAAAAACCGTTTATAATCTGCATGAATTTAACTCGTTAATCATAATTTTAATTTTAAATTTGAATATTCTATTTTCGAGTATACAGTACAGTAATACTTTTTAATAATCAAGCCAGATACACTTGTTCTCAACAGATGAGAACACTTGACGAATCATACTTTCCGTTATAGAGTCGAAAGTACCTTGTCCTCGCCTCGCCTTATGCAGGAATCGCAAAGGGTGGAGGTACACTTTTCGGTTCTACTTGCATTTAATGTCATCGTAAAACTCTGAAAAAATTCGCATAATTCTATTTTGTTATTCCCTATATTTTGTTCATACTCACTTTTTGATATTACCCGTCTTTGCCCGTTTTTAAGCCAACTTTTTTCGTTTTTTCTGTGTTTTCCATTTTTTTTCTTTTTGATCTAATTACCTTGTACGCCGACTTTATGGGGCCTTTTGCCCTGCACCCGTCGAGCCCTCAAACTCGCGAATCGGCCTCTCCGTTTGCGAGCTCTCTATGAAAAACTGAAAATTTGTGGAAAAACACAGAGGGAAAAAATTGACCTAAAAATTTTTATTACCTACATTAATAACCCCGGCTCTGAGGATTAGAAATGATGCCTTAGAACCTTCCTGGGGCTACCCAGTACCTCAGCGGTTAGCTTTATTGTAAGTTAGCCATATGACCGACACGGACATGGAAACGGCGTCTGATGCATCTGTGAGGCCATCTCTGGCCTCCGGCGACTCCGACTCAGAGGCGGAAAAGCCGTCCCTCCGCAGAGGCGAAAGGGGGACACGAAGCAGCGTCCTCACAAGTGCGAACAGCGCCCGCACATAAGCGGGCGAAAACAACGACGGCAATGCCGGCTCCGATCGCCGGCCCGTCCGAGACACCTCCGGCCCAGGAGACGACATGGTCGACGGTGGTGCGGAGGGGACGCAAAAAGAAGACGTCCCCTCCGGTCGGCACCAGCGCCGCACCTGCCCCGGCCAAGCCGAAACCACAGCAGGCGGCCAAA
Source organism: Nymphalis urticae (assembly GCA_905147175.2). NCBI lineage: Eukaryota > Metazoa > Arthropoda > Insecta > Lepidoptera > Nymphalidae > Nymphalis > Nymphalis urticae. The sequence goes on from LR989983.1 coordinate 11,146,242, forward strand.
GTGAAGTTGGCTGCTCCTCGCACGGCCGCAGTGATAATATCGTTGCAGCCGGAGGCGGAGGGAAAGGGCGTGACATACGCCCAGGTCTTGGAACGGGCAGAGCAAGGAGTGAAGCTCCAAGACCTGGAAATTAGCCTTAAAGTCCGCCGCTCGGCGACGGGGTAGGGTCCTCGAACTGCCGCGGGCCCATAAAGAGCAGGCGGCGAAACTGGGGGATCAACTCCGTGCTGTCCTGGATGGGGTCGTACGTACGGGGGCGAAAATAGTCCAGCCCGTAGAGAGTGGACCTCAAGGTGACGGGGCTCGACGACTCCGTCACTCCGGAGTGGCTGGTCGCAGCTGTAACAAGGGAAGGGGCCTGCTCCCCCGATGCAGTCAAGTGTGGAGTGGTGCAACACGAACCTGGCTGTATGGGAATGGTCCGCATTACGTGTCCCCTCACGGCAGCAAGGAAGCTGGTCAATGCCGCCCGCCTTCTGGTCGGGTGGAGTTCGGCCAAGGTCACGCTCCAGGAGCAGCACCCGCTGCGCTGCTTCGGGTGCATGGGCCGGCCACACGAGGGCGCTCTGCCCGTTAAAGAAGGAGACGGGGAGCCTCTGCTACCGCTGCGGCTCCGACGGCCACAAATCGTCGGGCTGCACGGGCAAGCTTAGCTGCGCGGCCTGCGCAGAGGCCGGCAAGCCCTCTGGGCACATGATGGGGGCGCGGGACTGTAGCCCCCCGATCACGAAAGGAAAGGTGGTCCCTGGCACCCGGATCACTCCCACGTCGGTCGAAGGAAGCTGCCAGGCAACTGAGGAAGCTTATACTCAACCAAAATTGAGTACATCAAACGTTAGCTTCCTACAACGAGACGGGCAAGTTGTTTGAGAGATTATCGCAGCCCGTCTCGTTCAACACCTCGACGAGGTCGGTCCGGGTCTCTCAGAGGCTCAGTTCGGATTCAGGGCGGGCCGTTCGACTGTCGACGCCCCGAACGCCCTGAAGACTCGGAACACGGAAGCGGTGGCCCAGGGAAAAGTGGTCCTGGCGGTGTCGCTAGACGTGGCAAACGCCTTTAACAGTCTCCCATTCGAGACGATCAGGGAGGCACTCCGATACCATGGGGTGCCAAACGACGCCCTGAATGCCCTGAAGACTCGGACCACGGAAGCGGTGTCTCAGAGGAAAGTGGTCCTGGCGGTGTCGCTAGACGTGGCAAATGCCTTTAACAGTCTCCCATTCGAGACGATCAGGGAGGCACTCCGATACCATGGGGTGCCGAACTATCTGAGAAGGCTGTTGGAGGCGTACCTCCAGGATCGAGAGGTCGTCTGGGCGGGGAGCCACGGCAAGTTGGTCCGGCGTCGGGTAGGCTGCGGCGTTCCACAGGGGTCGGTTCTGGGCCCAATTCTGTGGATTGTCGGCTTCGATTGGCTCCTGAGAGCCCCCGTCCTTCCCGGTATGGGAGTGTTGTGTTACGTAGATGACACCCTCATCACTGCAACGGGGTGGGACTTTCGGGAGGCGGGCCGCCTAGCTGAGGTCGGAACGACTCTCACCGTGGACCGAATGGAGATGCTGGGCCTGAAGGTCTCCATATCCAAAACGGAAGCCCTCCTTTTCCACGGTCCACAGAGTGGCCCTGCACGAGGGGCGAGTGTTACCGTCCATGGGACGGTGATCGCGGTGCAGGCCCAGATGAAGTACCTGAGCTTGATCCTGGACGGGCGATGGAGCTTCGGGCAGCATTTCGTGCAACCCGGCCCGAAACTCGTCAATGCCGCTGCCGCCGCATGGGAGGTCCGGGATCGCTATGCCGGCGCCTCAATGCCGGCGTAGTGAGGTCGATGGTACTGTACGGTGCCCGGATATGGATGGACGCACTCACCGCACAAAACCGGGCCCTCCTGCGGAAGCCGCAGAGGGTCATAGCGGTGAGGGCGATTAGAGGGTATCGTACGGTATCCTGGACAGCGGCGACCCTCCTCGCGGGAGGGGAACTCCAGGCGGAGGTGCTCGCGGAGGTGTATCGCTTCCGGGCCGAGGCGAGGGAACGCGGCGAGTCGGCTGAGGTCGGGCAGATCAGGGCTCTAGCCCAACAGGCCCTGATCACCCGATGGGAGGAGGACTTGGTTCCCCACGGCGGGCCTGGCGACAGTGGAGGCGGTACGTCCCCACTTGAGTCTCTGGATCAAAAGGAAACGAGGCACGCTCTCGTTCAGGCTGATGCAGGTGCTTACCGGACACGGCTGCTTCAAAAAAAAAAAAATGGAATCTCAAAGGGTTCCGCGCTCTCTTCAATATTATACCCGCTGTTTACAAGTGATATACCAATTATGACAGACAAAGTCAAACTAGTTCTCTAAGCAAATGATACCGCATTATACTTGACTACGCCCTCGTAACCGGAAGACATAACACTATTAAATCAACTGATCCCGTAGAAATCCAAAGTTATAGTTAAATACTTAGAGGTCACGCTCCACCGTTAACTAAATCATCGATTCGGTCGCCAAACACCTCAAAACGCTCTTTACGGCGTATTTTGAAAGAGCCAGGCATCATACTGACAGCACCGGAACCTTCTGAGTCTGCTCAGGCGACCTGCACATCCTGAACGACAAATATGATCGGATTACTTCCTCTAACACCTCTTTTTTAGTGAAACTGCACTACACACCATATACATTCATCGTATCCGTCGGCGAAAACGATAAATGTGGAATAAAGACCTAATTTTAGTTTCCTAATGAATAATAAATAAAATATACAAAATTTTAATTATTCTAATATCGTAACTCTACTTAATTTTAATTTACAGACCATTATTAAATTGTAATGGAGTTATTATGTTATTTTACTAAAATCAAACACCACAAAGTCAATTAGCCAAATGAAAAGCCAACAGTTTGAGGGATAACTCAATTATGTGCCATTGTGTAATAGCTAAAGATTTTCTTTTTCATTATATGCTTGACTTGTTATATTCTGTTTGAACTATATGGCTATTGCCCTCCTCTTAGGCGTGAATTCATTTGACCAACAAAAAAACATGATTTCATTTAATTGAAAACATTGTTTTTGTATTAAATAAATAATTAAAATACAAAATGACATGTAGGTACTACTTTAGAAGTAGTGATTTAAATTGAGGGCCATTCAATACCGTCTATACTCAAGTACTCATAGTGCCATCGTTCATAGTGAGTTCCAGCCTATTTAAATTATACTACCTTGCTAGGGTTTTCTACATCCCCGTCTGGATAGATAATACCCAATCATCAGACATTCTACCATCAAGCAGCTATATTTAGGTATAGTATACTGTTGTGTTTTGGTTTGGAGGAGCGAGCCAGTACTACAGGCACAACGGACATAGCATATTAGTTATAGTATATCGTTGCTGGCGATGACTATACAAGGATATTTAATATTGCTTACGGCCCTTGACGTATGTGCGGTGGCCCATTAGCCCGTTTGGTTGACCGCTTTTACCACCCAGTTATAAAAACCATTATAAAAAATAACAATTTTGTCTACACAAAATTAATTTGTTGTTTTAAAAAGAAGTTGATGATCATATTTCTTCTTTGCCGGTTGCAATCACAGTTTCGTCTATCTACTTTAAAAGCTACGAAAATAAATAGTTTACAAGACTCAAATGACGTCACACACAACAGCTGATGGTTTTTGGTGCCTTTGCCATGACGGGTAAAAATTAAAATATGAAAATATTTTTTTTATAAATATGCAAGTACTTTGTTATTTTGATAGACATTCCAATAGTTGAGCTATTGCGGCCAAGATTGTCAAAGGATACCGCCATCTTTGTGGAATATGTATGGAACTAAAGTAAATTATCTTGACCTAAGGTAAAATTATTATTTTTATTAGTATATTGAAAAAGTGTCCCGCCGGCTGGAGGTCAGCTATAAATGCATTTGTTTGATTATATTCAACCGAACAAAGTTAGATTTATGTTACATTCTATTAAATAAATATAAAACTAATCACCTGACCTATCTACTAAGATGTGGGGTCCCTACGAGTGTAAGCACACGATTTAATAATCACGTTTTTTTTATTAATATAACAATTAATAATTTAGCGGTAACGGGGTCGAGAGATTTTTAGCATTTAATTTGTATTTTTTGTTATTCCGATAATTAAAAAAAAACATTCATTTTTTTATCCTCAATGCCTCAAAGATGAAATGGTAAAACTGCAAAGTAATATTAGAAAATGTTCCTTTTTTCGCGCTTATCTGATTTCGAGACACCAAATTGAGGAGAGTGAGCGATTATTTTAATTATTAATACGGTTTTATTATTATTATTACTATTTTGATTTAATATCAAAAATGATTAGTGACAGTGATTTTAAGTGTGATCTAAAGACATTACTTACTAAGCGTTCTTCTATAAAAGGTCGTATTACTAAATTTAAAAATTATATTGATACTATTTCAATAAAGGAGGATTTATCTCCAATTCAACTATCAGAATTATCAATTAAATTAGAAAATTTTCGTTTATTAGCTATACAATACGAACAGTTGCAAGATTCAATTGATGTTTTAAATTCAGATAATTTGGCATTGGAAATAAATGAGCGAGATGCTATTGAGCAAGATTGTGCGACATGTATCGCGATTGTTCAAACTATTATTACTGATTCTAACAGTCACAAAGACGAGCAAATTACCTCTTCCTTGTCTCGATGTCATCACGATCATTTTGAAACAGAATATAAATTACCGCAATTACAAATTAATAAGTTCGATGGTGCCTACTTTCGATGGCTGGAGTTTCGTGACACTTTCTTATCAGTTGTACACAATAACGATCGCATTAAGCCTATTCATAAATTTCATTACTTGACATCACATTTAGAAGGTGATGCCGCACGAATTATTTTAAATATTGAGGTTTTCGAGGCTAACTATGATGATGCGTGGCGCTTGCTTTATGAGAGATATTACAATAAACGACAGTTAATAAATCATCATTTAAATGCTCTTTTTAAAATTAATCAGTTGAGTCGCGAGTCTGATCGATCCCTACGTTTTCTTGTGGACCACATTACAAAGAACTTGCTCGCTTTGTGTAGTCTTGGTCAGCCTACTCAGCACTGGGATATATTAATAATACATATAGAGTCATCTAAACTAGACACGTATATTTTAAGACGAGAAAGACGATTTAGGAGAAATTTACAATTAAAAACCGAATATTCAAATTTCATTCGGCAATATTCTGAGTTTGCACATTTATAAGAGCTCCCTGAATCTATACCACCGGTACAATCTTATTTTTTGTATCATCATGCAGTATTCAAAGAAACCAGTGAATCTACAAGAATAAGAGTTGTTTTTGACGGCTCTGCGCCTACCACATCAGGATATTCATTAAATGTCATCCAAATGGTAGGACCAAACATTCAAGATTCACTATTTTCTATCCTAATTAGAGTCACACAATATAAGTTTTTACTTACGGCTGACATTGAGAAAATGTATCGACAAATTAAAATACACGATGATCATTAAAATTTACAATTAATTTTATGGAGGAAAGCGAAGATGGTCTTGCAAGTTCTAGTTTTTTAAGTACTCGTTGTCTGTGGCAATTAGGACAGGAATGTATGGATAAATCTATAAAAAGATCAATGGATAAATCTATAGAATCAAACATGATTTTTATGTAGATGATCTTATAACTGGAGCTAATAGTGAAGATGAACTTCTATATATTCAAACCTCTGTATCAAACACGCTTAAAAGGGGTTGTTTTAATCTACGCAAATACAAATCTAATTGTAAACCCATTATAAATTCAAATTTAATAAAAGAAACGATAAAGTATAAGTTCCTTAATTAGTGCTTTAGGCATTAACTGGGATCCTAATAATGACACCTTGCGGGTTTCTTTTGAAATGCCACCTAAATCGGAGTTTACTACAAAGCGAATAATATTCTATCTTTTACTTTTGAAATATTTGATCTAATGGGTCTAATAAGCCCGTGTGTGGTTTTGCCAAAAATTATATTGCAATCTCTATGGCAAAAGAAATTAGATTTGGATGTTCCAAAAGACATACAAAATTCTTGGAACGAGTTTACCAATGATTTATCATACCTTTTAGGTCTTCAGGTGCCACGAAGGGTTGTTTGTGATAATTACAATTACATTGAACTGCACTCATTTAGTAATGCTTCTCAGCGTGCAATCGGAGCTTGCATCTACCTAAGATTCATTAATAAACAAGGCCTAATTAATGCACAACTGTTATGTTCTAAGTCTAAGGTATCTCCACTTAAACCGACAACCATACCTCGCCTAGAACTATGCGCAGCACTCTTAGCAGCTAAGTTATCTAGAGCAGCTGTAACGTCTCTTAGATGTACAGTCGCACGTCAGGTACATTGGTGTGATTATACAGTGTTTTGGGGTGGCGTCGTGCTGAAAGTCATAAGTTGAAGGCATTTGTAGCAAATAGGGTTGTGGAGATATCTGAACTAACCGATGTCAGCTCATGGCGTTATATACCTACATTAATGAATCCTGCAGATTTAGTTTCTAGGGGTTTATTACCTTAAGACATTAATTCAAAGAATTTGTGTTAAAAACAGTTATTGTTAAAAACAGATTCGGAATGGCCTGTTTTCTCCCGCGGTACGTCGGACTTTGCTAGTCTGCCTGAAATCAAACTAAACTCAGCATTAGCCATACCAGATGCAACTAAAGAACCTATTTTAATAGAATTTGAAAAATATTCGAAATTTGTAAAAAATCGTTTTATTTTTAATTTACGAAACAAAACAAATAAAAGGACAGGAAGTTTAAGCTTAGATAAGCTGAACGATTCATTTTATAATCTTTGTGCAATTTCTCAAAAACAATCTTTTCCTAAAGAATATAATGTGTTAAACGTGGGTAAGGCTATAAGTAATAAATCAACGATTTTACCATTAACACCATTTTTCGATGATGATTTAAAATTGAAAAGAGTCGGTGGTAGATTGGATAACTCGGACTACAATTTTGTTAACAAACATCCTATCCTTCTTCATTCAAGTCATTGTCTCTCGAAACAACTACACGATTAAGATATTTACTTATCATGCTATTGATAAGTCAATTTACCGAGTGTAAGGTTCTCACTTGAGACGTATATGGGGACGTGTATGACGTTATCAGGATGGTCGAGTGTAAGGTTCTACTGATTTTTAATAATTATTTTGAGATTTTTAGAAAATAACGGTAATATTTTTAACTAAATTAACACTGGTTGGAAATTATTGAGCGAAAAAAACTACGCGATATATAAAAAAGAAACAAAGCACGGAAAAATTGACTCGTTCGATGGTTGCCGGGTTATCGGAAGAATTGCAAATAAAATTGTAATAGAATTGTAAAATATTAATTAGTAATAAATTATATAACAAGATACGTGTGGAAGAGAATAAAATGTTAGAAGTAAATGTAAAGAATTGTTTTACTGGGGTATTCTTACAGAATATGTGTATTTTATGTGAAGTGCGTTATTATAATAAGGTTATATAATATTCCGCGGCAGTTTTTTTCATTCAGACCTCGTAGCAGTATTTCAGTGAAATTAGACACATGCAGGTGTCACGATGTTTTCCTTCACCGTAAAGCACGAGATGAATTATAATCACAAATTAAGCACATGAAAATTCAGTTTTTTTTCCACCCTTTAAACCGGAACACAACAATACCAAGTACTGCTGTTTTGCGGCAGAATGTCTGATGAGTGGGTGGTACCTACCCAGACGAGCTTGCACAAAGCTCTAACACCAGTGGTGCTTGCCCGGGTTTAAACCCACGATCATCGGTACATGGAAGACTCACACGTTCTTACCAGTGGGCCATCTCGACTTTTAAAGTTTATCATTCAATACATTTGAATTTCTTAAAATAGATGTAATAAATAAATATATTATAATTTTTTGCTTTGAAGGTAAACGGAAAGTATTGATTATTTCTAATTACTTCTTCATTCGTCTTTAATTGATAGGAACATTTTACTTATTGTCGATGACGGCTCAGTAATTCTAGTGATATCTAGAACACATACGCAAGTTTATATGAATATCTTTAGATATTAATCAAATACTTGTTGTTCAGTTTTCTAAAAGAACTGTATTATATAAATTATCGCTGTTTGTACATGGAAGATATTTGAGTAAGTTGAGCTCAGATATATATGACCAATCGTATTATGTAGGGTTCAGCTTATGCTAGCACACGTCGGTTAACGCGTCCACGTAGATATACATTACCTTTATGGTGTTATTTACCTGTATGGCAATCAAATTTTGTTGTATTGCATTATTTAGGAAGTCGTTATAAACATGGCATTAATTCTTATGACAGATATCGAGATAAGACCATAGACAGCATTTTTATTTGTATGATGTGGATTAGTTGATACACATGATTGACTAAAAAATTAATAGATAAACTTCATCCATTAGATCTCAACCAAGTATTACTACTTACTGGCTGGTAACATAATTAAGAACGCTGAACAGTTTATTTTTTTTATTTGAATTTAAATACACAACACACTGTGGCTCTGTGGTTGTAAAACTCTTAAAGTTGATTACTTCATGTAAAACATTTGGGAATAAAAAAAAAATTGAGAAAAAATTTAATTTTTTTTTTGTTTAGATGCTCGGAAGGATAGCAAGGAATGTGCCCATGTTGAAACGGTGCCACAGACAAGTCCAGCTTGTATTTGCAAGAAGGTATGATAATTGGACAGTTAGATAATGGAAAACTGTTCTTTTTTTCATACGTGACAAAAATAAACAGGGTATATTATGATGGAGAACGACGTGTACGACGCCCTCCGAATAAAGATTTCGACCCTAAGTACACAAAAGTAACTTGAAAGCGTGGTGGGGGGAATGTGACAATTTGGCGGTACTTCTCTGGACATGATGTTGGACCTGTTAAGCTGATAGAAGAAAACATGGATCAACCGCATGCAAGACGTGCTTCCGGTTATTTGGACATTCCAGCACGACAATGATCCAAAGCATACTGCACGCACCGTTAAGGAATTTCTCACATCATAATCAGTTTCTGTCTTAGATTGGCCAGCTAGCAGCCCAGACCTAAGCCCAATAGAGCATCTTTGGTGCGAAGTCAAGAAAAAGGTTTCAAAGCAACAGTGAGGAATTTTATGAGAGCTGTACGACGTTTTATTTGAAGAATGGAACTCTATCTCTCTTGCGAAATATCAAAAATTGATTGAGGTAATGCCTGGCCGGTGTAAAGAAATAATTAAAAGGCGTAAAAATGCTACTAACTATTAATTTTAGTTTAAAATTTATTAAATTGCTTTTTTTTCGATACGCGCTTCACATTCATTTGATTTGTAAAAAAAATAGTTAGCGATTTTACTCTATACTCCTAATACCGTTTGTTTCTCTGTTCTATTCATGTGGCTATTTCATAACATAACTAGTTACTCTTAAGAAGGAATACATAACTACACAGGACTTGATTTAGATAAAAAATCTGGAAATTCAAATCGTTCTTAATGATATGACCACGACTGTATATGTATTATTTCGAAAAGAAATGCTTTATTTGTACCATATGAATATATAAGAAATTGAATATATTTTCGTATAACGGGTTTTCGATTGATATATATATATATATATATATATATATATATATATATTGTATACAAATAATAAATGTATACAATTTACACAACAGGTGTAAAAGAAAAAAGAAAAAGGGAACCCGTACAATCCGTTCGCCATCCCAACATTTTCAGTAGAACATGTGTATTATGATGTGCTTCAATATTCAACAAGGTACGACGTAATAATTCTTTCATGAAGCTATAACGGTGAACGAGTAGATTTAAAAATTTGTGAGATGAAATATATTTATTCTTTATGTGCTTATATTTTTTCTTACTAATCTAAGGCATATTTTCAATTTTGTAATAAAACCTGTGTCACATTGTTCGTTCTTTACAAAACGATTTTAATATTTTATAACAACATACAATGTATATATATTAAAATTACAATTTATTTAAAATAATAACTTTTGTTGTCCAATTTAATCTACTGCCTTACATTTAATTTATATACTTTTAAAAAGTAAAAATTATGCACTTATTATATTTACTATATAACACTAATAGATACAATAACTGTTCGCCGACTTCGTACGGGTAAAAAAAGGATTTCATCCCGTGCATTTTTTAATTAATATGGTATAAACATTCACCAATCGATCTATTCGCCCATACAGTAAACTCCTAAATATTTAATACATATATATATATATATATATATATATATATATATTATCTTTTATGAAAGGTGCCAAAATCTGTTTTTTTTTTTCAATATTTCAATACCTCAATGGTTGATCCTGTAACTAAAAACATTCAATACAAACTTAGAGAATAAAATTTCATAGATTTTTTGTAAGTCTTATGTATCGAGTTATAGCAGCGTAAATATGAATTTTTTTTAACAGAATTGTCATATTTGTTTTTCTTGGTAAATTTTGAATGAACGTACACCACCTATACCACCTACCCAAAATACACAAACTTTTGCAAAGTTAAAATCCCCACTGACTGAACTAGTAGTGCTGTTCGCTCTCGATATCCGTGGTTCGCTCACACCGAGATATTCTTCTTAGTTTTTGCGTTATTACACCAGTCATAACTTTTAAACGAAAGGCCGGAATCGAATAATTTGCTACGGAGTTATTTTGAAACAGTGATATCTTCCAAGATATTTATTTAAATCAAATTACGTAATGGCAATTTTATTCAATATTAAATACTCGTGATAAATAACGTAAACTTACAAGCATTTATTTCTTTTATTTACTTATTTTACAATTACAATACATTTATTTTATTTTATAATAATCAATTGCCGTGCGTCTCGAAAAAACTTTAAAATGGATTGTAATTGGAATTACTTGTGTCCAATCACTCAGCGTGGTAGAATAATTTCCAACCCTTATCTTGCAATGGAGAGAAGGGCTCAGCCGAGTAATGGAATATTTAAAGGCTATTATTTTACGAATTTTATATTTATTTAAACAGCTATACTTTGTGTCACACAATTAAACAGCAATACTTTTTGCTGTTGTATTCCGCAGCTCAACGTATTGCTATTTGGCAATAGAAGATAAAATCCCCTGAACGAATAATAATACTATGACGACGTGATATCACATCACAAATGACGCAAACAGAGCGATGATGCAAGGACGGTAAATATTCTCAATTAGACGTTTTAATGTATAATTACCATCACTTTCGTCTTTTTTTCCATATTTCATTATTTATAACATGTGAGAAATAAAACTATTCACAGCATAACTATAATTACGTTATATTAAGTACTGGTGCTCCGTTACTGCGTACTGCACAGTAGCACAAACTACGGTATGATGTTCATTTTAACATATAAATTTATTTAAGCTTATAAAGGCTATATAAAGACTATATTTATAGTTAACCTAAATTTATAGTCTATATTTCTTTCTCAATAGGTAACGGAAGAACATTTTTGTAAAAGGACTGGTACACCCTAAAAGATTAGCGTGTTCGAACGAAAAGTTTTGGTACAGATATATGTATTTTTTAAAATTTAAATAATAAAAATAATAGATTAAGCGGATAAGAATCTTATAATTCATGTTGTGCCAGCTTGGATATTTTCAACATTGATATGTAATTTAATTTTATTTATAATTTAACTTTGTTGCTAAATGAGCAGTTCGATCACCTTCCAATAACATTGCTGCGATTACAAATGAACCAAACACAAGTGCAATGCCAATATGCGAACAAATTAGTGTCAAAATCAATGCGATAACAAAGTTTTTGCAGTTTCAACTGAAGCATTCAAGAATAAAATTCATCTTAATCCATCGTTCACAATCGATGGTCGATCGATCACGTGACTTTTTCAATAAATATTAATGCATCGTTGTGATTTACTTAGCAGTTACAAATCTGGATTTTATGTTCTGTTACAAATCTAGTTTTATGTCTGATGTAAAATATCTTCAGATATGTCTATATTTGGACTAAATAAAGTAATAAACAAATCAATCGGATTCGATGTGAAGCACATTGAGATAATTATCAAAAAAAAAGTTTTAATTTGATAAGCACTTCACGAAATCACACTCTGACAGGCTCTATATGAGCCACGCAATGCACCAATAACGGATAGGTGTTGGAATGATGTTGGGCTATAAACGTGGACTTAAAGCAAATAAGCAAACGCAATTGAATACACTCGTCATTACTTAGATGGATTGTGTAAATGCAACGTAATAATGGATGAAAATACATGTCGCTTACCTGGAACAGGATTTTTCTTTGACTCCAAATATCGAATGTCAATTATCAATATTTACCGTGACAATTTTATTTTGTTTACATAATGGCAAAGTAGAACCATCCAGTTTTACGTAATATTCCCTATTTATTTTCCGATTACTTTTTATATTTTCCATGCTTACCTCTCTGTAGGTACATTGTTAAAACAAATAATTGTTAAATTCAAATAAAAACACATTATACCACATAACGTGGAATGGTATTGAAATTTGGATGAGGGCAATGAAGAAACAAAATTACCTTACGTGACGCGTCACTTACTCCTTACAAAGACTTTTAATTCATGTTTCTGATCAATCATACTCAAGTTGTTAGAATCTTTTACAGTTCTTCAATGTATGGGACTACAGAAAGATAAGCATGGAAAATATAAACTTGTTAAAAATATTAGTAACTATAATTACATACTATTAATTATTCAATAATATATATAAATCTATTTCAAAATTTCCTTTTATGAGAAAATAACACCTACTTCATCAAATTACTGATGTTTTAAGCCGAGATTTTATTGATTTCTTTATTAATTTCATTTTATTCATTTTACAAATATGTCTTAATCTCAATTAAGCAATAGCAATCATAGCGTACATTTTATTTCTTCAATGTAAGACAGATTGCATTGACGACATTTAATGTAAATTATGTCACAATAGACAGCATCTTCCACCCTGATTAATAGGAGCACAATTCATTGTTTTAAATATAATAGAGATAAATTATTGGTATCAATGTTTACGATATATATTTATATAGAAAGGATACAAAATATCGCTAATAATGAATCGCTAATAATTTAGTAATTTACAAATGTAATAAATGATAAAAGGAATTACAATATAAGGGAAAAAAAATTAGCCAATAATAATCAATTCCTATATCTTAATCATTTCAAGAGAATAACATTAAAGTAAAGTAATAGGTATCGTGTTTTATATGAATTATTATTTAACTGTTACAACTGCCGGCTAGCCGTGGAGTACCGGCTTAGAATAGTACTCCCCCAATTTCATCCCGTGGGTGTCGTAAGAGGCGACTGAGGGAAGGGGAAAGGGGGGATGGGCAGCAGCGTCCCCCCCATAAGCATCTTACCCCCTACTGCGCTCGCCAATACGCCTACCCAGCGTGGCGAGTATGGGCAAAACCTCTCAATGGTAGATGCGCAAAAAAAAAGGCCCCCAGTTACCGGCAAGCCCGCTAGGCCCGACCAAGGTAGCGGTCGCGGTATCGGCAGGGCAGGGGGTGCAAAGAATCACCGGTTCATGGCAGGCTACCACAAAAGGCGACTAAACATGGCAACGTACAATGGACGCTCGTTAAAGCTGGACCATCACCTCGCCGAATTAGAAGTAGAGCTAAGTCATATAAACTGGCATATACTGGGGTTATCTGAAGTCCGAAGACAGGGGGAGGACACGATAACTCTAGAGTCCGGTAACTTACTCTACTTCCGCGAAGGTGATAACCTCTCCCAGGGTGTTGTCGGTTTTCTGGTCAAAAAGGATCTCATTAGCAGCATTGTGGAAATCAGTAGTGTGTCGAACCGGGTAGCGTACCTTGTCCTAAAACTCTCCGACAGGTACTCTCTGAAGGTCGTACAGGTATATGCGCCAACTTCGGCATACTCTGATGATGTGGTCGAAGCGATGTACGAGGACATCGCAAAGGCCCTCAACAACACCTCGAAGGCCCACTACAATGTTGTTATGGGAGACTTTAATGCTAAAGTGGGAGTACATAATAGCGGTGAATCGGAAGTTGGACCTTACGGCTTGGGCTGCAGAAATCACAGGGGGCAAATGCTGGTAAACTTTCTCGAAGCGCAGGGGCTCTTTTTGATGAATTCTTTCTTTCAAAAGAAGCCCCAGAGGAGGTGGACCTGGCGAAGCCCTGATAACGTGACAAGGAACGAGATAGATTTTATCATTTCGAATAAAAGGCACATATTTAGAGATGTCTCAGTGATCAACAGGTTTAATACCGGAAGTGATCACCGCTTGGTTCGAGACACTTGGAAACAAATGGAACTTCAAAATCAATTTACCGCGTTGGAAACCGTAAGCAGTATTGATGAGAAAACCGACACGCTGGTCAAAATACTGCAAAACACATCCCGCAAGTGTTTTCCGCCACAGAAAAGAGACAACGCACCAAAACTCTCTGCTGAGACACTCGAGCTCATGAGGAAACGACGAGAACTACCATCGTTTTTGTCAGATAAGGCCTTAAACCGAAAAATAAAAACGCTGACGCGACGCGATCTCCGATGCTCCAATACCCGTGCCATCAAGGCTGCGATTGAGCAAAATCGGGGATCGAAAGTGTTCGCTCGCAAGTTTGGGAGGCCGCGTCTGACAAAACTTAAAACTGAAAATGGTGGGGTCGTTACCTCTAGGCCTGAGATTGTCGTAGAAGTAGAGAGGTTTTATGGGCAGTTGTTCTCTTCAAGATCGGATAAACCTGTGGGAATCAGTCTTGATGACCAGCGCGCCCCTCTTACGCGCCATTACTCCGAGGAGCTCTCGGTCGTTGACCAAGGCGAGATTAGGGCGGCTCTAGAACAGCTTAAAAACAACAAAGCTCCGGGAGATGACGGAATCACAACTGAGTTGCTTAAGGCAGGCGGGACTCCGGTCCTGAAAGAGCTAGCAAGCCTCTTTAATTCCGTCATCCAAGATGGCAAGACCCCGAAAACGTGGAGCGGGAGTGAGGTGGTACTGTTTTTCAAGAAAGGTGATAAAACCCTCTTGAAAAACTACAGACCAATCTCTCTCCTGAGTCACGTGTATAAGCTGTTCTCAAGAGTCGTCACGAACCGTCTCGCCAGACGACTTGACGAGTTCCAGCCCCCAGAGCAAGCCGGCTTTCGATCAGGCTACAGCACCGTGGACCACATTCATACTGTTCGGCAGATTGTGCAGAAGACCGAAGAGTACAATCAGCCGCTGTGTATGGCATTTGTGGACTACGAGAAAGCCTTCGACTCCATCGAAACCTGGGCAGTGCTCGACTCATTGCAGAGATGTCATATCGACTGGAGATACATCGAGGTACTGAGATGTCTATACAACGCCGCTACAATGACAGTCCACATCCAGGACTGTAAGACGAAAGCGATCCAACTGCGCAGAGGGGTGAGACAGGGGGATGTAATATCTCCGAAACTGTTCACCAACGCGTTGGAAGACGTGTTCAAGACGCTGGATTGGACTGGATGTGGAGTCAATGTAAATGGCGAGTACATCTCATACCTTCGATTTGCCGATGATATCGTCATCATAGCCGCTGACAACTAACCAAAATGCTGCGTAGCCTTAGTGAATCTTCCCGGCGTGTCGGTCTCGGTATGAACTTGGACAAGACCAAGGTCATGTTCAATAGGCATGTTGTGCCGGGACCGATATACGTCGAAGGGAAATCTCTCGAAGTTGTTAGGGAATATACCTACCTAGGACAGGTTATACAAGTCGGTAGGAACAACTTCGAGAAGGAAGCCGATCGAAGAATTCGCTTGGGATGGGCAGCATTTGGCAACCTTCGTCAAGTCCTCACGTCGTCCATACCGCAATGTTTGAAGACGAAAGTCTTCAATCAATGCGTCTTACCTGCCATGACATACGGTGCCGAAACGTGGACACTAACTGCGGGACTAGTCCACAAATTCAAAGTCGCTCAGCGTGCTATGGAGCGAGCTATGCTCGGAGTATCTTTGAAGGATAAGATCAGAAATGAGATTATCCGGAAAAGAACCGGAGTCACCGACATAGCTTGCAAAATTAGTAGGCTGAAGTGGCAGTGGGCTGGTCACGTATGTCGTAGGACCGATGGCCGTTGGAGCAGACGAGTCTTAGAGTGGAGACCGCGGATCGGCAAACGCAGCGTAGGGCGCCCTCCAGCCAGGTGGACCGATGACCTTAAGAAGATGGCGGGCACCGACTGGATGCGGAAGGCGGAGGACAGGGAGCTTTGGCGCACCTTGGGAGAGGCCTATGTTCAGCAGTGGACTAAATGATTGGCTGTTGATGATTGATGATGATGATGTTACAACTGGAATTGTCTACGAATTGGCAGCGCTTGTATTGGAAGTGTTGAGGCGATGAAGTGTCTGGACGAGAGATTGTTATCAGAGTTCCCGCCGCGACGCTGCACCCGATCCGAACCGCTGCTGATTTCACGACGGTTAATGCCGTTGACACCGATGAGTTCTAAATACGAAAAATAATTATGAAACAATAGGTTTATGGAAACTTTATATGTTGTTATAAATAGTAAAACACGCGTAAAAAGAAATAATAATTAAAAAAGCGGTGGTGCTGGACACAAGTGAAGTAGGAGAAAAAGGTAAGTAAAATTGGGTTCTTGTTGCAAACGCATCGAAGCCAAGTCAGCGGAATTGTCTATAGAAATTAACTCGAAGATCTCGACGTAAAATTCGCCAAGTTGAAGGAGTAATTGACGGCCTCAGGTTCTCTTATACACTTTCACAAACCGCGGTAAAATTCTCGGCTGATCTTGCTTTCTTACCTGTTGGCTGATTGCTTACCGAACCGGCCATCTCAAAATTGGTCGCCAAACGTTGGAGTCAAATTCATAGAGCCACTGCGTCTGTCGTAAAATAGACGCAACACACACAAGCCAGCAAGCAAGTATAACTTGCTATTGAGATTTAGTATAAAATGCTGGATAATAAACTACAAATTATAAAGTCACCCCTAAAACAACATAGCCATCACAGGCTTCCAATATCTACTTGCCCCAAATATTTAATCAGAATCCTGGATAATTGAATCATGAATATTTTTCGGATTTACAAAGGGTTCCAATCAGCCCTAAAGGCAAACATTATTATTTCCTTGGTGCCTTTGTTTTTTTTTTAATTTTCCATACCAAATTGATTTGCAAGATCGAAAATGATATATAACCGTACTTCCTTTAACATGATATAATTTATTAAAACGTATGAAACCAACAAAACTGCTTTAAATTACTTTTAATAACGTAACTTACCTAGGAGGTAAGCAAGCATAGTTTTATATACAAAAACATTTAAAAAAATTACATAAACAAATTAAACTTAACCACTTTTTACAACTTTAATCTTACATCTGGTATTAGAAGTCACAAAATGGCAGATTTTAAAATGAACCCATTAATTACGAAATTAGGAGCTTTTTGTACTAGCTTACCAGCAGCAATACTGCATTATATAATATTGTTGTGTTCCGGCGGTGAGGGTGAGTGAGCCGGTGTATCTACAGTCACAACGGACAGAACATCTTAGTTCCCAAGGTTTGTGCTGAATTGACAATGTAAGGAATGATTAATATTTCTTACGCCATAAACGTGTATGGGTGATGATTATCACTTAACATCAGTTGTTGTCATTACAAATAAAAAAATTACCTGATAAGGGTATAACATCACACGTGCTGGTACGTCGAGCCGACCGCGACGTCTGATGTAGGCGAGTGGGCATTAAGCTACCTAATATCTTCAAATGAAAAAGTTACTTATAATAAAATCAAATTAAATCCAAATATCTAGTTTAGCTCAGCAATATCGAATAACTCATCAAAAATCGTATACAGTGTGTCCAATGATTATGATGATGATAAATATATTACATTATTATTTATATAAGCCTTAATATTATTTTTAAAGTGAAATTGAGTTTTTGTTTAACGCCTTCACTTCTTAATAACTCAACTGTAAAATTTTGCATATTTCATGTCAGGGGTATAGAAAAGCACATACCGTGCCGTATTAGATGTGCGAAACCGCGAACGAAAACTAGTATTGAGTTTTCATTAAAAACATTTTCCATAAGTTGCGAAAAATCTTTTCATATTACTATTTAATTTTATATAAAAAAGGTTGCGGACCGGCAAAAGGGGTAAGGGCTGGTACCACCGCCTATAGATATTGGCTTGCCAACCAACCTTGGGAACTAAGATCTTATGTTCCTTGTGTGTGTGTGCGTGTGCTTGCGTGGTACCTACTCAGACGGGCTTGCACAAATTCCACCAAGTAAAATATTACAATTATTGCAACATTTTGAAAGGTATTACGTAAAATAAAAACTGAGTTCTGTGTATTTTCTTAAAAAGTAAATAACGATTTCTCGTCAATACACATTCAAACGAGCTTAAAGCCCTGTTATTATAAATATCCAATCGGCAAATATTTTGTACAAAGTTATATTTTCTAAAACCTCCTGTACAGTGGGACATTCACGGGCTGTTACTGTTATATTTACCTGTTTAAATCCTTGACGGAATCATACGTTCATATAGCTGTATATGATTGGGTTATAACAACAGTGTGACATAGGCAGCCAGTGGGCTACGAACCACACGTATGGCATGCCTGGCCATGTTGCCCAAGCGTCGTCGGTCTCGTGGAGAGTCCATAGAATCTAAATGATAGTAAATAATATATATTAAATTGATTAATTGATACTTATTATAACCAATGGAATGGCCAGTTTTAACAGTCAGAGTTTGCTTGGCTACGCCTCCAAACCCTAACTAAGCCATCAAACTACACGTGGACACTTAACGTTATGTAGTTATCGTATTGAGCTTGATTATGAGTAGTAAACTAGTCGACTAAATATATTTCTGGTGAATTGAATTAAAATATAGGTAGCTTAATGTATGTTTAGATTCCAGATCCCTGTATTTTATATTGTATTTCTTTATAAACATCAAGGGTACTTGATGTTTATAAAGAAATTATTAAAAATATACATAATATAAAGAAAACTATAAAAATACTTGCAATAAATATATTGAGAGGGAGCCAGCAGATTGTAAATACAATAACCACCGTCACCATCATCTTAATAATCTGAAAAAATCCACATATAAATTATTATTAAAAAATTTGGGAGCTATTTTTATAAGATATTTTCTTCGATCACTAATAAAAACTAGATACACAATCGGCTTCAAAAAACGTCCTCACCGAATGAGCACCCATTTGAACATTTGGGGGCTCTTGTAACTTAGTACCATTCGGACGCGCTGACAGTAAACACGCCTGAATGCTCTTTCAAAAATGCAGAAATCACACGTCTAGGACGCTGAAAAAGGATGGAGTTTCATATTTTCGGTAAGTATTAATTGTACCATTATATAATTGTTATTACTGTGTTGTAAAAACTGGTATTTCTTTAGGAAAACATTTTTAAAAACTAAATCGTAATAAACACCACGTGATATAAAGCATGACAATTATAAAGACTCTTGATAAACGTGTTATTCATACTATCGCGTGCCTACTTAAATTGTTCGGGTTACATGGGTTGTTTCAACAACAATGAAACATAGTTGGTGGAGACGATGGTGTTAGTTTTTGTTTTTTTGTTTTTATGAAAAATATGATTATGCATTTCTATTGTTAAATTAACTTCTTTACTGTGTCTATAAATATAGTAGTAAAATATTATTGATTTACATTTTAACTAAGTAGAAGAAGGTTCTCAATTTGAATCGATTTTTATTTTATGTATGTATACCGATTATTCCGTGATTGATGGACAGTTTTGAATCATTCAAATTTATTTTTGAAAGATTATAATAGGCTCTGACATTAGACTTATATGAACTAAACCGACTATAGCCAAGTTCTTGTTTATACTAGACCATCTAAAGGCTTGGCATCGACTCAAAAGCGAGAATTAAAGATTTATTGCAACATTTTTGCTTAGTCAGTTTTTTTTTTCTTGATATTATTTTTTGACTACATGTGATTAAATTGACGATGAGAGATTTTATAATGGTTTTTAGCTTTCCTTTAGATCCTGTGCGGTGTGGCGAATGGATATCTGTTATAATAGCACGTCAAAGATCCGAAGAATTCTTTTAGCCGACCCAACGAAGCTTTGTATGTTCGAAGCATTATTTAGAAAGTGATAAATATGTAACTATATTTTGATTTTGATGATTGATTATGTAAATAAATAATTATGTTTATATTTATCTTAGTTTCATTGATTATTAATGTCGTTCCCTATTAATAATAAATTATGTTTAAAACACAAAATACACCTTTGACTAAATTACAAAAAAAAAATCATTTCATCTTTAAGTATGAAAATAAATATATTGTACAGTTCGGCTCCATACACGCCTTGTGCTAGCGGCGAGCCTACCTCGTAAAATTTTATTGCTTTTGTTATCGTTTTTTAAATTCTACTTTAAGTTAACCACGTAAGGTTGAATTTGTAATGTATTACACATACAGCTATTATCGGTATAAATATGTGTGTGTGTAAATATGAGTATGAGTTGTGAATACAACTTTAAGCGATGATCTTAAGATTGAATTTGCATTAATGTGGTTTTGTTTCAACTACAATTACATAAACACATTAAGGGACAATTTTAAAATGATTTTTGTACGGGAGTGGTATCTAGTTCTTATTAGTGATCGGAGGATATTTTGTACATTTGGCCAGATTTTCTATAACGGTAAATATGAGAAAAGTCGAATAGCTAGCAAACTAAGTATAAAAATTTATGATTCCTTTTAATTTAAGTTTTTAACAATCTGCTTCAGCGTGTTTTGTATTATGGACCGCCCAGTAGTATCGAGAATGGTATTATATCATTAATTAGTTTTACTACTTAGTGGTACAGTTATTTGTGCAAGCCTGTCTCGGTTGATACAATCGACTTATCACATATTCTACCACCAAATAGTAATATTTAGTAATGTCATGTTCCGGTCGGAAGGATGACTGAGCGAGTGTAATTAAAAGAGGCACAAGGGACATAACATCTCAGTTCCCAAAGTTGTTGGTGCATTAGAGTTGTAAGTTTTGGTAATATTTTGTACAGCGCCAATATCTATGGGTATGAGTACAGTTGAAACTTCATACATAGTATAACTCGTCGGATCCGTCTTATCTGCCAAGAGTAATAAGATATTGGAAAAGTGAAAACTTACGTAGCAATTAACATGTATTCTATAATGACATTAGCTGTTGAGAAATTGAGAAATATTTGTCGACATTAATTTGAATACATTGAAAAATACATTTCAGGGTAGGGGCGAGGGTTTGCATAAATGATTTATTGGATACAAGCGTGGATAAGAACGAACTACGAAATTTCTAAAGTTAAGAAAATTAATGATTAAAAAAAATGTATAATATGACAAGTATTTGTTTATTTCTAAATCTGAGGACAGTACACAACTACACAAACAAGAAGGTCTTTAAACTGATTAGCTGCACCTACGTAAGCCAAAATTTTTGTAAAACACTAACGAGCCTATGAAGGATAGCAGACCCTTCATATTGCTATACCTAATTTAAGATTTCTCCATACTGTCTCTGTTACAACAAAATTGTAATAATACAATCTCGATAAAATCAAACCATATAAACAATTACTTTATGCGATCTAGTGTACTATGGTGACTATAAAAGCATAGTTTGATAATATAATCTGTTACCATTAACTGTTTATTCTATTTAGTCTAGAAAAGATAAGACATCTAAATAGAAAACACTGAGCAAATTGTAAATGCGCATTGTGAATATTACTCACGCTTAATAATAACATTGTTTCCTAATAATAATATAGATGAATAATTATATAAATAACTAATTAATATAAATTGTTATTTAGATTTTTTGACTAATTGGATGAGTAATTGTAAAAAGTAAAATAAACCCTTATGTGATATAAATTTGATCGAACTCAATTCATTGATTTGAGAAACATTTTAGAAACGGAAAGGTTAATAATAATAATAATAATAATAAAATATTTATTTCGACCAAACAGGGATCATAAATACAAAATATATAATAAATAGTAAAAAGACAAAAATTACAATACTAATATTTTATATATTATAAATTAGCTCAATTCTAATTAAAATTATAATACCGAATTAAACTTAAATTATTAAAATCAAATCTAAATTAATTAAATCGAAATAAAATTTGAAATACATTCAATCAATTCACTAATCAAAAGAAATCACATTAAATTATATTAAATTAGACTAAATCAAACAACATAAAATAAAATTAGATTAAATAACATTAAATTAATTTAAATTATATTAAATTAAATTCCATTATGTAATTATTGTCAATTTACATATTAATATTCATTATTAGTCAGTACATGAATCATATTGCAATGATTCAAGTACTGACAGTCAAATCTGCATGCGAACATTTTCAGGATGGTGTTGGAGCTGTCCCGAACCCTGCGCAAAAGAGATGTACATCGCTTACGCATAGTTGCATAAAAACAATCGATTCGCGAATCTGCGAACATCCCTGATGCACTACAGTACCGCGGCAGCCCCATCAGCACCCTAAACGCATAACGCATACTGGACGCGAAGTGCTCTGAACTGTTTCTGCGTATATGTTACCCACAGGCTGCACGTGTAAAAGTTTGTACAAAATGCTTTAAATAAGGTGATTTTGACAGAAGCGGAGCAGCGTGCAAACTTGCGAGCAATCATATTGGCTCTGACAGACAAAGCCCTCCTTTCCCTCTCTATATCCGTGTCGTCTTTCAAATCAGAGGTCACAATATGTCCAAGATATTTGAATCGATGAACCCTACTTAATACAACATTGTTTAATCGAATGGATGGAAAAGAGTCCGGACAATCCCGTCCCTTGGCCCGAAAGATCATGTATTCGCTTTTCTTCCTATTATATTGTAAGCCGTGTCTAAGCGAGTATTTTTCGCATATCCCCAGACCATAAGCAGATGCACTTAGCAGCACCATGTCATCCGCATAGCTGATATTATTAACACACACTCCATCTATATGACATCCGACACGTGTGATACTAAGCTCCTCAATCAATTCATTAACATACAAGTTGAAGAGCTTTGGAGAAGTCAGCCCACCCTGCCTTACCCCGCACTCCAACCTGTATGGTTCTGACATTACACTCGACCACCTGACGACGTTGACCTGATTAAGATACCAGTATTTGAAGATGTGTACTAGTTCTTCAGGCATGGAAATGTTACTTAGTTTTTGCCATAGAATATCATAATTAACCAGGTCAAACGCTCAGGTCAAACCTCGAGAGGTCGAGGAAACAAGCATAAATTGGTGTATTTCGATCGGTATAGCACTTGACAGTCTGTTTCAAGCTCAAAATAGCAGATTCGCGGTAGATAGACCCGATTTAAAACCAAACTGATTGTCATGGATTTTTAGATATTTATCAAGTTGCGCATTCAACAGACTATCAAGAACTTTTGCCAATATAGTAGCCAATGAAATTGGTCTATAATTATTTTTGTCGCTTACGTCACCTGTTTTGCTTTTCACAATTGGGACCACCACGACCTTCATCATATCAGACGGCAAGTACGAATGTCCTATACATAGGTTATAGAACATCGCCAAAACTCTAGGCAGGTGGACGCCAGCATGCTTAAGATGCTCAATACTGAGGCTGTCATGACCGGGAGACTTTCCTCGCGACATCGATTTTATAACTTGGTCTACATCCTTCGCTGTGAAACTAGTACTTATCTCCTGACCATGGACACTCCCCAAACTGAATGACCGTAATGGGCCCAAGGGTGAGTTTACTGTAAAATGATTCCTAAACATATTGGCAATTGTCTTAGAATCAGTTACACCATTGATGCTGGTCGGCAAGCCCACCTTATTGCCACACCTACCTGTGGTCCTCCAAAAACTCCGAAAATCATGCTTAGCGTGCTCACTATTGTTGAGACACCATTTCAAGCGAGATTTAAATATGCTACGACTTTCCCTCATCTCTTCCCACACATGTCCATTCTTAGGCTTACCATACATCACCCAAATTATAAATTTATCCCTAGCCGCACTATGAGCGTCACGGACATGCCTGTTCCACCCTATTACTGGCCTTTTGTTCCTTACCTGCCTATCACAATAACTCTCGGACGCCGCTGTACCTAGGGCCTTCATTATATCAGCATAAATTCTTTCCCGCCTGGTACATTGTTTACCCCCGCAGTCGATAAATTCGTACGGAAACATAATTTGACTTAAACGATCATTACATAATTAATTATACAGTTTAATTTGTTCTGTGTCTCTTTCCCCCATATTATTTTATTACAATTATTATTTCTAATATTTTTGTTCCAAATCTTAGGTTTCACTATATCCAAATTACACTGAATTATGAGCGGAAAGTGATCAGACCAAAAAGTATCATAATTAACGTTTACATTCACAACAGTTTTCAATGCCATTTTAGTATCTACACAGTGATCAAGCCAGCTTAGACATCCATTTGCATTGCTTATATAACTAAAAGTATCAGAGAATAAACCTAACTTTTCTATATCCGCACAGGTCCACTCTAAGTCACTACA
This sequence comes from Nymphalis urticae, assembly GCA_905147175.2. NCBI lineage: Eukaryota > Metazoa > Arthropoda > Insecta > Lepidoptera > Nymphalidae > Nymphalis > Nymphalis urticae. The sequence goes on from LR989983.1 coordinate 11,171,027, forward strand.
AAAGTTCGACAGTTCATAATAAAATTGCTCACCCGGATGGGCGTTGAAATCCCCGAGCATATAAACGCACTCAATACCTTCGTTGCTGATGATAGCACTTAATGACCCGAGACAGTCTGTAAACTCCACAAGGTTCATAGAACTCTCAGTAGGCATGTACACAATGAACACTAAAAAAGACCTCTGACTATCACTTATTTTAATAGCACACATTCTAGTTTTATCACAGCTAACAACCGACACGTCTTTAAAAACTTTCTTATTCCACAACAAGGCTACGCCCCCACAGGGGCGTAGCACAACAAGGCTACGCCCCCATAGGGGCGTAGCCTTGTTGCGTATGTGATCATTCCTCTCGCAGGATCCATGGGAGAAACACCCGTGTACCAGAAGTCCTCGTGTATACAGCTTAAGAAGTCAATATCGTGAGGCAGAAGCCAATGTTCTTGAAGGGCGATTATGTGTGCTGTACAACATAGCCGCCGTAAATCCTGGACTGCGCGTTTAACATTTTTACAATTAAAACTCACAAAGTTATACAAGTTACCATTTTCCATTATTAGTTTTATTTTCAGCCGACACAGTGAAATTGCTGTTCGTGTTCCTATGAAAATTTACAAACCGTCTGAATATGACACCCTGTGGCCATAGTTTATCGTCCAAAAATACTGACAGCTTGCACTCAGATACAAAGAATTTATATGCTTTATGATTTCGTTCTTGTTTAAATATGATTTCTCTTGTGGCGTCCACCATATATACATACATACGTACATACATTTATAATACAAACATGCGAACATACGTGCACATATACAGACAAACATACACGACACATTTTACTCAACATAAGATATCGGATAGGCGACGCAACGGGCGATCGCATATAGTGGAACAAACAAAAGCATTCCTTATCCCCGTTGTGACGTCGTCCTTTGTCTTATGTTGTTGCCGGATCGACCGGCCGACCTGCCTGCGCGAGCGCATTCATCGCCAGTTGAGATCCGACACCGAGGTGAAATCTACGTCCATTTTCGCTCTCCGCTATCCGCTTACGCATCAATATTATAGTTATAAAATAAGTTATAGAAATATTATAGTTTATATCGTGTTGTCGTACCTTGTGCTTTTTCGCTCGTATTGACTATGTTTCTTCTTATAATTTATGTTCTTATGCGTGTGTACAATATATTATTTATATGGACTTTATGTGCGACTATTATTCAGCCTAAGAACTTGACCATTACTTCACGCACTCATCCATACTCTAACTGTACAACCAGTTAGCATTGTAAATTTCTCAACTCATAATAAAAATAGTATGTATTATTAGAGTATAGTATGTATGAGAATCAATATATGACAGTGCCTCCGAAATTGCTTGTAATTCTATGAACAATGGTATTTACTAAGTTGAAATTTCAAATAATTTTTAGTTTGCGCATCATACAAGGCTCCATCTGAAGCGTTTTTATCTTTTAATCCGTCTGTAAATATTTGATAATGATTTTTGTATGTAATAAACTGGTTAACTAATGTTTTAATTTCTATTAAGCTACATTTATTTTTTGCATTTGTAAAAGGCATAAGGTAACATTTAACAACGGTATTTATATCAATATTGCTAACCCAAGTTTTTAAGGAGAACATGTCTAACTGCTTGCTACGTTGAATGGGGAACGATTGTAATTCTGCATGGATTGTAATCAGTAAGGGTTTCCGTTTATTTTCCCAATAACTAAGACTTTCATTCGAGTTAGATATGTTGGAAAGTAACTCTATGACTTTATTACTTCTTAAGGATTTAGATTTGAGCCAAAATTTTCCAGCTAAGTAACGTCTACGGATAAACAAATGTTGCAAACAAAGTTCACTCTCCATGACGTAGATAGGTGTAGTTTTAATAAAGCCCCCTACAATTCTCATTGCTTGATTTTGAATAATATCTAACATATTTAGATTTCTATTAGCAGCATTGGCATATAAAAAGCAGGCGTAATCAATTCTACTTCGTATTAAAGAAGTATATATACGTCTTAAATGTTTTGCCCCAACCCGATCCAGCTAATACCTTAAAAACGTTAAGACATTTTGAAGCTTTTAGTATTGTTTCATTTATATGTTTTACCCCAGCGTAATGAACGATCCAACCACATCCCAAGATATTTCACAGATTCGACATATTGTTATGTACCTTACGAAAATAGATCGAATTTCGTTTTGTTCGAAGAATTATCAAGACCTATCTTACATATCTGTTCATTAAATATATCTAATGCTTTTTGTAACTGCATTTGTACATAAGCAATATTTTTTTTTATTTGAAACATATATCGCATAATCATCAGCGAACTGTGAGATGTTAACAGAATCATCATAAACATCACAATAAACATGAATCGTAGCTATATTAAATAATAAGGGTGACAATGGATCACCTTGTGCCAAACCTAAACAAGTAGATCTCCCGCATTTAAGGTCCTTACCACGAATATTAAGCCAACGGTCACTCAAAAAGTTCCAAAGATCTATGGAGAAAATCTATGGAGAATGTTTAAAAGGACTGAATTGTTAACATTTTTGTATGCATTATTTATATCTACGAAACATGCAAGGGTATATCCTTTCTAGCAAAACTCATCTGTATATGAGTAACTAGATTTCTAAAACCTATCGTATCGTTAGAGAACATATATATATATTTGAAATACCATTCTAATCGTTTTTTAAGGATACAATGAAACATTTTACATAAGCAAGATAACAAGGATATAGGACGGATGGATGAAGTAAGCTTTAAGTCTTCCTGGTTTTGGTATAGGGACGATTTCAATATAACGCCACTGATGAGGTATTACATTCAGTGAAAAGAATTTATTATATAAATATCGCAAAATGAGAATACCTTTTTCGGGTAAATTTTTTAACATTGAGTATCATATACTATCACAACCAGGAGCGTTATCAGTAGACTTAATAGCTAATAAAATCTCTTGCATAGAGATAGGAGTTTCTAAACTGCTATTGTGTATATCAAAATAGAGCTTGGGTGGCAAAACATAATCGGGGGTTAAGGATTTTAAAACATCGTGAGTAAGTTGTTCATCAATATATGACTTTCTAGTTCTATAGCCAACGCTTACATTGCCACAATTCAGTTGAAGAAGAAGTTTGATTCAATGACGAACAATATTTATGCCAGGAAATAGAATCAGCTTTTCAAATTATTTTTTGTAGTTCAGATATTTTTTTTGTAGAACGTTGAGATTACTTGGTGTTGGGTTTTTCCTAAAGTTAGTCAGAGCCAGTCGACGTTCTGCAACTAATTTTGATAATTTACTATTCCAATATGGTTTCGGGGTGAAATTACGTGTTGGATTATGATTTATATAACTATTTAGAATATACGTATCCGCTGCTTCATTTAAATATGATATAAAAAATCATATGTTGAGGATTTTCTTGTAATCTTAGGTCGGAGAATATGCGAGCAAGATATTCCCGAAAACATGGCCAGTTTTCTTTTTTTAAAAATTCGTTTTTTAAGAGGTTTTAATATGGGGTTAATAACAGTTGTCAATTTGATAATAAGGTGATCACTTCCTCTTGTCTTATATTAGTCACGTTCCAATTAAATTTCTCAAACACGTTAGATGATACTATTGATATATCGGGAGAAGACTCTTGTAGAACGCCGTTAACCAGTCTAACACGAGTTGGCGATGAATCGTTTAATGTTGCGAAATTACTATCTAATATAGCTTTATAAATTTGAATACCTCTTTGTTCAACCCTATTAGACCAATTTATATGATGGCCATTAAAATCTCCCAAAATTAGTGTATTTTTATCAACTAAAGAAAATAAATGGTCCCTCTGACAATCACTCTGACTAGTTCTTACGGAGGAAGGACAGTACACTACAATTATATTATTAATATGTGAACAATTAAAAATTTTAGCAAAAAATATTTCAATGCCTAAATTAGGTCTAGAATTTAAATGTATCATTTGAGCTTTAACAGAACGATGAGTTACAACGCCTCCATAACTATCTTGTCTATCCACTCGATAATTGTTATATTTATTAATTGTAAGGTTCGTTTCTGAGTCTAGCCACGTTTCACATACAGCAACAATATGAATTTTCTCTTGTACTAACAACTGACGGAATGCACCTAGCTTCCCTTTTATGCTCTGAGCGTTCCATTGCTTAATATTAATCTTATTCAATATAACTTCACTGTCCACTGTTAAATGCTAAATCGAATTTTCTTTGGATCACACTCATAAACCACTCCAATAAGACTACTATAAACTGTTCTATCTTCTTCATAGCTTTAAGTTTTTTCATAAAAATAATATTTGCAAGTTTCTCTAGCAAATCAACAAATATCCCTTTTCTCATACTATTACTTTCATTTTCTTTAATGTCTTTCATGAAAGATTCAGTCTGAGATAAAGCATCCCAATTAAATATTTCATTAGTAGATGTATGTTTTTTATTAGCACTACTTTTGGGTGTTGATTTATTTTTATTTTTTGGTATGGTATCAGATGTCTGAATATGTTTCGTAGACTTTACAGCCCCGGCATAGGTTAATTGACTGGGTGGGTAGCACTTGTAGTTTGCAGAATATAGGTCAAGTACATTAATACAGTATATGATATTATATTATTATACTATATAATATATACATATTATACTATATTATTAATGGAAGGTAAAAAAATGTTCTTTATAAATTCAAAATTATAGTAGCATACTATAACTTTGAATGATAACTCTATCTTTAGCCCTAAAATAGATATATAATGTTTTGTTGTGAAGCAACACACGTTAGACGGCACCTGCAGTCTAAAGATAATAAAAACAAACAGGCACTATTTAAAGAGTGCTTTCATTAACATAATAAGTACATAATTTTAAATATGATAATAATTCCTGAGATTGCAAATCTAGTAAATGCGTAGCCCACCGCCTTAAATATTTAGTTGAGAAATACTTAGGATGCTAGATTGATGAATGTTTAACAAATAATCCTTAAATCGATTCGTACTATTCAACGGAAACACACAGCAAAAATACAAATATTTAATGTTGGCAAATTTATTTTTCTAGAAAACTCTTGTGTACTTTTGATTTGTAAAAATTTTTTATGTTAAATCAAATTGAGCGCCGTTGAAAGATGTTCCTTCGTCCGCTGAAAGATTTAGTCCGACATTAGATGAAAAAAAAGACGACGCTATTACTGTGCATTCAATATAAAAAATATTACACTCTTTTTTCATGTTACTTTTAATTTAAATATTTTTTTCGTAGCACATTAATTTAAGAATTTATATATAAATATACTTTATTTTAACACAATGACTTCCAGTAAAATGTGAAATTACAATAATACATGAGCCTCGCGGGGCGATCTAATTTTTAAATCTCTTTTTTCTATCTACAAACCAGGAGTATTGTATTCAATTTATTTTTTCTGTTGCACATATTTTACAAATAATTCTTAAGAATATGCTACATTACATGAATATGCTTATAACCACTATTACTCGATGCTAGTCGATTGACTCGAGGGCTTTGTGAAAGCCCGTCTGAAAAGGTAACACCCACTCATCATATCATCATCATCATCATATATATATACTTAGAACAATTCTAATTCGCCCGCGTTGTCAAGTATTATGTACCATATGTTTGTCTTTTATTGAGTAGTTAAGATGTGGAATTATAACAAACCAAAAAAAACTATCTTTCGCATTTAAATATCACTTATAATTCAAGAAGGTGTCAACATCGTTTGCTATGCAGACGACACGTTGGTGCTGGCGTCGGGGGAGAGCGTTTTGAGAGAATCAAAGAGCTAGCCGAGCTCGGGGTGAATATCGTCGTCGATAAGATCTGCGAGTTGGGCCTTCGGATAGCATCCCATAAGACGGAGGCGCTGTGGTTCCATAAACTGCCAAGGAACAGGGAACCGCCCGACTCGCACATCCGCGTTGGTGACTCAAACGTCCGAGAGGCCAGGTACATGAAATACCTGGGCCTCACCCTAGACGGTCGCTGGGGCTTCGAAGAGCACTTCGAGCGCCTAGCCCCCCGAATCGAGAAGGAAGTGGGTGCCATGCACAGACTGCTGCCTAATCTCGGGGGACCGAGGGAGGAAGTTCGCCGTCTTTATGCCGGTGTCGTGCGATCGATGGCACTCTACGGGGCACCAGTTTGGTCTCACAGGCTATCAGGCGTCCGCCGCTGCAGGACTAAGATCCAAAGTTCGCAGCGGAGAGTGGCCATCCGCATATCGGGGATATGATATATGCGGGGATATCGCACGATATCCTACGAGGCGGCAACCATCCTAGCGCGCTTTCCACCCTTGGATATTCTGGCGGGTATGGATGCAAGGGTCTATTACAAGACCCGCATCCTCCGTTAGAATAGTGGAATCGCGCCCCCTCCGAGTGCGCTCGAAGCGTTGAAGCGGCGGGAACACTGGAGGGCTCTTGCGACCTGGCGCGACCGTCTCAGCGAAGAACGGTACGCGCGCAAACGCGTCGTTGGAACGATCCTGCCAGCCTTCGAAGCCTGGACTTACGCAAAACAACCGTGACCGGTCATTACCGGTCACGGTTGTTTTTGAGAATACCGGTGTAAGATCGGACGCAAATCATCGGCGGTGCGGACCGGGCCACCGCTCAGCATACGCTGGAGGCATGCCCCGCGTGGAGTGCGGAGAGGGAGATCCTGGTCCGCGAAATCGGACAAGACCTCTCCCTGCGAGCAGTCGTGTCGGCGTTGCTCCGCAGGGAATCGGCGTGGATTCCCTTCGTGGAGCCTCCTTCTGTGAGACTGTCATGGTCCAGAAGGAGACGGCGGAGCAGGAACGGGAAAGGGCAAAGTCGTCGGTCAGGTCAGGTAGTTTAGTAGGGTATTTGAAAATACTAATATTGAAGTATTTGTTTTCGGTTTGTAAATAACTGTGTTAAAGCTACGTCAATACCCACGAAAAAAAACTACCTATCCAGACGAGTTTGTACGAAGTTGATATTTCTTCAAATTAATAACGAAGTTAGTTTATAAATAACTTGCATCGAACTGTTCAAATAAATCTAAGCTATCAACTCCAAAATGTGGTTTAATGGATGGATTTAAATAATTGATTTCAATCTATCTTTTACACAATATACAAGCCGGGAAACAATGTGTATATTAAAACAAAAATAAATCGATGTTAAATTTAAAAAAATAGACGGGTTGTCTTTGCGGCAGGGTTTGTAACGTGTGTACTTTGTAATTCGACAGCGTTATAACGCGACCGGACTGTGACGTTTTATAAGACAGAATTAAAAGCATTAACACAACACAAATATTAAGTGACTAGTGCCTGGACAGCGACTTCGCCCGCGACCAAATATATATCACAACACGAACATTTTTGTATTTATGATATTATTGCGATCAGTATTATTCTAGTAATTAAAGATAAATGGATAACTGAATTATTGTAAAACCTCCTTTTATGTTGGGCTACACCCAACTTCCATTTGCTTGGACAACTATAACTTTGGCATGAGTTACACGTGAACATGCTACATACAGTTGCCCATGGGAAAAGCAGCAGCAAGCAATAGAAAAAAATACAACCTTTCTATGTAATGAAACTATAAATAAGAATAAAATTAAACAATTTAATGCAATCTTTATAACTTTAAATTGAAAAGTAATAATCTATAAAATTCAAAACAAAAAATTTACTTACTAATAGAACAAAACTACAACCGAGTTAATAATTGCAACCTAAAGCCACAAAGTATTAGTAATATTTAAATTAATTAAAAAAATCAAAACGATCATAAGAATTACAGAATTAATTACTGAATTAATAGAATTAAATAAATTAAAACACAAAAATACGTACGTTTTTATAACTTTTGATAGACTCAACTGATTTTGATGAAATAAAGACTAAACAAACCCTTGAAATACGTCTTCTAATAATTCAGTTTGTAATTTTAGTCGTTTTATAGATTGGCTCGGATAAACAGATAGACAGACAAACATAAAAAAAAATATTGTTTTGATTTTTGTATTACTCGAAAAAAGCCATATTAACTTTAATAGAGGTAGTTATTTTGAAATCAAATTCAATTTAATTTATTTGTTCAGATTAAGTAACATAATATGCATCCACCTGACTCCCCGTAGAATGATAAATGTAATATGTTTGGGCACGAATAGCGAATCAATGATACGCGCCAAAATAATTCTGGCTCGTCAATTATTAACAAATACAATATATTACAGTTACTACTTGAATTAAAAAAATATATAGATTTAAAAAATATCGAATTAAGAAAAGAGTTGGAATTAAATGAAATAGGAATATAACTATGGATAATCACTTGGTATAATTAAAAGTCTCACTTTAAAAGAGTGGATTTGATCAAGTTGAAGTTCGAGGGATTCATTTAAATAATAATTTCGCGAAATGCTGCCATAGTGCGCAGTAATGGACCCATTCATTTTATTTCAGAGAGGTGAAATTTTACTTAGAATATTCTATACAATATTTCAAGGTTTTCACTAATACGTTTTCAGAGTTTAAACTTGAATCACACCAGTGATAAAATAGTTAAAATAATTGCAATAATAAAATAATTGCAATAACAAAGAGATTTTCATACTAATAAATTCTACGATATAGATTTTGTTTTCTGTTAAGGTTTGCTTCCTAAATAAAGGGCGCATGAATTTCGATTACCAAGCAATGCTTTTAATTCCCGTCATGTACTTCGCAAACTCCTGCGCTTGAAAAATACGAGTGCAGGCAACCGCTTGTGTCTTCGTACGAGCGTTTGTGAGAGAATTCGACTAACAGGTAAATTTTATTGTATCGTTTACTTTTGTATATGGTGTATATGATAGTGCACAAGTGTGTACGTAAAAAGAAGTGCACTAACTTTGGTAATATAATAACGTTTTTTCCCCGATCCGAATTAACTCATGACCCCAGAGGCCTGCATGCTTTTATATAACATAACAACTATTATACTAGAAATATGATTAAAAAAATTTAATTAATTATTACATTATATACATAAAAGTAAAGGACAATCTCTGAAACACTATACGATTTTGAATAAATAACTTCGTTCACTAATAAAAACTAGATACACAATCAGCTTTAAAAAAACGTCCTCACCAAATGAGTACCCATTTGAATATTTGGGTGCTCTTTCAACGTAGTACCATTCGGATGCGCCGACAGTAAACACGCCTCAGTGCTCTTTGAAAAATGCAGAAATCACACGTCTATGACGCTGAAAAAGCATGGAGTTTCATATTTTCGGTAAGTATTAATTTTACCGTTATATAATTGTTATCACTGTATTGTAAATACTGGTATTTCTTTAGGAAATCTTCGAAAAACATTTTTAAAAACTAAATCGTAATAAACACCACGTGATATAAAGCATGACAATTGTAAAGACTCTTAATAAACGTGTTATTCATACTATCGCGTACCCACTTGAATTGTTCGGGTCACATGGTTTGTTTCAATAACAATGGAACACATTTGGTGGAGACGCTGTTGTTAATTTATTTTCTTTTTTTTTTTTTTGTATGAAAAATATGATTATGCATTTCTATTGTTTAATTAACTTCTTCACTGTGTCTTTAAATATAGTAGTAAAATATTATTGATTTAAATTTTACCTCACTCTATTTTTATTTTATGTTTGTATACCGATTATTTCATGATTAATGGACAGTTTTGTATAATTCAAATTTATTTTTGAAAGATTATAATGGGCTCTGAAATTAGACGTATATGAACAAAACCGACATCATCAAAACCAGCCATCTAAAGGCTTGGCATCGACTCCAAAGCGAGAATTAAAGAGTTATTGCAACATTTTTACTTAGTCAGTTTTGTTTCTTGATATTTTTTTTGACTACATATGATTAAATTGATGATGAGAGATTTTATAATGGTTTTTAGCTTTTTTCTAGATCATGTGCGGTGTGGCGAATGGGTATCTGTTATAATAGCACGTCAAAGATCCGAAGAATTCTTTTACCGACCCAACGAACGGTTGTATGTTCGAAGCATTTTTAGAAAGTGATAAATATCAAACATATATATAATATATTAAAAATATCACATACATATAGAAACCTTTTGAAGAGAAGCTCTTTTATGCCAATGCTTTTTTACATTCGCACGCTCACGGCACTTGTTGTGTAAATTAGTAATGTATGTAATGTAATGTACCTCGATAATTAGAAAAAATATATTTTATTGGCGAATCTCTATTTCTGTTTATTTGATTTCATATTTCTTTATCGGAAAATAAAATAAAAATGACCGTTATTTTTAGTGTATTACTCGAAATACGAGTGAAACGAAACAGCGCGTGCTGGTGCTGATTGTGTAGACGATGTTCGTCGTAATGATGTGCACGAAGTACATTTTCTATTTAACTCAAGACTATTTAGAGCATCTCGGTTGATCTTACGTTTGCATCTGCTTCTTAGTGGAAATCTATTGTTATCCATGAAATCTGAAAAACAAAATGTTATTATGATCTAATTTTAAATGTTATATAACTTGGAAAATATTATTAAGCAATTTAAATCTCCAACTATAGACGACAAAGAACGAACTCATGTATAAAATACAATATTATATCGCCTTTGTATTTTTAAAATACAAAAGCTTCATAATGCGAAATGACAATGTCAGACAACAAAAATAATGTACGGAAATAAGAACCTGTAATAATAAATAGTGATTCTGTATGCGCCTCGCAGAAAAAGTTGAAAAACTGAAAAAATATATTTATTTATCCCCGTGTGTTTCATGTGTGTTTCATGTTTCATTTATTGAGCGAACGCTGCGAATATTTAAACACATCTAACCAAATCATTGTTATTCTTAGATTAGCATATAATAAAAATTGCAAGTTCTAAGGGCGTTTAGATTTATTTATTTATCTTCGATCACTAATAAGAACTACATACACAGTCCTGTACAAAAAACATTTTAAAACTGTCCCTTAATGTGTCTACATATGTAGTTGTAGTTGAAACAAAAACACATTAATGCAAATTCAATCTTAAGATTATCACTTAAAGCTGTATTCAAAACTCATACACATATTTACACACATACATATTTCGACCGACAATAGCTGGTCTACATACATTACAAATTCAACCTTAAACGGTCAACTTAAAGTAGAATTTAAAAAACGGTAAAAAAAGGCAATAAAATTTTACGAGGTAGGGTCGCCGCTAGGACTGAATGGAGCCGATATATTTATTTATTTTCATACTCAAATATGAAATGCAATTTTTTTTGTAATTAAGTCAAAGGTGTGTTTTGTGTTATAAACATAATTTATTATTCATATATATAAGTGGGTATGTTTATAAGTAGGCATGTAAGAATTTATGATACTTATGAATGTTACATAATTTTATGAAATTGAAACTTTATTTCATAAACCATGTTTATTTATTTACCATGTTTGGTCATTATGATTCATACTATGTGTAATATATTCTTTTAAGTACATATGTTCTAGTAAATTTGATCTAAGGTTAAATGATGAAAAATGTTAGTATATTACTTATGTTTTGTTAAATAAATATTAATGTTATTTAATATAAATGAATATGAATAAAGTGAAAACATCTGGCAGTGCAGTTTAATTTTAAGACTCATTTATTATTTTAATAAATTCATGATAATGATTCTATTACTGCTATCAAATGCGCCTAAAGCCAGAAAAATTACACAGCAGTACTTCGTATTTTTATGTTCCGGTTTGAAGGGTGAGTGATCCAATGTAATGGCAAATAACATGGGACATAACATCTTAGATTCCAAGGTTTGAGGCGCATTGGCAATTTAAGCGATAGTTAACAATTCTTACAATATCAAAGTCTATGTGCGTTGGTGACACTTACATTCCAAAAAATCTCCGAGATATGCTTTTACGATAGCCATACAAGATCAAGTAATAGACACCCGTAACTGTCAGAAACATATTATTCGCACACTGAACTTATCAACTGATTTATGTAAACGTAGATGTGGTTTTTCACGAAAAGAGATTGTAGTAACTGCCAAAAGGTCTTTATCTTTATGAAAACAACAACGAAATTTTGTAAATGTAATTAATTATAAAGATTTTGTTTTAATAAGCTACAGCATTACGAGCGAATTAATTAATTTAATTTCTTTTTTTTTTTTGATCAGGCAACGCTTGAAAATTTATTTGGTTTACATACAATATTTTATTTTAAACTTCAAACTGGATTTATTCATATAAAATCAAATAAGAAATTAGCAATTTTACTTTATACCGCCTTTAATCGAGTTAAACTTGAGTAAGTTTTGTAGAATTGAAATTACATACTTCACCTAACTGCTCGTTGGTGGCAATTCTTTGTTAGTTAATAAAATTTATCGCTCCCAATTAGCCGATTAATCGCTTCTTTCAAAACAGCGGAAATGCCGTATGCCTAGAGCTTAATGCAACTTATAAAATATATAGCTACATATAGCTTTATATAACCGTTCCAATTTACTGCTGCATGATACATCAAGATGAAAAACAGGATTAATTTTCAGTCTAGAGTAATAAAACACTAAAGCAAAATGAGACAGGGATTGTGCTTTTATTGTAACAATGTCAAAAGTTTTTATTAAAATTCGTATTGTTAAATACACATTAAAATAATGTCTTACGTTTACGAGTGAAAAATTATTATTAATTCATTGTTATTATATTAAACGGATCCTTTTTTAATTTTCTAAGCATACTTTTAAAACATTAATAACATCGCAGAATCATATTACGTACATCATAAATGACAACTTTTGTTGGTGATATTTTTTTTCATAAAAAAATTAAAACAAAAACTGGTTATCCTGAGTTTCTTTTTCTGGTATCTGGTAGAAACAGCACTAATGTAAAAAAAAACTGAATTGCGAAACAGGAGCGGGTAGCGGGGTGCGGGGTTGGACGTCGCTCGAACTTGACCGCATTTACTACTATAGAGGCTTCAGGTAATTTTATGCTAATTATTTTATTTATTAATTATAAAGGTTTGTTTGATTTGATTTGATTGACGTTTCAAAGTTTAAATATCTGTAGTGTTAACCAAAAATAAAATACCGTAAGATAAAATTATTATTATTAATCGTGATACATAGAGAACAAACATGCAAAGTCCGATAGGAACACTGTACTGGTAAAAAATATAGTATTAGATAATTATTAATTTCGAAAAAAAAGGAAGAGGTTGCACGATAATGGTTTTTTCTTAAAATATTTTTTTGATAAAGCCACAAAATCTACAAAACTAGTACCATATTTTTATTTCTAATTTTTTTAATGTTATAAACGAGCAACCTTATGATGAGTGTTCACAGAAATATTTACCTTACCTCGTCAATACATCACAAACCTTAGGAAATAAGATGTTATGCCCCTTGTGCATATAGTTACTCACCGTTCAAGTAGGAACGCAATACTAAGTATTGCTGGTTAGCGGTAAAATATCTGAAAAGTTAAGGTGAAGTTAAAATAATCTTAACAAGATTTTTTTTTCAGTTTATACGTAATGTTATTTATTGTCAATTTGGGTTTAAATTCTACACTAAATTACACTTCTTAAAAATCTTAAAATTTTGGAAAACCTGTAATATTTCATAAAGATAAAGAATTGTAAGACTCACAATATTAGTTTATTTCATTTAATATTTAAAGCTCAATATTACACCTTACAACAGATAAATCACAAATTAGTTAACTAGAGCTCACTTCGTATAGAGTTCGAGACAGGTTTTGCTACAGTTAAAGTATTTCCTTTACTTTGATTAGTTTGTAAGAAATTATTATAGTGGATTTACTCTTTCTCAAAGCTTTTTTATTAACTATTTCAAATACTTAAATAAAACTTTATATGAAGTTGTATAATTAATCAAATCAAACAAGAGGAAGCAATATTAAATAAAAGCCATTTTCCCTTGGAAGCAATATATTATTATAACGTTGTTAGGTACTCGACCAACTTCGGGCTACAACTTAGAAAATCGTCACAGTAAATCATCAATTATATTTATATTTTATTCAAAATAGGAAGCGTCACTCTTATTTGAGATATCAAAAGACATTACAAAATACATTAAGCGGAATCATATTTTATTCAATAATAATTTACGTTTACAATAAAATTTGGGCATTGATTATATCTGATGTATGTATGTAATGTATAAGTAATACATTCGTCTTGACATTAATAGGAATAGTTTACTTAGAGTATCGATGAGGACTCAGTAATTCTAGTGATATCTAGAACACATATTCAAGTTTATAGATATTGATCAAATACTTGTTGTTCAGTTTTCTAAAAGAATTGTATTATATAAATTATCTGTACATATAATAAAATGTAACTGATCGCTGTTTGTATATGGAAGATATTTGAGTAAGTTGAGCTCAGATCTATAAGATCAATCATATTAAGTACGGTTCAGCTTATGCATACGTCGGACACCTTTTGTATGGTAATTAAATTTGTTCTATTGCATTATTTGGGAAGTGGTTTTTATAAACATGGGATTAATTCTTATGATAGATATCGAAAGAAAACTAGACAACAGAAAGAAATAAAATGGGGAAAAACCAAAACACCCAAAAGTTATTTATTGGACTAGAATATATAATGAGTATACTCATCACAATTTTCTACCGCCAACCTGGATACCTAGACAGGCTTGCACAAAGCCCTACCACATAATAAATAATATATTGATATCTACCTAACATTTGGGATATTAATGGTTTTGTTTACGTATTTAATTATGTTAAGCCTACAAACAAAATTTGATTTATTCATTCAAAAACAAATAAAAGTTTAGCATTATTGCTTTAGGTACACCCGCTCTTAATAAACTTAATTGCGTGCGTAGATATTAATTATTATTAATAAAGACTAGGGAAGACTCAAAAAAATATTTTTAATCAAGATAAATAATATTACAGTCACTGAATGGGTTTACGGTATCATTAATTATCAAGATATTTTAACAGGCCATAAGATAATTGCTTTTGTTACATTAACTTAAAATAGCTGTACTAAGACGAAGGTAGGTATATTTCTTCATTTTTTATTTGCTTCCTGTTAATGCCTTGCCATTTAGTTGCCGACAGAATCCGGTGTCATCCTAAAAAATCTCAACTTAAATAAAGGAGTCAATTATTAGTATTAAGCTTTTACAAAAACAAGAAAATATGACGAAATGTTGAACGTTCATTTCTTCTAAAATATTTTTTTTTAACTTCCATTTGATAAAATTTGATCCAGTTGTTTAGTCGTGAAAGCGTAACAGACAGGCAGAGCGACTTGCGCACTTATAATATGAGTATAGATCACGCTACGGCCCACGAGAGCGGAGGAGGAACGTTGACAGTGATTAAAAACCGCGCGGATCAGCTAGTTAACTTATTATATATTTATTAAAGGTTATGCTATTCGCCGCAATATTAATAGCCGAGATGGCCCAGTGGTAAGAACGCGTGAATCTTAACCGATGATCGTGGGTTCAAACCCGGGCACCACTGAATTTTCATGTGCTTAGTTTGTGAAGGAAAACATCGTGAGTAATCCTGCATGTGTCTAATGCATGCATGCGCTGCATGTGTTCGCTGAAATTGTGCCACATGTGTATTCCACCAACCCGCATTGGAGCAGCGTGGTAGAATAAGCTCCAAACCTTTTCCTCAAAAAGAGGAGAGGAGGCCTTTAGCCCAGCAGTGAGACATTCACAGGCTGTTACGGTATGCTATTCGAGCATGTACGCAAGATTCCTTTGTCGAAAGTTGGATTATAGCTCAAGATAATCGGAATCGCGATCACTATTTATATGTGTAGGGATTGTAAAGACCCCACACTCAATAGACTTTCTAAATAAGCAGCTTTATTGAATAAGTTTTTTTTTTAAGTCATAATGTATATATATCAGCTTATAAAATATTAATTATAATGATTAATCAGACAACACATTTATATACTTAACAATATCAAATACATATATATCTTTAAAACTAATAATTAATTACAAAATGTTGATATAACTTAGTAAATAAAATGTTCGTGTTGTCATATTTTCTACTAAATACTAAAGATACTGAATCATTCGAGGCGACTGTCGCATTATTAAAGCATGTAAATTACTGATGCTTATGTTATTCTCAAAAAGTGTTTCTTTTTTTAGCTTTTTAAAAACTAATAGTAAACATTTGAATGTTTCCCAAATAAATTTTGGTAAATAAATTAGTAATGCCGATACAAATAAATGAAAAAAAAACCAATTGCATTATATAGATAACGTTTAATAATTTATTCCAGTTCGGTAATAATCACATCGTTAGCTCAATTTGCCAACGAACTTACGTAATTAATTTTAATCAAAAGTAGATATTTAACAATCAGTGGTGGTCATATAATTAACCGCTTATTTAAAGGGAAGATTTTTTTCAAACTAACAAGTATAACTAGTTTCATGTATTTTTTTGTATTTGTCTTGGTATCGCAAAACTTTTCCATACTAGTAGTGGATTAGTTGATACACATGATTGGCTAAAAAATTAATAGATAAACTTCATATAATACTGAGTATTCCTATAATACGTATTATATGAAGTTTATCTATTAATATCTAGTAATCTGAACCATGTATCACTACTTACTGGCTGGTAACATAATTGAGAACGGCGAATAGTTTATTTTTTTATTTGAATTCAAATAGAGAACACACTGAGGCTCTGTGGTTGTAGGTCACTATTCGTATAATTTAGACTGCATCTAGTGTTGTAAAATTCTTAAAAGATGATTGCTACATACGAAAATAATGGAGAAAAAAATAAAAATTGTGA
Source organism: Nymphalis urticae (assembly GCA_905147175.2). Classification (NCBI taxonomy): domain Eukaryota; kingdom Metazoa; phylum Arthropoda; class Insecta; order Lepidoptera; family Nymphalidae; genus Nymphalis; species Nymphalis urticae. The sequence continues at coordinate 11,187,989 of LR989983.1, forward strand.
AAAATGTACAAGGAAAATAATAATAAAACTTCGCGAGAAGAATTGGTCGCGTAAAAATATAGCCTACCATCTGCAATGCTCAAAAACGATGGTTTTCCACGCTGTGAAGTATTTTGCCACGTGTCAAACTACTTCAAATGTTCCGTGTGTAGCTAAACAGTGAAAGTCATCTCGTCGACATAATCGACATTGGTTTTAAAGGGTCTAATGAGCTGAAAATAGAATATTTATATTCGAAGGCGATTGTTGGAAGAAAAGTTGCACGGAAGGATTGCAAGGAAAGTGCCCATGTTGAAAAGGTGCCATAGGCAAGTCCAGCTTGTATTTGCAAGAAGGTATGATAACTGGACAGTTAGATAGTGGAAAACTGTTCTTTTTTTTCATACAAGACAAAAATAAACAGGGTATATTATGATGGAACGATACGACGACGCCATACAACGTGTACGACGCCCTCCGAATAAAGCATTCGACCCTAAGTAGATAAAAGTAACTTTAAAGCGTGGTGGGGGAAATGTGACAATTTGGCGGTGCTTTTCTGGACATGATTTTAAACCTGTTAAGCTGATAGAAGGAAACATGGATCAATCCCAATACAAAATATACTGGCAGAAACAATGTTACCGCATGCAAGACGTGCTTCCGGTTATTTGGACATTCCAGCACGACAATGATCCAAGCACACTGCACGCACCGTTAAGGAATTTCTCACAACGCAATCAATTTCTGCCTTAGATTGGCCAGCTAGCAGCCCAGACCTAAGCCCAATAGAGAATCTTTGGTGCGAAGTCAAGAAAAAGGTTTAAAAGCAACAGTGAGGAAATTTAGGCGAGCTGTCCGACGTTTTATTTGAAGAATAGAACTCTATCTCTCTTGCGAAATATCAAAAATTGATTGAGGTAATGCCTGGCCAGAGTATAGAAGTATATATGAAGGTGTATAGAATTATTAATTTTAGTTTAAAATGTAATAGATTGCGTTTTTTTGTCCTAATACCGTTTGTTCTATTCATGTGGCTATTTCAAAACATAACTAGTTACTTTTAAGAAGGAATACACAACTACATAGGACATGATTTAGATAAAAAAATCAGGATATTCAAATCGTTCTTAATTACATCACCACGACGGTATATGTATTATTATATATATACATATTATGCACTTAAATATACAATTATACAAAATACAAATAATAAATATATACAATTCACACAACAGGTGTAAAAGGAAAGAGACAAAGGGAACCCGTACAATCCGTTCGCTGTCCCAACTTTTTCAGTAGAAAATATTCATTAAGGCACGACTGTAATAATTTTTTCATGAAGCTATAACGAGTATGAACTAAAAAAAGTATTTTATCCCGTAATTTTTTAATTAATAAGGTATAAACATTCACCAATCGATCTATTCGCCCATACAGTAAACTCCTAAATGCTTATAATATATATGCATAAAGCAACGCCCTGCGTATTTTTTCATGCGTTTGTTTGTTATTGTTTTATTAAGTTCTGTTTACGGCTTCTATGTGTGAGTGGTGGCTCATCGTACATGCATCCCACATTGTCGTGGTGGTGGTGCCCCGTTATTTGTATTCTTTTAATATTGGTAAGCGGTCACCACCTCCTAAAGACCTTAGGACTATAAAAAATATTAACCATCCCTTTCATCGGCAATACGCCACCAACCATGTGAACTAAGAAAATGAAGCTTCCCTTTGTTTAATGTACCAAATTCGAAAGGGCACCGGGGCCGCTCAATTTTTATACAGTGGTATAGTCCAGTCAATAAGGACAAAAATGGTCGTTTGGCTCGCAAAAGGTGGTGTAGCTACAATTTTGAAATATGTCGTTTAGGGTCGTACTCTGATGAAAAATCCAAATTTATGACCTTGATGTGTTGCTACTCGCGCCACCAACTTTGATGAAAGGTGCCAAAATCTGTTTTTTTTTTCAATATAATACCTCAACGGTTGATTCCAGGACTAAAAACATTCAATTCACTTTAAAGAGAATAAAATTTCACACATTTTTTGTTGCAACATATTTTTTGTAGGTCTTATGTATCGAGTTAAAGAAGCGTAAAGATGAAAAATTGTTAATAAAACCCATACCACCTACCCCACGGTAAAAATCTCCACTGATTGGACTAGTAGTACTGTTCGCTCTCGATATCTGTGATTCGCTCACACCGAGATACTCTTTTTACTTTTTGCGTTATTACACCAGGTCTAACTTTTAAACGAAAGGTCGGATTCAAATAATTTGTTGCGAAGTTATTTTGAAACTGTGATATCTTCCAAGATATTCATTGAAATCAAATTATGTAATGGCAATTTTATTCAAAATTAAATACTTGTGATGAATAATGTAAACTTACAAGCATTTCTTTCTTTTATCGACTTATTTTACGATTACAATACTTTTTTTTATTTTATAATAATCAATTGCCGTGCGTTAGTCTCGAAAAAACTTCAAAATGGATTGAAATTGGAAGTACCCTTATCCAATCACTCAGCGTGGTAGAATAATTTCCAACCCTTATCTTGAAATGGAGAGAAGGCCTCAGCCCACTAATGGAATATTTAAATGCTATTTTACTTAGTTTTTTTATTTAAACAGCTATACTTTGTGTCACTCAATTTAACAGCAATCCTTTGTGTTGTTGTGTTCCACAGCACAAAGTATTGCTGTTTGGCAATAGAAGATAAAATCTCCGGAACGAATAAAGTATCGAGTTAAATAATAATGCTATGTGACTACGAGATATCACATTACAAATGACGCAAACAGATGACGATGACGCAAGGACGGCAAATATTCTCAATCAGACGTTTTAATGTATAATTACCATCACTTTTTTTTTCTCCATATTTCATTATTAATAACATGTGAGAAATAAAACTATTCACAGCATAGCTATAATTGCCTTATATTCAGTTCTAGCGCAAAGTACGGTATTATGTTAATTTTAACATATAAATTTATTTAAATTTGTATTAAAGAAAAGCTGAGATGGCCTAATGGTTAGGATGCGTGAATCTTACCCGATGATCGTGGGTTCAAAGCCGGGCAAGCACCATTGAATTTTCATGTGCTTAACTTGTGTTTATAATTCATCTCGTGCTTGACGGTGAAGGAAAACATCGTGAGGAAAACTGCATGTGTCTAATTTAATTGAAATTCTGCCTCATGTGTATTCTACCAACCCGCTTTTGAGCAGCGTCGTGGAAAAAGCTCCAAACCTCCTCCTTAAAAGGGAGAGGAGGCCTTAGCCCAGCAGTGGCTATAGAAACACTATATTTATTGTTAACCTTAATTTAAAGTTAATATTTCTTTCTTAATAGATAAAGGAAGAGCCTTTTTTTAATCGGACTGGTAGACCTTAAAAGTTTAGCGCGTTTGAACGAATAGTTTTGGTACAGATATATGTATTTTTTTTTAATTTAAATAATAAAAATAATAGATTAAGCGGATGAGAAACTTACAATTCATGTTTTACTTGGATATTTTTAATGTAACACTCGCTGGCCCGACAAACGTTGTTCTGTAAAAAAAAACATTATTTAAGATCGGTGATGATGTTGATGGTTTGTTGATATTTCTGAATATTATGATTACTAATTCAACTTTCAATAGAAGATTGAGAGACGACAATCCAGGCAAATCCAGCTAATTTAAATATTAGGTTGAGTATTTGTTGACATCATTAAGGCTAGTAACGGTACTCCGTTACCGGTACCGAGTAGTACTAATTAATTAATTTCTTTTTAAATTATGAAATTTAATTCGTGTTTAATTCATTACATCATATTATTTCGCAGCCATTATAGCACGTTCGTTTAACCAATCATGATTTTTGTAATTTTGAGAAATGTTTGTCAATACTTTTATCATGAATTCGATCTTGATTCTAGGAACTGGCCAAAATCTGCAGGGTGTCTAATACAGCCAGTCCTAATTTGTTCGTTCATCCCGAATTATCAGTTTTTATTGCTGCAAAACTTTGGCCATAGCACATTTTTGTTTAAAAATTGCACGTTGGAGTTGCATTGGTATATTCAACGGCCACTTGGTTGCTAAATGAGCAGTTCGATCACCTTCCAATAACATTGCTTACAAATGAACCAAACACAAGTGCAATGCCATGCGAACAAATTATTGCCAAAATCAATGCGATAACAAAGTTTTTCCAGTTTCAACTGAAGCATTCAAGAATAAAATTCATCTTAATCCATCGGTCACAATCGATGATCGATCGATCACGTGACTTTTTCAATAAATATTAACGCATCGTAGTGATTTACGTAGCTGTTACAAATCTGGTTTCATGTTCTAGTACGCTTATGCAAAATTTGGACCAAATACAGACATAAACAAATCACTCGGATTCGATGGGAAGCACATTGAGATAATTATCAAAAATAAAGTTCTAAATTGATAAGCACGTCACGAAATCACACTCTGACAGTCTCTATATGAGCCACGCAATGCACCAATAACGATTTGTAGATGTTGGAATAATGTTGGGCTATGGACGTTTACTTAAAGCAAATAAATACACTCGTCATTACTTGGATGGACTGTGTAAATGCGACGTAATAAAGGGTGAAAATAAATGTAGTTTACCTGGAACAGGATTTTTCTTTGACTCAAATATCAAATGTCAATTATCAAAATTTACCGTGACAATTTTATTTTGTTTACGTTATGGTAAAATAGAACTATGATACGTAATATTCCCATTTATTTTTCGATTACTTTTATCAACAAAACAAAAAAGGATTACGCATATCCATCGTGTGTAGTCTTGAGTTCAAAGAAAAGTACCATGATAAAGAAGACATTTCGTATTTTATGCAGTTGTGCTTCTGCGTAGTCAGGAACATCTCGTGTAAGGTTTTAGATTTTTGAGATCAGGAGTTTATCCTTAGTATGGCATTAATAACTTTCTAATTTAGAATTTATACTATAAAGCCGGATTATAAAGTAGAATCAGTATAGTTGGACTCTCTAAGATCGGAAGTTGCCAAACTTATTTAAATAATTATTCCTATTTAAGTAATGAGTTTCCAACACACATACAGACAGTCTTTTCTGCCAACATTTAAAACTTGTAAGTCTTTATTTATTGTTTTTGCATAAAGGTATTAGTTTCAGAGTTTTGAGAATCGTAGTCATATTTAAAAAGTATTTAAAAGTCCGACCTGATGAACGGTGTACTAAATTATTAATAATAAAATCATAGCATAAAATAAAAATAAAATCATCGTCAGTGGCGTCTAAGTAATAATTTTGTGTCATTATCGAAAATCTTATTAAACAAGGCCAAAATATGTTAATTATGTCATATTTTAGCTGTGATAAAGCTTAAAGAAGTAACTTATATTCATAACAAACACAACCTTTCTTATTTATGATATTATTGCGATTATTATTATTCTAGTAATCAAGGAAAAATGGCTTTTACAGAATGAAACAAGTACGTACTTTGACTTTGTAAGGCAGACCCGGTGATATGATACACTGTGCTTGGTGAGGAACTCCAAGGTGACTGGATCGTCCACAAAATGGGACACCACGGTCGTATTCTACCATATCCTCGACCCCTCCTCCTACAACAGAAACATTTTAAAGATTGATGAGAGATTTCTGATATTGATTTTTCACTTAAATCAAATTAAACTAGTAAATAAAGATAAAACTAAAAAAAAATGCAAAACTTATTAAACTGTAGGGACACATCTTCTTTTACTCTATGACAAGCTTGTTTAAGCGGTCGGTCAGTTAGTCACTGTTACGCTCGGTTCGTAGATGCACGCGTGGGAATAAACTCAAACAGCATAACGTATCATATATTATTTTATCCAAGATATATCCATACAACGAACACATAGTATAGAAGTATAGCAAAGACTATAAAACTATACAAATAAGGAATAGGTTAACTTGAAAATAAAAAGTAATAATCTATAAAATTCAAAACAAAAACATTAACTTAAAAACACAAATTATTTAATACTATCAATGTAATAATTAAATTAATGAAAAAAAGTAAAACAATCTAACGAAACAACGACGGCACAAATTTGAACAAAACGCGAATCCTTATATATACGGCAGGAGGTCACTCTACTTCAGAAAATCCAGACACTGCGATTCAGATATTGACATATTAAGCACACCGCCTATGGGCTAATGGCCGCAGCATATATATAGTATAACAACCAAAATACGTACGTGAACTTTAACTTTTGACAGACACAACCGATTTTGATGAAATAAAGATTAAACGGTACCTTGATTTATACCAAGTCAGATTGTAATATATAATATTAAGATGTGAAACGAATTAATATGAAATATTACTAGAGAGTATCTATCATTTTTATATTACTCAATAATAATCTATATTTTTAATCTGGCAACAAGAACAGTGACAGATACTCTTTATGGCCTGAAACTGATGGACTTAAATGCTATTTACGAGCATTCGAGAGATCTAGTTTTTACACTTGAAAGACGTTTTATAATTATTTTTAATTATTTAAATGGAAACGTAGTTCAATAAGACCCAGGTGTAATATATATAGTCACGTCATTAATGGGGGAACACAAAATGGCGACGCTGCAATGCAAAAAACCTGGAAAAGCTATTATAATTTTTTTTTAAAGAATATCCTATTTTTAGTATGATAACACTCCCAAGTTTCGTTTGTTCCTCGAAACAGGGGAGGGGTAGGACTATACAAAATTGCAGTGCTGCAAGCCCTCCTCATTAATCTAATCAGTGGCAGCAGCATGATAAGCGACCCCTTATAGCATACTCAAAAAATCAAAGCTCATCTGAAAGATCATTTTCTGTGTAAGAAAAACCACTGCTGCATTTTCCAAACAGTGAAGAAAATTGTTGCTGCAGCGATTGAACGTCGCTCTCTGCGCAGCTGGATTCGTCGTTTCAATTCAGTTTTGTCAGCAATCATCCGGTTCCTTTCGATTTTACTGATTAAATACGCGTGCCACCATCACGTACGAATAATGTTACGTATCGTTGATTGTTTAAACAAATAATTCTAAAAAGTTAATCAGCAATTCATATATAGATACATTATACCACATAACGTGGAATGATATTGAAATATGGATGAGGGCAATGAAGAAAGAAGATTGGTTATTCAAATAATTTGATCATTTAATCAATATATTTCACTTTTATATCAATTTAAATAATCACGCCGAACATTTATTCGATAAAAATGCTTTAATATAACTGTTCAGTTGAATCGGCTGAAACTTTAGCTACCTATAAATGATAGGCTGTAAAATAGTGATAATTAAAAGTTTATATTTTTTTGACTTTTGAGTGATTTATTTAAGTTATACACGGATGAAACGGCGAGCACATCTAGTAAGAAATATTTAAAATATAAATACTATCCGTGAAATGCAGTTATTTATTTTTCCCCTTTTTATAATTAATATTTTCTTGTATTGAGTATAGTTATCTATACATTTTATTTTGTATTCGTAATAAATATATGACAATTATGTATAAATATACATATATCTAATAACTAACCGTATACCATTACTTATATAAAATATATATATATGTCAGAGATAATAAATTTAAGCGGATACACGACTATACTTATTAGAATAGGACGTACTGGCCGGTTGTCAGACGTCAAGTTGTGGAAATATAAGACGGCTGCCTATTTTATTGTACAGCCGAATAATCGAAATATAAAATATAATGGTGTATCTGTCAGTAGCGCGTGTGATCGTTTGTCTAGTGACTCCCTTGGTCTCTTGCTCTCAGGCATAGATAATACACTATATACCGGAGCTCTCAGGACAGCGCCAGCGACGGACGTGCGCACTAACTAATTTAATAAAATCAACATATTGGACGAAAATGGCGGCCATTAAAATGGCAATCAATTGGAATCCGTGAAATTAGAAGTGGGATATGAGTCTCATGTGTTCTGATACGCTTAGCTTCCTGAATTACAGCCGTTGGATATGCAAATTAAATCAAAGCAGTTACGATTTTTTTATTATGATTGTTTACGAACAATAACGAGTATTCAAAGCTGACTGCCAATCTTCGCTAGTCGGAATAGAACTCGAAGAAGAAGAAGTCACGATTTATTTTATTACTATACGAAAATATTATAATTTAGTGAATGCTGATAATGTATGGTAACGTATTATAAGATGGAATAGATCTGGTGAGTACATTCCAATTTGTTTAAAAGCGATTGTCTTACCGTGTGTCGTACTTTCTCAGTTTCTTAGTTACTTCACATGTTAGCTTGTTCCTACATTGCGATAATTTATTTATAGGGTAGTTGACCCTGCTTTTTGGATTATTAATTAACCCTGATCTTGCGCAATAGTAGCTAAGAAACATGCCTAATACAGCCATAAGCGTAGAAAAGGTAAAAGAAATGAATACTCGCGTGGCTCACGTTCCAGAAATCGATTAACGTCGTTGGAGGAACCAACCGTTTACCTCCACGATGAACGCTGCCGTGATAGCTGATAGTGATTGTGACTATGGTGGAGCATCGGGACTCTGCGGCGTTGTTCGCCAGAGCGTTCCGTGAGTGCTGCCACGAAATACGGTGCTGGTGCAACCGGTATCATTGATGCGATACGATCTATCAATACTACGGTGAGATCCAACCATTTTTCAATTCCAATTTCGATCCTAGCATAAAAAAAAATTATGCGAGAAGGTAGATCGCGCTAAAATTTAAAGCTAATAGTATTTTAATAATATTGAGTGTTTGTCTCGCATTTGTAATTGTTTGAACACGACCTGTGCGGGAACCCTAGCAATTAACCTTGGTTGATTGAATTGATATTGGCATTGTAGTGATAAAATATGTAATACTATGGTATTTTAGTAAAGGAATAAGCTGGATAGGTTTCAGACCTTAATCTAGCAAAGTTGCGTGTGCAAAAATTACTATTGTTAAACATTTCTTTGTACATCAATTGTTCTACAAATAAAATAAGGTTTTTTTAGTGAAGGAATTTGATTTGTTATTTAATTTAATATTTTACAATATAGCAATTTATTTAAAACGTGGTTAGTCAATAATAGTGAGAGTATGTACAGATACGTGTGCCTGGCACAAAGAGTGGTGTCTCGAAGCGTGTATTGCGCTCTTCGATTGAGACTATAAGGAAAATACTGTACTAGCCCTACAAGTCGGTTTGTAACGTTGACGGTTAGTCAAGTCGCTCTTAGTGGAAAATTTTCATTAGCCATTGCTAACGAATGAATATTGTGTCCCAAGTCGCTCCAGACTCCAATAGATGCGGGTTTCTCTATTAAATTAAAGAATTGCCTTTTTAGCAACAAATATAGAACTCTTAAGTTGAACTATCTGTTAAGGTCAGGTACAGCCGAACAATCAAAAAGGTAGGATCCATAATGGATTAGTTTTATTTAATTACGGAGCAAATTTATCGATTAACTAGCTGTGCACGTGGTTTAACCCGCGTATAACTTTAAGAGATCACTATCATCATACTGTTATTAATTTTTGGTTTTATTTAATTTAGGATTTATTTACTTAAAAAATAAATATTATAATCTATATAAACATATGCCGAAACGAAATGAGATACCTACCTAGCCTATAAACTTTAGCTTACAAAGTTATTTACAAACCGAAAATAAACACGTATGTATGTGTGAGTATTTTCGAACAACCTACTCAACTACCCGTTGTAATAATATATTCCTGCAATAAATATTTGACATTTATTTATCAATTTTATAAGTATTATTTTAATAAAGAATTATAATATAATATCTGTCTGTCTGTAAAAATATCTTGTAATAAAGTTAAAATAATTTTCATTAATAATTTAAGTTAAAATATTTGCATGTCATAGGTGTGGTGACTATGCATGTACATTATGTTTGAAGCAAATAAATTGAATTGAATTGCATAGAATTATCAAAGCTATAAATTGTGCTAAAAACGGTCTATGTTCTTGTCTCGATATTAATCATATAATTATTATGAAAGCATAAGAGTTAATATTTTATGAAAACGACTTTACAAATAATGTATTGTTTCGGAACAGATTTCAATACCATACAAAAGGAGTCCTGTTCTGGAGTCCTTACAACGGTGTCAAATCGAATGGCGATACATCCAAGTGCTGACGTTGCTGCATGACGCTACTGTTATGACCGTCAAAGTACAAAATCAGCAGTCTGACCATATCTCAATGCATCGAGGAGTGAGACAAGTGGATTTAATTTCCCCGAAATTGTTCACTAATGCATTAGAGGATACGTTCAAGACGCTGCACTGAGAATGGCGAGGCATAAAAATAAACGGCGAGTACCTTTCACACTTGAGATTTGCAGACGATATCGTCATCGTGGCAGAAACCGTGCAGGACATGCAGTATATGCTGAGAATAATGGCTGATTCTTCTTTTCGAATTGGTCTCCAGATGAACTTGGACAAAACCAAAATAACGTTCGATAAATACGCCAACCCGGAACCGATAACTCTTAACCGAGTTCCTTTTGAAGTTGTTCAGGAGTATGTATACCATGGGCAAACTTTGTAGTTGGGTCGAAACAACTTTGAGAAGTATGCACGAAGAAGAATACAGCCGGGCTTGGCAGCGTATAGGAAACTATGTCGTCTTTTCGTGACAAATACCGCAATGCTTAAAGACTAAAGTCTTCAACAAGTGCGTCTTCCCGGTTATGACTAACAGAGCCGAGATGTGGACACTGACAGTGCGTTTGGTTATATCAAGGTCGCTTAGCGAGCTGTGGAGAGGGCTATGCTCGAAGACTCTCTGAAAGATCGAATCCCAAATGTGGTGATCCGACATAGAGCCAAAGTTGACGACGTGGCCCAAAGGATTAGTAAGCTGAAGTGGCAGTGGGCTGGACACATATGTCATAGAACCGACAACCGATGGAGTAGACGTATTCTGGAGTGGAGACCGCGTTTTGGCAAACGTAGCGTGGGACGCCCACCGGCTAGGTGGAGTGACAATATAAGACAATATAAGTGGCTGGCAATGGATGGAGACTGAGAGCTGAAGATGGAGCTCAGTGGCGTGCCATTGGAGAGGCCTATGTCCAACAGTGGATGACGAAAGGTTGATGATGATGAAGATGACAAAAGGTATCATTTAGTTAACCTTAAAAGGTAGACATATAGCAAAACCAAAATTTTAATGTTATGCCTTAGTACATAAGCTTAACAATCTGTAATCCATATGTCAACTCATGTTTTACGCTTGTGTGTTTAAGTAAATTATTATTATTATTACATCTACGCATATGTGAGAATACTAGAATAAGCTGTACTCTAATATGATTGATCGTATAGATCTGAGTTCAATTTGCATTGGAAGAAGGAGTTTGGAGTTATTCTATGAGCAATTGCATCGAATAAATGTTCGACGTGACTTTAAATTGACATAGCTTATTATTTATAAATCAATTGAAACGAAACAAAGTGAAGTTAGCCACAATACATTGAAAGAAATCGCACTCAAATCTGTTAAGCCGTATCTAGGATTGTTGTGCACAAACAAACAGAAAAACGGACAAAATTCTAGCAATCATTGTTTTGGGTTCTATCGTTCATTTACTCATATGTCTTATATGTACAGTCGATGAACGGTTGCAAATTTATTATATGTATAGATTTGGTGTGAATTGGAATTGAATCACTATCTAGAATTGAACGACTGTTGTTTTGAATTGAAAAGAGAATTCTGTTGTTTTGTTGAACGGTAATGCTGTGTTAATAAAAATACTTATGTTCGTCATTGATTTGTGGCGAACGCGACACTTACCAGATCCCTACAACCTATATAACTTATATAAATTATATAATAAATACATATTATATATTATAACATATACATGTAATACACAATATAAATATTTACACTCTAAAATCATATAAATAATTAAAATATAATATAATAATTTATGTAATGTCGGAAGGCAGTCGCCGCGCGATCGTATAATAGAAATGTCTATTCTAAATAAAATACCGTTACTTTGAACAAAGAAACGTAAGCGCATCGGCTCGGCAGTCGGCCGCCTTCCGCCAAGCAGTCGAATCCTAGATCTCGTACTGAACGCACGTCGCTTCTCGCTTGTAATTTGCTACACGATTTTGCACCTTAAGTCTTTGTAATAAGTCATACTTCCTTCTTGCATCTAAACTTTTCTTCATACTTCATTCTTCTCATTCTACTCTGTGCTGTGCTGTGCCTATCTTTGTGTTTATTATTTCTACAAGAAATAAATTAGTAGTGGAAGAAACTTTGTTTTAATCAAACCTCATCTACAACATCATTCACAACGCCGCTACAGATTGATTAAATGTTTTATTTAAACTAAAAGCTGTTACGCTTTGTTGAAGATTGGATTGAAAGCATGATCGCTTTGTCCTATTGGTTCAATGAAAGCTGTTACGCTTTTCGAAGGATGGATTGAAAGCATGATTGCTTTGTCCTATTGGTTCGATGAAAGCTGTTACGCTTTTCGAAGGATAGATTGAAAGCATGATCGCTTTGTCCTAGTGGTTCGATGAAAGCTGTTACGCTTTTCGATGGATGGATTGAAAGCATGATCGCTTTGTCCTAGTGGTTCGATGAAAGCTGTTACGCTTTTCGATGGATGGATTGAAAGCATGATCGCTTTGTCCTAGTGGTTCGATGAAAGCTGTTACGCTTTTCGATGGATGGATTGAAAGCATGATCGCTTTGTCCTAGTGTTTCGATGACAGCTGTTACGCTTTTCGAAGTATGGATTGAAAGCATGATCGCTTTGTCCTAGTGGTTCGATGAAAACTGTTACGCTTTTCGATGGATGGATTGAAAGCATGATCGCTTTGTCCTAGTGGTTCGATGAAAGCTGTTACGCTTTTTGAAGGATGGATGGATTGAAAGCATGATCGCTTTGTCCTAGTGGTTCGATGAAAGCTGTTACGCTTTTCGATGGATGGATTGAAAGCATGATCGCTTTGTCCTAGTGGTTCGATGAAAGCTGTTACGCTTTTTGATGGATGGATTGAAAGCATGATCGCTTTGTCCTAGTGGTTCGATGAAAGCTGTTACGCTTTTCGATGGATGGATTGAAAGCATGATCGCTTTGTCCTAGTGTTTCGATGACAGCTGTTACGCTTTTCGAAGTATGGATTAAAAGCATTATCGCTTTGTCCTAGTGGTTCGATGAAAGCTGTTACGCTTTGTCGAAGGATGGATTGAAAGCCTTACCGCTTTATCCTGATGATCTGCTGAAAGCTACAACGCTTTGCAGTGAAATTGGGCTCAAATGTGTGTTGACCCAAGGTTGATGCTGAAAGCTACAACGCTTTGCAGTGAGATTGGGCTCAAATGTGTGTTGACCCAAGGTTGATGCTGAAAGCTGTAACGCTTTGCAATGTGTTCCAAGTGCAGATTCTGAGCAATGTTGAAAGCCCAAACGCTTTGCTATACGCTAGAGCTGTAACGTGCTGAAAGCCTTTACGCTTTGCTTTGTGAGAGGTTGAAAGCTGTCTGTGAACGCTTTGCCTGCGTGCGTGCCATGCGCTGTGCCATTTAAGCTGGACGTGACGTTGAGAAGCAATGCGAGAGCGCGTTGAGGATCAGAATGGACGTGTCAGAGATAATAAATTTAAGCGGGATACACGACTATACTTATTAGAATAGGACGTACTGGCCGGTTGTCAGACGTCAAGTTGTGAAAATATAAGACGGCTGCCTATTTTATTGTACAGCCGAATAATCGAAATATAAAATATAATGGTGTATCTGTCAGTAGCGCGTGTGATCGTTTGTCTAGTGACTCCCTTGGTCTCTTGCTCTCAGGACAGCGCCAGCGCCGGACGTGCGCACTGACTAATTTAATAAAATCAATATAGCCGTAACAGCCTGTGAATGTCCCACTGCTGGGCTAAAGGCCTCCTCTCCTCTTTTTGAGGAGAAGGTTTGGAGCTTATTCCACCACGCTGCTCCAATGCGGGTTGGTGGAAAAAAAAAATGAAAATCAATGTATTGGACGAAAATGGCGGCCATTAAAATGGCAATCTATTTGAATCCGCGAAATGTATATTTTTATATATATATTATAGTTTAAATCGTTACTTTGCGTGACGCGACACTTACTCGTGCAAGTGATAGCTGCCATTGTGGGGCTGTGAGGCGGGGGAAAATTCAAGCTGGGCTAGTAAGGACTCTTAATTCATGTTTCTGATCAATCATGCTCAAGTTGTAACAATTTTTTTAAGTTCTTCGATGTATGGGACTACAGGAAGGTGAGCATGGAAAATATAAACTTGTTAAAAATATTATTTACTATAATTTCATACTATTAGTTATTCAATAATATATAAAAGTCTATTTCAAAATTGTCGTTAAAGTTCAGTTTTATTAATTTAATTTTACAAATATGTCTTAATCTCAGTGAAACAATAGCAATTATAGCGTACACTTTATTTCTACAGTGTATGACAGATTACATTGACGACTGTACTAATGTAAACTGTGTCACAATCGACAGCGTCTTCCACCCTGATTAAATGGAGCACAATTCATTGTTTTAAAGAAAATTGAGATAATTTATTGGTATAGATGTATACAATATATATTTATACAGAAAGGATACAAAATATCGCTAATAATAAAAAGTAATTTAGTGATTTACAAATGTACTAAATGGTAAAAGAAATTACAATATAAGGGGAAAAAAGTAAGTAATAAATAATCAATTCTTATATCTTAATCATTTCAAGAGAATAATATTAAAGTAACCTTTGGTATGTATGTAATAGGTACCGTGTTTTTATATTAATCTAACTGTTACAGCTGGTATTGTCTATGAATTGAAAGGGCTTGTATTGGAGGTGTTGAGGCGATGAGAGATCTGGATGAGAGATTGTTCCCTTGAGATTAGAGTTCCCGCCGCGACGAGACACGCGCTGCAACCGACCCAAACCGCTGCTGACTTCTCGACGGTTAATGCCGTCGACACCGAGAATTGAGTTCTCAATACAAAAAATAATTAAATACATATAATTTGACGAGCCGGTTGGCGTGGTCGGTAGATATTTGCCTTTCACGCCGAAGGTTGTGGGTTCGATTCCCACCCAGGACAGACATTTGTGTGCATGAAAATGTCTGTTTGTCCCGAGTCTGGGTGTAATTATCCATATAAGTATGTATTTACAAAGAAAAGTATACCAGTTTTCTGGTTTCCATTGTGCAAGCTCTGCTTAATTTGGGATCAGATAGCCGTGTGTGAATAATATCCCAGGATATTATTATTATTATAATTATATATTATGAAACAATAGGTTTATGGAAACTTAATATGTTGTTTACTTTTAAAGCCGAGATGGCCTAGTGGTTAGATCGCGTGAATCCTTACCGATGATCGTGCGTTAAAATCCGGGCACCACTGAATTGTCATGTGCTCAATTTGTGTTTATAATTCATCTCGTGCTTGATGGTGAGGGAAAACATCGTGAGGAAACCTACACACGTCTAATTTCCCTAAAATTCTGCCACATGTGCATTCCACCAACCCATTTCGGAGCAGCGTGGTGGAATAAGCTCCAAACCTTCTCCTCAAAAAAGGAGAGGAGGCCAGCAGTGGGACCATCACAGGCTGTTACTTTTTATACTTTTGATCCGAATTTATTTAAGTACCTATCTACAAATTGATGGCAATGGGTCCTATTTAGATTTGGTAAAATATAAACAGAAGCCATAGCATATACTTGTAAGTTTTCGCATCTCACTCACAAGTGGGCTCACTTCGATAATATTTATTGATTGTTTGGATGTGATGCTATAATCGTATAACTTGCTATAGTGATTTTGTATAAGATACTGGATAATAAACTACAAATTAGATAGTCACCCCCAAAATAACATAGCCATCATAGGCTTCCAATCTACCCGCCCCAAATATTTTATTCAGAATCCTGGATAATTGAATCATGGATATTCTTCAGATTTAGAAAGGGTTCCAATAAGCCCTAAAGGCAAACATAACAATTTCCTTGGTGCCCTTGTTTTCTTTAATTTACCGTACCAAATTGATTTGATATATAACCGTACTTCCTTTAATTAAAAATATAATATTATTACAATCTATGAAACTGACAAAACTGGTTTAAATTATTTTGCCTCCTAGGGAAGCACAATTTTATATAAAAAAACATACCAAAAATATGTATAAATAAATTGACCTTAACCACTATTTTACAACTTTAATCTTATTTCTGGCATTATAAGTCCACAAAATTGCAAATTTTAAAATTAACCCATTCATTGCAAAAATTGGAAAGACTTTGTTCTTGCTTACCATTAAGCAGAAATACTGTAATGTATAGTATTATTGTGTTCCGATGGTGAGGGTGAGTGAGCCGGTGTATCTACAGTCACAAGGGACAGAACATCTTAGTTCACAAGGTTTGTGGCGAATTGACAATGTAAGGAATGATTTATATTTCTTATATCAAAAACTTTTATGGGCGGTGATTATCACTTAACATTTGCCAATGAGTGGTATCATTACGAATAAAAAAAAAAAAAAACCTGATAAGGGTATAGCATCACACGTGCTGTTACGTCGAGCCGACCGCGATGTTTGATGTAGGCGAGTGGGCATCAAGCTACCTAATATCTACAAATGAAAATGTTACTTATAATAAAATCAAATTAAATCTAAATTTCTAGTTTATCTTATCAATATCGAATAACTGTAGGTGCCCGTTTGAGTAGGTACCACCCACTCAGGGTGATACATACCGTGGTGGCTTGCACATATTCCTACCACCAAGTATAATATTACAATTATTGCAACATTTTGGAAGGTATTACATAAAATAAAAACTGAGTTCTATATTTTTTCTTAAAAGATAAAAAAACGAATTCTCGTCAACGCACATTAAAACAAGCTTAATGTCCTGTTATTATGAATATCCAATCGGCAAATATTTTGTACAAAGTAATATTTACCTGTTTAAATCCTCGACGGTATCTCACGTTCATATAGCTGTATATGATTGGGTTATAACAACAGTGTGACATAGCCAGCCAGTGGGCTACGAACCACACGTATGGCATGCCTGGCCATGTTGCCCAAGCGTCGTCGGTCTCGTGGAGAGTCCATAGAATCTAAATTATATCAAATAATATAAATTAAATTGATTAAGTGATACTTATCATAACAAATAGAATGGCCAGTTTTAACAGTCAGAGTTTGCTACGCTACGCTACCAAATCCTAACTAAGCCATCAAACACACACACACACACACTGCATACACTAAAGTTATGTAGTTATCATATTGAGCTTGATAATGAAAGGAAAACTAGTCGACTAAATGTTTTTCTGGTGTATTGAATCAAAATATAGATAGCTTAATGTATGTTTGCATTAGTTTAATTAAATAAACATAAATCAACAATGCTAATCATTCCAGAGCCCTGTATTTTATAAACACTTGATGTTTATAAAAACATTAAAATTATACAGCCCACCAGGATCCCAGACATTGATGGGCAAGCGCCTTCTCTACTGGACCTTCTGCTGACTTCTCACCCGGTGGAATATCAGGTTGTGGTTCAAGCTCCACTTGGTTCTTCGGATCACAGCCTCATATCTACCAAAGTGCCACAGGCCAAGCTGCAAACGTCGCGTTTGGCACTACAAGTCGGCAGATTGGGACGGTATGCGCGATTACTATGCGTCAGTCCCGCGGAAGGAACGTTGCTTCAGTGGGAATGACCCGACAGCTAGTGCCGCTGCTGTTGCTGACGAGATCATGTTGGGAATGAAATACTATATTCCTAGCTCAGATCTCGACAGTAGGGGTGCGCGTAACCGTTGGTTCACTCGCGAATGTGTCGACGCTGTATCATCTAAGCAGGCGGCATATCGCGAGTGGATCAACGGCTGCATTAGCGGGGCATCTAACATTGACTCACTGAAAGCAATCTACAATAAAAACTCCAAGTCCTGTAGGAAGGCTTACACGAGAGCGGACGCACAGCGCATTGTACAGATTGGTCATGACCTTATTTCACATCCTCGGGGCTCCCGTAGCTTCTGGCGTCTGACCAAGTCTGTGCAAAACAATTTCTGCCAACCTTCGCTGCCACCGCTCAGAAGTCCGGACGGATCGCTAGCTCACAGTCCGCAAGAGAAAGCTGATCTCCTGGCTAAACTCTTTGCCGACAACTCCGTCATCGATGATTGTAGTGCTCTGCCACCAGTAATACCTTCTTGTGGCCACACGATGCCTGACATCAAAATCAGGCAGCGTGATGTGCGAACGGAGCTGCAATCACTTGATGTACGGAAAGCTAGCGGTACCGATGGAATACCAGCCATAGTGCTGAAGAAGTGCGCGGCGGAGCTGTCTCCCGTGTTAACGCGCCTGTTCCAACTTTCTCTTTCTTTAGGATGTGTGCCGGAGGCTTGGAGAAGAGCTAATGTGCAAGCGGTTCCCAAAAAAGGGGATCGGTCTGACCCGGCAAATTATCGGCCAATAGCTATCACCTCAGTACTTTGTAAGGTGATGGAACGGATTCTTAACAACCAACTGATCCATTACCTAGAAGATCACTGTTTGATTAATGATCGTCAGTACGGATTTCGACCAAAACGGTCTACAGGTGATCTTCTAGCTTACGTAACACACCTCTGGGGTGAAGCTATCGACAAGCATGGGGAATCGTTGGCTGTCAGCCTCGATATCTCCAAGGCTTTCGACAGGGTCTGGCACAGAAGTCTTCTCTCCAAGCTGCCGGCATATGGTCTGCCTGCTCAGCTTTGCACCTGGATTGCCAGCTTCCTACATAAGCGCAGCTTTCATGTTTTAGTTGATGGTTGCGCTTCACAATTCTATGTAGTGAATGCTGGGGTCCCCCAGAGATCTGTGCTATCTCCCACTCTGTTTCTTTTGCATATCAATGATATGCTCTCTCTCGGGAACATTCATTGCTATGCAGACGATAGTACAGTGCATGGTGGATACCACGGACGCGCAGTGGCTGGGCGAGCGGAAATTCAGGAGAGGCGGGAGGATCTTGTCATTGAACTCAATAGGACGTTAGAGCTTATCGCCAAATGGGGCTCAGATAATCTTGTTGAGTTTAATGCCAAGAAAACACAGGTATGCGCTCTCACAGCAAAAAAGTCACCATTTTCCCCTCTTCCCTTCCTCTGTGGCACTCCGCTGGTGATACAAAGCAAAATCGCCATGCTGGGGATGGACGTTCGCTGCGACCTTAGTCCAAGGGATTACATCGAGGCTGTGATAAAAACAGCTTCACGGAAACTCGGAGTTCTGAACAAGGTGCGGCGTTTTTTCACGCCACAACAACTATGCCTGCTGTACAAAACACAGGCGTACCTGTGTTTTGTACAGCGTACAGGCGTACCTGTGTCTTGCGTTGAATATTGCTCGCACCTTTGGGATGGCTCCGCTAAGTACCTACTTGAGGCCTTGGACCGGTTGCAGCGACGTACGGTCCGCATTATTGGCGACGTAAAGGTCACTAACACCCTCGAGCCTTTACAATTGCGTCGAGAGATAGCTGCGCTGAGCGCTTTCTATCGACTGTATCACGGCGAGTGTTCCGAGGAATTATTTTCCCTAATTCCTGCTTCCCCCTTCCTTCACAAGTCTACGCGTGCTGGCTCTCGATGTCACCGACTAACTGTGACATCAAATCCATCGCGCACAAAGAAATTTGGCAACTCCTTTCTTTGTTGCACTTCCAAGAAATGGAATTCCTTACCTTTCTTGGAAGTGCAACAAAGAAAGGAGTTGTAGTTATTTTTATAAGATCTGTATACATATTTTGGACATTTGGCCTGATTTTCTATAGCGGTAAATATAAGGGAATTATTAATGTAGTGAAAAGTCGAATAGCTAGCAAACTTTAAGTGTAAGATTTATGGTTTCTTTTAATTTAAGTTTTTCACAATCTGATTAAATGTGTTTTGTATTATAGACTACCCAGTAGTATCGGAGATATCATTAATTTGTTTTATTACTTGGTGCTATGTGTGCAAGCCTGTCTGGATTGAACCACCCACTCATCATATATTCTACCACCAAACAGTAATATTTAGTAATGTGTTCCGGTTAAAAGGGTGAATTTGCGAGTGTTATTACAGGCATAACAGATCCTTTATATCGCTATACTTAATTCTCCACACAGTCTCTGTTACAACATAATTGTAATAATACAATCTCGATGAAATCAGGCTTTATTGACATTTATTTTATGCCATCTAGTATATACTATGGTGACTATAAAAGCATAGTTTGATAATATAATCTGTAACTATAACTGTTTATTCTATTTAGTCTAGAAATTATAAGACACGTAAATAGAAAACACTAAGCAAATTGTAAATGCGCATTGTGAATATTACTCACGCTTAATAATACCACTGTATCCTAAAATAGATGAATAAATATACAAATATATATAATAGTTAATTTACAATAAATTTACAATAAATTGTTATTTAGCTTTTTTGAGTAATTGGATGAGTAATTTATATCAATTTGTATTGTAGTTGTTTGATTTGGGGTTCTATTTTAAAAAAGATCAATTCCAGGATTTTTATAAAATTAGTTTTACCTTTAGAGGATAAATATAGTTTGTGTTTAATTTATACGACAGTTTTTTATTGTATTATTATTACCGTTTTAACTTGCCGACGAATTTTACTTTTGCAAAGACTTATAGAAACCGAACGTTATTCCTACTACTTTAAAACGATGGATTAGATACTGATGAACTCCAATTATTCGTTAAATTTAGTTAATCTAAGAAATCTTTAAATAACAAAACTTATTTAAAGCCTACTTTATTAACAAAAGATAAAAAGAACGACATAATACACCTCTTGCCACTAAATATGTGATCTGATCTTGTACCAGGAACAAAAACAGATCTAAGAAGTTATTACTAATGTAAAAATAAGGATACGTTTTAACGTGAACCTTTCGTTTCGAATGCTAGATTCGGGTGTCTCTTGCTGTTTGCGCTTTACCCGGTGGTCGAACTCCCCATACGACGTGTGCAATTCGCGCATATGTGCAAACCAGCGCTGTAAGTGGCGATCCGAATTGTAGAACTAATAGTGCACACGAGTATTTTCGTTTTGTTCGGCAAACTCCCATTTTTCAAGACAGATGTGTTACCGACTTTAGATATATCATTGTTTTAATAACGCGGAAATATACAATATTTTAATAAGTCACAAAACTATATCTTACAAATTTAGTATCTCAATTGATTCTTTCCGTATATATTAAAATATTTATTTTGATTAATAATATAAGTTTTATTTTGACTCGAAATTGAACTTATAATAAAAAGTCGGAAAACCAGCATTCATTTGCTAGATACCGAGCAAGGAAGGTGTGCTGGCAAATAAATAATTGTAATACAAAATTACAAATTGTGTTTAATTATAATTCAAAACCTAATGTCCTTGAAGTAAAGTGCAGTAGTGTAAAATAAAGAGTTGTGCAGTTTGTGTGTCTAAGTTAATAAGAGAAGAGCGTAACAGATGTCTCTGTAACCAACGAAAATAAAACAGAATATTTGTAAATAATTAAATTAAGATACATTATTGGCGATGTAAGAAATATTAAACAGTCCTACCATGACTAATGCGCCACCAACCTTGGGAACGAAGATGTTATGCCTCTTGTGCCTGTAGTTTTACTTTGGCTCCCTCACCCTTCAAACCGGAACGCTACAATGCTAAGTATTTATAAAAATATTAACTTACCTTCGTTTTTGTTACCTAATCATATTTGCAATAATGATTATAATTCATTTCGTGCTTTACGAAGAAAAAAAAACGTGAGGAAACCTGCATGTGTCTAATTTCACTGAAATTCTGCCATATGTGTATTCCACCAACCCGCATTGGAGCAGCGTGTTGGAAAAATCTCCAAACCTTCTCCTCAAAAAGAGGAGAAGATTTGGAGAGAGGCCTTTAGCCCAGCAGTGGGACATTCACAGGCTGTTACGGGTACGGTTACATAAAATATTTAAACATTTACTAGCTACCTGACCCTACTGATGTTTTTAAACATTAAGATGAGTACTGTAACTATGTATAAAATACATGTGTTATGGACCATGTGATAAATGAGGGTATTATTTACAATGCCTGCATTTGAATTATGACAAACTACAGCATGTGACCGCGGTTTCAACCGCGTATAATTTAAAAAATCACTAAGTGCAGACGAGGTATATTTCAGTAGACACAGGGTATTTAGTTTTATATTCGCGGGGTATTAGTATGTATTCGGATTTTCCGCACCCGGATCTAGGCAACATACAATTGGAATCATACATGAGAAAAACATTCCCTTAAATCTATTCCGACATACTTGAATGTCTTTCTCTGTGTTTTATTTAATGTGACTGCAAAGGATACCTTCACAGGAAATTGTGTCGTTTTAAAACTTAAACGTAAATCTGATTTTTTAATAAGTACTTATTATCAACAACTGGTTCATTTTTCGCCGTGAGAATCGGAATTGCGATTCTCAGGGGAAATGCTCTAGCATTCTTGAGACCATTCCACGCGGTCACGATTTGTACTATTTTTAATTTTTATTTGTATTTATTTAAGGCTTTACTTTACTTGTCAAACCAACCGACTAAATATAAATTTAACAAAACCATCAAAAAATGTATATGTGGCAACGGAACGAAATACCTACCTAATTATAAACTTTAATTTACAAAGTTATTTACATACCGAAAATAAATACGTATGAGTATTTTCAAACAACCGACTCAACTACGTTGTCAAAACTATAAAAAGTACCAAAAGTTGTCTATGGTCTTAACTCGATATCTTTCATAAGAATTAATATTTTATAAAAACGATTTAGCAAATAATGCATTATTTTAAAACCAATTTGATTGCCATACAAAAGGTTATAATCAAACTTAAAAGATAGACATATTTAGACAGTTAACCGACAAATACTAGCAAAAACTGAACCCTATGATTGATCATATAGATCGGAGTTCAACTTACATGGGAAAAAAATAATTTTATAGCAATTGTATCGGATAAATTTTATTATTTATAAACCGATTGAAATAAAACAAACACTAAATGGGTTATATTGCGTTGATACAGGCCCCCGGTAATAGTTTTACTCATATACCTAACATGTACAGACAAGTCAAGAAATCTGATAATATAGATATGTTGCAGGGAAATGCGAATACAAGGGATTTCTGAAAACCCATAGGGACGCCATAGAATCAAGGAAGATGCCGAATATTCTGATCGAATTTATCTTATTACTGAAAGCATTTATATATATTACATAATACTATCTGAGTAATATAATAAGACAAGTATTAATTTTATTTTAAACTAAGCAATTGTCAAACACTGCTGCCTTAGGTGCTGCATAAAGCGCGGCCCCATTGCCTTGCGCAACAATGCACTTATCGTTTGTGTGATCGTAAGACCAACGAAACCTCGTAGAGTCGGGAGTTAGTTTCTATAACAAACTTTAATAAATGTCTTCAAATTTATGATTTTATGGTAGAAAGTAAAAAACTTAAGACTATGGAATAACATTTATTGTTTTGACTGATGTCTGTTGAGTTGATGTTAACATGTAAATAATACTGTGAAGAAACCAACTTTACCTGTGTGAAATAAGTTCTTAAAAGTACTTTTAAAAATAAAGCTTAAAATTGTATCGAGAGAGATATTTCAAGCTAATGGCTTCATTTAAAATATTCTGCTAATGAATTAGCGAACAGAAAATAATGGCTATCAAATTTATTTTATTTCCTGTAAAACTAATTTCATAATGAATAGTTAATTAAATATGTATGTATATACAACTTATAGACAGCTTGTAAATCAAAATAATCGATAAATCAGCTTGGACGATTTTGTATTTTTAGTAGTGTAATACACACAAGGACTAAATTTCTTTGAAATCTCAAAATAAGTAGCGTTACAAATTTCACGCAATTTTATTTTTTATTCTTTTATTATTAATTAGTCGCAAAAATAATGTCACAGTATGTGATAGCAATAATGACATCTGACAGTGAGTAAAAATTTTGCGTCATGACTGTAAAAGAGTGGCTTTTTGTCTGCATGCTATTGAAGTGAAAAGAAAATTCATGGCGGTGTCGAGACATAAGAAACAATATCAGAACAATAATTATTAACATAAATAATTTACCGGATGAAATCGAGGACAATATCGACTACGAAATATCTGAAGTTGATAAAATTCATTATTAAAAATATCATACGTGTAATATTATTATATATTAAGTACTTATGTGTGCATTTATTAAAAGTATTTATTTATTTATTTGCTGACGATGCAAACGCTACACATACTACAAACGCAAAAAAACGTCTTCGAGCTGATTTCGCAGTAATGTTCTGTAACACTTACGTTTTACAGTATTGATGCCACTCAGTCGGTCTCTGTATTTGTGAAACTATAATCATAGGTGCTGCAGTCGCTAATGCTCCTCCCCACACCGCTGCCACTATATATATATATATATATATATATATATATATATTTTTTTTTTTTATATATTTGCCGGGAGGGCAAATGACTCTACTCCACCTGATGTTAAGTGGTAGTAGAGTCCAAACGCGAGGACGGCCAGTACAGTCGGGAAGAAGGTTCTGCACTAGCCGCCCTCGCCTTGCCGGCCCGCAAGATGCCTCTTCACGCCTCGTTTGAAGGAACCCGGGTCGTAAGAGGAGGGGAATACGTGAGCTGGTAAGGAATTCCATTTCTTGGAAGTGCGACAAAGAAAGGAGTTGCCAAATTTCTTTGTGCGCGATGGAATTGATGTCACAGTTAGTTAGCAGCAGTTTTACCTAACCTCGGCTGCAAAGGTCTCATAATTGCTATATAACGATTAATAGAAATAGCCAAAAGTGTTTAAGCACTAACTAGCACGGAAACAGCTTGAGAATAATTCACTATTTTACACATAACTATACCAAAGGGCCAGTACCTTAGAACCAACATTGACACAAATGAAAATGGAACACAAAATATTGTCATCAAAATATCACCAATAGCCAGGTTCATTATGAAGTAATTTGTTACGGTCTTCATTCGAGGTAAACTTTGCACAACAAAGCACACTAGTCCATTCCCTATTAAAGCAACTATAAATATAGTGCAAGAATACACAAAATTGAAAAACGGGAGTAGAAAGCAAACTTCCTGTAGAAACAGGTGAGCAAAATTCTTCGTTTGTTCATACTGTGGTTAAGTTAGTATCGTTGTAGTTTTCAATGTTCGTGTCATTGGTGAATGACTCAAAATTATTGTACGAATCCAACATTCTGCATCCCCTTTTACTGGTTAATTATTAAAAAGATAATTTTCATTAAGTCTTCGTAAAAAATTTCAAGTCATGACTATCTGCAACAATAGGAAAAAATATATGAGATTAATATGTAAGCTATATTGTTATTGAATTTAATAATAATTGTCGTATTACTAAAGAACTGTATCTTAATTTGAATACGTCCTAAATTAATTTATTTTGTAATGCGAGTCGGTAAATTGAATTGATCCCTGATATCCCATTTAGTTAACGAAACAAAAAATTGTTTGTGCTTATGTTAAAATAGCTTTAGGGCATTTTGTATTTTAGGTACACATTTTTGGATGTTTTTATTGATTCGCAACAGACGCGCGGTGTAAACAATGTGAGCCGAAACAGTCGAAATTCTTCTTTTTTATAGTGACTGGAACAGCGTTATAAAACTATACGTCCTTATCGTGCTACTTTTTTGGACTAGTAAGCTTCTGTAAAGAAAAAGTATTTTAATTTATATTAGGCACAGACAACACGTCTGTGGAGACTATATATCTGTGTCATGACCAATACATGTTCTCTTAATAAAAATAACGTATTGAATCACAGCAGTCGAACCGATTTCTTCGAATATTTAAGAAAAAAGAGAAGATATGATTTAAAACAAACATCAATGAGACAGACGGACAATCAGACAAGCTGATTTTATGCGTAATAACACAAATATTTAAAAAAAAACCTATATAAACCAGCTCACTTAAAATCTTGCAAGGTTCTGAGGTTCAACCTTACATAACAATACAAAATAATTCGCTCTTTTAAAAATAATATAGTATAATATGTACAAGTAATGGAAGATAAAAAAATACCATATTGTTAAATTAGAACTAGACTGCTCTACAGTATGCTACTATAACTTTGAATGATAACTCTATCTTTAGCCCTAAAAATAGATATATAATGTTTTGTTGTGAAGCAACTCACGTTAGACGGCACCTGCAGTCTAAAGATAATAAAAACAAACAGGCACTATTTAAAGAGTGCTTTCATTAACATAATAAGTACATAATTTTAAATATGATAATAATTCCTGAGATTGCAAATCTGGTAAATTCGTACCCCACCGCCTTAAATATTTAGTTGAGAAATACTTAGGATGCTAGATTGATGAATATTTAACAAATAATCCCTAAATCGATTCGTACTATTCAACGGAAACACACAGCAAAAATACAAACCCTTCTCTCTTGTGTTCTTTTGATTTGTAAAAATTTTTTATGTTAAATCGAATTGAGCGCCGTTGAAAGGTGTTCCTTCGTCCGCTGAAAGATTTAGTACGACATTAGATGAATAAAAAAGACGACGCTATTACTGTGCATTTTCCTGTTATATAAATATCTAGTTTACAGTAATTACTTTCGTTACCTCGTCAAATTCTCTTCGAAAAATATTTTCAATATAAAAAATATTACAGACTTTATTTTCATGTTACTTTCAATTTAAATATTTTTTTTCGTAGCACATAAATTTAAGAATTTAAGTACTTTTGAAATATACTTTATTTTAACACACTGACTTCCAGTAAAATGTGAAATTAAAATAATACATGAGCCTCGCTGGGCGATCTAATTTTTAAATCTATTTTTTCTATTTACAAACTAGGAGTATTGTATTCAATTAATTTTATTCTGTTGCACATATTTTACAAATAATTCTGAAGAATTTGCTACAGTCGATTGACTCGAGGGTTTTGTAAAAGCCCGTCTGAAAAGGTAATACCCACTCAGCATATATTAGAACCGCTAAGAAGTAATTCTTAGAATTGTTGTTATTGGTACCTGGAACAATTTCCGCCTTCTAATTCGCCCGCGTTGTCAAGTATTACGTACCATATGATTGTCTTTTATTGAGAAGTTAAGATGTGAAATTGTAACAAACCAAAAAAACTAACTTTCGCATTTAAATATCACTTATAATTGTAATCTTATTTTTTGATAAGCAGTATAATAAAATTATAACCTTAGCCCAGGAAAGACTTAAGATAGTTACTATAGTATTCTGGATAAATTACTGGTGGCAGGGCTTTGTGCAAGCTCGTCTGGGTAGGTACCACCCTCTCATCAAATATCAAAACAGCAGTACTTGTTATTATTGTGTTCCGGTTGAAAGAGTGAATGACCCAGTGTAATTACAGGCACAAGTGGCATAAAATCTTAGTTCCCAAGGTCGGTGGCGCATTGGTGATGTAAGCGATGGTTAATATTTCTTACAATGCCAATGTATATGACGTGTTGATGACCATTTACCATTACTTATGCGCGTCCGCCTACCTATTCAATAATAAAAAATAGTATTTTCGATTTACGAGTAACGAACTGATAAAGTCGATTTCATAAGTTCTCACATCACTTCTTATACTTGCTGCTTTGATTCTTACGAAACGTATTTTATAGGGATGTTTCTGAAGGCGTTATTCATTAGATAAAGAAATAAATTAATCGTATCATTTTTGAAAATTGTATCCAGATGAAGCAAATTTCTATAGCCAGATTTGATATCAAATCTTTAACCTGTGTAAATATATATTTGTAAGTACCTTTATAGTATATTTTTTCATAGAGTATGAAACAGTGTATTTGTAGATCAGTGTAATAATTTTAAATTTTATTCGCTTTGTCTAAAAACAACCATTTCATTGGAGCATTTAATACATCTTAATTTGCATGATGTTCTCTTTTTGACGTCATTCTCGCTTATTTTTACATTTATTAAATTTTTACTTCAGTTAGCAATTCTTTAGTAACGCCTTAAATTTAAATTGCATATATAATTATTCTTTGAAGTTTTTGTACAAAAATAACTCAAATATTATTTAAAAGTATAAGCAAACAGTGAAAATGAAGTAAATGAAATGGACAATATAATTGTTTGCAAATTCAACTATTTAAAAACAATATTGTTTTGTGTAAGTAGGAAAAACTTTAGCAAATACAAACCAACCATTTTCCATTAGCAAGAATATTTATAATGCTCTAATACGCTAGGCAATAATCTTATTAAAAAAATTAAATACTACGAAATTGACCTAAGCTATATTGGGTAGGTAGCTATCTCTAGTTGTGATTTAAAAGCTTTAACTTAAATACATCGCTGATTCAAGTTTTTAATTTATTTTATAATCGTTACATATAATAGATCTGTAGCTGACCGCTGTCTGTACATAGAAGATATATGAGTGAAACGATTACCGGGGATACCGGGGACCTTTATCAACGCAATAGAACCCAAAACAATGATTGTTATAATTTTTGTCTGTGCGTTTGTGCACGCTAATCTTCAAAACGACTTAGCGGATTTGGGTGCGGTGTATTGTGGCTAACTTCACTAACTAAAACACGGTAAAACCCGGTATGTATACGGTTTGTAAATAACTTTGAAAGTTAAAGTTTATAGGTAAAAAAATATATGCTACATATCGTTGCAATGCTATGCATATATTTTTTTCATGGTTTTGTTATATTTATACTTAGTCGGTTAGTTTAACAAGTGAAATATAATAAAAAAAAATAGTTACTGTACATATGGTGACCGCGTGAAATGGTGGCAAGAATGCTAGCAGCATTTCCCCCTATCAATCGCAATTCCGATTCTCTGGGCGAAAAATGAACTAATTAGTCGTTTTGTCGATGATAAGTGCTTATTAAAAAAACAGATTTACGTTTTAGATTTAAAAGGACACGATTTCCAGTGAATTTATCGTTTGCAGTCACAATAAATAAAGAACAGGGAAAGACATTCAAGTATGTCGGAATAGATTTAAGGGAATGATGTTTTTCTCATGGCCAATTATATATTGCCTGCCTTATCTAGGTGCGGTGCAAACCAATAAATACTAATATTATTAGCTATAGCAATTTTTTGCTATCATTATTATCTATATTATTGATAAATATAATAATTGTTTAAGTATATTCTAATGCTATTAGTATGCCTAATTAGTTGAAAACATTGTGCGACATATGTAGGACTCTCCGGCACCGAGTTCACCGGAATACCAGCTAATAAACTAGCGGTACCCACTCCGATTCTTCGGGGAACGCCACGGGATTACTTGGGCTTACTACCGTGTCGCACCGACGATCGGCCGGGATCCCCTGACAACGTGTATGCAAAAATTTTTGATAATCGATTGAGTCCTTAAGACGTGAAAGCAAAACAAATAAATTCACTTTCACGTTTATAATATTAGTAAGGTTGCTAGAATATTGTACAAAATGAAATGTAAGTATATAGTTCGTGAATATGTTTACAATTTCATTTTGGATACACATCAGTGATTTATAGCCCTGATATGTAAATATTATTATAAAAGTCGCCCCAAAGGACGTCAAAATAATATCATCCACATTTTGTCACATCAAAAGTAAAATTGTAAAGAAAGTAAACTAACAATCTACTAATATCTGCCACTTCTGAGGTATGGCTTCCCTTTTTCTTGAAAAGGTTCGGAGCTTATTCAACCAGGCAGCTCCAATTTGGGTTATCGAATACACATGTGGCTAAATTTCACCCAGCACGTGTAAGTTTTGTCACGATAATGATATGAACAAATCAAGTACATTAAAATTCAGTGATGCTTGCCGGGGTATACCCACAATCTTCGCCTAATATTCACGTGTTCTAAACTACACGCCAACACCACTTCTTAAAAAGCTTTTATTGCGGCATTGATGCTTCACGATTCTGAATCTATCGTGACTATGACGAAAACGAATATATGAACTAAGCGGACTTACGTTAAGCGGACATACGTTTTCTCAAGTTATCTATTAAGTTAGATATCTTCATATTCTATGAAGTTAACGATATCAACTATCTTTGTTGTTAACGACTGACGAGAAGTATCGTAACTTTTCCAGAGTTTTATAGACGTTGAGTGGATTAGTTTGCTAGATCGACTACATCAAATTTGGTTCTTATACCATTGATCGCAAAATTTATGGATACAATTTTTTTTATAATTTTGCATTTAATACCCTTAGGGCGTTTATCTATCTGAACCGTCGTGTCAGTTCCCTTTTTCTTGGCTGAGTTTCAGTACTCGTTTAAAAAAACGTGACATTGTCAAGGCCAGTAGGGCCAATACATACATAAATTCTCGGCTTATTCCAATCACTGTTCAAAAACCTGTTTCATATTGGTGATGACACGTCACATATTTACCCCTCTTATACAATCAAAAGTACTGGTTATCTTCCAAGCACATAATGCACGCTGCATTAAATAATTCGATACATAATACAATTTCTCAGCGATATGCAGCAGTCGAATAGAGGAATGCACCCAATCTAAAGGCCATCACCACGATTTCCATATTGCGTTAGTAATGTTAAACAAATATCCGAAATTATATAACAATTAACATCTGCTGTGCCACTCTGTAAGAACTCACTTAATTACTCACCCGTGAATTGTTGACAACCGACTTATTGTTGATAACCGACTGAATTATATTCTTCAAATGTTATAATTATTATGGTCAAATATCGCATATCACTTTCTGACATTCCACCACCGATTTCTACGGTAAGTTTCAAGTTTGCTCTGACAAAATAGCCCTACTGTAACGCAATGTACTTGTACAGTAAAGAACAGTTTACCGATTTAGATTAAACTAATTCAATAATCTCCCTTACCTTCACTCCTCGTGGTACCTTAATACCCTTGGTAAAGTTAAATTAAGTATATCAAAATAAAATAATTGGTTTATAAGAAAATTTTAATCATTACTTTGATTTAAATTGTTAATAAATTGTTGATAATTCCGATGGACCATTTCCGTTAATCCTATGTATCTGGCTAATCTCAATAGTAATAATATTTTCATTTTGCTATTGGATGTGTACCGCTTAACTCAGAACCGATTGATTTGGATTAAATGAGTTTTTCAGAGATATATGAAAAAATACCGTGAATACGAAATATAACCAATTATATAAAAGCAATAATCCGCTTATACCACTCTGTTTTATAACTCCAACTCGAACCTCGGATAGCTGGGACGAGATATGTACCTTTTTTATCATGCAATTCTATTAGATAAATTAAAATCTTACGGAATATCGAATCCTTTACTGAGTTGGTTTGATTCTTATCTGTACCGTCGCAACGCTAGGGTAGTAGTGTAGTACATGGATATACTTCGTTTCCGGCAACGAAAATGATGTCTCACGATAAGCTGATCCATCTTTTTTTCATATATATTTATTGTATAGTTCTTTAAATATATACATACATATTTTATAATAGTTTAAAATAAAATAAATAAATAAAGCCTTTATTGCTGTTCTTATTTATACAAATAGTTATGCCAATATATTTTTTTCTTTTTTGATGTATCCTAAACTTTTGAAGTAAGATATCGGCTCACGGTCGTTAATCTCCTACAGCTTGTCTTCCGACAAAGGCCTCTTCTAAAGATTTCCATTCTATCCTGTGTTTTGCTTTGCGAGTCTATGTTGGACTTGCTACTTTTTTAATGTCGTCCTCCCATCTCATAGTCTGTCAACCTCTGTTTCTTTTGCCATCTCGGGGGTACCATTCCGTTACTAGCCTTGTCCATTTTTCTTTCTTTTCTCTCATCATATGTCCTGCCCATCTCCATTTTCATTGTTTGTATGATGTGTATACATCTTTAAATTTTGTTTTACTTTTTATGTTTATTAATTTTTCTCGGTCCTTTCTTTTAACTCCTGCCGTACTTCTCTCTATGCCGTTTTGGCAAATTTTTATCCTGTTTCCTAATTGTTCTGTCAATGCCCAAGTTTGACAACCATATAGTAAACATGGTAGAATACACATATTATATGCTTTCCTTTTTTCTTTCATAGGCATTTCTTTTTTCTTCATAATTTCACTAAGTGACCAATAACGTTTCCAAGTATTAGCAATTCTTCTTTCTATTTCTTTCTGCATGCATTGTTCGGTAGATATTAGCTGTCCCAAGTATAAATACTCCTGTACGTATTCTATTTGCTCATTATTTAATTTTATGATCTCTGTTTGCGAAGAATTTGACAATTTTTTTTTTTAGTTAGGTTTATTGACAGACCTGCCTTTTCGCTTTCATCCGTTAGCTGTTGCAGCATTGTTTCCAGGGTCTTCGGACTGTCTCCAAATAAAATTAAATCGTCTGCGAAACGCAGGTGACTCAGGTTTTCCCCATTTATGTTTAGACCTTTGTTTGCCCATTCTAGATTCCTAAATATCATTTCTAGGACGGCTGAAAATAGTTTAGGTGAGATAGGGTAGATAGACCAGTCGGCTTGGAGGAGTTTTAAATATAAGAAGCTAAATATTAGGTTAAGATGTTGTATTGATTTCTTTTTGTGCATGCTCAGCGCGTTGTCAGATTGTGGTCTACTAAGTACTAATGAAGCGTTGTTACATATTATTTAAATATCCCGTATCAAAATCCGTACATAAAAGATAGGGATTAATATAAATGATAATAGCTAATGCCGGTCAACATTAGTAATAAAACAATTAAACTACTACGATATCGGTACAACTCGACATATGGAAGAGCTTCACTCTACATTATTGTTATAGAAATAACTTGATCTGATTGTATATCCCAGAGCCACAAAACATTACCTAATCTTATTAACATTGTTTGTTTTTATTACTTCACCACTTTTAACGATAGATAAAATAAATCCTACCTATTGTAGTATTTGTAGTATAGTTACATCTTCGAGTAAAACATAATGGATATTATTGAATTGACAGTCACAAAATATATGTATGTCTAAACAACGCTATACATTTTATTTATAGACTACACATTATTATTCTATAAATCTTAATGAGTATGATAACAAAATTTCCATTATGTTTATGTTTTGTACCTAACCAGACATACAGTGTAGAACATTATAAAATAAACAAGTTTGTAAACCAAGATCATATAAAATTTTCTTCTCACCTTAATTTAAAATAATGATATTTTTATAAATTATCAAACAACATAATGGAAGACACATTTATTTTTCAGTTTGTAATTTCACCGCCATTTTCGCGACTTAACTAAAATCTATTATTTTTAAATTTGTATATAAGCTGTAAATTAATTCCGTAATACTAAAATAAATGAAACTTGTCAAACGCTTCAGAAATTGAGAGTTAACCGGCAACTACAAGAAGCGGGCAGTCGCCACGCGGCTTAGACAGAAACTCCGAATTTTTCGCACTCAAAGAACCAAATTACGCCTTATGGACGTAAGGCGAACAACGTAATATCAAAGTAGCATTACATTATTTAAAAATGGAAGTATATTCATTAAAACCTCTTTTATTGATTCTATTTACTTGAGTTTTTACTATAGATTAAATTAAAAAAATAAAAGCGACTGGCCAATAGGCCTTGAGAAACGCCGCCAACTAATGACTAATATGATTTTCCGGTCTTCGTATAAACGATAGAATAAGTAATAAATGGGCGGTACTTTTATTTGTATTAGAAGATTACATTAGATTACATTTGTATTAGAAGTTTGATATTAAAAGTATAACATTCCTCGATACAAACGTTTAAATATGCTGTGAATGATACGTGTTTTTATTAAACAGAGTTTCATGGAATGGAATTTTGTCAAGCAAATTGCTTTATAAAATTGACTACTTCTATTTGTAAACCTTTCAATCTAAGCATATTTGCCAACACAAAAATATTTTGAAATGCATTTTTTTTGTTAACATCGCATACTCAAATGAATTAAACCGAGGTCGTGTTTATCTACATGGTGATATTCGTAAATTCATTTATAGTCTATTCCAATCACAATAGGAGTAACTAAGACCAAACCATAAATTTAAATATTCCAAGTGATTTGCTGATATCGTTTATCTAGAGAAAATAACAAATCACATGGGTCGATTGAAGGAAATTGGTGAATTCGAAAACACAAAAAAACTAAACAACTACATTTTTCTACTGTAAAAAATAAACATCTACTGAAATCTGTTTCATGCAAATACTATTTTTAAAAGCAATATAAATTTCTCAAAGTCTGCAGCCCGATGAAAATTTAATTTTAATTATTTTAAAATTCCATCTAAATCTTTTTCCTTTTATACTCGTACTAAGCTTTTGAAAATTCAAGTCAAATGCTTAACTGGCTTACTACATAGTGTTATGGATACCTGTGTTTGTGTAAATATATCCTTACACATATGTGTATGTATTGTTACAAATATCCATACTAGTATATGAGGACACATTTTTTATAATGTCATTATATATTATATTTACAAATTAACGAATATAGTATTATTTTAACAGTACCTATTAGGGCAATAAAAAATAAAACAGGTTAGGTTCAACTTATGTTTAAGAATTGAATTGATTGAGTCTGACTCCACCTGGTACGAGTCTGTCTTACCCCTAGAGTGTTTTTATAGAGCCGGAGGCGCGTAGGGAGAGCAGCCTCGGCCCGCTGTATTTGTTGCCCCAATGCCTGCGATTTGTTACGCAAGGGCCTAGAGACTGCTTTTCCCGCAGCGCCGGAGACGTTGCAGTCTCAAAATAGAAACAAAAATCCCTCTACATCAGTCCCCCTATTTTTTCCTGATTAAAAGGGGTACGGAGAGGGGGGGCCTTTTCGTAAGGGAAAGCCACTTCCACTTTAAGGGGTCCCCCCAGTTTTTTTGCACTTATTATTAATTTTAATCCACAAAATGAGGAAAATTTTCTCAAAACTAAAAATTAAAAAATCTCGAAAATGTCCGAAACTTTTCCTTTTAAGGGGGGTTGTAGTACACACCCCTAATGGTATAATATCCTAAACGGTTGAAATATCTAGATATCGAATATCCGATATATTAAAAAATACCAACAGATAACCTAAACGTGAGTCGTATTTATTAATCTAATATCTACATTGATATTTCAATATTGATACTTCAATACAGGTATTCGATATCGGAAATTCCGATCTAGATATTTTTAAATGCACCAATATTGGAGCTAACGCCATACATCAAGCCGATATATCGATTTTTTTTTTATATCTAAAAAAATCTAAATATAACAAAAAAATATATCGATACATAGGCTTTCTCAAAAAAATAATCGTAATGCAACTCAAAGGTTAATTAACACTTTTTAATCTTGAATATTTATTAAGCAAATTAAATTATAAATGTATAGTTCTTAATAATTAATGTTTAATTATATGTACCAATATTTTTCAATGAGTGATTTTAAAAATACTCGTATTATATGTTCGATATATCGATATTTTTCCAACAATCGTATTCGTGTTCGGGCGTACTCGTTTGTACAATTAACAATCGCAGATAGAGAAACCAACTAGTTTCTCTGTCTATTAATAATTAAACGCATTTTACATTATTTTAAGTTTGATTAAGTCAGTGTTTCATTTTATGTGATTGTCTTACCGGTGAAATTTGTAAATGCATGTCCTTATCTATATGTATGTAATGACTTGTTCTGACTAACTCATCGACTCAGAGCATAAACCACAGGAGTTAGAAACTTGAAATTTTAACAGTTAATGCATATTATGATGAAACCACGCACTAAGAGAATGTGAAATAAGGGTTTAAAGTTTGTATGGGGAAACCGTTATTTTTTAACCGTTATTAAGTAATAAAAATGAAATTTAATATTAAAGCTTCTGACAAAAAATAAATCCATACGTATTTTGTCATTTTTGGAAATTTTACCCTAAACGGGTGAAATGAGGTGGAAACATTAGTGTAAATAAATGGTCTGATCTGGTTGTGTTTCTTGTATGAATTTATAAACATGTATTTCAAAGTTTTGTAAAATCCACCCAAACGGGTGGAATATGGGTGGTGTGGGAAGAATACCATCCATCCACCAAGTTATTTATTTTTATTTTATAGGTGATAGTTTTTATAAGTTTCATGTGTTTGTTCTTATGTAAATCTATATATCTATATAACTTTTTTGCTTTTTAGCCCTCATATAAGCATGTAATGTCCACATCGAGAAGACTCAATTGTACATATTTTCGGTTTTCGGTATTACTGTATATCTTTGTTGATTATATAATTGTAGTCAGTTTTGTGGACTAAATAAAAAAAAAAAAAAAAAAAATCAGAATATTCTTGCGAATTTAAAGAATATAGTTCCCTTAATATGTGTCATCCATTACAATCAATAAGTCTCAAGGCCAGTCTTTGAACATGACCGGCGTTTACATAGAGGTGGTAGGATTATTAATTAAAAATAATATTTTCAGTGAGTTAAATAGTTTTGTTTAATCTGAGTATTTTACTCAGATCTTAACAAATAAATATAATTGAAGTGTGTGTTTTAAAATTACTTACTATTTTGCAGTTGGCTATAAATTACGAGATACCTATTATATTATGTTTCGTTTTAACTTTATTTAAAGTTTTATTAGTTTCTCTACAACAGTTTGGTCCGCACTATTTTAGAGTATGCATCGACAGTCTGGCGACCCCACTATGCCACACATATTCTAAGATTAGAGAGAATACAAAAAAAAAGATTCTTATGGCATTTAGCTTTTAGTGAGGGTTATAATAAAATAAAATAAAACAAACTTCCTACACAGACCGCCTAACACATTACAAAATGACTTCATTGAATAAACGCAGAGATCTGTTAGATCTACTGTTTTTATGTAAAGTTATCAACAATATAATAGACTGTCCGGAATTGCTTATTAAAATCCAACTCAGAGTTCCTGCTAGATATCCTCGATCTCCAATAACACCCCTC
This sequence comes from Nymphalis urticae, assembly GCA_905147175.2. Lineage (NCBI taxonomy): Eukaryota > Metazoa > Arthropoda > Insecta > Lepidoptera > Nymphalidae > Nymphalis > Nymphalis urticae. The sequence goes on from LR989983.1 coordinate 11,225,202, forward strand.
TGCCCACCCTTGCGAAGAACTGTTTTTGGTGCAACTTCACCAATTCCAAGGCTGTGTAAACTCTTAAACCAGGTGTGCTCTTTTGTCGACATTCACGCGGATTCAATTCAAAATATCTTTCTTATTACGATTAATTACATTTTTTTTGTGTTTCCGGTGAGGTTTATATTAATTTGAAAATTGCCTATAGAAACTCGGGCATGCGCCTGGGTGGGAGCCCGTCGAACTGCATACTGTTGTAGGAGGAACGACAAGCGGGACGTCTAGTAAATTTCGCTACATACATTACGATAACTTGCTAAATACAAACATCGAGTGAAAAACATTTTTGATTTTCGCAATATAAAGGCAAAGGTTTAGTAGTGACAGTGTAGTGGTAAAATTTGGTTAAGCCGTATAGATTCTTTTCTTTATTTCTAAAGCTTGTGAAAATTTGAATGAAAAGTTTTGTGACTTTGAAAAAGTTTTCATGGCATGGATATTGCTTAAGAATTAAGTAAGTCCTTACGATATAGTTTAAAATATACTATTATTTAAGTGAACTGCATTAAAAGCTAGTAAAATTATGATACAAATAAAAATATATTAAGTATATATTTATTACCTACCAAGTACTATAAAAATAAATAAAATATTTGTGTGTGTTTAATTGTTATGTTTATTATAATAAATTAATACGATATTAATTATTTAATTTATAACTTACGTCAGCAGGGGTTGGATTTCAATTACGAATATAACATTTTTATTTATCAATCTAATCGCATGTAACTTGTTATAATAGCAGTGGAGGGCGATAATTTTAAAAGATCAGTTTTGAATCAAATAAAATTTATGATTATATCATCATCATAATTCAAAACAGATTAATAAATTTTCATTTATAAAAACAAAAGTGCTCTTTAAAACGGTTGTGAAACAGTTCATGGCTAAAGTTGTCTACACAAATATTCTATACTAATAAATGCGAAACTGTTTATCTTTTACCCTTTAAGGATGGTGGCAAACCAGTGAACTGATTTCTATAAAATTTTGTTATGGAGCAAGCTTGAACCCCAAGGACGGACTTTTTTTACATAATAGTCGCCCTTCTCCCCCTAACCCGCGGGCGAAACCGTCGGCGGTTACTAGTAAGTTATACTATAATGAAAATTAACCCAGAATTATGCTTATTTTATGCTTGGAATGCTTGTTTGGAAATTATCACAGATATTTAAGAAATTATAAAACTAAAGTGTTAAGAATTTGTCACATTCACACGGCTGATGTCGTTCTGACAAACTTTCCAACAGGGAGTTCGAATCCAGGACATCGGGATTTGCAGCCTTATAGGCTAGCTAATTACTTCACCTAGCTTATATTTCACCAACGAGGCAGGGAACTAATAATATTATTGTTATATACTTAAATATCAATAAAAAATATTATAAGCTTAGTTTGAACTTTGAGTTTAATTCCTGGAAACTCTTTTGGAAGATTATCTCATTTGATCATGTCATTCTTTTAAACACAATAATACAAAACAAATAAATTCATTTACGTTTTTGCAAATCAGCAAATCACCTGGTCGAACTGTTAACCTTATTGAAACAAATAAACTTGGTTATTTATATTCACGTTTTTAGAGAAGACAAACGTTAACAACGTCACAAAATTATAACTTGATAAAGTATCAGTTATTATTAAAAACACAATTTAACTGAAACTGATTCATGCCATCGTATGAAAACGAGACAGTTGATAAAATCCCCGTTCCGATAATATTGTAATATAACTCACGCTGTTGTAATGACACAGACACAGTTTAATATTTTTGTCCATCTCGTGTAACAAGGTTTTTTACTTTAATTGTCTATTTGAACATGTCATTTTATTTCTGCGGACAAATAACAAAATAAAACACACAAAAGTCAAGAAAACATTACATTCTGAGCAAAACAATTTTAAACGCAATAACAGCATATTCTATTTATTCTACTTGTTAAATTCAGAGATAGATTTTAACTAACGTGTGTATCTTTAACTGCTTTTAGAATAGCTCAAAATAATGATAGTTATATTCGATGTGAACTTTTATTTTTAGCGGGCTTAAAAAAGGTAATTATCAAGATCAATCAATCAATTGGGGTGATTTTTTTTATTTGTATTTACATTACTCATTATCTTTACTGATTGTAGATCTATACTTTTTATGGAGCATGCTATATTTTGAGCGAAATCTCATTTTATTTATATATCATACAAAAATAACTGTACTTTTGGAAGTAAAATAATTAACTTTACATATGTAAATCTGATAATCTAGTTTATATTCACAAAAACTCGGGTGTTGTTTTGGAACATTAATTAGCCCGTACCGACTGACGTCAGTATGTGATGACTGTTCTGCGCGGGACACGAGCGGTGCACAGCACGCTAGAGGGCGCTATAACAGACAAAAATCTTTTACCGCTAGATCAATTTTGGCTATACACAATCCGTGTCCATCATCCTGGTTACCAGAATTTAGTTTAGCAAATGCACCTGTTTATTCATTACTTCAATAACAAAAAGCTAGTCCCATGGAACTTTTCTATTTATTAGAATTCAATAGGTAATTATACAAAATTGTCTTTTGTCTCGATAAAAACCATTGAACCGTAATATATAAAGTAACTTAACTAATCGTATAAATCGTATAATCGTAATAACTAGAAATTGATTTAATATCAGCATAAAAATCGGCTATCATAAGATATAAGACTTATATAAGACTTATATATATATAAAGATATGTTGTTGATCTTAATAATAATATCTTTATTAAGAGTTACTGGCTGTAACAAGCTTCTAACCCCTGTGCAGAAAGTAATAATTATTATATTTATCTGGAACCACGATAGCATCAGTCTGATATTGTCGTCAAGTTAATAAGAAAGTATTTCAAGCAATTATCGTTTTAATTAAAAAAAACACGCTTTAGAAAACTCTTTAACTTACTTTTATATTATTTATTCAATTAGGCTTATAAAAGTATTTTTAATTCGTTATGATTGATAATTGTACTAAGAGTAAACTACCAACTGCTTGATTGCTACCGATGCTGTATCTTGAATAATATTTTGTAATTTTCTGTAAAAGGCGCTACTTACATAATTCATTAATGTAACTTAATAGTAACAACATGTTAAAGTCCCACTGCTGGGCTAAGGCCTCCTCTTCCTTTTGAGGAGAAGGTTTGGAGCTTATTCTACCATAATGTAACTAAATCTACAATGTAACCTAATAGAAATTATTAAAGTTAGATTGTTCATTTATTAATATCATAGTTTACAAGAATATTTTAATTAGCCCGTCTTTTGGTAGTTCAATAACATCGATCAAAAAGTTGTGATAAGCCCTGGGTAACGTCGTACCCAAATTTCTCCTTTACGAAATAATCACTTTAATGAGTTTCGGCTAAGGCGAAACAATATCTCGCTACCGATACTCATATCTTTGACTGTCTACTTACCGTGTATAGGGATTTTTATCTCTTGTACTTAAGTACGTTTTTAATATATTTAACCGTAACTGTCCCACTGCTGGGCTAAAGGCCTCCTCTCTCTTTTTTTTTGAGAAGGTTTGGAGCTTATTCCATCACTGCTCTGCTCCAATGCGGGTTGGTGGAATACACATGTGGCAGAATTTCAGTGAAATTAGACACATGCAGGTTTCCTCACGATGTTTTCCATTATCGTTAAGCACGAGATGAATTATAATCACAAATTAAGCACATGAAAATTTAGTGGTGCTTGCCCGGGTTTGAACCCACGATCATCGGTTCACTTTAATATATTTGTTTAAAAAATAATGGTATGACTTGTCTAATATGTGAATAAGGTAGTAATAAGGTAGGAAGCAATTTACTATATAATGCATTTATAAAATCTGGGGACCATCTATTTATATATGCCTTAAGGGGATCGAAAGTGTTCGCTCGCAAGTTTGGGAGGCCGCGTCTGACAAAACTTAAAACTGAAAATGGTGCGGTCGTTACCTCTAGGCCTGAGATTGTCGGAGAAGTAGAGAGGTTTTATGGGCAGTTGTTCTCTTCAAGATCGGATAAACCTGTGGGAATCAGTATTGATGACCAGCGCGCCCCTCTTACGCGCCATTACTCCGAGGAGCTCCCGGCTCTCCGGCCGGATTAGGGCGGCTCTAGAACAGCTTAAAAACAACAAAGCTCCGGGAGATGACGGAATCACAACTGAGTTGCTTAAGGCAGGCGGGACTCCGGTCCTGAAAGAGCTAGCAAGCCTCTTTAATTCCGTCATCCAACATGGCAAGACCCCGGAAACGTGGAGCGGGAGTGAGGTGGTACTGTTTTTCAAGAAAGGTGATAAAACCCTCTTCAAAAACTACAGACCAATCTCTCTCCTGAGTCACGTGTATAAACTGTTCTCAAGAGTCGTCACGAACCGTCTTGCCAGACGACTTGACGAGTTCCAGCCCCCAGAGCAAGCCGGCTTTCGATCAGGCGACAGCACCGTGGACCACATTCATACTGTTCGGCAGATTGTGCAGAAGACCGAAGAGTACAATCATCCGCTGTGTATGGCATTTGTGGACTACGAGAAAGCCTTCGATTCCATCGAAACCTGGGCAGTGCTCGACTCATTGCAGAGATGTCATATCGACTGGAGATACATCGAGGTACTGAGATGTCTATACAACGCCGCTACAATGACTGTTCACATCCAGGACTGTAAGACGAAGGCGATCCAACTGCATAGGGGGGTGAGACAGGGGGATGTAATATCTCCGAAACTGTTCACCAACGCGTTGGAAGATATTTTCAAGACGCTGGATTGGACTGGATGTGGAGTCAATGTAAACGGCGAGTACATCTCACACCTTCGATTTGCCGATGATATCGTCATCATAGCAGAGTCGCTGGAACAACTAACCAAAATGCTGCGTAGCCTTAGTGAATCTTCCCGGCGTGTCGGTCTCGGTATGAACTTGGACAAGACCAAGGTCATGTTCAATAGGCATGTTGTGCCGGGACCGATATACGTCGAAGGGAAACCTCTCGAAGTTGTTAGGGAATATACCTACCTAGGACAGGTTATACAAATCGGTAGGAACAACTTCGAGAAGGAAGCCGATCGAAGAATTCGCTTGGGATGGGCAGTTTTATGCCAAAGTGGGCAGATATGGTACATGTTCAATGAACTCAATGTAAGATATATCAAGGGTTTAACGAAGTATTGGTTTATATATAGAAGGTTTTTTACCAATTTTAAGTTCATAGCCGAGAATAATCCTAAAACTGCTGATGCTCAATATTCTTCCAGCCTAATTCAATACAATATTTTTTCAAATTTTATACAAAAACTTTTGATAATATTGTCAAAATAAAGTTCACATCTGACTATACCAAATCATAGCGTGCGACTTATGAAAGAGACAGAAATTATCACTTTCGTAGGTCGTACATATATTATACGTATATTTTTTCTTTCTCTTTCACTTGATAAAATCGGTGGCAGATACAGTATTTCCCATGGTGTGTGATACGGCATACGAAGGGTCAAGTTTCAGTTCTAAGGTCAAGTTCAGGTTCAAGGTCAAAATTAATTTATTATAAAATTAAAATAATATTAGTGTAGCGTTCCCTTAAAGAAAACTAGCCTGATTCGTGATTTAGGTGTTCTCCTAGACTCGAAACTATTATTAAATCATCACATAGACTTTATAACTAATAAGGCCTATAAACTACTAGGTTTTGGTCTCCGGTAACATAGATTCCCCTGAGTTGCACTCGCGTATTCTTTTTAATGTATCTAACAAGCGAACTCGTAATACATATTCTCATATATTATACGTTCCTCTATCCAATACGCGTTACGCTGTAAACTCTACACTATCACGCGTTTTCTCACTATATAATAAAAGACAATTAAGGTCAATTAAAGCATTTATATAATATATTCTTAGCGCTCAAAATTCAATTTACCAATCACACTCACACAAACACACATACACTGAAATACTTAACATATACAATCATAACATACACACAAATAACAGCGTAACTGCATTGTACTGTCTTGTTTTAACTCATTATTATTTTGTCACTTTTACATTTTATTTTTCAAAATTGTGTGTTGCTACTTCTGTTAACTGTTATTAGGTTTGCATATTTCAATGGAAAACAGTAACCGGCTTTATTGTCTGTATATTGTATTTTTAATGTCAACATATTTTGTATCATGCTGTTGTTTTCCTTTATTAAATAAATAAATAAATTACTTCCTTTTACATTCATATCCATGTAGTAAAAACTTGTACTGTATATTTTATAATTCAAAATGCGTTGTCACAGTATCATTTTTTTTTTCAGATAAAACCAAGTCAAAATTAGCATCGATTAAAAGCCTACATTCAGATCAAAATGAATCATCCGAACAATGTAACAGAGAATGCGGTACCTGTATTTGAAAACAATGGATACGAATCGATGAATGGATCTGGTTTCAATTATACGGAACAAATTCGTTTCTTTTGCAATTTAGACACACAACCGGAAGATTATTTATCGACATTGATTTTCCAAACTTTCGTTTACGTAATTTACGGTATTATTTTTCTATTAGCACTCGTAGGTAATGGATTCGTCTGTTTTGTGGTACAATCGTCACCGCGCATGAAGACAGTGACGAACTTTTTTATAGTGAATTTGGCAATAGGCGATATATTACTTACTTTATTATGTGTACCATTTTCTTTTGTGTCAACGCTCATCTTACGTTACTGGCCATTCGGCGAATTAATGTGCAAGTTAGTGAATTATTTCCAAGCGGTATCAGTGTTAGTTAGTGCATACACACACTTAACTATATCAGTTGATAAATATTTAGTAATAACCCGACCTTTGAAGCCAAGAATGGAGAAAACGGTAGCTAAATTAGTGATATGTATAGTTTGGTGTGGGGCTTTAGCGACGGCTGCACCTTTATTAATAGTATGTCAACTGGAGAAACCTTCCGAATGGCATCAAGTTTGCGATTTGTAAGTATAACAGCAACATTTTAAATTTATAACTAAAATTCCACAACGAAAGCGAGCGCGGAACGAGGATTTATTTCTGAGGGAGGCTCCAGTGGGTGTAAAGCTTTCGTTAACAACAGAAACCTACAAAAATAAATTTTCAATTGAATATTCAAATAATTTTTATTAATAACAATTTTATTTTTGCTCGTTAAAATTTTTATGATTTCGGGGTTCTTGATGAGTATGCATCTGGCTGTGGTCGTATTAAGCTAAATTACAGAAAGTATACAAAATTTCAATTACTTCTAAAAGTTAAAAAACAAGCAGTCAGCAAACAAGCAACAGATAGATGTGAAAACTTGAAACTATTAAATATATTTGTCCAATTTACGATGTGCAAATATTGGCACTCTAAGTATAGTAATTCTAACCATTTTTATTATACAAGTAGCTTTTTTTCATCAAAATTAAATTTAAATGAATAATAGTTAAAATATCCTAATATTATCTGTATATACAGTTAGTATTTACATAAAGGAGGATGCAAATTTTGGTCCCCCACCAATAGTTAAATTTAATATATCGTTAGATTACAAGTTTTAAATCTCAGTCCTTTCAGAGTTATGCTTCATTAAATAAGGCAGATTAAGTAATAGCCAAATAATGCTTTTTTCGCGCAGGTAACCCGCATTGGTCTTTAACACGTGTTAACAAGTAATGACTAATACGCCTCGTCTTTCATTTTTTTTATTATTCACCATATTTTTGGACTCCATTAATAGTTTTTCTAAGTGTCCAAAAGATAAAGATGTGTCACTTGTTTGGTACCTAGGGTTTGCCAAGCATGAGGGATTTATAGGACAAGCCTTATTGTTAATGAGGTCATAGTAAACGCACAGTAGGAATAAAAATGTGTGATTTTTTATGAACAAATACATTACTAAATAAATAAAAGCAACCTAAAAAGCTCCTTGTGACTCTGTTGATAACGGTACATGCTACGAGAATTAATTCATTACATTGGGAAAAAAACATTATTTTGACTATTATTACTGATATAACTGACATGTTTAGTATTAGTAATGCATAAATCTCAACGGACTAAGATTTTGAACTTAGCGCTATAGTAACTTTTATTTTATTAACATTAGCATATTGGTGGCGCGTAGCCACGAGTCTATTCCCTACGATAAACCAGCGCAACAAGCCTAAAGAAGTTTTCACTTCAAAAAAGGTAAAGATACTTGTTATGGATCAACAAGCTTAGAAAGAATTCCGAAGACATTTTATAACTTAAACCAACCAAAATTGATGATATATTTTTATTATTCATATTTAGTTGTATTATTATTTCAATTGGAGTAACACATTTAAAATTAGTCGTTCTCGAAGCTTGAAGCCAGCTTAGCTTGCATTTAAGGGCCGAATGCTGGAATTCATTTATGCAACCCGGCAACCAATCTACATGCTACGTGTAAACTTGTGTTATTCCTCTCATTGTATTTGATCTGCAATAACGATTCATTCTTTCGAGAGATCTTGATTGTAAATATATATATATAGTCAGCTATAAATTGTCAGTTACAGTGTCAATTTAAGATATTTTAGAATTTATTCTACATGGGTTGTAAATAATATGTTTATGATAAGAAAATTTTATGATAAAAATATTTCAAGTAAAGTCAATAAAGTATTTTTTTCAGTAATGCTTGAATAACACGTTATATACACTTTTTCATATGACGGTAATAAGTCGTCGAAGGGTCATAAAATTCAACTTGATACGAGGTTTCAATGTGACTGTAATAAATGCCATTATAAACACCACCCATATAAATGATGCATGCAAACCGGGAAGATTCGTTACTTAGTGTAACATCTAGACATCTATTAACAGACATTGTGTACCGTAGTGACGATAAAGTCAATCATTATAAATTATAATCACGTATCATGATTGTTCACTGATAGATTTCTAGAATTAGGCTCCAATGGGGGATTAATTTAAAATTGTAGATGAAATTCAATAAATTAAGTATTCTTAATTTCTGAAAATAAGATTAGTGTAGATTCTTTTATTTAGGTAATTATTACAACAATAACAAATAATATAATACAAAATATCTAAATAACAATAACATTTGCTATGTTTAGAAACTGTCTCGCTGCTGGGCAGGATCGGTCAGGAAATGTAGTCTACAAAACAAAACCGGCAATGGATAATTTGTCAGTGATAAGTTATTAAACCTAGGCAAATTGAAAATAGAAAACCTTATTATCTGACTACGACATATATGTATGTTCTCATTTGAGTATCATATTTATATGAAACATATATTTTTAGAGATTTTTTATTTAAGTAGCTATAAATATAAAACTTGTAAAATAAACTGAAAAATAAATATGGTTATTATTCTGCAAATATTATATACACTGTACATGTGTGTTTGTGTGCGAGAGAGAATATTTCAACAGATAAGACCTCTATAATATATATTTCATTAGGATCTTTCATATGGAAATATTATACGTAATGTAAGTAAAGATGTACATATGTTAACCTGATTGAAATTATATGAACTATACACATATTTGGAAAAATCAAAATACAATTTAGTTTTCGTATTTATACGTAATATAATAATACTTCCAGAGACTTTTAACTCGTTAAGGTGTGCTTTCGTTGTGTTATTTATGTTTCCATAATAGGAAATCAGGCAGTGCGAACGACTTGGTAATATCGTTTTAGTGCCATTTGAAACGCTCACGGTTGCCTTCTGAACAGCTTACATTTACATTAGATGCTCACTGTTAACGTTCGGTGTCGGTAAGGATCTGCGGCCTTATAGCCAATAGACCAACGAGGCACTTGGCCACTCCTGTCAGGTCACATGTGTACAAAGTCTCAGTTTATGTATTTATTGTTATTTCTTACTTTTTTAAATATTTATGTAATAACAATATTACCAACAATAGATTTTATATAAAGGTACATTTGTTATCTTATAATGAAGTGTAATTATTTGATTGATATTTAGAGCCGATTTCATGAAATTATGCAAAATATATACATATATTTTTTAATTTTAGGTATATTTGCAGCGAGAAATGGACTTATCCTGGACAGAGTGTACAATACACTTACGCATTACTGATTCTCCAATTCGCACTGCCGCTAACAGTACTCATTTGTTCGTACGGTCGTATTGCTTATAAAGTGTGGAGCGAGCGGCCGCCTGGCGAGGCGGAAAGTGTGAGGGATATGCGATTGCAACACTCTAAGCGAAAGGTAAGCGTTTCAATAAATAAACAGTACAGATTAAAGAAATTACCATAATCATGTGATGTAGTTTACGCGTATTATAAACTTTCTTGATAAAGATCTCTGTTATGTTAGGTCAGGTCGAAATGGTCTAAGTAACCTTTACATTTTTATTAAACGTATGATTCCACACAGCAGTCACCGTTAAGCTTATAAGACCTAGACAATATTATATACGTACTATAACTTTGTTACTGATACATTAACTAATTTAAATTATAATTTATATACTTTGTTTAAAGTTGAGAATAATTTTCAGAATTTAAAATGTTTAAATAAAAGTATAAAAATAATTATACGAATACTTTGCATTCATAATTCGCTTATATCCTATGAAGCTAGTTTTAAAGTTGCCCAAACGCGTCTAATTTGAACTCAGTGTAAAGAAAAAAATATATATAATATCCAGGACTATAAACGTGTGGAAAGCGAACAAGTTAAGACTAATAACTAATTAACATTATTGAGTGCCGTATATAAATATACTAAAGATACCCACAAGGGTGGTAATATAATTAATAAAGAATATTTGTTGAAAATCAACATTACCTTTTTTAATACGTAATCCAAATTTTCATTGTTTTATTGATCTTATAATTTTTTTTCTTGAAAATAGGCGGATTAGCAAATTGGCCATCTAATGGTGTGCGGTGGTTTTGGTTTGAAAGTTGTTTGTGTGATTGCTCTCGTTAGTCTTAATGCAGTATATATACATAGCATATTATATAAATTACATATACATATATTTTATTTTTCAAATGCGTTCCAATACTTAATTGTTTTCATATCGTCATAGTGGGTACGAAAAAACTTGGTATTCATAAAATTTAATTCATGTGCAGTGCAGATTTGTACATTTGAGATGGTCCGTCCCAACCTTGGTCGGGTTAAACAATTATTAGATTTTTTACGATAATAATGAGTTTTATAGGAACAAAATTGATAACTTGGGTTACATTACAATGAACAGATATTATAAATAAATAAATAAAATATAGCCAATGTTACTAACTGATAATGTAGCGTGATGTAGCTTTTGACAAGTGAAAGGAATTTTAAAATTGGTAAAGTCAATTTGGAGTTTATCCATTACAAAGAAACATCAAAAAAACAAATCTTTTCTCTTATATTAGCATTGTATAGATACGGCAAAAGTTTACGTCACACATGATGTCTATAATCAAAAAAATATATCTTACAGACTCTTTTTTTCAGATGGTTAAAATGATGATAACCGTTGTGATCGTATTCACGGTGTGTTGGCTACCGCTTAATATTTTTGTGGTAAGTTACATTATTTTTTTTCAATTGTGACAACTAAAAATATTGTTTATGAGGTAATAAGTGAAACAAAGATAAGTATTATTATGACAAAAAAAGAGAAATCAATGTTAAACTGAATACCTGCTAAACAACGTGTATAAATAAAGGCCGTTAAGTAAGGAACTAAATTAAAAATAATGATTTTAATTCATGATCGCTTCTTACTGTAGTAAAATTATTTCAGTTATTTTCAGAATACTATTGATATCTTCAGATTATAAAACAAAAGACAGGTTGAACGCATGGAACAGTAATACAAAAAAGAATAGAAAATCAAAAGCGGATAGTACAACTCCCATAGCACGAAACAATGCGCCTTTAAATTTGTCTGTAAATGTCACTGTTAATAAGTCGAAAACGCTGTCGTTTTAACTATTAATCATGCCATCCTGTGAGTTCAAATTCATTCTCATTCATGTGTAATTTTCAGTCTTGTTTGAAATTAATTTCAATTTTTTTATTAGTTACTGATGAATTGGAACACCAAACGTGATCAGAGCTTAACGAATAGCGCTTGGTGTTGTCAGGTTTCATTAATATAGTTTTCCTCGGAAATAGTTAAATAACCTAAATCAGAGCAAATATCAATTATAAACGAAAAGGACTAAATCTACTTTGTATGGCTCGACATGAACGAAAATTATATTATTAGTAAGAATCCGAAAATTATATTGTATTGGCTGATTTAATTTTTTTAATTTCACTAAATGGTTAGTTAAAATAAATATATGCTTGTTATTATGAATATGGTCTTCCAAGCAATTTGCTCTCTTCTCCAAAACCATTGTTTTCGTATAAAATATCTTTATTAAAAAAGCGAGATGACTTGTGATTATAACGCGTGAATCTTAATCGATGATCGCACCACTGAATTTTAATGTGCTAAATATGTGTTTATAATTCATCTCGTACTTGACGGTGAAGGAAAACATCGTGAGGAAACCTGCATGTGCCTAATTTCACTGAAATTCTGCCACACATGTTTTCTATCAACTCTCATTTGAGCAGCGTAGTCGAATAAACTCCAAACATTCTCCTCAAAAAAGGAGAGGAATCCTCAGTCCAACCGTGGGAAATTCACGACTGTTACTGTACTATCTTTTTATATTTCTTTATTCTTTGCTTAAAATTATATTCGATTCGACAATTTTACCACGTTGTTAAACATAAAAAGATTTAGTAAAAAAAAATGTCTGATTTCTTTCATTAGCGTGACACACGTGCGGGCTCCATCTGCCTTTTGTTTTATAATCTATGTTAATACAAGTATCAGTAAAAAGTATAAATCATATTAAAAATATATTTTTCCACAAATAGTAAACATTATTCTGAATATAAAGATGAAAAAATATTTTTGTTTTAATTCCAAAGATAAATATGTTTTTTTTTTGTAATATTGTTTCCATGTTTACTCAACTAATTGAATTTACAAATAGTTGTTTTTAGATAAAATTGTATGGCAAATGTAATTATGACAAGCATTTGATATTTATTAACCTGTAGTGAAACAAGAATCAAGTAGTTCTAGTTTAAGGATTAACAGTTAAAAAAATCAGTGAAAAAGTATTAGCTGAAAAAAAACTGAGTATAAGCATTACAACGAGTAGTGGTCTTATAAGTTATCATCATTCTTATAATTGAAGGTAATAAGCTTCTGCCAAACTAAATCTTTTATTATTGTAAAATATAGTTTTAAAATGTAGACAGTATGCAATCTATGCTATATATCATGTTATATATATATATATATATATATATTTGAATTGAATAAAAATTGCTGTATATATATGCAATCACTTTTTTGCTTGTGGTTTAATAATATATTTTTTGGTTTGAGAAAAGCCTTTTTTAACCTGGCTATACGACAGAAAGAATGAACTTAGAACGCCAGTTATATAAATATTAAACGATTTACTTAGGGTTTATATATTTAACAAATTGTTATGAAACCAATGAAATCGTTCGTCCATTGTCATGAAAGGCGAAGATCCGTTCCTATAAGTTCATACGCTACGTAAATGCGACTGCGAAACTTCGAAATATATTAATTGGGACGTTTGTGAATTACGCATAATCAAAACAAATTGTTTCAATGACTTGTTGTAAACAGTTATTATACATGATACACGAAAATGACGACGATTGGGGCAGATGGCCGGGAATGCCGTACGTTTGGTTCATAAGCCACTGCTTGGCCATGTCGCATTCCTGCTTCAATCCAATAATATACTGCTACATGAACGCGAAATACCGCAGTGGATTTGTACAGGTAAACTCTATTTGATATATTTATATATTTTTATTCTTCTATAGTTTATTCTTTCACGTAGTGTTTAAATTTGTTGTAGTAGGACCAAAATTATGTTAACGCACGGTATTAAATAAAAATCGGACTATATGATATGCGCTTTAATTATTCTATTGTACACATAATAAAAAATAAAAAAGGGTCGTTAAGTGTAAGGTAATTCTTTTTATATGACGCACAAGAACAATCATGGACCAATCGTAGTAAGACGTAATTTGGTTGCGTTTAGTTTCTGCTGGAATAGCCTGTAAATGTCGTACTGCTGGGTTCAGACCTCCTCATGTATCTATCTTTTAAAGTTGACTCACTTAAACCATTTTAATGGAAATCAAATTTGTTCTAAAATAAAGCATTAATTCTTATGTGATATATCGAAATGAGATCATATATAATTTTTATTACTTTTTATAGTTTTGATATATCTCTAACAGATAGTTTAGTAGGTTGTTTGAAAATACTCATACTTAAGTATTTATTTTCGGTTTGTAAATAACTTTGTTAAAGCTAAGTCGAAGTTTATAGGTTAGGTCTTTGGTCACTAAATGGTTAGGTAAATATTTCATTACGTCGTCGCATAGATTTTTTTCTCATTGTTTTGTTAAATTTATACTTAGTCAGTTTTTTAATGGTTACTTGATAAAAGTTTTAATATAATTTTTTATATTAAACTATTACAGATTTTCTTTTCAGTTTTAAAAGGGCGCAATGTCCGTATAAGGCATTCAAGTATGTCGGAATAGATTTAAGGGAATGCTGTATTTCTTATGGCCTATTGTATATTGCCTTATCCGGGTGCGGCGAAAACTAATACATACTAATACCCCACGAAAAAAATACTAATAATGTTGTATTTGTACTTTTTTTTAATAAAATCGGTAGGCGGACGAGCATATGAGCCACCTAATGGTAAGTGGTCACCAACGCCCATAGAAAATGGCATTGCAAGAAATCTTGAACATCGCTTACATCGTCAATGCGCCACCAACCTTGGGAACTAAGTTGTTGTGTCCCCTGCGTCTAATTACACTGGCTTACTCACCCTTCAAACCAGAACAAAACAATACCAAGTACTGCAGCTTTGTGGTAAAATACTATAAGTATACCGAACAATAGGAATTGTTTGGATTCAACGAATCTGTTAATCCAAATAAATTATGAGCTATAAAAAGGTATTCAACTTTAGTTGATATTTCTTCAAATTAATAACGAAGTTAGTTTATAAATAACTTTCATCGAACTCTTTAAATAAATCCTTAGATTTAATATCTTAATATCAACTCCAAAATGTGGTTTAATGGATGGATTTAAATAATTGATTTCAATCTATCTTTTACACAATATATAAGCCGGAAAACAACGTGTATATTAAAATAAAAATAATCGATGTTAAATTAAGAAAATAGATCGGTTATCTTGAGTACACATGTACAAATATTATGTGAATTATGTACATTTTGCGGCAAGGTTTGTAACGTGTGTACTTTGTAATTGGACAGCGTTATAACACGACCCGTCTGTTTGTCCGTTTTATAAGACAAAATTAAAAACATAACCCCAACACAAATACTACGTAACTAGCGCTTGGACAGCGACTTCGCCGCCTCGAAATATATCACTACACACTCAACCTTTCGTATTTATAATATTAGTGTGATTATTATTATTCTTAGTAATATTATTATTTACAATAATATTACTAAGAACCTCCTCAGCCTCCTTGTATGTTAGGTGTAGTATTTCATTGGCTTGAACAACGATAACTTTGACATGAGTTACATGTAAACTTGTTATATACAGTTGCCCATGGGAAAAGCAGCAGCAAGTAATAAAAAAAATATACAACCTTTCTATGAAATGAAATAAATAAGGATGAAATTAAACAATTCAATGCAATATTTATTAAATTCTGAAACTAAGGAATAGGTAACCCTAAAATTAAATAGTAATAATCTATAAAATTCAAAACAAAAATATTACTTACTAATAAAACAAAACTACAACCGAGTTAATAATTGCAACATAAAGCCACAAAGTAGTTAATATTATCATTGTAAATTGTAATATTTAAATTAATGAAAAAAAAAACAAAACAATCAAACGAACGGACAAAAGAATTACGACAACGCAACTTTGAACACACTACACCGCCACCTATGGGCTAATGGTTTAAGTTATAAACGTTTTTATAACTTTTGATAGACTAACTGATTTTAATGAAATAAAGACTAAACAAACCCTTGAAATACGTCTTCTAATAATTCAGTTATTTCAATTTGTGATTTTAGCCGTTTTAAAGATTGACCCGGACAAACAGACAGACAAAAATAAGAAAATATTGTTTTGGTTTTTGTATTACTCGAAAATAGCCATATTAACTTTAATAGAGGATCAAATTTATAGATTTGAAATCAAATTCAATTTTATTCAATTGTATAAATTAATTAACATAATATACACTTAATAATTGCATTACACCTGACCGTCCGCAGAATGATAAACATAATATGTTTGGGCACGAATGGCGAATCAATGATACGCGCCAAAATAATTCTGGCTCGTCAATTATTAACAAATACATAATATATTACAGATACTACTTGAATTAAAAAATATAAAAATTAAAAAAAAATATCGAATTAAGAAAAGAGTTGGAATTAAATGAAATAGAATATTTATCGGTCCTCACGAGTAAAATTTATGATGATTGATGGCACGTCATTATTATTTTATCATAAACAAAATGGCATCTTCACCAAAAAAAGTTTCGACGTCACCATCTTAGGGTGTTTCCAGCGCGACATGTTTATCTAAAACGTGGATAATCACTTGGTATAATTAAAAGAGTCACACTTTAAAAGAGAGAATTTGATTGATTGAATTTGAGTTGAAGTTCGAGGGATTCCTTTAAATAATAATTTCGCTAAATCCTTCCTTAGTGCGTAGGGATCCATTCATTTTATTTCAGAGAGGTGAAATTTTTCTTAGAACATTCTATATAATATATCCAAGGTTTTCACTAATACGTCTTTAGAGTTTAAACTTGAATCATACCAGTGATAAAATAGTTAAAATAATTGCAATAATAAAGAGATTTTCATACTAATAAATTCTACGATATAGATTTTTCTGTTAAGGTTTGCATCCTAAATAGGGCGCATGAATTTCGTTTACCAAGCAATGCTTTTGTTCCCGTCAGGTACTTCGCAAACTCCTGTGCTTGAAAAATACCAGTGCAGACAACCGCTTGTGTCATCGTACGAGCGTTGGTGAGAGAATTCCACTAACAGGTAATTTTTATTGTATTGTTTACTTTTGGATATAGGGTATCTGATAGTGCATAAGTGTGTACGCAAAAAGAAGTGCACTAATTTTGGTAATACAATAACCTTTTTTTCCCGACCCGTATGTGAACTCAGGGCCTCCGAGGCCTGCATACTATTATATAATATAACTAATATTATACTAGAAATATTGATTAAAAAAAAACTAATTTAATTAATTACTATATTATATACTTAAAAGTAAAGGACAATCCCCGAAACACGATACGATTTTGAATAAATAAATAAATCTAATCGCCCTTAGAACTTGCAATTTTTATTATAACTAATCAAAGAATAATAATAATTTGGTTAGATGTGCTTAAATATTCGCAGCGTTCGCTCGATAAATGTAACACTAAACACGCATGGGACACAGGGGGATAAAAAAATTATTTTTTCAGTTTTTCAACTTTTTCTGCGTGGCGCTTACACAATTAATATTTAATTTTACAGGTTGTTATTTCCTTATTTTATTTTTGTTATCTGACATTGTCATTTGGCTTGAAGCTCTTGTATTTTTAAAATACGAAGGCGATGCAATATTGTATTTTATACGTTAGTTCGTTCTTTGTCCACTATAGTTGGTATAGAGTATATATATTTCAAATACTTAATAATATTTTTCAAGTTATATAACATTTGTAAAAGGATCATAATAACATATTATTTTTCAGATTTCATGGCTATAAATAGAGTTCCATCACAAAGAAGTCTATCCAGATACAAACGTAAGATCAACCGAGTTGGTCCAAATAGTCTTGAGTTAAATAGAAAATGTACTTCGTGCACATCATTACGACAAACATCGTCTACACCATCAGTACTAGCACGCGCTGTTTCGGTTCATTCGAATTTCGACTAGTGCACTAAAAAACCCGGTCATTTTTATTTTATTTTTCAATAAACAAATATGTGCTTTTATTTCAAATAGTACTACATTGATGAAAAATGAGGTTGTTAGACCT
This sequence comes from Nymphalis urticae, assembly GCA_905147175.2. Classification (NCBI taxonomy): domain Eukaryota; kingdom Metazoa; phylum Arthropoda; class Insecta; order Lepidoptera; family Nymphalidae; genus Nymphalis; species Nymphalis urticae. Next base: position 11,243,460 of record LR989983.1, read on the forward strand.
ATATTAATAAATTAATTTAACAAATGAACACGATGTTTGGTGTTCATTTAACACGCTCATTTACGCTAAAAGGTTAACCTTGTACGGTTACGATATTTCAATAATATATGTCTTTAATGTTTTACCATAAATAAGTGGATGTTTATAAGTAGTCATGTAAGATTTTATGATACTTATGAATGTTACATCATTTTATGAAATCGAAACATCATTTCATAAACCATAACCATAAGTCTTACCATAAATAAGTGGATGTTTATAAGTAGGCATGTAAGATTTTATGATACTTATGAATGTTACATCATTTTATGAAATTGATACATCATTTCATAAACCATAACCATAAGTCTTACCATAAATAAGTGGATGTTTATAAGTAGGCATGTAAGATTTTATGATACTTATGAATGTTACATCATTTTATGAAATCGAAACATCATTTCATAAACCATAACCATAAGTCCTCTCCTCATAAACCATAACCATAAGATCTCCTGGCTAAACTCTTTGCCGACAACTCCGTCATCGATGATTGTAGTGCTCTGCCACCAGTAATACCTTCTTGTGGCCACACGATGCCTGACATCAAAATCAGGCAGCGTGATGTGCGTACGGAGCTGCAATCACTTGATGTACGGAAAGCTAGCGGTCCCGATGGAATACCAGCCATAGTGCTGAAGAAGTGCGCGGCGGAGCTGTCTCCCGTGTTAACGCGCCTGTTCCAACTTTCTCTTTCTTCGGGATGTGTGCCGGAGGCTTGGAGAAGAGCTAATGTGCAAGCGGTTCCCAAAAAAGGGGATCGGTCTGACCCGGCAAATTATCGGCCAATAGCTATTACCTCAGTACTTTGTAAGGTGATGGAACGGATTCTTAACAACCAACTGATCCATTACTTAGAAGATTACTGTTTAATTAATGATCGTCAGTACGGATTTCGACCAAAACGGTCTACAGGTGATCTTCTAGCATACGTAACACACCTCTGGGGTGAAGCTATCGACAAGCATGGGGAATCGTTGGCTGTCAGCCTCGATATCTCCAAGGCTTTCGACAGGGTCTGGCACAGAAGTCTTCTCTCCAAGCTGCCGGCATATGGTCTGCCTGCTCAGCTTTGCACCTGGATTGCCAGCTTCCTACACAAGCGCAGCCTTCGTGTTTTAGTTGATGGTTGCGCGTCACATTTCTATGTAGTGAATGCTGGGGTCCCCCAGGGATCTGTGCTATCTCCCATTCTGTTTCTTTTGCATATCAATGATATGCTCTCTCTCGGGAACATTCATTGCTATGCAGACGATAGTACAGTGCATGGTGGATACCACGGACGCGCAGTGGCTGGGCAGGCGGAAATTAGGGAGAGGCGGGAGGATCTTGTCATTGAACTCAATAGGACGTTAGAGCTTATCGCCAAATGGGGCTCAGATAATCTTGTTGAGTTTAATGCCAAGAAAACACAGGTATGCGCTCTCACAGCAAAAAAGTCACCATTTTCCCCTCTTCCCTCCCTCTGTGGCACTCCGCTGGTGATACAAAGCAAAATCGCCATGCTGGGGATAGACGTTCGCTGCGACCTTAGTCCAAGGAATTACATCGAGGCTGTGATAGAAACAGCTTCACGAAAACTCGTATAACACCGGAGTTCTGAACAAGGTGCGGCGTTTTTTCACGCCACAACAACTGTGCCTGCTGTAAAACACAGGTACGGTCTTGCGTTGAATATTGCTCGCACCTTTGGGATGGCTCCGCTAAGTATCTACTTCAGGCCTTGGATCGGTTGCAGCGACGTGCGGTCCGCATTATTGGCGACGTAAAGGTATCTAACACCTTCGAGCCTTTACAATTGCGTCGAGAGATAGCAGTGCTGAGCGCTTTCTATCGACTGTATCACGGCGAGTGTTCCGAGGAATTATTCTCCCTAATTCCTGCTTTCCTACCATAAATAAGTGGCTGTTTATAAGTAGGCATGTAAGATTTTATGATACTTATGAATGTTACATCATTTTATGAAACTGAAACATTATTCCATAAACCATGTTTGTTTATAATAATTTAGTACATGATTCATACTATGTATAATATATTCTTTTAAGTACAAATGTTCTAGTACATTTAATCTAAGGTTTTAAATAATAAAAAATGTTAATATGTTGTTTTTTTTATAAATATTAATGTTAATTAATATATTAAATGAATATGAATAAAGTGAAAACATCTGGCAGTGCATTTTAATTTTAAAACTTATTTATTAATTTTCACGTTTTTCAAATTAAGATCTGAGATCGCATAAATTCATGATAATGATTCTATTACTGTTGTCAAATGCGCCTAAAGCCAACACAATTGCAAAATTCACCATACACGCCACCCTCGGCGCGCTATTTAATTTTTAATAATAATAATAATGAAATGAGCACTTATAAATATTTAGGATTTCACCAGTCTAAGCAAATAAAACATAAATACAATTGATACAAAAGTTTAAAATAAGGTTAAATCAAATATGTAAATAACATTTAAACTTACGCAACAGAACAAAAGCCATCAATACCTAAGCAACACCATTACTCACATATTCCTTTGGGATTACAAATTGGTTTAAAACTGATCTACAAAAACCACAGCGAATAATAAACACACATGTCACAGGAAACATCACCCCAAAAGTTGTATATAGGCCTATAGGTGCACACTCTAACGCGCGGTGAAGGAGGAAGAGGTTTAATAGAAATACATAATTTGCATAACAGTTTCATAACTAAGCTAAGGAAGTTCTTTCACGATAAGGCAGAAAATACCTAACTGAATTTGATAAAAAATTCACTACACTTAATCTACATAATAGAAATAAATAAACAAGCGCACAAATAATTAGTAAAAAACAAAAAATACTATGTGGTCACAAAAGTTATTGCATGAAAGACATCGCGAGCCGACTTGAGCTAAGCACATGTCGGCATGGAAGCGTCGAACGAGTAGCTGTGGCATGGTGAGTTACTGGTGAGATACTGGTCTGCAAGCTTGTCTGGGTAGGTACCACCCACTCATCAGACATTCTGCCGCAAAACAGCAGTACTTGGTACTGTTGTGTTCCGCTTTGAAAGGTGGAAAAAAAAACTGAATTTTGTGCTTAATTTGTGATTATAATTCATCTCGTGCTTTACGGTGAAGAAAAACATCGTGAGGAAACCTGCATGTGTCTAATTTCACTGAAATTCTGCCACGAGGTCTGAATGAAAAAATCTTCCGCGGAATATTATATAACCTTATTATAATAACGCACTTTACATAGAATACACATATTCTGTAAGAATACCCCAGTAAAACAATACTTTACATTTACTTTTAACATTTTATTCTCTTCCACACTTATCTTGTTATATAATTTATTACTAATGAATAGTTTACAATTCTATTACAATTTTATTTGCAATTCTTCTAATCACCAAAACAATTGCATAATATCGATAACGTTAAATAAATTATTTCAGTTCGGTAATAATCACATCGTTAGCTCAATTTGCCAACAAACTTAAGTAATTAATTTTAATCCAAAGTAGATATTTTACATACGGTCGTGGTCATATAATTAAGAACGCTTATTTAAAGGGAAGATTTTTTCAAACAAACAAGTATAACTAATAAGTATAACTAACAAGTACTTGTCTTAGTATCGCAAAACTTTTCCATACTAGTGGTGAATTAGTTGATACACATGATTGACTAAAAAATTAATAGATAAACTGCATACATTAGATTTCAACCAAGTATTACTACTTACTGGCTGGTAACATAATTAAGAACGCTGAACAGTTTATTTTTTTTATTTGAATTTAAATACACAATGTGGCTCTGTGGTTGTAAAACTCTTAAAGTTGATTGCTTCATGTAAAACAATTGGGAATAAAATAAACATTGAGAAAAAGTTTTAATTTTTTTTTTTTGAATACTGCACGCACCGTTAAGGAATTTCTTACATCGTAATCAGTTTCTGTCTTAGATTGGCCAGCTAACAGCCCAGACCTAAGCCCAATAGAGCATCTTTGGTGCGAAGTCAAGAAAAAGGTTTCAAAGCAACAGTGAGGAATTTTATGACTGAGCTGTATGACGTTTTATTTGAAGAATGGAACTCTATCTCTCTTGTGAAATATCAAAAATTGATTGAGGTTATGCCAGGCTGGTGTAAAGAAATAATTAAAAGCCGTAAAAATGCTACTAACTATTAATTTTAGTTTAAAATTTATTAAATTGCTTTTTTTCGTTACGCGCTTCACATTCATTTGATTTGTAAAAAAAATAGTTAGCGATTTTACTCTATACTCCTAATACCGTTTGTTTCTCTGTTCTATTCATGTGGCTATTTCATAACATAACTAGTTACTATTAAGAAGGAATACATAACTACACAGGACTTGATTTAGATAAAAAATCTGGAAATTCAAATCGTTCTTAATTATATGACCACGACGGTATATGTATTATTTCGAAAAGAAATGCTTTCTTTATACCATATGAATATATATAAGAAATTAAATATATTTTCGTATTACGGGTTTTCGATTGAATATATATATATATATATATATATATATATATATAAATTATACAAAAAAAGGAAAAAAAGAAAAAGGGAACCCGTACAATCCGCTCGCCGTCCCAACTTTTTCAGTAGAACATGTGTATTATGATGTGCTTCAATCTTCAACAAGGTATAACGTAATAATTCTTTCATGAAGCTTTAACGGTGAACGAGTAGATTCAAATACCTCTGCAAAAATTTGTGAGATGAAATATATTTATTCTTTATGTGCTAATATCTTTTCTTAGTAATCTGGAGCATATTTTCAATTTTGTAATAAAACCTGTGTCACATTGTTCATATTTTACAAAACGATTTTAATATTTTATGTATATACAACATACAATGTATATATATTAAAATTACAATTTATTTAAAATAATAATTTTCGTTGTCCAATTTAATCTACTGCCTTACATTTAATTTATATACTTTTAAAAAGTAAATATTATGCACTTATTATGTATGTATATCATTTGGTTTACCTGGAACAGGATTTTTCTTTGACTCAAATATCAAATGTCAATTATCAAAATTTACCGTATTTTGTTTACGTAATGGTAAAGTAGAACCATAATACGTAATATTCCCTATTTATTTTTCGATTACTTTTATCAACAAAACAAAAAAGGATTACGCATATCCATCGTGTGTAGTCTTGAGTTCAAAGAAAAGTACCATGATAAAGAAGACATTTCGTATTTTATGCAGTTGTGCTTCTGCGTAGTCAGGAACATCTCGTGTAAGGTTTTAGATTTTTGAGATCAGGAGTTTCTAATTTAGCATTTATACTATAAAGCCGGATTATAAAGTAAAATCAGTATAGTTGGACTAAGATCGGAAGTTGCCAATCTTATTTAAATAATTATTTATGAATGAGTTTCCAACATACATACAGACAGTCTTTTCTGCCGACATTTAAAACTTCTTCGTTTATTTAAAACGTCTTTATTTCTTGTTTTTGCATAAAGATATTAGTTTCAGAGTTTTGAGAATCGTAGTCATATTTAAAAAGTATTTAAAAGTCCGACGTGGTGAACGGTGTACTAAATTATTAATAATAAAATCATAGCACCGTCAGTGGCGTCTAAGTAATATTTTTTCCTCCGCGGTTTCGGTCGTGTCATTATCGAAAATCATTCAAATCAATCAAAATTATGTCATATTTTAGCTGTGATAAAGTTTAAAGAAGTAACTTATGTTCATAACAAACACAACCTTTCTTATTTATAATATTATTGCGATTATTATTATTCTAGTAATTAAGGAAAAATGGCTAAACTGAATTATGGTAATGCCTTCTTTTATACTATATTTGGTGTAGTACCTCCATTTGCCAGGACAACAATATCTTTGTCATGACTTACATGTGAACATCTTACATGGTAAGCCATAAGTAAAGCAGTAGGTAATAGAAAAAATATACAACCCTTTGTACAGAATGAAACAAGTACGTACTTTAACTTTGTAAGGCAGTCTCGGTGATATGATACACTGTGCTTGGTGAGGAACTCCAAGGTGACTGGATCGTCCACAAAATGGGACACCACGGTCGTATTCTACCATATCCTCGACCCCTCCTCCTACAACAGGAACATTTTAAAGATTGATGAGAGATTTCTGATATTGATTTTTCACGATAAAGGAACGAGTCAAATTAAACTGTAAATAAAGATAAAACTAAAAAAATGCAAAACTTATTAAACTGTAGGGACACATCTTCTTTTACTCTATGACAAGCTTGTTTTAGCGGTCGGTCAGTTAGTCATTGTTACGCTAGGTTCGTAGATGCAGGGGTGCATGTCAGTCACCTCCACGTGGTGCACCCTGGGCAACGGGGTCGACAAGCAATCTGACGTTTTCTCGGAGTGCCTGTCGACCGCGGCTGAGACTGACGCGACGGTAGTGCCACGGGCCGTTCCGGGTACTTCTCTGATCAGCAGAGTGGACTGTGGAGCGGCTTCGTGGCAAGTAATAGGTGGGAAGAAGAAAGTGTCTTCGTAGCTTTCTTCCTTTTGTTTTCTTTTCTTTTCTTTTCCTTTTCTTTCCTTCTTTTGGTTTTTGCTTCTTTTGGTTTATTGTCTAATGTTGTTATCGTTTTATTTTGCTCTCTTTTTATTTTGTCTTGCTTTGTTTTGTTTTCTTTTATTTATTTTATGGGCGGGCCTCCCGACTCTGAGGTCTCGCGATCGTTTCGGCGACATTAGTTGTCAGGTCTCCGGGGTCTTTTTGGGCTGCCGGAGAAAAGAGGTGGGAGAGGCGGGTTCGCTCAGTGTCGGTATCGATGCTGGGTGGACAGACCGTAAAAAGTCACCGCCTCTCAAACTCGTTTCCCCATCCGGGTGTTGTGGACACGTCTCGCAGCCCGTGGTGGGACCGAGGGTCTTGCCTTAACCGGCCGGGCCAAGAGGAGACAACCTCAATAAAAAACATTAGTATTAGATCCCGTGATACCACCCGACCTCACGGTGTATATAGGGTTACCAAGGTACAGGGGGCACTGCCTTGGTGGACTGTTTATTTCCCCCATACTCGTGGGAACAAATATGAAAAAGAATACAAATAAAAATACCATACCGACTACAGGCGATCAAGGGGAAACTGACGAAATGGCGGTGGAGGCGGGCGCCCCGATGGCGCGCGCTAAAACCAACGACCTCGGCGCGAAAAAGGAGCTGGTGGTCCGGCTGGAACGGCTCTCAGAGTCGGACTCGTCGGTCACCAGCATGGTGACGGTCTCGTCAAAAGTATCTGCCGGACTACGGCGGAAATTGGAGAAGCGGCCCCGTCCTGGGGAGAGCTGCTCGGGCTCCGAGAGCGACGCGCAAAGCGGAAACTCTGAGTCGGCCGTCGCCAAATGGCTTAAGCCTTCCCCAAAAAGGGGGCGTGGCCGACCGCCCACGACGGGCCAGTATGTCGGCCTCGGGCGCTCCCGGGAGGAGCTGAAGGCCGCTAAGGCCAAAGAGCGGAGCTTCGAGGCGGAAGATGCACTGGCCGCGTACAGTGCGGCGGCCAAGGTGGCCACTGAAGAGAGGGCGGCCCGTGTTCGGAAGCGCCAACCCGGTGGCGGGACCGAGGACGTACCGCAGACGTCTGCCGCACTGGACGCGGCGGTGCAGGAGGCGCTCGACGTGGTCCTGCAGGTTGCCGATAAGTCGGGCAACCTGAAGGGCACGTTCGTTCGGGCCCTGAAGACTGCCGCCGACACCATCAAAGGTGCGGTGGCGGATCTAAGGGCCCTCACAGTGACGGAGGAGGTGGCGCGTTTGGAGGCGGCTAACGCGCAACTTTCCGGCCAATTGGCTGAGTTGCGCCGGGAAGTCGCGGAAATGCGCAAGCAGCCAGCGGCGGCGACGGAGGCGAACCTCCAGCACATAATGGAGGAGGCGCTGCGCGCGAACCGCGAGCAGTTCAGCACGATGCTGAACGCTCGCCTCGAAGGAATCGAGGGCCGCCTCCTTCCGGAGCCTCGGCTGCGGCCTCCACTGGCCGCTGACCGTAGGACTGCGCAGGCAGCGGAGGCTCCTGCCGCCCCTCGTGCACCCCCGAAAACCCCGAAACGGCCGAAGAACAGTATGGCTGCTCAAGAGGCGGCAGCCAGAAGGGAGGCTCCTCAGCCGTCCGCGGAGCCGGCCGCCACTCCGACCACCTGGAGCGCCGTGGTCGGAAGAAAGTCGAAGCCGAAACCTAAGAAGACCGAGAAGCCGAGCGCCAAGCCGGCGGCGGCGAAGCCGACTTCCTCCGGGGCCCCCAAGAAGGCCCCGGCTACGAGGAAACTCCGCCCCCCTCGCACCGCAGCGTTAACGATAACGCTGAAACCCGGTGCCGAGGAAAAAGGGTGGAGCTATGAAAAGGCTCTGGCCCTGGCCAAGAGCCGGATCAGCCTGAGGGAGGTCGGCTTAACGTCGGTGCGGTTCCGGACCGCGGCCACGGGCGCGAGGATGCTCGAGGTGCCGCCGGGCACCAACGAGGCCGAGAAGGCGGCGGATGCCCTGGCGGACAAGCTCCGCGAGGTATTGAGCCCGGAGATCGTCCAGGTCCATCGACCCACGAAGTGCGTGGAGTTGAGGCTTTTAGACCTGGACGACTCTGTGACGGCGGAGGAAGCCGCGGCGGCGGTCGCGGAACAGGGAGAGTGCTCGGTCGGAGCGATAAAGTCCGGAGTCATCGCTCGGGGCTCGAGTGGCTCTGGCTCGCTCTGGCTGAGCTGCCCGATAACGGCCGCGAAGAAGGTCGTCGAGGCAGGCCGCATAAGGGTCGGGTGGGTGTCGGCACGAGTGGTGCTGCTCGACCCCAGACCCTTGCACTGCTTCAGGTGCCTCGAGCGGGGGCACATGGGTGCGAAATGTGACCGGGGCGTCGACCGAAGCCGTCTGTGCTTCCGCTGCGGTCAGCCCGGTCACAGGGCTCGAGATTGCTCCGCAACCGAGGCGAGCTGCGTGGTCTGCACGGCGGCCGGCAAGCCAGCTGCCCACGCCGCCTGCAGCAAGTCGTGCCAGGGAGGGAAGGGCGCTGCACCCCCGAAGAAGAAGCAGAAAGACGGAAAAGCGACGACGAAAGGCCCGGTAGCCGCGTCGTCGCGCACCGAGGCGGAGCCGATGGAGACCGCGCAGTGATGGCCCTGCGCTGTCTCCAGGCCAATATCAACCACTCTGCCAGGGCTCAGGACCTCCTAGTCCAAAGCATGGCAGAGTGGCAGATCAATGTGGCGGTGGTATCGGAGCCCTACTTCGTTCCCTCGCGGGACGACTGGGTCTCCGACCACGAACGGGTCGTGGCCGTCGTCGCCCCTGCGGTCGCTGGCGCTCCAGCCATCGAGGGTGTGGCCAGGGGCAGGGGGTGCGTGCTGGCCGTCGTCGGCGGTATAAAGGTCGTCGCCGTCTACGCCTCGCCCAGTCGGAGTCTCGCCGAGTTTGAGCAGTTGCTGGTGGAGGTCGGGGCTCTGATCGGGCAAACAGCGCCCGCACCTGTTTTGGTCGCGGGGGACTTCAACGCCAAATCGACGGCTTGGGGTTCTCCCGTGACTAATGCCCGGGGTGAGGTGCTGGAGGAGTGGGCGGTCTCGCTGGGGCTGGCGGTCCTCAACAGCGGGTCGGAGAGCACGTGCGTGCGGCGGCAGGGCGAATCGATCGTCGACGTCACGTTCGCGTCCAACGCCCTGGCCCGCCGTGCTCAAAATTGGAGGGTGGAGACCGGCGTGGAGACTCTGTCGGACCATCGATATATTCGGTTCGATGTCTCTACGTCGGTTCTTCTGGACGTCCGACCCGCTGTTGGGAGAACGGAAGGTCCGCGTTGGCGTCTGGGTCGCCTCGACGGTCAGTTGGCGAAGGAGGCGGCCATCGTCGAAGCCTGGGGGGCCGGTTCCGACCCGGTCCTTCGGATCGATGAGGGGGCGGACCGGATGGGAGATGCCCTGTCACGCGTCTGTGACGCGGCGATGCCGAGGGCGAAACTGCACCTGCCACGTCGGCGGGTGTACTGGTGGCGTCCGGAGCTCCGTCGGCTGCGCAAGGCGTGCGTGGCGGCACGGCGCCGTTACGTTCGGTGTAGGAGACGAAGAGTCCGGGATCACGACGCGGAGGACGTCTTCTACACCGCATACAGGTCCGCCTGCCAGGGCCTACAAAAGGCTATAGTGCAGGCCAAAGAGGCGGCGTGGGAGGAGTGGCTGGAGACGCTCAACAGCGATCCGTGGGGGAGGCCTTATCGGGTCGTGAGACAAAAGCTCCGACCCTGGGCTCCTCCGCTGACCAGCAGTCTCCAGCCGCAGCTCCTGGCGAGGGTGGTGGACACGCTCTTCCCCGAGCGGGGAGAGTTCGTGCCACCGACCATGGTGCCGGCGAGCGGGCTCGACGAGGAAGAGGGTCCGGTGATTCCCATCACCGAGGCGGAACTACAGGCGGCTGTCATCAGACAAGGGTCGAAAAAGACAGCCCCTGGGCCGGACGGAATCCCCGGTCGAGCCCTGAAGATCGCGTCGGAGGAGCTGGGCGAGAGCATGCGGCGCCTCTTTACCGCATGCCTGGCTCAGGGCAAGTTCCCGCAGCGGTGGAAAACGGGCACGCTCGTCCTGATCCGCAAGGACGGGCGTCCGCCCGATCAGCCGTCGGCCTACCGCCCGATCGTGCTGCTCGACGAGGTGAGCAAGCTCTTCGAGCGGGTGCTCGCTGCCCGTCTCGTCGGCAGCATGGAGCCGGGACTGGACGAGCGGCAGTACGGGTTTCGCCCCGGCCGCTCGACGCTCGACGCGATCGCCAGGGTGAGGGCCCTGGCCGAGGAGGAGGTGTCTCGGGGTGGGGTGGTGTTGGCAGTCTCGCTGGACATTTCGAATGCCTTCAACACCCTGCCCTGGGCGACCGTGATGGAGGCCCTGCGGTACCACAACGTGCCGGGCTACCTGAGGCGAACAGTGGCCGATTACTTCGCTGGCCGAGCGGTAGCCTACCCGACGCGGGAGGGCTGGAGCCGGAAGACGCTGTCGTGCGGTGTTCCGCAGGGGTCGGTACTAGGACCGCTCCTGTGGAGCATCGGCTACGACTGGGTGCTGCGCGGGGCCACGTTGCGGGGGGTCAGCGTCACGTGCTACGCTGACGACACTCTCGTGTCGGCCCGCGGCAGCACCTACCGGGAGGCGGCCTATCGCGCGACGGCTGGGGTCGCGCACGTGGTCCACCGCATCCGCGCGCTGGGCCTAGAGGTGGCCCTACACAAATCCGAGGCCCTCGTTTTTCACGGGCCTCGGAACGCGCCACCACCGGGGGCGTCCATCACGGTGGGGGGAACTTCCATCACCGTCGGGTCGACGATGAAGTACCTGGGACTCGTCCTCGACGGCAGGTGGAAGTTCGAAGAGCACTTCCGGCGCTTGGCCCCAAAGTTGGTGGCTGCAGCCGGAGTGCTAGGGAGGATCCTCCCGAACGTGGGTGGGCCAGGAGGCTCCTGCAGGCGCCTGTACACCGGCGTCGTGCGCTCGATGGCGCTCTACGGGGCGCCGATATGGGCGGACGCTCTGAGCGCTCGTAACGTCGCGTCGCTGCGACGTCCGCAGCGAGCGATGGCGCTCAGGGCGGCTCGAGCGTACCGCACGGTGTCCCACACCGCGGCGTGCCTGCTCGCCGGAAGTCCGCCATGGGACCTCGAGGCCGAGGCTAACTCGAGGGTCTATTGGCGGATCAAGGCGGCGAAAGCGGAGGACGAAAACCGGCCTCACCCACGTGAGGTTCGACAGTGGCGGGCGGAGGCCCGAGAAAGACTCTTCGCCGAATGGGCGGAGCGACTAGGTGTTCCGGGGGGGGCTAGCCGAGACCTCGCTGCGGCCATTCGGCCGGTGTTGAGGGAGTGGGTCGAGCGCAAGCACGGCCCACCCACGTTTCACCTCACACAGCTTTTGACCGGCCACGGTTGCTTTGGCCGGTACCTGTGTGAGGTGGTCGAAAGGGAGCCTTCGGCGGTTTGCCACCATTGTGGCGGAGGAGCCGTGGATACGGCCGAACACACGCGCGCAGAGTGCCCGGCTTGGGCGGAGCCTCGCGCAGTCCTATCCACGGCTGTAGGAGGGGATCTGTCGCTTCCGGCCCTCGTCGAAAAGATGGCCGGAAGCGAAGAGATCTGGGCGGCAGTGTCCCGGTTCAGCGCATGCGTAATGTCGCAAAAGGAGGCGGCGGAGCGGGAGCGGGAGGACGACGTGGACTCGCTCCCGCAACGTAGGAGGAGACCGGGTCGGCGGCGACGTGCCTTCGCAGGCCGGACGCTGCCGCAGAGCTGAGGTGTGGTCGGCGGCGGAGCCAGTAAAATCTTGATCCGCCGCGGGGCGTCGAGCCCTGACGCCCAGCCTCCAGTGGCGGGCTCGGGGGAGTCCGTCACGGTACGGGACGGAGGCAGAGAGGAGGGAGGCGCGCCCTAACACCACGGCGCGCTCTCTAGGTGGGTCGCTCGAATAGCGACGACCGCTGGCGGGGTTGCGGTTGTAAGCCACAGCGTTCCCGTGACCCCGCCGCCTTGCGGAGAGGCGGAATTCCGGGGAGGTTTTAGTGGGTAGGACGGGGCCTTCTGCCCCGTGAGTCCCACATACCCGTCCCGGTCCCCCGACCGGGCGGCAGGCGTAAATGCCTTTCCTCCCCGAAAACAAAAAAAAAAAAAAAAAGGTTCGTAGATGCACGCGTGGGAATAAACTCAAACAGCATAGCATATCATATATTATTTTATCCAAGATATATCCATACAACGAACACATAGTATAAAAGTATAGCAAAGACTACAAAACCATACAAATGAGGAATAGGTTAACTTAAAAATAAAAAGTATCTATAAAATTCAAAACAAAAACATTAACTTAAAACGTAAAAGAGATCGACTTCATTCTATCCAATAAGCGCCAAATATTCAGGGATGTCTCCGTGATCAACAGGGTCAACACTGGAAGTGATCACCGCCTGGTAAGAGGCACCCTGAATATTCACACCAAAATGGAACGATCACGGCTAATGAAGTCGACTCTTAGACCAACCTTGCCCCAGGTCGAAGCTGGTTGCGAAAGCTTCCAGCTGGAACAACAGAACCGATTTGCCATGTTGGAAACCGAGCAGGACATTGACGACGCCACCAACAGTCTGGTGCGTGTCATTCGCGAGGTGGGTCAAAATCACTTTCGACAAAGGAGCAATGCACGTTAGTGGAAGCTCTCAGGCGAGACTCTGGACGAGATGACGAGAAGACGTGAACAGCAGAATATGACGCCATCTGAGTGTCAGGCACTTAACAGGAAGGTTAAAAAACTAATAAGGCGTGACACAAGACGAGCGAATACCCGGAATATTGAAGATGCTATAGCACTTAATAGGGGCTCAAAGGTTCTTGCAAAGTCGCATACCTCCTGTTGTCACCTGACAAAACTCAGAACAACACAAGGTACAACCGTCACCTCAAAACCAGAGATTCTAGCTGAAGTCGAAAAGTTCTATGGCAATCTATACTCATCACAAGTACCTCCACCTGACTCCCACAGCGCGGATGACCCAAGAGCCAGACTGATACGCCATCTATCTGACTTCCCGACATCGACTTGGGCGAGATTAGGATTGCTCTCAAACAACTTGAAAATAACAAGGCTCCAGGGGAGGACGGAATTACCTCAGAATTACTTAAAGCGGGAGGAATACCAGTTCTGAGAGAACTGGTAAAGATCTTTAATTCCGTCCTCCACAATGGTATTACATCAAAGGCATGGAGCAGGGGTGTGGTGGTGCTATTTTTTAAGAAGGGTTATAAAGCTCTTCTGAAAAACTACCGCCCCATTTCACTTTTAATTCACGTATATAATTGTTCTCGAGGGTAATCACGAATCGTCTCGCCCAAAAATTCGATGACTTCCAACCCGTTGAACAGGCAGGGTTTCGAAAAGGCTTATGTACCGTAGACCACATACATACACTTAGGCAAATGATAGAGAAGACCGAGGAATATAATCAGCCTCTATGCCTAGCGTTTGTGGACTACGAAAAAGCCTTCGATACCATCGAGATCTGAGCTGTTCTGGAATCGATGCAGAGATGCCTAATAGACTTTCGGTATGTCCAGGTGTTAAAGTGTTTGTCCGAAGCCGCAACCATGACCGTCCAAGTACAAGATCAGAGCACAAGACCAATCCAATTGCATCGCGGGGTAAGACAGGGGGATGTAATCTCCCCGAAACTTTTTACCAATGCATTGAAGGACGTTTTCAAGACGCTCGATTGGAACGGACGCGGCCTTAATATAAATGGTCTACACATTACACATCTGCGATTTGCTGACGACATTGTTATCATGGCGGAAACTCTGCAAGATTTGGAAGAGATGCTAAACAGCCTAAGCGATTCTTCACGACAGGTGGGTCTGGGGATGAACTTAGAAAAAACCAAAATTATGATCAATCAACATATATCCCCGAGACTGGTTGTCGTAAATGGCTCTTGTGTTGTGCAGGAATACATCTACCTGGGCCAAACTATACAACTTGGCCGGCACAATTTTGAGAAGGAGGCCAAAAGAAGAATACGTTTGGGCTGGGCAGCATTCGGGAGGTTGCGTCATATTTTTGAATCGTTGATCCCACAGTCACTTAAGACCAGGGTATATAATCAGTGCGTCCTGCCTGTTATGACTTACGGCGCCGAAACGTGGACACTCACCGTAGCACTGGTCCACAAATTTAAGGTCGCTCAGCGAGCTATGGAACGTGCGATGCTTGGGGTTTCTCTAGCAGATAGAATCCGAAATGAGGACATTCGCCAGAAAACTTAAGTCACCGACATCGCGCGTAGAATTAGCACGCTGAAGTGGAAGTGAGCTGGTCATGTCTCCAGATGCATCCATGGCCGATGGAGCCGACACGTGTTAGAGTGGAGACCAGGCTTAGGCAAATGTAGTGTAGGACGCCCTGCGGCAAGGTGGACCGACGATTTGAAAAAGGTGGCAGGTACGGGATGGATGCGGGCTGCCCAAGATCGGGATGGTTGGCCTTCTATGGGGGAGGCTTTCGTCCAGCAGTGGACGGCGGTAAGCTGATATATAAAAAGTTAAGACTAATAGAGCAAAATTATGACCGAGTTAATAATTGCAACATAAAGCCACAAATTATTTAATACTATCAATGTAATAATTAAATTAATGAAAAAACGTAAAAAAATCTAACAAAACAACGACGACACAAATTTGAACAAAACGCGAATCCTTATATGTACGGCAGGAGGTCACTCTACCTCAGAAAATCTAGACACTGCGATTCAGATATTGACATATTAAGCACACCGCCTATGGGCTAATAATGGCCGCAGCATATATGTAGTATAACAACCAAAATACGTACGTGAACTTTATCTTTTGACAGACACAACCGATTTTGATGAAACAAAGATTTAACGGTAGCTTGATTAAGATCAAGTCAGATTGTAATATATAATATTGTGAATTGTGATGTGTGTGTGTGTGTGTAATGTGAAACGAATTAATATGAAATATTACTGGAGAGTATCTATCATTTTTATATTACTCAATAATAATCTATATTTTTATATATAATAGTTAATTTACAATAAAATTACAATAAATTGTTATTTAGCTTTTTTGAGTAATTGGATGAGTAATTTATATCAATTTCTATTGTAGTTGTTTGATTTGGGATTCTATTTTAAAAAAGGTCAATTCCAGGATTTTTATAAAATCAGTTTCACATTAAGATGCTAAATATAGTTTGTGTTTAGTTTATACGACATATTTTTTATTGTATTATTATTACCGTTTTAACTTGCCGACGAATTTTACTATTGCATTCCGTTGTTACGTCCGTTAACCTTTAAGTGATATAAATTATATGTATTTGTATGATATAACTGCAGTTATGTGATATAAATTTGATCGAACTCATTATCATTGTCTGATTATTTATTTTACATACATTCATAGATTTGAGAAACATTTTAGAAACGGAAAGGCTAATTTTCTCTAAGTGTGCAACCAGTTAGCAAAGAAAATTTCTCAACTCATAATGAAGATACTATATATTCATTTAAATTTTAATATAACTAATAACGCAGAGAATGCGGTCGAACAAGACGTAAAGACTTATAGAAACCGAACGTTATTCCTAACTTTAAAACGATGGATTAGATACTGATGTACTCCAACTATTCGTTAAATTTAGTTAATCTCACAAAACTTATTTAAAGCCTACTTTATTAACAAAAGATAAAAATAACGACATAATACACCTCTTGCCACTAAATATGTGAATTGATTTTGTACCAGGAACAAAAACAGATCTAAGAAGTTATTACTAATGTAAAAAAAGGTTTAAACGTGAACCTTTCGTTTCGAATGCTGGATTCAGGTGTCTCTCGCTGTTTGCGCTTCACCCGGTGGTCGAACTTTCCATACAACGTGTGCAATTCGCGCGTATTTTTATCCGTGCAGTGACGGAGAAAGAATACATTTCACTGCCCCTTTCCCATGGGTGTCGTAAGAGGTGACTAAGGGATATCATCTGGTGGTAGGATGATACACATCCGCCTGGCTTGTTACCACCGTACGCATGGTGAAAATCTCGTGAAGTGGCTTGCAGCCGCGTTTCGAGGTCAGCCAGCGTACAGCCAGTGCCCGAGCGAGCATTGCCGCGATGGGTGTTGGTCCAGTGGAGACGGCTGCTGAACCAATGCCGGGGGAAACACGCCTCCACACTTTGCCCATCCCTATCGTGGCAATACGTCGCTCGCTTCACGTCTCTTTACGAGGCGTGAAGAGGCATCTTGCGGGCCGGCAAGGCGAGGGCGGCTGGTGCAGAATCTTCTTCCCGACTGTACTGGCCGTCCTCGCGTTTGGACTCTACTACCACTTAACATCAGGTGGAGTAGAGTCATTTGCCGACCCGGTAAATATAAAAAAAAAAAAAAAAAAAAAACCAACGCTGTAAGTGGCGATCCGAATTGTAGAACTAATAGTGCACACGAGTATTGTTCGTTTTGTTTTGCAAACCCCCATTTTTCAAGACAGATGTCTCTGTAACCAACAAAAATAATACAGAATATTTGTAAATAATTAAATTAAGGTACATTATGTAGTGTGATTAATACGATATAATATGTTATGTGTCGACATACGCTGATATTTAAATCGTTACTTTACAACCTAATCTACAGCTAGATTGAAAATATGTTTTATTATATTATAGGTAGGCGGTAGCACAAATTTGATCACGATCGCCCATTGACATTGGCGATGTAAGAAATATTAAACAGTCCGACCATCACTAATGTGCCACCAACCTTGGAAACGAAGATGTTATGCCTCTTGTGCCTGTAGTTACTTTGCCTCCCTCGCCCTTCAAACCGGAATGCTACAATGCTAAGTATTTATAAAAATATCATATTTGCAATAAGATACATAAAATATTTAGACATTTACTAGCTGCCTGACCCAACTAATGTTTTTAAACATGAAGATGAGTACTGTAACTATGTATAAAATACATATGTTATGGACCATGTGATAAATGAGGGCATTATCTACAATGTCCGCATTTGAATTATGACAAACTACAGCATGTGTTACTAGCTGTGCCCGCGGTTTCAGCCGCGTATAATTTAAAATAATCACTAAGTACAGATAAGGTATATTTCAGTAGACACAGCGTATTTAGTTTTATTTTCGCGGGATATTAGTATTTATTCGGATTTTCCGCACCCAGATCTACATAGAGCAACATACAATTGGAATCATACATGAGAAAAACATCATTCCCTTAAATCTATTCCGACATACTTCAATGTCTTTCCCTGTGTTTTATTTATTGTGACTGCAAACGATACCTTCACAGGAAATTGTGTTCTTTTAAAACTAAAACGTAAATCTGTTAATAAGTACTTATTGGAAACTAACCCAGAGAATCGGAATTGCGACTCAAAGGGAAAATGCTCTAGCATTCTTGCCACCATTCCACGCGGATACGATTAGTACTATTTAATTTTTATTTGTAAATATTTAAGGCTTTACTTTACTTGTCAAACTAACCAACAACACTAACAAATAACTAACAAAAATATTGTATATATTGAAATATTATAAGTCTGCTATTAGTGATTTAATTAAGTTATACGCGGGTGAAGCCGCGGGTACAGCTAGTATATTATATATATCTACTTAGTAAAATGATGTTTACATGTAACTTATAGTGTCATAATGTTGAGCCTAAAGCAATAAATCGTATCCTAAGCCGACTCCGAGTAAACATTATTAACTACGTGTACGGATTTTATGGATAAAATAATGTTTTTTGGCAGAATTTTATCGATGTCACTAATAATATCATGTGCTATCCATAGTTAGGTTATTTTGTAGCACTCTCCTTTCACTTAATATTTAGTAAACCTAAAAGTAGCCAAAACCCTTACTCTTAATGACTGGATGCGGAGGGCGGAGAACCGAGAGCTTTGCCGCACCTCAGGAGACGCCTATGTGTAACAGTGAATTGTGATTAGATAACGATAAAACCCAAACTCAATATTTCTACATCTATTAAAAATTTATATTCATTTATTAATCAATTGACCGAAAGTTTGACCATTGTATAAGATAGAATTTATTTTAATAAAAAAATTAAGATTTTTGATATATTATACTTAATTTGAAATCAAATCAATTTATAATATATTTATCCAAGACAACTTTACTTGGCAGTAGAGCTTTGTGTAAGCCCGTCTGAAGGGAATGCAATTGCATAATAATAATAATGTCCTCCAGAAACACACAGTGCACAAACTATTAACTTCCAGACTCCGGGCTGCTACTGAGAATTTTCTGACATCAAGTTGTAAACTCGGGTCTTCATCTTTAATTGACGAGACGAAACAAGCTTCTCCGTTATGTTTTACTTTTTTCATGCTCGATTTTTTTTATTTGTCCAAAATCGGTAGATGGACTAATTAATGTCCCACCTGATGGTAAGTGGTCACTACCGCCCAGACATTGTCGCTGTGAACAATATTACCCATTACATACATCACACAAAGTACCATCAACCTCGTATACTAAGATGTTATATCCCTTGTGTCATGTCAGTAGTTACACTGGCTCACTCACCCTTCAACCGGAACACAGCAATACTAAGTATTGCTGTTTGGCGGCAGAATATGTGATAAGTGGATGAACCCGGATAGTGTCTACCACCAAGTAAACTTTTCATATCATAGTTTTATATTTTAAAAGTCTTATTAGTTTTAGTAGTTATTAAGTATTAATGCTGCCTTTTCCATATTGCACTTCTACAATCTAGTTGATGAAAGAGAATGTTTCAAGTGATAATTATAAACAACTAGTCTCCGCCCGCGGCTTCGCCTACGTCTTCTTCTTCTTCCTAGCGTTTTGCCGGCCTAGAAATGCCAGGGTCCGCTTTCCTACATCTTTGCCTCCACTTTGCCCGATCTAAAGCGTCGTCTTTAGTGAGATCGTGCTCTCTCATATCGTCCCTCACAACATCGAGCCAGCGCTTCTTGGGCCTGCCGCGGGATCTAGGGCCTTCGACAACAAAGTCCAGGCATCGGTTCCCAACATAGTCTGGCGGTCTGCGGCTAATGTAGCCAAACCAACGGAGACGGCTTTCCTGCAACTTATCCGCTACATCGCAAACGCCAAGGCTACCACGGATGTGCTCGTTACGAATACGATCTAGTCACGTAACGCCACACATCCACCGCAGCATCTTCATTTCCGCGACGTGAAGTTGCTGAACATATCTCGCGAGAGCTGGCCACGTCTCGCTGCCATACAATAACACTGTTCGGGTGATGCACTTGTACACAAGGCCCTTTAATTTCACCGGTATCCACTTTATTTTCGGCTCTTTAATTTCACTTCATCTGCGTATGAAGGAGAAACGAGGTGTTAGGTGCTTGGTTCCCTATGTCCTTTTCTTTACCCCTGACAAAGTGTATGCAATTTTTTTTGATAATCGGTGGAGTTGTTAAGACGTGAAAACGTAACAAACAAACAAACAAATTCACATTTATAATATTAGTTAGTAAGGTTGCTAGAATATTGTACATAATGAAATGTAAGTATATAGTTCGCGAATATGTTTACAATTTCATTTTGAATACTCATCAAAGTGATTTATACCCCTGATATGTAAATATTATTATAATAGTTGCTTCAAAGGACGTCAGTATAATATCATTCACATTTTACCAAAGCAAAAGTAAAACTGTAAAGGAAGTAATCTAACAATCTACAAATATCCCCCACTTCTGAAATATGGTTTTCCGTTGTCTTGAAAAGCTCACCAATTTCTGCGGTATAGCGCTACTGTAACGCAATGTACTCGTACAGTATTCCGATTTTGATTAAACCAATTCAATAATATCCCTTTACCTTAACTACTCTTGGTACCTTAATACCCTTTGGTACAATTGAATTAAGTATATTAAAATAAAATAATTGGTTTGTAAGAATTTTTTTGAATTTGTAAAATTTAATTATTATTTTGATAGAGATTGTAGTTCGCTCGTTCGACATCCGTGGTTCGCTTATAATGCGGCATTTTTCTTACTTTTTGCATGATTTTACCAATCGTAACTTCTAAACGAAAGATCAAATTTGAATAATTTAAAGAGGAATTTACATATGTGTAACCTTTACTATGAAGTTATTCAATTGTATAATGATTAATATCATAACATGAATGTCATCGTTCGTTTCTCCCTGTTTTATTGTCTAATTTGAACAAAAAGCAGTTATTGTGACTTAACTATAATATATATATATTTATATATATAATATTAATGTTGAGTACTATAAACATGTAGTACATTATTTTAAGTATCTTCAATAGTTTTCGCAGCGCACGCCAAATGATTACTTTTACAGAAAAAAATAATACCTTGGGTTACATTATTGCTACTTTTGTTGGGATCTCTATTTTTTTAAAGTAAAGTAAAGCTTAGTTGTTAGTCGCTGATAACGTAGCTTTCTGTAGGTGAAAGAAATTTTAAAATCAGTACAACTGTTTTTGTGTTTATTCATTGCAAACAAACATACAAAAAAAAAAACGTAGTTTACCTCTTTATAATATTAGTAAATATATAGAATATGCGCGAGTGAAGCCGCGGATAACAGCTAGTAAAAAATATAACCAATTCTATAGAGAGTAATAATCTGCTCTGTTGTATAACTCCGAGCGAATATGGAAAAAACGTTATATCTAGATTACGTATCTGTGTTAGGCTCAAAAACTAAAATTTTCATTGAGATTAGTTTCTAACTTAGCCATAAAAAATATGGCAATTTTGTTTATTAACATCTAGTTTCAGCCATAATTAGCGAGTGTTTCGATTGCTTTTTAGCTTTCTTTATATCGACGCGTTGTCAGGTTGTGGTCTACTAAGTACTAATAAAGCGTGAGCAAGCATTACACAATTACGATACAACATTGGTAATAAAACAATTAAACTCCTACGATATCGGCACAACTCGACATATGGAAGAGCTTTACTCTATATTATTGTTATAGAAATAACTTGATCTGATTGTAAATATCCCAGAACCAAAATCTCTACATTACCTACTCTTTTTAACATTGTTTGTATTTATTTATTTCTCCCCTTTTAATAATAGATGAACAAATACCTACCTATTGTAATTTGTGTAGTATAGTAACATCTCCGAACAAAAAATATTATTAAATTGACAGTCACAAAATATATGTATTTCTAAGCAATGCCATGCATTTTATTTATAGACAACAAATTATTAACAAACTTTCCATTATTTTTATGTTTTGTACCTAACTAGACATACAGTGTAGAATATTATAAAATAAACAAGTTTGTAAACCAAGATGATATAAAATTTTCTTCTTACCTTTATTTAAAATAAAGACATTTTATAAAAATATCAATCAACATAATTTAAGACACACACTTTTTTTTCAGTTTATAATTTCACCGATATTTTCGCAATTTAACTAAAATCGACTATTTTAAATCTTTGTATATACACATTAAATTAATTCCGTAATACTAAAATAAATGAAACTTGTCAAACGCTTTAGAAATTGAGAGTTAACCGGCAACTACAAGAAGCGGGCAGTCGCCACGCGGCTAGAGAGAAACTCCGAGTTTTTCGCCCAAAGACTCAAATTACGCCTTATGGACGTCACGACTTACAACGTAATATCAAAGTAACATTATATTATTTAAAAATGTAAGTATATTCATTAAAACCATTGCTCTTTTATTGATTCTATTTACTTTTAGTTTTTATTATTTATTATATTTAAAAAACAAAAGCCGACTGGCAAATAGGCCTCGAGAAACGCTGCCAGCTAATTTCTGCCGCACATTTATTACTTTTTCTATCGTTTACAGGCAGACCGGAAAATCTAAAATTTTCCGGTCTGCCTGTAAACGATAGAAAAAGTAATAAATGTGCGGTACCTTTATTTGTACCTTTATTTGGATGTAGATCACATTAAAAGTTTTACATTTCTCGATACAAAACTTTAAATATGCGATGAATGCTATGTGTCTTTTCATGGAATGGAACAGGGTTTTGACAAGGAAATTGCTTTGTAAAATCGAGTACTTCTGTTTGTAAAAGACAGTTTTGCCGACATTCTAGACGCCATTTTTTGATGAACTGACAATGATTCTTAAGATCTCGGCCAAGGACTTTCGCTAAACGAATGGGGAACGAATGAATTTATTAATTAAAAAATACCTTATTTTTGTGTTGTCACTAATTTAAAAAAAATTAAAAGATATTTGTTAATAATTGGGTATAATATGTAATATCAAATATTTGTAAAAACAGAAAGTTACTTAAATATCTGGTAAAGGTATTATTATCATGTAACGTAAGGTAACGAAAAAAAAATTAATTTTATTATCAATTTTGTTAACAAAAAACTCAAAATATAGATTACTTTTATGCATAGCAAAATTCAATTTGTAGTTTTGAAAACAATACAAGAGTAAGACATTCATTTCTGATCTTTTGTATACTATGCACGTGTGATTGTTCGGAATTATCAAAAGTTTTCTTTTACGCTTACGCCTGGCTTTGTTTAAACGGACGGTGATTAAAACTGATTTTGTATTTACGACTTTCAATTTAAAAGTTAGCGTAAGCTGTTATTTTTAATTAGATATATTTAAAAAAAAATAAATGCCAAGAAATATATTTCAAAATTGTTTATTTAAAGTTGATAGACATTTTGGCTATAAGGTAAAATAAGAGTTTTGCGTTGAGAGCTCCGAAACGGTACCAGATTAAATTTTTTGTTTAATAATTGTTTTTATTTATTTTATCTGCAATCCATATAACACATATATTAAAATTAATATAAAATTACCTATAAAACAATGAAATATATTATTCCTTATTTAATCATTCATTCATTAACCAACTCATTCAGTAATTTCCTCCTAACTAGTTGTTTAACTCAAATGTCATGTCAGTTCAAAGGCAAAGTTATTTATTTACCTTCTTTCCTATTTCCTATACATTTGTGTATGTGCTTTAAAACGTAATGTTGTTTCAAGTGCTAAAAAAAGATCGATCGATTTGAAGATTAAAAATATGCTACGCGTTTCATTACGCATTTTACCTCTCATTCATAGAAGTTAAATAACGATCATATGATTCCGGTACTTTTATTATACTATATAAATACTTCACGGACGTGTCAAAACAAACTGTAAAAAGTGTCAACTCGGATGAACAAAGTGTGAATGTATAAAAACGCATTATTTTCGTATTATGTATCTCACAGGTCTCAATATATAAGCCATATTTGAAATGTTTATGTGAAATCGTTTTTAAGTTATGAGGAGATCAAAAGTGGCTCCAAATGGTTCGTACGGTTCTTCTCACCAGTTCTGTTAGCTCGAACTTGGTTTTGCACGCTACCGCGTGTCTAGAAAAGTAACTATACTTATGTCTAGTACTTATGTAGTGGATATTTGAAATTTAATTCTGAAAATAAATAAGGTAAATCGGGCACATAGCTTAAAATCTTATATACTCACTAGCTGACCCGGCAAACGTTGTTCTGCCATATAAATGATATCTACTGAATATTTTGGTTTTAAATAAAATATAACGAATGTATGGTAGTGTGTGTGGATGGGATCTATGACAGAAAAAGGAAAGAAGCGCTGTAGACAATAACCGCCGATAAAAACAAAAAAAACAGCAACCATTCATTTTCTCAATTCAATGTATTTCAATAATGTAATGGACATATTCATTGTTTGATTGTAAGTTAAATGTAAAGTGAAAAAAGTAATATGTTTTTACCCTAAAGCAGTTAATTAATTTCGAAGAGCAATTGTGTTAACGACATTTTTTGTGAGTCCGTCTTTAGGCAACACAAATAAACTCAATGGTTTGCCCACTCGAGAACATGCCACGTATACTTGTCCGTGTGATAAGCATGGTGTGCCCAAATCTAAGCGACAAACGGACATCGTTTGGCCTTGCGACTTATCGATTGTCATTATACATATATGCTTAAAGCGAATTTTTGCATGCGTATATTTATTATTGTTTTCTTAGGTTATGTCTACGGATTTTGTGTGTGAGTGGTGGCTCATCGTACATTTGTCCCACATTATGAGACAAAAAAGGCGGTCCGTTATATGTTTTCTTTATAATATTGGTAAATGGTTACCCCCACCCATATACATTGGCACTATAAAAATATTAAATTCCTTGCATCGCGAATGCGCCACCAACCTTGGGAACTAAATTGTCCCTTATGCCTGATTACACTGGCTCCATCGCCCTTTAAGCTGGAACACAACAATATTAAATATTGCTGTTTGGCGGTAGAATATGGGATAAACATAGAACATACGGATGGAACATAATCTTTGCGCTGGATATTTTGCTATCGCATTGTTGGCCATCACCATAATCTTTCTTCTTGCGCGAGAATTTAAATTTTACCGTGACTCCTAAGATATTAATTTAAATTAATCCTTTTATAGTTCCAGTGAGGCAACCGCGTCTTTTTATTGCCTTTCAATAAATTCAATTATTAGCAACTATTAGTTTCTATTAAAACAGACAAATTAAATGTCTGCTAAATATTTATAATTTTAATATATTTTAATATTTTAAACAATTCGTGATGATTTATTTCACACAAACTATATAAACAAACACAGTATGTTCAACGGTGGCGCTGCTAACAGAATTCAAATGGAATTAATCTGGACCCTTATCAGCTAGCGGTATGAAATATACTATGACGACTATACTACGACCTATTCTCATACCTCCCAAATATACATAACAAATTTCATAAAAATTGGAGGTCGGAGGAGTTCGGCCACAAATACCGTGACACGAAATTTTTATATATTAGATATAAAAACCTGATAACGTGGAACACGTCAGTCAACAGCCGACATAGGTGGATCATAATTTCTCTAATTAAAAGAGTCGTGTTTACATTCAATTCTATAAATATGATTTTATACTGAAAATTCCCTACAGAAGAAGCATACTCAAAACAGATCTAAAAAACGCGTTATACATAGCAATATGAGTTGAGTGAGCTTAAACTCACTTTATACTTAGTTATCATCAGCACAGATACGATTAGCTTTACAATAATAACTCTCGAAATAATTTCGACTTTTAATTTGTAAGAATAATTTAAAACCCGAGCGTATTCTAGCAACTACATATTACGTTACCCTTTTTTATATTTCAAAAGAAAGAATTGTTGGAACGATATTAATAAATATACCTAATTAATTCTGGAAATCGACTCTAAGTAATTATAATCGGCATATAAAATTGCAATGAGGTGTCCAAAAAAGTACATTCGATGTACACAAACGTAGTTAATATATTGTATATTTATTTATTTATTTAAAATCACCAACATGACATACAGTAATAATTACAAGCTAAAAGTTTACAAATCAATAGGCGGACTATTAAGGCATTAGCCTGAAGGCATCCTCTGCCAGTCAACCTTTAGGCTAAGCAGAAATCCGTGAAGGCGGTAATTAGTAATCAAAAATATACATACATACACATAAAATATCAACAAAATAAATACAGAGCTATAGTATATATTGTATAAACATATGAATAATGGTGCATTATAGATGTCATAAGACGACAAGAACTAGGAACTTTCTGACAAAATATGCTCACGGAGACGAGTCTTGAAAGTAAAGTTAGAGGTAGCTTTTCTAACATGTTCAAGTACTTTGATAGATCAAAAGAGATACGAGTTATTGCTCTTTTGAGAACAGTTAAAAGAGCTATAAATACGAAGAAATGAACTTTTAAATACGCCTGCATCACATTGTATTCTGTATAAGTCGAAAATATAATAAACAAAAAACATTGCTATTATACAGTCAGTCCCAAACCTGATAAAAGTATGAAGGAAAGTTCATTTCACTGATTTTCAAAATCTGAAGAGCAACATATTTATTAATAAATAAATATTAACTCATTCAACCATATTATTATCAATTTAAAACCAAACCAAACTAACCAATACATTATATGCGATAAACACATTAATATATTATTTTTATTGGAAAAAACCAAGGTTAAAAACCAGTAAAATCTGATATCATCTGGTACTGATTCGGTTTCAGAGTACCCTAGACTCAATCCAATGTCTATCTATATTGAAATATATAGATACGATATCCGATATTTAAATCCGATATCTAGATACGATACGATATGGCTTCAAAGTGATATTACCCATACCTATAAAAAACATTATTTTAATGAACAAAAGGTAAATGTTTCTAGAAAGTCGCAATCACCCTTGCAAAATAATATACCTATGTCTAATTAATATATATTTATATATTTTAATTAGATAAAACAAATACAAGCTATTTTTTATACTCTTTTGTTTTATTTTGTGTTTTCTTATACCTCAAAAACACACTTTTTTCCCCATCTGGCGTGTCTACGCCACATACGTAGATAGAAATCTACGCTATTTGAGTACAAAAACATTTGCTAATGTCAACTGCAATAATTCACAACTGTTTAATTTAAAGCGCCCTAAGTTTTTAAATATCAAAATCATTATCTAACTTATTGCCAGCGATTTGAATAAATGTTTAATGAAATTGTTTAAGTCTAGTCTATTGTTATGTTGATAAGTAATAAGGTTCGTTTAGGTTTTTATTTATAAATATAAAACACCAAAACTCCTTATATCAATATCAACAGCCAATCATTGTCCACTGCTGAACATAGGCCTCTCCCAAGGTGCGCCAAAGCTCCCTGTCCTCCGCCTTCCGCATCCAGTCGGTGCCCGCCACCTTCTTAAGGTCATCGGTCCACCTGGCTGGAGGGCGCCCTACGCTGCGTTTGCCGATCCGCGGTCTCCACTCTAAGACTCGTCTGCTCCAACGGCCATCGGTCCTACGACATACGTGACCAGCCCACTGCCACTTCAGCCTACTAATTTTGCAAGCTATGTCGGTGACTCCGGTTCTTTTCCGGATAATCTCATTTCTGATCTTATCCTTCAAAGATACTCCGAGCATAGCTCGCTCCATAGCACTCTGAGCGACTCTGAATTTGTGGACTAGTCCCGCACTTAGTGTCCACGTTTCGGCACCGTATGTCATGGCAGGTAAGACGCATTGATCGAAGACTTTCGTCTTCAATCTACTATGTTTTTGGGTTTGGATGTAGCTTTTTTATTTGGAGTCTAGCATTTGCATTTGCCTTGCATTATATTTATAAAGGCCTTTTCTAATACCGGCATAATGAGGTTCTTTCTTGCTTCAGTCTCTGCATGATGTAAATCGCATAATATGCGACAACTTTCGCTTAGAAATTTAATAGCTCGAAGTCTATCTTTGCCGTCATCAAATAACAGTCCTAAACCTTTATTAAGCGCAGCTATTCCCTGGCCTAGCTGTTGCTGAACTGCTTCTATTTTCTTATCCCGATTACGGGTAACCTCAGCTACGGCCGCCAAAATTTTAGGATTAAATTTTGGTGCCTGCAGTAACGGACTGTTTTCCGGTATTTTGCAGCCTTTTACAAGCTTTTCTTTATTTACGTTATTTAGGCCCTTTTTCAATATAGGCAACCAAGGACGCAAGAGTTTCTTATATATATTAGACCCAAATTTTGGAGCCTCTTCAGTAATCTCTCCTAAGTTGCAGAGCGTATCCGAATCGAGCTCGGGAGCAGTAGTTTCAGTAGCTAGTAAAGAAGTTGGTTCTTCTCTATAATATATGGTGTCAACGTGACTACCAGCCTCCCATAAATTTTCGTTAAGCTCGCCATTGTCGTTGTCTAAAAAAAAACCAGTCAACGTAAATTGTTACTTTAAATAAAAATAATTCGTATCATAAATCATCGTAAGAGCCTAAAATAGCACACAATCCACCTTCCGGCATCACATGGTTTGTAGGTATAAAAAAAGTAACATAATTTGCTATCGTGAGGATACACGATCCACTTCCCAGCATTATGTACTTAAAACTATAATATAAACGAGTTTATACTCGAAATAATGCGATTTTTTTATGATCACTATATACCCACGTGTTAACTCACGTTTAACCTCTCGGGATAAAAAATTGCCTTTGTGATGACACATGGTCAACCTCCAGGCGTGATCTAACATTTTTAATGTTATTATAACTGATTAATATGTAATTATAACTGAATAATATGTTATAATTGTATAATAATTTAAGTAGTCACTAACCGAATTACCGACTAATTCGGTTAGTGACTACTTAAATTATTATACAATTCTGATGTCTGATGTCGACCACAAAGTCCTATTGTGTTGGCGTTATTTTACTTCAAGTTTTTGGAGTTTGCCCCAACAGTGTCGAATTTATTCGTCTTTTTCCTTTTAAGCATAATAAAAACAATATTTTTTTCACTAAAATTGCTAGGTGCGAACGTTGCCTCGCTCAGAAAAAAGAATGAATTGACAAGTATATATAATAAGTATATAGGTTGAATTGCTGATTGAAAATCGATTCTCTAAACGTGCGGACAGTGCCTTTAAGATAAAAGGACTACCTGGTTAATTGTATCTTCGAATGAAGCGACGAAAATATAATTTCATAACTAGTGCTCATAATAACAAAGCTTTAATAGCAATATCTTTATTTTTCTTAATAAGTAAATAAAATAATAAATAAATGTTTATGTTGTTGTTTTCCGGTTTGTAATATGAGTGAGCCAGTGGATGTAGATCCAGGCACAAGGGACTAAATATTAGTACCCAACCTTGGTGGCGCATTGGCGATCAATAAGTGGACAATTCGCCTTCCTACCTAATAGAACAAAAAAACGACTGCCATTGTCTTCTCCATGTCGTGAAATAATTTATCCCTGTATACATAAAAAGCTACAAAGCAAATAATTGAATTGGACTGTAATATTGGAATAAAGTCTCTAATCGCATATTACACTCTAGACACTTGAAAATGAGAGCCTGAAATAAGTGTAAGACTTCGAAAAGCACGACGCTTATGCTTATTTAGTATGTGTTTTTGTTTGCTGTACTGTATATATATTAATGCGGTGTACTGTATATAAATTAAGGCGATTTTTTTAATAATTATATATATCTGAAATAAGCTACTAAACTAATATTTAACTACATACATTAAACTTATATCAGAAAATTAAGCTTTTACGGAAAAGGTTTTAATATATAATATTATTATATAAGTAGTTGAACATCACAATTTTACGCGCTTTGATATTAGACTATTGACGTGACAAGTATGGATTTCATGTTGTGTAAATGTATTCCCCAAAGCGAGTAGTCTTCTTGAATCCTATAATTAAGAAATTGCTATTTATCTCTCCATTGTTTGTACAAATGGAAGATTTAACACCTGTTTCTAAGTTTCTTATATCAAAAGGTATTATGTTATACAGACACATTTATAAACAAATTCTTTTCTAATGCATTATGAAACGTGTTCATTGTAACCGCGGTAACATTTCAATTTTTATTTACTCGGCGGTACCGGCTGCGAACCATAAACGACCGCGGTGATCTGTATGTCCCTTGCTTATAGAAACCATTCTAATAGTGATAAAACATTTTTTGTTTTCAATCACGACAAAAAATGTGTTTTCTTTTTAATGCGATGAAAGTAAAATTACGAATCTGCGTGCTGAGAGGTAAAAATTTAATAATCTATATATATAAAAGAAAGTCGTGTTAGTTACACTATTTATAACTCAAGAACGGCTGAACCAATTTGACTGAAAATTGGTAGGGAGGTAGCTAAGAACTGGGGTAAGGACATAGGATACTTTTTATCCCGTTTTTTTTTTGTTTTTTTTTTTTGGTTCCTGGTTATCCGGATGTGCGTTCCACTGATGCTCTTGGTCGTATATATACAGTTCATCATAAGAATGATGAATGCTTCTATTTGCGATTGTTGTTGGTTAATGTGCATGGGCCAACGTCATTTGAGTCACTACGGACTGTTAATGGTACAATATTTCCAACATATCGTGCTGCATGTGAAGAACTCAAGTTACTAGAAAACGATACCCATTGGGATACTACAATCGTTGAAGCCATTATCTCTGCATCTCCAAGTCAGATACGTACATTATTTGCTATCATCATTTCGACATGCTTTCCATCGAACCCATCTAACCTGTGGCACAAATACAAGGACAATATGGCAGAAGATATTTTACATCAAATTCGTGTCAGTTCAGAAAATTCCGATCTTGAAATGAATGAAGAGATACATAATCGGGCCTTGCTCTTGATCGAAGACATGTGTTATCTCATGTGCGGTAGTTTATTAGTCAGGTTAGGAATGCCAGCGCCAAATTGTGAAATGAATGACGCATTTAATCGAGAATTGGAACGGGAACCTGAATATGATCACCAGGAATTAGATTTAGTAGTTCAAACGAATGTACCCCTGATGAATCCCCAACAAAAAGAAGTTTATGATACAATAATGAAGGCAATTGATGATGGAAACGGTGGTTTATATTTCCTGGATGCCCCTGGTGGAACTGGTAAGACATTCCTCATGTCAGTAGTTTTAGCCACTGTTCGTGCAAGATCCAACATTGCGGTTGCAGTTGCTTCTTCTGGTATAGCAGCCACATTGCTAGAAGGATGTCGTACGGCACATTCTGCATTGAAATTGCCGTTAAATCTTCAATCTATTGAAGAACCAACATGCAACATTACAAAGCGCTCCGCTACGGCCAAAGTTTTATCAGAATCGAAGATCATCATCTGGGACGAATGCACAATGGCGCACAAACGTGCATTGGAAACACTTAACCGAACGTTGAAAGATCTACGTAATGACTCGAGATGTTTTGGAGGAGCAATGATTTTACTGTCTGGTGATTTCCGCCAAACATTGCCAGTAATTCCCAGATCGACTGCTGCTGACGAAATAAACGCTTGCCTTAAATCATCGAATCTATGGCGCTATGTTAAGAAACTTCAGCTAACAACAAACATGAGAGTTGCATTGCTGAACGATACATCTGCTGAAGATTTCTCTGAGCAATTGCTAACTATCGGCAATGGTCGAGTACCCGTCGACGAATCGAGCGGATTGATTTCATTTCATCCGAATTTTTGTAACTTTGTCTCATCAAAATACGAACTCATCAACAAAGTATTCCCAAACATCATGATTAACCTCAAAAATAATGAATGGTTGAGTGAGCGAGCAATTTTGGCAGCTAAGAATAAAGATGTAGATGACTTAAATTACATAATTCAGGATGACATCATTGGTACACTGCATTCTTTCAAATCTATTGACTGTCTAACAAATGAAGATGATGCCACCAACTATCCCATTGAATTTTTAAACTCCTTGGATGTATATTCTATTATTATATATTTTTTTTGTTCTATACTAATCATGCTTCGAAACTTAAACCAACCAAAATTGTGCAACGGAACACGCTTGGTGGTAAGTAAATTGATGAACAATTTGATTTACGCCACAATTCTCAAAGGAAAATTCAAAGGTGAGGAAGTTCTCATTCCGAGAATCCCGATGATCCCAACCGACATGCCATTTCAGTTTAAACGGCTTCAATTTCCGATCCATCTAGCATTCGCCATGACTGTAAATAAGTCACAAGGCCAATCGTTGAAAGTTTGTGGTCTTAATCTCGAACACCCGTGTTTTTCCCATGACCAATTATATGTGGCATGTTCACGTGTCGGAAGACCTTCCGCGTTATTTGTTTTCGCGCCTAATGAAAAAACAAAAAATATCGTTTATCACAAGGTGCTACAATAAATGGCAAATAAAGAATAATTTAATAATTATATCTTTTTTATTTACCCTAAGTTAAAAATTTAAAAAATGTGATAATGTGATATTGCCTTTAAGGTGGAACAAAGTTCACCGGGTCAGCTAGTATATATATATAATAAATTTGTTTCAGTCTTGCATTGAGAACAATTCAGAGGTTGTTGACCCGTAGCCACGCTTAATCTAATTTTATAGTTTTTGTCTCGCCTTTTAATATTTATGTTTATTGATAATAAGTAGCAGATTCTCACAGTGGTTTTAGCTTTATGGAATTAATTCTCCTTTCATCCCTCATTCCATCATAATGAAAGTAATCTTTAGATAAGTTTATACTTTTAGTGATAATTAAAACTAAATTTTATATTATAAATAATTAATAAAAAAAAACAGCATCAGCCAATGGTAATCCTGACTTAGGACTCCCAAAGTGCGCCAAAGCTCCCGGATCTCCTAAGCTATCGTCGGTTCCTCTCATCGGATCTCGGTTCCTGGCACCTTTTTGACTTTCTCGGTCTACCTGGCGAGCTGTTTACGCTTTATATGCCAAACAAAATTTTATTAAATCAAAAAAAGCAAATCAAGCCGAGATAGCCCAGATGTAAGAACGCGTGAATCTTAACCGATGATCGTGGGTTCAAACCCGGGCAAGCACCACTGAAGTTTTGCATGTGCTTAATTTGTGATTATAATTCATCTCGTGCTTTTCGGTGAAGGAAAACATCGTGAGGAAACCTGCATGTGTCTAATTTCACTGAAATTCTGCCACATGTGAATTCCACCAATCCGCATTGGAGCAGCGTGGTGGAATAAGCTCCAAAGCCTTCTCCTCAAAAAGGGAGAAGAGGCCTTAGCCCAGCAGTGGGACATTTACAGGCTGTTACCGTGATACAACCACAAACGATAAACCTATAATGGTTCCAAATAGGAAATTAAGGAAGCACAGTTTTTATTTTAATGATTCATTTACTTACACATTTCACGAAAATACTTTTAAAGTTGCATTACCTTATAACAAAGTCAATATATACACATACACTAGGTTTACGTTCGCGTCGCGTAGACGCAATTAAAGTCATATGCGAGAGCCAAGTACTCTTCCCGACTTCATTTCATTCATGTTTTGAATGGTTTTCTCGTATTTTCTTTTACTTATGTAGCAGATGGAGATTTAAATAATTTATATATATATATATATATATATATATATATATATATATATATATATATATATATATAGAAATGCGAAATTTTGATTTTAAGGAGGAACCGTCACCTTTAAAATCATTCAGTCGATCCCTTTAAAGTGTCATAATTTTAAGCACAGCAATACAAATAAATAAGTTTTTATCAACATTTTTGACTTAAAACATTTGTTAGCAAGCAAGTTCAATAATTATCTTATTGTCATATGTGCAATGATTGTCTTATACTCATACAGCGATTATTTAAAAAGTAACACATATCAAAAATTAAAGAAGCCACTGTTCAAATCATGGCCACGTAGGATGTGACAGCGTTTCCTCGTTGAAACTCATTTCTCATTATCTAGACGAAAATTAAGCAGGCTCTCCTGTAAAGTCAACAAGACGGGGTGTGTAAACATGATCGGAGTATTCCAAGATGTCTCAACTGTAAACGCTATATATAAATATGTAAGTAACGGCAAAAAAAGCTACAATTTGAAATTTTAAACTAATATTTGTGGCGCTTGTTCAGCATTTTCTCTTCGGTTCCGGCGATTTGATTATTCACTAACTAATTATGATGAATGTATGCATTAAAATATGTTAGTAACTAATGATGTTATTATCAATAATTAATCATCTAACACAGTAACTAGTATTAACTTGTCATATTTGTCATGTGAAGTCATGGTTAACATCCTGACGGCATAGAAAGTGAAAACGTAATCATGTTTGATGGTGATTCCGTCCTTCTAATATATTTCGGCTATGGTGACAAAAGCCGAGATGGCCCAGTGGTAAGAACACGTGAATCTTAACCTATGATCGTGATATGTGTTATAAACCTAATTTATTATTAATAGGGAAGGACATTAATAATCAATGAAATTAATATAAATATAAACATAATTATTTATTTACATAATCAATCATCAAAATATAGTTACATATTTATCACTTTCGAAAAAATTCTTCGAACATACAACGCTTCGTTGGGTCGGCTAAAAGAATTCTTCGGATCTTTGACGTGCTTTTATAACAGATATCCATTCGTCACACCGCACAGGATCTAGAGGAAAGCTAAAAACCATTATAAAATCTCTTATCGTCAATTTAATCACATGTAGTAAAAAAAAAAATATCAAGAAACAAAACTGACTAAGTAAAAATGTTGCAATAACTTAATTCTCGCTTTGGAGTCGATGCCAAGCCTTTAGATGGTCTAGTAAAAACAAGAACTTGGCTATAGTTGGTTTAGTTCATATAAGTCTAATTTCAGAGTCTATTATAAGCTTTCAAAAATGAATTTGAATGATTTAAAACTGCTCATTAATTACGGAATAATCGGTATATAAATATAAAATAAAAATCGATTTAAATTTAGAACCTTCTAGTTAGTTAAAATTAAAATCAATAATATTTTACTACTATATTTATAGACACAGTAAATAACTTAATTAAACAATAGAAATGCATAATCATATTTTTCATACAAAAAAAAAGAAAATAAATTAACAACGTTTCATTTCATCATAGTTCATAGTAATTCATATATATTTGTCTCCCTCTCCCTTTTTTATTAAATAATCATTCAAGCATTTCGACCAATCAGCGACAACGAAATTCACGTTGCAAATTCGAGCGCCAACATCATTTTTTCGAATGCTCGCGGCCATATTTGTGAAGATTTCGTAAATTGCAAAATATTTTTCGATAATAATTAACAACAGTAAAGTTTGTGTGTTAATCATGTTAACAAAGGTTCTCGGGTAAGCATAGAATATTTTTGTATATTCTATATATAAAATAGCTTTTTGCACTTCTGCCGCAAAGATTTGAGATTTGTTCCTTCAAACGAGGCGTGAAGAGGCATCTTGCGGGCCGGCAAGGCGAGGGCGGCTAGTGCAGAACCTTCTTCCCGACTGTACTGGCCGTCCTCGCGTTTGGACTCTACTACCACTTAACATCAGGTGGAGTAGAGTCATTTGCCCTCCCGGGTAATATAAAAAAAAAAAAAAATAACCTTAAATAAAACTTTTTTTTTTTTAACTTATCATTCATCTATAATATTTATAATTTATATTTTAATTATTTAAATAAAGTTATCATATTAAATTAATTTCATACGTAGGTATTCATCAATCTTTTGAAAAACATTTTTGTATCAATAAGATTCAGGTGTCAGTTTCAGGTTGTGTTCGGCTCTTACTATTTGTGAACTAATTTTTTAACTTCATTGTTTCATATACAAGAAAATGAATAAAATACATAGCATTTACTATATCGAGATCTAAAATTACTTTTCATTTTTTACACATTTTTCAGAGTTGTAAATAAAGATCTATTAATTTCAATACTAATATAAGATATATCTTATGGGTAAAATGGTGTTGTA
This sequence comes from Nymphalis urticae, assembly GCA_905147175.2. Classification (NCBI taxonomy): domain Eukaryota; kingdom Metazoa; phylum Arthropoda; class Insecta; order Lepidoptera; family Nymphalidae; genus Nymphalis; species Nymphalis urticae. Next base: position 11,279,448 of record LR989983.1, read on the forward strand.
AATTACGAAACAAAGTTATTATTATTGCTTAGATGGAATTGAAACTATTCAATCTAAGATAATATTTTAGACATTGCCTTTTCCGGATCACCTAGAGAAATGTTGCATATCATACAAAACATTGATCAAGTCCATGTGCAAACATCTGAACCCAATAGTGTAGGCTTAAGTCTTTTTTTGATGCTAACAACAAAATCAGACTAGATTCGTCCAAGAGACTATTGTAAGTATTGATAGTAGGTACTTGAATTTGTAGATATTATATTAGTTAGAAATTTATAACACCTTTTTAGAGTAAACTTTTTATGAATTAAAAAAATACCTTTCTGCAAAATCAAGTAAAAGATTAGCAACTTTGATCTTAATTAAGATAATTTATCATATTTGTTTTGAGGACAATTTTTGACGAGGCTCCTGTATACACAAGTACCTTATCCGATGACGTTACCTTGTCCTTGCCAATGTTTTGCGTTTACATATTTAATAAAATATACAATTTCAGCTTCAAGGAAGTTCATAAACTTGTGTCGAAGTGGGCAGATATAGTACATGTTCAATGCAGACAATGTAAGATTGGATTACACAAGGGCTTAAAGAAGTATTGTTTTATATATATAGAAGGTTTTTTTTACCAATTATACGTTCATAGCCGAGAATAACCCTAAAAAATCATCCAGTCTGCGATAACATAATCCCATACAATAAATTTTATTTTATTTTTAAAATCTAGATTGTGGTTCTATGGTATTTTCACTTTGTGTTAAATCTAATACAATTAACGTAATTAAAATTGTGTTGTAAAAAAGTAAAAACTATCATAATAAATGAGTAAAACACTGAGACTTTTATTGAACAAATATTTTAAAAAATCTGGATATGAGAGCTGGTGTTAAAAAAGCGTATACAAAAACTTTCGATAATATTGTCAAAATAAAGTTTACAATTGGCTATACCAAATCATAGCGTGCGACCTATGAAAGAGACAAAATATGCAAAGATAAAGCATTTCTCATGGTGTATGATGCGATCTACCCGCATTAGCGTGGAATGTAGTGGAATAATCTCCAAACCCTCTCATCGAAAGAGTAATCGGCTTTATCCCAGCAGTAGGACATTGACTGCCAATTTCTTACTCCTTAAGAAATTTACAATATCAAATTTGATTGTTTCAGATTACTAGAGTTTGATCAGTGATAATGTAATCTGTACGAAAACAAAAGAAAATGGTTTAAAAAAAATGGATCATCGCATGGGCCAATGAGAGAGATTCGCAGGAGTATGGATGAACCGTAGGATGCACGTCATTCCGGCGCTTATTTGCTTCATGTTCACCTTATCACCTGTCTTAGCATTTATACCTGGAGTTGATAGTAAGTTCACGTAGCTAAAATAACATTTGTTTGCCGGATTTCATGCACCTTTAGTTGGCAGTAAAGTAGGTCAAAGGCCTACCTAATCAATGGCTTATATTAATAATAGTAACAAGAAACATAACATTAACTGTATCATCGAGCGACCAGCCCAATGGCATGACATTGGTGATATACGTTGCAATATGAATGGATAACCTAACTTTAGTTTGCTTGTCTGATTTTTTACTCAAATAATATTTAATATAAAATTAAAAATTTAAATAACCCCCGAAAAAAAATGCGCTTAAAAGTATAAAATAAAATTGTTGGGCTTTTAACTTTATTATGAGTACCTAGTCATATTTTAATACAAGCGTCGTCGAGTCGGAGAATGGCAATTTCAAATCAAACGGAGCTGTAAAAGTTTTTAAGACCCTTTTGTCAAGTAGGAAATGAGGTGATGATCTTCAAACGCCTGAAAAGATCTTCATAATTTACAGCTAAGACCATCCCGATCACATCAGGTTTGATACAGAAAAAGTCGTACCATAGTTGGTCCATTCGTTTGGAAACTACGATGCCACATATAGACACATATACCCATTAATTACAATTCACTTTTAACATCTGGGTTTAAAAATATAATGAAAACACGAATTAAATTAATTATGACACGTAATATAGCTGTGCCGTATGCACATAGGCATTAACGTTTCGACTTGTAACATATCTGTTTGATTAATATTTGTTCACGAAATCTAAACATATTATAAATTAATATTAGTTAGTGTATCACTGTACTTCGGAATAAATGGTCGTCAACCAAGTAGTTTATTAATTCCCATTCTCTGCAATATAGCTAATTTTATACGCATACAGATAATATCTTAACCGTTTATTTTTCTCCGGATCCTATTATACCTAAGTCTATTTGATTGCCAATGTGATATTAAGAGTAGTTAGATGCGAAAGCTGTTCTATGAAAATAAAGTTCTGTCAAATAACATGTCTAAAACTAAGCAAACGTGAATGATACAACTAATGCCATCTTTGGATACACAACTCAACTATTATGAGCTTTTGGATTCGTACAACTATGTAAGGTTTTCTTGTTTTCTCGTTGAAATAACAGATGGCGTTACATTCAAGTACAGTCATAGCTCAAGAAGCTTCAGAGGGAGGTAAAACTACGTTGTTCTGTGATTCTGCAACAGATTCCCCAAATGAAGAGCTGATGCTTTTAGTTTGATACAAGGACAATGCACCTATTTATAGGTAGGTACATTAAATTTTTGGTGAACCCACCAGATTGGAATTATTTTAAATATAGAAATAAATAAAACTAATGTTACGTAGTTTAAAGGCCATAATTATTTTCATGATTTCAGCCTCAAATTAGGAATAAAATACTCTTCGAAGTATTATTTAAAAAACATTTAAACTATAAATTCGATCTATTTTTAAAAGAACTCTCTTAACTTGTATTATATATTAAATGCTTAACCAATATATGGAATCAAATGTCAAATCTCTCCTAGAGGGAGCCCTAATTATTTTTATAACACGAAATATACACCATGATTAAAAGCCTAATGTAATAATTATATTTTACTTTAAAATAAAACTCTAGTGTATAGACGTAGTCACGTAGTGCATGCCCGTTAGGATGGGCAAAACAACAGAAGAGCTTAAACAATGATTGAGCTAGTGTAACAGGTACAAGGGACATAACATCTTAGTAGTATTCGTGGTAGTTCCATTGAAGAGTGCGAGAAGTAGTATTTTTAAACTTATAACAGTGGTTTTATTAGATGTTTCTGCCACGTTAAGATGCTAGCACTTTCTTTCCTAAATATTTATTTATTACATTAAAATTATGTAGTAGTTTATAGACTATGTGACATCAAATTTTCTTGACTGTTGTTTTGTCATTTCCCATTCTAAATGAATAAAAAAAAAGGTTTTATTTAAGTTTCTTTGTCGAATGTTATTTTAAACTACAGCCAGCCGCTCTGCTAAAATGGTTATTAAGAGTAATATTTATAACACACATAGCAGCTATAGCGTCGTGAGTTTTTGCGAGTTGAATGTGATATTTTAAATCTTTAATGAGTGCTTTCCAAGTGGTTCTAACTTTGTTCTGGCCCGCTGTTAACTTGATCGTCCGTGTGCATAACCACGTTTCATTTTTATAGCACACGTAAGCACAATGTAAAATGCAGTAAAAAGAACGCTGCTTTGTCGTCGCGAATTTCTGAGCAAAATAAATATTCAGCTGACGTGAAGTATTTAACAAGATGATGGGTAAAATGATATTAAAAATGACGTCATGTATTTGCTGCTCATAGCCATTGCAAATTTCTTATAGTTTTCGGCTTTTACGAACCTTATGAGCTTATCTTTACGTCATGGACCCCCATGTGAATTTCAATAACATCTCATATCATTCTAGACAAAGCTGTGTATTTTATTTTATGATGATATAATAAATGATGCATTATTTCTAGAAAAATCTTCTCCTTAAAGTTGGCCGTCGATCTCCTCATGTTCTGTGCCAAACCTTTGTGTTTATGAAAATGATTTTTAGTTTAAAAAAATGGTTTTGCCTAACTCCTCCGTACAACATCTTAATTTAAGATATCTGATACTTGACGAACAAAATTCTCAAAGAATATTTCTAAAGAGATATAATTTGAGATAAATGCATGAAGCACTACTACACACTACTAAAGATAAAGTTTATATCTTCCAAGATTGCAAACGCGGAGTCCGAGTCATTACATTATTTCTTTAATTAAGTCCATATCCACGAATAAATCCGGTACACATATCCTGTCCAGTGAACAGAATGAACATACCATGTACATATTTCATATATGTCCAAATAAGAGCTAGAATTCCACATTTGATTTATCGAAGGAAATATATTTTCATACACCAGATGGGTTTAAATGAAGTTGCACAATTTCATGCACAACATTCACAATTTCTTTGATTATTTTAGGTACCACGTAACTTACATTATAACTTTCTGTTAGATAACAGTTCTAGTACATAAAATTTGGTTTGCATTTTAACGATCACTTAATATATCAGAATAAATTGTGTCGAAGATACCTTTAAGACTTTGATATATAATATCTTAAGCGTATTTGTTTTTAGTTATAACGTTTTTCGCGTACAGCTGTTGTGAAACTTACCACTCTCTGGATCTGGTAATATAAAAAACTACTGGTTTAAATTAAAATTAATCTGTCACTAGTTTTGATTACTGTGTAACAAAAAAGTAAACTAAATTTATCGTTTTTTTTTTTAATATTTAAAGCATACTGTAATTTATTTATTAAATCGTTCGCTTGAAAACGAAGACAACATGTTTCTCTTCAACTACGTTTGCTTACATGTATATATACAATCTTTATACATATGTATATTCTATAGCCGATTTATCTATCGAATTAGTAGTTTTTGCTTTGATTTAACGCTATTCATATATAACATTTATCATCGCGAGGCAGACATAAAGACGCGTTACGCAAAGTTCTATCACAAGGAAACCACCAACAAGGTTGGTATCGCCACCAATCAACTGACAATTTATTTTACAACTAACATTACTTTATACTTCTCAGTTCTCATAGGAAAATCGAATGGCCTAAAGTAACTTACAGCGCTATGGATATAGATCAAACTGACAAGTCGTTGACAATGTAACTTGCTTTACAATTCTTATATATCTAAGTAGTGTTGTCCACTTACGATTAATAAATGGTTTATGTAATTGTATAGACTGGTAGAAGTACGATTTTATTGAAAACTTACTTTAGACTGAACCTGAATTCGAAGAATCATCTAACTTATCATAAGTTAGATGATTCTTCAAACATAATAATATCATATAATTTTGTGATTAACTATTAATACTAAGATAAACCCAGGCCGCTATACGTTAATGGTCGCTGACAATATCTATTGTTTGTGGGATGTTATGGTGATTATTTATATGAGCTGTCATAAGATTGTTCTCCAGTGAATAGACTAAGCAGCGCTACATCATTCTCTCGTAAATGATAACTGTAGGACTATTCTGTAAATTCGAAACTCACCACAGAAAACAGTCGTGAAATATCAGAAAGTTTTATGTGAAAGTTACATGTCACGATACATTTTTATGTGCTTATTTTCTGTGATTTTATGCGTAATTACTATATATGATAATTAACTTTTTTATTAATCGTAAATGCGTAATCGTAGAAAAAAATATTTTTTTTAAATATCCTTGCTTTTGATGAAAGTTAAACAGCAAAAGGATCGAAAAAAATACAGGAATTTTACATTAAAAATCTAAAAGCGTTTTCCTGTAATTACTTTTAATTTTAAACAGCAAATGTTTGACACAAAGATCTTCAGTTGGATAGTCTTCAATTTTGAGGGATTTACTTACCACAATTGTCTTATATATGTGTAACCGTAACAGCCTGTGAATGTCCCACTGCTGGGCTAAAGGCCTCCTCTCCTCTTTTTGAGGAGAAGGCTTGGAGCTTATTCCACCACGCTGCTCCAATGCGGGTTGGTGGAATACACATGTGGCAGAATTTCAGTGAAATTAGACACATGCAGGTTTCCTCACGATGTTTTCCTTCACCGTAAAGCACAAGATGAATTATAATCACAAATTAAGCACATGAAAATTCAATGGTGCTTGCCCTGGTTTGAACCCACCATCATCGGTTAAGATGCACGCGGCCTTACCACTGGGCCATCTTGGCTTCATATGGCATATATGTGTAAAATATTTCAAATTTTTTAATAGCACATAAAAAATTAACAACATTATTCTAAGCTTTAGTCATGCCAAATCGGTTCAACTGATATGATTACTCAATATGTAGTGTCCTTGACATTTGGTCCTTGACCTAGGCAAACATGCTTATCAATACATAGTAGAAATTAGAATGGAATATACAACATTTAGTAAAGCATAAAGATATTTTTAAAAAATCTAAGCTAAAAGATTGGGTACAGTGATTTATGAATTAATAAAGAATTAAATTGTTGAATCATCTAAGTCGCCGACTCGTTTATGATGCACTTACAACTAGCAATAAAGGTCGTAATATATCCTAAACTATTTTAACCAAGGATTTCAATATATGAGTTAGCTTGCGCAGACAATTGATTTCCATAAAGTAATACTAAACATGGTTTTAACGCAGATATAATCAGGAATTTATTGTTAAAATTATAATGTGTATATTTATTACTCGACTGTCAATGTTCATGGTCAGAAATGGCTTTACGACTGAGAATAAGTATTCCAAATTTAAATCTAATATATAAAAATCTCGTGTCACGGTGTTTGTGGTCTAACTCGTCCAAAACGGCTCGACCGATTTTTGAAATTTGTTGTGTATATTTGGGAGGTATGAGAATCGGTCGTAAAGTATATTTCATACGGCTACGTGATACGGGTATCCCTATCCAGATTTTTTTTCTATTTTTTTGACTTTTTTTTTATTTTGTATTTTATTTAGATTTAGCATAAAAAATACATATAATCCCAAATTTTCACCCTCCTAACCCATCATCCCATTTTGTAATCACGATTTTAGTATTTTTGTATGAACAATATCAAAATAATTAATTATAGTGAACCTCATCGAACTTTCGTCCACGTCATTCACAAAAACCGTCGCGTCGTTTTGACATTTAAAATTTCCAAATTATTTAACAATTTATTTCATTGATAAGAAATATAAACGTGTTTTATGATATTAAAAAGGTTGGTAAAATACTAAAAGATCAAATACATTTTTGGTATAACGGTTTTATCAGTAAATACAACAATTTGGTCTATTTGTATGTGTGTGTTACAGTAAAAAATGCCAGCAAGTCGCAAGAGGAATTAAATAATAAATAAACTAGTATGAAAACTTGCAAATTGGCTATCTCATGATAAAGAGCACGAGAGATAGCATCGCTGAGCGTCTTCTATCGACTGCATCACGGCGAGTGCTCTGAGGAATTATTCTCTCTAATTCCTGCTTCCTCCTTCCTTCATAAGTCTACGTGTGCTGACTCTCGATGTCACCGCCTAACTGTGACATCAATTCCATCGTGCTCAAAGAAATTTGGCAACTACTTTCTTTGTCGCACTTCCAAAAAATGGAATTCTTTACCAGCTCACGTGTTCCCCTCCCTTTACAACCCGGGTTCGTTCAAACGAGGCGTGAAAAGGCATCTTGCGGGCCGGCAAGGCGGGGGCGGCTAGTGCAGAACATTCTGACCGACTGTAGACTATGGTGTCAATGTATGGATGTAGCTTGATGTATTTGACTATGGCGTCAAGGTTCCATACATGTGCCTTGATGTATCTTATTTATTTATTTATTTAGACACACCAACAGCATAACATATACAGCATTCACAATAAAATCTTAAACATCTAAGTCTTAAATACTAATATGTATGCCACTTAGAGGCGTGTACAACATGCAAAAAATCTATGTTGTATACAGATCTATATTAATAATTTGAATCTAGTGTGGATTTTACAGAAAGTTATATAATAGACAATAGGGAAAAACACTTATTTTACACATCTAATTAGGAATCTTTTCTATCAAAAGTGCACGAAACTGGCTGAGTCCAAGGGAGAAAATATCTCTAGGTTCGTTTGTGAGCCATGTATTAAATGTGTTACACACGCGAGGTATCGGCGATCCTTTACCAAACACAGTGGTACGAAAGGGTGGTTGAAACGTAGAAATTGGATGTCGGGGAATCTTATATGGTATCCTAAATTTGAAAAGTTCAAGAAACTGAGGGCATTCAATGAGATTGTTGAAATTTTTATACATGAATATAAGGTCCAATAATACTCTACGCTTACTTAAAGAAGACATTTTAAAATGCTTTAATTTTTCGTTGTAAGATAGCTTTTTCTTTCCGATTTTTTCAAAATATGATAAGTGCCATAAAAATAGTTTTTGGACTCTTTCTATTCTTAGTGTGTGAGTAGCATAGTGGGGCCTCCATACAACAGGACAATATTCTAATAGGCTGCGAACTAAAGCGTTATACAACGTTATACGTGTCTGTGATCGTTTAAATATTTTGCTATTTCTGATGATAAAACCCAACATCCTAGATGAACGCTTAACAATATTATCTATATGAGGTACAAAAGTTAATTTTCTGTCCACTATTATTCCCAGGTCTTTAATTTTGTCTACCTCTTGAAGTGCCTTACCATCGATAAAGTATTCTGACGCAATTGAGCGATTTTTGCGTGTAAATTTTATAAAGAAGCATTTATCTACATTTAGTTCCATTCCATTAACTTGACTCCAATTACATAATCTATCCAAATCGTACTGCATCATGAGGACATCGGCTTCAGTTTTTATAGTTCGTGCAATTTTTAAATCATCGGCGAACAAATAAGACGTTGATGAAACAAAGTTATTAGGTAAATCATTGATATAAATATTAAAAAGGATTGGCCCCAAATGGGAGCCTTGTGGGATTCCCGAGGTAACATTAAAAAGCTCCGAATCATAGCCCTTTACAACTACGAAGAAAAACCTATCAGTCAGATAAGAGCGAATCCAATTGCTAAAGTTTCCTGTAAAGCCGTATACAGCTAATTTCTCAATGAGAGGTAAGTGGAGAATCTTGTCAAAGGCCTTGCTGAAATCTGTGTAAATAACGTCTACTTCATCGTGCTTGTCAAGAGCTTCAGCAATGCCTTCAACAAAGGTAACCAGGTTAGTGCATGTGGATTTAGATTTTACAAAACCATGTTGGTGATCACTAGCATATTGTTGAAAGTGTCTTTGAATTAATGGACAAACAAGTGATTCAAATACTTTTGCCAATGTTGATAGGATTGAAGTAGGCCGATAATTTTTTACAAAACTCTTGTCACCTGATTTATAGACAGGTATGACCTTTGCAATCTTCCAGTCTCTGGGAAAGGTGCCTGTATGTAAAGAATAGTTAAAAATATAATGTAGAGGTGCGACCAATGCTATAGCACAGTTTTTGATAAAAATCGGTGGTATTCCATCGGGGCCCGAACCCTTATTAACATCAAGTGACTTTAGTTTTTTTAAAACAGTTTCATAAGATATTTTGGGATCACTTAGAAAGAAGCTGTTTCGTGCTATATCGATAAGATTCAGATTGATTACATTTCTTTTATCAGGGTCTGCTGTGACGTAAGATTTAGTAAAAGAATTAGCAAATAGGTTGCATATAGCCGTTCCATCGGATTCACATGATACGCCATTTGTCATTATGTTTGGATAAGAGTTTACTTCGTCTTTTTTAGAATTCATATATGACCAAAAGTACCTGGGGTTTTTGTGAAGCCTCTGTTCAGTTACTTCTATATAATTATTATAAAGTTTCTTTTCCAAATTTTCGCATCTCTTACTAATTAGTTTGAATTCAAGCTCGTCCCGAGGATTCTGATATTTTTTGTATCTGATACGTATATTGTTGTTTTCTCGCAGCAATTGTTGAAGTGATTTATTAAACCAAGGAGGTAGATTACTCAGCTTAAACTTGATAGAAGGTACATACTTATCAATGACATTATTGAGTGTTCTATAAAACGTTTTTACAATTTCATCAATATTAACGCAGTTGGCAAATATTTTTTGCCAATCTATTACAGAAAGAGCACTGTTTATAGCACAATAATCAGCTTTGTAAAAGTTTTTTTTCTTACTATTTAGGTTCTTACTAAGTTTGCAGCTCATATTAAATAAAATTTCAATGTCTAGAGGAGGGTGTTGAGGATCAACAACTGACAGAATACAGGCAGATGCTGTAACATTACATGTCGGTAGGTCAGTCAGCACCAGATCAAGAATTCTTTGATTATTATTGGATATCATATTACATTGACTAATGTTAGCAAAATTGATGAAATCTATAAGCATTGTGTTTAATATTGTGTTAGGAGTATATGGGTGATTTTTCCTCATAGCTTCCCAATCTATGGTTCCAAGATTAAAATCACCAATTAAACAAATAAATCCGTCAAACCTATCCAGAACAGAGTTACAATTTTCTATAAAGTGATCTAGTTTATGGCGTTGAACTGGGGGAGGAAGGTAGGCAGCACAGATTGCAAGCTGTTTTGAAGAATTTCCATCTGAAAAATCCAAGACGACCCAAAGATCTTCACATTGACTTTCCCAATTAGGCATGTCTAATTTCCAGGCAGGCAGGCAGGCTGAGAATTTCCTGGAAACAGCAACCAGTACTCCTCCCCCGTCCTTCAGACCGTGGAATCCTGAAGTCTGTCTATCCCTCCTAAAAACTTCACAACGGCTGTCAAACAGTTCGGTACTTAACACATTTTCATTGAGCCATGTTTCGCATAAAACAACTATGTCATAATTAGTTAGCAGTAATTTACTGAGAATTGCTTGAGTTTTGGTAGAAATGCTTGAGTTTTGGTATAATCATCTTGATGATGATTGCGTGAATTTGTACGTAGAAGTAAAACTCTTTTGACGTAACAAACTTATATGTATTTAAATAATATTACATTTAAATCGTGTATAGCGAACAATAAAGAAAATTATATGGAATAATAAAAATTGTGTGCTTTGATAGCGGACGGCGATGCAGAAGTGTCAATTTATGTTTTTTCTTAAACTTAATGGTGTGAGTTCCGTGACATTAAATATTCCTTTGTTAATAATAGACTAATATTCTTAACACCGAATGTACTGGCTGTCGTAGCGTTTGGACTCTATTTCCACTTACCATCATGTGGAGAAGAGTCATTTGTCCTCCCGGCAAATATATAAAAAAAACCACCGCCTTACTTACATACATTACATACTTATTAGACATGATCCTGTAAGAAATATTTATCATCTCTTACAACGTCATGCGCTACTAACCTTGAGAACTAACAAAATATGTCCTTTATAACTGTAATTACATTGGCTTACGAACCTTTCAAAGTGGAACACAACAATACTGAGTATCGCTGTATTGTATACATTATACATAAATCATCGTACACACATACGTGAAACATGTAGTAATTCAAGACTGATATTTAAATATCATAATTATAAAATGAACATTTCAGGTCTATTGTGTGTATTAGTGATGCCATGTTCATCTCCATAGATCGTTATGTGATAATCTTTTTACTCTTATCTTCGCCGAGCGAAACAACCCTTTCCCGATCCCGTACCGCCGTTTCATCCGCCGCAGTATTATAAGAATATAAGAGCAGCGCGGCACGCCTCCTCTTCTAGTATATTAAGGTATTATGTTTCGAGAACCGATATTTGCTAACGGAAAAATACAAAACGGAAACCACACAGTTGTATCATGTATCATGTCAGTATCATGTCTATAGGCGGTGGGGCTCTTTATCATGAGATGGCCAATTTGCAAGTTTACATACCAGTTTCTGTATTATCTATGTATATATAATGACTTGTCCTGACTTACTCATTAACGCAGAGCCTAAACTACAAAGAATAGAAATTAGTAATGTTGACATTGTATTGTATGTTGAAAAAACGCACTAAGAAAGGATTATTGTAAATTCCAGCTCTAAAGGGGTGAAATAAGGGATTAACGGTTGTATGGAAATTGTCATTTTCAAAGTTAGAATCATGAAATTATATATACAAGCTTTTGGTTAGATTTAAATAATCATGCATACGAGAGTTTTTGTAAATCTACCCCCAAGAGGGTGAAATAGGGGTTGAAAGTTTGTATGGTGAGTCCTGTTTTTAATGTGAGAAGCATGGAATTTTATATTCATATTTGTGGGTGCAAATAATGAATTGCAAAATACACAATGTTCCAAGGTAAATATCTCCTAGTAAGGTACAACAAATACGTTTAGTTATAACCGCATTCAATTCCGTGCAGTAGTTTTTGCGTGATGCGAGTCAATACAGGCAGACAGACAAAAATTAGTGTCTTCATGTTAATAACACATTGCCTTGTTAGCCGTGTAAGTTTGGATATAGTATAAATATTATATTACAAGCCGAAATGGTCTAGTGGTTAGAACGCGTGAATCTTAATCGATGATTGTGGGTTCAAACCTAGGCAAGCACCACTAAATTTTCATGCGCTTAATTTGTGTTTATAATTAATTTTGTGCTTGACGGTGAAAGGAAACATAGTAAGGAAACTTGCACGTGTCTAATTTCACTGAAATTTTGCCACATTCTCTGCTATTTCTCCTCAAAAATGGAGAGAAGGCTCTAGCCTAGCAGTAGGACATTCACAGGCTGTTACTTAATTACTTATTATATTACACGTTCGCCCCCCTCCTAGTCGTAAGGTTGGAAATTGGGAAGCATATTATTATTATTATAAATACGAATATGAATTATTATTGTATGAATCGAATATTCTATTGTAATATGTATTATTAATAAGCATTGAAATATTTGAAGTTAGGAGTTTATATTGAACATTACGGTGAGGTTTCCGGTGAGGTTTATATTAATTTGAAAATTGCCTATCGAAACTCGCGCATGCGCCGCTGGGTGGGCGCCCATCGAACTGCATATAGTTGTAGGTGGAACGACAAGCGGCACGTCTTATAAATTTCTAGATACAATAAATGCATCTAGTCAAAAACATTTTTGATTTTCGCAATAAAAAGGCAAAGGCTTAGTAGTGATAGTGTAGTGGTAAAATTTGGTTAAGCCGTATAGATTTCCTTTGTTTATTTCTTAAGCTGCTATAAAAAATTATGTAAATGAAACAGTTTTGTGACTTTGAAAAAATTTTCATTGCATGGATATCGCTCAAGAATTAAGTAAGTCCTTACGTTATAGTTTAAAATATAGTATTATTTAAGTGAACTGCACAAAAAGGTAGTAAAATTATGATACATATAAATATATATTAAGTATATATTTATCACCCACCAAGTACTTGTTTACAACAATTATATTTCATGGAAATTGCATGTTATATTTACGTATAAAAAGAAATACAATAATTTGTGTGTTTAATTATTATGTTTATTATAATAAATAAACACTTTAATAATTATTTAATTTATAACTAAGAAAAAATTAAGTTATTCGGGGTCTTACGACATCAGGGGTTGGATTTCAATTACGAATATAAAATTTTTATTTATCACTCTAATCGCATGTAACTTTTTATGAGACTAGCAATGTATACGGCGATAATTTTAAAAGATCAGTTTTGATCAAATTAAATTTATGATTATATGATTATAATTCAAAACACATCAATAAATTTTCATTTCTAAAAACAAAAGTGCTTGTTAAAACGGTTGTGAAACAGTTCACGGCAAAAGTTGTCTATACAAATATTCTGTACTAAAATAAATGGGAAACGGTTTATCTGTTACCCTTTAAAGGTAAACCACTAAACCGATTTTTATAAATTTTGTTATGGAGCAAACTTGAACCCCAAGTACGGACTTTTTTTACATAATAGTCGCCCTTCTCCCGCTAACCCGCGGGCGAAACCGTCGGCGATTACTAGTAAGTTATATTATAATTAAAATTAACCCAGAATTGTGCTTATTTTATGCTTCATGTTTGGAAATTATCATAGATATCTAAGAAATTATAAAACTAAAGGGTTAAGAATTTGTAACATTCACACGGCTGATGTCGTTCTGACAAACTTTGCAATGGCCCAACACGGGGTTCTAATCCAGGACTGCGGGATCTGCAGCCTTATAGACTAGCTATTACTTCACCTAGCTTATACTTCACCAACGGCAGGGAACTAACAATATTATGTTATATACTTAAATATCAATAAAAATGATTATAAGCTTAGTTTGATTTTAATTCCTGGAAACTCTTTTGACCGATTATCTCATTTGATCATGTCACTCTTTTAAGCACAATAGTACAAAACAAATAAATTCATTTACGTTTTTGCAAATCAGCAATTAACCCACCCGGTCGAACCGTTAACCTAATTGAAACAAATAAACTTGGTAATTTATGTTCACGTGAGAGAGCTGGTTCCTTCTGACTGGCCTAGGCCAGTCCGGGTACGGGCCTAGGCCAGTCAGAAGGAACCAGCTCTCTCACGTGAACATAAATTACCAAGTTGCCCCTTATACCCGGGCTGTTCCTCACCGACAGGTTATCGTGTCGTGTCTTTAATTTTTGGCCGGAGGGGCCAGGGTCTCAATGACCCAGTGGCTGTTGTATATTCACGTTTTTAGAGAAGACAAACGTTAATTAAGTAACAAAATTATAACATAATAAAGTATCAGTTATTATTAAAAACACAATTTAACTGAAACTGATTCATGACATTGTATGAAAACGAGACTGTTGATAAATAACTAATATTAATAATAATACTTATTGATTGTCATTATACATATATGCATAAAGCGCCACCCTGCGAATTTTTTCATGCGTTTATTTATTATTGTTTTCTTAGGTTATGTCTACGGATTTCGTGTGTGAGTGGCGGCTCTTCGTATATTCGTCCCACATTATGAGACAGAACTTTTGAAAAAGGTGGTCCGTTATTCGTTTTCTTTATAATATTGGTAAATGGTAACCCCACCCACATACATTGGCACTATAAAAATATGTTTATATTATCATTTCTCTGATTATACTATCAATAGTAAGCACTTGAATCATGTGTGTATTGAATGTATGTATACTTGAATTAATTCAAATTATTTATTAACTTATTTTTCAAGATTGCATTATTTACACTTGCTACAATTTCGGTTTCTTGACTCGGTTTCTGACGGAACTTTCCTCCATAAAATTGCGACGAAGACACGATATAAGTCCCGTGTAATTAAAACGATAACAAAAACACAATGTACGGTTGGGGAAGGAGAGACCCGGTGAGGAACGAAGTCCATTGCGATATTTTTTCGTATGCGAATGGATTTCAGGAACAGCCTTGCTACTGGATACGTGCCAATGAGCAAACCGTTCAATGCTCACACGCACATTTTCGTTATTTAGTTGGATTTTTTCGTCTGTTCTTTCTGCTCTATTATTACGCATGCTTGATGCTTTATTAGTTCGATGGTCCAAATGGGCCTCCTTTGCGTCTTGCTGTAATTTTTCACTATAACACACACGCACAAATAGACCAAATTGTTGTATTTACTGATAAAAATGGTATTCCGATAATGTATTTGATCTTTAGTATTTTACCAACCTTTTCATTATCATAAAACACGTTTATATTTCTTATCAATGAAATAAATCTAAATAAAATACAAAATAAAAAAATAATGTCAAAAGAATAGAAAAAAAAACTGGATAGAGACACCCTTAACACCTAGCGGGATGAAATATACTTTACGACCGATTCTCATACCTCCCAAATATACATAACAAATTTCATAAAAATCGGTCGAGCCGTTTTGGAGGAGTTCGACCACAAACACCGTGACACGAGATTTTTATATATTAGATTTATAAAGATCGTTGTTCATATTAATAATATAATCTTTATTAATAGTTACTGGCTGTAAATGAAGTGTTCGACAAAGCTAACTCCACCGCATTGCTCCAATACGGGTTGGTGGATACATATGTGTCACAATTTCATCCAACGCACGCATCTGTCGATATTCCCCTTCACCAATCAATATAGTGCTTGAGCGAGTTATAATCTGCAATATCCGGCTTATTGTGTTCCAACGAATCACATCAATCAATCAATCACGGCTTACCTTATTAAATATATCATCAATATTATAATTAAGTTTTAACCGCGGCTTCACTCCCGTGTACATTTTTTGGGATACATAGTGTCAATCTCGAGCCATAAAACTGTAATCTTGTCAATCTGTTTGGTTTTGTACGGGTAAAGCCATTTCGAAGTTAAAAACAAAACCATTATATGTAAACTACATTACATGTGCAAGAGTTTAGGTTTCCAATAAAAAGCTTAAATTATTCTTGATAAAAAAAATCATAAAATGTCCTTCAAATTTTACATATTTCTGATTTATACTCCTAATCGTAATAGGTTATTAAGTTAATTAAAATTGGATAATTAATTATATTTACAAATAATCTAGAGCTGCTTCTAGGAATATTTTATATGTCGTATGGTCCGAGGTACAGCAGCTCTTTTGTATCTTTTTTCTAGCGACTTTAGTTCCTAGATAAATATGTGGTACCCAGATTTTATAAATGCATTATATAGTAAAATGCTTGCTACCTTATTCACATATTAGACAAGTCATACCATTTTTTTTTAAACAGATATGTTAAGAGTTAAAATAAATCCCTATCCACGGTACGTAGACAGTCAAAGATATGAGATTCGTCAGGGAGATATTGTTTCGGCTTAGCTAAAACTCGTTAAAGTGATTATTCCGTACTGCAGAAAGTTGGGTGCGACGTTACCCAGGGCTTTTTCAGGCAGGGCGTTAATCACAACTTTTTGTTCCATGTTATTGAACTACCAAATGACAGGTTAATTAAAATATTCTTGTAAACTATGATATTAATAAATGAACAATCTACCTTCAATAATTTTTATTAGGTTACATTGTAGATTTAGTTACATTGTGGTAGAATAAGCTCCAAACCTTCTCTTCAAAAGGAAGAGGAGGCCTTAGCCCAGCAGTGGGATTTTAACAGGTTGTTACTATTAAGTTACATTAATTAATTATGTAAGTAGCCTCTTACAAAAAAATACAAAATATTATTCAAGATACAGCAGCGGTAGCAATCAAGCAGGTGGTAGTTTACTCTTAGTACAATTATCAATCATGACGAATTAAAAATACTTTTATAAGATTGATTTTGATTTATACGTTAAAAAGTTTTCTTAAGCGTTTTTTTTTTTTTTATTAAAACGATAATTGCTTGAAATACTTTCTCATTAACTTGACGACAATATCAGACTGATACTATCGTGGTTCCAGATAAATATAATATTATAATTATTACTTCCTTAACCAGGGGTTAGAAACTTGAAAGAGATGTTTAAATGTGTATATATTTTTTTTATGTTTTTTTAATTTATTTTTTTAATTTTTTGTTCCATATTTTCAATAATGTATAATTACACAGGTCTGCCTTAGTAAAAATGATGTATAATAAATAGAGTTTGAACGTATAATATGATTATTGTCTGTAGATGAGTGTATTTGAGTAAATTATACAAATTCTATTAGCAGCTTCAGTGAGGTTCTTGAATGCTGTTAGATGTAAGACTTTTACTCTCACTGTTACTAGTCTGCTTGCTTGTTACAAATATAGTGTCTCCAAGAACTTTGCTGATTATTGTGGTTAAGTGGAGTGATGCTTGTGTTTGAAGGATATTGATATTAACGTGTGTCTCTAGTTTGTCGCAGTACCGCTTTAGATTCTTTGTCACTACTCCTGTGGCGCCCACTACTATCGGAATCGTTGTGACTGTGCTTTTCCACAGTCTAGAGAGTTCGACTTTCACCGGATGGTATTTGCTGATTTTTTCTATTTCCTTTGCTCCAATATTATGGACGGATGGTACCGAAACATCAATAAGGTAAGTTTTATTGTTGATTTTATCTATGCATATAAGATCAGGTCTATTGTGAGTGATTGTGACATCGGTCTAATAATAATTACATTAATTAATAATATATTACATTAATTATTTAATTATTATATTAGATATAAATATATATAAATATATATTATATTGTATATAATTTTAGCTAAATTTTTAGGATCAAACCATATTATATAATCATTCTAGATGGCTAAATATAGAGAACTCTACATTTAAAAAATATAAAAGACTGAAAAGAAAAACATGTGACGATTTATTTATAAATTACATCGATTTGTTGAAAAAATTATCTGCTGATTTAAGAAATTTGAAGTTATATGAAAAATTCCATTGTTCTTATAACTCTACAGAGAAGGTGTCGCCTTATATTATTCTTTTAGGCGTTTTGTCTTCCATTGTTTGTATTTTTCAAGTTACTTATATAAATTAAAATAAAAAGAACATATTTATAATTTTATTACACGAAAATATATATTGATATAAATAGAAATAAATTGAAATGGAAACGGAATGGAATTATTACATAGGCATTTAGTGTTGGAATGTTATGAACTTTTCGACTTCCATGTATAGATTTTAGAGTGAGTCTTAGTGAGTTTATTCAGAGTAACATAAAGTGCTCTTCAGGTATAAGTTAAAGATTGGTGCTTCTTATCAAAATTAGGTTAAGAAGTTGATCATGTTTGTATTGAAAAGTTTTGAAGAAAAAACTGATTGCGACTCATTTTCTTATTTTATTAAGATAATTGAGGACTGCCCCTTCGCTTTTCTTGCGTCTGCAATATCAAAATAAATATCTGGTTATTAAAATCATGTAAAAGTATTTATTTTAAATAATATAATATTTTGTGATAAAATAAAGATAGTACCAAAAGCATTATCCTGCACAATATTAGAGGTTGATTTTTTGTTGCTTTGAGGACATTCGTTGTTGCACGTTTTTTTTTCATGTGTTTTAAATTATTAAATAAATTACGAATCCGAAATAAGCTGTTGGCTATTGATGTCACCGATAATGATATACCTAAAAAAGAATTTTATTAAAATATATATGTCATGTCAAATATGTATTTTAATGTGTATGTACATACATGAGCCGAGATTGCAAACACCACAAATTCATTTTGGATAATTAAATTCGTGCTCGGCGGTGAAAGGAAACATTTTGAGAAGACTGTAATTGAATCAGCGTGGTGGATATAAACTATAAAACTTCCCTTTAAGAAGACGCGAAGCCTTTGCTCAGCAGTAGGACATTTACAAGGTACTACCATATCTGTGTAAAAAATAATAATGTAAGTCAGTGTTTTGTTTATTTAAACCTGAATAACTCTTTTTATTATCAAATACTTCATTTGCTCGACTGCATAATCCAGGAAAAAATATATCCGAGCGCATATCGTCTATGCATTGCGTTGCAGCGTATCCAATAGTATAAACTGCTTTTCCATGAACGTTGCCCTCTGGAACGAAGTTACAAACAAGTCTTTCTGCGACTGTTTTAAACATAGAATTTTAAGAAGCTTTAGAACATTACAAGATTATTTAAAATCGGGTAAAAATACTTTATTATTCTTTTGTTTATTTTACGAATATGATTCATATAATAACTAATAATAACTATGAAGCAAGTTAATTTATTTAATAATTCTCCCGTGAAATTTAGCCTTTCCACATCCTACTATTTCACTGTTGCCCCAATTAGTTGCGTAAATTGATTACTCTTATTATCTCGAGATCTAAAACATAATGCTATGCTATTATATTTTTACTTTATTAATTTTATTTCTATCTGCTTCAGTATGACAAGCCTTCAACAAGAACATACATTTTAATCAATCAACAAAAATTGGTCCATTTTTATATCCAAATCTCATTTGTAAGGTATAAAATTATATTTTAGTATATTAAAAATCCGATTTTAATTCAAAATAATAGACTTTTTTTTACTCGTACTCGTTGTAATATGTAACTTCTCCGGTATAGTCCAATGATTGCATGAACCACATTTCAACGAAACTTTTCACATTGATTTCATGTTTAACAACTTTTATGTTTTCTAAATATATAGGATTATCTATTTGTATAACCATGAATAAGATACATGAAATTAACGTTTCGATATGTTTTATTGTTTTAAACATGAATATTTTGTTTTTATTGTACTAATAGTTAGTCAGATACTTAAATAAGTAACAGTTATTTAAACAACACTATTATTTAATTATATATTTACGACACTTAATAAATATGTTTTTTTAAGTCCATTTTATTGCTATTTATTTTATTTTAAAACTTAGGAATTATACTATTTAATTCAAATCCATGTTGTACCCTTATGCTGCATGCATAAATGGTCAATAAAAAACAAAACAATTTAATGTTATCACTATAAGATACAAGCGATGTAAGGGAGCACAACTTTATCTAGCTGTTCCCAGCCAACCTCACCTGCACGTGGTGCATCCTGCCGATTAACAAACGAGGCTCTGGCAACCGACAAATGGCGGTATAACCATTTCATTAAGGCGTAGCTAAATACTGCAGACCGGTGACGGGCAGCAGTGTCATCTGTGCGACGAGCTACGCTCTGCGATCACCAACCCGCCTGCCCAGCGTGGTGATTGCGGGCAAAACCTTCTATGGCACACACGAATACGCAACGGCCCCTAGTTCCCGGTCGCCCCGCTGCTCCTGGCCAAGGCGGCGGTCATGGTAAGGGCGGGGCAAGGGGTGCTAAGAATCCCCGGGTTACAGTAGGCCGCCAACACCGACTGACCCTGGCTACGTATAACGGACGCACGCTACGGCTCGACGAACACCTGGCACAGCTCGAAGAAGAGCTGAGGAACATAAGATGGCATATTTTGGGGCTATGTGAAATCCGAAGAAAGGGAGAGGATACCATAACCTTGGAATCAGGCCATCTTATGTACTTCAGGCAGGGAGACCAACCATCCCAAGGTGGCATCGGGTTCTTGATCCATAAGACTCTCTCTGACAACATCTTAGAAATCTCCAGTGTGTCGGCAAGGGTAGCGTATCTTGTGATCAGACTCACCAAGAGGTATAGCCTCAAGGTTATCCAAGTATACGCACCGACTTCGACACACTCGGATTATGAAGTGGAAGAAATGTACGAAGACATTTCTAAGGCATTGCACACCACCCAAAAGGCCCACTTCAATGTTGTCATGGGGGGCTTCAACGCTAAAGTGGGAGTACATACTAGCAGCGACAGTAGGACAACACGGTTTAGGAAACAGGAATCATAGGGGGCAAATGCTCGTCAACTTTCTGGAGAAAGAGGGTCTGTTCTTGATGAACTCTTTCTTTAAGAAACAGCCTCAACGGAAGTGGACGTGGCGAAGCCCAGACACTATGATTAGAAACTAGATTGACTTTATTATGACGGACAAGAGGCGAATATTTAGAGATGTCTCTGTGATCACAAGGTTTAATACCGGAAGTGATCACCGACTTGTACGAGGCACTTTAAATATTGACTGCAAGCTCGAGCGCGCCCGTCGAATGAGGTCTACACTCCGACCAAAACTGCTCCAAGCCGTGGAGTCTAGTACATTTCAGTTAAAACTGGAAAACCGATGCGCTGCCTTGGAAACCACCACTGACGTTGACATCAACCAAGAACTCGACCAAGTGGTGGATATCCTTAGGGACGAAGGGACGAAATTCTATCAAGCGCAAAACATCGGTAAGAGGTCCAAAATTTCGGGAGAGTCTCTAGAGCTAATGCGAAACCGACGTGAAAACCCTACAGTCACTTCGTCAGACCTTAATTAAAAAATATCAAAGCTAGTAAGACGCGATCTCCGAAACTCCAATACACGCTCTATAAAAGAAGCGATCGAGCGAAATCGGGGGTCGAAAGTCTTCGTTCAACAACTAGGTTGAAGCCACCTGACGAAGTTGACCACTTCAAAGGGAAAAGTCGTCGCCTCTAAGCTTGAGATTCTTAAGGAAGTTCAGGACTTCTACGGTAAATTATATACATCAGTAGCGCCTCGTCCCCAACCCGACCCTAAGGATCCTAGAGCCACTTTAGACGCCTTCACAGAAGAACTGCCAGAAGTAAGCCAAGACGAAATCGTGATGGCCCTGAGGCAGCTTAAAAATGGAAAAGCCCCCGGGGAAGATGGAATTACGACGTAACTACTAAAGCCAGCTGGAAAACCTTTACTAGTACAGCTCCAAAGAATATTTAATTCTGTCATATTTTCGGGGAGAACTCCAAAGGCATGGAGCAGGAGTGTTGTCGTAATGTTCTTCAAAAAGGGTGACAAAACCTTTTTGAGGAACTACAGACCTATTTCCCTCTTGAGCCATGTCTATAAGGTGTTTTCTAGGGTCATCACGAATCGTCTCGCGCGTAGGCTTGACGAGTTTCAGCCCCCTGAACAGGCCGGGTTTCGAAGAGGATACGGAACCTTAGACCACATTTACACAGTGCGGCAGATTATACAGAAGACTGAAGAGTATAATCAGCCCCTGTGCTTAGCGTTTGTGGACTATGAGAAGGCTTTTGACTCTATTGAGACCTGGTCTGTTCTGGAGTCCTTGCAACGGTGCCAAATCGATTGGCGATACATCCAAGTGCTGAAAGGTTTGCAAGACGCTGCTGTTATGACCGTCAAAGTACAGAATCAGCAGTCTAAACCTATCTTCTTGCATCGAGGAGTGAGACAAGGGGATGTCATTTCACCGAAATTGTTCACTAATGCATAAGAGGATATGTTCAAGATGCTGCACTGGGAAGGACGGGGCATAAACATTAACGGCGAGTACCTTTCGCATTTGAGATTTGCAGACGATATCGTCATCGTGGCAGAGACCGTGCAGGACATGCAATATATCCTGCGCAGCCTGGCTGATTCTTCTGCTCGAATTGGTCTCCGGATGAACTTGGAGAAAACCAAGATAATGTTCAATGAACACGTTAATCTGGAACCAATAGCTCTTAACGGAGTTCCTCTCGAAGTTGTTCAGGAGTATGTGTACCTTGGGCAAACTTTGCAGTTGGGTCGAAACAACTTCGAGAGGGAGGCAGAAAGAAGAGTACAGCTTGGCTGGGCAGCGTATAGAAAACTCGGTCAAGTCTTCTCGTCACGGACACCACAATGCTTGAAGACAAAAGTCTTCAACGAGTGCGTCTTACCGGTAATGACCTACGGAGACGAGACGTGGACACTGACAGTGCGTTTGGTCTACCATTTTAAGGTCGCTCAGCGAGCTATGGAGAGGGCTATGCTCGGAGTTTCTCTGAAAGACCGAATCCCAAATATGGTAATCCGACAGAGAACCAAGGTTATCGACATAGCCCAAAGAATTAGTAGGCTGAAGTGGCAGTGGGCTGGACACATATGTCGCAGAACCGATGACCGTTGGAGTAGACGTGTTCTGGAGTGGAGACCACGCCTTGGCAAACGTAGCGTAGGACGCCCTCCAGCTAGGTGGAGTGACGATATACGCAAGGTGGCTGGTAGCAGTTGGAGACTGAGAGCTGAGGATCGAGCTCAGTGGCGTGCCATTGGAGAGTCCTATGTCCAGCAGTGGACGAAAAAAGGATGATGAACTACAAGAATACGTATAAATGGCGAGAATATATATTATCAGCGATCCACTGTTACCTAAATCACGACATTGATCTTCTTTTTCAGGCCTTAATGATTGGCCACATTGGTCTACCTAACGCTGAGCATATGTTGCTAATTCTTGAGACCAAATCTATCGTGAAAGAGTTTAATGAACATAATGACAAATTAATAATTCAAAAAAATATACTTTAAGATAAAGCAATAGCATTTTTAATTTCTTAAATTTGAAATCAATCAACAAAGCGAGTCAATCATTTTCTTTAAATGAGGGATATTTTCCTTTGAAAAGTATTATGGGATACGAATTTGGATTGGAATTTGGGCATATTTTACAATAATTTATTGCTTAAGTATAAATACTATAAAAACAAATTATGAAAACGAGATATAATTTTAGCATAATAATTTTGTTTAAATTATTTACGCATAAATTAAACGACACTTAAATAAATTACTTTCTTAGCTTACTAGATTATTCTCTATAACTATTTTACATTTTTAAAAGACTTATAAGATTTATATATGCCTTTATAAAAATGAACGACTTAATTATTATTCCACCAACCCGCATTGGAGCAGCGTGGTGGAATAAGCTCCAAACCTTCTCCTCAAAAAGAGGAGAGGAGGCCTTTAGCCCAGCAGTGGGATATTTACAGGCTGTTACGAAGAATTATTATTGGTTATGTTACTTACGTTTTATACCGTTTTACATTTACTTATTTCTCAAATAAACAGTTTCAATAATAAAGGAGAAGAAAGAACAGAATATAATGATGTTATTTCGAAAACTAATGGTATTTTAGTCCGTTACACGTGCTTTTTTATATTGAATAGAATATTTTATCGTAAAATTTGTTTCAGAAACTGTAACCACAATGAAAACAATTACACAAGATCAAAATTATTATTTGAACATGATAAAATATTCAAGAAAAGCTCCAATTTTAAAGTCAAATGTATTTAAAAACATGGTATCTAACGAAATGTTGTCTATAAAGCAATATTTACACGAGAAAGATACAATTTCGTCATCAGTTTATTTTTCATTTAAAAACAATGTATCTACTCCAACACTTGAAATAAATCGGCCTATTGATAAATTAATATCTGTAACAAGTAAGCCAAAAAACCATAGGGAAAAAAAGAAGCCGCTGTACATGGCGTTTCTAGACCTGCAGAAGGCATTTGACTGCGTCCCACGCCAAATAATCTGGTGGGCTTTGAAGATGAAGAATGTGCCACAAATCTATATTGACATTATCCGAGACATGTACCATAATTCGAAATCAATAGTAAGGACCACCGTTGGCGACACGCACCCTTTCCCGATCACAGTTGGTGTCCACCAAGGCTCGGCCCTGAGTCCTTTTCTGTTCAGTGTAGTGCTTGACGTTGTCACAGCGAAAGCCCATGAGCCGTCTCCCTGGCTCATGATGTATGCTGATGACATTGCACTGGTAGATGAGGACAAGCAGATATTGGAGCAAAAGGTGAACCAGTGAAAGGGTGTGCTAGCGAGGGGTGGTCTGATGCTAAATGTTGCGAAGACCAAGTATATGGCCTGTGGCAGTACGGACCCCGAACCCATAAAGATAGGCGGAGAATCCGTTATCAAGACGGAAAAATTTAAATACCTCGGGTCCGTACTGCACGAGTCTGGTACGATCGACCACGACGTCAGAGCTCGAATAAACGCAGCTTGGGCCAAATGGCGGGAAGTCACCGGGGTAATCTGTGATCGCAGGATACCGGTGAAATTAAAGGGCCTTGTATACAAGTGCATCATCCGACCGGTCTTATTGTACGGCAGCGAGACGTGGCCAGCTCTCGCGAGACATGTTCAGCAACTTCACGTCGCGGAAATGAAGATGCTGCGGTGGATGTGTGGCGTTACGCGACTAGATTGTATTCGTAACGAGCACATCCGTGGTAGCCTTGGCGTTTGCGATGTAGCGGATAAGTTGCAGGAAAGCCGTCTCCGTTGGTTTGGTCACATTAGCCGCAGACCGCCAGACTACGTTGGGAACCGATGCCTGGACTTTGTTGTCGAAGGCCCTAGATCCCGCGGCAGGCCCAAGAAGCGCTGGCTCGATGTTGTGAGGGACGATATGAGAGAGCACGATCTCACTAAAGACGACGCTTTCGATCGGGCAAAGTGGAGGCCGGGAAAACGCTAGGAAGATGTAGGAAAGCGGACCCTGGCATTTCTAGGCCGGGAAAACGCTAGGAAGAAGAAGAAGAAGAACAAGTAAGCCAAAGTTTAATGATGCTCGCAGCGATATATCTGAGGATTCTTTTCGTCAGAGAAAAAGCGAAACTCCGATGGAACGAAGTTTAATGAAATTGTGTATAAAGATGTTAATTTAAACATGGAAATTGGAACAAAAAATAAACATATCAAAGTAAGAAGTTTCTCCGTTATGCCTATTCGTACTTCGGACAGCTTACCACACATTCAGCAAGCTAAACGGCAGTGCACTTGTATGAAAAATAATCACCATACAATCTGTAGTCATCGTGGTCTTGGGTCTCAAATTAATAATGAGAAAATTTGCACACATGCAGAAAATTATTTGACAATAAGTCCTGAATGTACAAGAACTGAGGCTTTTTTGGTTTCACTCACGTATTTTCCTTATTTTGTTTACCCATCATTTTTCATAGGTTTAAGTACAGACGCTTTTAAAACTTATTATCATCCAGATATGATTAATGATTTAAAGTTACCAAAGCATAAAAAACATAGGAAAAATAAGAAACCGTACGAGGCAATATTCTTAGATGCAGTTGAAAGTAAAGAGGTTGATGATGATGATGATGAGAATCAATATGACTATTCAGAAAGTGATAAATCAGACGATGATGTAGCTATACATAAAAATAAAAAGTAAATGCAACTTGAATCCGAAATTATATAACATAAATTATTAAAATATTGGTATAGAAAATTCCGATTTATCAAAAAATATACATAAAGGTTACATAAAAGTTTCCATAAAATTTGTCGAAAATATAATCGAAGATTTAAAAGCGTACTATAACGATGCTGTTATTAAAGATTGTTACTGTTCATTGTCATCCTTGAAATGCAGGTCTAAAAATATGCTAATTTATATTATCGCTATTTTATTTTTACTATGTAATTAAAATTATGTCTTCCCTCTGTTAATTGTTATCAATTAATTTCTCAAAGTTCAAACAAATTTCGCTAATTTAACCAATTCGATTTAATATATAAGAAATTAGCGATTCAAACGCGGTTTTGCCCGTGTCATTATCAAAATTACATTTAAATGGGATAAAAAGGCCAAAATATTTAAGTTATATTTTAGCCGTGATAAATCTTGAAGAAGTAACAAATAATCACAATACACTCGACCTTTCGTATTTATGATATGAGTATTGTTTTGGTTTCGGTTGCGAGTTCCACATAGCCGTATTAACTTAAAAAGAGTTATTTTGAAATCACAGACAGACATACTTCACTTTTATTTAATTGTATAGATGTGATAAAGCAAGAAGAAGGAACAAATGTTCACAACACACCACAACGTTTTGTATTCATAATATGAGTGCGATTATTATTATTCTAGTAATTAAAGAAAAATGTATTTATTGAATTATTCTAATGCCTCCTTATATTCTATATTAGGTGTAGTATTTCTATTTGACTTACACGTGAACATGCTACATATATACAGCAGCAAGTCAAAAGAAAAAATGACAAACCGTCTACTCTAATAAAACTTTAAATAAAATTAAAACGAAACATAATATAATAGGTATCTCGTAATTTATAGCCAACTGCAAAATAGTCAGTTATTCTAAAACAAACACTTCAATTTTATTTATTTGTATAGATCTGAGTAAAATACTCAGATTAACAAAACTATTTAACTCACTGAAAACATTATTTATAATTAATAATCCAAACACCTCTATGTAAACGCCGGCCATGTTCAATGACTGACTTTGAGACTTATTAATTGTCATGGCGAAGCACATATTAAAAAGAACTATATTCTTTAAATTCGCAAGAATATTCTGATGGATGGTATTCTTTCCACACCACACATATTCCACCCGTTTGAGTGGAGTTTACAAAACCTTGAAATACATTTTTATCAATTCATACAAGAAACACAACCAGATCAGACCATTTATTTATATTAATGTTTCCACCTCATTTCTCCCGTTTGGGGTAAAATTTCCAAAAATAACAAAATACGTATGCATTTATATTTTCTCAGAAGCTTTAATATTAAATTCAATTTTTCTTACTTCAAAAATAACGGACTCCCCATACAATTTTTTAACCCTTATTTCACAATTTCTTAATGCGTTCACCATAAAATGCATTAATTGTTAATATTTCAAGTTTCTACCTCCAGTAGCTTATGCTCTGTGTTGATGAGTTAGTCAGAACAAGTCATTACATACATATAGATAAGGACATGCATTTACAAATTTCACCGGTAAGACAATCACACAAAATGAAACGCTGACTTAATCAAACTTAAAATAATTTGAAATGCGTTTAATTCGTTCGACGCGTCAATATAAAAATGAACTTTCAAAATTTGGGAAAAAGCAAGCATTTTACATTGTTATGATAGAGATTTTGCAAAATTACATACATTTTTATCGCTAATGTAGCTTATTTACTAATGCCTGAGTCACCTACTTCCCTATAACTTTACTTCAAACTATTTCACACGTATTGTTAAGCTAAGAAAATATCGCTTGGAGACTTAATAAAAAAATTGTAGTTATTTTTACTATTTTTTACTATTTATTGTATATTTTGTATTTATGATCCCTGTTTGGTTGAAATAAATATTTTATTATTATTATTATTATTATAATATTTTGTAGTCTATCAAAAAACATAAGTGCAAATTGTCCACCAAAAGTATATTAAATTCCTACTAAAGATGCGTAAAGAACATCGTATTCTGGTTGAAGTTGATAGTAAATTGAACCGATCACACTATTCACCATTCAACACGCGTTCAATATGTTGATTCAACTTGTTGATTGCTATGATAGTTGACTCGATATTTAAGATGTAAATAAAAGTCAATGCACCTCTTCACAAATTGATTCTGGTTGCGTAATACTTTAATAACCACCAGGCACTTTTTCTAAGGGATATGCGACATAGACTGTGATTCCCATCTCGTATCGTATATCACTTAATAATTATAATAAATAAAACAATAATTGTGCAAAATTAATTCCCTTTTTTGTACTATAACGTTATTTTAAAATAAGTAATTAAAAACATTCAGTCGTCATATTATGTGTATTATTATACACAGTACTGTTAATGGTAGCCTTCGCTTGTTCATGAAAAACAAAGAGAAATCTCAAGTAATATAATTAGGTAGGATCGTGGTTTGTGTCCTGTAATTAAACGCCTATTCTAGAATCTCTGAGACTGTTTGTTTTAACTAATTAAAGTTCGGTTATTTGGGGTTTTGTATTTATTAACCACGTACGAGGTGAAATTGTTTGTCATGATCATAATAAATGTAAATATATGCTTAAATATTTCATTTAGATTAGTTTGTTACTATTATTAAAAAGGTACATAGTACCTAATATATGTCCTTTAGTATTTAATGTACATTTAGGAATCAGAAGCGTTAAACATTAAACAAAGATTTAATCACAAAATGTAATTTACTTTAAAATCAACTCAAGTCTAACAATATTTCATCAAATCGACATAATTTTCAAAAGACAAACAACCGTTAATTTCCTCACAGGAATTACCACAATTCAATAAAATAACGACAGCAAATAGAAATAGTATTGAAAGAACTTACAGTGCGCAGCTTCTGAAACTCGACTGAGCGCTTGCTTTTGCTACACTATGCACTGGCTGGGTTCGATGCTGCCCACAGTAGCTTTAGCTTATAGAACAAAGGAATCAAGACTGAGCAACTGAAATATTACTTATGAGATATCTGTCACAAAAATTGTAAAAACTAGCGTGTTCCCGTGTATCCGCTCGCCCGCTAGCGTTCCCCTCTTCAACTTCACATTTAAAAACACCTGGAGCCTATCCTTCAGCTAACTGTACATATAAAGGACAATAACTCAATTCTTAAGCAATGGAAAAAGGCCATGGTCAATTTCTGTTTGCATAGGTATCAAATTAAATGAGTTTTGGTATTTTATATTTATAAATAAAAACCTCAACGAACTTAATTACTTCACATCATTACAATAGACTAGACTCAA
Organism: Nymphalis urticae; assembly: GCA_905147175.2. Classification (NCBI taxonomy): domain Eukaryota; kingdom Metazoa; phylum Arthropoda; class Insecta; order Lepidoptera; family Nymphalidae; genus Nymphalis; species Nymphalis urticae. The sequence goes on from LR989983.1 coordinate 11,309,221, forward strand.
AAAATTTCATTAAGCCTTTATTGAAATCGCTAGCAATAAGTAAGATAATGATTTTGATATTTAAAAACTGAAGGCGCTTTTAAATAAACAGCTGTGAATTATTGCAGTTGACATTAGCAGAAGATCTTGCACTCAAATAGCGTAGATACATGCCAGAAAAGGAAAAAAATGTGTGGTTTTGAGTTATAAGAAAACGCAAAATAGAACAAAAGAGTAAAAAAAATATTTATTTATAAGAGAAAACAAGTGCAAGCTAAGACATAGGTATATTATTTTGCAAGTGTGATTGCGACTATCTAGAAACATTTAACTTTTGTTCATTAAAATAATGTTTTTTAATATTCTTCAATTGTTATTATTATGTTGTCTTAGAATCCTGCTGGAACTTGAATATTTTTTTGGTGTCAGCCAACCAAGGTACCAGATTATTGTCCTAACATGGAAACCAACCAACTGTCCTGTTCCCTACAAAACAACTACAAAACAGGCATGGGCGATACAAATCGTATATAGATACAATATTTATATATTGGTACAAAATCTAATATCTAGATATCGGAGTGCAAAGTATCTATATATTCCGTAGACAGAGAAACTAATAGACGCAATGACGATTTCCTTCTCACTTACACAAGAAAGAGAACGAAAATGACGTTATAAGTGGTTTAGACAGAGATAGAATAATCAAATCTTTTGTCCCTTATCGCGTAACCAGTTTTGGTGTTTGTTTCGCTACTTAAGTAGAGAAACAAACTTGACAGTTGGTGCGTTCACTGTGTTTTTTGTTCAATTTTCGCTTATTTTTATGTTAGAAAACGATTCTAATCCAGTGAAAAGACCGAGAAACAATCCTTATATCATATGAAACAATGGTCCGTTGTCTTATTATTTCATGTTAAAGTGATAGCAAGAAGAAAATTGCCGGCGTGTGTTATCACGCGTAATTACGACTACTTTGTCTCTAAATATAGTTTCTCAGTTATATTTATTGATGCCATTGCATGATGCATGCATGCATGGAACCTTATATTGCATTAAAATTCTGAAGATAGGATTTCCAGTTTTTATCTTTCATAACCTATAATAATTTATCATGTAAGTGCTGCCAGCGTCAGCTAAAAAAATGTCCCGATTTTCGATAAAAAATATCGACTCGTCGACAATGTAAACAAATAAATACGGAGTCCAATAATAACCCAAAGTGCTTCGTTATATGTTTATATGTTATTTTAATTTAATTTGAAACTAAGATAAATATAGACATAATTATTTATTTACATAATCAATAATCAAAATCAAAATATAGTTACATATTTATCACTTTCTAAAAAATGCTTCGAACATACAACGCTTCGTTGGGTCGGCTAAAAGAATTCTTCGAATCTTTGACGCGCTATTATAACAGACATTCGCCACACCGCACAGGATCTAGAGGAAAGCTAAATACCATTATAAAATCTCTCATCATCAATTTAATCACATGTAGTCAAAAAAAATATCAAGAAACAAAACTGACTAAATAAAAATGTTGCAACTACTACTATATTTATAGACACAGTAAAGAAGTTGATTAAACAATAGAAATACATAATCATATTTTTCATACAAAAAAAAGAAAATAAATTCACAACAGCGTCTCCACAAATGTGTTCCATTGTTGTTGAAACAATCCATGTAACCCGAACAATTCAAATGGGTACGCGATAGTATGAAAAACACGTTTATTAAGAGTCTTTACAATTTAATAACAATTATATAATGGTACAATCAATACTTACCGAAAATATGAAACCCATGCTTTTTCAGCGTCCTAGACGTGTGATTTCTGCATTTTTAAAAGAGCACTGAGGCGTGTTTACTGTCGGCGCGTCCGAATGGTACTACGTTAAAAGAGCACCCAAATGTTCAAATAAGTGCTCATTTGGTGAGGACGTTTTTTGAAGCTGATTGTGTATTTAGTTTTTATTAGCGATCGAAGTGATTTTAATTAAATCATGAAAATTATTTATCTCCCAAAACAGGGAATGCAGTTATATGGCAACATTATACGCACACATTGACAAACTATGTCTGTCTCAATCGCGGTTTCACGGCCCCCTGGTCTATTTGTTGTATTTCTGTGTTAGTGGACACGGATATTTATACAATTAGTGTTTATGTACAACCCTATCTCTATTTACCAAACAAGTTATTTTGTTATCAGGACCCCTCTGCGAGGTCAAATTGATACTTGGTAATCAAGAACATTGTTCTCACAGTTCGATAATACCATTTCGAAGATTCAGTCATGGCAGTCAATTGAAAATTAGGTATGAAAATATAATAATATTTCTTTATTTATTTCACTGAAGTTTTTTTTTTAACATTAAATAATTGATATAGAAAAATATAAATATTGGTGTATAAACATGGCCGAGACATTTTAATAGCCCGTGTTAAGGATTATCTGTTCTCTACTTTAAGTGCCTAAATGTTACCTTTCTCTCTTAGCGATAAAACGGCCTTTATACATACTAATTCTTTTTATCTTTATATGTAGTTTATACTGTAAAATTTGATCAGAACGCCGATAAATATGTCAAAAATTACTTTACAGCTATTCTCAGTGTATCAGATAAAACAGGCCTGATACCTTTGGCAAAATGGCTTTCTGAAATTGGCCTTGGATTAGTTGGTAGCGGAGTGGAGGTAGAGTTAAAATAAGACGCTATGTCACTTGTGCTTGAAGTTTCACTAGCTCACCCGCCCTTCAAACCGGAGTATTGCTACCCAGACCTGATCAACATCAAGTTACTGTCTGATATTTAATTTACGATTTTTATTTTATATCCATGACAACACTGTTTCGAGTTTCGCCAAACTTGTAAAAACCTGTCCACTTATGAATACCCAATCACGTGTGTGAAGTAAATAATCTAATTTCAAAGGAAAATTATTATACTCCTAATGAATAGCGATTTTATATTGCTAAAGTATATTCTTATTATGCAAGTATATGAAAATGGAACATAACTACAAACACTTAATTATTACTTTAAAAAATTCGTATTCTTTTTTAATGTTGTCATCTTCGAAATATAAGATTTTTACCACAGTAAAGAATATTATGCTTATATTGTATTGCATAAGTACACATTACACTACTCCATAATTGTTTATTCAGGCTATTATTGATCAGGCTGATATGAAGCGTCAGAAGTTTGACATGATAAGCGTAGTTGTCTGCAACCTTTACCCATTAGTTGAGACGGTGTCGAAGGCTGACGTCACTATCGCCGATGCGGTAGAGAACATCGACATTGGAGGTTTGACATTACTAAGAGCAGCTGCCAAGAACCACGACAGAGTAACTGTTATTTGTGACCCCACTGATTATGACAAAGTTATTAAGGAATTAACGGAGAGCAAAGATCATCAAACTTCATTGGATACAAGGTTTGTAACCAAAAAGTCTACTTTTTTTATAATATATTTAGCCTTTTATGACCTTTCTCAAATATCAGTAGTAGTATAATAATAACACTGTCCATTTCCTTTTCCTTCTATACAGGCAAAAATTGGCTTTAAAAGCGTTCACTCACACTTCGCAGTATGATGTTCATATTTCTGACTACTTCCGCAAGCAATATTCAGCAGGTCAATCACAGCTGACTTTGAGATATGGTAAGTTATATTCAAATATCGAACTTACATTGCTATAACGTTCTTTTAAATAACTTTTTTTAATATTTAAAGATCTTAATGGAAGAATTAAATTGTAAATATCTTCTCTATTTTAAAACATACTTTGGCAAGTATGAAAATAAGGGTCACAACGATTATGATTATAATTATAATTACTAAAATAAGTCTATGTCTGATAACGAAAATGTAATTAATTGCGTGTCACCACTAAAACCTAGCCTGTCTTTATCGACTGCCTGGGACATGGTACTTGGCTGGTCTCTGTGAATATCACGTATTGCACGCCATATAGCATTTCATTGTCAATTGACATGCCATATGTCGTGATATTATAAGAGTATATTATACTTTCCTTGTAATAAAGTCACGTTTATTGTAAATTACTTGCTAATGTTAGACATGCATGGTGGAATGCCTCTTAATTTTTTGTCAATTATACGTCTCAAGCGCTATGGTTAGCTGATCGTTCTATGCCATAAACCTTCAAGCAAGTGCCCTTTATAGCAAGGTTTAACTTAATCGGGAAAACGATGCGTAAAATCATAAAATAAGAACAAAACCATTAATTAACTATTTTGTAAATAGAAGTAGATGATACCGGGTTTTTTGTTTATATTTTAAGGCATGAACCCACACCAAAAGCCTGCTCAAGTGTTCACAACCCACGATCGCTTGCCGCTGACCACATTGAATGGATCTCCCGGTTTCATAAATCTTTGCGAAGCTTTAAACGCATGGCACTAGCTCTTGGAATTAAAAGAGGCCTTAGGTCTTCTAGCAGCCACCAGACAAAACGTTCAAACACGTTTCACCCGCTGGAGCGGCTGTTGGTCTCCATTGACTAAAAAAGAGGTGAGTCAGTCTAACTTATAATATGTGCGATCTAAGTTGGCTTTCCAGCTCGCTTATAGTCACTAAATATATCATAAAAAGTTGTTAAGAAAATTATATTTATTTCACTCTTATATGACGTCGTACACATATATTGTCTCGTGAAAAAAAATATAGGAAGTGTCAATCGGAGTAGCGCGTGCGACCTGGTGTTCAGTTTTTGAAATCAATATTATATCAGATTCACATTATTATACATTAAATGCATTACAGAGCTCTTTATGTTCACCGTGGTTGTAATTATGATTAACGATATTTTATTAAAATAAATAAAATAGAATCTGTAGCAGTACGTCGCTACATAGCAACAAGACAACAACACCACACCCGCCACGCATGCCGCAATAAATGACATCATCGTTTGAAACAACGAATAGTTCTGAAAAGAACTGTTTATTTGAAACAAGAAGCAGCATGCAATGACTTAGTATGACGTAATGCCAAGCTCTTAAAAGAACTGTTTTTGTGTTTAATATTTATTATCTTCATATAATAATCTTCGCTTCATTTGGTTTCACTTCTTCTACGAAAACAACTTGCTGACTTCTTGAAACACGTCTTCATTCACCACGGCTCTCAATCACGGCTAATTTTTACTTCAATTTTTGTACAATATTCCATCGTTTCTACTGTTCTCAAGAAGTTTTACTACTGCTACAAAGTCCACCTCCTAAAAATCAATTAATTTGTATTGGTACATGGTATAAACTGCAAGGTTACGATATACACGTGAGAAAACCGCCTCCGTCAAAGAACTGACTACTTCTAAAGTAAGATATGTTAAAAACCGTTCCTAGAAAAATATTAAAAAATTGTATGTAGTGTACACTGCAGTTGGGAAATCCAACGATGTTGAAGTTAGCATTCTTGCACTCCTCTTTTGCGACAAACATTTAAATAAGCAAACTTTCACAAATGTATAACAAAAAAAACCGAGATGGCGCAGTGGTAAGAACGCGTGATTCTTAACTTAACTATGATCGTGGTTTCAAACCCACATAATATAATAAGTTGAATATATTTTCTCACTGTATAATAATTTTATGTGTCTACTCTTCGCCCAACCCCAGCCCCACTGGAACTCGGCGGGTGTGGCGATACAAGTCTGCAAATTGGGAAGGAATGCGCTCTTTCTTTGCATGCTATCATCCTTGGCAGCGTGTGTGCTTCTCTTCTGGTGATCCCTCGATTAGTGCGCAAAGTGTAACAGATTTTCTTCGTCTGGCTATGAAATATTTTATTCCGTTTTCAGATATGCCACTGTCCAAAGCTCAACCTTGGTTCGGGCCTGAATGTGGACGCGTACAAGCGTTGAAGCGTCGAGCGTACCTGGCCTGGGTTGATGCTCGTAACCGCAAAGCGAGGGACATACGCCAAAAAAGGGAGCCTTTAATAAAGCCGCCAAGTCATGCAGGAAGGCTTTGCAAAAGTCACGCTTCGATCACATTAGTCGAATAGAGAATAAACTGGCTTCGTACCCCCCCAGGTAGCAAAGCATATTGGTCCCTATTAGGACGCTAGCTCACAATGCTGAAGAGAAGGCAAACCGGTTTGTGTCTCTATTTGCGGAGTCTTCACGTCTTGAAGCTGGTAGCGCGACACCTCTAGCAACACCTAGCACGGACACTCATATGAGTAATATACATATTCGGCAAAAGGAAGTTCGCAAAATGCTACGCAGTCTAGACGTGAACAAGGCTAGCGGACCTGATGGCATTCCAGCAATTGTCCTGAGGAACTGTGCGCCTGAACTGTCTCCTATCCTGACGCGTCTGTTTCGCCTCTCTCTTAAGACTGGTCAAGTGCCTAAGTCTTGGAAGCTTGCTAACGTGCAGCCCGTGCCTAAAAAAGGTAGTCGAGCTGACCCTACCAATTACAGGCCTATCTCGGTTACTTCCATTCTGTGCAATAAAATGGAACGTGTCCTTAATACTAGGCTCCTGACGTACCTGGAAGCCAATGATCTTCTCAGTGATCGACAGTACGGATTTCGCCGAAATCGGTCCACTGGTGATCTTCTGGTGTACGACACACACTGGAGTGAAGTCATCGAGAAACATGGGGAGGCACTTGCTATTTCATTGGATATCTCGAAGGCGTTTGACAGGGTTTGGCATGTTGGCCTTATTAGCAAGCTTCCTGCATATGGCCTGCCTGCTAGCCTTTGTGCATGGATTTCAGACTTCCTGAGGAACCGATCGTTACGAGTGGTGGTTGATGGCCACTCGTTGGGTCAAATGGCTATAAATGCCGGTGTTCCCCAGGGGTCAGTGCTCACGGCTACACAATTTCTGCTGCACATCAATGATTTGCTGATGCCCGGTATCCATGGGTACGCAGATGATTACACAGTTGTCGACAGCTACAAGTCCAACGCGCAAGCTAGTAAGGCGCAGATTCAGGTTCAGAGAGAGGCAATGGTTGAGCGCCTGAGCGTGACCCTTAGGGCAGTGTCTGATTGGGGCGATGCCAGTTTGGTCATGTTCAATGCAACCAAGACGCAGGCGTGTTTGTTTTCCGCCAAAAAGAGGGAATTTCAGCCACCTCCCCCTTTCCGAAATGTGTCCGTACCTATAACTGATCACCTTGACCTACTTGGCGTTACTCTCACGTCAACTCTAAATTTTGGCTCTTTTATTGAGTCCAAAGCCCAAATAGCCGCCCGAAAGCTTGGTATCCTCTCCAAGGTGAGACGTTACTTTACTACAGAACAACTGCTCAACTTATACAAAGCACAAGTGAGGTCTTGTATGGAGTACTGCTCTCACATTTAGGACGGCTCTGCTAAGCACCGCCTTCAGGCTCTATAGTTGATTGAGAAGCGTGCCAGAAGGCTGATAGGAGACGACACATTGATCGAGTCTAGACTCCAAAGTCTCGAACATCGACGTGTGGTTACATCACTTTCAGTCTTCTTTCGGATACATTTCGGAGGATGTGCGCAGGAATTGCATGACCTAATGCCTTCCGCCCCCTTTTATTATTGAACGGCCAGGCAAACGCGACCATAGGTACACAGTGGAAATTCCCCGCCTGCGTACGAAGCGCTTTGAATCCGCATTCATCATTCGCACTGCGAAATGCTTTGCCTGATTCCGTATTTCCTGATGGGTACAACGTTGGTGTCTTTAAATCCAGAGTGAACAGGTTTCTTTTAGGCAAGCGTGCTACATCTTAGACCGTGTCGATGCTTAAGATCAGGCAAGTCAACGGTCAAACGCTTGCCTATCAAGTGTAAAAAAATATATATCAATAAATGCAATTGTTTAATTTGTTTTAGACATATTATGGATTTATAATGATATTATTTTTGCTTCGTTCCAGCATGCACAAGGAAAATACATTAAACAAAGAAAGCAGCGCACAAAGTACAGCCACGCACACAAACAAGAGTGAATCGGAAAAAGTTATACAAAGTGAAACGGTTACAGATGGAACGCTAGAACATGTGAGTTTCTCATTATATATTATTAAGCTATTGTAATAATACACAAAATATAACTTATTATTTATGTTAATATATAAAAATAATGTTTCATTAAAAATCATAAATTCACTAAAACACTAGTAGTTGCCAAACAAGGAGTTAATTTGCTCTGTACTGGTTTGAATAACAGTGAGCGAGTGTAATAACTAACGCCAGGGACACGACAGGATCCGTAGTTAGCTGCTTGATAACGATTACAGCGCTATTGTCTATCGGATGAGGTTGAGCAGTTACACTCGTTAATTATAATATGTTTTCAGAAACAAATATATATATATATATATACAGTACAAATAGTAGTTTCAAATATATATATATATGTCAAATAAATATACATACAAACTATTATCTGTTTGTAGATATAGAAACCTCCAGTGCCATTAAAGAAAAGTCCTACTCCCACCTCAGGCGTGGGCGTGTTGTTCAGCGGATTGAAGAGCAAAATTATTCCATCATCGAAGAAGACGTGAGTTATATTCAAACTATCTTAAGTAATCATATATTTCACGTGTATGTTTCTCATATTGTGACATTTTTACCTTTTTTCCTTTTTTAGAAATTTTCACCCCAAATAATTATAATATTTTATTTCTATAAAAAATATGTAAAATATTTAATTTACATTAAAAGATTATTTTAATATCAAATGTAAAATTATTGATTTGCAGAGAAAAATCATCAACAACAGTGTCAAGTGGAAGCAGCAATAGCGGCGAGTGGGATCGCACCGACGGCAGCGCGGCCAGCAAGGCCAGCGCCAACGCCAACGCCAGCGCCAACTCCCAACAGCACTGCCAATGTGAACGCAGCCAATAATACGTTCGATCACATCGAAAGGAATTCAATTAAATTTTGAATGACCCAAGGGCTGGCAGGTGAGACCCGACTCATTTATTGATACGATAAAGACTTAGATTTAGAGGACTCGAGTTATTCATTTATGTGTTTTAGGTTCGTTTTTTTATTGGCCAAGTAATATGTACAAATAATAGTTTTAAATATTTTCTGTTATTGTAAATATTGATTGTAATGTCTTGACAAACGTGATTGCCATAATAGGCAACCAAGTGAAGTCGGTTTTGAATTGGTTAGCGGTATTTCTTCTGTCTGTGTGCCGTTACAAGAATAGTCGACATATTTGTGTGGTGTAATAATATATGTATAGTATAACGAGCTGTGCCGCGTGTGTGTGTGTCAGGGTGAAGGCGCCGCGCCGCCGCCCGCCCAGCCAGGCGCTGCGCGACGACGCGCCGCTCGGCCTCACCAACGGACACGAGGGTACTACACTACACTACACTACACTACACTACACTACACTACACTACACTACACTACACTACACTACACTACACTAAACTACACTACACTACACTACACTACACTACACTACACTACACTACACTACACTACACTACACTACACTACACTACACTACACTACACTACACTACACTACACTACACTACACTGCTACTTGCATCGGGCGCTCTGTGTGAGCTGCTACAGACTAGACGGCCTTACGCCAACGTTCCTAATATGAATTTTTAGAGAAAAAACCTATGTCTATTTGCTTTCTGCCACCATATAGATGACTGAGTTCGATTCGAGAAAAAAAGCCTTAGTCGGTTCTCACGATTCCAGATTAGTCTCTGTTCCAGTCAACTAGAGTAAAAATATAAAGCTTGTTTGTAAAGAATTTTTTTTAAGAAAAGTTATTCTTATTATATATCGTCAAAAATAATGCAATCTATCCAAACGACTAACTTCTTTAAATGACAATTATTATAAATGAGTTTATTTAAATGTTTGAATTCATCTTCAGTTCCATCAGAAAAGCCAGCGCCTGAAAAAGCGGAGGAGTTTAAACCTCGAACTCGTGAATGGGAAAAACACAAAGCACCCTGGATGGAGGAGTTGAAGCTGAACCAAGCGAAGAAGACGAGCTTCGGGTCTGAAGGGAAATCTAGATCAGTGTCTACTTCTTCTGAAGCTAGCGGTATTGCCAGTAAAGCGGGCATACATTCTATAACTTAATAGATACTACGAAATAGACAAATAATATAAAAAAGTTAAAAAAAATCTATTCAGAAAGGAAATCAAATCTTTGATACTTGTACGAATTTTCGCTACTGCGCCAGGATGGATTTATTGATAATCAGAGCTATTTTGATAGAGATTAGTCATTAAACCATGACACAATATCTCATAGGTAATATCGCTGTTATAATTATATACATTGAATTGTTTTCCAAGGTCATCGTTAATTGATTCAATCGTGATGTAATTGTTCGTGTTATGAGATTAGAAGTAGAAAAGCGAAAATATGAAAAATTAATCTTAGTAACAGGCGAACCGTTACTAGGAAATAACCTAAGAAATGGTTTTGAGTGAATTTTCTAACACTTTGTTTTCATATTTTACAGAATTCTGGAGTGCGGTCTAGAGGAGAAGCGATCATCACATTCCATGGAAATGTCAAAGAGTACTTCATCGATAAGCAATAGAATATCTGCGCTTGAGAGTTTAGAGCTCAGTATAGAGGTAAATTATTTCTTATTTTTAATTATTTCCTTTGACATATTAATATATATAAATATATATACCCTTTTCCAATAAAGTAAAGTAAGGAGTAAAGGTAAACGAACCGAATATTTACAAATTGCATGCGATTTTCTAATTGTTCTGCCTGTATTACGCACTATAAACAGTTCTTGATTAATTTACCTTTATTTATAACACGACACTATTCCACTTAACTAGTTATAACCACATTAACTCTCAAAGTTCCAATTCAACTTCGCGGACATAGTGAATATCATAGATTATACAAGATCTCGACCAATGATATCGCGTCAATTGATATCGGTGTCAAAGTTGTTTATTTGGGTTTATTCCCTTGTGGTTGGAATAGGCTATATGTTGCTGCTTTTGTATTATTTTTAAAGATAAGCATATTCCTTTTGTCCATTCATATTTATTTTGTTTTATTATTCTTATATTAATGCGATGTTTTAATAATTAATTATCTGTTCATGTAATCAGTTAATGTGTTTATTGATGATATGATTATCGTAAAATTAAAGTGTGCTATTGATGCACATAGTTGTCAACTTGTTGTCAATCATGAAGATTGTACTTTCAGACGAAATCGCGCCAATCTACTGAACCTAAGAAAGACGTCCCACCGGAGCTTCCGACGAGCGAACCGCCCACGCTGCAGTCTCCCACCGCCGCCGGTACGTTTGTTACTTATATTAAGAATTATTTTGGATTTGATTTGGCATGAAACTTCCAATAATTATTTCCTTTGACATATTAATATAATCAAACAAATGCATTTATAGCTGACCTCCAGCCAGCGGGACACTTTTTCAATATACTAATAAAAATAATAATTTTACCTTAGGTCAAGATAATTTACTTTAGTTCCATACATATATACAACAGTAAAACGTCACGTCTTCAAACGTTAGCCTACCCGACGCCGGACCAACTTGCCGTCGCCCCCCGCCCAGAGGAGGAACGCCTGGAGGTACGCCTTCAACAGCCTCCTCAGATAGTTCGGCACCCCATGGTATCGAAGTGCCTCCCTGATCGACACCGCCAGGACCACTTTCCCCTGGGCCACGCTTCTGTGGTCCGAGCGTTCAGGGCATCGACAGTCGACAGTGAATCTTCTCAAACAACTTGCCCGGAAAAGCTAAATAACCTAAATCAGAACAAAAAACAATTATAAACGAAAAGGAAATTGTCTGTTTTTTTTTTTAATTTCACTAAATGGTTAGTTAAAATTCATAATATATATGAATTAATTCCTATGGTTTCATAATAATTATATGATTAATATCGAGACAAGACCATAGACCGCTTTTAGCACCATTTATAGCTTTGACAATTCTATTCAATTCAATTCCATTTATTTGCTTTAAATATAATATACATGCTTAGTCACCACACCTATGACATGCAAATATTTTATTGTAAGAAGAAGAATGTATTACATTACATTTACATAGTACATTTAGAAAATAAATTAGAAAATATAATGCACAATACGACACCAGAGAATCGACCGGTCGCATAACAATATTATAATTATACTCAACAGTCACTCTGATTAACAAACTTATTAGTCACCAAAATATTTTTTATTCGATGTCGTCACTCTATTAGCGAGAATAATCCACACGAAAATATTAGGGCCAGCGACATAATCAATGCTACAATAATGGCTACAGCTCCCACGAAAACCGCATCTTCTCGCAATAATTCTACTGTTTTACTGAAACAACCATCCATGTACATTGTTGTTGGATTTTGAATACTTGCAGTTCTGTCGTTTCCCCGGGTAAATTTCTCGACAACAGCTCTCAGGAACACTATCGTTCCAGTCCCTGTAGCTTTTTACTTTTATTCGAAAACAATGGTTTTGAAGAAGAGAGCGAATTGCTTAGAAGACCATATTAATAATATATATATATAAATATATATATATTATGAATTTTAACTTGGTAAATAGTACATGGTATGTTCATTCTGTTCACGAATTATAGCCTATTCCAACCACACGAGGAGTAAAGAGAAATAAACAATTTTGCTATAAAGTTAACGCGATTTCATTATTACCTTGAATAGTTTATAATATTCATTATGGATTTGCGGAAAAAATGCCGTTTTGAATGTTGGCAAAGTGCAGGCCTGTCTGAATAAGATCCATTCACTTATCAGTTATTCAATCACATCATCATCATCACCCTTTTCTCGTCCACTGCTGGACATAGGTCTCTCCAATGGCACGCCACTGAGCTCGATCCTCAGCTCTCAGTCTCCAACTGCTACCAGCCACCTTGCGTATATCGTCACTCCACCTAGCTGGAGGGCGTCCTACGCTACGTTTGTCAAGGCGTGGTCTCCACTCCAGAACACGTCTACTCCATCGGTCGTCGGTTCTGCGACATATATGTCCAGCCCATTGCCACTTCAGCTTACTAATGCGTGAGCCACTTCAGCTTACTAATTCTTTGGGCTATGTCGATAACCTTGGTTCTCTGTCGGATTACCATATTTGGGATTCGATCCTTCAGAGAAACTCCGAGCATAGCCCTCTCCATAGCTCGCTGAGCGACCTTAAAATGGTGGACCAAACGCACTGTCAGTGTCCACGTCTCGGCTCCGTAGGTCATAACCGGTAAGACGCACTCGTTGAAGACTTTTGTCTTCAAGCATTGTGGTATCCGTGACGAGAAGACTTGACCGAGTTTTCTATACGCTGCCCAGCCAAGCTGTACTCTTCTTTCTGCCTCCCTTCCGAAGTTGTTTCGACCCAACTGCAAAGTTTGCCCAAGGTACACATACTCCTGAACAACTTCGAGAGGAACTCCGTTAAGAGCTATTGGTTCCGGATTGACGTGTTCATTGAACATTATCTTGGTTTTCTCCAAGTTCATCCGGAGACCAATTCGAGCAGAAGAATCAGCCAGGCTGCTCAGCATATATTGCATGTCCTGCACGGTCTCTGCCACGATGACGATATCGTCTGCAAATCTCAAGTGCGAAAGGTACTCGCCGTTAATGTTTATGCCCCGCCCTTCCCAGTGAAGCGTCTTGAACATATCCTCTAATGCATTAGTGAACAATCACATATAATTTATAAATATCTGAAGTGGAGATGGAGGACATATGATGAGAGAAACGAAAGAAAAATGGACAAGACTAGTAACGGAATGATACCTCAGAGATAGCAAAAAAAACAGAGGTAGACAGACTATGAGATGGGAGGACGACATTAAAAAGTAGAGGATCCAACATGGACTCGCAAAGCAAAAGACAGTTTTGAATGGAAATCTGTAGAGGAGGCCTTTGTAGGAAGACAAGCTTTGGGAGATTGACGACCGTGAGCAAATAATCTACTTTAAAAGTTTAGTGCACATTCCAAAAACTATAATTATTATTATTTGTATAATTAAGAACAGCAATAAAGGCTTTATTAATTTATGTGTTCTGGTTTGAAGAGTGAGTGAGCTAGTGTAATTACAGTGTAATTTTTTCCCTTTATTTGTGTACACTACACAATTTCTTCAACCAATTTAAATATTTTGAAAATGATTGGAAATTATCTCAGAGTGAAATTTATAAATCGATTTTCACATAATGTTAAGCATATTAATTGAAAATCCCAAAGCGAGAGAACTTATTGAAGTTTCCGATTCGTTGCTTCCACATTTTATGGTGATTTGTTTAAAGCAAATTTCTCGTACAAGCATTTTTATACGATAAAGATAAGATTAAAAGAGTTTCATCGATTTTATAGCAAATGTATCATCATCTAAAGCTGATCTGATTAACGGATTAAGGGTTTATGGTCCTTTTGATTTTATGATGGCCGTAATATATAGTTTTAGAGATTTGAAATCCATTCCTTACTAAATTACATTACCAGCCTCGCTGATTAAGCTTTTTGTGTAAAAAAAAAATATATAAAATTAGTTTTGATGTTGAAGATAAGAATATAAATTCACAAATGTATTCAATTAACGAATTTTTAAATACTTCACGTAGCTGAATATTTATTTTGCTCAATAATTCGCGACGACAAAGCAGCGTTCTTTTTACTGCATTTGACATTGTGCTTACGTGTGCTATAAAAATGAAACGTGGTTATGCACACGGGCGATCAAGTTACCAACGGGCCAGAACAAAGTTAGAACCACTTGGAAAGCACTCATTGAAGATTTAAAATATCACATTCAACTCGCAAAAACTCACAACGCTATAGCTGCTATGTGTGTTATAAATATTACTCTTAATAACCATTTTAGCAGAGCGGCTGGCTGTAGCTTAAAATAACATTCGACAAAGAAACTTAAATAAAACCTTTTTTTTGAGTCATTTAGAATGGGAAATGACAAAACAACAGTCAAGAAAATTTGATGTCACATAGTCTATAAGCTACTACATAATTTTAATGTAATAAATGAATATTAAGGAAAGAAAGTGCTAGCTAGCATCTTAACGTGGCAGAAACATTTTGGCGACAGAAACGTGATACTAGAGCGTTGCACTCACTCGACCTTGATAGAAAGAAATAATAGCCACTGGGTCATTGAGACCCTGGCCCTTCAGGCCAAAACATGAAATGACACGGCAAGTACTTCTTGCCGGTGAGGAACAGCCCGGGTAAAGGCCCCGAGGCCCGTACCCGAACTGGCCTAGGCCAGTCAAGAGGAACCAGCTCTCTCGACCTTGATATTATACTTTCATTGCGGCAAAAGAAGTTTAATTTCAAAAAATACTTTAAATTACTTTACTCATTATTCTATGGTAAAGTAAAATAATATTCCTTAAGTGGATATTATTATAATTTCAAATAAACATTTTTTAAATAAAAAAGTGCTGTCACGAAGCTTGCGCTTGATTTTCTGTATGTGTAGGAACAGCATAATTATTTCCTCTGACTCCATCACTTCAGGTTCGTGACGATAAAATATGTCAATAAGTGTTCCATCAGAAGGGTTAACGAGCCTTTTCAACATAAATGCCTTTTTTAATTATATTGACAGGCGAGCGTCTCGCGCGTCTTTCTTTAAAGACCCCCATGCAAGGCAACACTAATGTATAATGTAATACAAGCTATCATTATGATGAATCTTTGCATTTGCAACCGTACAAGCTAGCCGCGCCTGAATTTTCTGTGGTCGTGTTGGATTGCTATCCCATTGGATTATGATAGTGAAATTAAGGCTATATCTACATCATATACAATTCTGCACAATACGCAAAGCAGTTTAATATTCTTTGCGCAGGCTGCTAGCCTCCCTCGAGATTGAATACGCATCACTGCATGTAATTAGACAAAATTGTACTGCAGAATGAATAAATTTGTTTACTTTAATTTGTTACGTAAGCCAATTTAGATTTACATGAATTAAATTTAACAGACACACAAAGCGTTATTGTTAATAACATTATGTAGATCTTTAATAATATTGAATATTTTGATAGGATAGACTAAGACCGTACGTGGTAACTAAAAATATTAGATTATTATTATTATTTTAAATAAGTAGTGTTAGCATATTTAATTATTATTTTATTAAGATCTTCAAAAAGGTATACACATCAAGCTTACGTTAGATATTACTCTAGAGCTATGTGGTGGTAGGGCTTAAATAAGATTAAGCAAAACATTTACCATTGATGAGTTTGCAATTCATCTGATACATGTGTAAGGTGAAACTGCCATTTTGGAGCAAAGTGATGGAATAATCTTAAAACCACTGTTTTAAGTAATAAATAATAAGTTTAAAAATACTACTTCTCACTCTTAATGGAACTACCACGAATACTACAAAGATGTTATGTCCCTTGTACCTGTTACACTAGCTCAATCATTGTTTAAGCTCTTCTGTTGTTTTGCCCATCCTAACGGGCATGCACTACGTGACTACGTCTATACACGAGAGTTTTATTTTAAAGTAAAATATAATTATTAAATTAGGCTTTTAATCATGGTCTATATTTCGTGTTATAATAATAATTAGGGCTCCCTCTAGGAGTGATTTGACATTTGATTCCATATATTGGTTAAGCATTTAAAATATAATACAAGTTAAGAAGAGTTCTTTTAACAATAGATGGAATTTATAGTTCAAATGTTTTTTAAATACTTCGAAGTATTTTATTCCTAATTTGAGGCTGAAATCATGAAAATAATTATGGCCTTTAAACTGCGTAACATATGTTTTTTTCTTATTGGTCAACAATAAATTATTCAAATTAAGGACATATGAATAATTAAATTAAATCAAATATCATTAATTTTTAAAATTAAACCTGAAGTATATTTATGGTGTATCAAGAATGTGTTTTACCCTCATACAAAAACCTCTGAACACAACTTCCTTGTATCATTTATGTTTCACGTCTATTTCTTAACGCATTCAATGTAAAGTATTTTTAAATAAATAAAATGTCTTATGGTCTTATAAAATTAGCTTAGCGGTTGTTTTGTTACACAATAATTTATCTCTTTCTATCATTATTGATTTTACATTGGAAAAAAAACACAGCATTGTTTAACTAAACACTCGCTAAACATCGTGTATAAGTAAGGCTGTATAACTTTAATATTAATTGAGCAGGCTTCGATTTTTATTGTATCACAAATTTAGCTTAATGAATACTTAGATATGCTTTAGAAGAAATAATTCCAAACTGGTGGGTTCACCAAAAATTTAATGTACCTACCTATAAATAGGCGCATTGTCCTTGTACCAAACTAAAAGTATCAGCTCGTCATTTGGGGAATCTGTTGCAAAATCACAGAACAACGTAGTTTACCTCCCTCTAAAGCTTCTTGAGCTATGACTGGACCTGAAAGTAACGCCATCTGTTATTTCAACGAGAAAACAGGAAAATCTTACATATTTGTACGAATCCAAAAGCTCATAATAGTTGAGTTGTGTATTCAAATATGGCATTAGTTGTATCATTCACGTTTGCTCAGCTCATACATGTTATTTAACAGAATTTTATTTTCATAGAGCAGATTTCGCATCTAACTACTCTTAATATCACATTGGCAATCAAATGGACTTAGGTATAATAAGATCCGGAGAAAAATAAACGGTTAAGATATTATCTGTATGCGTATAAAATTAGCTACATTACGTGTCATAATTAATTTAATTCGTGTTTTTTTTATATTTTTAAACCCTGATGTAAAAAGTGAATTGTAATTAATGGGTATATTTGTCTATATGTGACATCGTAGTTTCTAAACGAATGGACCAACTAAGGTACGACTTTTTCTGTATCAAACCTGATACGTAAGATCTGATCGGGATGGTCTTAGCTATAAATTATGAAGATCTTTTTAGGCGTTTGAAGATCATCACCTCATTTCCTACTTGACAAAAGGGTCTTAAAAACTTTTACAGCTCCGATTGATTTGAAATTGCCATTCTCCCAGGTGACGACGCTTGTATTAAAATATGACTAGGTACTCATAATAAAGTTAAAAGCCCAACAATTTTATTTTATAAAATAAATAATAAAAATATTTTATAATATTTGAGAAAGAACATATATCTAAGAAAATGATAGTTTTTTTGTCTCTTTCATAGGTCGCACGCTATGGTTTGGTATAGCCAGGTGTAAACTTTATTTTGACAATGTTATCGAAAGTTTTTGTATACTCTTTTTAACACCAGCTCTCATATCCAGATTTTTTAAAATATTTGTTCAATATAAGTCAGTGTTTTACTCATTTATTATGATAGTTTTTACTTTTTTACAATACAATTTTAATTACGTTAATTGTATTAGATTTAACACAAAGTGAAAATACCATAGAACCACAATCTAGATTTTAAGAATAAAATAAAAGTTATTGTATGGGATTATGTTATCGCAGACTGGATAACTTTTTAGGATTATTCTCGGCTATGAACGTATAATTGGTAAAAAAATTCTTCTATATATATAAAAAATACTTCTTTAAACCCTTGTAATCCAATCTTGCATTGTCTGCATTGAACATGTACTATATCTGCCCACTTCGACATGAAAGTTTATGAACTTCCTTGAAGCTGAAATAGTATATTTTATTAAATATGTAAACGCAAAACATTTGCAAGGACAAGGTAACGTCATCGGATAAGGTACTTGTGTATACAGGAGCCTCGTCAAAAATTGTCCTCAAAACAAATATGATAAATTATCTTAATTAAGATCAAAGTTGCTAATCTTTAACTTGATTTTGCAGAAAGGTATTTTTTTAATTCATAAAAAGTTAACTCTACAAAAGTGTTATAAATTACTAACTAATATAATATCTACAAATTCAAGTACCTACTATCAATACTTACAATAGTCTCTTGGACGAATCTAGTCTGATTTTGTCGTTAGCATCAAAAAAAGACTTAAGCCTACACTATTGGGTTCAGATGTTTGCACATGGACTTGATCAATGTTTTGTATGATATGCAACATTTCTCTAGGTCATCCGGAAAAGGCAATGTCTAAAATATTATCCTAGATTGATCAGTTTCAATTCCATCTAAACCATAATAATAACTTTGTTTCGTAATTAACAACACCATTTTACCTATAAGATATATCTTATATTAGTATTGAAATTAATATAATTTTTTTACAACAAAATCTGTAAAAAATGAAAAGATATTTTAGATCTCGCTATAGTGTATGCTATGTATTTTATTCATTTTCATGTATATGAAACAATGAAGTTAAAAAATGAGTTCACAAATAGTAAGAGCCGAACACAACCTGAAACTGACACCTGAATCTTATTGATACAAAAATGTTTTTCAAAAGATTGATGAATACCTACGTATGAAATTAATTTAATATGATAACTTTATTTAAATAATTAAAATATAAATTATTAATATTATAGTTGAATGATAAGTTAAAAAAAATGTTTTATTTAAGGTAAACTCAAATCTTTGTGGCAGAAGTGCAAAAAGCTATTTTATATGGTAAGGTAAGCATAGAATATACAAATATATTATATGCTTACCCGAGAACCTTTGTTAACATGATTAACACACAAACTTTACTGTTGTTAATTATTATCGAAAAATATTTTGCAATTTACGAAATTTTCACAAATATGGCCGCGAGCATTCGAAAAAATGATGTTGGCATTCGAATTTGCGACGTGAATTTCGTTATCGCTGATTGGTCGAAATGCTTATTTAATACAAAAGGGGAAAGGGAGACAAATACAAAACAATTACTATGAACTACCTACGCTCCGCTACTACGGGTACAAAATTGGAAGCGCATATATGCGCTCCGGCATACGAAGTATTAATACATATTTTATTCATTTTAGTTTACATAATTTATCACAATAAATAATAACTCTGGTCTGTTTGTTTGGCATGGTAACAAACAAACAGACAAGAGATAGATGACATGACACATTATAAAACCACTGAACTGATTGTAATTAACTTTTACATAGAGGTAGCCTGGGATCAAGATATTGACATCGATAGAGAGTTAGGTGTTTTCGGGAACAATCAATTTTGCGCTTCATGGAGTCACGGGAAACATTTAGTTCTTAGTAACCTTTTTTTTTTTTTTAGGTGGACCTGGCGAAGCCCCGATAACGTGACAAGCAACGAGATAGACTTTATCATGACGAATAAAAGGCATATATTTAGAGATGTCACAGTGATCAACAGTTAAACAAGTCAAAATACTGCAAAACACATCCCGGAAGTGTTTTCCGCCACAGAAAAGAGACAACGCACCAAAACTCTCTGCTGAGACACTCGAGCTCATGAGGAAACGACGAGAACTACCTTCGTTTTTGTCAGATAAGGCCTTAAACCGAACAATAAAAACGCTGACGCGACGCGATCTCCGACGCCCCAATATCTGTGCCATCGAGGCTGCGATTGAGCAAAATCGGGGATCGAAAGTGTTCGCCCGCAAGTTTGGGAGGCCGCGTCTGACAAAACTTAAAACTGAACATGGTGGTGTCGTAACCTCTAGGCCTGAGATTGTCGGAGAAGTAGAGAGGTTTTATGGGCAGTTGTTCTCTTCAAGATCGGATAAACCCGTGGGAATAAGTATTGATGACCAGCGCGCCTCTCTGACGCGCCATTACTCCAAGGAGAGCCCGGTCGTTGACCAAGGCGAGATTAGGGCGGCTCTAGAACAGCTTAAAAACAACAAAGCTCCGGGAGATGATGGAATCACAACAGAGTTGCTTAAGGCAGGCGGGACTTCAGTCCTGAAAGAGCTAGCAAGCCTCTTTAATTCCGTCATCCAACATGGCAAGACCCCGAAAACGTGGAGCGGGAGTGAGGCGGTACTGTTTTTCAAGAAAGGTGATAAAACCCTCCTGAAAAACTACAGACCAATCTCCCTCCTGAGTCACGTGTATAAGCTGCCTGTCAGTGATATTCCACCGGGTGAGAAGTCAGCAGAAGTTCCAGTAGAGAAGGCGCTTTGCCATCTATGTCTGGGACCCTGGTGGGCTGATCAACCAGTTGAAGGTCAAGTCATGTGTGAGAGCGAAAGCATGAGCAGTCCTTCCAGCATGGTCAGTTATGACGGATTTTAACCACGATTCATGGTAAGCATTAAAACCCCCCAAAAACACAAATTCCGCGTTAGGAAACTCCTCTTGCGCAGCATCTGCCACCCGACTAAGATGGTCAAATAATCGGCTTGTCTCCAATTCACCATTGTGGAATCTGTAGAGGCACACGTAGACCCGACAGTACAGTACACACGACAGCAAACATCCGTCCTGACGAACATGCATACTCCGGCTTTCACTTTCAAGGATTCTTCAAGCATGTAGCCGGGATAATTAAGGTAGCTGGTATCGGCAGGGCGGAGTATTTGTATCTCCGTGAGAAACAACATTGCTAGCCGTGCTGTCTCGAGATGGTGGTGGACAGCGTTGAGGTTAGCGTGAAGTCCATGGATGTTAATGAACTCGACCTCAAACAGCGTGGGTATGGTAGGGGTGTGCACCGCTGTACGACCGTTATTCCTGCTTTGATGCGCTACCATTTGGAAAAAAAAAGAATGGAAGAAACGTGAAGCGAGCGACGTATTGCTCGATAAGGATGGGCAAAGTGGAGAGGCGTTTCCCCAAGTGGTTGCCACATAAGTGCCAAATAATAAATGGTGGTATAAGTAAGGACGCAATATTTAAATTTTTTCTTTGACACTTTCCGAGATCTATTTAACATCAAGGTGTGACGTAATTTCATTCACATATAAAAATATAAATAAAATTAATATTTAAACAATTATCATAAGCTGACAAGCTTGCTATGCTTTGATTTCTACATAACAACTTATCCACTCGTAAGTACCTGCTCAGAATTGTTCATCAAGTTTTTACCTCTATTGATAGATTAGATAGTGTCACTTACAATGATTATTTTTCATTTAAAAGATTAGTTTATTTACAGATGACTCCTAAATAATATGGCAGGTCCATAGATTGCGCCAACATTAATTGCAGCTTATGACGATATAAAGTCATTAAATATCTCATAAATTTCAAAATATTCGCACTTTTGCATCTGTTATTCATAGAGGATGCAACATGCAACGAACATGACCTATCGGGCCAATAAAATATTATCGTTGGTTGATGAAATATCTTATATTTATATATTGGTACGAAGTAATTTCTCATATTTAATATCTTTTCAAATCCTGAGTAAACAGGTTTCTTCTAGGCAAGCGTGCTATATCCTAGACCGTGTCGATGCCTAACATCAGGCAAGACAACGGTCAGACGCTAATAATTGTAAAAAAAATATATACTAAATCATGATTTTGTTTTCCACTTAAAATTATATAGGATATATTTATTCTTTATAAAAACATATTACAAGACATATGTTTTTATAAAGAGTTAATGTGAGTATAGAGTTGTTTACATTTGCATATGATACTAATTAAAACGATTGCAAAAAGTATCCATAAATACTTTTTGCAATACATATTTTATTTAAGAATACTAGAAATATCACATAAAATAGGAATATTTCTGACACAATACTCAATCTCTTGTGATATTTTATCAATAATAGTACAATAGCTCGGCTGTCTTGGTAAACATTCGTGCATAGAAGTCGCTATGAGAAATGTTGTAAAAATAAAAACAAACTAAATTTCCACACGCTATGAAAGGACTTTGAGCTTCCGAGGCCTTACAAAGTGCACATCTAATGGGGTTTTGTTGTCAACTCAAGGTGAGAATAGCAAATTTTGTTATCAACATGAGTTTTCGGCATTAAAGTTTTAATTTATTTTAGATAGGTGAACCGTCTAATGGGCCATTTGGTAAGTGGTCAACTTCATCTATACATAATGGCACTGTGTGAAATATAAGCCACACAATGTCTTCGCCAAAAACGCAATTGACGTTGTGCGTGTAATCACATTGGTTCACTCACCATTCAAATCGAAACGAAGATGTTCTTCGGCAGTAAAACTTGTGAGTATGATACTCAACAAAACTCAACACTCAAAGGCTAGTTTGCACAAAGCTCTGCAAGAATATTTCCTTTTGTGGAAACTCAGCATAAGAAAAATCCTGTTTTATTTGAATGTGCTAACTGTGTTTTGGGGCCAGACAAGTTGTGTATTATTTATGACCGCACCTTTTCTTTCGGGGTCGCAACACGTTTGTCTGAGAGCCCTGATCCACATTCGAGTCCAGTATTCTACGAAGTAATAAGGCGCTATTCTAACATATATAGAGATACAGTCGTTTTATTTCTAACACATTGTCTTGAGGAATATAATTTTGAGACAAACAAACAAATAAAAAAAATAGGTCAAAAGTCTACAAGATGCTGTAGATGTTTTGAAAGCTAACTGCAAATTAATCAAAGCTTTATTGCTACATATATATGACACAATTAGTCCTCAATCTTATGTACGTCATTTTATATTTTAATCTAGAAAATCTCAAATAAAAAAACAAATACAAGTGAAACATCATTAAGTTATCTTAGGTAAACGGGTGATCTTAAAATCAACCCTCGCTTATTTCAAAGTTCTAAGCCGATGATAAGTTATAACAATGTTGATGTGTGAACTCTTGCCATTGCAGAAATAGTGGGTATTCTGGTGGTAGGCTATTTAGTGTCCAGTTTTTTACCACATTCAAAAGTAAATTAATTAAATTAAACGTCGTTGTGTTTCGGTGGTATGTCATCTAAGACACTCCGTCAAATAGATAGTCCTGATAGAATTTGTACCCGTATTTGTACCAAGAACCAGCGTCATAAGCGTTATTATCTCTGAATTGATGATTTTTTTTTTTTTTTTTTTTTTTTTTTTTTTTTTTTTTTTTTTTTTTTTTTTTTATATTTCCCGGGTGGGCAAATGACTCTACTCCACCTGATGTTAAGTGGTAGTAGAGTCCAAACGCGAGGACGGCCAGTACAGTCGGGAAGAAGATTCTGCACTAGCCGCCCTCGCCTTGCCGGCCCGCAAGATGCCTCTTCACGCCTCGTAAAGAGACGTGAAGCGAGCGACGTATTGCCACGATAGGGATGGGCAAAGTGTGGAGGCGTGTTTCCCCCGGCATTGGTTCAGCAGCCGTCTCCACTGGACCAACACCCATCGCGGCAATGCTCGCTCGGGCACTGGCTGTACGCTGGCTGACCTCGAAACGCGGCTGCAAGCCACTTCACGAGATTTTCACCATGCGTACGGTGGTAACAAGCCAGGCGGATGTTTATCATCCTACCACCAGATAATAATAAACGTTATCTTATCTCTAATTGAATTTTATACTAACATTACAAATATCCGCATTTGTCTCCGTTGAGGATATGAGGTGACTCACCTACTAACTTTTCACTTCATATTAAAACAAACAAAGAAAAATACTACGTGTTAATAATAGGTAGGTTTCTAATGTATATAATTTTCTATGGTTATGATAGTCTCGTGGTGTGTTTGAATAAATTAATTCTTCCGACGAAAGCAAAGTTTCAATAGGTTTGCAAAGGAATGAATTGTAGTGTACTTGAAAACTTTTATAGTAGGTATTTATAGTCCAGACTCACACATACGTGTGAGTAGAACATTATAGTATAATATTTAATAACAAATATATTATTGATATATAAAACAATCAAACCGTTTGATCTTAATCGATACATTACTTGTTTTTACCAATCGATAATATAAAACTTTATACAAAGTACCTACTACATACTTCCGATAATTATTTTTAATTAATTTTTATATGCAAGGATAAATTGTGTAGATACATTCAGATTTTTAGTAAAACATACGTTTTTTTCTCGTAGTTAGTAAGAATCCAATCGTTGCCTCAATTACAACTAGGCGGTCGATAAAAAAATTAATGAACTTGAGACACCGCCTTTCGAATAGTTTTTTTTCCTCACACTGGTTTTAAATTACTGTGAGAAGAAGATAGCCACTATCTTTTATAACAAATCTAAATAATTATCTATGTTTATACGTTTGCGATTGTATTCGTGTAAATGTTTATAAGATATGTAAATTTTTGATTAAGTTTATATTAGCAGTGCTAATCTTCAGTGCTTCGTATCTCTTGTTAAAATGGATATAAGGTGATACTCTATTTGAAATGTTATAAGTATAACTATAACTATTACAACAAACGTCGCATATCACCTTCTAACACTTCAAGATTGTGTTCTGCATCGAGTTTCGAGTTGGTTCTTACAAAATAATTCTAGGTATAAATTAATGAGTACTAAAGACTATCTAGCACTTACAAGAAAATTCTTCTTTCGATAATTAATTAATCTATTTAGATCAGGTATATATACAGCTTAAATTTATTGAAATAGTAATATACAATTCTATGAATATTTTTTCTGTAAAAAAAGTAAGCGGTGAATGAACAGATAAATTCAATGAATTGACGTAATTTTTCATAATTTAATTACTGTGTGGTATAGATTATTCAATTTACTTAGTAGTAAGAAAAAATGAAAAAAAGCAATTAAACACAGATCAATGGATTTAAAAAACAACATAAGTGATTTTAATCGTTTGTAAAATTCTCCCATTCTTTAATTACAAAAACTAGCAATGATTATTTAGAAACATGGACGAAGATTAAAATAAAAAGTTGCGACCGTCAAGTGTCATTAGGGACACGATTTGTTTATTTAACCAATGAATATTGAAATGATGCACTTTAAATTTTATATGACTTTTAACAACAAAACGAGTCGGGTGCTCTCTACATATAATAAATAATGTTCCCGATTGTCAGAGAACGTACAACCTAAATTATAATACATAGATATTTCAAATTTGGAATCCTTCGTTTTATAATTTAAAGATATGGTTTCTTTAACCTTCAAAGTGGAACAAACGTCGTTCTTTTTTTTATAGAAAAGGAAGGCGGACGAGCATACGGGCCACCTGATGGAAAGTGGTTACTAAACGCCCTTCGACATTGGCACTGTAAGAAATGTTAACCATCGCTTACATCGCCAACGCGCCACCAACCTTGGCACCTAAGATTTTATGTCCCTTGTCCCTGTAATTACACTGGCTCACTTAACTGGCCCTTTAAACTAGAACACAACAATACCAAGTACTGCTGTTTTGCGGTAGAATATCTGATGAGTGGGTGGTACCTACCCAGACGAGCTTGCACAAAGCCCTACCACCAGTAAATTGTGATTCTTTTTAGCTCAACAAGATTAATACATATAATTGTAAACCTATTTGGTCTAGTCTAGAATTACTAAATACAAAAACACGTGTATTATATATGTGAGCAAACCCGTGTCGTATAGAGCTATCATATTATGTTGCACCTGTGTTTATGACACGGTAACGAACACGAGCTTGCTTCATTACATTATGAAATGCACAACTCATTTTTAAATATCATTAAGTGTCAGACGGGAATACAATTTGTTGTATAATTTATTTACACTTTGAGTTTCGGTGTTGTGTTTTTTTAATGACTTACTTAGTTAAATATTTTGAAATGACTATCAACATTGCTGTTAAAAGCTTACTTCTAGTAAATTGTAATATATGTTGAAACTAAATTTGTTCATCTGTGTTTTATGATATTATTTCTTAGAAAAACATGATATTATTAAGTCAAGATAGCCAAGTGGTTAGAATGTGTGAATCGTCGTCGAATATTTTAGGTTCAAGCCCGGGCAAGTACCATTTAGTGTTCATATTATGCTTAATTTGTGTTTATAATTGATCTCTATTGGTGAAAAGTATCATCGTGTGGAAACTTGGATGTACTTCAAGAGGAACAAGACGCAGCAGTGGGGTATTTTCAGGCTTTTATTTTTTGTACTTTTATTAGAAACCGTAAAAGTCATTAACTATAAATATATTGAGAAAGAAGTGTACGGAAGTTAACTTACCTCTTATAAATATATCAGTTGAAATATAATTCTCAGTAATATTATTTATTTGTACGTATATGTACACATAAATAAAAAACTGGTGGATTTCAATAATATGCGATATGGTAATAATATAATCGTTAATGTGACGTCACGCGGGTATTTTTGTGTTTATTATTGTGTATATTATATTGTAGTAATACAATACTATGTCGCCCGTTTTCCGCTAACAGCAATCTATATATAAATGTTAACTATATCGCTAATTACTGATTTACAACAACCGATCATTTTTATAAAACTTGGCCTGTACAATTGCAAGTTACTACTCGGTAGCGATAGATGGCGGTGGCGGAAAAAAAATAGTAAAAACAACTGGAACGTTTTACTATAATTCATTCGTTAACTTTTACTATGAAACTTTTGACCTTGTTTTCCGCCTAGCTTCATTAACTCTGTCAAGGTTGAATCAAAACAATTATGAAAAGCCATGACATTTATATAAGCGGAATGTGTAAAATGTTCCTTTTTCAACACTAGAAAATAATTACCCCTTAAAGAAAACTTACATAAGTTATTTCTCAATGGGTGCTAAATTAAGTTACACGATATAGTTGCGTCATAGATATATAGACATGCAAACAGACAAAATAAAAATATTTGGTATTATCACTTGCCAATTTTAATTTTTATTTATAAAGACATTTCAATATTACAATATAATAAAGCTAATTGCACACTATTAAGAATTTAGTAATAAATGTCTACCCATAAATACATATTTATTTAAATAGTCGTGAGAGAAATTTAACTACGTGTGTTGGTAGGACTTTGTGCAAGCATCTAAGATAAGGTAAGACCAACCACTCATTACTTACTCTATCGCTGAGCAGAAATTTCACGGTATACTTTAAATTGTATTTTGGTTTAAATGCTGAATGAACTAGTGTAATTAACAAGCACCATGGATATAAGATCATTGTTCTCATTTTGTTGACATAGTCACGTTGTTAGAAATAGTTATTGTAATGTTCACCCTTTAACCGTGCTTTTACTGAAGTCGTAAGATTGGTTTTACAAATTAAATAATACATATTATATTTTATAAATCAGCTCGCTATGCACACACACCGTCTTCACTTCGCGCCATTACCAAAATATATATAATCTATTTCCCGCGCTCCGCGATGTGTGTCATACGAGATGACAGATGGATAGATACACAGATAATATATATTTATATTATGAAATACTAATTAATACATTATTGTAGTTGTGTGTACATTACATCCCTTCTTTGTTGTAAATGTACAATTTTATGATTGTTTCATTGTACAGCCGTTAATTTCATTTTGGTGATCTCCATTGGTCTTTAATTGCGGTTATTAATTTGTATCCCCACTTCACTATCCAACCGGTTTATCACTTGGATCACAATATTTATCCTTTAAAATATGCTATTGTCCTTTTACCTTTTCCTAGATGGACTACATTTCACCTCATTTCTTGACAGTCTCATCATTGCGTGCTGTTACGCCCCCCTTCGCTCGATTCTACAATGTGAGGGTCAAACTCAATTTATTATTTCATGTCATGTCCATGGCGTATACTTCATCACCTACTAGTTCACAGTCTCTAGCTTCTCTATTTTTATCCTATATTCTTTTCTCTTCTTCTTCTGCTGTATGTCTTCTTCTGTATATGACATATCCTGAACCATAGGTAGTTTGCCTAGGATGTGACGAAGGAATAATAATTCTGAGGAAGCAAGCTTTTCCTGTTATGCAGTGTGGCGCTTTGCTTTTAGAGTATCATCTCAGTCCTTGTGTTCAGCTTGAAAAAATTTGAACTGTTTTAGTATACACGCCTTGATTTGGCGTGTGACCTCCCCATTATGTTGAGACCAATAGAAAATGGTGTTATAAATTGTAATGTTCCTTTCAGCAACTCTTCACTTGTAAACTTTTACACTTTATCTTCAGTTATGGAAATACTAAGCCTGCTATTATATTTTAAATGACTAATTATTCAATTGCCTGATTATATTTTATCTTCTTTATATCTAGAATAACAGTTAATTAGTGCTTATATGTGTTAGTCACACGGTAGCCCCATTAAGTCGTTTGCTATGTCGACCCACAGTTCAGTTGACAATTCCATTCGCTTTAGAGGGTTTTGCTGGTTCAGAGCAGAGACCAGGTTTTGGAAACAATTTTCAGCATTTTCATCGCACTTCGGCCAAATTTTTGTTCTTAGTCTATTCTTCGTCGCAACGATACTTGGATGGCCTGTATGTACGGCTAACACACGTCTTCTTAAATTTGTTGCAATCACAATATTCGCGCCTCTGAACAGAATATCTCTATAAAAATAGAACTCATTCTGCAATATCATTTAAGTGTTAACACTTTCATCCTAGTTATTCTTATAGAGCCCTTCCTTTACTTTTTGTATCTCGGAATCCTGGAATCGGTCTGGCCATCTCAGTTACATTCAAAACGTTACGTAGCCGTCATAAATTGCTGTAGGCATTGTGGCCAATTTGTCAGAATCAGAATCTCGAAAGTGGATCTGCTGTATTAGTTTTTTTTTGGTATATTTGAATTCAAAATCATACGATTGTTGCCTTCAAAACAACTAACTTTGATTTTATCTTAATATTACCATTAATAACTTATGATAGTTCGTGGCTCAAAAAATGAATCGTATTCACTCTAAATGTACATATGTCTTCTTCTTCCAAACTTCCATTACTTTTTTAATATATCGTCGAGAAAATGGATTATTCTTTCGCACACTAATAGTATATTTTTTTAATTGTTTTGGTGCACATGTTTTTTTAATTTTATGAAAGTATTGATATACCTTGAGTCTGGGTTGAGTTTTATAAGGTAAAAGGCATCTTGAGTATTAAATTTGGTAAATACCTCCGCATCTTTGACTCTTGGTTATAGTTGATCAATGGACCAACTGACTATAATCAGCAACGGATGATTTTTGCATTTGATTGCTGTATTTGTACGTCGCATGTTGGATACATGCATATACGAACGTCGCTATTTTCTTTTACAATAGGAACTATAGGTGAAATCCAACTAGATAGGTCTTTGACTTCTATTTTATCTTTGCTTTGTAACTCATTAAGTTTGGATGATATTTTCACTGAAGCGGGATTGGAATCCGGCGAATTGTTTCACTATAAATTTGACTGAATCGTCTCATCTGATAGGTATAACTACCGACACATCTTAACACTTCGGCAATGCCTTACTTTCAATTGTTGAAAGTAGTGTTTTTTTAAATACTTTTTAAAGGTTATAGTATATAGTAAGGCGCCCTAGTAAATTCTGGTCCTATTTTCTATTACGTAGAATTTCGTATTCTATGAAACTACTTTTTTTTTTACTTCATTATTATCTTTTTTTTTTCAAGGTTTTCTAATATTCTGTTTATGGTTTTCAACCAGATTGTTGAATGGTTTTCAACACGTTAGCTTCTAATACATTTCATTCAAAGTCTCCAAAGTCATCTTGTCTCCTGCTTTCAAAATTTTCTTTCTCAAATAGTCTGACTTACATTTTCGACTGTTCTGCCAATAACATAACTATTTATCCACAAACTGACATTTAGAAGATTGATGTCTTAGACTTACTAGAAATTTCTGACATTTTTTTACCTTCCTTTGCTTTATCGCAAAATACTTATTTAACTTTAGAATAGCTATGTTAATTAAATTACTTTCACTATCATCAGCTCCCAGAATACTATAAAATATTTCCTGTAACTTATGTCCAGCAAAAGCAAGTGCAAAAGACTTGGTCTTTTCTTTAGTTTAGTATCAGTACCTGTCACTTCAATATAAATATTTAGGCCTCGTTTCCCTCACTCCAATCTGATAGAAACTGACCCTGTGACCCTCGCATCCGAACTATTCTAAGGTATATTGGGCCATTAGGGCTATCTCTAGACAAAAAACCGTTGCTGCCAATTACTACTTAGAGTACAATTAGCATAACACATTTAATGTTAATGTTTACCCAATTTTGCAATTAAATGCTAATAACGTACACATCACAATTGAATGTTCAAATACATTTTACGCAATTTAATGCTCAGATGTCCTACGCAATTTAATGCACAAATATCTTACGCAAATTAATGCAAAGATGTCTCACGCAATTTGATGCAAACATGTCTCACGCAATTTAATGCAAATATGTCTCACGCAATTTAATGCAAGCATGTCTCACGCAATTTAATGCACACATGTCTCACGAAATTTATTGCTTAATAAGTATATCTTACCCAGATACCACATTAGGTAATTTTGAATACTATTTATCTTGTTATATCATTTATTTGTATATTAAGAATAATCACTAACAATATAATATAGCAACTACTTATTATTTCTAACATGAACTTAGTAAAATGTTTACCCTTGATGTCCACCTGACCGATTTCGGCAACGGTGGCAAGTCTCACGAGAGATTAGCAGGACACATTACAGTGCACAAGCGCGTGCGCAAACACAGGTCCACCCTCTAATTCCCCACTCTCATTATCCGATGGGACGGCAATCATACACTACCGGAAAGAGCTCAGGCGCAGGACCAACAGCTTCACGCGCTTTTGGAGGCACGAGAACGTACACACTTCCAACCTCTAGTCCCCGAGCTGCCACTGAAAATCGTTGAGGGAAAAACTCAATTATTGTTTTATTGGCCCAACTTGGGATTCGAACCCAGGACTTCGGGATCCGTGGGCCTATATTTAGGTACTAGACCAATTGGGCATATTATTGTATTTATTAATCCTTTATTGCACACAATTTACAAACATATAAAGGGTCTTTAATCGGGCATAATGTGCGAACAACCTATACTTAAAAAATTATTAATTTATTATATTATCTAGGCATTTATATTAATTATCTAGGAATATTGAATTATCCGTTTTTTTTCTATTCATAAATAAACCGTAAGTTTATTCTTCGTACTTCAAACCAATGTGATATGAACAGTAATCGAACAACTACAATACCATAAGCGTAACGTTAAATAAATAAATTATTTTATTATTTATTCCGTTAGGAATCAAATTCGTGTTAATTTACTTATTTTATTTTGTAATAATAAGTTACTTTTATGGTATCGTGTATTTTATAAGATAATGAACAATTTTTTTTATAATAGTAGAAGTAAATGTATTGATCCATCTACCACAAATTGCTTTATTAATTTTTTATTATTAACATTTCATATTACTATATAATCCTTATTTTGAGCCGTGATATCAAATCAAATCAAATCAAAATCAAAATACTCTTTATTGTACACCAGTAAATAAATCACATATAATGTACACGGTTAGATGAAAGATGTACAAGAGGCGGCCTTATCGCTAACACAGCGATCTCTTCCAGGCAACCTTAAGGTAGAGGAAAACAGATATAGAAAGAGGTAGGGGTGTACAGAGAAGATATAAACATAATAAATAAATACAGTGTAATATTAAAATATTAAAAAATAAATAAATAAATAAAATAATGTACAGTACCTGATATCTAAAATGCATACATATATGTATCTATCTAATTAAATTCAAATTATAATATACAAAAATTAAATTAATGTCTCGCGAAAAAAAAATTATGATATTGATATGTGATATATTTAATTATTCTGTATATTTAATTAACAGAATATTATACAGTTATTTATATAAGAAAAAAATTAAAAAGGACACCTAGTCATTACTTTTCCTTTAATTGAGAAAAGAAAAACTCACAATAATTTTTTCCTCGTCGCCATTTGTAATGTTTACCCTTTAACCGTGCTTTAACTTAAGTCGTAAGACTGGTTTTACTAATTAAATAATACATATTATATTTTATATATCAGCTCGCTATGCACACACACCGTCTTCACTTCGCGCCATTACCAATATATATCTTCTATTTCCCGCGCTCCGCGATGTGTGTCATACGAGATGACAGATGGATAGATACACAGATAATATATATTTATATTATAAAATACTAATTAATACATTATTGTAGTTGTGTGTACACTACATTTATTATTCTAGGAATTTAGAATTCTGTATTTCTGAATATTGTATGTACACATTTACAAATAATTTAGAATTTCAAATGAAGATTCACAAAACCCTTTCAAGGGAGCAAAAATAAAAATAGAACGCGATTAAAATTGTAGTAGTAATATGCAGATCAAACTACCAATCTCTAAACTTATAGAAATATACAATAAAGGCACGGACAACATTTACGCTGAGATTCATTAGGTTAAAGAAAAAAAAAACAAGTCAAGTCAAAAATAAGTCTTTTATTAGCTTTCAAAAAATTATGTTAGTTAAAAAAAATAATTTAATATTATTAAGTAAACCTACTTTTATTTTTCTATTTACCATAAATAATACACATCGCTGCATGTAATTAGACAAAATTGTACTTCAGAATGAATAAATTTGTTTACTTTAATTTGTTCCGTAAGTCAATTTAGATTTACATGAATTAAATTTAACAGACACACAAAGCGTTATTGTTAATAACATTATGTAGACCTATGTTACATACAGCACCTCAGGGAGGATCGCTGACGCAGCACATAGCCGCGCAGTCGCCGCCGCGACCCAGTTAAGAGGTCAATACTTAACAAATTACACATTTGTCACGTACAGTCCCTAAAAACACGTAGCTGCGAAGTCACCACCGCGAGTCAGCTCCGCACGTACCGCCTAATTAATCTAGTAGATCAGCATTTTTAGCTCTATATATTAGGATAGACTAATTATATGCAGCATTCAATATGTGATCTAGCATCGATCACTATTGTTTCATAGGATTAAGTTATAGATATATAAGGTAGCATTCAATATGTGATCCAACATCGATCACTATTGTTTCATAGGATTAAGTTATATATATATAAGGTAGCATTCAATATGTGATCTAGCATCGATCACTATTGTTTCATAGGATTAAGTTATATATATAAGGTAGCATTCAATATGTGATCTAGCATCGATCACTATTGTTTCTTAGGATTAAGTTATATGTAAGATTTAGAAATTAATTAAAGTGTTAATAGAAACTTTGGTTTTTCTCAAATCCTCCGGCTATCGTAAACGTAACTCCTATAATAATATTGAATATTTTGATAGAATGGGCTATGACCGTACGTGTTAACTAAAAATATTAGATTATTATTATTATTTTAAATAAGTAGTGTTAGCATATTTAATTATTATTTTATTAAGGTCTCCAAAAAGGTATTTTACACATCAAGCTTACGTTAGATAGTACACTAGAGTTATGTGGTCAGTTAAAGGAAATATATTATGACTATTATTTGAATACGATGACATAATAATAATATTATAATATAATAACTATAGCATCCATCTTATATTACTAAATAACAGCAAACTGTAAAAATAATATTATTTTTATCAATAATTCAAATTTAAAATATTACCTACATGTTAAAACAACAATAAATGAACTATAACTTGATATACTTATTATAAACAGTAACAAATTATAAAAAATGTACATAAATGTACATAATTCATACAAAATATCATATATTAAATTTTTTGTAAATATTTGCTTTTAATATTATTTAATTACTCTATTTTTTGAGTAAAAATATTATGATTTAATTTTGATAATATATTATTTACATCCGGGTTTGACTAATGTAATTTTTTTTCTTATTATTCGTCAAATCCGGTTGCTAAAATTGAGGAGGGGTTTCTAAAAAGTTTAAGTTTTAATTTAATGGGTGAACATATAAAGTATTTCCTACTTTAATTCCCGGGATGGGAGGATCGAGTTAAAATTATGATCGCAGTTAAAATTATTTCAAGTTGAATAAATTATTAAATTGTGAGGAAAGGTTTTGTTTTATTCCAACAGTAGACTGGCATATGGAACTCCTGATGGTAAGTGGTCACCAACGTCCATAGACATTGGCAGTGTAAGAAACATTAACCATTCCTTACATCGTCAATGCACCGCCAACCATAAGAGCTAAGAGTTTCTCTCCTTTGTGCCTGTAATACACTGGTTCACTCACTCCTTCAAACTGGAACGCAAAAATTCTAAGTATTACTCTTTGATGTTAGAATATGAATGGGTGGTCAAGACATGAAATTCGTTTTCTCTTACTCCCGGTATATCGCTAGCTCCGTCTGATGTATCAACCAGATCTTTGCCGGAATAC
Organism: Nymphalis urticae; assembly: GCA_905147175.2. NCBI lineage: Eukaryota > Metazoa > Arthropoda > Insecta > Lepidoptera > Nymphalidae > Nymphalis > Nymphalis urticae. The sequence continues at coordinate 11,344,439 of LR989983.1, forward strand.
CAAATTATTCTTGGCCTTGGACGACCTAATATGAAAACAATAGCATATAAAAGAAACTAAATCGATTTATTCATTTGAAATATTCGTAGAAATTTTTAACTAAAAATCAAAAATAAAATAAACTTTATTTATTTTAACTCATGGAAATATAAAACATATTATAATCGTTTTACAAATATTTTACTTCATTATAAAACTATATCGTAGTTGTCGGTTATTTTATATAAATAATAAATCTTAATGATTAATATATAAGATATAAAATGTTTTTTTATTAGGCAACATTGACAATGATCATGAGCGTGTATAGTTTGAATATTTTCTCAGTAAATGTTTCGAGCTTACCTCCAATAACAAGGCAGGATCTCAGACTCAGGACTAACGTATCACCTTCGTGGTATGGTCCAATTTTACTTTCCACTTTGTTCCCGAGTTCATCCAAAAAGAATGGTTGACTAGGGAGAACTGAAATAAAATCAATAAATTTAAAATATAAAAAGATTTCAGGAAATTTTGAGCACTTTACAAAGATATAAAATTACATAAACAAGTAAACAAGCAAGCAAAATATTTTTAAATTATATTTCCTATTTATCTAGGGTAATACTAGAATTTACTTTTACAAAGTAATTTATACACGGAGAAAACTAACGGTATTTTTATGTAAGTTTTTACACACATAGAGCAAATTCGATATGTCATTCAAATTTCGGAAATTATTAAAATTAAAGAAAATTACCAAAATTAAAATATTAATTTCTTACCAATGACCGTTAAATTGACACCAATATTCCTGGTTGGTGCTAAAAGGAAATCCACTCGGCAATGGTAAAGTGCCTGTTATCGTCGTCACCTCTTATTTTTGTTATGGTGAGTGCTGTAGGTTCATTTTGCAGGTCTGCTTTCAATCTGTTACTGTTATTGAATGATGAGCTAGACCATTCACTGGCTATACGAGCAACGTAACTAAAAAAACTATGGGTTAAATTACACTAAATAGACGAGATAGCCAGTGACTAGCAGGTGAAGCTTACATGGAGTGTGGGCTTAAATAAGATTAACCAACATTTACCATTGATGAGTTTGAAACTGCTATTTTGGAGCAAAGTGATGGAATAATCTTAAAACCACTGTTAAATAGTAATATAAATAATAAGTTTAAAAATACTACTTCTCACACTCTTCAATGGAATTACCACGAATACTACTAAGATGTTATGTCCCTTGTACCTGTTACACTAGCTCAATCATTGTTTAAGCTCTTCTGTTGTTTTGTCCATCCTAACGGGCATGCACTACGTGACTACGTCTATACACTAGAATTTTATTTTAAAGTAAAATATAATTATTAAATTAGGCTTTTAATCATGTTTCGTGTTTTAAAAATAATTAGGGCTCCCTCTAGGAGAGATTTGACATTTGATTCCATATATTGGTTAAGCATTTAATATATAATAAAAGTTAAGAGAGTTCTTTTAACAATATATGGAATTTATAGTTCAAATGTTTTTTAAATACTTCGAAGTATTTTATTCCTAATTTGAGGCTGAAATCATGAAAATAATTATGGCCTTTAAACTGCGTAACATATGTTTTATTCTTATGCGTCAACAATAAATCAAAAATAAATTATTCAAATTAAGGATATATGAATAATTAAATTAAATCAAATATCATTAATTTTTAAAATTAAACCTGAAGTATATTTATGGTGTATCAAGAATGTGTTTTACCCTCATCCAAAAACCTCTGAACACAACTTCCTTGTATCATTTACGTTTCACGTCTATTTCTTAACGCATTCAATGTAAAGTATTTTTAAATAAATAAAATGTCTTATGGTCTTATAAAATTTGCTTAGCGGCGGTATTGTTACCCAATAATTTATCTCTTTCTATCATTTTGTGGCTATTTTATCTGCCCACTCCCAATTTTCCAAACCTTCAGAACTAGCTGGTCTATCTGTGGAGGTGGACGCCCTGTGGTCAGGTCCACCAAAACCTTGTGTAAGTTGGGCACTGTCATGGGCTCGTCCAGGGCTCGTGCCTGAAGATCTGCCCTTCAAAAGGGTTGATCCCAATTCGGGGCTACTAGTAGGTAGGTGCCTCTCGCCCTGTTCAGATGAGAAAGTACCCTTGGTATTAGGTTTGGGGGAGGAAATATCCATCCCATTCGATAATCCCAGTCTCTCGAAAAAGCGTCTACGAACATCGCGGAACAGTCTCGTGAATCGAGGGTTACGTAATCTGGTACTATAGCCGACCTTTTTGGAGCAAAAAGGTCTACGTCTGGTTTGCCCCATCTTCTGAAAATTTTTGAGATAGCTAGAGGTAGTAGGTGCCACTCCGGTACTGGACGTCTCCTTGACAGTCTGTCTGCTATGATTAGGAATAAAATACTTCGAAGTATTTAATTCCTAATTTGAGGCTGAAATCATGAAAATAATTATGGCCTTTAAACTGCGTAACATATGTTTTGGCAATCAAATGGACTTAGGTATAATAGGATCCGGAGAAAAATAAACGGTTAAGATATTATCTGTATGCGTATAAAATTAGCTATATTACGTGTCATAATTAATTTAATTCGTGTTTTTTTTATATTTTTAAACCCAGATGTAAAAAGTGAATTGTAATTAATGGGTATATGTGTCTATCTGTGGCATCGTAGTTTCCTAACGAATGGACCAACTATGGTACGACTTTTTCTGTATCAAACCTGATATGATCGGGATGGTCTTAGCTGTAAATTATGAAGATCTTTTCAGGCGTTTGAAGATCATCACCTCATTTCCTACTTGACAAAAGGGTCTTAAAAACTTTTACAGCTCCGATTGATTTGAATTTGCCATTCTCCGAGGTGACGACGCTTGTATTAAAATATGACTAGGTACTTATAATAAAGTTAAAAGTCCAAAAATTTTATTATTATACTTTTAAGTGGATTATTTTTTTGGGGGGTTATTTAAATTTTTAAATTTTATATTAAATATTATTTGAGTAATAAATCAGACAAGCAAACTAAAGTTAGGTTATCCGTTCATATTGCAACGTATATCACCAATGTCATGACATTGGGCTTGTCGCTCGATGATACAGTTAATGTTATGTTTCTTTTTACTATGATCAATATAGGCCATTGATTAGGTAGGCCTTTGACCTACTTTACTGCCAACTAAAGGTGCATGAAATCCGGCAAACAAATGTTTAGCTACGTGAATTTACCAACAACTCCAGGTATAAATGCTAAGACAGGTGATAAGGTGAACATGAAGCAATTAAGCGCCGGAATGACGTGCATCCTACGATTCATCTCTCTCATTGGCCCAGGCAATGATCCATTTTTTTAAACCATTTTCTTTTGTTTTCGTACAGATTACATTATCACTGATCAAAATCTAGTAATCTGAAACAAATAAATTTAATATTGTAAATTTCTTAAGGAGTAAGAAATTGGCAGTCAATGTCCTACTGCTGGGATAAAGCCGATTATTCTTTCGATGAGAAGGTTTGGAGAATATTTCACCCCATTCCACGCTAATGCGGGTAGAGCATTACATTTGGTATTGGTGGAATGGGTAATTTTCGCATGTATGTATCGCAAGTTTTTATTAAACTTTTAACCCTTCGTATGCCGCATCACACACTATGAGAAATGCTTTATCCGTCGCCGATTTATTGGGTGAAAGAGAAAGAACATATATCTAAGAAAGAGATAGTTTTTTTGTCTCTTTCATAGGTCGCACGCTATGATTTCCTATAGCCAGGTGTAAACTATATTATCGAAAGTTTTTGTATACTATTTTTTAACACTAGCTCTCATATCCAGATTTTTTAAAATATCTGTTAAATAAAAGTCTGTGTTTTACTCATTTATTATGATAGTTTTTACTTTTTTACAACACAATTTTAATTACGTTAATTGTTTTAGATTTACCACAAAGTGAAAATACCATAGAACCACAATCTAGATTTTAAGAATAAAATAAAAGTTATTGTATGGGATAACATATAATGCAGACTGTATGATTTTTTAGGATTATTCTCGGCTATGAACGTATAATTGGTAAAAAAACCTTCTATATATATAAAACAATACTTCTTTAAACCCTTGTATAATCCAATCTTGCATTGGCTGCATTGAACATGTACTATATCTGCCCACTTCGACATGAAAGTTTATGAACTTCCTTGAAGCTGAAATAGTATATTTTATTAAATATGTAAACGCAAAACATTGGCAAGGACAAGGTTTCGTCATCGGATAGGGTACTTGTGTATACAAGAGCCTCGTCAAAAATTGTCCTTAGAACAAATATGATAAATTATCTTAATTAAGATCAAAGTTGCTAATCTTTATCTTGATTTTGCAGAAAGGTATTTTTTTAATTCATAAAAAAGTTTACTCTAAAAAGTTGTTATAAATTACTAACTAATATTACAATATTAGTAGTTACAATTTTAATTTTTTAATTTTAATTTTAATTTTTACAACATTAGTAATATAATAGTAGACTATGGTGTCAATGTATGGATGTAGCTTGATGTATTTGACTACGGCGTCAGGGTTCCATACATGTGCCTTAATGTATCTTGATGATGATTGCGTTAATTTGTACGTAGAAGTAAAACTCTTTTGACTTAAACTTAAACTTATATGTATTTAAATAATATTACATTAAAATCGTAAATAGCGACCAATAAAGAAAATTATATGGAGTAATAAAAATTGTGTGCTTTGACAGCCGACGGCGATGCAGAAGTGTCAATTTATGTTTTTTCTTGAACTTAATGGCGTGAGCTCCGTGACATTAAATACTCCTTTGTTAATAATAGACTAATATTCTTAACATGCCCCCCGGCGTTGAAAGAGCAGCTTTCAACAGGTTCAGTGTCTAATGGAAGAGGACAGATGCGATTGAAGGCTCTTCGTATGATGCCTTTACTGGTTCGGATATCCGCTACTCGGGTCACACCATCAACTCCAGGATAAGTGCCGACGATACGACCAAGATTCCACTTCATTGGAGGTAATGCATCTTCCTTTACAATGACCATTGTACCTCAATTCATTCATTCTCAAGGTGGCCTTTTGAAGTTCTCCACTTTGTCTTTTGTTGCAATTCTGATACATATTCTTTTTGCCATCTTATCCAAAAATGTTGTCGTAGTCTTTCTACTCGATCCCATCGTTGCAGCCTAGTCGGAAGTATCTCATCTAGCTTTGGAACTGGAAGAGCGGTAAGTGGTCGTCCAACTAAGAAGTGACCAGGTGTTAATGGATTGAGATCACATGGATTTGAAGACATGGGAGATAGTGGTCGCGAGTTAAGGATCGCTTCTATCTTAACCAGAGTTGTGTATAATTCCTCAAAGGTGAGGTGTGAATCGCCTAACACGCGAACTAAATGAAATTTAAAAGAACGAACTGCTGCTTCCCATAATCCGCCAAAATGTGGAGCATAAGCAGGAATGAATTTAAAATCGATACTTTCGTTTGCCATGGATTCTAATATAGAAATTGTATTTTGTTTTAAAAATGAATTTAAGTCGTTTTTAGCCCCAACAAACTGTGTACCATTGTCAGAAATAACTACTTCCGGCTTCGATCGCCGAGCATTAAACCTGTGTAAAGCGGCAATATAGGCTTCCTTCGTCAAACTGGTGACCAGCTCCAAATGTAAACCTTTAGTGGCGAAACATACAAACACCACAACGTAAACTTTAATATGCTTACATCCACGTACCTTACGGTCGACAGCGGTTACCGGCCCGGCATAGTCTACACCCGTGGTTTGAAATGGGTAACCTGGTTGGAGACGCCTCTCAGGCAGTTGGCCGATTATAGGATTTATTGTTCAAACCTTCGTTCTAAAACATGTCTGACATTTATGTGTGACAAGCTTGGCGAGCTTGCGCCCGCCTAAAGGCCAAAACTAATCTCTAATGGAAGCCAATAATAACTGCGGCCCTGCGTGCATGCGCCTTAAATGCTCATCTTCAAATATTAATTTGGTAAGATGATGTTTGCATGATAATAATATTGGGTGTTTTTTATTGTAATTAAATTGTGAATTTTTAAGTCTGCCACCCACTCTAATCAAACTAGATTCATCGACGAAAGGAGACAAGCTGAGAAGTCTACATTTTTGAGGTAAGTATTGTTTATGTATTAATGTATTGTATTCTTCAAATGATTGTATTTGTGATAGTTTTAAGAGTAATGTAAATGAATTGTTTAGTTCTTTAAGGCTGAGGGGACCAGATTTCTTAGGGTTTTTTTATTTTACAGTTATTAATAAATCTCAAAGCAAAAGCTACTGTTCGTTTTAATTTTAATAATTTAGAAAAGCGACTAAAATCAATGAAATTACTGTGTGATTGGGTAGTAACCGTAGTAGCTAAAATAATTTCTGGTATTTCTGTCGATAAATTAATATTAGTGAATTTATTTTCAGGCCAATGATTTTCCGACTCTTTTAAGAACTCAGGTCCCGTCCACCACAAGGAATAATTTTGTAACTCTGAAATCTTGACTCCACGAGATAATAGGTCGGCTGGATTTTGTTTAGTAGGAACATAACGCAACATATTTGATGTTATTTTTCGCAAATGAAAACAGTCTTTATATAAAACTTTGATCATATGTTTATAAATTTGAATTAGCTGTTCCTTTGTTTGCGACCCTGTAGCTAAATCATCCACATAATAATCGTCACTAAGTATTTGAGCCAAATGAGGATTTGCAATTGACAGTTGCTTTAAACACCTTACGGCGAGAAATGGCGTTGACGCCGTACCGTAAGTGGCGGTATTTAATTGATATGTCTTTAATTCTTTATTAGGATCATCTCGCCACAGAATTTGTTGTAGGTGTCTTTCATTTTTATGAACAAGTACTTGCCGGTACATTTTCTCTATGTCCCCAGTCATAACGTATGGAAAATGTCTAAAGCACAATAAAATCGAGAAATCACTCTGTATAGTGGGGTCAACCATTTGAATATCATTGTATGAATACCCTGAACTAGTAAGAGCGCTTGCATTAAAAACGACACGAATTTTGGTCGTAAAACTACTTTCTCGCAACACTCCATGGTGTGGAAGGAAATATGAATTTTGTGTGTTATTGTCCTTTTGTAAATTGTTATTTCCATCATATGTCCTAATCGTAAATATTCTGTCATGAAATCAGTGTACATTTGTTTTAATTGTGGTTGCCTTCGAAATCTACGTTCGAGTGAATAAAAACATTGCTTAGCGCGTTCGTATGAATTACCTAGATAAGATTCTGGTTTCTTAAGTGGTACAGCAACGGAAAATCAACCGTCGGTTGTTCGCGTAAAGTTGTTTTTTAAATATTCTTCGCATAAACGCTCTTCATTAGAATATACTTGCTTATTATTATCAATTGAAATATCTTCGAGAGACCAAAACTGGGCTAGTTGATCCTGTATAGTATTTTCTGTGACAAGTGTGCATGTTACAAATGAATTAGTAACACCACTGGTGGGCCCAGATATAATGTAACCGAATTTTGATTGTTGTAAAACTGGACCCTTTGTACCTAAACGTATCTGACCCTGGTCTAGTAGATCCCAAAATATGTCTGCGCCAAGTAGTAACTCGATACTTGACGGATTAAAGTATTCTGGGTCTGCCAGGGTTATGTTTGTAGGTATATTTAATTGTTGTGTTTGTGTGTAATTCTTGCAAAGCGTTGCAATGTTTGGCAAAACTAAGATCGATAATTGTGTATAATATGAATTAGTTCTCGACTCAATGAATGCATTGCAACGTTTTGTTATTTGTGATACTGTATTGTTTATACCAACTACGGATGATTGTATTTGTATGTATTTTAGGTTAAGTTTACGATGCAAGGAATCCGTCATGAAGGATTCCTGGCTCCCGGAATCGAGGAGGGCTCTGACTTTATGACGGTGGTTGTCCTTGTCGAGTATGTATATGACTGCAGTCGAAAGTAAGACACGCTCCGTTTGACTCTCTGAGAGCGATGTTGCGCTGACGACCGGTGGATGAATTATTTGTGTGTGATGTAGCATCGTGTTGTGTTTCTGTGAGCACTTGGTACAAGGACCTAACCTGCAGAAGCGAGACTGATGACCGGGGCGAAGACAGTTTTCACATAACTTGAATCTCCTAACCGACTCTATTCTCTCCTCAACAGACTGACCAAGAAAAATGCGATGTAAATGCGATGCTTTGTAAATGCGATGGTTTTGCTTGTACAAGGGGCAATCATTGCTATATTTATTTTGTGTTGTATGAGAGTCAGCAACTGCTGCTAAACTCTTGACGTACTCCGTAGATTTGTATTTGTCTACTTTAATATTTGTGTTATTAATGTGTATCTTATCTCGAGTAAATCAGCCCTATTTTTTAAAAATCGTATAAAGTCTTTAAGTTGGATACTTTTGATGTTAACTTTTGTGTCTTCCCATTCACGTAACGTCCTCGAATCTAATTTTGAGTTCATTATATATATGACAAGCGCCTTAAATTCTTAGTAAAAGTATCGATGATTTTACGAATAGCTTGACATGACTCCCTTTTAATAGGATCTAACGAAAAGAGAGCTCGAATATGATTTTGTATTAATAGTCTTTTATTGTCAAACCTGTCACATAATAAATCCCAGGCAATGCTATAATTATTCGACGAAAATTGCAATGATCCAATTACCTGAGCCGCGCTTCCTTCTAGTGATGCCCGCAAATAATGAAATTTCTGTATATTAGTAATAGACGAGTTGTCGTGTATAAGTGAAATAAAAGTATCACGAAACTCTAACAAATCCTCGTAATTGCCGCTAAAACGTGGGACCTGGATAGTGGGAAGTTTGATGCCGCGGGTGGTTGAATGCTTCGTCCGAGGTTTATCATTGCCCGAAACATAAGAACTGCCAGATGAACTGATGTTATCGACATCAGCTTTGCCAGGTTTATTGCTTTTTAGGATGTCTTGGGCAATGGCAACACTTGAATAATACGAGTTTTCAAATTCGTATCTGTCGGCGTTATGAACGTAGATGTCTTTCTCGTCAGTTATCAAACATTCTATTAAAGTTTGTATTGCCTCATATTCGTTCAAAAGTGTATCTATTTTAGACAATCGTACTTGTAACTCAATCGCTGCTACAGACGTTAGATCGGTTAGTTTATTTCAGTAATTAGTTAATCGACCTTTCAATGTACCTCTCTTTCTAATTAAATTCATAAGCTCAGACATTTTGACAAGTTATGGGATGATAAAATTAATAATTAATAGAAATTGAAATTATATTAAGTTACGTGAAATATTTAATACACTTAAATGAGGGAATATAATATGGAATGATTGGATCGGACTCACTTTTATTCGCTCGACCTTTCTATTTGTATCCAAATCAATTACTTGTTTGCTTGATGTATTCTTTGTATTTAAGGCTGATTTTAAATGACTTATTTCGGTCCTTAGCTGATTAGTATTACTCCTGTTTTCCTGATAGGCGCTTCTTCAATATTGCTGTAATATTACATCCGCTACGAAGGACCATGTAGACTATGGTGTCAATGTATGGAACCCTGACGCTATAGTCAAATACATCAAGGTACATCCATACATTGACACCATAGACTACATGTTTTTTTTTTGTACGTAACAAACTTATATGTATTTAAATAATATTACATTTAAATCGTAAATAGCGAACAATAAAGAAAATTATATGGAGTAATAAAAATTGTGTGCTTCGACAGCGGACGGCGATGCAGAAGTTTCAATTTATGTTTTTTCTTGAGCTTAATGGCGTGAGCTCCGTGACATTAAATACTCCTTTGTTAACTATAGGCTAATATTCTTAACAAATATAATATCTACAAATTCAAGTACCTACTATCAATACTTACAATAGTCTCTTGGACGAATCTAGTCTGATTTTGTTGTTAGCATCAAAAAGATACTAAGGCCTATACTGTTGGGTTCAGATGTATGCACATGGACTTGATCGATGTTTTGTATGATATGCAACATTTCTCTAGGTGATCTGAAAAAGGCAATCTAAAATAATATCCTAGATTGATTTGTTTCAATTCCATCTAAACAATAATAATAACTTTGTTTCGTAATTAACAACACCATTTTACCTATAAGATATATCTTATATTAGTATTAAAATTAATAGAACTTTTTTACAACAAAATCTGTAAAAAATAAAAAGTAATTTTAGATCTCGCTATAGTGTGTTTATGAAAATTATTATCTATTTTATTGTGTGTTTTTTAGTTCTGTCAGCACTGTATCTTCCAGACAGGTATAACTCCATAGCAGACAGACTGCCGAGGAAACGTCCAGTACCGGAGTGGCACCTACTACCTCTAGCTATCTCAAAAATTTTCAGAAGATGGGGCAAACCAGACGTAGACCTTTTTGTTCCGCGATGTTCGTAGACGCTTTTTCGAGAGACTGGGATTATCGAATGGGATGGATATTTCCTCCCCCAAACCTAATATCAAGGGTACTTTCTCATCTGAACAGAGCGAGAGGCACCTACCTACTAGTAGCCCCGAATTGGGATCAACCCTTTTGAAGGGCAAATCTTCAGGCACGAGCCCTGGACGAGCCCATGACAGTGCCCAACTTACACAAGGTTTTGGTGGACCTGACCACAGGGCGTCCACCTCCACAGATAGACCAGCTAGTTCTGAAGGTTTGGAAAATTAGGGGTGGGCAGATAAATAGCCACATGGTCTCAGGCTGAAAAAAAAAACCTCACTAAAAGAAGTTGGCGTCAATCTACTCTTGACACATATGAGCCAGCTATTAAGAGATGGTTAGCTTGGTGTAATGCTAATAGATTAGACCCGAAATCACCTAGACCAGAAGACGTAGCTCAATTTCTTGCGGATACTTTTTTAAAGGAAGGTTTAGGTTAGGAAGGAACTACGCCAGCACTTTTGGGCTCGGTGGAGTAAGGAGTATGTTTCAGAGTTGCATCAAAGAACCAAATGGCGTACATCTAATGAGGAATTGAAGCTGGACTCCATGGTAGTTGTGAAGAAAGACAACCTTCCACCGCTAAAGTGGAAGATAGGACGCATTGTGGATATCCATCTAGGATCTGATGGAGTTGTACGTGTGGCTGACATCCGGACGTCTGCTGGAGTAATTCGACGAGCGTTTAACAAAATTTGCCCACTACCAGTCTCTACTGATTAGTGTTGAAAGAGGAGCTTTCAACGTCCGGGGGCATGTTGGAGCGCCTGATTATTATTTGAAGCAACAACGTAAACATATGTACCGTCAACTTACTTGTACTTGTAATTACCGCTCACCGTCACCGTTTGATGGTAATAAGCTTCTAACCAGCAACGAGTTAATACACGTTTCTTAGTTATCCAAATTCGCCTGTTTTATTTCGTCGAGTTTGTTATTTCCGATATTCCCGTACAATTGTTATTGAATTTAATAACGATCTATTGTCTTATTACTAAAGAGCTGTATCTTAATTTAAATACGTCATAAATTAATTTATTTTATAATGCGAGTCGGTACATTGAATCGATCCCTGATATCCCATTTAGTTAACGAAACAAAAAATCATAAACTATTTTTATTTTTGCTTATGTTAAAATAGCTTTAGGGCATTTTGTATTTTAGGTACACATTTTTGGATGTTTTTATTGATTCGCAACAGACGATTGGTGTAAGCAATGTGAGCCGAAACAGACGTAATTCTTCTTTTTTATAGAGACTGGAACAGCGTTATAAAACTATACGTCCTTATCGTCCTACTTTCTAGGCTAGTAAGCTTAAAATCATACATCATACAACATTTAAAATCATAATATATTTACATTTATTAAAGATATAATTAAATTACACAATTATTATTAACAAATAATACTCGCTTACGTCATTTTTAAAAAATAAAAAAAATACATTGTTTATTTCACTAACTTAACCATATGTGATACGTTTTAGGCGGAAATATTATTTTAAGTTAAGGGGGAGTACCCCTGTATCAGAACACTTTTAACTTCCATAAAATCAATTTCATTAGAAATAAACGTAAACATAGAACGTAAACGTAATAGTACTGTAGTACATATAACATATTTTAGTAACATAGACTAGTTCAATATTAACTTTCATGGAAAATCAACCGTTACATTTTGTTTTTTTTTTTTACTTTAAATTAGTTAGTTTAGAATTTTTAATTAAATTATTAATAACTTCTGTCTTCAATATACAAAATGGTTATTTTGTTCCAAATACAGAAATACTATTAGTATATAACCCGGTTTCTAGAAGTTTGCAAATTAATTTACTTGATCCATATTCTGCAAACTACAAGTGCTCAAATTACAAGAGTATTGATATAATTACGGGAAACGTTAATAACACGTTATGTAATTACATTCTAGATGATTATAACTCTCAGGCCCGCATACAAAATAAATATATATTGACCAAACATACAGTGGTGGTAGAACTACTTCGGCTTCTGCCACTCACTTTTGGCCAGGAATTATAATATAGAATCAACTACCATAGTTAGTCCTTTATCACATCCATTCTTCTCGCTATGCATCCAAACAACTTCGTCACATACACACAGTGCATGCGATAGATAAGTAGTCGCAGGACTTATATTTTCCTTTTACAAGTTGTACGGTGCGGTTTTTGAAGGTATACATAATATCTCTAATGGCAAGATCTCGTTTCCGCTTGTATTTATGTTGCTCCTATAACTAAGGATTACCTTGTTACCGGTCTGCGTCATTAATTATATGTTTATTTTTTCTAATAAATAAATTATTTTTTATTAAATCTTCTAGTGCATTCTTTTCTTAGATTTATTTTACTTCATTAATTTATATTTGCCTTGCTAAAAGCAAATCAAATCAAACATTTTTTTCCAAAAAAAATTTTCTTGCAATTTCAATACTATTCAAAAATATTATGCAAAAACATTTGTAAGCAAAAAAGGACATTTACCTATACGCTAAATAATTAGGAACATTTTAAAAACAATTAAATGTTTTATTTTTAATTAAATATGGTTTTTCATAAACAATAAGCTTGCAATAAATATTTCTAATAACAGAAACTATACGTTATTCCTGTCCAACAAGCAAAAATGTCATTAATTTTCGCATACTTTTTCTAAATATTGTTACTGCTCAGTTGTCTTTTTTTCTCTTTTCGTTGCGTTTAGTAAGAAATTTATTATAATTAATTCCAGGACCTAGTTGCATAGCATATAATAATTTTATAAAGAATATTATAATTGATACTACTAGTAACAACTTGCTACTAGTAGCAGTTATTCCATTTTCCCTTATATTATTACAATTACTACACCAAAAGTTTCGACCCAATGAATGTTATACGTAAAACCTTTTACCTAAAACATCCCTTTTCCGAATTTTTTTAAACGAAGGATTTATTCCATCTTATACGTTTTTACATTTAGCTCTGAAATACATTATAATTATTGTTTTTAGTGGAATTGATGAATAAGAAAATAAAGCATATATACTGTTTTAGGAAACAAAATAAATTACAAGTGTAATTCGTGTTATTCATCGATCGATATCGTATAATCTCCCTTGAAAGGTTTAGTTTTGAAATGATTAACTGTTTTCGCGTATTACTGGGGATTACAAAGATTAATTACACCTCGCTTAGTAGTAAAAAGTAGTAAGTAAACTTATCTATAAATATCTTCTTTAATTTCATCCATTTATGATTTTATATAATTTATTAAATACATACACAAGAGATACTTATTAAAGTGGGGAAGATATAACATAGGCACAGACAACACGTCTGTGGAGACTATATATCTGTGTCATGACTAATACATGTTCTCTTAATGAAAATAACGTATTGAATCACAGCAGTCGAACCGATTTCTTCGAATATTTAAGAAAAAAGAGAAGACATGATTTAAAACAAACATCAATGAGACAGACGGACAGTTAGACAAGCTGATTTTATGCGTAATAACACAAATATTTAAAAAAAAACCTATATAAACCAGCTCACTTAAAATCTTGCAAGGTTCTGAGGTTCAACCTTACATAATAAAATACTAAATAATTCGCTCTTTTAAAAATAATATAGTATAATATGTACAAGTAATGGAAGATAAAAAAATACCATATTGTTAAATTAGAACTAGACTGCGCTACAGTATGCTACTATAACTTTGAATGAACTCTATCTATAGCTCTAAAGATAGACATATAATGTTTTGTTGTGAAGCAACACGCGTTAGACGGCACCTGCAGTCTAAAGATAATAAAAACAAACAGGCACTATTTAAAGAGTGCTTTCATTAACATAATAAGTTCATAATTTTAAATATGATAATAATTCCTGAGATTGCAAATCTGGTAAATTCGTACCCCACTCGCCTTAAATATTTAGTTGAGAAATACTTAGGATGCTAGATCTTCGATCACTAATAAAAACTAGATACACAATCGGCTTCAAAAAACGTCCTCACCGAATGAGCACCCATTTGAACATTTGGGGGCTCTTTTAACTTAGTACCATTCGGACGCGCTGACAGTAAACACGCCTCAGTGCTCTTTCAAAAATGCAGAAATCACACGTCTAGGACGCTGAAAAAGGATGGAGTTTCATATTTTCGGTAATTATTAATTGTACCATTATATAATTGTTATTACTGTGTTGTAAAAACTGGTATTTCTTTAGGAAAACATTTTTAAAAACTAAATCGTAATAAACACCACGTGATATAAAGCATGACAAATATAAAGACTCTTGATAAACGTGTTATTTATACTATCGCGTGCCCACTTAAATTGTTCGGGTTACATGGGTTGTTTCAACAACAATGGAACATAGTTGGTGGAGACGATGGTGTTAGTTTTTGTTTTTTGTTTTTATGAAAAATATGATTATGCATTTCTATTGTTAAATTAACTTCTTTACTGTGTCTATAAATATAGTAGTAAAATATTATTGATTTAAATTTTAACTGACTAAGTAGAAGAAGGTTCTCAATTTGAATCGATTTTTATTTTATGTATGTATACCGATTATTCCGTGATTAATGAAAAGTTTTGAATCATTCAAATTTATTTTTGACACATTATAATAGGCTCTGAAATTAGTTTTATATGAACTAAACCGACAATAGCCAAGTTCTTGTTTATACTAGACCATCTAAAGGCTTGGCATCGACTCCAAAGCGAGAATTAAAGATTTATTGCAACATTTTTGCTTAGTCAGTTTTTTTTCTTGATATTAATTTTTGACTACATGTGATTACATTGATGATGAGAGATTTTATAATGGTTTTTAGCTTTCCTCTAGATCCTGTGCGGTGTGGCGAATGGATATCTGTTATAATAGCACGTCAAAGATCCGAAGAATTCTTTTAGCCGACCCAACGAAGCGTTGTATGTTCGAAGTATTTTTTAGAAAGTGATAAATATGTAACTATATTTTGATTTTGATGATTGATTATGTAAATAAATAATTATGTCTATATCTATCTTAGTTTCATTGATTATTAATGTCGTTCCCTATTAATAATAAATTATGTTTAAAACACAAAATACACCTTTGACTAAATTACAAAAAAAAATCCATTTCAAATTTAAGTATGAAAATAAATATATTGTACAGTTCGGCTCCATTCATGCCTTGTGCTAGCGGCGAGCCTACCTCGCCTCGCTCTAAAATTTTATTACTATTATTATATTACTTTTGTTATCGTTTTTTAAATTCTACTTTAAGTTTACAACATAAGGTTGAATTTGTAATGTATGTGTAGACCAGCTATTGTCGATCTAAATATGTGTGTGTGTAAATATGAGTAGTTGTGAATACAACTTTAAGCGATGATCTTAAGATTGAATTTGCATTAATGTGGTTTTGTTTCAACTACAACTACATAAACACATTAAGGGACAGTTTTAAAATGATTTCGTCGGGAGTCATGTCAAGCTATTCGTAAAATCATCGATACTTTTACTAAGAATTTAAGGCGCTTGTCATATATATAATGAACTCAAAATTAGATTCGAGGACGTTACGTGAATGGGAAGACACAAAAGTTAACATCAAAAGTATCCAACTTAAAGACTTTATACGATTTTTAAAAAATAGGGCTGATTTACTCGAGACATTACACATTAATAACACAAATATTAAAGTAGACAAATACAAATCTACGGAGTACGTCAAGAGTTTAGCAGCAGTTGCTGACTCTCATACAACACAAAATAAATATAGCAATGATTGCCCCTTGTACAAGCAAAACCATCGCATTTACAAAGCATCGCATTTACATCGCATTTTTCTTGGTCAGTCTGTTGAGGAGAGAATAGAGTCGGTTAGGAGATTCAAGTTATGTGAAAACTGTCTTCGCCCCGGTCATCAGTCTCGCTTCTGCAGGTTAGGTCCTTGTACCAAGTGCTCACAGAAACACAACACGATGCTACATCACACACAAATAATTCATCCACCGGTCGTCAGCGCAACATCGCTCTCAGAGAGTCAAACGGAGCGTGTCTTACTTTCGACTGCAGTCATATACATACTCGACAAGGACAACCACCGTCATAAAGTCAGAGCCCTCCTCGATTCCGGGAGCCAGGAATCCTTCATGACGGATTCCTTGCATCGTAAACTTAACCTAAAATACATACAAATACAATCATCCGTAGTTGGTATAAACAATACAGTATCACAAATAACAAAACGTTGCAATGCATTCATTGAGTCGAGAACTAATTCATATTATACACAATTATCGATCTTAGTTTTGCCAAACATTGCAACGCTTTGCAAGAATTACACACAAACACAACAATTAAATATACCTACAAACATAACCCTGGCAGACCCAGAATACTTTAATCCGTCAAGTATCGAGTTACTACTTGGCGCAGACATATTTTGGGATCTACTAGACCAGGGTCAGATACGTTTAGGTACAAAGGGTCCAGTTTTACAACAATCAAAATTCGGTTACATTATATCTGGGCCCACCAGTGGTGTTACTAATTCATTTGTAACATGCACACTTGTCACAGAAAATACTATACAGGATCAACTAGCCCAGTTTTGGTCTCTCGAAGATATTTCAATTGATAATAATAAGCAAGTATATTCTAATGAAGAGCGTTTATGCGAAGAATATTTAAAAAACAACTTTACGCGAACAACCGACGGTTGATTTTCCGTTGCTGTACCACTTAAGAAACCAGAATCTTATCTAGGTAATTCATACGAACGCGCTAAGCAATGTTTTTATTCACTCGAACGTAGATTTCGAAGGCAACCACAATTAAAACAAATGTACACTGATTTCATGACAGAATATTTACGATTAGGACATATGATGGAAATAACAATTTACAAAAGGACAATAACACACAAAATTCATATTTCCTTCCACACCATGGAGTGTTGCGAGAAAGTAGTTTTACGACCAAACTGTCGTCTATTGCGTTATATAATCCATCGTCGACAGTATAACGTTTATCTTATAAAGTTAAAAAGGAAATATCTGTTCATTTTTTTAGAACTAACGAGATGTTTTTTTGTTTAACTTGTTTGTTAAGTTCAGTGTATTTCTGTGACTTGACGGTTCATTCTAATTTTATAAAGAAAAACCTTTGATACATCATCGCAAACTTTCTCGCAGATCTCTTTTCGCTCTACATTTATCTTATATATCTCTTACAGTGTTTTCTTCGTTTGTGGCCTCCACGAAAACCCTTTTTTTTATATAGCTCATGTCCGCCCATGACGATTATTTCTAAATATTGGTTAAATACCTTTTGAAATCGGACAAAAAGCTTAGCAGAATACCTCCTAGTGTGCGTCCACATTGACGGCCTAGCGCGGTTACAACTACGGGCATGAAATATCAATCATATGAAAACGCCGTTTGCGTCCATAGTGTAGTGATTAAGGCGGCCTTGCACGACAAGACCACGCGAGTTAGCGCGCTTAGTTTTTAACGTTCCTGTCCGTGCATTATGGCCACACTCCGGGCCTAGTCCAACAAGCGAGCTAATGCGCGGTTGGCGGAGGTTTTAAACCAGGTCAATCTTGTCGCTCAGCGTTAGCGCGTCTGCTGACATTTTTTTGTAAAACAACGTAAGGTGTTTATAAGTGTAATACGGCAAAGTAAACTTTCACGCCACATAAATCGTAAAATAACAAGAAAATTATGGAGCGATTTAAAAGAACAATTTCCTAGAATTGTAGGTAAGTTTAATCTAATATACCTACTATCGGATCGGATATCTAATAGGATCGGAGCGAAGTATCATATAAAAATATCAAAACCCCTTTTATAGACTACATACATTATTTTTAGAATATTTATATACTCCATTTTGTCACCTGCAACTTTATAAATAACATGTTATGATATATAGGGATCCTACTAAACTAAGGGGTGCCAAATTGAGGTAATTCGATATTAACACAATAAGTGTACACAGAGTCAAAATACTGAGAAGTTCTTCGTTTACCACGTTATAAGTAAATAGTGTAAAGATAGAGATATTTTGCCCTGGTTGATAATAATAATTTATCAGACAATGTATAGTATTTATATCAATAAATATCATCACACTACAAGATAGATTAAATTACTTACTTGTTTAAAAAATGATAATACAAGTGCATTCACCGTAAGCAACGAGAAAAAATTGACGCATTCATGTTGAGTAACTCCACAAACCATAAATCAATCATCGAGGTTGGTGTCAATCCCGGTGCCTCGCCATATATTGTAGCTGTATTTTGACCCACTGGCATATACTCTATTGTGAAATAAAAAACATATTATACTTATATATCCGATACGACTCGCACGAAAGAATAGCTTAAGAACGAAACTTTTAATGTTATGTATTAATTAAATAAGAAACATTATTCATCTATAAAATAGCTTAAGTGACATAAGCAAGCTAAACTCAAATTATATATCATATTATAATTAAACAAAAGATAACATTTGTTGTTTATATCATTATCATTGCAAAGCTGGAACAATTTACCGAAATACTACGTAGTTGACTTGGACAAGACCTAAGTGATATTAACAAGTATATCAAAGGGAACCCCTGAAAGTTGTCGGTGAATGTTCGTCTGCAACCAATGTGTCTTAGCTGCCATTACTTGTGTTAGACACTCACTACGGCACAAGTCTACTAATTCAAAGTCGCTTAGCGTCTGCTTAATATATAAACGAATAAAATCTAAAATGAGGTCATTCGGAGAATGAGATGACCTCTCACTATACTATTTCTAAGCATTAAAATTTTAACTAACCTAAATCTCTACACAAGTCCATGCCATCATACAAACTACTTTGCACACTCCGATCTGCCCATCGCTGAGCTGATATTTCCAAATCCTTGTTCCATTGCTAATAAGCAAATATCAAGCAGAATTTAAATTACTCAAATCTTCATAATGTACATGAATATTAATTTCGTATTATACATATTCCTTCTAACTGTAAACATTACAGTTAGATGGAATATATACGATACATGAATATTAATTATCGTTTATATTGAACGTTTGTTGCAAAATATTTAAAAGATACAAAATATCAATATAATTGCTTAAAAAAATGTCTTACCAATTTTATCATATTTTCCGCTGCGGGTAAGGAGCGAATTTCTCCCGATGCAACTTTATTTCTTCTGCTGTTAATTTTGTGTAACAAATCTTTTCTCTCATCTTCGGTAGTAAATAACTTTATATAATTAATACAAGAAATTGCAGGACCTGGAGACTGACAAGACACAAGTCTAAAATTTCCCCTTAACCATTATAGCATTTTGCGTGCATACGCATGAGTTGATAGAAATAAGAAATTCTTAAATATTCACAAAGTTAATTTCTAGCTTTTATAAAGTATAATCTAATCAAACATACCTGAAATTTACATAAGGTGTGTTCTTTAGTGTTATTACAAAATTTAGCACTACAAAAATTACTGGATTCTTAATAAAATACCCAAAAACATGATATAATAAAAAAACAAGTTAAAAATATATTCATTAATAACGGCATTAATGTAATGTGAACTTGATAAAAAACTGTGATCATAACAATATATTGGCAGTTTCGAAAATCCAGATGGTCTTTGTTAAGCTTGAATAAGCTGTTTCGTTTATTTATCATATTATTATGAAATAATTGAACCACAAAACCCACTTTCCTTACTCTCTCTACTCTTTCTGTCACTGGATCAAAATGGGACGTCATACTACTTTTTTGTACTGAATGATATTTTAGCGCGTTTGAGAATAAGTAAAGTTCAGCGACAAAAGAATATAATTATCGCTAGGAAACGACCTAAAAAGCCTAAAAAGGTTCACGTGCATTGTAAATTCAGTTACAATGTCCCAAATGACTGCAAAGAAAAGAAACGGAAATACCTTTTAGCCAATTACCAATTTCCCTTTTACTACTCACAGAAAGATCAAGAAATTACCGTCTAACAAAACAATACTACTAGATTTTTCCAGGCGCGTAATTAATGTTTAGTATTGCTCTCATGTTCTGAAACATAGAAAAACATCGGGAACCTATAGCCTATTCCAATCGCAGGAGTAGCGAAACAAACGTTAGATATATGACGCAGACAAACATATTCTATGCGATTTGCTAATAGCTCTGCTATATTATATACACTACAAAAAGGTTGAACAATACCTAAATATTTGTGTATACAACAACACTATTCGACTTCATTACATATATATACTTTTATTTTAGATCCAAAGTTCGGATAAAACGTTCGTTCGGTCTTTTTTCACGAATTCATTATTCAAGTTCTCGATCAAAGATATAATGTTAATTCAATGTTGATTATTATTTATCTTTTAAATTTTTTATTTGATTGTGATATAATACTATGAAGTAGGTCAACCATACGTCATACGGTCACATAAATATATTTTTACTAACTTGCATTTTATATTAAATTGATTTTATTGTAACAATTACATGCAAATACAATATTTTTGCCAACCCTAAGAATAATTTTGTTGTTATAACCTCTTTTCATTGTTATTTACCCCTGATTCGTTTCGATTAGCTATTCATTTCTAACTTCGTTGCTAATTGGCGCAAAAGTAACAGTATTTATCTGTTTACTTTGTACCGACAATAATAGCAGTAGCAGCATTTGTTTTGATTTTAATATAATTAAGAACGATAATATATTATATCATATTATATATTAATGAATACCTAAATTTGCAACAAGACGGCATCCTCAAAGTGATAGTTAAAAAGGAAGTATTTGCGTTTATTTATATTTAGATAGAATGGATGGAACCACTATGAACACAATTCAATTATTGGCGTGTATCTACGCTATTCGAGCGCAAAATATTCTGCTAATGTCACGTATAAAATAGATGACACATATGATATGAAATTATTCGGTTTCAATTTTTGAGTTTTTCGTTTGGCGCCTATTCTATAAAACGTCACACTTGACGTTAAATCAATATGCGTTTCATATCGAACCATTGAGTAATGTTGAAGATGCATGCCGAAAAATAAAGGAAAACGGAATGAAGGTATGTGTATGTTTAATTTATAAAAATATTCCTTTTTTAAATCATTTGAACTCTGAAATGTTTTGTAGGTTGGTGTGGCAATTAATCCTTCGTATGCCGGAGCGTAGATATGCGCTCGAACGTCATCTCATAGTTCAATTTTTTTGTTTTACACTACACGAGAGATACATATATCTAGCTCTTGTCTATCCATAGTAATTAATATATTAAAGTCTCCCTCTCTCTTTTTTATTAGATTATCATTTCGACCAATCAGCGACGACGAAATGCACGTCGCAAATTCGCGCGCCAACATCATTTTTCGAATGCTCGCGGAGGCTCGCGGCCATATTTGTGAAAATTTTGTAAATTTCAAAATGTGTTTCGAATATAATTAACAAAAGTAAAGTGATTTGTTTATTCATTTTAATAAAGGTTCTCGGGTAAGTGTAGAATATATTTGCATATTCTATATATAAAATAGCTTTTTGCACTTTTTCCACAAAGATTTTAGTTTACCTAAAACAAAACTATTTTTTTAAGCTTATCATTCAATTATAATATTCATAATTTCTATTTTAATTATTTAAATAAAATTATCATATTAAATTAATTTCATAGGTAGGTATTCATCAATCTTTTGAAAAATATTTTTGAGATTGAGAGAATAAGATTCAGGTGTCAGTTTCGGGTTGTGTTCGGCTGTTACTGTTTGTGAAATCATTTTTTAACTTCATTGTTTTGTAAAAAAAATCTATTAATTTCACTACTAATATAAGATATATACTTATAGGTAAAATAGTGTTGTTAATTACGAAACAAAGTTATTATTATTGTTTAGATGGAATTGAAACGGATCACAACGTAGGATAATATTTTAAGACATTGCCTTTTCCGGATCACCTAGAGAAATGTTGCATATGATAAAAAACATTGATCAAGTCCACGTGCAAACATCTGAAGCCTACAAGGCTTAAGTCTTTTCTTGATGCTAACAACAAAATCAGACTAGATTAGTCCATGACTTTGTTGTAAGTATTGATCTTTCTTTATTGATATTATCTTAAATTCTAAAAATAGAAAAAAAAAATATTTTAGTTTTTATTTAAATTTTGTTAGCTGTTGTTTATTGATATATATTTTGTTTCATTATTTTTATGTAAGCAATAAGGAAATGTTTTTCTTAACATATAATGTTGGCTTACTAATTAACAAAATAACGATATGAGGGCAACGTAACAGACATGTCAAATAATCTCATCATTTTACAACCGTCTCGTAACAGATATATTCGAACCAGACCTTCATAGGATTTTACAGGGAGAAAGCGGTGATATAAATGATGAAAAGGCGTAAAGACGATCCGTAGAACATATCGGACTGAGAAAACCTAATACGAACAGATACATTTTTAACATTTTATGTTAAAAAGAAAACTTAATATTACATAAGGTCACTTCGGGGAAGACAGGCATACTTTATTAAAAACTTAGTTTACTGATCATAATAGGCTACCTTTACGACATTTCGGACAAATTTTACTATAGTATGATTAAATATTTAGTTGACTATTAAATTAAACAGTCAAAATTACTTAAAAATCATTTGTTTGTGCAAAAATCATAACTTTTCAAAAACAATCAAATTGACGGACTTTTCTGCCACGTCGGGTAAGACCGTATAGTAAAAAATACTATAAATAGACAGTTTACATGATTGTACATATTATATATGTGCGAGTATTTAAACATTTGTTCAAAATGTTCCGTCAAATTTTTAATAAATCGTTCCTGGCGGCTTTTACCTCAAAATGTAGCGTTTGTCGGATAAGTCCGGCACACATCGCCATTCAGAGGTAAAAAACAGTTTCATTAATCAAAAAATAAAAAGTTTATTTACGAGATCAGCCTTTAATAATTATTAAGTACACAACAATAAATAATCAAACAAATAAAAAAATAGACAATACTCATATTATGATTTAAAAAGAATCTAGAATTTACGATAAGGGATAATGAGAGAAAAAAAATTGCATTGAATTATGCTATCATAGACTGGAAGAATATTGAGCATCAGCAGTTTTAGGATTATTCTCGGCTCGACTTAAAATTGATAAAAAAACTTCTATATATAAACCAATACTTCGTTAAACCCTTGATAAATCTTAAATTGAGTCCATTGAACATGTACTATATCTGCCCACTATGGTATAAACTTTATGAACTCCTTGAAGCTGAAATTTCTTCTTTGAAGTCTTTTTATTAAATAAGTAAACACAAAATATTGGCAAGAATAAGGTAATGTCATCGGATAAGGTACATAAAGTAGCCCCGTCAAAAATTTTCGTCAAACCTATGATAAATTAACTTAATTGAGAGCAAAATTGCTAATCTTTAACTTGATTTTGCAAATATGAATCCAGTTCATGGTGAAAAATAAAATATTGTATGTATATAAATAAGATATAACTTAAAGGGTTTATTAATAATAATCATTAACATTAAAATTTTTTTTTTTCTATAATGAAAAACGAAGTGACCCCAAATGTGTCACAGATATGTGTCAGTGATATTTATTAAATGCATTAGTTTATTGAGACCAAAACTTGAAAATTGATTGAATTTACTCATGATCTAGGGCTGACATTAGAGTACTTTTGTTACACATATTATAAAGAAAGGTTTGGCGCTTTACATTGTCTTTTCACATTCTAATATTCATCATCGATTTGAATCGCGCTATAGTAAATTTTTGAAAATCATTATGAATTTCTATTGTCTATATAAAAGCTCAAATTGAGTTTATATTTAGGAAAGACAGCTAAGTTTATTTTTGAGTATTACTAGGATAAGATATTAATAATTTATTGATTGTCGATGATTATTTAAAGAGCTTGCTGAAAATTGTAGTAGCGATAACTTGAAGACAGCTGAGGCCGACAATTTAGTTCATGGATCGATAGCTTATAACATATATGTATATGAACTGAAACTGCTGGCTCCTAGTATTCTTATCTTCGTTTCTCCTCCCATAACCATTTAACGAGAAAGTAGTACTGATGTTCATAGAAGTGATAATAGGGACAAAAAAAGGTGTAAACATTATAGTGATAAGGATAGCTTTATAGGGAATAATAATTCTATACATGTAGATTTCTGTTTTGTAGGGTTTGCCATCGAACCAATACTGATTGTTACTTATCTGAAAGATTTTTGGCTGGTCCACATACCCTTCAGACAGGCATTTATTTTATCAGGATAATCGTAAAATATTTGTTATTCCTTCATCCCAGGTAGCTTAGATGGTTATGGGGCGCGTACGAGGACGTACGGATGCATGTCAGCATGGCCGTGACATTATTTTCGTACGCTGTGCCATCACTTAATTGTTCTTTGTAAAGAACACGTACACCAATCACGCTACTCATTCGATCTCCCTACTCTTTGCTTTGCAAGTAGTATAAAACGAACAATATTACTGCCGGTAAGGCAGTCCTTCAGAAAGAGATTGACGTAGATTCGACCACGAAATCCTTCAAAATGCTCTATTCGTCGTAATTTGAGAGAACCAAGCAACACAGCAATCCGCTAATATCACAGGCCTGTTCTCATACCTCCCTCAGAGGATATATAGAGGAGTAATAATATACCGACTTTACAATATATACAAGTTATGGTAAGCTTATCACTTTTAATGGCTATTTTATCTATTTAGTCTGGACTATGAATCATTTTCATGATTTGACATGTGCTTGGCAAATAATATTCCCGATTATTTTTCGTCAACAAAGTAAATAAAAATTAGTACTAGGGAACATATCTATGTGTTCATACATACTTATGATAATTTTTCTAGTATAGGTATTTAGTACTGAATAAGTAATCAAAAATATGCCACACCATTAATAATAATAATAATTTTTATATTGTATTACATACAGGTTAGATAACAGATTTTAGCGTATTTACTCATATCAATTAGTGTTCCGTTCGTTGACAATATATCCATTAGCGAGAGTCCACAGTGGATTCCCTAATGAAAGACGGTTTATTCGTGCTAGTGTGATTCGACGTAAATAAAACTGGCTTTAACTAGATTAAACTTTTTTATCGGCATATTATAGAAATATTGTTTATAGTGTTAAATCTATGTCTTTTTTAAATTGTTCTCTATTATATATATATATATATTATATATATATATATATATATATATATATATATATATATATATATATATATATATATTTGAGGCTACCTCAGACATAAAAAACGGTCAAATGGCCACCAGGCTCGCCACTAACAGGGACATATGGCGAAGGCTCGTCTCATGAATAACATCTGCGCCGAACAATTCATAATATGGCGTCCACGACCACGGCGACCACGACCGCTCTAACAAGAGTGTCACGACGAAGAAGAAGACAACCTTGTTAGATTAAGATTAGGTTTTCTACTCCCCGCACCCCATTCGATGTACTTGTGTTTTATAAGATTGGCCGAAAACCACATGGCAATATTCATAATGTCTAGGAAATGTGGTAAATAAGGAAGTTCAAATTAAAATTATTTACTTCGCGCTAAGTAGCTTTTTATAATCCATAATACCCGAGTATTATGATAAACACCCCAATTTATTACTTGGTCCATAACATACACATCAATTGTCGTGGTAATCGGTTGAATGGTAAGATATGTCCTCCCATCTGTTCATCATCGTCGCAACAAAGTGGATAGTACATACCAATCTTTATGGAAAAAAAACATAATACGCCAACTTTCTAATAATGTCAAACAGATACACCAACATCCATTTTTATACATGTAGAAATAAATTTTATCATTTTTGAAATCTAATGAGCCGCTAGTCTAGCGCGTCCGCATATAAAACCTATCATCACCTAAGCACTAACATCGCGGTACGGTTCGCGTGTCGATCAGGGCCATTAAAAAGCTATTCCGAATTATGAACTATTTTTAACATCATTATTTTTTCATTAACGTTATTTTGGCTAAATTACTGGTAATTAATTATTTTAACACACATACACCAATAAATGTACTTTTTTGTGATATACTATATATTTTTACAAACGTGACATTCTTATTTTTAAACATTTAATATCTTACGTTATTCATTCACTTCGTCATTAATTATTAAATTGTATTGTTAATTCTTATTTACTAATAATACCATAAAAAAAATTGTTTTCAGACGAATGCTTGACATTCTTAATTTAAATCACATTTTTAATTTCAGTTATAGAATTGCGAGTTCATCTTAATTAGTTTATCTAATCCTACTAACATTATAACACCGAAAGTTTGTGAGGATGTATGAATAACGTGAAATATAAATGAAAATCGTAATTTTTAAAGTTGTAAATTAATTTTGTAGTGGCGCTTTGTGCGTGCCGGGTCGGTACCAACATATAACATATTCTATCGCTAAACAGCAATACTTAGTATTGTCGCTATTATTATGTCACGATTTCAAAGGCAGTGAGGCAGTGCACTTAACTACAGGTTCCGGGAATAATTTTATTCCCAATTTTGGGTGTATATCTAAACAATATATCATATTTATACAGAAACTAATTTATAGAATAATATTTTAATAAGAGTCAGTTCTATCAGCGTTTTGGAAATTCATCCGGGGGGATTACATTACAAGTTAAACATATTATGTATATTTGGTTTATTACATTAGTCGTAGTTCTAATAAGTTATATTTATTTAATGCAGTAATTGTTTTTGTACAATGTTACAATTTTACATAAATAGAAATTCGATTAAAAGGCAAACTCAAAACCTAATCATATCTCAAAATTCTTTAAATAAGGAATTAAAGTTTGTGTAGAATGTCGTCATTTCTGATGTAAGAAATATGGAAATAGAAACATGATGGTGCAGAATTTCATTCGTGTTCTCCAACAGCGATAGCAGTGGGGAAACCCCCTCTGGACATTCATGCTCATTCATCATCACCTGGTCATGGATATGCAGACCCCATGCCCATAAAAAAACGAACTTACGTTTCTGTACCAACCTTAAAGTTCTTTATGGTACATACAATACAATATTCAACGAACGAGGCTCTGGCGACCGATATCGTGGCGGTATAACCACACAAATGCTGGAATCCGAAAATGTAAATCCTGATAGCGGGCAGCAGCGCTATCAGCGAAAGATTTCCAGCTACTGCGGTCACCAACCCGCCTGCCAAGCGTGGTGACTAAGGCAACAAACCCCCCAAATGAGCGACAACAGAAATGCACGGCCCCCAATTCCCGGTAGTCACACTATCCCTGGCCACGGTACCGATCATGGTAACGGTGTGACGGGGGGTGCTAAGAATCCCCGGGCTACGGCAGGGTACCATAAACGGCGATTGTTTCTGGCCACGTACAATGGACGCTCTCTGCGGCTGGACGAACATCTCACAGAATTGGAAGTAGAGTTAAGTCGTATTAACTGGCATATAGTGGGTCTATCGGAAATCCGAAGACAGGGCGAGGACACGATAACACTCGATGCTGGTCACTTACTCTACTTCCGAGAGGGACACCAACCATCCCAAGGTGGCGTCGGCTTTTTGATCCACAAGTCACTCAGAAGCAATGTTATGGAGGTTGGCAGTGTGTCAGCGAGGGTGGCATACCTTGTCTTAAAGATAACCGAGAGGTATGCCTTGAAGGTTATACAAGTGTATGCCCCAACGTCCACATACACTGACGAAGAAGTCGAAGCCATATACGAAGACATAGTAAAAGCTATGTCTCGTACCAGTACCTTCTACACAGTTGTTATGGGTGACTTCAATGCCAAAGTGGGAGTACAAGAAGATGGTGAATCGAGGGTAGGAAAATTCGGCTATGGGAACAGAAACCATCGGGGACAAATGCTGGTAAACTTCCTAGAGGCTCAGGGATTATTTCTGATGAACTCATTTTTCCAGAAAAAGCCCCAAAGGAAGTGGACCTGGCGAAGCCCCGATAGCGTAACAATGAATGAGATCGACTTCATTCTATCCAATAAGCGCCAAATATTCAGGGATGTCTCCGTGATCAGCAGGGTCAACACTGGAAGTGATCACCGCCTGGTAAGAGGCACCCTGAATATTAACACTAAAATCGAACGATCGCGGCTAATGAAGTCGACTCTTAGACCAACCTTGCCCCAGGTCGAAGCTGGTTGCGAAAGCTTCCAGCTGGAACTACAGAACCGATTCGCCATGTTGGAAACCGAGCAGGACATTGACGACGCCACCAACAGTCTGGTACGTGTCATTCGCGAGGTGGGTCAAAATCACTTTCGACAAAGGAGCAATGGACGTAAGTCGAAGCTCTCAGGCGAGACTCTGGACGAGATGACGAGAAGACGTGAACAACAGAATATGACGCCATCTGAGTGTCAGGCACTTAACAGGAAGGTAAAAAAACTAATAAGGCGTGACACAAGACGAGCGCATACCCGAAATATTGAAGATGCTATAGCACTCAATAGGGGCTCAAAGGTTCTTGCAAAGTCGCATACCTCCTGTTGTCACCTGACAAAACTCAGAACAACACTAGGCACAACCGTCACCTCAAAACCAGAGATTCTAGCTGAAGTCGAAAAGTTCTATAGCAATCTATACTCATCACGAGTACCTCCACCTGAGTCCCACAGCGCGGATGACCCAAGAGCCAGACTGACACGCCATCTATCTGACGAGCTTCCCGATATCGACTTGGGCGAGATTAGGATTGCTCTCGAACAACTTGGAAACAACAAGGGGACCAGGGGAGGACGGAATTACCTCAGAATTACTTAAAGCGGGAGGAACACCAGTTCTAAGAGAGCTGGTAAAAGATCTTTAATTCCGTCCTCCAAAATGGTATTACACCAAAGGCATGGAGCAGAGGTGTGGTGGTGCTGTTTTTTAAGAAGGGTGATAAAGCTCTTCTGAAAAACTACCGCCCCATTTCACTTTTAAGTCACGTATATAAGTTGTTCTCGAGGGTAATCACGAATCGTCTCGCCCAAAAATTCGATGACTTCCAACCCGTTGAACAGGCTGGGTTTCTAAAAGGCTTCAGTACCGTAGACCACATACTCACACTTAGGCAAATGATACAGAAGACCGAGGAATATAATCAGCCTCTATGCCTAGCCTTTGTGGACTACGAAAAAGCCTTCGATACCATCGAGACCTGGGCTGTTCTGGAATCGATGCAGAGATGCCTAATAGACTTTCGGTATGTCCAGGTGTTGAAGTGTTTGTACGAAGCCGCAACCATGACCGTCCAAGTACAAGATCAGAGCACAAGACCAATCCAATTGCATCGCGGGGTAAGACAGGGGGATGTAATCTCCCCGAAACTTTTTACCAATGCATTGGAGGACGTCTTCAAGACGCTCGATTGGAACGGACGCGGCATTAATATAAATGGCCTACACATTACACATCTGCGATTTGCTGACGACATTGTCATCATGGCGGAAACTCTGCAAGATTTGGAAGAGATGCTAAACAGCCTAAGCGATTCTTCAAGACAGGTGGGTCTGCGGATGAACTTAGAAAAAACCAAAATTATGATCAACCAACATATATCCCCGAGACCGGTTGTCGTAAATGGCTCTCCACTCGAGGTTGTGCAGGAATACATCTACCTGGGCCAAACTATACAACTTGGCCGGCACAATTTTGAGAAGGAGGTCAAAAGAAGAATACGTTTGGGCTGGGCAGCATTCGGGAGGTTGCGTCATATTTTTGAATCGTCGATCCCACAGTCACTTAAGACCAGGGTATATAATCAGTGCGTCCTGCCTGTTATGACTTACGGCGCCGAAACGTGGACACTCACTGTAGGACTGGTCCACAAGTTCAAGGTCGCTCAGCGAGCTATGGAACGTGCGATGCTTGGGGTTTCTCTGGCAGATAGAATCCGAAAGTAAAGTCACCGACATCGCGCGTAGAATTAGCACGCTGAAGTGGAAGTGGGCTGGTCATGTCTCCAGACGCATCGATGGCCGATGGAGCCGACACATGTTGGAGTGGAGACCACGCTTAGGCAAACGTAGTGTAGGACGCCCTGCGGCAAGATGGACCGACGATTTGAAAAAGGTGGCAGGTACGGGATGGATGCGGGCTGCCCAAAATCGGGATGGTTGGCGTTCTATGGGGGAGGCTTTCGTCCAGCAGTGGACGGCGGTAAGCTGATATATACAATAAGGGTTCTAAATTAAAATTATTATTATTTTATCTGGTTGTCTGTTTTAAAATAAAATTATTATTATTTTATATATTGACATTATCCGAGACATGTACCATCATTCGGAATCAATAGTAAGGACCGCCGTTGGCGACACACACCCTTTCCCGATCACAGTTGGTGATCACCAAGGCTCGGCCCTGAGTCCTTTTCTGTTCAGTGTAGTGCTTGACGTTGTCACGGCGAAAGCCCATGAGCCGTCTCCCTGGCTCATGATGTATGCTGATGACATTGCACTGGTAGATGAGGACAAGCAGGTATTGGAGCAAAAGGTGAACCAGTGGAAGGGTGTGCTAGCGAGGGGTGGTCTGATGCTAAATGTTGCGAAGACCGAGTACATGGCCTGTGGCAGTACGGACCCCGAACCCATAAAGATAGGCGGATAATCCGTTATCAAGACTGAAAAGTTTAAATACCTCGGGTCCGTACTGCACGAGTCTGGTACTATCGACCACGACGTCAGAGCTCGAATAAACGCAGCTTGGGCCAAATGGCGGGAAGTCACCGGGGTTTTTTTCGGGTAGGAGTGAAAAAATAAGCAACATCAATTTTGTGTATCTCTCTCAAATTATTTTATTTTTAATAGTTAATATTGACTTTAAATAGTTTGTGTTGATAAAATATGTACATGTGATTAACCACCACACCCACCATGAAGCTTATTCCTTTTAAAATTCAGCTGTTACTTCAAAACACAAGTCTCCGTTACTGATAACTAGTCATTAATAATTAGAGACAATATGGAGTCCTTAAAAGAATCTCTTGCTGCGATGGCCAATATGTTTAATGACAGGATGAATGAATTCCAGCAAGACTTGCACAGAACATCATCACCAGCGACTACAACCTCTCTTGCGTCTGAATTCAACAATTTCAAGACATTCATTGTAACTGCTTTAAGTGGCTTACAAAGGCAGATTGAATACCTTGCAAGGGAATTAGATCGCACAGAAATGCACAGACGTCGTAAGGTGCTCTTGTTTCATGGAGTTGCGGAAGAACGATCAGAAGACACCACAGCTCGTGTTACAGGCCTTGTTACACAGCACTTAAATTTGTCAAATTTTTCCTCTGCTTGTATAAAAAGTTGTCATCGCTAAAATTCTCCGATGCTACAACGAGAGATAAGGTTTGGTTTGCTAAGACTAAACTCAAAGGTACGGGTATAACTGAGTCTGAATTCTTGACTAAATCTCGGCATGCGGTATTCCTTGAGGCAAGAAAACGCTTTGGCATTAATAAATGTTGGAGTCGCGACGGATGGATACACATTATAGCTCCAGATGGTTCAAAACATCGCATTGAATGTTTAACGGATCTTGATTTGATTCCAACCAGCAAGTCTCCACCTCAAAATGTTCCAGTACAAAAGAATTGTGATAAAGTGCTGATACCTAAATCTAAGCGCGTATTGAAAAAATAGTTCTAATGTGTTTCAACTTCTCTTAAATATTTTTCCTACTTGTTTTAGTTTTACCCACTTATTTCTTGAAATTTGTTTATATTGCGAGTCATAGTTAAAAATATTTATTATGACATTGACAATTTGACATTAACTAAATCGTAAGTATTGTAAATTTTTGCACTGGCTTCTTAGTTTTTGAGCAAGTTCTTCCTTTTCATTTTTATTTTATTTTAGTGTAAATAACAATGTTTTATTTTACTGTTTAACAATGTTGTTGCCGGTATATGTGTGTTTTGTACATATGTTTTTGATATTATTCTTTAATTAATTTTAATTTGCTTTTGTTATTTCCAAAGCAACCGGCGGGTGTGAATTATTATATTGTCTTGTTTTTATTTATTTATTGAATTATTTGTATTATATTATAATTTATATTTATATTATAATATTTACTTATTTTTATTATTACTATATTTTGAAAATATTACTATTATTTATTTATTTATTATTATTTTTTATTTTTTTTGTTTATTAATTTCTTATTTAACACTAAATTATACAGTATGTCTTGCATTAACGAAGACGCAGACAATACTTTCCTGTCTCTTTCTCCCTGCAGTACTATTTCTGAATCATTTAGCAGTAATGATAGTTTTTGTAGTATTCCCTCACTTAGTGAAAATCTTAATTCTAATTTCGCTGATAGCTTTAAAAACTTTAATGTAATTCATATTAACGCACAGAGTATTCCTGCACATTATCCTGATATGTTGTCTTCCTTTGACTGTAAAAAATTACATGCTATCCTTGTATCTGAGACATGGCTAAAGCCTTGTTTACCGTCGATCTCCTACTCGCTCCCTGGCTTTAATCTTATTCGTAACGACCGTGTAGGCCGACAAGGTGGTGGTGTTGCAATATACCTTCGCAAGCACATTCCTTTTTCTATTATTGACCTGTCCGAATCCCAAAGAACTGTAGGTCCTGAATACCTTTTTGTTGAAGTTACTTTTGGCCATGGCAAGCTCTTATTGGGAGTTTTTTATAGCCCCTGCCTCACCGTTGACTACTTTCCCTTATTTGAAAAATTTTTAGATCAATATAAGCCTTTGTATAATCATACTCTGATTATGGGTGATTTCAATACTTGTCTCATAAAGGACGATCATCGTGCCTCACGTTTGAAGTCTCTTGTGAATGGAGCTGATTTGCAAATTTTACCATTGGATGCTACTCACACTTTCCCTAACTGCACTCCTTCTTTACTTGACCTAATTATTGTCTCTTCTATTGACCATGTTATAAAATATGGTCAGTGCTCTGCCCTTGATTTTTCCTATCACGACTTACTCTATCTATCCTATAAATTACAGCCACCCAAAGCTAAATCGAGAATTCTTCTGCAGCGTAATTTTGGTGGAATGGACTTGAATGCTCTACGGGAAGATGCTCTTAAGATTGACTGGGCTGAAGTTGCAAGTTACAAATCCGTCAACGAACAGGTTACGATTTTTAATTCCGTTATAACAAACTTGTATGATGTCCACGCACCAATTCGACCAGTCCGAATAAAACACCTTCCAGCGCCTTGGCTCACCCAAGAAATAAGGCATTTACAAGAAAAAAAAAATCGTGCCATATTAAAATATAAATCTAATCCTACTGAATATTACCGTTTAAAATATATAAAGGTGAGAAATCGATGCAACATGATGTGTAGAGACAATCAACGACGCCACATTCATAAATCTGTTTCCAAAGAGGAAGAACCAGCTAAAGTCTGGAAATTTCTTAAGTCTTTAGGAGTTGGAAAAGCTACTCAAAGTGTAAATTATTCTAATTTCAATTTAAATAAGTTTAATGAACATTTCTCTCATTCCGAAACTTTCGATATTACTATTAAGTGTAACACTTTAAAAGAACTTTCAGCTAAATCTACTCCCGACTTTCCTGCTTTTGTCTTTAATCAATTTACTGAGTGTGATGTTAAGAAGAACATCTTAGCAATTGATTCTGACGCCATTGGATCGGATTGTATTAGTCGTAAAATGATCATTCCTATCCTGGACATTATTTCTCCAATTATCACTTCCATTTTTAACCTTTCTGTTAATACTGGTAAATATCCTGATTCCTGGAAGGACGCGCAAATTATACCACTTCCAAAAAAAGCAAATCCTTCTTCTTTTTCTGATTACCGTCCCATTTCTATCCTTCCCTTTCTCTCGAAAGTCCTTGAACGTCTCATCCATACTCAATTAAATTATTTCCTTTCCAAAAATATCCTTCTGAATCCTTTACAATCTGGTTTCCGACCTGGTCACAGTACGACTACTGCTTTGATCAAGGTTTCTGATGATATTAGGCTAGGAATGGATAATCAACAAGTTACGGTGCTGACATTACTAGATTTTAGTAATGCCTTCAACACCGTGGACTTTGATATCCTTCTTGCTATTCTCGGTTCTCTTAACATATCTCCACAAGTAATTGATTGGTTTCATTCTTACCTGCGTGGGCGTCGGCAGCGTGTAGGAGTTAACGGTTATTTCTCCAACTGGTCTCCTATTACTGCTGGCGTGCCGCAGGGTGGCGTGTTATCTCCTCTCTTGTTTTCAATATTTATTAATTCTATCTCCTCTCATATTACATCTCTCTACCACTTGTATGCAGACGATCTTCAAATATACTCACTGAGTAAAGTTACCGATTTAGCTAAAACTATTCACTCAGTAAATGAAAATTTAGATAAAATTGCTAAATGGTCAAAATCTTTTGGATTGAAGGTAAACCCTACAAAAAGTCAAGTTGTTATCATCGGAAGTTCCAAATTATTATCGCGCATTTCTCTTTCGAACTTACCTACTGTGCGCTTGGATGGTGTTGATTTACCGTTTAGTACCGAATGCAAAAATTTAGGGGTTATTTTTGATCAACATTTATCGTGGCAACCACAGGTGAGTAACATAAGTAGAAAAATGTTTTCAGCTGTAGGGTCGCTCCGAAGGCTGCGTAACTTTCTACCTATTCCCACCAAAATTTCGCTTGCACAGAGCCTCCTATTACCAATTCTCGATTATGCTGACACATGCTTTGTTGACTTAAAAGAGGAGCAACTTAACAAGCTTGAGCGCCTTCAAAATCTTTGCATTCGTTTCATATTTGGTCTCCGTAAATATGATCACATCTCCGACTTTCGCAAAAAGCTCAAGTGGCTCCCAATTCGCTATCGCAGGAATACTCATATACTCCATCTACTTTACTCAATACTCTTTCATCCTTCAACTCCGCTCTATTTAAAAGAGAATTTCAAATTTTTAGGTTCAAGTCACAATCGTTCTCTTCGTTCAGAAGATAATTTACTTTTAAAGATCCCTCCTCAATCGACCTCATTCTATACAAACTCTTTTACTGTTCAGGCTATTCGTCTGTGGAACTCTCTTCCTGTCGAAGTAAGACGTGCACAATCACTTGCTTCATTTAAAAATTCCTTGAGACAATACTATCTTGCACTTTAATTGCTGTACTTAATAGAATTATTTACTTATTTTATTGTTTTTTTTTTTTTCGCGAGACTTTAATTTTATTTAATTTTTATATATTATAACCTGAATTTAATTAGATAGATACATATATGTGTGCATTTTAGATATCAGGTACTGTACATTATTTTATTTATTTATTTATTTTTTAATATATTAATATTACACTGTACTTATTTATTATGTTTATATCTTCTCTGTACACCCCTACCTCTTTCTATATCTGTTTTCCTCTACCTTAAGGTTGCCTGGAAGAGATCGCTGTGTTAGCGATAAGGCCGCCTCTTGTACATCTTTCATCTAACTGTGTTTATGTAATTTATTTACTGGTGTACAATAAAGAGTATTTTTATTTGATTTGATTTAATCTGTGATCGCAGGATACCGGTGAAATTAAAGGGCCTTGTGTACAAGTGCATCATCCGACCAGTCTTATTGTACGGCAGCGAGACGTGGCCAGCTCTCGCGAGACATGTTCAGCAACTTCACGTCGCGGAAATGAAGATGCTGCGGTGGATGTGTGGCGTTACGCGACTAGATCGTATTCGTAACGAGCACATCCGTGGTAGCCTTGGCGTGTGCGATGTAGCGGACAAGTTGCAGAAAAGTCGTCTCCGTTGGTTTGGCCACATTAGCCGCAGACCGCCAGACTATGTTGGGAACCGATGCCTGGACTTTGTTGTCGAAGGCCCCAGATCCCGCGGCAGGCCCAAGAAGCGCTGGCTCGATGTTGTGAGGGACGATATGAGAGAGCACGATCTCACTAAAGACGACGCTTTCGATCGGGCAAAGTGAAGGCAAAGATGTAGGAAAGCGGACCCTGGCAGTACTACTAGTAACATGCCCCCGGCCTTGGAACTCTAGGCTTCCCACTAGTTCACCACTCGTTTTATTCTTCGTCTGGATAAATCAATGGACATATTTTAGTGTAAGCACGTCGCACTATTCCGGAAGCAGTTGCAATGTCAGCTACTCTTGAAACTCCATCCTTTCCAGGAATGTTTTTAACGATTAGTCCCAGGTGCCATTTTAATGGAGGGAAATTGTCCTCTTTTATGATGACATCGTATTTGGCTTGAGATCCTTTAATTTTTTTCTACTTCATCCACGTCTGAAGCTCAGAGACATATTCTTTAGCCCAGCGAGTCAAAAATGTTGTCTAATTTGTTCGACCTTCTGATAACGGTCAAGTTTATGTGTAGTTTCTATCAGATTTTCGCAGGCAGGCGCTGTAAGCGGACGGCCAACCAGGAATGGGCGTTGCCCATCTTACGACGAAGGTAGTATTTACACGATCGCACTCCTGCCTCCCACAATCCACCAAAATGAGCAGCGTATGGTACAATAAATTTAAATTTTATTTGTTGTTAAGTAGCATACTCAATAATTTCAGAGCTACAGCGTTCTAGAAATTTAGCGAAATCATTCATTAGTCCTACGAAATTTCTTCCATTGTCAGACATAATTTCAGCTGGTTTAGATCTACGTAAAATGAAACGATTTAAAGTAAGCATGTAGGCTTTAGTGGTAAGGTCACTAACCGCTCCAAATGAACAGCGCGCGTGACTAGACAAATAAATATACAAATGTAAGACTTAGTAGTTTTAGCGCCTTTACCTTTTCTATTTAAAATGAGCACCGGCATAGTCTACAGCACAACGATAAAACGGAAAAGCTGGTGTGATTCTTTCACTAGGTAAATTCCCCATTACATGTCACGCAATTATGAACTACTTTTCTGGCAAGATTTCTGCCC
The DNA here is from genome assembly GCA_905147175.2 of Nymphalis urticae. NCBI lineage: Eukaryota > Metazoa > Arthropoda > Insecta > Lepidoptera > Nymphalidae > Nymphalis > Nymphalis urticae. The sequence goes on from LR989983.1 coordinate 11,381,987, forward strand.
GCAAGTGGTTACCAAGATTCGCGAATGTTAAATAGAAGTGCTTGGGGCGCAGCATGTAATAATGTCTTGTGTGCAAAAGAAGAAGTGTAAAGTGATGTTTGCCTGAAAGTAGCAGTAGATGTTTTTTTTATTATAATCACACTCTGGAGAATACTCTAGTCTACCACCGACTCGTAGAATAAATAAACTTAACTTACTTCATTGATGCTTACTCTTTAGTTCCTTATTGTTGACTATTGACTTGTACTCAACTGGAAAAGATTTGAGTTGAGACAGCCTAGTCAACAATTTGTCGGCTTCTCTCAGCTCACTGGCGGTAAGAACACCCGTTCGCTTTTTTAGTATATTGCGCGTATTATTTAAAAATCTTAAAGCATATCCTATTGAGCATCTCAGCCGAGTAAATTGAGAAAACCGTTCAAAGTTAATAAGATGTCCTATCTCAAATCTCGGTCTCTCGGTGGCCGTAAGAGCAATTATATTAGGGCCCTTTGTTTCAGGCAATTCATTTGACTGTTCCTCATGTGTGTAAAAAGGAGGCACGTTTCTACAGTCAAATTCGCTAGCGTGAAGGAAGTCTGCCCCTTCTTACTACAACTTTGAAGAAGAGTGCTCCCCTAAGCTTGCGACCCCACGCGAAATGAAAATAGCTGGGTTTTCTTTCCCGCTTACGTGACGCCAAGGATGCCCTTTCGTCAAATCGTGAATTTCTATTGTCCTATTATGAACAAAAGTTGTTAATAATCTTGGCGCCATGCGCAGCCAACCCAATACTATCGTGGAGTCTGACCAAAACATTATATGATTAAGATTTAAGTGAAGCGAATTTACAATTTGGTGGGTGCACGACTGGTGCACCCACCAGGACCCCCAAAAGTTCTAAGCGTGGAATACTGATGGTTTTCAGGGGCGCGACCTCGCCTTTAGAACAAAGTAAGCGTACTGTACCTTATTATCATTAGCGTTTATAGTGCGAATATAAATGCACGCGCCGTACGCTGTTTGCGAGGCATCGGTAAATATGTGCATCTCTGTATAAGTAACGTTACAACTCAAAACATAGCGAGGTACTCGAATTATTTTTAATAACGGCAGAGACGTAAGAAACCGGTTCCATTGATATGCGATAACGCTAGGTACGGTGTCGTCCCACTCTATTTTCAATAACCAAAGCTGCAGTAAAAACATTTTTGCTGTTAAAATAAATGGACTCAAAATACCTAACAGGTCGAAAATTTGTGATGCATGTGGCAAAATTATGCGCTTAGTGATAGGTAGGTTACTGTCAAATTCAAAGTTTGTATTAAAACAAAATTCATCGCTGCCATTAAGCCAACTTATTCCTAACGTTTTGACTGCTATTATCGCTAAGCGTTAGTTGTTTACAAGTGTGCGGCGATGCACTCGCAGGTGCTGTTACCGTAGGTCCGGGTAAGTCATCGCACTTAAAATTGAATATCCATTTACGAAGTCAACATAAAAATCTTCGTTTATTATTCTACGAACTTCGGTGTTCGTAGAATCGATTGCTAATTGTTTTAAGCAGCGAACACTTAAAAAAGGCGCCGACGCGGTACCATAGGTCACCGTATTTAAGCAATAAATATTAAGAGGCTGCGTGGGTTCGTCTCGCCAGAGAATCAACTGGAGATCGCCCTGCTCATTATTTACTAGGCAATGTCGATACATTTTCTCGATGTCTGCACATGCAACATATCTATGACATCTGAAACGTAAAAGAATTGAATTTAAATCTCCCTGTATAGGCGGACCTACCAGCTGTATGTCATTATAGCTAAGACCTGTGCTGGTAACGGCGCTGGCGTCGAACACTACCCGAAGACGTGTCGTATCGCCGTCGCGAAGTACGCCTCTGTGCGGTAAGAAATAGTGCGGAGTGCCATAGGTTACAGTGCGTGTCATATGACCTAAGCTCTCGTATTCGTGTGAAAAGTCTGCGTATATTTTTTTATAAGCGAGATCGCGTTGTAACCGCTTTTCTAATAGTAAGAAGCGTCGTTTAGCCTGAGTAAATGATTCACCTAATACTTCGTGTGATGCCTTTAACGGCATCGTAACGATGAAACGCCCCTCGTCATTGCGCGTCGTAGTACGAGAGAACAAATCTTCGCAAGCACATTCAACACCTGTGCGCGTATCCCGATTCCTAGGCAGCTCTTCGATTTCCCAGAATTAGCGTAGTTGTGTATCTATCGATTGCGAAAAATTACACTGAATATGATTTTTTTTTTACCGTTAATAGGAAGCGCTTGACCGTTGACTTGCCTGATCTTAAGCATAGTCACGGTCTAGGATGGAGCGCGCCTGCCCAGATACTATCATTTAGCGTATTTGATGTGATAGATCCGGATATTATCCAGCCTAAATGCGTATTTTGTAAATATGGTCCGTTAGGTAACCTTAAATTGCCTTTGTTTAATAATACTAAACTTAGCACGTTCGTAATTTACAGCGGACAACGTAGACGAAATCTGTGGTAATACGAAACATTGAAGTTTAGTTGTGTAAGGATTAATTCGCGATTTTATAATAATATCGCATCATTTATTACATTGCGTTACTGAATTACCTACACCCCTAATCTCGTGTATGGACTGTAATGTAATAATCCCTAATAATTTGCAAAAGGACGCGCTTACTTCGTTCACTACCATTATCAAGCAGGGCATTCGCGTAACGTATATAAATACGTATACGTGTCGACTCCGTACTTCGATTAACGTAGTGGACAATAAAACCGGTCGTAAAGAATGATGTGTGCGTCTATTAGATAAGTGTGCATCAATTTTTATTGCTACTTAAATCCGCAGGGTATGCGGGGTACGCGCCACGGTAGCATGCGAAAGCGATCCCGTGGCGCTCCTCGTGACGGAAAGGGAACGGGGAGGTTTTAGTGGGTAGGACGGTGGCCTTCTGCCCCGTGAGTCCCACATAAACGTCCCTGTCGTGTCGTGTCGTTTTGTACAGTAGCTAATGTAATATCAAAATTATTTATATAAGTACCGAATATAGTTAACCTAGCTTTCAAAATGCCTCGTTTTTTAATGAATTCGCGTACTAATAATTCTACCTTCTTATCACTGAGACCTAACTGAGGAGATCTATCACGCGTTGCCGTTGTGGAGGATTGTAAAATGAGGAGTACTTACTGTTTTCGGTAGAACAAACCACGTCGACAAGCGTCTGCTACGGTTTCTAAGCGCGGTATTCCAAGGTTCTTAGTCGATAGCTGAAATTATATACGACACCATATAAAACAAAAGAAGCAAGTGTTGGATAGTTTCCGGTTAAAGGCATGGAGCAGGGATGTGGTGGTGCTGTTTTTTAAGAAGGGTGATAAAGCTCTTCTGAAAAACTACCGCCCCATTTCACTTTTAAGTCACGTATATAAGTTGTTCTCGAGGGTAATCACATTTTAAGAACCTATAATAAATACACATCAACTTTCTATAATTCAGAATAGGTTGATGTTACGCACGGTGGTAGGGCTTTGTGCAGCCCCGTCTGGGTGGGTAATATACAATCATTAGAGATTTTATCGTTAAACATCAATACTTAGTATTGTTGCATTCCGGTTTAAAGGGTGAGCCAGGTTGGTGGCTCATTGACGATGTAAGGAATGGTTGTTATTTCTTACATCGCCAATGTCCGTGGGCGGTTTTCCGAATGATATATGTATTGGTAAAGATAAAAAAACTGAAACGGATACAAGACAGGTTATATATTAAATAATGGTTAAAAATTAATAATATTTATAAGCAATTCATTACAACCTTATTAAGATTACTAAAAGGTTACTAAGAACTAAATGTTCCCCGTGACTCCATGAAGCGCAAAATTGATTGTTCCCGAAAACACCTAACTGTCTATCGTTGTCCATATCTTGATCCCAGGCTAACTCTATGTAAAAGTTAATAACAATCAGTTCAGTGGTTTTATAATGTGTCATTTCATGTATCTCTTGTCTGTTTGTTTATTACCATGACAAACAAACATACCAGAGTTATTATTTAGTATGATAAATTATGTAAACTAAAATCTTCGATCACTAATAAGAACTAGATACACACTCCCGTACAAAAAATATTTTAAAACTGCCCTTAATGTGTTTATGTAGTTGTAGTTGAAACAAAACCACATCAATGCAAATTCAATCTTAAGACCATCGGTTAAAGTTGAATTCACAACTCATACTCATATTTACACACACACATATTTCGACCAACAATAACTGGTCTACATACATTACAAATTCAACCTTATGCGGTTAACATAAAGTAGAATTTAAAAAACGATAAAAAAGGCAATAAAATTTTACGAGGTAGGCTGGCCGCTAGCACGCTAGAATGGAGCCGAATTGTTCAATATATTTATTTTCATACTCAAATATGAAATGCAATATGATTTTTGTAATTAAGTCAAAGTTGTGTTTTGTGTTATAAACCTTATTTATTATTAATAGGGAAGGACATTAATAATCAATGAAATTAATATAAATATAAACATAATTATTTATTTACATAATCAATCATCAAAATATAGTTACATATTTATCACTTTCGAAAAAATTCTTCGAACATACAACGCTTCGTTGGGTCGGCTAAAAGAATTCTTCGGATCTTTGACGTGCTATTATAACAGTTATTCATTCGTCACACCGCACAGGATCTAGAGGAAAGCTAAAAACCATTATAAAATCTCTTATCGTCAATTTAATCACATGTAGTCAAAAAAAAAATCAAGAAACAAAACTGACTAATTAAAAATGTTGCAATAACTCTTTAATTCTCGCTTTGGAGTCGATGCCAAGCCTTTAGATGGTCTAGTAAAAACAAGAACTTGGCTATAGTTGGTTTAGTTCATATAAGTCTAATTTCAGAGCCTATTATAATCTTTCAAAAATGAATTTGAATGATTCAAAACTGTCCATTGATCACGGAATATTCGATATACATACATAAAATAAAAATCGATTCAAATTGAGAACCTTCTTCTACTTAGTCAGTTAAAACTTAAATCAATAATATTTTACTACTATATTTATAGACACAGTAAAGAAGTTAATAAAACAATAGAAATGCATAATCATATATTTCATAAAAACAAAAAATTAACAACAGCGTCTCCACCAAACGTGTTCCATTGTTGTTGAAACAACCCATGTAACCCGAACAATTCAAGTAGGTACGCGATAGAATAAATAACACGTTTATCAAGAGTCTTTACAATTGTCATGCTTTATATCGCGTGGTGTTTATTACTATTTAGTTTTTAAAAATGTTTTCCTAAAGAAATACCTGTATTTACAATACAGTAATAACAATTATATAATGGTACAATTAATACTTACCGAAAATTTGAAACTCCATCCTTTTTCAGCGTCCTAGAAGTGTGATTTTTGCGTTTTTGAAAGAGCACAGAGGCGTGTTTACTGTCGGCGCGTCCGAATGGTACTACGTTAAAAGAAATCCCAAATATTCAAATGGGTGCTCATTTAGTGAGGACGTTTTTTGTAGCCGATTGTGTATCTAGTTTTTATTAGTGATCGAAGACTAAAATGAATAAAATATGTATTAATCCTTCGTATGCCGGAGCCTTCGATCACTAATAAGAACAAGATACACAGTCCCGTACAAAAATCATTTTAAAACTGTCCCTTACTGTGTTTATGTAGTTGTAGTTAAAACAAAAATACATTAATGCAAATTCAATCTTAAGGTCATCACTTAAAGTTTTATTCCACTCATACACATATTTACACACACACACACACACACACACACACACATTTCGACCGACAATAGCTGGTCTAAATACATTACAAGTTTAACCTTACGTCGTTAACTTAAAGTAGAATTTAAAAAACGATAAAAATGGCAATACAATTTTATGAGGTACGCTCGCCGCTAGCACAAGGACTGAATGGAGCCGAACTGTTCAATATATTTATTTTCATACCCAAATATGAAATGCATTTTTTTTGTAATTAAGTCAAAAGTGTTTTTTGTGTTATAATATTTATCACTTTCTAAAAATGCTTCGAACATACAACGCTTCGTTGAGTCGGCTAAAAGAATTCTTCGGATATTTGACGTGCTATTATAACAGATATCTATAGGAAAGCTAGAGACCATTATAAAATCTCTCATCATCAATTTAATCACATGTAGTCAAAAAAAATATTAAGAAACAAAACTGACTAATTAAAAATGTTGCAATAACTCTTTAATTCTCGCTTTGGAGTCGATGCCATGCCTGCCTTTAGATGGCTTGTTTTGATGATGTCGGTTTTGTTCATATAGGTCTAATTTCAGAGCCTATTATAAGCTTTCAAAAATAAATTTGAATGATTTAAAACTGCTCATTAATTACGGAATAATCGGTATATAAATATAAAATAAAAATCAATTCAAATTTAGAACCTTCTACTTAGTTAGTTAAAATTTAAATTACGTATTTTAATTATGTACGTATAATTAAATCAATAATATTTTACTACTATATTTATAGACACAGTAAATAACTTTATTAAACAATAGAAATGCATAATCATATTTTTCATACAAAAAAAAAGAAAATAAATTAACAACGTGTCATTTCATCATAGTTCATAGTAATTCATATATATTTGTCTCCCTCTCCCTTTTTTATTAAATAATCATTCAAGCATTTCGACCAATCAGCGACAACGAAATTCACGTTGCAAATTCGAGCGCCAACATCATTTTTTCGAATACTCGCGGCCATATTTGGGAAAAATTCGTAAATTGCAAAATATTTTTCGATAATAATTAACAACAGTAAAGTTTGTGTGTTAATCATGTTAACATAGATTCTCGGGTAAGCATAGAATAATTTTCTTTTGAAAAACATTTTTGTATCAATAAGATTCAGGTGTCAGTTTCAGGTTGTGTTCGGCTCTTACTATTTGTGAACTCATTTATTAACTTCATTGTTTCATATACATGAAAATGAATAAAATACATAGCATACACTATAGCGAGATCTAAAATTACTTTTCATTTTTTGTTGTAAATAAAGATCTATTAATTTTAATACTAATATAAGATATATCTTATAGGTAAAATGGTGTTGTTAATTACGAAACTAAGTTGTTATTATTATTGTTTAGATGGAATTGAAACGGATCAATCTAGGATAATATTTTTGAACATTGCTTATTCCGGATCACCTAGAGAAATGTTGCATATCATACAAAACATTGATCAAGTCCATGTGCGAACATCTGAACCCAACAGTGTAGGCTTAAGTCTTTTTTTGATGCTAACGACAAAATCAGACTAGATTCGTCCAAAATACTATTGTAAGTATTGATAGTAGGTACTTGAATTTGTAGATATTATATTAGTTAGAAATTTATAACACCTTTTTAGAGTAAACTTTTTATAAATTAAAAAAATACCTTTCTGCAAAATCAAGTAAAAGATTAGCAACTTTGATCTTAATTAAGATAATTTATCATATTTGTTTTGAGGACAATTTTGACGAGGCTCCTGTATACACAAGTACCTTATCCGATGACGTTACCTTGTCCTTGCCAATGTTTTGCGTTTACATATTTAATAAAATATACAATTTCAGCTTCAAAGAAGTTCATAATTGTATACTAGAGTAGAGTGTGTAGGTATGCGTGTGTTTTCATGTGTGTATGTGTATGTGTGTGTGTGTGTGTGTGTGCGTGTATGTGTGTATATATGTAATTTGTTTCACAAAATATTATAGCAACAACAGTTCAGTTTGTTCATAATTTAGTCCTAGTAGCCAATTTTTAATAATTACTTTAGCTTCACAATTACATAAGGGATTTATATTTTTTATTTTATTTATTTTGTTATACAAATAAACTGCTTTAAAATCATGTTGTCGTTTGGCTGAAGCTGTTCGACATATAACAGGTGGACATACGTTTTTAATGACACGTTGTTTACTGTATTCGTCGGCATGATAGGGGGTGATTCTATACTTTATACTTTATTGTACACCACAAAGACAAAAAGAATACAAAACATGGATACAGCCTAAATAAAAGTAGCATACAATTTTGGCGACCTTATCGCTACATAGCGATCTCTTCCAGGCAACCAACGGAGTAAGTGATAACTCATAGGATATGAGGTAGGTGGTGCTCTAATAATAAATAAGATAATATTAATATATGATTAAACAAACTAATAAATAAATGTAAATATAAAATACACATAATATATATCAATAAATAAATTATATTATCAATACATATAGTATTACAAGTATACAATTGGCGATGTAAACATTGATCTGATGGTAATGGCTTTTTTTGCGGGTAGGAGTAAATCAATATAGTCAAGCTTTTGTTTGCTCTAATAAACTTTTATTTAAATAATTGTTTTAAGTGTATATGTCACATTAACCCTTAGCAAGTATTCTCCTGTATAACTTTGATGATGAAATAGTTTCATCACTATCACATCACAACAGCACATTATGGAAACCATTAAAGAGTCTTTGTCTGCCATGACAGAATTGTTCAACAATAAAATGAATGAGTTCCAGCAAGATCTACAAAAATCCTCCTCTTCCTCGCCTACTACAACTTCCTCGCTGGCTTCAGAATTCACGACCTTTAAGTCATTTATTATTTCTGCACTTAACACATTGCAGCGACAAGTTGAGTTTCTTGCAAGAGAGATGGATCGTCAGGAAATGCGCAAAAGACGAAGAATGCTTCTTTTACATGGAGTACCAGAAGAGAAGTCAGAGGAAACAACATCTCGAGTCACTGGTCTCGTAGTTCAGCATCTACATCTGCCGAATTTCTCCAGTACAAGTATAAAAAATTCCTACCGCTTAGGTCGCTCAAATGATAACAAGCCTCGACCTATTGTAGTCAAGTTTTGTGACGTCGCGATGCGTGATAAAGTATGGTTCGCCAAAACAAAATTTAAAGGAACTGGAGTCACGCAATCGGAATTTTTGACAAAAAGTAGGCATGATGTCTTCCTTGAAGCAAGATCTCGTTTCGGTATTGCCAAATGCTGGACACGGGATGGCTTTATATTTGTCATAGCTCAAGATGGTACCCGGCATACAGTCGAATGTTTGTCGGATCTCAATGCCATTCAATGCTCGTCGAATGTGAAGTCTCCTGTTCAGATGAAGACTACCGAGTCTAAAGGTGACAAGGTGACTATTCCACGCACTAAAAGGCTGATTAAAAAGTAATAGTTGGTTCTTAACCTTCTTGCGATATTTATCCTTATTGTTACTATTTTCTGTAGTTTGCTTTGTTTTTAATAACTCTTTTATTTTGTATTTTTGTATAGTTGCTTTTTAACCTTCTTGCGATATTTATCCTTATTAATTGTTACTATTTTCTGTAGTTTGCTTTGTTTTTAATAACTCGTTTATTTTGTATGTTAAGTGTCTCATGTCATTGAACACATCTATTTGTCACTGTCAAATGTCAATGTGAATGTCAATGTCTGTTGCAGATTAAAAATTTATTTAGATTATTATAGGAAAAAAGAAAAAGAGAATGGAAGGGAAAATTGATATTATTTTACACTATTTACTTTTATATTCCTTTTATTTATATATTATAATTCGAATACAGTTGGAGAGCCAGAGCAACTTTTTATTGAAGTTGTTCTCTCTCACTCTTACTCCTGGGTGTATACTATTGCCCGTCGCAGAATATTGATTACTTTCCATCTTTTGAGAACTTACTAGTCATTTACTCCTTTGTACACTCATACCGTGGTGATGGGTGACTTTAATACTTGCCTTCTCAAGAACGATACTCGATCATTACGCTTATGTTCTATCATCAATGGTGCTAACTTAAATGTTCTGCCACTTTCTGCAACTCATTCCTTTCCAAATTCCACTCCTTCTTTACTTGATCTGATATTTGTGTCATCGCTTGCTCATGTTGAAAAACATGGGCAATATGCTGCACTCGCTTTTTCATACCACGATCTCCTCTTCCTTTCTTATAAAATGAGACCTACTAGAGCTAAACCTAGAATTCTCCTGCAACGCAATTTTAGAGGAATGTGTGTGGAGCAATTGCGAGAGGATGCTGCTAAAATAAACTGGCTAGAAGCTTTAAACGGTGTTACGGTTGATGAGCAGGTTAACATTTTTAATTCTCTTCTGACTCAACTGTACGACGTACATGCTCCTATTAGGCGTATAAAGCACTTACCAGCACCCTGGATTACTCCTAAAATTAAAGAACTCCAGCTTAAGAAAAATTTGGCAAAGCGAAATATAAGGCTAATCCATCTGATAAGAACAAAATAAATTATAAAAAATATCAGAATCGTTGCAACATGCTGTGTAGGGATACACATCAAAGGCACATTTTTAAATCTGTTGTTGAAGACGACAACACTTCCAGAGTCTGGAAATTTCTCAAGTCTCTCGGAGTTGGCAAGTCAGATATCGATACCTCCACTAGTACCCTGGATCTCAACTAACTTAACCATCATTTTGCATCTTCAGTTACCATAAATAATACAACTAAATCTAATACCTTAATTCAACTTTCTGCGTCATCAACTCCGACTTTTTTGCCCTTTACTTTTCGTGTTTTTACCGAATGTGATATTAAGAAGAATATCTTAGCTATAAATTCTGATGCCGTCGGTTCTGACTGCATTAGCCGTAAAATGATCCTGCCTATTATTGACTATTTAATTCCAGCTATAACTTCCATATTCAATAATTCCATTAATTACTGTACCTTTCCCGACTCCTGGAAAGATGCTCAAATAATCCCTCTACCTAAAAAAAAATCTTATGGTGATTACCGTCCTATTTCCATCCTTCCATTTCTTTCTAAAGTTCTTGAGCGTCTTGTACATCAACAACTTAACCTCTTCCTGTCTTCCTACAACTTGCTAAATCCTTTTCAATATGGTTTTAGATCTGGCCATAGTACGGCTACTGCATTAGTCAAGATTACCGACGACATCAGATTGGCTATGGATAACCAGGAAGTTACAATTTTATCATTGCTTGATTTTAGTAATGCTTTCAATACTGTAGATTTCGACATACTCCTGGCTATACTAAATTCTCTTAATATATCTCCATCGGTAATTAATTGGTTTCATAGTTATCTCAATGGTCACCGTCAACGTATTCGAATCCAAGATTCTTACTCGGACTGGTTGGCGATAAATGCCGGTGTTCCCCAAGGCGGTGTCTTATCTCCTCTTCTATTCTCAATTTTCATCAGCTCTGTAACTCAACATATCTCTTCTTCCTACCACTTGTATGCCGACGATCTCCAAATTTATGCTCATTCCACAACTATTGACCTACCACTTGCTATTCAATTAATTAATTCTGACTTAGACAAAATTTTAAAGTGGAGTCTTTCTTTTGGTCTCAAGGTAAATCCTATTAAAAGCCAGGCTATTATAATTGGCAGTTATAAATTATTACCCCGTGTAGACTATTCCCGTTTGCCACCTGTTGTCTTTAACAATACTATAATTCCATTAAGCAGTAAAGTTAAAAATTTAGGAATATATATTGATCAAAATCTCTCATGGATGTCACAAATAAGCGAAGTGAGCAGGAAAATGTTTCACTCGATTGGGTCCATTCGTAGACTACGTAATTTTCTACCTATCCCTACCAAAATTGCGTTAGCTCAAGCCATCCTCTTGCCCATCCTTGATTACGCCGACACCTGCTATCTTGATCTAAGAGAGGAGCAATTAAATAAACTCGAGCGTATTCAAAATCTCTGTATTCGGTTTATATTCGGACTCCGCAAATTTGACCACATTTCTGAATTTCGCAAAAAACTCGAGTAGCTCCCAATCCGTCTTCGCAGGAATACTCATATTCTTTCTCTTCTCTACTGTATACTTTTTCATCCGAATTCTCCTCAGTATCTTAAACACCGTTTTGAATTCCTTAAGGACTCGCATGGTCGCACTCTACGATCTGAAGATAATTTAATCCTTAAAATTCCTTCTCACTCCTCTTCCTTTTATACCAATTCCTTCGCTGTCCAAGCAGTTCGACTATGGAATTCCTTACCACACCACTTGAGACAATCTCAAACTATTAATACGTTTAAAATCCAACTCAAGGCGTATTATTTGTCATTGTAATTATCGGAGTGTTGTTTTGTGGTCTGCTGCACTTTGTTGTTATTTACTGTTATAATTTATCATATATATATATAGTATATATATATATATATATATATATATATATATATGTCAGAGATAATAAATTTAAGCGGATATACGACTATACTTATTAGAATAGGACGTACTGGCCGGTTGTCAGACGTCAAGTTGTGAAAATATATAGCCGAATAATCGAAATATAAAATATAATGGTGTATCTGTCAGTAGCGCGTGTGATCCTTGGTCTAGCGACTCTCTTGGTCTCTTGCCCTCAGGACAGCGCCAGCGCCGGACGTGCGCACTGACTAATTTAATAAAACCAATATATTGGACGACAATGGCGGCCATTAAAATGGCAATCCATTTGAATCCGCGACATCAGAAGTGGGATATGAGTCTCATGTGTTCTGATACGCTTAGCTTCCTGAATTACAGCCGTTGGATATACAAATTAAATCAAAGCAGTTACGATTTTTTTTATTACGATTGTATACGAACAATAAGGAGTATTCAAAGCTGACTGCCAATCTTCGCTAGTCGGAGTAGAACTCGAAGAAGAAGAAGTCACGATTTATTTTATTACTATACGAAAATATTATAATTTAGTGAATGCTGATAATGTATGGTAACGTATTATAAGATGAAATAGATCTGGTGAGTACATTCCAATTTGTTTAAAAGCGATAGACACTGTATCTTACCGTGTGTCGTACTTTCGCAGTTTCTTAGTAACTTCACATATTAGCCTTGTACCTACATTGCGATAATTTATTTATAGGGTAGTTGACCCTGCTTTTTGGATTATTAATTAACCCTGATCTTGCGCAATAGTAGCTAAGAAACATGCCTAATACAGCCATAAGCGAAGAAAAGGTAAAAGAAATGAATACTCGCGTGACTCACGTTCCAGAAATCGATTAACGTCGTTGGAGGAACAAACCGTTTACCTCCACAATGAACGCTGCCGTGATAGCGGATAGTGATTGCGACTATGGTGGAGCATCGGGACTCTGCGGCGTTGTTCGCCAGAGCGTTCCGTGAGTTCTGCCACGAAATACGATGCTGGTGCGACCGGTATCATTGATGCGATACGATCTATCAATACTACGGTGAGATCCAACCATTTTTCAATTCCAATTTCGATCCTAGCATAAAAAAAATATGCGAGAAGGTAGATTGCGCTAAAATTTAAAGCTAATAGTATTTTAATAATATTGAGTGTTTGTCTCGCATTTGTAATTGTTTGAACACGACCTGTGCGGGAACCCTGGCAATTAACCTTGGTTGATTGAATTGATATTGGCATTGTAGTGATAAAATATGTAATACTATGGTATGTTAGTAAAGGAATAAGCTGGATAGGTTTTAGACCTTAATCTTGCGTGTGCAAAAATTACTACTGTTAAACATTTCTTTGTACATCAATTGTTCTACAAATAAAATAAGGTTTTTTTAGTGAAGGAATTTGATTTGTTATTTAATTTAATATTTTACAATATAGCAATTTATTTAAAGCGTGGTTAGTCAATAATAGTGAGAGTATGTACAGATACGTGTGCCTGGCACAAAGAGTGGTGTCCCGAAGCGTGTATTGCGCTCTTCGATTGAGAGTATAAGGAAAATACTGTACTAGCCCTACAAGTCGGTTTGTAACGTTGACGGTTAGTCAAGTCGCTCTTAGTGGAAAATTTTCATATAGAACTCTTAAGTTGCACTATCAGTTAAGGTCAGGTACAGCCGAACAATCAGAAAGGTAGGATCCATAATGGATTAGTTTTATTTAATTACGGAGCAAATTTATCGATTAACTAGCTGTGCCCTTGGTTTTACCCGCGTATAACTTTAAGAGATCACTATCATCATACTATTATTAATTTTTGGTTTTATTTAATTTAGGATTTATTTACTTAAAAAAAAAATAATTAAAATCTATATAAACATATGCGGAAACGAAATGAGATACCTACCTAGCCTATAAACTTTAGCTTACAAAGTTATTTACAAACCGAAAATAAACACGTATGTATGTGTGAGTATTTTCGAACAACCTACTCAACTACCCGTTGTAATAATATATTCCTGCAATAAATATTTGACATTTATTTATCAATTTTATAAGTATTATTTTAATGAATAATTATAATATAATATCTGTCTGTCTATAAAAATATCTTGTAATAAAGTTAAAATAATTTTCATTAATAATTTAAGTTAAAATATTTGCATGTCATAGGTGTGGTGACTAAGCATGTATATTTTGTTTAAAGCAAATAAATGGAATTGAATTGAATAGAATTGTCAAAGCTTTAAAAAGTGCGAAAAACGGTCTATGTTCTTGCCTCAATATTAATCGTGTAATTATTATGAAAGCATAGGAATTATTATTTTATAAAAACGACTTTACAAATAATCTATTGTTTTGGAACAGATTTGATTACCATACAAAAGGAGTACTGTTCTGGAGTCCTTACTGCCAAATCGATTGGCGATACATCCAAGTGCTGACGTTGCTGCATGACGCTATGTTATGACTGTCAAAGTACAAAATCAGACAAAGGGATTTAATTTCCCCGAAATTGTTCACTAATGCATTAAAGGATACGTTCAAGACGCTGCACTGAGAATGGCGAGGCATAAAAATAAACGGCGAGTACCTTTCATACTTGAGATTTGCAGACGATATCGTCATCGTGGCAGAAACCGTGCAGGTCATGCAGTATATGCTGACAATAAAGCCTGATTCTTCTTTTCGAATTGGTCTCCAGATGAACTTGGACAAAACCAAGACAACGTTCGATAAATACGCCGACCCGGAACCGATAACTCTTAACCGAGTTCCTTTTGAAGTTGTTTAGAAGTATGTATACCATGGGCAAACTTTGTAGTTGGGTCGAAACAGCTTTGAGAAGTAAGCACGAAGAAGAATACAGCTGGGCTTGGCAGCGTATAGGAAACTTTGTCGTCTTTTCGTGACAAATACCGCAATGCTTAAAGACTAAAGTCTTCAATAAGTGCGTCTTCCTGGTTATGACTTACAGAGCCGAGACGTGGACACTGACAGTGCGTTTGGTCATTTTAAGGTCGCTCAGCGAGCTGTGGAGAGGGCTATGCTCGTAGTTTCTCTGAAAGATCGAATCCCAAATGTGGTGATCCGACATAGAGCCAAAGTTGACGACGTGGCCCAAAGGATTACTAAGCTGAAGTGGCAGTGGGCTGGACACATATGTCATAAAACCGACAACCGTTGGAGTAGACGTGTTCTGGAGTGGAGACCGTGTTTTGGCAAACGTAACGTGGGACGCCCACTGGCTAGGTGGAGTGACAATATACACAAAGTGGCTGGCAATGGATGGAGACTGAGAGCTGAAGATGGAGCTCAGTGGCGTGCCATTGGAGAGGCCTATGTCCAACAGTGGATGACGAAAGGTTGATGATGACGAAGATGACAAAAGGTTATAGTTAACCTTATAAGGTAGACATATAGCAAAACCAAAATTTTAATGTTATGCCTTAGAACATAAGCTTAACAATCTGTAATCTATATATCCATACCAATTGAAACGAAACAAAGTGAAGTTAGCCACAACACATTGTAAGAAATCGCACTCAAATCTGTTAAGCCATATCTAGGATTGTTGTGCACAAGCACACAGACAAACAGATAAAACGGACAAAATTCTAGCAATCATTGTTTTAAGTTCTATCGTTCATTTACTCATATGTCTTACATGTACAGTCGACGAACAGTTGCAGATTTTTTTATATGTATAGATTTGGTGTGAATTTGAATTGAATCACTATCTAGAATTGAACGACTGTTGTTTTGATGTTTTTTTGTTGTTTTGAATTGAAAAGAGAATTCTGTTGTTTTGTCAACAAACGTAATGCTGTGTGAATAAAAATACTTATGTTCTTCATTGATTAAATGTTTTATTTAAACTGAAAGCTGTTACGCTTTGTTGAAGATTGGATTGAAAGCATTATCGCTTTGTCCTAGTGGTTCGATGAAAGCTGTTACGCTTTTCGAAGGATGGATTGAAAGCATGATCGCTTTGTCCTAGTGGTTCGATGAAAGCTGTTACGCTTTTCGATGGATGGATTGAAAGCATGATCGCTTTGTCCTAGTGGTTCGATGAAAGCTGTTACGCTTTTCGATGGATGGATTGAAAGCATGATCGCTTTGTCCTAGTGGTTCGATGAAAGCTGTTACGCTTTTCGATGGATGGATTGAAAGCATGATCGCTTTGTCCTAGTGGTTCGATGAAAGCTGTTACGCTTTTCGATGGATGGATTGAAAGCATGATCGCTTTGTCCTAGTGTTTCGATGAAAGCTGTTACGCTTTTCGAAGGATGGATTGAAAGCATGATCGCTTTGTCCTAGTGGTTCGATGAAAGCTGTTACGCTTTTCGATGGATGGATTGAAAGCATGATCGCTTTGTCCTAGTGTTTCGATGAAAGCTGTTACGCTTTTCGAAGGATGGATTGAAAGCATTATCGCTTTGTCCTAGTGGTTCGATGAAAGCTGTTACGCTTTGTCGAAGGATGGATTGAAAGCCTTACCGCTTTATCTGATGATCTGCTGAAAGCTACAACGCTTTGCAGTGAAATTGGGCTCAAATGTGCGTTGACCCAAGGTTGATGCTGAAAGCTGTAACGCTTTGCAATGTGTTTCAAGTGCAGCTTCTGAGAAATGCTGAAAGCCCGAACGCTTTGCTATACGCTAGAGCTGTAACGTGCTGAAAGCCTTTACGCTTTGCTTTGTGAGAGGTTGAAAGCTGTCTGTGAACGCCTTGCCTGCGTGCGTGCCATGCGCTGTGCCATTTAGGCTGGACGTGACGTTGAGAAGCAACGAGAGCGCGTTGAGGATTAGAATGGCCGTGTCAGAGATAATAAATTTAAGCGGATATACGACTATACTTATTAGAATAGGACGTACTGGCCGGTTGTCAGACGTCAAGTTGTGAAAATATATAGCCGAATAATCGAAATATAAAATATAATGGTGTATCTGTCAGTAGCGCGTGTGATCCTTGGTCTAGCGACTCTCTTGGTCTCTTGCCCTCAGGACAGCGCCAGCGCCGGACGTGCGCACTGACTAATTTAATAAAACCAATATATTGGACGACAATGGCGGCCATTAAAATGGCAATCCATTTGAATCCGCGACATATATATATTATATTATATGTATATTATATTTATGTTTATGTATATATTATTTGTTTATATGTATATATATATATATATTTATTTAAGAGATTAAAGATAAAAATTGAGATGATCAGTACACCTCCTTACCGCTTTATATATGTATTTCTTGTCCTTTAACAAAAGGTTGTCTGGAAGAGATCGCTCTTAGCGATAAGACCGCCTTTTGTTCAAAATAGTTTTCGTTTTTCTTTTATGTTTGTGTTTGTATTGGTTATGTAACTATTTTGTTACAATAAAGCATATTATTATTATATTATTATTATTAATTTATACATACAAAGACTCATATTTATCAGCACTTAGTGAACACGGATTGATGTGTGGCATAACTGATTACACCCGAATTGAATGTAAAAAAGATTTGATTACTAAATCGTGTATTGATCATATATTTGCACCCTTCCCCACATTACATTCGTTCGCGGCGGTGCTCGATGTCGTACTGGCAGATCATCGAGGCATTATATTTACCTATGTTGACGAATCGCTTGGAATGCATAGGCAAATACAGCATGTTTCTAAAAATACTACTAACTACGCCACTTTCATTAAACTTAACTATTTGAATTGACTGGAAGAATGACTGTCATCATCGCGCTTAAAATTAAATATCCATTTTCTCAATGGAAAACAGCCTGATTGCAACGTTTTCTGGGTTTTATTACATAAGTCTAATAATTTAATTTTATCATCTAAGCCCGTAATGTAGTCGTCAACATAAAAGTCCTCTTTTATGGCTCGAGCCACATCAGGATCAGAAGATTCAAACGCTAATTGTTTTAGACACCTAACACTAAGAAAAGGTGAGGAGGCGGTTCCGTACGTCACTGTATTTAATTTAAAAATACCTAACGGCTTCGACGGATGGTCGCGCCACAGAATCATTTGCAAACTACAGTAACATCTTCTCCACATCGGCGCATGCAACGTACTTGTGCTGCCTAAAGCGGAGAAGAATGGCAACGAGGTCACTCTGTATAGGAGGGCCAACTAGTTGCAAATCATTAAGTGATTTACCGGAGCTCGATGGTGCACTTGCGTCAAACACCACGCGCAACTTGGTGGTGGTACTGAGCTCGCGGAACATGCCATGATGCGGCATAAAATAACACGGGAATTCATAAGAATCTACCTGTGTCATATGGCCTAGATTGAGGTACTCTTGCATAAAATTAACATAAAGACCAATCGTAGTAAGACGTAATTTGGTTGCGTTTTGTTTCTGCTGGAATAGCCTGTAAATGTCGTACTGCTGGGATGACCTCATACATCTATCTTTCAAAGTTGACTCACTTAACCTTATTTTATTGCTTCAAAAAAAACTTAATAATAATTAATTAATAAAATACAGGCAGATATCATCATCGTTATTCGCGTCTTTTTTTTTTTTTTTAATATATAGGCTAGCGCTTGTCTGTTATCACACCTGATGGAAAGTGAGATACAGTCTAAGATGGAGCGCGCTTGCCTAGAAGGTGGCTTTTCACTCTGGACTTGAAGGTACGTACATACGAAGGACGTACGTGTCTAAATACTGATTGGTTGACGTTAGACTAATTTATAATGATTGACTTTAACGTCTACTACTTTAACACTACGCCATTACGGAACACAATGTCGATTAATAAATGTCAAGATTTTTTAGTCAGTAACGAATCTTCCCGGTTTGCATGCATCATTTAGATGTATGGTGTCTATTATGGCATTTATTACAGTCATATTGAACCCTCGTATCAAGTGAAATTTTATGACCCTTCGACGGCTTATTACCGTCATATGAAAAAGTTTATGTAATGTGTTATTCCAGCATTGTTGGATAAAAAACTTTATTTACTTTAAATGTAAATATCATAAAATATTTCTTATATATATTGTGTAATCCATGTAGATTTTTTTTTAAATATCTTTAATTGACATAGTAACTGACAATTTATAGCTGAGGAAGTGCGACGACACGCATTTATGTACAATCAAGATCTCTCGAGAGAACGAATCGTTATTGCAGATCAAACACAATGAGAGGAATAGCACAAGTTTGCACGAAGTATGTAGATTTGTTCCCGGGTTGCATACATGAATTTCAGCATTCGGACCTTAAATGCATTAAACTGGGTTCAAGCTACGAAAACGACTAATTTGAAAATCTCAAGAAACTTTTGTAAATTGTAACACAGTAATAAGCTATTTTAGGTATTTCTTCATAAAAAAATCACATTTTTATTCATCCTGTGTGTTGACTATGACCTCATTAAAAAAAGGCTGGTCCTATAAATCCCTCATGCCTGGCAAACCTGTATTAGTCTTTACTTGGTAACGTGTTATATACGTGTTACTAATTAAAGACTAATACGGATTACTTGCGAAAAAAAATATTATTTGACTATTACCTATACTGCCATATTTAATGAGGCTTCCCCCGACTACGTCCTGAGCCGAGGTGCGATCTCGCAGGAGACACCCTCAGGATGGACGTCTTTTAAGAGCCCGTGAGGGCTCCAAATTCACGGCGGAGTCCAGTACTCGCCACAAAGCCCGGTGACGCTGTAAAGGCCATTAGGGCCAACAGCATAAGTCAATCAGAAAAAAATAAAAAATAAATAATAATAATAATAATGAGGCTTAACTCTGAACGAACTGACGTTTAAAACGGAGCCATTGAAACTTTTGTTCAGCCAAAAATGTCTATCCAACGATGTATTACATGTAGATTGAAGGGGACCAAAATTTGCATCCTCCTTTATGTAAATACTAATTTAAAATTATATACAAATAATGTTAGTGTATTTTAACTATTATTTTCTTAAATTAAGCTGTACTAATATTAGTACCGAGTTTGCGACACACAATGTATGTATTTTGGTGAAAAAAGCTACCTATATAATAAAAATGGATAGAATTATTACTTGGAGTGCCAATAGTTGTGGAAATCGGACAAATATATTTAAGTTTCAAGTTGTCACTTCTATCGATAGTCCCTATGATTGCCTGTTTTTTTAACCTTTAAAAGTAATTGAATTTTTTTATACTTTCTGTAATTTAGCTTAATACAAGCACAGTTGCACAGTACACCTGCATGTGTCTAATTTCACTGAAATTCTGCCACATGTGAATTCCACCAACCCGCATTGGAGCAGCGTGGTGGAATAAGCTCCAAAACCTTCTCCTCAAAAAGGAGGAGAGGAGGCCTATAGCCCAGCAGTGGGACTTTCACAGGCTGTTACAACAAGCACAGTTAGGTGCATACTCATCAAGAACTCTAATGATGGATACTTTAAGGAGGAAATATAAAATTGTGCTTAATAAAAGTTATTTTAATATTCAGGTTAAAGCCCTGACTTAAATAAAAATTCTCTAAAATTAATATTATATGTTTCGTATAAATCTGAGACTCAATTGAGAACATCTATGTCGTAGTCAGATAATAAGGTTTGCTATTTTCAATTTGCCTAGATTTAATCTTTTATCAATGACTACATTTCCTGACCGATCCTGCCCAGCAGTGGGACAGTTTTTAAACAGGACAAATATTGTCATTATTTAGATATTGCTGCGATCATTATGTCATTAAAATTACGTTTTATATTTGTATTATATTATTTGTTATTATTATAATTTTTACCTAAATAAAAAAAAAACTACACACTTCTCATCGTCAGAAATTAAGAATACTTAATTTATTGAATTTCATCTACAATTTTAAATTCGGGTCTAATAGAATAAGGTTTTTCTTTATTGTACACCAAAAGAGTAACAGAAACCATAGGTTTAAACACAAACATAAAAAAACAAAAGTATTTATAAACAAAAGGCGATCTTATCGCTAAAAGAACTTCCAGACAACCTTCGGGTGTAGGACATGAAATAAATAAAGCGGTAAGGAGGTGTACTGATGAAATCAACTTTTATTGTTTTAAATAAATATAAATAATAATAAAAAAATAATAATATATAATTTCAAAATTCTATCAGTGAACAATCATGATACGTATTTCACATACATAAAATACACGCAGATATCATCATCGTTATTCGCGTCTTTTTTTTTTTTTTTTTAAATATATAGGCTAGCGCTTGTCTGTTATCACACCTGATGGAAAGTGAGATACAGTCTAAGATGGAGCGCGCTTGCCTAGAAGGTGGCTTTTCACTCTGGACTTGAAGGTACGTACGTACGAAGGACGTACGTGTCTAAATACTGATTGGTTGACGTTAGACTAATTTATAATGATTGACTTTAACGTCTACTACTTTAACACTACGCCATTACGGAACACAATGTCGATTAATAAATGTCAAGATTTTTTAATCAGTAACGAATCTTCCCGGTTTGCATGCATCATTTAGATGTATGGTGTCTATTATGGCATTTATTACAGTCATATTGAACCCTCGTATCAAGTGAAATTTTATGACCCTTCGACGGCTTATTACCGTCATATGAAAAAGTGTATGTAATGTGTTATTCCAGCATTGTTGGATAAAAAACTTTATTTACTTTAAATGTAAATATCATAAAATATTTCTTATATATATTGTGTAATCCATGTAGATTTTTTTTTTAAATATCTTTAATTGACATAGTAACTGACAATTTATAGCTGAGGAAGTGCGACGACACGCATTTATGTACAATCAAGATCTCTCGAGAGAACGAATCGTTATTGCAGATCAAACACAATGAGAGGAATAGCACAAGTTTGCACGAAGTATGTAGATTTGTTCCCGGGTTGCATACATGAATTTCAGCATTCGGACCTTAAATGCATTAAACTGGGTTCAAGCTACGAAAACGACTAATTTGAAAATCTCAAGAAACTTTTGTAAATTGTAACACAATAATAAGCTATTTTAGGTATTTCTTCATAAAAATCATTCAATTCATCTGTGTTTACTACATGGTATGTATCATATACATCTGTGTTTACTACATGGTATGTAGTAAACACAGATGTAAACTTTATTTTGACAATATTATTAAAAGTTTTGAATAGCCTTTCTATCACTATCTCTGATATCCAGAATTTTTAAAATATTAATATATTTGTTGAATAAATGTCTGTGTTTTACTTCTTTATTATATATTGTTTGTACTTTTTACAACTTTTTACAACACAATTTTAATTACGTTAATTGTATTAGATTTAACACAAGGTGAAATTCACAATATATATTAAGTAACTGCTGGCTCCTAGTATTTTTAACTTAGTTTGTTCTCTAACAAAGTAGTACTGATGTTCATAGAAGTGTTAATAGGGACAAAAAAAGAATTAAAAAATATAATGATCAGGCTATAGGGAACAATAATTCCAGACCAGTAAGATTTATGCTTTGTAGAGTTTGCCATCGCACCTTAACTGATTGTTACTTGTCTGAAAGATTTGTGGCTAGTCCACATACCTTTCAGACCAGGCAGTTATTTTAGTAGGATAATCGTAAAATGTTTGTTATTCCTTCTTCGCAGGTAGCTAAGATGGTTATGAGGTGAGTTATGTCAGCATGGCCGTGACGTTATCTTCAAACGCTGTACCAACCCGTACTTTGTAAAATAACACGTACATCGATCACGCTACTCATTCGATCTCCCCATTCTTTGCTTTGCAAGTAGTTTAAAACGATACTACATACTACAAACAATATTACTGCCGGTAAGACAGTCCTTCAAAAAGAGATCGACATAGATCGACCACTAAATACCTGAAAATACTTTCTTTGTCGTAATTTGAAAGGACCAACCAACACAGTAATCCGCTGATATCACAGGCCTATTCTTTAACCTCCCTCAGAGGATATATAGAGGAGTAATAGTATATATAGAACAGAACTTTCAGATCTATACGAGTTATGCTAAGCTTACCACTTTTAATGGCTATTTTTTATATTTAGTCTGGACTATGAATCACTTTCATGATTTGACATGAGCTTGGCATAATTAACATTCCTGATTATTTTTCATTATCAAAGTATATAAAAATTACTACTAGGGAAAATATGTATATGTTTATACATACTTATAATTATCTGTACTAGTATATGTACTTGTACTGAATAAGTAATCAAAAATAAATAAAAAGATTTTAGCGTATCTCATATCAATTAGTATTCCGTTTGTTGACAATACATCCATTAGCGGGAGTTCACAGTGAATCACTGGATTCTCTAATGAAAGATGGTGTATTATTTTACTTTTTGAAAGTAGTATCGCGGTAGTATCGTCCGACGTAAATAAGTCTTGGTTTATTATAAGGCATATCAAAGATCGAAAAGAATGTGATCAGTTCAAGACATGGCTTATGCAAAATAGAAAACGTGCATCAAAAATAACATCTATAATAATAGCTGTATTAATTAGCTGTTGCCCGCGGATAATGAATAATCGAATTGATAGGCGATGGTTATCACTTAATATCTGTTTGCCCATTTGACCGTCCGGCTACCTATAACATAAAAAAAACGAAGTTGGCGGTGTTTCCTTTTGTGGCTAAAATTACTAAGTTACTCGCAGAGCTCACTCTGGAGTATGCAACATAAAAACTGCCCAAGTGATAATAGTGCTCACTAAAATTAATGCCAGCCATGTTCAAGGATTGTCATGGGGAAGCATACTTTAAGAGGCAACTATATACTTTGAATTTTGAATGATATATTTTCATGAATGGTGTTCTTGGAATGAAAACTAAACATTCTCGAGCCCATCCTGAAAAAAAAATTGCCAATCATTTGTGTTGTGTAGAATTTCTAAAAGCTTTGAAATACATGTTCAGTTTTGTCAAACAATTTAAATATATAGAAATATAAACAACGCTTGGTTTATAATTTACGATCACATTTGTAATGACCGTCTATAAGTCTTATATCTTATGATAGCCGATAATAAACTACGGTAGCCGATTTTTATGCTGATATTAAATCGATTTTTAGTTATTACGATTTGAAATTTGAATGATATATTCTCATGAATGGTATTCTTGGAATGAAAACTAAACATCCACCAGCACAGCCTGAAAAAAAAAATTGCCACTCATTTGTGTAGTGTAGAATTTCTAAAAGCTTTGAAATACATGTTCATCTACTCAATCAAGAAATACAAAAAGTAAATTTCAAGCAGATCAGACTATTTTTTCATTTTTATACTAATGTTTCCACCCATCTCTCCCTTTTTGGGTTGAATTTATAAAAACGTAAATAAAACGTAAATACATAATATTAAATATCATTTTTTCTTACAACAAAATGACGAAATCCTTATACAAACTTTTAACCCCTCTTCTAGTTCAAGTTTATAACATCTGTGAAGGAAGTAATAATTACTTATTATAATAAGTATTTTAAGCAATTTTCGTTTTATTTAAAAAAAAACACGCTTAAGAAAACTTTTTAACGTATAAATTTAAATCAACCTAATATATAAAATATGGATATTATTCATTCTATTAGGCCTATAAAAGTATTTTTAATACCTCATGATTGATAATTGTACTAAGAGTAAACTACCACCTGCTTGATTGCTACCAATGCTGTTTCTTGAATAATATTTTGTATCTTTTGTAAAAGGCGCTATTTACTTAATTCATTAATGTAAATGAATAGAAATCATTCAACTTAGATTGTTAATTTATTAATATCATAGTTTACAAGAATATTTTAATTAACCTGTCATTTGATAGTTCAATAACTTCGATCAAAAATTCTACTCACACTCAAATTTCTGCTATACGAAATAATCACTTTAACGAGTTTTGGCTAAGCCGAAACAATATCTCCCGACGACTCATATCTACGACGAAAACTCATATCTTTGACTGTCTACGTACTGTGTATAGGGATTTTTAACTCCGTACTTAAGTCCGTTAATATATTCGTTTCAAAAAAAATAATGATATGACTTGTCTA